>OU026149.1:50992625-52389292 GCA_907269125.1 Eristalis pertinax | reverse complement strand
TATGCTAAGGTGTTGGAAGCGCGTTCTAGAGCTATGGTCGAGCCCAGGATGGGGGATGAACAGTGCGGCTTTCGTCCCGGCAGAAGTACAACCGACCAGCTTTTCACTCTAAGAATGGTACTTGAGAAGGCTTGGGAGTATGCCAAACCCATCTACAGTTGTTTTGTAGATTTGGAAAAGGCATATGACCGAGTCCCTCGGGTTAAACTCTGGAGTGTCCTGCAGGAGTATGGGATTGATGGTCCTCTTCTGAGGGCCATTCAGTCTCTACACACAAACTGTAGCAGCTGTGTTCGGGTAAACGGCGCTAAATCAACACCTTTCACCGTGGGCGTTGGACTTCGCCAAGGGTGTATCTTGTCACCTCTCCTTTTCATGGTATATATGGACTGGATGTTGCAGCGCAGCCGAGGTGAGGAATGTTTCACATTGGGAGAGTTGAGGGTAAGTCATCTTCTATTTGCAGATGACTTGGTTATCCTCACATCCTCCCAAACGGAACTCTGCTGATGCTGGAATGAGGGTTAAAGTGGACAAATCGGAGGTTATGGTAATTTCCAGAACGCCTGTTCAATGCACTCTGCATATTAGTGGAGTCCCATTGAAGCAGGTGGAGAAGTTTAAGTATCTCGGGGTCTTTTTCACGAGTGATGGAAGGAGTAATGCTGAGCTTTCCGGTAGGATTGGTCAAACTGGGTCAGTTTTGACACGCCAACACAAACACCCATACACTGTTACAAATTCACGAAGCCAGGTTATGTGCCAAAGACCTATCCGCAGCCACCTTTAACTGCATTAAAACAACATTGGGAACCGATTTATCAACTATTCCCATCGCATCACACGGCGAACCAGGAACGGCGTACATAGATACTGCTGCATGCACAAGCACTGCCGGCAGATAACTATTTTTACATCTACTGCGTAATGGCATCAAGTTCTTTAAAGTTAATGCTGATGTTACCCTAGCTAGTCAAATCCAATCGGACGATTCACGCACACTTGATCGCTTATGATCGCTTCACGACAGATGAAGTGCACTACGAATTATGGCTGCTTATGATTAATTGCAGATGGTCTCGATCACTTGGATCTTGGTCAGCACGCAGTGAACATCAATCGGAGCATCGGTAACAATTGTTCATATTCGCATATGTAAGTTGCAATAAATTTGTTCAACCATATAATTATTAAAATTAATAACTAAGTATAAACAGGTATAGTGTTACACCTGGGACAAAGGGGATGCAGATCAGGTGGAAAAGAAATTTGATTTCTATGACACATCCTACACTACTGTTTCCGGAAAAGCCCCTGTTAACCACAAATATTGACAATCAAGATACTGAGACACAGACGGAGTCTCCTCCCACGTAGATTGATGCATTCCTTGTCTGGTTCTCGGGATTCCCGCACTACAACTTTTTTTATTTTCCTCCTATAAATATTTTGATGATTTGTTCCGTCTTCTACATATATGAGATCTATTTGCTACATATACGTGTTCAATTTCTGCGTTATTTAATTTAAGCTAATTTAAGTTTTACGTAAAAAATTGAAAACCGACTCTCATTTATTCGGAAAAATTATCTTTAATTCGAAAAAAATATTTGTACAAACAATAAACAAAAACTAAATGAACTTCTACTTCAATACAGAAGCGTGGTTGACACTGTAACGGAGCCAACTCCATATGCAGTCCACAAAATAAATACATCTGATCATGAATATATATAACGTATAACATAAATAATATGGAAAATAAAGTGATACGGTCTATTGAATTCCGCATTGACAAAAGTTTTTAATTTGAGAGATAATTTAGCAAAATCCTACATATACATATATAAAGGTTAATAGAATTAAATCAAACTTTTGTTGTCCAAATGTAAAATATTTTGGGCATCTGATCACAAAGCAAGGTATTCAAGTAGATCCCGACAAAGTGTTAGCCATTCTAAATCGACCTGAGCGGAGAAATGCGAAACAGGCCATATTGTCGTATTAAAATGGTTTGGTTGAGGTTTTAGTGCTAGTGGACGAGGGGGTTTGGTAGGATTGTTATGGTAGTAGTTAGGATAGTTATTTGAATTATATCTTGGTGGTCGTTGAAGGAAAGGGCCCGTTGTAGTGGGTTGTTAATTACTCGACGTTGTTGCAAGGGTACTGGACTACTACTTATTTTGGTTGCGCACTGGTTGAGATTACTTCTAGGAACATATGTGCGGTTACTTTAAGAAGATTTTTGGTATTTGTATTTGTTATTATATTTTTTATGTCGAAATCTGTATGGAATCTCTGATCTTCGAGTTTCTGACAAAGGTTTAAGGCTTGGGGTAGATCATTTGGTTCACGCATATTTAATAATCAAGGCAGGTCTCCATTTAGCCTACTAACGAAAGTTAGTAATGCTAAGGACTCGGGCACTTTAGTGACCAGTTCATAACAGCCTTTGATCTCATTGTACAGGATAATATTGATTTCAGTGCAGCCTGACTGTGAAGATCGTAATATCTGATCGTGGAATATCGTTTGTTTGTATGAATCTTTGCTTGGAAGGCACTACATGTATCATGGAATCTAAAAGATTCTTATTTGTGAGGGGTGACCGAGTAGAATCCAGCTCCAGTACCTGTGTCCATTTTTTATCCGTCGCTGAAAAAGGCAATGTCGTGGTTGATGATAACGGCGTTCGAAAGCCACTTGTCTCTGCCGGGGAACAGAATTGGTATTTTCGGTGAAAAATCGTTATGGGGAGATATATAGTTGGTTGTAACAGCGAGGCTACTGTGACCATGTCTGTTTCCCAGGTCAACTATTACTTTGATTTTGGGCACATTTCCATCCAGTCTCAGGGCGCTTTTTGCGGCGCAGCCGTTTATGAATAAGTCAAGAGGAAGGAGATGTACAATCATGGTTTTATGGATTTTGTTGACTGTGAGAAGCTACAGTAGAGGAGAGAGAACACCACATTGTGGTAAATTCTTTAATATTTAGCGAATTCTCAATTTCACGAACAATGCTATGCAGTGCACTCTAAACTGATCTGCCTTTAAGGTAGGCGTGTTGAGTATTGCATAGGTTGTGGGAATTGATAAGTCCTCCCCTCCAAACTCTTCAAAATAGTCTATAGCTTTCTGAATTCCAGAAGATTCTACGTTCAAGTGGAAGGCAGCCAATCAACTGATCGAAGCACAAAGGCATGAGTTGCGGAAGGTTCGAAGCTGGGACCGACGCTCTTCAACATCTACACGGCAGCCCCAACCAATACAGTGAGCTGTTGTCTATTCGCAAATGACTCACGGACTTATGCCGAAAACTGACCTTTAAGAAGGCCAACCTAGGCTTCCATCGCATCTATCGTTTGATACGTAAACAAAATGGATTAAGCCAGAAGACAAAGCTGCTACTCTACAAGCAGCTAAATAATACGACCGATCTTAACGTACGGCTTCCCAGTACGGCATACCATATATAAGACCAGCATGGAGAAGCTCGCAATTTTCGAAAGCTGTTCAGCAGCTTCTAGACATCAACAACGTGAGAAACACCAGAACGTGAGAAACACCATCCCCGGAAAACGCTACCTCAACGCGCTAAATCTGCTAAGCGAGCAGAACTTCCCAACGACATCTAACAACGAGCTGCATGGAAGCTTAAGGTATTAAAACTACTTTTACCTCTCTCCACTATGTTGGGATAGGAAGTATCCCTGGCAAATATCTCTCGTATCTCCCTTTGGATTTAAAAGGCTTGAACGAATTTATTGCCCTGAACCTTTGTCCTCCCCTTTTACTTCTTCAGTTGTGCGGAACGTAGAAACCGTCGTCCCGGGGGGGGGGGGGCTGTGGTTACAGGGTTTTTACAATCTGAGAAGAGAGTTTCGGTCGGCAGTTCTAGAGATTCCTGATTGGATTCGTCTGTAAAAGAACCATGCGGTTTGAGGATGAGATATTCTATTGATTTACAGAACTCATGCCAGGATTTGAACTTTGCTGCTCTTGTTTTACTCTCGTAGTCGTTGAAGCTGGATTTGTAATTGTCCCAGTATTCAGATCTTTTGCTGATCTTTGCTCTGTTAAATAGAGTTCGGGTCCTGGTTTTAAGTTGCTTTAGCAATGTAGTCCACCAGACTACCTGCTGGTTTTCTTGCGCGCACGTTGCAGAGGACAGCATATGTATTCCGCTTTCAGAATTTATACAATGTTTTTGACGGAATTCTCAATGTAAGTTGGATCAGGATTAGTGGTGGCTTGTGGCGGTACTAAAATGTTGCCCACTATGTTTGAAAAAAATGTTACAATCCGCTTTTTGCTTATCCATCAGCTTCAATATGGACCCTATACCCTTTTCGGGAACCGCTTTAAGAAGACCAGGGACTTCTGGTTTGCACAACCGACGACTTTAACTCCTTTCTGCCAGCCTGCAACATCGAAGTAGATCTCGTCGCTACTACCATCTTCGGAAAGCATTGAGTCTAGTATTTTGGCCGCTACGGTGAGCCAATTGTCGGATGTTATAATCTCATCAGGGTTGGAACGGTCGACAATGGCTACTTGTTGATTCATCGGAAGGTCGAAGCCGGCTGACGGTTTCGCTTCCATTTGGGTCTCTTCACCAGAATCCCCTTCTTGACGTTCTGCTTCCATCTTGAGGCAGTGTGTCCTTGGGGGTACTTGGTTGTTATGCATTCTTTTCAGTAGTGGCCGCTTGTGTTGACTGTTGTTTGGTCTTATTTGGGACGGTTGGTTTGGGGGAGCAGTAAACACTTTTTTTCTCGACCTGTGTTTGTTTTGCATCTTGAGTGAAGGTGGGAGCCAGTTTCTTTTCGAATTTGGCAACCTCTTTCCTGTGCTTCAAGAGTCTCTAGCGTTCATCTTCTTAATAAATTGCACTGACGGTTTGTAGCCATTGTTTGCTTTTTCGGTCGATGTTCACTCTTTGTCTTCACTTCAGTTTTGCCTGTGTCCTTAGCATGGTGTTGCTAACCAAGGATTCATCGTCCGTAGCAATACCAATCAGTAGGCTCTCAAGGAGAGTCCCAGTGCTGCTGTCGTCTGGTTCGATTACACATTCGGCGGTGCCAACCTGATCTACGTGCCTCTTCAGAGGATGCTTTGTTTTATTTTTTTTCCTTTATAGTTTTTAGATTTATGTTCCTACGAGTAGCGCAGTAAGGATTGTCGACCTGTACAGTGCCCCGCAATATACAGAAATAAATTCTCAAGTGTTTAAATTAAGCCTTTGCACCGCGACAAGGTACGCAGCCCTGCGAAGGATACTTATAGGAACATATGTGTGGTTACTTCTAGGATAGTGTTGGTATTGATTATCGAAATCTGTATGGAATCTTTCATTTTCGAGTTTCTGACAAAGGTTTAAGAATTAGGGTAGTTCACTTGGTTAACGCATTCCTAATGAACAAGGCAGGTCTCCATTGCTTTTGTAAGTAATGCTAAGGACTCGGCCTCAGGAGATGCGTTATTTTCTTTTTTATGTATGAAGTTATATGTTATATGTTATTTGTATGTATTTTTTTCTTGTTACAGTATTAGCACAATTATTTAGTTTATTTCTTTAAAATTAAATTAATTGTTATATGTTATTTTTATTTTAATATCAAATTGTTTGTTACAGTATTAACGCAATTATTTAGTTCATTTCTTAATGATAACTTAAATTTAGTTTGACTTACATACAACTTAATAAAAATTCACTGCCTCCTTTCCCTCTGTCTGTTGAACACGCGGCGCGTTCGGGCGGCAGCTTGACTTTTTGGTGTTAGTTAATTTACAAAAAACAATGAATTGTTGTTTTTGGGAGGGTGAACCCCTTTATTGGACTGATTAACTAAGACTAAATTTTCAGGCATAGATGCCGCGTCAGCGATACGCCTGAACGTATTGTTCAGCGCATGTATTACGTCCAGTTGACATGGATGTGAATGAATATTTTAGGTCATAACATCTACATTTAGTTAGTTGCTTATTGGAACTATAATTATGGTAGTGCCTTGGTTGGAATAAACATTTTCTTGTTTTCTGGAATGTATAAAAATACATTTTCAAGCATTTCATGACAGACAATATTCATGAATCGGACGCACAATCATAAATAGTATACCGACTTAAGAGCATTGGGATCAGAGAAAATTGTGCACAAGTTCGTTCCAGAAACTCCAGCATTGAATTAGCTTTAGTTTGTCTGGGAATGTCTACTGAAGCTTAAGCTTAAGAAGCAATGAAATGGCACACTCCTAGGAAAGGAGCATCGGAGCGTTTTATAGGCCTTGAAAAATTCTGCGCTGTGGGAAATCACGTCCTCAGGGAACTAGAAAGAATGAACCGGGCAGATACATGGAACTACGCTCATGGTATGAAGCAGGTCAAGAAGCTCTTGGGTCAACATAACGGCAAGAAGTTTGATGCATGTATCGGAATGCGCAAAAACAACCTCCGTATCCTAACAGGATACTGTAAGCTCAGGGAGAAAACTAGGAGTATCAAAAGAAGGTCTCTGCTGATAGAATCTAATGAAATTGCAGAACATATACTGCGATTTTGTGCGGCGCTCTTAAGAAAGCAAAAGTACGAATACGGGGCACAATAGATCTAAAGGTCGCGGTGCAATTTACCCTCAACAATAATAATAAATAGCTTTAGCTACTAAGTCAATATACTAGTCTAGTAATAGTCAATACGAAACGAGAATGTTGTTTAGCTTTGTGTCGAAAATCACGCCAAGATCTTCAATTTCTGTTTTTGTGGAAATGGTAGTATATTATATATATATATATTGGATATTCAACATTATGTGGTAAACATAAAGTGAGTGAAACTTATTTACATTTAACATTAGTCGATTAATATTACACCCGCTGCATGGTACATTTAAATCTCTTTGGATTACACTGAATCATGAAGATTTCGAACACGGAAGGAAATCTTGGGACCATCAGCATACATGAGGCAATTAGCAAGGCTGAGGATCGAAGGGATTTCATTTATGAATATATTAAAAATAAATGACTGATGATGGACAATTACCGAGTTTTACGATTTGTACCCGATTGGATAATTAATTTGAAATCCAGGTTGAAAACCGAATTAATCCCAGATGATTTGTCATACTGTATCAAAACGCCTTTTAAAAAATCTGTATAAATAAAATCTACTCGATATCCCTACTCAACTGACTCAAACAGATATATTGTAAATAATGTTAAGTTTGTTACAACACATCTATCTGAAATAAATCCGTGTTGCTGTTGTGGTATTTGTCCTAATACCATGACCCAATACTCGCATTATAAATATTTTCTTTGCTTGAGTGCTCAACATACCCTGATTCAAAGAACTTTACAAATAGCTCGCAAGAGTCTCATAGACTAATATCCTTCGAACTGCATATTATGCAAGGTTTCATTTATTATTTTTTTTTTTGGGGATCAATCTCTGCGACCCTCGGCGATTGCGATTTTGTGCTCCATCGACGTCACTACATTTGCCAAGAGTTTTTCCAAGTCTTTTCTATTTTCTTGGCCTCATTTCATTTCAAATTCATTTTTATTTCTACAATTCTTTACAGACTTATATGCTAAAAACTAGTTGGACGAACAATGTTTATATTTTTAACTTACTGGCCCTCGACGGGCACTCTAAGCTAAAATAAATCTTAAATTATGTCTTTCGACTTAACCTACATGATTAAATAAAAGCAAATTAGGGTGAACAAATTAAGATTAAGAAAATTGCAAAAAAAAACTAAATATCAGAACTGTTGTAAATTTAAACTCGCATGCTACCTTCAACTAACTTAAAACTACCTTAAACTAATCATACATACATATAAATCTGTGTATATATATATGTATGGCCTTAAAATATTTACATTTGTATTCACATCGGGACACATGTGTATATCTATATATATATATATATATATACTTATTTTTTATTTTTTTATATTTTTTGTCACATACGTATATACAACTTACACCTACCTTAAAATCGACCCTAAGCTACGTAAGTTGGCCATAGGCTGCCGCTGATAGAGTATCGCCTACCGCTGCAAGACAGTGACCGACTACCGGTACTACCCTTACTACCCCGGGTCTTAAGGGTTCGACGATGGAGTTTCCTCGCTACCCAGCCACAAGAATTTTTGAAGCTGCATTGCAACATCCCGAACATCCCGCCTTGATACTGTCGTACTGAAGCGGAGGAGACCTTCCTCAGCTCGTTGTGCGACGGAACGATCGTGGTTGAGTCGCCCATCGACAGTTGAACGGGCGATGTGGAAGAGGAGCGGTACCGGATTTTCATTTTGTATCAGACCGTGCTTATCGAAATGGAGGAAGGCGGACGAAGCCGTTATAACGTACCCTCTCGTGGTATTGCGAATTGGAGTAGTAAGCCCCCGAGATCAAGTTCTTAGTAGAGTTCATCGCTCTGCCAGTTTGGCCTCGAATCAATTTCAACAGGAAATTGTCCACTCGTATCAAGTTCGCCCTGTTGTATAATACCTCATTGGAGTAGAATTTTTAGTACTGGGACTCTGGTGTTCTGTAAATGCGAAGGCAAGCCCTAAGACAAGCCCTCTCAAACACCCGAATCTTTTCTATCAAGCTTGCACTCACGTTGAACCACACGTGACAGCCATAGGTGAGCATTGGCCGGATGAGGGTCATTGTTTTGGCCCTCCAATGTTTGACATGATCCGTCGTTCTCGCTTCCTTCTCCGCTGCAGATGTTGCTTGAAAGTTAGCTTTGCATCTATAACAAGAACCCGAGGTTGCTTGATGTTGTTGGCATACGTCCGCCAGCCCACCCACCATGTCAATTAACATGACCTTTGCTATATGCCTTGGCGAAAGTTTGGGGGATAAGCCACAAAAACCACAAAAATAAAATCCACAAAAACGAAATGATGGCTTACATTTGTGCAATTTTCTCTTGTAATAAGTATTGTACTTGAAATAAAATAAATATGAGACAATCCCATAAACTATAGGCACAGTGGGTGATAACCCAAAAATGTTTCCAAATTTACGTCAGTAACAAATTGTCCTCCTAAGCTTCGCTTGCAAATGCTGTACCCCAAGCTTTTCTCAGATAGTTCAAGTAACCAAATCCATCCATTTTCCTGTTTTACAGTTTTCGCCATTATTAAATCTTCAGTCTTTAAGAACTTTAACGGTTAAAACAACCTTAATTAATATGGAACGGTCAAGTTTGAGAAGCTTTGTCTAGGCAGTTATACCCTTTGAGCGTTGTGTTCTTGTCGTACTGGGATTCGAACCTAGATCACGAGGTTCCCATACCACCACTACCGCCACTGCAAAATACTTATCACTAGTTTATGTATTATAGCAAATGTTCTTAAAGCTCATTCACCGACCCGATGTGGATACATGAATGCAAATGCATTTGAAAGCTTCAAATGCAGTTGAGTCTGTGCTGGACGACGATACGCATTTTTTGTAAATTTGCGATTTTCAGACGTGAATACACACAAATTTATTTATTATACATACAAACAAATTACACAACGACAACACAACGTCGAAACGCTTGGTCCAATTGCACAAATCGATCAAACATACTACCGGCTATACAAATGTCGGTGTCGATGGACGCATGCTTGGGTCGATGTCGCATCCTCTTCAAATCATACAAATGGACAAAACGCCTTTTGTACCACATCTGCGATATGGCCATCATCAACACTTGGATGTTATATCGACGCCACTTCGATAGTACAGTACAACCTGGATGCGATTCACGAACTCGATTTATTTGCCGGAAATGTCAAGTTCATCTGTGCCTCACCAATGTGTTCGCCGCTTAAAGCACACTTGTGGTTGCACCCTAATATTTTTTATTATGGTTGGATACCATAATTGATCTTGACATTTAAAAAAAGCTATTCTGTTCTGTCTTTTCTATTTCCGTTTAAATAAAAGTGGATTGTTCTGGTCCTGTAAGGCAAACACACGCGTCTCATTTTGCAATACTTTCTTTCTCTGGCATCCTTTGGATTACACAACTCAAGTGGTAAGCGCGCAAACATTAGGTCCTATCGAGCACGAATATTAATTTATTAATGAAATAATCATCGCAGTCGGTTGTTAATTCATGTAATTCCATCCCATACATCATACATACATGTGTACATATGCTACCGGCTGGCATATCGTGCTGGCCTGGAATCTCTGCTTATCAGTTAACAAAGCGAAACGCTATTTCCTACAGCATCGAAATTGCCACCAGTGTGAATAAACAATTGCCAGAAAAGTGAGTGATTAAACAAAAGTGCGCAGCCGCTTATCAATCGTGCCGTTACAATTCGCCTCTCAGTGGTGAAAGACAATCCACAAAAACGCATTTCTCAAAGCGAAATATAGTCAACAACTGTCGGTGCAGTGATTGCGTCGCATTCGGTGTGGAAAAATATTATCGAATTATTGAAACGGCAACGAGCGGCTCTGAAAGGCAAAGTAACGCGAATCGGTACCTTCTGAGAATCACCAGGTGTTCCGCTGGCCCAGAGCAAAGTGCTGCAAACGAGGTTAGAACAACATATGCGAGACTTCGAACGTGTTCAAAATCAGATTGAGGCGTTATCTGAGGAGATCGATGAAATATCCGAGGATACTCAATATCGGGCTGAATTCGAAAATACGTTTTACACCACGCATGCAAAATTATCGGAAATGATTGCCAACTGCAGCGATGAGCACGCCGACCCTGGAAGTGATATCAATAAGTCATTTAAAGTATTAGCGGATAGTCAGTCTTCGTTAAATGACTTCGTGAAATCGATGATAGATAAGCCGCGACGAACCATAATGATTTCAAAGCAAGTCTTTTTCAAGACTGCCGGAAGTAAAACTACCGGATTTCTCCGGTAAATTCGATGAGTGGGTGCGGTTTCGGGACCTTATAAATGCAATGGTCACTTCGAAAGACAATTTGACCGGCGTGGAAAAGCTGGAGTACCTCCAAACGCTACTCAGAGGAGATGCTGCAGTTAGTTAAACATGTACCACTCAGCACTGAAAATTTCACCATCGCGTGGTATTTGTTAAAGTCCCACTACGATAAACCGCAGTTTACAATGATCGCTCATCTAGATATCATTTTCGAGCAACCTGTGCTAAAACAAGGTTCTCTCGCGGAGATTGAGCGTCTATTCAGTACAGCGACTGAAAATATAAACGCGCTGAAGGCTTTAAATTTACCCGTCGATTCGTGGAGTACTTTGCTTATTTACGTATTATTAAAGAAATTAGACAGTGACAACAAAGTGTTATGGGTGCGTAAAACTAAAGGCATCGTTAGCCCAACATTCTCGGACATCAGCGAATTTCTGAAAGACCGCATGAATGAGCTCGAAAGCTTGCAAGTGTCTCGGAACGGGCGCGTTACTTCCACTAATCGGAACGCGCCTAGAGAATCTGAAAGGAGAGTGCTCAGCGCTACTGTACCGTCGTGTGTTAAATGTGAACAAGGACATCTGCTATACCAATGCTCGCAATTTCGGGATTTAGCAGTGCCTATTCGTTGCGAGTTCGTGAAAAATAATAATATCTGTCCAAATTGTCTTCGTTCAAAGCATAATGTAGACGAGTCTAAGTTTTCCAGTTGCAAGGCGTGTGGTTTAAAACATAATATTCTGCTTCATTCGGATACTCGTCGTTTATCGAATCCAATACATCCCTCCACCTCGAATGGTTCGCGCGGGTTGAATGTGAACCCGGCTCAGTTATATCGAGAGCGTTTTTCATTGCTACCGACAGCAATAGCGCACATAAAAAACGGAAGCAATACATTTCAGCCGTGCGGGGCATTACTCGATTCAGGAGCTTAGGCTACGCTAATATCCGAAGCATGCCTCCAGCGTCTGTGTCTAAAACGAAGTCACGCCAAAATACCAATAGTCGGTTTGGGACAAGGTGGAAGTAATCAGGGTACTCGCGGTCAAGTGAAGCTCGAAATTAAATCAAATACCGATAAAAAGGTTAGCATTACAGTTCAAGCCTTCGTTCTCTCCACTCTTACTAATGACTTGCCGACTACTCCGATTCCCTATGAAAATATTTCGTTTTTCAATCACCTACCGCTTGCAGATCCAGAGTGTCACCGTCCGAATAAAATCGATCTGCTACTTGGTGTTGATATATTTTTCGACATCCTCTCTGAGGGCAGAGTGGTCCACCCCTCTGGTTCACCGGTGGCCCCAAACACAATTTTCGGTTGGGTCATAGCCGGGAAGATCTCGTCGACGGTGGAAGCTAACATAAGCGTGTTCTATTCAACCATGGATCTTGACAGGCTCTTAAAGCAATTCTTTGAGCATGAAAGCGTTCACAGTGGAACTCATACTAACAACGAGGTGAGTAAAACTATTGAGGACCACTTTCATTCCACGCATTTCGTCAATTCGGATGGAAGATTCGTAGTTCGCATGCCATTTAACAAAACGCCGATAGAGTTCGGCGACTCGCGTGGCGCCGCGTTGAAACTTCTGTACGCTATGGAGCGACGATTCGCTAAAAACTCGAGACTTAAGAAAGAATACGTGGATTTCATGCGTGAATACGAGCGTTTGGACTACATGGCGCCGGTGTCGCCACACGATTTTCATCGACCGTCATTTTATTTGACCCATCATGCGGTAATCAAACCCAGCAGTGCAACCACTAAGCTGAGAGTGGTTTTTACCGCATCATGTAAGTCCACGAACGGTTTCTCATTGAACGATTACTTGCTTGTTGGTTCCACCATACAAAACGACTTGTTTACGTGCACAGTGAAGTTTCGTAAGCATAGAATCGCGGTCAAAGCCGATATCGCCAAAATGTATCGGCAGGTTCTTGTTAACTCGGACGACTCTCACTTGCAAAGGATCGTATGGCGGGAGGAGGTCACAGAGAATCCGCGCGATTCACCGTAACTTATGGAACGGCTTCCCAAGGGCTTCGGAGATGATTTCTACATTGATGACTTTACCTCTCCATTTGTAAGCGTGGAAGAGGCCTTGGCGATTAAAAACGATCTTGGCCTTATCCTACGGAACGCGGGTATGGATATCCGTAAGCGGTCCTCCAATTCAACAGACTTCCTCGACACAATCGATGCCGAGCATCGGGAAATGGCAACCGAGTTGTCCTTAAAGGAACGGGGAGTTAAGACACTGGGTCTCTTGTGGGATACGGAACGCGACGTATTAAAATTTTCGGCATCGATTCGTGCTATCAACTCGCAGGTGACTAAGAGGGAGGTGCTATCCGATATAGCTCGCATTTTCGATCCGTTAGGCTGGTCGTGGTAAAAATGAAAATATTCATAAAACGGCTTTGGTTCGAGGGAGTCGACTGGGATGAGCTCATTCCCTCGGAATTCATAATGAGTGGTCGGACTTTCTATTAGACTTAAACGTATTACAAACCTTGGGTATACCAGGCTGGTTGTAATTAAGCAGCAATGACCTGGTCGAATTGCATGGTTTTGCTGACGCATCGGGGTCAGCCTACGCGGCCGCAGTGTATCTTCGAGTTGTAGATGGCAACAACATTCGTATAAGCCTTATCTGTGCAAAAACTCGAATTGCTCCAGTTAAACCTGCCCTATCGATCCCGCGATTAGAATTATGTGGCGCATTGTTGCTAAAAAAGCTATTAAGTAAGGTCAACGTCGTCAGAGAAACGTATTTGTAGACAATCGTATAGCGCAAATTTCGGCTCAGTTTCTGACATCTATATGTCAGTTCTTCCGAAAACCCGGCGGATTGTGCAACTCGTGGCCTGATGCCAAGGCATTTACAAGTTTTGGATATCTGGTGGAACGGTCCAGCCTTCCTACACAACGCGTTTATTCGATTTTGTGAACTTCCTGGCCTCAAGCAATCCCCGGACAAATGCGAAAACTTAGTCTGTTTATCTAATGCGGTAAGTGCTAGTGAACCGGACATTTGTTCAAGATTCTCAAACCTTTATACACTTTATCGCGTTATCGCTCGGTGCATTTGCTTAGCTAAAAAGAAAAAAGTCGTAGTGCGACCCTTCGTGTTCATTATCTATCACCTCTGGACATACACGCCGCCAAGATAGCACCGGTAAAGCTTACGCAAAAACATCATTTTCGAGACGAGATTAAGTGCTTATCTTCTGCCAAAGTGGTCTCAAGTAAAAGCAAGTATTCGCATGTGAACCCTTTTATCGATGAAGCGGGTGCGGTTCGCGTAGGAGGCTGACTTGAAAACGCTAACATCCCATTTGAGCAGAAACATCCGCTCATATTGCATAAAGATCACCATCTAACGTGTTTATTTGTTCGTGATTGCCACTTAAATAACCTGCACGCAGGAATGCGTCAAAGGACGTATCTTATTTCACTCAACTATTTTATTCTTGGCATTCATCATATAATCAAGCGATGTATTTTTCAATGCACGACTTGTATACGACAACGCGCAGTACCTTATCAGCAGCAGATGGGTAGTCTCCCAAAGCAACGGCTGGAACCCGGAGTTATATTCGGCAACACTGGCGTAGATTACGCCGGACCTTTTCTCGCTCGATCGTGGAAGGGACGGGGTGCCAAGCGGTATAAGGTCTACATTGATCTATTTCTCTGCATGGCTACTAAAGCTATGCACCTCGAATTGGTATCGGAACTCTCTTCATCAGCTTTCATTGCAGCTTTGCGTCGCTTCGTTGCCCGCCACGGCAAGTGCCACACCATCTTTAGCGATAATGGTACTAATTTTGTCGGGGCCATTTAGCAACTTCGGGAATGGGCTAATCTATTAAATTCGGAACAATTTCAAGACGACGTCTCATGTGAGCTTTATACCTCCCCACGGTTCGCAGTTTGGTGGTCTGTGGGAGGCTGGTGTAAATACCGTAAAATTCCATCTGAGAAGAGTTCTAGGGCAAGCCATCTTAACTGTCGAGGAGTTTTCGACAATACTTTGCCAGATCGAGGCATGCGCCAACTCTAGGCCACTCTGTTCCCGATTCGAAGGATGCACGGACCCGTTAACGCCTGCGCATTTTCTCATCGGGCGACCGCTTTCAACTGTGCCTGAGCCGGAGCTACTATCCACACGAACGTCATTGCTGGATCGATGGCAATATCGTCAACATCTTCATGAAGATTTCTGGCGAAAATGGTCTCAGGACTACCTGACTCAACTTCGAAAGCACCCTAAATGGTTGAAAAGATGCGAACAAATTCAGCCCAGCGATATTGTGGTCCTGATAGAAGAAAATCAACCGCCGTGCCGATGGCTGACACGAAAAATTATAAAATCATATCCAGGAAGAGATGGTCTAACTAGAGTTGCAACTGTTCTCACCGCCAAGGGTGAGGTAAAACGGCCGATCTCGAAGCTGTGTCCATTATTGTCAGGTTCTAGTTGAAAGGATCTTCCAAAGCGCACTTTTGGTTGCACCCTAATATTTTTGTATTATGATTGGATACCATAATTGATCTTGACATTTAAAAAAAGCTATTCTGTTCAGTCCTTTCTTTTTCCGTTTAAATAAAAGTGGGTTGTGTGACTTACAGGACCAGGTAAGGCAAACACACGCGTTTCATTTTGCAATACTTTCTTTCTCTGGCATCCTTTGGATTACACAACTCAAGTGGTAAGCGTGCAAACACAATGATAGGAACAGTTTAATGAAGTTTTGGGACATTTTATGTGTGTTTTTATGCTGTGACACTCTGTCAATAATGGACTTAATATGGTGCCACGTGTGTGTAAAAGAAATCTTCTTTTTTTGTAATCATATCAAAGGTACAAACCTTTAGCCAGGTGAAACTGAAAATTTAATTTTATCAGCAGATCGAAAAAGTATCGTTCAAACAAATAAACAAGTCATGTGTACCACGGTACACCGGTTAAGCAGCCAACCTGTTAATTTTTATTTGGCCACGAAATCTTTAATGTCCATAGATTATCTTCAAAAAGTTGGCTTATGTAAAACATGCTCCTTCCCACAGTAAAGGGCCTTTTTCCTTTGGTCAGAGCAATATCTATATGCGTGTTAAAATAAAGATAATGATCCAACCAAATGCCAGGCTACCTTACATTCATAGCGAACCGCTCACTGTGGGTCAACAATGGTCAACTATGGATTAGTGTGACTCCGCTGTTCCGATTCCAGTTCTTGGGCCGGACGAAGGCCAGTTAGCGACTCGAAGATTAAAAAAACTAAAGGGTGATTTTTTGAAAGCTATAAGAAAGTTTTTCAAAAAGAGACACATAAAATTCAGAAATGCATGAAATCTTTATTTGAATCCATAGTACGGTCCATATAATTTAATGTTTGAAGATTATTTCATGCAAATGTTGACCTCGACTGCGCCTCAAATGATCCATCCGCTTAGTCCAATTTTGGCATACTCTTTCCAACATTTCGGCCGGTATCTCACGAATAAATGCTTCAATGTTGTCTTCCAATGCGTCAATTGAAGCTGGCTTCTCTGTATAGACATGAGCTCTAACATAGCCCCACAAAAAATTGTCTAAAGGCGTTAAATCGCACGATCTAGGCGGCCAATTGACCGGTCCCGAACGTGAAATAAAATGTTCACCGAACTCGCCTCTCAATAAGTCCATTGTTGCGTGTGCTGTGTAACATGTGGCATCGTCTTGTTGAAACCACATGTCATACAAGTCAAGCTCTTGCATTTTGGGCAAAAAAAAGTTGGCTATCATCTCACGGTAGCGCTCACCATTCACAGTTACGTTACGATTAGCATCATCTTTGAAGAAGTACGGACCAATGATGCCACCAGCCCATAAACCGCACCAAACTGTGACTTTTTCTGGATGCATTGGTAGCTCTTGCAATGTTTCTGGCTGATATTCACTCCAAAATCGACAATTCTGCTTATTTACGTACCCATTGAGCCAAAAATGAGCTGACCATAAAATGGCAGAAGCGCGCGATGAACTTTCTTAACGGAGCACGCATTTTGATACGTATTTTGATACGACGATTCATGGTTAAATTATAGACCTTTTTTTTTTTTTTTTTTTTTATTTCATTTTTATTTATTATTTCAGGATAAGCTTATATACTAGACAAAAATGCTTAAAGCTAGTTGGATGAACAATTTTACTATTTCTAACTTACTGGCTCTCGGCGAGCACTCTAAGCTAAACTTAACCTTAAACTATGCCTTTCGACCTAACCTAACAATGAATAAAATATATACTAATATTTAAGGACTAATTATGAAATTATGAAAAAATTTAAAAAACATAATAACTTAACTTAACTTTTTTTTTATTTAAAAACTACAAACTACCTTACATTCTACCTTAAAATAAACTTAAACAACTAACTTAAACTAATCTACATATATATGCATATACATATGTGTATACCCATATACAAATATGTATACGCATATATCCCTATATACATAAATGCATATATGTATCTTCTTGTATACATATATGCATATTTCGTCAATTTTTTTTTTTTTTTTTATATTTATTTACATTTATACATCTTAAATACTACTTTAAACCTACCCTACGCTATGGAAGTCGGCCATAGGTTCCAGCTGATGGATTTTGAAGTTATCCACTGCAAGACAGTGACCGACTGCGCCCCATAAGGGGATACGCACTACCCTATCTACCCCGGGTCTTAAGGGTTCGTAGCTGGAGTTCCCTCGCTCCCCAGCCACCAGAACTTTCGATGTTGCATAGCAACATCCCGACTCGATACCGCTGTACTGAACCGGAGGAGACCCTCCTCAGCTCGCTGTGCGACGGAACGGTCGTGGTTGAGTCGCCCATCCACAGTCGAACGGGCGATGTGAAAGATGAGCGGTACCGCATTTATGTCTTGTAACAGACCGTACATGTCTAAATGGAGAAAAGCTTCTGGGGGGACGAAGCCACTTTGACGTACCCTTTCATGGTACTGAGGATTGGGGTAGTAAGCCCCAGAGATCAAGTTATTGACTGAGTTCATCGCTCTGGCAGTATGGCCTCGAATCAGTTTCAACAGGAAATTGTCCACTCGTATCAGGTTCGCCCTGTTGTATAAAACCTCATTGGAGTAGAATTTTCTGTACTGGGACTCTGGTGTTCTGTAAAGGCGAAGGCAAGCCCTAAGACAAGCCCTCTCAAACACCCGAATCTTTTCCATCAAGCTTGCACTCACGTTGAACCACACGGGACAGCCATAGGTGAGCATTGGCCGGATGAGGGCCATGTAGCAGATCACCTTCACCCTCGCATCGAGTTGGCTGTTGTAAAACAGTCTCTTTGTAAGAGCGAAAGCGCCTCGGGCTCGGGCTAGAGCAGCATCTACATGTTTGTTAAAATATAGATAATGATCTAGCCAGATCCCCAGGTATCTGACTACAGTCCTTTGCGCCAGTGGTTGCCCGTGACGCCCAACAATTGAGAACTTTCGCCAATTCTTTTTTGTATCCGCCGAAGCCTTATACAACGGGGTCCTGAACAGTATGGTTTCCGACTTCTGAAAGTTGATATTCAACTTCCAGTCATCGCAACTTCTCATGAATGAGTCGAAGTCACCCTGCGCGAGAGTAGTGATGTCGTCGATCTTTTTACCTGATCTGTACACGATCAAGTCGTCGGCGTACGCAATTACGTGAGGAAGAGAACTTATTAGATCACTCAAGAAAATGTTGAACAGGATCGGCGAATTAACGGCACCCTGTTGGAGACCATTTTTTACTTCAAATATACCTGCAGTGGTCACATTGCCATTCTTGACGACGAACCTTCTACCAGTAAGCATGTTACACAATAGGTACAGCAGTGGTTTACTAATGCCTAGCCCATTGAGCTTGTAAAAAAGTCCTTCTAACCATACGGTGTCGAAGGCCTTCTCCAGGTCAATCAGGCAGGCACCCGTACATTGTTTCTGGCTCTTGTTCCATTGGATCTCCGACACCAGTTTCGACGCGGCATGTATAGTGTCATGCCCCGCTTTGAAACCGAATTGGTTATCCGGAATAATATGTTTGTCCTCTGTCCAGTTGGTCAGAGCTCTATTTATCACCTTCTCGAATACCTTGCTGATGTTCGGAAGGAGACTAATTGACCGGAGGTTGCACGGATTCGAAGAATCTTTACCTCGCTTGGATATGGGTTGCACAATCGCAGTTTTCCAATGTTCCGGATAATGTGCATTATTCAGAGCATTGTTAAACAGGATAGTGTACATATTAACCACATCTAGGGCGAGATGTCTTAGCACAATGTTAGAGATCCCATCGATTCCAACTGACTTTTTCTTCTTTAGTGATTCGAAGACCGCTTGGAGCTCTGTCTTCGCTATGAACGGGGGATGAACCCCTTCGTCGGCGATGACATTATCTGCCATGTTATAGTCATTGAACACGACAAAGCCGATGTTCTCAGATCGCCATTGTTGCATGTCTTCTCGAAGTTGCGAGTTGCTAGATTGTACGCAGTTCTCCAGATTGTGGTTTGGGCGAACACTCACATTCACCTTATACACTTCCTGAAAGACCGCGCCTAGTACCTCCATTTTTTCTTGCGGGTCTTCGACCACAAAGAAGTTATCGTCGAGTACCGCGTTATCTGGATCAATACCTGCTGTAGTCAGTATTTGTTCGTTGTCCGTCGTTCTGGGGAGCTTAAGACACGGCGGATCGCTACGCTTACTGCGAAAGAATTTGTTTATTTGCGGGAACATGCTCGGGTTGTTGGATCTAACAGCCCGAATCTTATTGTTCCAATACAAGTTAACAGAAACTCTGTAAATTTGGACAATTAGTGTTTGAATGTTTTTGATGAGCGATTTCAGTGTCCTAATTTCCTCATCTCGTCTATCAGTAAACCGCCTGTACAAGGTTTTTAATCTTGACAGGAGTCTACTTTTCCGTTAATGTAGTGCGTCAGTTGTCGCATTGCGGTACAAGTTTTCGTTGTTTGTGCGTGTATACCGTGGTATCGTACTGTCCATCGTTCGTTTTATTGTCTCGACCAATTGTATAAGATACATGTCAATCTCCTCGTTTGACAAGTTTCTATTGGACGGTATGTGGAGCGCATTCGAGGAGACTGCTCTCGTCATTTGCCTGGAGAAGCGTGTCCAGCGTGTCCTACTGTAATTGTAGAAATACGTTTGAACAAACTCTCCTAATTCCGCAATATCGTTGGGGATCTTGAATTCGGCACTGAGTCCGCAATGGTCACTGAGATACACCAAAGTGTTCAAACAGTTTACCGTTTGTGAGTTTGTGTCTGTCAGCTGCAGTCTTGCGTCAAACAGCAGGATATCCAGATATGAACCGCTTCTGGGGTATGACGAGATCTCTGTTGCCTTCAAATCGAGTCTATACTCGACACTGTGTAAGCAATACCAGTTGTAAAGCTGGTCCCCTCTATAATTGGAAACTATGTTTCCCCAATATCCATGTCGGGCATTTAAGTCCCCGGTCAAAATGAAATAGTTCTCCTCCGAGTCCAGTCTTAGACATCGAAAGAGTGAATCGAGCTCTGATGTAGTCGTTCTGGAACTAGGGCAGCCGGAGGAGTAGACCGACGCCGCATACAGCTTCTTTCCACTGCGGAGAGAAATGCACACGATGCAGGCCTCCAACTCCTGAAACCGTCGTACTTCACTGCTATACACTACTTTGTGTTTAATGTTATTTTTAATGAAGATCGCAACACCGCCTCCACCATTGGAGTTGGGCCGGTCTCTTCTAATAACATTATAATTACTGTGCTCCAATGTGCCTCTCTGGGTTAGCTTGGTTTCGCTAATCAGAAATAGTTCTGGGCTTTGGGATCCCTATCAATGAATTTGCATTCACTGCAAGGATCTTATATGTGCTCTCCGTCTGCGCAGCCATTAAGACTGGTGGCGTGCTTGGTTCTGCAGGAGCGCCAGAATTTGGCCTACCTGCTCCTCTAACCGATCCATACGCCTTTCAATGGAGGATTTCCAATCTGGCGTTGGATCGTGTGCTCTTGGCACTGAAGGCTGCTGCACTACCTTTGGTAGCTGCTGCTCTCCCGCGTTCCTCTGACCAGACGCCATTTGGGCATAGGTCACTTGAGGAGTGACGGTTATGGCTGCCCCGAGTGGATTTCTCACTGCGCGCTGCTTCTGCAGAACCATTTTTGCTTTACGCTCCTGGAATTTAGGGCAACCCCGATAGTTAGCGGTGTGCCCCGCGTTCCCGCAGAGTACGCATTTGAGCTGACTCTTGTCAGCTGCTCCCTCTTGCCCCAGAGAGCAATTATCCGCACTGTGGTTTTCTCCGCACTTAACGCATCGAGGCTGCATTTGGCAGTTCGACGCGGCGTGCCCGAACCTTTGGCAGCGAAAGCATTGTGCAATGCCATCGCGCCTTAGTATGCTCTCCCAGATGCATTCGTGGTAATCTAAGGACTTTATCTTCTTTAGATTATCCACTTTGCTTGTGGGTGTTATCTGTACAATATAAAAGGGCAATTTCCGCCCCTCCCTCTTTGCCTTAACTGTGGTGAGGGGCTTGACCCCGACGAACTCAATGCCGTCACACACATGGTCTTTGAGCAGTTCGAGGACCTCCTCCGCTTCGAGCGGCCAAGTGAGCTTTAACAGCCGAGACTGGCATTTTTTGCTTTTTGGGGTGAAGGAAAAGAACTCGAGCTCCGACATCTTCAGATATTCCTTCACCACATTGTAATCCTCCACTGTCTTGCAGTGGATTGCGTGTTTATCCACGCCTTTATATTTCCTAATGAGAAAGTTACCTGAACCTATGGCCTCCTTGCACAACTTGGCAGTTTGTTCAACATCCGCCTTGTAGATGTTGATTGGCGGAACTTTATTTTTCTTCTCTGTCTGCTGCTGATGAGTTGCTGGCTGCTGCTGTTGGGTTGCTGACGGCTGTCGCTGTTGTGTTGCTGAACGTTGTGTTGCTGAACGCTGTGTTGCTGAACGCTGTGTTGTTGATGGTCGCTGTTGTTGGTGAACTGCTGGCAGTTGTTGTGGATGTGCTGCTGGCAGTTTCTTTGTTTCTGGCCGCTGTTGCTGTTGCGTAGCTGGCCTTTGATGTTGCTGAGATGCTAGCAGCTGCTGTTGGAGTACAGCTGGTGGTGGTTGTTGTTGCTGCACTGTAGCCCTCTTCTGTTGCTGCAGCTTCTTTGCCACTTGTTGTTGTTGCTGCTTCTGCTGATCCAGCATTCTCCTCGCAATAGCTCTTGCTTTCAGCTCTCTGATTTCATGCAAGAGTCGCTGTACTTTCCCCTGCATATCTTCAGCAAGCGTTTGCTTCATATGAAGTACGCGCTCGATTTCATCTTCTGTGTCAGAGGGAAGAGAATCATAGCTGTTGCTGCTAACAGCGAACGCTCGTGGTCATTCATTTTCCGCACTCACACTTATGGTAGTGTGTGAACCACGGAAAAAAAAAGAAGAAAATATCTGGTTGTGTCCCCAATGGGGATCGAACCGGGGTCCCGTCGAGTCAACAGCAATGGCTCTACCGAATCGGCTGACTGCTGCTTTTAAAATACTCGCGGTACTTGCACTACTTGATTGTTGCTATTAACGTTTGTTATTTTGTTAAAGGCCGACACACTCGAAACTCACACTGCACTGTTCAGAGGTCTGTGAACGACTGGTAAATTATAGACCAAACTGAAGATGCTTGACAGTGAAACAAAACACGAAACGTGAGTCAGCTGTTTAAACCAGTGTTGCCAAAAAGATAATAGCTAAAAAATCACCCTTTACAAACGTTTTGGGGCTCGCATGGTCTGGCTGCGGTTGCTAAGTGTGATTATGTAGATTTGAATGATTGATACATGCCTGTGATTGGACTAGTCCCTGAATGTATGGTGTATTTTGTAAAGTGTAAAGTGTGTAGAGAAATGGATCCCAGTAATGATCCCTGTCGATGCACAGGTCAAGTTGACATACAGCCTAATTTGCTAGTGTGCTCCTGGAATGTAAGAACACTCTACAGTCACCATTCCGGGGCGCTCATCAACTGGAAAAAAATCGTATGCAGTACAAGGCGGATAATGATGCGATCGAGGAAATACACTGGATAGGACATGGAATGATAAGGAACAAAGAGTGCGACGTATATTGTCACAAATGGTTTCATATTTTCGGATGTGGATTCGTTAGAAGAACGGTTAAGGTATACCATCGACTTTTAACAGATAAGTGATTGCCTGACTGTAATCCGCATCCAAGGCAGACTCTAGCCAGCCACATATGTGCATACGCCCCTACTGACAGGGACCGTAATTGCCTTTGTCTCTAATGCTTTAACAGACGCTCAGCCTCACCCCCTCCTCCCCAAAATTGGACTTAAAATAGTGGAGCTTCTCTACTTCCGCTAAAGTTGTATTCGAGTGCACTAACTAATTTATTTTGGGGAAGCGTATAATGGCATTTCCACTGTGACTTCATCTAGCACTTACCCATCAATCAAACTTTGCTAAATTTTGTCCAAATTGTATAAGACAAAATTTTGTACTGAAGGTAAGTTTCTCTCAAAAACTAATTCTAACTCCTTTTTCTTTTTAGGATCGGTTGAATTAATGTTGCAGGTATAGTTTCCTGTCCGTTCCTTTGATGCCCGCTTGCAGGCGTTGTTGAAATGTTTACCGATTTGCTTTAGCAAATTCCTTTGCAGTCTCATGGCAATGGCCATCGTTGACGTTCTTCCATGTCAAGCTCTTGAAGAAATTCACCAGAATGTAGAGTAACACGTAGCCCCTTTGAGGCAGTATTCTGTTGCGGCAGTTGATATTCCCCATATACCGAAATTTCTACACTTAATTTCGCCTTTGTTTAAATTTAATTCAGATTACCCGATGCGAAAAACCGTTTTGCACTTAAGAAAAACTCGCTGAACTGTCCAATGTATGATTCATATAATATGTATATAAGTTTAAGTTGTATTTAAGGCTAGATTTGATTATTAGATTGTAAGACTTACATATATGAAGTGTGTATAAAGTATATACAGTTGACAAAGCCATCAGTGCCCTTTCGCTTACCATTTAAGAGTCTATAGAGGACAATCAAACAAACAATGACTTACGATATTTACGTATATATATATAGATTTTCATATTTAAATTAGATTGTAAGACTTACGTATACTTATGTATACGTTTTACATGGTTTTCATTTTTAATTTTGTTTTATTGTAATGAAAATAATGCGAAGTAATTGAATTGAATGTATCGCACTATGCATAAAATTGGAAACAAATAATTAATTTGCTCGAAAAATGTTCTTTAGTTTAGGATTCGTGATATTTATGGTGAAGCAAATGTAGCTGAGGAGATTCTATAGGTTCTCGTTCGGAGTTTCAGGTAAACCGAAGATTACATCTTCGGAGCATACATTTTCCCTCTCCATGTCATCTACACGACCCGGTATTTACTCTGCCTGAAATACCTTCCGGGTGGGTATAGGAACAGACCAAGGAACATAAAAGTCGACAAATTTGCCGACTGAAATCTACAATGGTATTGTGTAACTCAGTCAAATGAGAGTCGTATTATTGTGATTTAAGTTAGTTTCTGATAAGTAACATTTATCTTAAGGAATTGCCCAAAGTTGGCATCAGCCTTACAACGTTTATTATAAACGCTTGCTTAAAAATTCGATATTTTCCCGATGCTTGGAAACTTGCTAAGGTTATTCCAATAAATAAACCTGGAAAACCTCCAGATAAAGCTGAGAATTACAGACCAATTAGCCTTCTTAGTAGTCTAAGTAAATTACTGGAAAGGGTAATAAAAGAAAAGATGATGCACTTTATAAGAGATCAAAATATTCTCCCAAATGACCAATTTGGATTTCGGAATGCACACAGCACTTCACACCAAGTCTTACGATTAGTTAATTATGTCAAAGAACAGCGAGCTCAAGGCAAGTCTACAGACATGGTTCTGCTCGACATAGAAAAAGCCTTCGACTCTGTGTGGCATGATGGTCTAATATTTAAAATGATTCCTTTCAATTTCCCATATTATCTTTGTAAAATAGTCCAAAGTTTCCTCAGTAATTGTTCATTTAGTGTATCCGTTAATAATGTGCATTCGGAAATCAAATACTTCTATGCTGGGGTTCTGCAGGGTTCTGTTCTTAGTCCTGTCTTGTACTCTGTATTTACTTCAGATATTCTCAATCTCCCGTTTTGCGAAATAGCTACATACGCGGATGACACAGCTGTATTTATATCCCATAAATTTTCTCTCGTTCTTGAGATGAATCTATTCTATGGGCTGGAAATCCTGTCTACCTTGCTAAGTGGAAAATTAAGTTGAATAAGGAAAAAAATTCAAGCCATATTTTTCACAAGAAAAAGGAAAGCTTGCCTTTGCGGGTGGATAATGTGTCAATCGGATGGAGCTCTCGCGTAAAGTACCTGGGAATCCATCTGGACTCAAAACTCTTATTTAACCAACACACAAAAGAAACGTTAAACAAAATTAATATAAGTACAAGACTAATATATCCCCTCATAAACATTATCACTAGAAAACAAAATAATAATTTATAAAGCCGTATTTCAAGCAATAATTTTATATGGGTGCCCGGACTGGAGTAACTGCGCGAAATGTCACATAGCAAAGTTACAAATTGCACAAAATAAACTCATAAAAATGATGCTAAATCTTCCGTGGCATTACTCTACAAGATCATTGCATAGAAGAGCGAATGTTGAATTGATCTCTGATAGAATAAACACACTTAACGAAAAATTTAAAGGTCGCTGCAACTGCTGCGAAAACCCTTTAATAAGAAATTTATTTTCATAGACATAGTTCTGCAATACTTCCAAGCAATTTCAAGAAATTTTGGCAATAAACATTCGCTTGTACTTATTTATTTGTTAGTATATATGTACATTTTTGTTTATTTATTTATTATTTATTTATTTATTTATTCATTTATTTGTTTATTTATTTATTTATATATTTATTTATTTATTTATTTATTTATTTACTTATTTATTTATTTATTTATTTATTTATTTACTTATTTATTTATTTATTCATTTATTCATTTAATTATTTATTTATTTATTTATTTATTATATAGTTTCCTTTTATTTATTTATTTTATGCTCTATTTATTTATTTACTTAGTACTTATTCTTTCTGTAAGGCATTAAACGAATTTATTTTCTGTCATATTTAATTCATAAATATACATATATATAGTCTGTTTTTTTTGTTTTACTAACTTCAATGAGGTTTTTTTTATTAATCTATTTTTTCCTCAAATGTTAATTTTTACATTTATTATATCTGTTGAAACAAATATAATCACAAATTTAGTAGAAAGATGCAATTAGGTATCAAATCTCTGTGTAAGATAATGTGCGGTAACTCAGGCCATGTAAATTTTAAGAGAATCTGAATAAATATCTATCTAAAAAGTTAGTTTCTTTATTGTAACAATAAATTTCATTTTCTTAAAAACGACATTGCATAATTCACAGAGATGTGGTTACCCTACCTTATTACTGGAAAACCAAATGTAAATTGTAAGAAACGACATCACAGTTAACAACAGATGTCAAATCTCTCAATTCGTGACATAGACGTGAGAAGCACAGGAATATAAGATAGATAGAGAAGATGTTGGCTTTTCCGGTTCAATGTAAACGTTCATTTGTGTGCGTAACAAAACAAATCGCGTGAATTATAAGTTAACAACGTGGTTCGAGTAAAAAAAATGAATTTGTATTCTTTCTTCATCGAGTACAGAACAAGAACTAACATATCATACTTACAACATTTCATGTCACCTAACATTTGCAGAGGTGATCGGTCGCCGGAAGTTCAATTTTGTGGCGATCACCTTTGCAATTACATATCGGATTAATTTCTGGCGGGAAAGTACCAGACTGTTGACAACGCACTATTCTGCTGCTGCTGCTGTTTGCTTTCGTGGTGTTCGATTGCTGACGGTGCACCTTGCTGTTGTTGTTGGCTATGGTGGTAATGTTCTCGTAACTCGTGTGTAAATACATTTCTCTCAGCAACATTTCTCTCAGCTCGATGAGCGAGTTACTTCCTTTGCACTAGCACTGTTTATGTTTTTGTTGAGAGCGACCGCGTGGTACTTCGAGAAGCATTGTTGGACTATGGGGAGAGTACGGAATAAGCAACCGAAACAAATGCAAAAAAAAATGCACAATAGTGAATTAACAGCAATCGCTTTTTGAAATAAGCGAAATAAATTCTAGTGTATTTTGTCCCCTGACATGACATAATTTTCCTCGCAGCTCAGTCGAAGATTGGTAAAAAGAGCTCTGGAATAAAATGACGATTGTGTTTTTTCTTGTCAGGTGCGTGGATAGCGATCACGTACAACCGCTTTCCACCCTGAAGAGAGATGCGTGCGGTACACCTTTCCAGCACTTTAAATCTTCGCACTTAACTCCTTGATATTAGGACAAATGCCTTTTTTTTATTAAGAGACCGACTCCGCCCCTTTGCAAGGATTGGGACCGGCCTCCCATTTAACAGATAAAGACCCTAATTAAGTAATTTTAATTATGCTCCCTATTTTGCTGTCAGAACCCTAAACCAGGAAGAACAGAAATTTTCAAGCATAATTCATTTCGTACAGTATATGTTAGGTGGTTTTTTACAATCGTTTGTAACCGAATAAAAAGCCATCAATTTATTTTTTTTCTGAGCTAAGCTACACATGAACATCGGACATGAACATCGGATTAACTTAAATAAGTTTATTGCATCACTGTTTGTTATTCCGCTTTGGATTTAATTGAAACCATCGTTAAGCCTTATAAAATATGCAAATATAATTGCCTCGGAGTACGGACGAAGCCATCCGTTTAGGCAGCTCCCACAGAATACACATTTAGGATTAAAACAACAATTGATGTAATTTAGTCGCAGATCAAGTTCTTGTGTGTTCATTATCTACCAACTGCCGCATGTTTAAGCTATCGTGAGCGACAGGTCGATTGGATTAGTCGATCTGGATGGATTAAATGTCAGTGTGCAATTTTTCGAATGGTGGGAGTCAAAGGGCACGGTAGAAATATGCGGAGTAAAGAAGTTTATCTTATTATCGGAAGTACAGTGGTGATCCAATATAACAAATGCCGATATAACGAATGGTTGATATAACGTACAACTTGTAATTTCGGGAAAGGGTGTAACTAAAGCTTCGATGGAGCTAAAGCTATGGTACAATTCGACCTAACAAGCGATATATCTCTTTGCAACCAGGAACGACAAGATCTTCGTTTTTTTTTCGATGGCAAATGAACATTAGTATCTTTCAGGCCAAAAAATGTTGGCACCGTCTGGTAATCCATATATCATAGTTCCACAAACGACGCAGTAGATATATTCGACCAAATGTGTCATAATATGTCTTGCTGTAGGAAAACAAAAAGATGGCCACTGTTTAGAGTAAACTTTTTTTGTCATCCACGTACATATTATACATAGTTTATTACATAGTAGCTGTAATAAACAAAAACCCTTGAAAAGTCCAGCATTTGTAAAGAAAATACTATAGAAATTGATAGAGCCCTGGTTGGTGCCGTGAAATAATGGCGAACTTTGGAATTCGGAGTTTCGCTTTCATAAAGTCAAATTGCGCCGAAAATTGCCGGTGAAATAACGCCGAGCTAAATTCAGAAAGTAGGCAATGGAATTTTGCAAAGCCAAATGTACTTGTTAGGAAAACCGAATAAGGCCAAATTTGAAATCTAGCCTGTAAGAAAATCGGGTGTACTTAAAGCATAGCGTGGTGGTTCGCTTCGCTCGCTAATAGGATTTGAACTCTTTTTTCTGTAGGGTTTAACCGCTCGCGCGACTTCGTAGGACTTCGTAGGGTATGACAACAATTGTCAGGCAGACGCCTGGAGCTAAATTAATTATAACTTTAAAACTTTTTAGCTGATTGTAACTATTGGTATCCGTACGTTGCAGGAGAGGACAGTATTCTCCTCGTACCTATTCAATAGTTTATTGTAGAAAATGTTTGCGGTAGGGCTCATACAAATAATTGTGGACTTATGACTCACGTCGTTTTTAAATTTCGTGAAATTATATCTCAAAAACTAAAAGTGAAATAAGTCCGAATAGGCTTTATTTCTCTTTCTCGGCACCGCCCTGGTTGTGTCATGGTGGTGAAGTAGCAACCTTGAGGCGATGCGTGAAAAGGAATATTGACATTTTAGATGATGTTTTTACATGTGTTTTAGTGAACTCCGAAAATTAACCCAGAAAAAAAATGTGTTTTCTTTGATGTTGATTCAGTTGTGTAGATTTTCGGACTCCATCCTAACCTCTGCTCACAATAATATTCCGAGAGTTAGGAAGAAAAATGGTTGGTTTGAGACATTCCACTCTCATCTTAGAACTAATAAGAATTAGAAATATGCACAGAAGGAACTGGCAAAGGTACCGCCAAATAGCTTCCCGTAATACAGTTGCACAGCTAAACAAAATAATAAGTTACAAAATACAAGAGCATCGCAATACTGAATGGAATCTTACACTTAGTTCACTCGATAAAGGTTCCAAACCTTTTTGGAATATAGTGAAAATTGTAAAAAATAAACAGAAAGAGATTTATTGCTTAAAGAACGGTGTAAACACATATATTACAGACAAAGAAAAAGCAAATGTACTAGCGGATAATCATTCAAAAAATCACCTTGTCTCTCAGCACCTAGGAGACGAAAGCACAACCTCTACTGTAGACGATATTCTTCAATCTTTCAATTCCTCCAGTCATGAAACCCCATACAACGAATTTATCTCAGAAGAAGATACACAGTTCTTTGTAAACAGACTAAAGGGCAGGAAAACAGGTGGAGTAGATAATATTAAAAATGTTTACCTCAAAAATCTATCAAAAATGGGGATAAAGTATCTTTCTTTCATTATTAATTCATGTCTTAAGGTCCAATACTTTCCAGTGGCATGGAAATTAGCAAAAGTTGTCGCGATACCCAAAGCAGGCAAACCCCCAGCCAGAATTGAAAGTTATAGACCAATTAGTCTACTAAGTACAGTAAGTAAAATTTGTGAAAACGTATTTAAAGAAAAACTACTCTCCTTTATCGATGCTCATAAGGTGTATCCAAATCAACAATTTGGCTTTAGGCGAAATCATGGTACTTCATACCAAGTTCTTAGAATATGCAATATCTTTAAAGCCAATCGTTCCGTAGGTATGATCTTGCTCGATATCGAAAAAGCTTTTGATTCTATATGGCACGACGGACTCATATATAAAATGTTAAGGCTCAATTTCCCTCTATTTCTATGTAAAATTGTTAAGAGTTTTGTCACAGATAGATATTTTATAGTCCATGTCAAGAATGGTGTTTCTACCCTCGTCAGTGTCAGTGCTGGTGTTCCGCAAGGCTCAGTCCTCAGTCCAGTTTTGTATAATATGTATACTTCTGACTTTCCTACTCTTCCTTTCTGTGATACAGCAATTTATGCCGATGATACTGCAATATTATCTTCGCATGAGTTCAGTCTCAATATTGATACGAACTTAATAAACGCCTTTAAACGCTTACTCGAATACTTTTCAAAATGGAAAATTAAAGTTAATGTCGATAAGATACAAGCTATCTTTTTTAGCAGAAAAAAAAAAGACGTGTTTCTTACTAGCAAATAATTTTAATATCTTAGGAAACTCAGTACCATGGAAAACTTCTGTTCAACAAACACCACTCACAAGTTGTTAAAAAGTATAACATTGCTATAAAAATATTATACCCGCTTATCAACAGACGGTCTTTACAGTCCAGCGAAAACAAAATACTTATTTTCAAAGCTGTATTTCCAGCAATTCTCTTATATGAATGTAAAGTCTGGAGAAACTGTGCTAAGTGCTATATAAAAAAATTGCAAATATCACAGAACAAAGTCTTGAAAATAATGCTGAATCTTCCTTACATCATAACTTACGTCATAAAGCTCATGTTGAACTAATATCTTAACAAATACACAAGCTCTCTGAATCTTTCAAAATCTGGTGCGACATTCCCGATAATCCTCTTATAAACGAACTATTTACTGAATACTAGACTGATTCATTTGCTTTTCCAATATAGGATATGTATACTTACTTATCTATTTCTTTTTTTATTAATTGTTATGTTTACCTATTATTTAGTTATTTCTATTTATTTATATATGCATTTGTTTATTATTTATTTATTTATTTATTTATTTATTTATTTATTTTTTTATTTATTTATTTATTTATTTATTTATTTACTTATTTATTTACTTATTTATTTATTTATTTATTTATTTATTTATTTATTTATTTGTTTGTTTGTTTGTTTATTTCTTTAAACATATCTACCTATCTATCTTTCTTTGGCTACAAAAAAGAAACGTAAGACCAGCTACACCTGTAAACGTCCTGAGAGAGACGTGGAGAGAACACCTCGGGAAGTTTTGTCAGGATTGCACCAACTGAACACATTTTATAGTTTGTACATTTCTTTCTTTATAATAAAGCTTTCTTAAAATAACCTAAGTGTTCTTTTATGATATTTCATTATTATTTATTACTTTTTCGACAATTATTATTCCAATGTTTGATAAAATGTGCGAATTTATAATATTAGTTCTTGTCCAGTGCAAGGCGTTTTAAACATTAATTATTTCTTCTTTTAATATGTCTAGTTTATATTTAAAATTAAGTACAATTTCTTCCACTAAGCTTTGATTTTCTTTTACAAGTTTACTTATTTCATTATTTATATTTTTAATATCGTTAATCTTATTTATTACAAGATTATTTATGATTTGTCTATTATTGTTTTCAAATACATTATTAATTATTTCCTTGTTTTTTAGAATATTTTGGAAGTCGTGTTAAGGAGGATTACTGGTTATACAATTCCAAGTGTTTCCCGGGAAGTCGTGTGATATCTTTATTTTGGATTGGATATGTCTTAAACTCTTTAAGAGGATTTTATGGAATTTTATATACATACATATTTTTTGGGATAAAAGGTAAAAGTTGGAGTGGCAGGTTTGTAGGTGTTTTCTCATTGATATGCCGATTGATCTATTTAGTGAATAATTTTGGAAGAAACAGGCGTTTGTATTCTGGTTATGCCTGTGTTAATAGTCACTATGCTCGCGTTCGTATAGTCCAGTATCTGTACGTCGCACATCTAGAAAGAAAAAATTAGAAAGTCTTTTACGATTTTATGTGCGATTTGTGCGACTTTGCCGGATTGGGTGAGAAAAGTGGTTTTTCTATCTTCTTTTGCGTATCTGATCATACTCTCTTATTTTCCTGACGTAAATGGTTTGTCCTGCGGAGTAGTCTTTTGTTGGTGGTTTTCTCTTGTAGTGGTATGTCAAGCCATATTTTTTTCTGTCTTTCAGTTTGGTTTTTGATTAGAGAACTAATTTTATCAACTTCGGAAAGATATATGTTTCTACTGAAGAATAGGTCTACTGGTTTCTTGTTTGTTACAGATGGGATGAGGAATTGTAAGCATTTTTTCATATTTCAAGGAGTTCCATAAAAAACTGCGAGTGTCGAATGAAATCGTTCGACTTGGCCATTTGAAGTGCTCGTGTACGGAGGAGCCGTAAAGTCTATAATGCCGAATTCATTTTTGAGCATGAAAATAATTGGGAGACTTCTCATTATCGAATACTATAGTCTTTGGAATTCCATAGGCAAATATGATATCTGCAAGAGGTTGCCTAATATCTTCAATTGAATTCAATTGAACGTACTTAGAAAACTTGTCTAGCGTTGTCAGTACTAGATAAGATTCTGTTGAGAAAATATCAACATGTATGATTTGTCCGGGATGCGTTGGTATTGAAGTGCTTGATTTTATATTTTATCCTGATGACGATCATACTTGTTCTCTTTACAAATAGAGCACCATTTTTGAATTATTTTTATTTTGGGAGACATACATGGAAAATAATATTTTTCTAGTATTTGTTGTTTATTCTCGCGATCGTTCCCTTGAGCACTTTGATGGGTGTTAATGATGATTTCCTAATGTTTAGTTTTAACAGTTACGTCTTCCACTATGATAGAGAGATAATCTAACGCCATAATTAGCAAAATTATCCTTGTAGATTTCTTGAATCACCCCTTGAATTCGTTCTTCTGTTCTTATGCAATTAGTTACTGTAGGATTTAATCTGGCTTTAAGAATTTGAATGACTTTACTAGGTGTATAAGATTGTTCGGTTTAAGATGCCTTTAATAATTTGGAAAGATTATTTGAAACCTGTGATTACTTGTACTACCGGTATTCAGGAAAATTTAATTTTTAAATACATTAATAGTTGATTCAACACTGACTATGAGTCCATGTTGAATTTATCCAATTGTACTTTCATATTTGCAGCATGCAATGTTTAACATAGTTGCGGAATATTTACAATAGCTCATGTGTAGCTTCGTCATTGCTATTACACCAATGTGTTCACGGAGTATGTCATCAAGTGCTCTCTGGAATATAGACGGAGCATTCGTGAGACCAAATGTAATATTTTTCATTATAACGGAAAATGCTGTTTTCTCGATGCTAGCAGCTTTTAAGGGGATCTGATGAAACCCACTTTTCAAATCTACAACAGAGAACCACTTATTATGGCCGAGTTGTGCAAGACCTTCTCTACTTTGACGAATCGGTATCGGCTTTCGAAATTCTATGTAGAGTATGTATTTTTTTCTCACTAGAAGCATCAGCTTTGTAAGCTTGTTTTTCAACGTCGCTTTTAAGGGATGTTGAGTAAGGATACAATTTAGTATAAACGGGTTAATCAGATGTTGTTCTAATCTCACCTTTTACTACTATGGAATAAGTTTATCTTTTTTCATGTTCATCAAAGAATTTGGGGAAATCGAGTATAATTTTATCTGTTCGTTGCACATTCCAAGTATGGCAGCGAAGAGTCGCTTACTCTAAAAAAATGTTGCGTTATCGCAGTGTAAGGGTTTCGTCAAATTCATTTGAGGCGTTCATGCTGACCTGCATATCCTCATATTAACTGATCTTTTCTTTTTGTGTCATAGTACCAACATGGAAATTTCCTTGCATCTTTTCAGGGTACATTTAGTTGGATTGAGGAACTGATTGTTTTTTTGGCGCTGGAGGCCAGTTTTCCATTCGAGGTCTGTTTATTTAGTTGACCTTGTTTTTCCCGATTGTTTGGCGCAGGTTCTGGTGGCGCCTGCTTAGGAGTGGCAAGATATTGTAGACGGTGCTGTTGCTGTTGATATTGTTGTTTTACAAACTATCTCTGGGGCCTTGGAGGTGGAATATGCCTTTCGTTGTACTGAAAAGGCACATGTTGTTGGTTGTTGGTATTTGTATTTATATTTTACGACTTGGAACAGGATTGATGTGTCCTTGTTTTGGTGGAATTGCTGAATTTGGTTTATCCTCCTGCTTTGGCTGTTTGCTACTGCATATTGCTAATAGTTATTTTTGATTCACAAAATTAAGATACTCTGTACTGACATCCATGTATGAAGTTTGGTTGCGTTGCATTGTACTGAGGCTGTTATCGTTAACAAACGTGTTAACGTTTGTCGGCGTAATGCAAAATTAAGCATCGGATGCAGATGCAAAATGCAATTCCAGTCTAAAGGAGTATTATACGACTCTAGGACGTGGTCTGCGTTTCCAATAATTTTGCTCCAGATTGTGTTTAGAATGCCGAACTATTTAGCTGCTCCCTTTATATGATTGTAGATATTAAGGATTCGCTCAACACTTTTAAGCCATTAACTTTCATCTGGTTGACCAGAGAATTCCCCGCAGGCTACGCACTACCTTGTCAAGATCATTAGTTTTTTTTGTCAATTCCAGTGAATTAATTCGACTGTGGATTCAAAATAGAATGAATGAGAGCTCGGCCCTCTGCACTTAGAGTTTCGCGTATCATAGAACTAATGAGAGATTGTAGCTGGGCATTTATTACATGATTAGAGGGATTGCGACTTACGTTATTTTTATTTTTAACAAACTAACCAAGCTTGAGTTAAAATCTAGTATAAAGCATAAAACAAAATTAATATGAACAAGTCGATCAAAATTTTAACATGAAACGTAAATGGTCTCAGAGAAAAAACCGCCAACATTGACATGCGCTTGATCTTGAAAACCCATTTGACAAGGGAATCGCAAAAAGAGGATTCTGTGCGTACCATGCATACGATCCCTAGGGAAGGGCCAGAGGAGGTTCCTCCATATTTACTAAGGGCTGCATCAAGCATTCTTTAAATTCAACGACAGAACTCCCCGCAATACAAGCAACTTCAGTTCGAGTAAGAACAACGGTTATTAATATATCGTCTATTTATCTTCCTCCGCGTTGTAAACTTACAAGCATCGAGCTTGTAGATCTCTTCGACTCTCTTGGAACGAATTTTATCACTGGCACGATTTTAATGCTAAGCATACGTTCTGGGTTTCGAAAAAAATCTGAACGAATGGTAGACTATTGTACAAAATCGGTATGGACTTTATTTATAATTACCTGACCTAGTAGATTTTTTCGCTCCAAAAGGAGTATATGCCAATTTTATGAAAATAGACGAAGGTTTCCCTGCTCTCCCCTGACCTCGCACCAATAGTTTTGACAATAAGTGATAGACTAATGAAAGCAGAAGGACCACCTAGACTAGCAAATAAGAGAATAAACTGGGACGGTTTCAGATAAGATTGCGAAATCAACATTATGTTAAATTATTCACTGAAAACACCACTTGCGTTAGAAATAGAACTCGAAAGTTATATATCGACTATCTAGTACTATCTAGTGCAGCTTATAACGCCATATATTCAGCTTTGGTGCTGCTTAAAGTCACTAAAGGCTGCGTCCTGGACTCCCAAGTTATCGCTACTGTCTTATCGCCAATGAAGAAGGCATAACCGGTAAACGATTTTCGGTCATCGCTGCCACAAGCCCAGTCAGCATCAGCAAAACCTTTCAACTGCCCACCAGTCTTTCTGTAATAAAATTTAAAGTTAAGTGTATTGTTTAAGTACCTTAAGATGTGTTTGGCAGCTGTGATATGTTCAACATGTGGATTTAAATTAAACTGTGGTAATTTATTCACAGAGTGTAAAATGTCCGGCAGAGTTGACACACCCGAATACAATAATGAGCCAATTACTGACTGATATATTGTTTTGCCAACTTTTCCGCATTCATGGCAACCACTACACTTTGAAAATCTTTCACCAGGATCCAAAGGAGTGCTACATTTGCGAGTGTGAACCATATTGTATTTTTCCAACAAACTGCGAATGAATTGCTGCTGCGAGATGTTTATACTCCCGTAAACTTCACGTGTTACTTCCATTCCAAGAAACTGATCGATAGGTCCCTTGTCCACCACGTCGAACTCTTTGCTTATTTGTTCGAATTGGAGGACGCCAAGAGGATGTCAATCTACGAGTTGTAGCAGCCCTTATAACGAATTCAGGAACTCTTCTAAGAAAAAAGAGATAAACATGTAAAAGGGACTACCGGTGTGAGAGCAGTGAACATGAATAAAGATTCACTCTTGTGTAGTTTGCGAAGCGATACGGACGTACCTTCAATAAGGTGAAAAAAATATATTCAAGTGTTTTATTATTGCTATATCTATCGGTTACAGTACACAGTGATAATGTTGATTTCGTTGTTTCTATTCATAGTGTACATGCAAGAGACAGCATTATACTGTTTGAAGCCCAACACTTCTAGGACCGTGTGAAATTTGACGTTCCACTCACGCTCAGCTTGCTTCAGGCCGTATAAGGCTTTCGTGAATTTCCAGACTTTCCGCTCATTGACCTTTTCCACGAACTGTTCTGGTTGGCACTTATAAACGTCCTCCTGAAGATCTCTATTTAAATATGTTGCCGACACGTCCCTCTGGTGTACTTCTAAATTATATTCTACAAGAGCCAATATCAGCCTCAACGATGAAAACCGAACTACGGGTGAGAAAGTCTTGGTGTAATCTACCCCGAACCTCTGGCTACAGGCCTTAGCCACCAGCCGACATTTGTAGCGATCTACATTTCCCCGCTTGTCCTTCTTGATGCCCATTTGCAGTTAATAACTTGCTGGGTTGCGGGTGGATCCACTGATTCCCATGTGTTGTTGGCCATTAGGGAGTCATACTCGCTTTGCATAGCTTTTAGCCATTGTTGACCATCCTTCCGGCTAAAGACCTCCTTCACTGTCAGTGGATTAGAAGGAAAATTGGAAGAGCCACTTACGTGTGCATTAAGTCTTTGACGTGGTCGAAGGACATATGGAGAGCACATCCTATCTTCTGCCAAACCAGCACCACCACTTCCGACTATAGCATCAGAATTCGCATTCGAACTGCTCAACACCAAACCATCAACTATCTCGACACAAGCATCAACGGTCTCAGATTCAGTAACAATTTTAGCAGACTATTTATGATTATCAGCTCCACCATCGAGACTTTCTTTCGGAACAATGCTTTCACTTTCATTTTTGGTAGCTTCTCCCACAGCAAGAACTTCTTCATTCGGTAAATCTACAATGGCATAATCGTTAAAAACGTTAAATTATTCTTACCGATAAGTTCCAAAAACTTGACGTCTCGACTCTTGAAAATTTGCCTGGACTTTGCATCATACAGCCTATATGCTTTTAATTCGGTCGAATACCCGACCATGAAACATTCAATTCCCTTTTCACTGAACTTTGACCACCCAGGCCGTTTATCCAAATCACTGCTTTGGTACCAAATATTTTGAAGTGTTCCACAGAAATTTTCCTCCCAGTCCAAGCTTCGTAAGGCGTTGTTCTGTCTAAACTCCTCGTATATGACCGATTCCGCAGGTATGCAGCCGTTTTGACATCTTCGCAACAAGCACCTTGCCATCTCCACAATGGTTCTGTTGGCGCATTCCGCGACACCGTTTTGCTGTCGTGTATACTGGGTAGTGAGTTGGCGCTGTATACCTTCTGTGAAAACTGTTTACTCAGGTACTCACAGCCATTATCAGTTCGGAGCACTTTCATTTTTTTCGACGTCTTACGCTCAACTCTAGCCTTAAAAAATTTAAACGTATCATTTTTGAGCAAATAAAGAAAAATATTTCGACTATAACGTCGATGAAAAGGCAAAAATATTTAAAACCGGGACCGCAAATGTAACTGTGCACGATTTGTAATGCTGTACCTCGATTGCTTGTATTTTTCGGAAAGGGGAGGGTACACAATTTACCTTTTAAGCACGTATCACAATTAAAATTTCAAATTCAATCCGAGCACCATATTATTTGCGTTAATAAACTTCAAATCTTTAGCGATAACATGGCCGAATCGCTGGTGCCACTTCATCAAGTCATTGGTTTTTGTATGTATATGCAACAACTGTTCCTTGTCTACGGCGTACAAATGCAAATGATCACACTTCCTCGCAGTAAGTACTCGATGAATCTTTAATAACCGCGCGCTCGTCACTAAATATAATCTCATTGCGATTCTCAGCTGCATTACTGATCGAAATAAATAGGTAAGCAACGGGACGAAAAGAACATTACGCAATTTTATTTGCACTTTTGTCGTTTCAATCAGTATGTGCCCAATCCCTTCTGATAAGATGTAGTTGTTGGCCGCGAGCTGAATGTTTTCTTTGTGTGGTGCAAAAGAGGCAAACATACTCTGGTCACAACACATGTGACTGGTGGTACCGCCGTCCAGAACCCAAGTCGATTTTGTAAGCTGATTGTTTGTGTGGCTTACAGTATTTAACATTGCAAAATGTGCGGTTGGCTTCGATTCACTTTGTACTCGACATGATGATGCGAGTGTCCCTTTTTATGACATCTGGGTGTGAGGTTTGTTGCTGCATATTCTTATACCGGTGCTTGGAAAAAAATGCGGTTTCGCCGGTTTCGTGTAAAATGTCCCCTTTTCGTCTTTTGCCCTCTTCTATTAGCTTCGTTTTTAAAACTTGAGGCTTAGGTAAAATATCCCGAGTCTCGATTGCTATGACGAAATTCCCGTAGCTTTTGGGTAAGCTTGACAGAAAAATAATTGACATCAATTCGTCTTGCATTTTTATATCAACTTGTTTTAACTTTTCGAACAAATCGAAGATGTTATTAAGATAACTTACGACGGATGAATTTTCGGACATTTTCAGATTCAAAGAAACAACGTTACCTTTCTAGCAGGTCCTTTTGGAGAATGTATTTCTTCCAATCTTTGCCATGCAGATTTGGATGTGCAGAAATTGTTTATGTGAAGAACTTGAGATGATTTAACGGAACCATCGTCGGCAGTGCTTTCCCATCCTTTATCTTCCAGTTAGCAATTACATTCGCTTCAGCAGTAGATGCAGACTCAGCAATCTCTTCAGATACATTATTCCACAGCTCGCTGTGAATTAATATTAACTGCATTTGAACTTTTCGGCAGTCATAATTATCGTCATCCAATTTTTCGATTTTGTAGAGTGCTCCACTCATTGTGGTACTCTGGGCCCATAAACTTTGTTGCACCAAATCAAAAATTGTTACCACCACACTTTTAAATAAGTAGACCACACGATTCAAACGTTATAAACTTTATTTAACGACTGATTAAAAGAAAGAATGCAACCCAGTATTTTTACAGAGCGTTATGTATATAATTGAATATGATTACTACTTGGTGTTGCTGTGTTAAAATGTCAGGTACTTTACTACATATAATTAATTTTGTACTTCAATAAGTTTACTTGACGTGTCCCAGGCCTTTGACAAGGTTTGGCACGAGGCTTGAAGTACAAACTTAGTGGAATCCGAAAAATCTATATAGCATTTTAGAATCCTACCTAAAAAATAGGATATTTAGTGTCATGCACGGAACGGAATACTCTGAATTTAAGGATATTGCCGCCGGGGTCCCGCAATGTAATGTCCTAGGTCCTACTCTGTTCTTGTTATATAGCCGGGATATACCACAAACTGAGGATATAATAATAGCTACGTTCGCAGACGACACGTCTATTCTGGCTACGGAAAGTAGAATCGAGTCCGGTACTGAAAAACTGCAACACGATTTAAATCAAATGTGATGGATTTAAATCAAAAGCTTTGGCGCATTGCTCTCAATGAAAGCAAATCTACGCATATTAATTTTACCTACAAGAACATATACAATATATCCGTATTCATTAATCGGTACAGATACCGTACGCAAACGAAGCCAAATATCTCGGGATGACGTTAGATGCTAAGCTCAAGTGGAAGGCGCACGTAAAGAAAAAACGTGACGAACTTGAGAATCGATGTAGAGAAATGTACTGGTTACTCGGACGGCATTCCAAATTAAGCACATGTAACGAACTGCTTATATTTAAGTAAGTGCTAAAGCTTGTATGGACTTACGGTATGGTAAATAACTCTGGTGTTGCACTAAAGCAAGTAACAGATAATTCATACATTCATTCCAAAACAAAGTCATAAGGGCTATCGTGAATTCTCCCTGGTATCTCCGAAATAATGATATACAAAGAGATGTAGGGGTCGCAACCGTGGAGGTCTAGAGTACTGGGTGAGGGCGGCTAGCTGCTGCTTCCTTTTGGTTGATTTGCTACATATATATTTGGGCCCTTTCAAAGTAATCTGTTCCGCGTAAAGCACTCGTACTACTTCAGTACACTCACTTTATCGAAGTGCGGCACTACTTTAAGTTCTTGCACTACCGGTGAACCACAGAGGATTTTCGAGTAAAGTAACGTCACAACTTGAGGACACTTGACTTTACCGACACGATACTACTTAAGGGTCTTCTTCTTCTTAGGTCCCTTCTCGGGCGCCAATTAAATTTATGATTTTTTTATTTTATTAAATATCTTTATTAATCGGCATAGCTTTCGCCGTACATTAAACAATTGCTCAATAAATGACAAATGAATGAACTTAAATACTAAATTAATTATATTATATATACGCCTGCAATTATTATTGCTGCATATCTTCATGACCGGTTTCAGGTTGAACGTTGGCGATACTTCTTGAAATCTGACACGTCGAATTCCGTTGGAATTCGGCTGCTTCTTGAATGTGAGAGGGCTGCGTGTGTATGAATCGGCTGCTCACAAGGAATATTATTTTACGCGTTTATACAAATGTTTTCTCGATACTGTTTTCAAATTCGTTTGTGTCTCTATATGGTTGGTTGGATTAAGTGGCTATGCGATTTGTCTCAAATTAGGTACAAGCGCCGTTTTGTTACCACACCTCGTAGATCGTGGTTGTTTGGGTTGGATAAATCCAGCCTGTACAGTTTAGGAATTTGAATATGTTCGACATGTTTTGGTTGGCGATCTCGGAGAGGTACCTGAGGAAGGGTTTGCCGAACGCGATATATCTTTGTTTGGCAAGTGCCGGACAGTCATGGAAAAAGTGAGTCAGACTTTCCTCTAAGTGGGTGTCGAGGAAACTGCGACAGTGTGGGTTCAACGGTATTCCGAGTCTAGCAGCGTGGATATGGGCCAGTGTCCCGTGCTTACAGCAACGACTCTAGCTAATTCGGAGCGATTTCTATTGAGGAAGTCATCAGTCTTTTTTTCGTGTAGGAGGGCCAGGTATTCCTAGAGACATTGTACATGGATGACCTAGTCCACCTTCTACTAGCAGAAAGTGTTAATACGTGGTGATTTCAGATGGTTAAATGGGGGCCCCTACCAATTTAGTTGCGGGAAGCGCCTTGCTTGGCCAGATCGTCGGCAATCTCATTTCCCTACGTTGCTGTGGCCTGGAACACAGAGGAGAGTAATATTACACCTGCTACTGGCCTGTTTGAGTTCCACCTTACACTTAATTTAGAGGAAGTGTATACTGAGGAGATGGCTCTTATGGTTGATTGGCTTTCGATGCAGATCGCTTTTGCTCTGCCATAAGGGTAGTTATTACTGATGAGCTTACACACTTCTCTGATCGCTAGTATTTCAGCCTGGAAGATACTTGAGTGATCTGGGTGGCGGTATTATTATTATCATTATTGTTAAGGGTAAATTGCACTGATCTTTAGATGTATAGTGCCCCCTATTCATACATTAACTTTCTTAAGAGCATGCAGCTCTTTTCAGAGTTGTATTGAGGGTTACTTGCTCTTATTGTGCAAAGGTGGGAGAGAATTATCCTAGAGAATTCTATCAAAGCCTATTTCCTTCTGAATCTGAGAATCTGAGAATGAGAGCTGGTTCTAGTGACTTCATTTCTTCCTCTGATATTGTGAGTTTTCCCAGATATCTTTGTCTTTTATAAGCTAACGCCGCACCAAATCCCAGTATATGTTCCGCATTTCATGAGATTCCCCACAGAATCTGCAGAGACCTTCTTCTGATACTCCTAATTTCCTTAGATGTTCCCTGAGTTTACAGTGCCCTCTTAGGAAGCCTGTTAGGATAAGAAGGTTGCTTTTGCTCATTCTGCTACATGCTTCAAACCTCTTGCGGTTATGTTGACCCAAGAGTTTTTTGGCCTGCTTCATACCATGAGCGCTGCCGGTTCCTTTTTTCTAGTTCTAGTTCCTTGAGGACGTTAAACTTCTATAGCGCTGAATGGTTTGGAGCCTATAAAATGGTCCGATGCTCCTTCTAGCCAGGAAATGGGGGTGCAAATACTCCTGCCCTTGTTCCCTTATCAGTTCTTGATCCATTCGTACACCATTTTACCGTATTGCTGCTCTGTCTGTATTCATTGCTCCAGTCTTTTTTGGTAAACTCCTTTTGGAAATTGAATTTCGTAATCGCGTCATCCTTCGGAATGGCCAGGAGTGGTACTTTTTTGACTAGTGCATCGAATTGTCTCGATGTAATGTACCTGTCTTTTCCTATACCTTCTTTTGCCATTCTCATGATTGTTTTATTTGCACAGTCTTAGACTACCAGATGCAATGAATCAGCTCCAGTGGCATCTCCATGTCGGCAGTTGGGCAAGTTCTCGTGGCCCCTTGTAATACAAAGGCATGCCAACCTTTGAACTTTGTTGAGTGTCTCTCTTGCGCTGATCAGGCTGGTTCTTTTGGACCGACACCGTGTGTGATTGTTGGTCTAACAATAGCTATGTACATCCATCTTAGGATACTTGGACTTCAGCCCCAGGATTTGCCCGCTTCTGCGAATCGAAAAGCACACGTCGCCTTCCTAGTGATCTCTTCTATGTGTCTTTTCCAGACGAATTTGCTGTCTAAGATGACTCCTAAATATTTGACTTCTTTTACTGGAGCCAGTATTGTGCCTGACAGACTAATTTGTTTTAGTCGTTCCAGTTTGTGTTTTCTTGTGAAAGGTACTATGGTGATTTTTGCCGGATTTAGATTTAGTCCAGCTGACAGGCACCACTCTTTAGTAATTTTTAGTTTCCATTAGCTGATATCACACAGGGTCTCCTCCATCCTGCCTCTGGTTATAATTACTATATCATCAGCATATGCCTGACATTTGATGCCGTGATTTGTTAGTACCTCCAGAAGATCGTCTATAACTAGACTCCACATTAAGGGAGACAAAACTCCTCCTTGAGGACATCCTTTTGTTGTGTTGACTTTTGTCTTAACTGTTCTCGTGCTCAGAAGTTCATACATCCATTTCGATACTTTTCGGATTACTTCCTTCTTGTTCAGAGGTTTAATAATCGCATCGTGCTACAGATGTGTTGTCGAATGCTCCTTCAATATCCAACAAAGCAAATATAACCATTTCTTTCGCTACAAGGGGGCTTTCCGTAGTTTCTGTTAGTTGGTATAGCGCAGTCTCTGCTCATCTGCCAGCTCTGTATGCATGTTGACAGTGATACAGAGGAGATAAAGTTAGTACTTCCTCTCTTATGTAGTTTCTTTCTTCATCGTTTTCAGAAGAAATGATGTAAGACTGATCGGTCTAAAAGTCTTTCTTCCCCATCTTTGGAATAAACACTACCTTTGCCCTTCTCCACTGGTTTGGTATATATACCAGCGCTAGACAACTTCTAGTTATTATAGTGAGGTATGAAAGTAGTTGGTTTTTACCTTTTTGGAGTTGGGCTGGTATAATTTCATCAACCCCTGGAGATTTGAATGGCTGAAATGAGCTTATTGTCCATTCCAGGCATCCTTTGGAGAATATCTCTCTCGCAACTTTCCAGTCCATAACCCCTGGTCTTCGCAAATTGGTCCTAGACTCGTCAGTATTTTGGTGACTGCCCGAAAAGTGAGTCTCCAGCAGAAGTCCTCTGTGCCCTACGTTCCTCATTTTCAGTGTAGCTGCCATCACGTTTCTTTAGCGCCATTTGAATCTTCCCTGTTTTTGACAGCGCTTTATGTAGTCTAGCTGCTGCAGGGGTATTTGATATTGTCTCGCAGAAACTTCTAAAGCGTTCTCTGTTAACTTGGTTTATTTCAATATTATAGGAGGTGAGTGCCCTTTTGTATCTTTCCCAGTCGCAGTTTGGCCCGCAGATTGGATAATTTATTGCTCCACCATGGTACTCTCTTCCCCTTAAAGTTCCTGCTCATTGGACAACTTGCTTGAAACGCTGTTGTGAAAGCTTTTGTTGTGCTCTCTACAACATATTCTAACTCTAGTACATGTCTGGTTCCCTCATCACGACCATACAGCACCTTCCACAGTTTATTGTTTATACCTTCATTTTGGGCCTCGAAGAGAGCAAGGGTAGTCTTGTGGTCGTGTGGTCGTGTCCGGCGCTTTTTGGGAAATAAACGGTAATGCAATAGAACTGTGGTATATCCTCCCCACATATAGTAGTCAGACCCACTCCCTTCCAGTTACCTATTTTGGGTGCTACTTGTCTTAGTCACTCACTAGCATCAAATGCTTGAAATGTATGCCATGGAATTTAAGCTTATGCTTATGCATGTCCCTTGGATATTCACAAGGAAGAAGTGCTACCATCTCGGCCACCGTCGACCTCGCTCAACACGGCTTGCTGATACTTCTGAGGTTACCTGTAGTGTTTTTAGCCATTAATTTTTTTGTTTTTCTTTTCTGGTTGAATTTTGATTCCAACGAGAAGCTAGGGAAATTACAGTCCGCCAGGCCAGAGCCACGTATTAGCGTGGTAAGGCCATTTGTACTCTCCGGCAAGTGGCCAGGCTAAGGAGAGGCACCGCTAGAACACAGCACAGTATTACCCGCTGGCTGCGAACTATATCCAGGGGCACGGTTCACATAATACCCTAGATTGGGGGGTGATAGACTTAGTTCGTCGACTTCTCATTCCTGCCTGTCACGGCATCTCTGTTCAGGCTATAGCTGGGCTATGTCTGTCAGTCACCCTTTCAGCAGGCATTGAGGGCAGACTTAAGCCCCCGCACCACGCCAAAGTGTCCATTCCGCGGGGTGGAAGGCGGTAAGTGTTCGAGATATTGAAGTCCGCCGAGAAGACCGCTGAGCCTACAGCGTGGCCTAGCTTAGATCTGTATGTGTAGATCAGAAATTGGTATTCTGGGACGAGTGATTGGGTTTTCCAGTCATCTCAGGATGGAAATCGGCACTGTGCCGCTCTGTCGAAGTCTTTGGTGGATGCAAGTCCGTAGGAGCTAGGGTTATGTGCTCGGGCAGGAGTTGCACCTGCCTCCCGCTTCTCTGAGTCTGATGGAGCTGCACGTGACAACATACTTGATGTAAAGGTCCAATGGGAGGAGGTGTAGGAGTACGTCCAGTTTCCGGTGGGCCCTGATCTCTAAACATTGTTGAGTTTGTGTAATTTGTTTTTTTTTTTTTTGTATGGCGGACAACAGCTGTATACATCCAGAGGGTGAATTTGGGCTTAAGACCCCACCTTCTGGCTAAAGTTTTGCTGCAGGCGTAGACGGCTGCACTCATCTCGTCTATATTGGACTTCCAGTTGAGCTAGGGATCCAGTATGACGCCTAGGTACTTAGCATTGGAGGAAAGGGAGAGGGTAGTATTGTTGAACTGAAGAAGCCTAAATGTTTGTATCTTGGTAAACAGCATCAGTTCCTTTTTTGTAGAATTCACGTTCACAGTCTGTAGCCCAGGAGTGAATTCTAGATAGAGCCTCCTCCGTGATTTCGCTGAGGGAACGTACCCCATACAAAGATTACCACGTTGTCCGCATGCGCAACTACATTGATTTCCTTGCTATCTAACGCAACGAGAATTTTATTTATTGTTATCAGCCATACGAGCGATGAGGTAACCCCGCCGTAAGGTGTACCTCGGTTGACTGATTTGGTAACTTGGCAGTTACCCAGTTGCGAATGGATGATTCTGGTTTCTAGCATGGGCAGAATCCATTTTCGGACGAAACCCTCTATCCCATCGCAGCGAGGGAATTAGTGAGTTGGTTGTTGTTGTTAATGGCACCTTCGATGTCTAGGAAGGTAGCAAGGGTATATTGTTTGAAGTGGATAGATCTCGCCACGGTACCTCGAGCTCCTCTGGGAGCCCCGAGTTGGAGTTGAGATTTCAGGGGCAGGATCTGTGCAAATTAATTTATTCAAAGACTTCTAGGTTTTTTTTAAAAAGAAAAAATACTTTATTTGTCTTGATAAGGGTTTAACAAAGAATGCGTGTGATCTGAATCGAGTACAAAATCGAACTGATCATCTCTTAGTTCCAAATCTTAATCTAAAGGCAAGCGGCACTTAAGTGCTCGCATTCGTTTACAATAAATCTGTGTTTATATAATTCAAGTGGTGCGTATGGAGGGTCGCTTTTAGCTAATTGATTTGAAATGTTTATAAATTTTTAATGATTCTAAGAATTATATTTCTATGGAATGCGCTTGTGTCCATTAGCGGGGTGACACTTGTGCTCCATTATGTGGTATTGATGGATGATGTTAACTCCCCCCTTTCTTAAGAGAAACGTCCCGTTTCTTCAAATTCACATCTTAGGGATTCAATTTTTGAATTTAAATTATTCAATATAACATCATCTGTTCTACTATTTCTTTTAAATTTATATGAATATTTCATTATAACTTTTATTAGAAAAATTATTATAAAAATTAATATTGCCAATGTAAACGTTATATTCCATCCACCATGTTCTTTAAGAGATGATAATAAATTTATATTTTTAAACATTAAATCTTTATTTTCTGATTCTATATAGTTTACAATTTCAAATTGGTCTACAAAATTTGTTTTTAAATAGTTTAAAATTATTGTAGTTGGATTGTCATATGTAACATTATCAATGATAGTTTTATTTTCAAACAATATAAGATAAGTTCCTTTCAATTCAAAGTTGTTCACAATGTGATGGCCTGATACAAGCATTGCGCCATCTCTTATTAATTCAATTTCTTTATTATTTTCTTTAATTTTGGTACAGTTTGCCTTTAGTTTATTTAAAATTCTTGCCAAACATGTTTGCTTAGGGCTTAAACTACAAAATGTATTTCTTAATTCTATTTTACAATTTTTAATATTAACAAATTTATCTTTACATTTTATTATTTGTTTATCAATGATTAATTTCCCATCCTTTTGAGCTATTGCTCTCGCTTCATATAGCTTACATATCTTTTGAATTATTGGGTATTTAATATGGATTACAATTACATGTTGGTTTTGCAAAATTTTAAATGTTGATGCGTCTATTAAGTCAGTCATTGATATAGTTTCGTGCTCATGTCCTGTTATCATTTGTATGTCTTTAAGATTTAAAATCGCTGGGTTTAAAATACCAAGTTTTGATAAGGTAATCGTATTAATCATATTTTGAAGTTCAGTAATCATCAGTCTGTTCATATGCTTAGTCATTTTTTCTTTGGTAGTGTCCTCTAAAGCATTTAAGGATTTTTTTATTTGTTTAATCGAATCAAAAATTTCTGAGTTTGTTATAAATTGTTTATTATTATTTTCTATTAGTTCATTAAGCTTGTTTGTAACGAGTACTAAGTCATCGTGATCCGGGGATCCTGAAATCCATTTCCATAAAGTCCCTATTTCATTTATATCTCTTTTATTTCTGTTGTGAGCTGTGTCTTTTTATATGTACCTTGAAGATTTCTTATTAATGTTTCGATTAAATATGTCTCTGGGTCAACGTTTATATCACTAAAAATTATATTGTTGTTTCGACTTTTATATACCGTATATTTATTCTCATTTCGTAATATTATTGATTCATAGAAGCTTAAGTTAGTTATGTGAAATATGTCACCATAGTTGTCATATATGGCTGCGTTACCATTTTCTATAAGTACGTAGTTTTCTCTCGTATAGTCAACAAATTCAGTTGACGCTAAAACAATCATGAGATGTATAGAAATTATAATCTTCATTTTCTGGAATGAAGAAAGTAAGAGCTTCAATTTTTAATGTTATCCTTATGAATAATTCTGTCTTTAGAGTAAATCTTGACCTTATTCCCTAAATCTTCCTTAACTATTTGTTTCCTAAACCTTGGAAATAGTTTGTTTCTATTACCTATTATTTTTTCATAAATTGTATCATTAGGTCTATATGTTTTCTTTTGACGATCTTTATTTTCTCTATTGAGCATTTTGTTTTGTGCTAGTTGTAATTTCTGTGGTACATCTATATGATATTCTTTGTTAAAGAGTATATTACAAGGTTTTTTGTTTGTGACAGAGTGTATTGTTTGGTTATATTGTTTCGCTGCTCTGTAAATCGATTCTAAATCGCTTATGAGATGAAATTCCTGTTTGAGGCATCTAGATATTTCTATCAATGTTGAATGAGCTCTTTCAACTTGACCGTTCGTTGTGCTATGTCTTGGATCACAATAAAATATTTCAATGTTCAACCTGTTCATTAATGTCTTAAATTGAGCTGTAGTGAAGCCAGGCTCATTGTCTACTGTTATTTTTTTTGTATCTGGATAATACTGTAATAGTTCTAGGACTTTTTCATCCAATTTGGTTTTATCGTCGATTAATTTGATTATTAAGAATTTCGAATATGAGTCAATACATGTTAAGAATTTCAAATGTTCGGCATAAAATATATCTAAATGTAAAAGTTCTCCTTCTTTGTTAGGAATTGGAGCTTCTCCGATTGGTATTTTGTTTGGATGCCTGTCGTATTTGTTCTTATTGCAAATTCCACAACCTCTAATGAATTCTTTGAATTGCTCTTTCATTTTTGGCCAATAGTAAAGTAAATTAATTTGTTTCAAATTCTCTTGATAACTTCTATGTGCTCTAGTATGGGTTTGCTGTATTATAATAAATTGATCTTCCGTATTTGTAATGTCTAATGGAAAGTTTTTTGTATAAAGAAATTTATTGTTGAAGGTTTCCTTTAATTTATCTTTTATAAAATATAAATCTTCAGGCGTGCAATGTATTGCGACAGTTCCTGGCTGAAGGAATTTCTTAAGGATTATTATAAGATTATCTGGAGTATCGAATTCTATAATGTGTCGTGTTTTTCCAAAATTTTTAATTTGTTCATGAATTGTGAACTTATTTTGACTAAGTAAAAGCTGTTGCTTGAATTGATTTAAAGGTTTACTGGTTTCTGAAATAGTGATGTTATCACTACTTTCAGCAGAATGTTGAGTTGCTAAAGATGATGATGAATCTGAGATGTGATTCAGGTATTGTCTAGATAAAGCATCAGCAACTACATTAGTAGCTCCGGGTTTATAAACTATTTTTGGTGAAAATTCTTCTATGAAAGCATGCCAACGTTTCATTTTGGCATTAGGATTACGAGTTGAGACTGCAAAAGTCAAAGGTTGATGATCCGTATGGATCTCAAGATCTGATACACCGTATAGATAATTTCTTAAATTTTTCAACGACCAAACAATGGCGTAAAGTTCTTTTTCATTAGTAGCATAGTTACGGTCACATGAATTTAACGTTTTTGAAATGAATGTAATTGGTTTACCTTCCTGAGTAAGTACACCGCCTATTGCGTCATTGGAAGCGTCGGTTGTTAGTATGAATTTTTTCTTAAAGTCTGGTTGTACCAGTTCTATTTGATTAATTAAAAGTTTTTTCAAATTGTTGCAGGCCAGTTTCGCTTCTTCGTCTAACATAATTTTAACCTTTTTTGATATATTTTTGGAGGCTCTACCGTTTTCTCCAGCTAAATATTTTGTAAGGGGCTTAGTAATTGAAGCGTAGCCCTGGATAAATTTTCTATAATATCCCGTCATACCTAAAAAACTTCTTAATTGTCTTAATGTTTGAGGAAGGGGATAGTTAGATATGGTTTCAATTTTTTTCGGATCAGTTTTTATAATATTATGTGCTATAACATATCCAAGAAATTCTGTTTCTTCCTCATAAAATTTTGATTTCTCTAATGATATCTTCATATTTGCATTCTCTAATGTTTGAACAATTTTTTCAATATGTTTTGTATGCTCTTCTAAGCTGTTAGAGTAAATTACTATGTCATCTATATACACATGACATATTTTTCCAATATATTCTCTTAATATATCATCCATTGCTCGCTGAAAGATACTTGGAGCATTTTTGAGTCCGAATGGCATTCTTAAAAATTCGTATTTGCCATTGTTCACTGAGAAAGATGTTTTCTCTATATCTCTCGCCTTCATTTTTATTTGGTGAAAGCCAGATTCCAAATCGATTATAGAAAAGTATTTAGCCTTTCCTAAATTTGATAAAATAACGTTTATATCTGGTATCGGATATTTATCCGATATGGTATTTTCATTTAATTTTTTAAAATCCATGACGAGTCTTAATTTTGGAGACCCGTCCTTTTCTATTCCTTTTTTTGGTACCACCCATATTGGTGAGTTAAAAGGACTTCTACTTGGTCGAATAATTCCGTTATTCAACATTTTTTGTATCTCTTTATTCACGAATTCATTAACTGACAATGGGTAAGGATATTGTTTACTCCATATAGGAGTTTCAACAATTGTTCGAATCTCTGCTTCGACGTCAGTTATAAACAACTCATTCAAATCAATGTTTGAATGGACAATTTTAATTTTATTAATTATATTTTCTCGTAAAAGATAAACGCTTGGTTCTCCTTCGAAATTAGTAATTTTATTCAACTTATCTTTCGCGAATTTTTCACTTGCAGCTTTTGAAGTGAAAATCTTTTCATTTCGTCCATTATATGATAATATTTTATTTTTAAAATCTAACACTATGTTTGCCTGCTTAAGCAACATATATCCTATTAATAAATCGCACTCGAGGTTTCCTATTTCGTAAAACCTTACTACTCTGTCCCTCACTAAAATGCGTAATAACAGTACTTCCGTTAACTGTTTTAACTGACTTCTTAATTTCTAATTCGTGCCTGTTTGATAAGACGTTTGGTCTACAGTAACAACTTGTAGCACCAGTATCAATAAGAATTTTTATTCTTCGTTGATCGTCTTTATCGGTACGGAAAATGTATGGCAACTCGGAATGTTTTGATCTAAAAAAGATTCCTCATTCATATTGTTAATTCTCATATTTTTATTTGCTGGTTGTGCACTTTGTTGTGTGCTATCGTGTGGCCTTTTATCCACAAACTGAGGTCCATAATTTCGATAATTTGGGTTGAAATTATTGCGTCTATTATTAAAATTGTTATAATTATTATTACCGTTCCAATTTCTATTATAATTATTTGGCCTTTGATTCGTATGATTTATTCTCTGGTTAGAACTACCGATTTCCATTGGTTCTGAAAGGGAATGATTTCTATTTGGATTCTGTTCCCAAACTGAATGTTTAGCGAATCTGAGATTATTGTTATTTGCGTTTCTAAAGCGATTTTGAGAGTCGTTATAAGTTTTTGCATAGTGATTGGTAAATTGTGCTCTCATATTGTTAGATTCTAATTCTTGTGCCTTCGCTAAGGCACTAGGTAGATCTTCTGGATTTAGAGTGAATAATATATTTGCCAACGGGGCGTTTAATCCTGTAATAAATACGCGTAGAGCATTTCTCCTATTTATTATATTTAATTCTTTCGTCAGAATTGAGTCTGATCCATTACACATAATGGTTTTATTTATTAAAAGTGTCAATTTTGAATTTATAAGATTATAATATTCGATTATGGGCATGCTACCTTGTCGCAGAACACTTAATTCCTGCTCTATTAAATGTATCGGACGCTTGTCGGCGTATGTAAAATCTAACCGACTTATAATTGTATCAAAATTTAATACTGTGCCATGATTTGAGAGAGTATCGTTGGCATCATGTATGATTTTATTACGCAAAATTGTTAAGGCCGCAAAGTATCTCTTGCTACCTTTCGCATACAGGCTAAGGGAATTGTGGGCGGCTTCGCGCCAGCTAACGTAAGAATTAGTTTTCCCAGAAAATTCTGGTAGGGATTTGATAACGTCGAGGGATTCTTCGCAACGGATTTCGTTATTAACTATTTGTGTTTTATAGTCTGTGACGGTGTTGATGCATGTCAATGTCTCTAGTTGTGACCTAAGGCTATTTACTTCCGCTGAAAGACTAGCTGTATTTGCTGCAATTAATCTTGCAATCATTTCCTCATTATTGGTCGTCATTTTCCTAAATTTTGTAATCAGTTCGTCCAGTTTTATTAATGTAGTACGATGTAATTGTAATTATAAGTATGGTTATTGTGTGACTTAACTAACAACATATAAAGACTAATTCTATGTTCTTCTTACGTGTTTTCCTGATGTCAGTTCCGTCGGACTCGGGCTGATGGTATATCTCGTCAATGCTGAGTTCTTTGGATGTTGTTAAATGTTCATTAAGGAATTTTGTTGTTGTTGTTTTTTTTTTTGTTCACTGTTCTTAATGTTGTTTACTGTTTTCTTTTTTATTATTTATTTTTCTTCTCTTGTGATGAAAATTTTCTTTCTCACTTACTACTGATTTCACAATTTTTTATATTACTTTGTTTCACTTATTACTGATTTCACAAATTTTTATATTGCTTTGTTTAACTTTTTATTGATTTCAAAATTTTTTATATTGCTTTGTTTCACTTATTACTGATTTCACAAATTTTTATATTGTTTTGTTTAACTTTTTACTGATTTCACAATTTTTTATATTGCTTTGTTTCACTTATTACTCATTTTACAGATTTTTTTATTCTATCTATATTATTATTAACTTTTTTCTCCTCTTTGTGAGGATACTTATTTGTATTGAGTTTCGATCGTTCGTATTTCTGTGACACACACGTTTTTTTTTTTCTTTGTTTTAACTCACGAAGTCCCTTTTTTATCGAGGATTATTTTGCGTGAGCCCCACGTTGGGCGCCAATTAATTTATTCAAAGACTTCTAGGTTTTTTTTAAAAAGAAAAAAATACTTTATTTGTCTTGATAAGGGCTTAACAAAGAATGCGTGTGATCTGAATCGAGTACAAAATCGAACTGATCATCTCTTAGTTCCAAATCTTAATCTAAAGGCAAGCGGCACTTAAGTGCTCGCATTCGTTTACAATAAATCTGTGTTTATATAATTCAAGTGGTGCGTATGGAGGGTCGCTTTTAGCTAATTGATTTGAAATGTTTATAAATTTTTAATGATTCTAAGAATTATATTTCTATGGAATGCGCTTGTGTCCATTAGCGGGGTGACACTTGTGCTCCATTATGTGGTATTGATGGATGATGTTAACTTGCATCCCGGGAAATGAGTGAGGCTCAAAAGTTCCAATAATTCTTTGGCTGAATCCGTCCAAGTTCCGTCCTGTAGTTTAATGAAAGGCAAGAATGGGCTTTGGCTAATATCTTGCTCAATCTTGCTGAATCTTTAATGTTGTTGATGGAGTGATAGTACCTTGACCAAGCTTCCGTTCTAATTTAGCAGGGACTTTAAGTTTAAAGCCCTCTCAGGCGTTGCTGATCTCAGCTCTCCAGAAACTCACTATCCCGGTTTCTTTGCTTTATGCTGTAGAATGATCCGAAATTATTTTAGAATCGAAACAAGTATTTGAGACAGAGTTTTATTTCGAAATACTAGAAGAAGCGATTCAATCAACTTCAGAAACGTTTGAGTAGCTTGAAAGGTATAACACAAAATTTTCTAAATTGAACTCCCAAGACTGAAGAATGAGGCGCTAAACGTAAGGCTTGCACGGGGCGCTGATTTGGCTTGGGCTACCACTCCCTGTACTTTATTTCATTTGTTTTACTGTATTACGAATTTTTCGACTCAAAGAATGCCCCTGAACATTACATCATTCGCTAAACTTGGCTACCATAGTTATAACGGGTGGTTTATTAGATTATTTTAAGGGCCGATGTTGGATGTGAACCACACCTAAGCGTCAAGTTTTTTTTTACATTTCATTTCACATTTCTCAATTTCAGACTAACTCAATTTGAAGATACACAATCGACCAACGCGTTAAAGTTATTCAGGCTTATTATGAAAATGGGCGTTCAAATCAAAATGCATATCGTGCACTTCATGATTGTGCAAAAATTTTAGCAAACCGGGTCTGTAGGAGATGTGAAAACACCAGTGCATGCTCGTACAGCTGCTGTCGAAAATCCAATGCACCAACAAAGAGTGACTGTGTGTTGCGGTTTATGGGCTGGCGGCATCATCGGGCCGTATTTTTTCCAAAATGAGGCCGGTCATGCAGTTACTGTGAATGGTGTTCGCTATCGTGAAATGATAACGAACTTTTTATTTCCCGAATTGGAAGATATGAATGTGGACGATATGTGGTTTCAACGGGACTGTGCCACTTGCCACACAGCTAACGAAACAATGGCTCTTTTGCGCGACAAATTCAATGGCCGTGTTATCTCACGTGGTGGCGATGTCAATTGGCCGCCAAGATTATGTTATTTGACACCGTTTGATTTTTTCTTTGGGGTTATTTGAAAGAAAAGGTGTACGTCGATAAGCCAGCAACAATTCAAGAGCTAAAGGATGAGATAATTCGGCACATTAACGGCATAAAACCTCAATTATGCTTCAGCGTCATCGAAAATTTGGACCATCGGATGGAGGTGTGCCGCCTAGGTACGGCGGCCATTTGGCCGATATTTTGTTCCATACATAATTGAACCATACCAATATTATCATAATAAAAAGAAATAACAATAATTTCCTAAAAAAAAGTTTTATTCAGAATCAACATCGGCCCTTAAAACTTAACCACCCTTTAGTAGGAAGCTGGTTGCAAATCTTTTGATGTGTTTTAACTGGTTTTAACTGGTTTTAACTGTTTTCTTTGTGTTTTAACGGGAATGGTGTAAGAATAGATTTTATATTAGTTACTTATTTTTAAAGATTAAAATGTTTAATTCAAAAATTAAATGATTAAAATTTGAAACCAAAACAAATAAAGTGGTTAGGTGATTGAGGAAAACAGAAATTAAGCAACGAAGAGGTCGTCATCAAACATGTGAAGAAGCAAAAACAAAATCAAATCGATTGCATTTTTATGTAATACTTTTTATGTAAATCAAATCCCTTTTACGAAATTTTCGTCTTCGTCACTACTCCAGTCAATTACCGTAACAGTGTTGTCCATATTCGCTTAAATAATATCAATAAGAAAACAAAATGTTAATTTTGTAAAACATTTTGAACACTACGCCCTTTAAAATTTTAGCTTTCATACTGACATTCAGTTGCAGCTTTGGAATATGTGCGAAACATATGATAGGGTGGATTAAGGTTCGTGATACCGATACTTAAACGCCTATAAAACGACTCGACTGTCAAAGCGTCTGTCGTTTTAATACCGTAATCGGGGTGATTATGGGGAATTCATTCCACTGGGTGCTATTCAACATACGCTAATGGCGTGTGTAGCATGTTTCATCCCGAATTTACCCTTTCCGTATAGGTACCTTTCCGCAACGTGTCATTTGTTTGTGATGTGTATGAATAAACTTCGATTGACTCTAAAAAGGTAGTTCAGTGCGAGTTTTGTTTTCAAGGTAACTGTTTTGTGTGTAATGCAAATTTGCATATATCATGTAAATGTAAAGCCTAATTGAAAAGGGACTATACCAACTGCAGCGCGTATACTCAAATTTGCGTAGAAACTTCGTAAGATTGGTTTACCGATTGATGACTAAATATTTGGTATATTCAAAAACTGAGTTGGCAGCACGGGATACTGCCAAAAAATACTCGAGACAGTCACTTCAAATGAATTAAATGATATTTCATACCTTATCGGAAGGTTTTCAACAAGTTAACAATCACGGGAAAAATATTTAAAGTGCTCGTATAGCTTTTTTTTAGTTAATTGTCTGTTAATAAGCATGCATTGTTTACCACCTGTTAAGAAATGAATTTCAATGTTGATATTAACGTAAACGCAATAGGAATTTATTGATTTTTGAATTTTATTATTGAATTTGAATTAGAATTATTGTTATATAATTTAGATAATTTACTCTATGTAGTGTTTCTATATAATTGAATGTAAGAGTGAATATGTTCATATAGATGTACGACTGTCCATTTACTTCTGCCATTGCACCGCACATACGCAGAGGAAAACTAGGGGATCGTACCAACTCATATGAGCATAGTTGGAGCTGGGTGCAGTGTGTTGTTTTTGATAGCGAATCGGTTTTCTTTCTTTTATGAACATAGTTGGCGATCATAGGCTATGAGTCGTTCAATACTCTGTAATATAATCTCTCTGTAAAAAAATCCAATATAATATAATATAACTCCCAGTTGAAATAGTCTGATGACTTAACATAAATCCACAGGTACTACACAATTATGAATAATTCAATTCAGAATTCCGAATTCTATTCACGCAAATCCCAGCAACGGGTGTCATATATTATGTATACTCATGAAACTATTTGCATTATTTCAAGAACCTCGATAGTAGGATGAGCACGAATAAGTTTCAAAAGTTGAAACATCTCTATAAATCAAATTTAAAAAGTTTACCCGTCATTCTTCGATGTCAGGTAAAATATTGTCAATATTGTAATGTTTACATTGTGAGAATCAGTCTGATGGGGGCGAAATGCGAAAAACAATAGGCAGCAAACGGCTGATATTTGCTTTCAGCAAACAGTTTTTAATGGCAAAAACCGACCGGCAAACGAAGAAAAGTTCAAGTTTCTCTCCTCAGTCCATGGTCCCTCGAACATTGTTCTAACTTAGTTTTTTCGCTTTTCTTTCCTCTATCAAACAGTAACAAAGTTTTCCCGGAAAAGTTAAATTAAAAACTTTTGCTTCCCTGGCATTTTTGTTTGTTTGGAAAAAATGTTGTATTACGACAAAGAGAGGGACTATGACATATGATGTTATCACTGCAGATGATACCCGACGTGTCGCACCGTGAATAAATTATACAAAGGACACAGATTGAATTAAATTATATTCTTCTACACATTTGAACCACAGGGCAATCTGCGGGGATATGAAACACATCTTAAACTTTAAAAAAATGTTCTTTAGCCATTATGAAAAAATAATGACAAGTATGAAGAAAAGTTAGTTTCAGGTAAGATTTTTTAGCGAATTATTTGACAAAAGAACAGAAGTTAATTTTAAGTTCTGAAGTTTCAGAAAATGGTCAAAGAGTTTCCTTGCACAATGACGAATATAAATTGCTTCAGAAATTCACACAACCCCAACAAATTCAAACCAAATAGTAACAGAGATCCTAACGTGTTTAGAAACTGGCAATAAGCCTATACAAATATAGAGAGATGTAAGTACTAAGTAATAGGATAAGTTCTATAAGGGAAATTAGACTGAATTTTTTTCCAGAAAGTTATGAATCTTAAATTTGCATGAATTTGACTTAATGTACAGCGGAATCTCCCTAAGTCGAATGTTAGCATTGGAGAAAAGCCCACATCAAAGGGCATATGGAGCTACTACCATAATTCGAAGATTCCTAAACAATCTGATATTCATTTTTTTTATTTAATAAAAATTATTTTTACAAAAAATCCACAAAGGTATGTACGTTTTAGAATAAGCTTGTTTTTGTATCATTATAGTTGTTTATTGTACTTGCATACATTCGAGTACGTGTTAGACTCTCGTCCCCGATACGAAAAAACCATCAATAGTACATAGATATGAAAATACCAATTCGCATTCAACAGTCACCACTCGGACGAGGTGCGTTCGCCTAAGTAAGATACGCCTCCACAACACTGACCCGACTTATCTAAATCCTAGTAAGATTCTAACTTGTGTGTGATTGAAAAGATATACATTTATATGTGTATTTATATGTATATAAGAGAGACGCACAAAATTAGCAGCGCATGCGTGAAGGGACTCCGAGGTATTCGCAAGGAAAAAATAGAACATATATAATATACAAAGAAGTAAACTTCTAGAGAATTGTGCCGTTCTTAAACTCACATTTGGTGACGTTCATTGAGCTGGGCGATGTGTGTTGTCTTTGATAAGCGTAAGGTTCGAGACCCCGATCTACTCTCGTTGATTAATAATTAAGAGTTACGAATAAATTAATTACAACAAAACATGGAGAGTACTGAACAATATATAAAAAAATATTAGAAGAAGATAGAAGAGATATTGGTTTTCTCTGGTTCGTGAAATGGAAATGTTTCGTTCCTTGGAACGTGACGGTAGCAACAACAGCGGCGACACTTCGTTTCCAATTCGGTGGAGATTCGGAACAGTGAGTGAGGATCTATAAGGTCTGTGTGTGCTGGATTATCGCCGGTAGCGTCCAAGGTATGCTTTGCAATTGGGACAAGTATGATATACGTCCATACATTCATCAATGCAACATGGAATGAGGCAGCAGCCTAAACAGCAACCAAGCAAGGCGATAACGAATCCGGATAAGTATGCAATTAAACCTGGTTCTGTGCGTGTGAACGTCTCGATTTCGACATTACATGATGGGCAGATCATGTGAGTGGCTGTGCGACCAATTGGTACGACAGTCGTCAGAATTGTCGTATTGGTTGCTGGCTGAACAATCGGGGTGAATGGACTAGACGGTTTTACACCACCCACGGCCTCCTGGTAGCTGGGCGGAGCCGATGGCGGTGGTACATACGTGTACTGTGGCGGTGTGGGTCCTGGTGCTTTACTCATTTTTGTATACCTAAGAGGGGCGTTCAATATATTCTCGGTATCGATATGAAGGAAATTGCGAATTCAATTTAAATTGTTTTTATTTTTCAATATAATCTCCCCTAACATCAATGCATTTGTTATATCTTGAGATAAGCTGTTTTAAACCCTCAAAAAAATTAATTTCCTTTTTTCTCTGCAAAAAACCCTGGTAAACAGGCACCATTCATGAATAGTTTTTCTATTTTTCCCTTGCTTAGTGAGAAATTTAATTACAGCGCGATGCTCAATTTTCACCATCACCGTCTCAGTTGTCATTATGATTCTGTTTAACTAGAGATAAAACGCAAGTAAATAATCACATTTATATGAAATTTTACACGAATGCACTAAAATAATAGTATTACTTGATAAATAAGTCAATTTATATACACAACCACAGCTTCACCCCGATACCGAGAATATATTGAACGCTCCTCGTAAGTGTCTACTGCTAGCGGTGGATACTGATGAACTGGATTTGTTTTCGTCCGAAGATTACGTCGTCGTGGTCGTCGTGGTCGTCGTTGTCGATGTCGTGTCCGTCTCAAGGCGAGCCAATGACAGGGAAATTTTAGTTGGAATTTATTCAACGCACTATCTACAATGTTTATTTTAAAAAATGTATAAACACTATGGTTTTTGAGGGACGGGAAAAGCGCACTGGTTACATAACACCATTTGAGGACTTCGAAATTAAGCAGAAATCCCCTCGAGAATAGAGTGAGATGAAAGAAAGGTGTGCAACTCCACGCCACGGAAATCTACACTGACGGCTCCAAGTCGGGGGAAGGCACAGGCTCTGGCGTGTACGCCGGCTCAGTAGCCATACGAATCCCAAACCACTGCTGTGTTTTCCAAGCAGAAGTAGCAGCTATTTAAGAGGCGCCCTTCGGCTATCAATGACCCCGATAGACAGAAGACCTATTGTTATTTACATATATAGTCAGGCGGCCATAAAGGATCTGGAAACACCACTCTAAGGTGGTAAAACCATGCCGACTATATCTAAGAGAGATAGCGGACAGATGACTTCTGCAGGAGCTGCATGGATGAGGAGAACCTTTTTCTCCAGCTGCTAACATCAACATAAAAACCACCAACTGGTTATAAGCACAACGGACTTTAAAGCTCTAAGTCAGGCAAATCCCTGAGGGAATGTTTGCCAGTCACATCTACCTGCTTAGTACCTACCTAAGTCGGACACTCCTTAAGTCGAATTTCCCTCTAACTCGGCCTTTCTATAATTTTTATATCAAAAACACTCAACTCAACAGAACAAAATTACGCTACAAACGAGAAAGAGCTTTACGCAATCGTTTGGGCTTTAAAAACTTTGAGAAATTACCTTTATGGAGTTTCAGACTTAGAGATCCATACGGATCACCATTTTAGCATTCGCGGTTTCAACCCGCAATCCCAATGCAAAAATGAAAAGATGGCATGCGTTTATTGAAGATCACCTAGGCTTGACGCACTTTCTAGACAAAACTTAAATAATTTGTCAGACGAATCTTCAATCACTGGCACATAACACTCCGCTAAAAGCAGTGATAATGTAGAAATTGAAGAAACTACAAGGCCATTAAACGAATTTAAACACCAATTACTACTAGGTAAAGCTAATTTGACCATACGCGAACAAGTTAGAAACTTCGGAAAGGTTAGTCATATCATAGAATATGATACTGTAGAAAACTTAATTACAATCATAAAATAATACTTGCAGCCAGGGATTATCGCAATCCACTGTACATCGGAAGATTTATATAAAACCAAACAAAAATTAAAGGAAACATTTAACCACAAATTTTTATATACGAAGAATTTTCCCATAATTATTACAAATTAAGAAGCTGCCAAGGCGGAAACCAAGAGTGGTTACACGCATACGGTGGGAGAAACTACAGAACAGTGAGTTGCAGCTAAATTTTGCACGGCACATATCTGAGAGGTTTGAGCGACTTCCAACTGTTCCATCGCATGTAGAGGAAGAATGGCGACTGTTTTCAACAGCAGTCATTGCCTCTGCACGGGATGTTTGTGGAGTGAAGCGGCTTGGAGTAGCGGCTCTAAGCCGCTTCTTTGAATTGCTTATTCATTTCGGGCCAGAAATATGATTTGTTAATTTGTGTCAGGTTTTCCCTGTGATTTCTGTGTGCTCTTGTATGTGTCTGTTCTATAATAAATGCTTTGATCTTCATCATCATCATCATCATCATCTGACCCGCATGATCCACTAAAGAGGTCGCGGGGGTAAACCACGCACGAGAGATCTCCAGGCAACTCGATCCTCCGCCATCGACTCTAATTCATCAGGAGCAATGCCCAAGCGTAACCCGGCGAGTTTTTGGACTTGGTCCAACCACCTCGTCCTGGGTCTGCCTGATGGAATCGCATTCAACGCCCGCCTCGGGTGATGATGGGGACATTCGTGCCACGTGACCAAACCACCGAAGCATAGCCCTTTCCGTTCGAAGAAGCAGCTGCTCAATGTTGAGTTCCTCGCACTGCCGTGTTTCTCACCCTATTCCGGCGAGTAATTCCCACAACAGCACGAAGAAATCTCATCTCAGCAGCTTGCACTCACGATCTTATTATTTCGGTCATTACCCAAATGTCATGACCATAGGGGAGAGTTGGAACAAATACTGAGTTGAAAACCGCTAACTTGGCTTTGACACCAAGCTCGGCCTTTCTGATTACAGAACTACGAAGCTGTGTCAAAACTGACCCAGCTTGACCAATCCTACCGGAAAGCTCAGCATTACCCCTTGAACAGGCGTGACGATAACCAAGTCATCTGCAAATGGAAGATGACTTACCCTCAACTCTCCCAATGTGAAACATTCCTCACCTAGGCTGCGCTGTAACATCCAGTCCATATATACAATGAAAATGAGAGGTGACAAGACACACCCTTGGCGAAGTCCAACGCCCACTGTGAAAGGTGTTGATTTAGCACCGTTTACCGGAACACAGCTGCTACAGTTTGTGTATATAGACTGAATGGCCCTCAGAAGAGAACCATCAATTTCATACTCCTGCAGGACACTCCAGAGTTTACCTCGAGGGACTCGGTCATATGCCTTTTCCAAATCTACAAAACAACTGTAGATGGGTTTGGCCTTCTCAAGTACCATTTTTAGAATGAAAAGCTCGTCGGTTGTACTTCTGCCGGGACGAAAGCCGCACTGTTCATCCCCCATCCTGGGCTCGACCATAGCTCTAGAACGCGCTTCCAACACCTTAGAATAGACTTTCCCGTGGATACTTAAAAAGCCAGGTGTCTCACCTCGTTCCCAGGCCACTTTAATGTCACGAGAGAGCCATAAAACTCCCTCCTCACCTATTGCCTTAAGCATTTCTGGCCGGATTCCATCCACACCGGCGGATTTGCCAATTTTTAGCGATTCAATCGCCAAAATGACTTCCTCCACAGTTGGACTATTCTCCGCTCCCTCAAGACTACGGGTCTGTTACCCTCAGTGCCATGTTCGGGATTGAGCAGCTCCGAAAAGTGCTCGCTCCATCTGCCCAAGATGTCTACCTCATTGGAAGCAGTACACCATCCTTGGATTTGACGCCTTCGATGATGTTGAATTTCCTTCCTCTGAGTCGGCGAATGGTTTGCCAGAACACCTTCTTAGCAGATCTATGGTCGCTTTCCAACATCTCGCCGAACTCCTTCCAGGACTGGTCTTTGGCTGCTCGAAGATAATGAGAGCAAAACGTCAGAAGAAAAAACCGTTAATAACGTCTATACTGAACGGAGAGGTGAACTCTCAGAAGATATACATCAATCAGTGATTATCTCAGAACACGCGACAGCTGTTGAAAACCGCAAAGTCAATGAGGACCACAATAGATATAGAATATAATATAATAATATAAATATAAATTTTGTTTGATACTTTTTCAAACACGAAAAAAATATACGATCTGATGTTCTCCCAATGAGAACATCACCGAGCAAGAAATAAAAGACGATTTTTGCTTTTATATTAATTTTATTAAATCCAAGCTTGTAATCCCTTACCACTGGTGGGGGGAATCTTCAGCTGTAATTGGAGGTTGATCAAGAACTGAGTTGTGACAATGGTCAAGTGGACTCTTATATATCTAATTAATGCTAACGCAGCAAATCTATGGTTGGCTGCAGATCATATGATATTCTTTTTAATGTTGCAATACTTTGCTTACAATGAGTGTGAGTTGCTGAAGGCGAAAAGCTGATAAGCATAAATGAAAAGATGTTCATCGTCTTTTCTTTGGTTTGCTTACATTTCTATTTGATTTGCTTACATTTTAATTTCTATTGAACTTGAAGTCAAGTTCCTTTGGGGGCAGTCAAGTTGGCTCTGACATACCACCACCCCCATTAGAGTCTTCTACAGGTCGTAAAGTGACTCGTGGAAGATTGATATTATTAACAGTCTTCTTATTTTTCTTCATGAAACTTTTATATAATATGAAAGCTTTGGATATTATTATTAATATGATTATTACTACTGTAGTGGAATAAACATATGTTTTTTTTATTTTGTTCGTATGTCAACTCATATATTAGGTCATTGATTTTAATATTATTATAGTGTAATTTTTAAGGGTTTTGATTGTATTGATTGCTTCATGCCTACATTCTGTATTTTGGTATGTTATATTATTTATTATGACATGACAATTTTTCAACTTTAACATATTTTTTTTAACATACGTTTTTTCTAATACAATATTTTGTTTATTACAGTTCTGTTTCAAATTTTCATTCCTTAAGTAAATAGCAATAATATGATTCATTCTTACTGTTTTTAGAGATTCTTTTGTATTTTTTACATATACACAATTAGTCATGTTTTCGTTTAATATGTTTCTTATGCATTCATTATTAATTTCTGTTAAATTTTGTATTGTTTTTGTTGGAAAGTGTATTTTGTCATCTTTATTTAATATAAAATGATTATTAATTTGTATTGCTAAACTTTTTTTGGAATAGGGATTATTTGTATTTCTGTATATAGTTAATTTGTTAGTCTTGGTACTTTAATGAAAAATATATTTGTTTATATAAAGTCAAACTAAAATTTAGATCCTAAATTGTTGATATTAATGTTGTATATGTTCATTTCTTCTATGGTTAAAATATCTCTACTTAGTACTCCTAATCTTGAAGTCATAATTATTTCCTTAATCTTTTCAATCTTCGTGTAAATAATTAATACTTTCTCTTAATTTAATTTCATACTGTATCTTTGTTATGTGTTTTTTGTAGTTGTAACTACCTATAAATTATTCAAGTTTATGCATAAGGTTTTGAGTTTCATTGTTCAAGTTATCAGTCAGTATTTGTTTATGTTTATTGAATCTGTCATTAATTATTATTTTTGATTTCATTATGGCTGTTTAATTCAATTATTTTTAAATGTTCTTCGATTTCTGTCGTGTCATTATTGTCCATTGTTCCAAATAAAAATTTTAAACCCGTTCCTAATATATCTAATAAGCTTCTTCTGTATCTATTTTGCTTAGGATGGGGTAAAAAAGAGTTTCGTAATTCTAGTATACTAGATATACTTTCGTCTTCTTCAGGAATTCTTTTTAAATTTTTTTTCCATTATTTCGATATTTTTCTCATATTCTGTCAAATTAATTATATGGAGTATTTTGTCGTAGTGCTTTATTAAGTGGTACTCTTTCAACTGAATTAAGGCAAAACCATTGCCTCTATTAAGGTCTATTATTTCCAACTCTGCTTGTACTTGGTTGAGTCGCAATAGTCGTCAATATTATAATTATTTTCCGCATTATCACCATATGTTGTAATATTTGATGCCGTATTTTCAGGAGGCCTAGAATTTGTTAATTTTATTTGTTGGTATTTTTTCTTCTTCCTAAATTGATCTTTGTGAAGAATACGATTGGGGTTTTTCTTAAATCTGTTTCCTTCTTCTAGCGTGTATTTTTTATTAGATTTGTTAATAACTCTTACTATTTTATGTTTTGGGGCTAATTTGTTTTCAGTTTTCTCGGTTTCTGTTATTTTAGCATAGCGTTCATATAGTTCATCATGTTTTCTATTGATGTTTAATTTATTTAATATTTTAGTTTTATTTTCCTCATTGCGCTTATAAATTAATTCATTGTTGATTTTATTGAAATGTACGTCAATAGGTTTTTCTCTTGTTGTTAAGTGGATGACATTATTATAAGTGTTTATTGCTTTAATAATATGTTCAATCGGTTCAACATCTTCATTTGCTTCTTGAATTTGTCTTAAAATTCTTTTTTGCTATGGTCTTATTGCTTTTTGCTATGCTATGTATGACGATTAGCTGTGCAATAATGAACATTGATTTCATTATTTTCTAAGAATTTGTTTAATGTTTCAGAGACAAAAGCGTTTTTGTTATCGAGGGTTATTTGTTTAGGTTTTTTCATATACGTAAAAATCTTTATTAATGCGTTTAAAACATCTGTATATGTTTTATGTGCGCACTTACTAAATTTATCTATGCAAGAAAGATATTTATTTTTGTTATTTAAATATTTTCTGGGGTTTCAGTTTTTTCTTACGGTAACTTTATCGGATTTCTTTCGATTTTAGTGATGCATAGATGACAATTATTTATTTGCTTATTTATGAGGGTTTTTAAGTTAGGTATATAATATTTCTGAATTAGTTTTAAATAAACTTTTCTATACCAATATGATTGTTGTTTTTATGAGTTTTAAGTATTATCTCATTTACTTCATCTGTTTTAAGATCTTTTAAGAGCTTTATGCTTCTGTACAATATTTGAATAGACTTCCTATTCTCTAACCCCCATTTATCTTGGAATTTCTTAAAGATGTTTTCGCCTTCTATATAGATGCCGTTTAACATATTAATGTACACTTCTTTGATTATATCTTCAAAGTCTTTTTCTTTAAATTCTGTGCCTGTGACTACAATTCTTCTTTTTTTCAAGATGTTCAACTCTTCGTCATTTTCACTGACATTAAGAAAAAATATTAATCGGTTTTTCACTAATAGGAATTAAATTTGAGTTATCTGATTCGGCACTATGTTGTGTAAGGAGATCGTCTTTTTCCAGCATATTTATTTTAACGCGAGAGAGAGCAGCTGCTACTTAATTTCTTTCCCTTGTATATATTGAATATCAAAGTCGTATTCTCCTAACTTAATTTTCCATCTTTGGAGTTTAGAATTTGGTTCTTTCAGATTTGAAAACCAAACTAACGGAAATAATGACGAAACTGTGCGGTTGCCCAAGCTATTGCGAGAAGTTCTTTCTCGGTTGTGCTATAATTGCAATCATGTTTATTTAAGGTGCGTGATGCAAATGAAAGGGGTCCATGAGTTTGACTTAACACGGCTCCAATAGCAAAGTTACTTGTCAGTAGTTAGAATAAATTCTTTTGAAAAATCTTGGTGCCTATTTATTAGATCATTTGACACTAAGGTTTTTAATTCATCAAAAGATTCTTTGTAGCTTTCGTCTTCAATATTTATTTTGCTACCCTTTTTAAGGCAGAGATAAACTTGCTGTAATATCCGGTTAATCCTAAGTAAAATTGAATTTCTTTTACTGTCTTTGGGATAGGAAAATTCTTTAATGTCTCAATTTTGTTGGGGTTTGGTTTAACGCCATTCTTGAGTTTCTTTACTAAAAAAAATTCAGATTTATTCAATGATACTTTAAGATTTGCGTTCTTGAGTGTATCTAGAATTTTATGGAGTGAATCCATATGTTCTTGTAGGCTCGAGGAAAATATGATGATATCATCTAAATAGACATAGCATATTTTGCCTATGTAGTATTTCCAGACTTCATTCATAAGTCTTTGAAAGGTTGCGGGTGCATTCTTTAAGCCGAATGGCATCCGTACAAACTCATAGTGTCCAAATGCCAAATGCTGTTTTTTCTCTATCTTTAGGTCTACTTCTATTTGATAGAAACCTTTTGTTAGATCCAGTGTAGAGAAATACACTACATGTCCCAATTTGCCTAATATTGAGTCAATGTTTGGTATAGGATATTTGTCTTCCTTAGTTACATTATTTGATTTTCTGTAATCGATAACTAGATTGGAGCGTTATAAGGCGAAGTAGAGTGCTGAATTAATTTTGATTTAAGCATTTCTTTTATTTGCCTATCCACTTATTTTATGTGGATCTCAGGATACCTATATATCCTCGCGTATATAGAAGAATTATCTTCCGTAGGGATGTTGTGTTTTACACGCACTCTTTTATTACTTTAAATAGTATTCCCTTTTCTTCTTTATTTAAGTGATCTGTTCGAAGATCCTTATGGATTTCAATATGTACTATGGATTTCATGAGTGTTATTTTATTAAAATAGTTGATTGATTTTTGATAAGGTTCCTCATTTTTCCTCAACGAAAATTAGGAAAAGGAATATGAAAAATAGGTATGATTTCGTCATACGATTTTAAAGTTTTAATTTTATAGTTTATTCCTCCATTATTTGGAATCAAAATATTGTTTCCGATTAGTCCATTATATTCTTCATTGAAGTTATGCACTTGGAATTCACAGTCATCTTTGATTTTTTTGATTTTTTTTTTGGTATTATGACGTCTTTTGTGACGATTATTGTGTTTCGTGCTGTTTTCATTATCATTGGCTTAATTCGCCATTTTGTATATTCTCTTGGTGCATCTTGTTCACGCAAAAGACTATTAGTTACTCCAGTGTCAAAATGTCTTATGATGACGTTTCCTTTTTTAATTTCATATATGGAAGGGATGTTCTGAGGCTGAATGCCGAAAATTTGCTTCCGTTTGGGTTTTTCCTACATAATTAGCTATTGGTGCTCGTCCAATATGGGATGATGAAGGATCAACATCCATGGGTTCGGGTTTTTGTGGAAACTGTCTAGAACTATTTCTGTTATTATTACTTTTGTTATTGTAATTATTATTATAATTATTTTTTGGTATATACAGCTTTGGTTGCCAGTTGTTATGGTTTTGGTTTTTAGTATTGTTAAATTTGTTTTTATCGCGAGTATTTGTGTCGAATTTGTTTTGCCTATCTCTGTCCTGAGAACGAATAATAAAGCCTGCATGATTAAGTTCCTGAAGTGCTAATTCCATTGTATTTGGTTTAAGAGCATAAAGGATAGTCCTCATATGTATTGTAAGCGTTCTTTAAAAATATTTAAGTCTCTTTCATTATTTTTAATAATGTCAGAAATATTATTTTCTCATCATCATCATCTTCTGACCCGCATGATCCACGGGGATAAACCACGCACAAGAGATCTCCAGGCAACTCGATTTTATTTTTGTGGATACATTTTTGGTTTAATAATGAAAGGGTTTTTGGATGTAATTGTAAAATTTATTTACATCACCCCTATACTAAGAACCTCTTAGTTCTTCGTATATTTTTTATAATAATTGGTTGCTGTTTTTGAAGCCACCAACATTTTTTAATGATTGTTGTATGGGTCGATTCTTTGTTCACGTTGCGAATCTCGTCTGATTCAATCGATCTTTTTCTTCATTAACACGTTGGGCTTTCGAGGGTCTAAAGCCAGTATTCCTCCTTCTTTGATTTTAGTTTTTCCATCTTGTTGCGGCTTTTATCTTGCCGTTTATTATTATTATTATTATTTTGTTTATTGTTATTGATTGATGAATTATTGGTTTAAAATTATTTCCTCTCAGTGAGGTTTCGTATCATTAGCCATTTGCGTTGGTAATTGGATACTAAATAATTTTCTTTTTCACTGAATTTAGTTAAAGTAAGATACCGATATTCGTTCGATTCTTCACTTTTTCACTTTTCAATGTTCAATATTGTTCATTAATTGATCGGTACCGTTACTAAAAATGTTCTGCGGTTCGTACAAGGAATGGCAAAAAGTGCTGGCATGTCAAAAGTTCTGATAAGCATAAATTAAAAGATTTTCATTGGCTTGTTTACATTTCTATTTGATTTGCTTACATTTTAATTTCTATTGAACTTGAAGTCAAGTTCCTGTGGGGGCACACAAGTTGGCTCTGGCAAAACACATATATATATTAATTATACATATTTTATGTATTACTTTATGATTACTTAAAATCCTGCAAATATTTTGCTCCGATTGTTGTGACACCCTTACGAAATGACAACAAAAATGTACATTAACCGCAAACGATTGCTTTTCACTAAAATACCGCGTGTTACTTATGTGTTATTTTCATTTATACCAAAGCCACTTTCGTTGTAGGCTAAATATATATGTACCCCTATTTGTGAGTTGTATTTATTTTGGCGCCCAGCGTACCAATCGCTCTAACGGACTGTAAGCTAATACGACTTTATTATTCAGCTAATATTAAAATTGAGACAATAACTTCACCCTTACCATCCGCGCTATTATTTAATACTTGTCTTCAGCCCGAGGCCTGGGCCTAACAGGACTGGCAAATATTACACAACCTAAGCACAAATTAACACAAAACGTAAAATTTTATTGCAGTCATAAAATCACAGAGTGATACTGCCGAAAACGAATTAAAAAAAATAACCGAAGACAAATGATTAGAGAAGCAAAGGCGAACAGGGCGGAAATATTTCTTTCGTTCGTCTTCCTGCCGTCCACTTTATTTTAGGCCTACAATGAGTGGGCGCAAAGGAAAACCACACCGAAACAAATAGCCAGACGGACAAACTGAAATAAACCACGAGAGTTTATGTGTGTGTATGATTTCCGGTTTGTCAGCAGAAATTTATCAAATTCACTGGCCGCTAACAAATAGCCAACATGTGCTTCCGGGCAGAATCGCATCAAGCTTATAACGACATAAACAGAGGAAAAGCGAAGAAAAACAAATTCGTACACTAAACACAGATCGTTTGGGGAAAACTATATGACAGTCCTTGAAAGATGATTCCCTCAAATGACATATTGCCGTCATTTGTATTTGGGGATAACATCGTCCTTTGTTTACACACTACCCAGTCACACGCCGGCACTTTCCAGACACCATTCGCCACCGCTACGTCATCGACGCCTGACACTCCGCCACCCCTAGTTACTCATACTATCTGTTCTCTTCGGCAAACACAAGGTATAAACGTCGAATGCCGAAGAGAAACGAGAACGTTTTTCTGTATCCACGCGATGGCACATCCCATATCCCGAGCAACTTAAGTTTTGCTATTACTCATCACCATAGGATGGCATTAGGGATTGTCGGAGTGGAAGGCCTTAACATCGAAGAACCTGGTTCGTAATGGCGGATATAGTTGGTGCCGTCATTCAAACTACTAGATACGCAGATCGCAGCATACACGGCAGATGAAATAATTCGCAGTAAGATGTAATAAGATTCAATGTGGTCTCGTACTATCATCGTTAGAAAATATGAGCGAGATGTCGTGAAAATTCTTTTCGGACGTTTGGAACTGAACGATGAATACGTGCACACTTAAAGGCGCCCACTTAATCACTTAATCCTACACAACTACAGCAATATTTATTTACGTTGGTGACGCAACTACATTTTAGAAGACGTTACGGTCATGTGGAGTATCGCTGTTTCGAGAAAGAAAAAACTCTTAATTTTATTTTTGTTGATGTCCAATTAAATCCTGTAGAAGAGACACATAAGGAGAAGAAAGATCGACAAATATAGTTTGAAAAAATTACCCCAAACGTTCATACATACGCGGGGCGCGTTTGACTTTTGAAGTTTATATTTTGTTTCATATCATTTGTCAACTGCCTTGCAGCTGTTGCTGGTGGAGCTGTTATTTACACAATTTCTAAATCCAAATTATAGGCTGTAGGAAAGACTAATTGCTTTCCGAAATGTTTGAAGAAGTGCAGTCCCTCAACTTCCTTGGGAAAAAAGAAGTTTTTTTTTTTTTTGCGAGAGTAGGTGAAAATCTTCAAAAGCCACTATGGGGACCGTTCCCACATAGCGAAAGGGATGTTTACCCATTAAAAACACCTCTCTTCAAATAAAATATATTTCCACTACAACTAAGACTTACACTTATCCAGCAGTTTTACTTTCTTGGTTGGCAAGAAATTCTCCATTGAGAGTTCTTGCTATCACCGCAGCTAAGCGCTTGTTGAATTCACCGTGCTAGGTCAAGGGGTTTGGTCCTTTGCAGACGGCGGAAGCGTTGCTTTCGTCGAGAATTGGAAGGACAGCAGAGTTTATGTGCTCTTCCAGACGACGCTTATGCTTACGAGCAAAATTCGTAATTTCATCATGGACTGATAGAATTCCAAGATCTCTGTGGATGTCGCTGTTTCGTATATACCAGGGTGCGTTGACGATGGCCCTTAGCACTTTATTTTGAAATGTTTGTAGTATGTTTCTATTACTTTCTTTGGTACAACCCCATAGTTGTATACCATACGTCCAGACGGGTTTTAGCACTTGCTTGTATATAAGCAATTTGTTGTCAATACTTAGCTTGGAATATTTTCCAATAAGCCAGTACATGTCTTTGTATCTTAATTGGAGTTCTTCACGTTTCTTTTTGACATGCTTCTTCCATTTAAGCTTTACATCGAGAGGCATTCCGAGGTATTTCGCTTCATTACCGAAGGGTATTTGAACATTATTTATAAAAACGGGCAAGTTATTCACGTTCTTATACGTAAAATTTATATGAACGGATTTAGCTTCGTTAAGCTTAATTCGATGAGTGTTCGTCCATTCGTATATCCGGTCTAGAGCACATTGTAATTTTCTGGTTGATTCTTCGACCGTTTTGGCAGTTACTAAAATGGCGGTGTCGTCAGCAAATGTGCCTAGCACATATACTGTAAGTAAAGGAGGGACCAAGGACACTTCCTTGAGGTACTAAAGCTTGTATAGGCTTAAATAGGGAGTATTCTTTCCCATATTTCACACGTAAGATTCTATCAGTTAGATAATTCAATAAAATTGTGTATAGTCTTCTCGGAAGGAACTGTCGAAGCTTATGTTTCAAACCTTCGTGGCAAACCTTGTCAAAGGCTTGCGAGACATCGAGAAATACAGCTGAGCAGACTTGCTTTTGTTCAAATGATTTTTCTATAGCATCAGTTATTCGATATACTTGGTCGATAGTTGAATGCTTACTTTTAAAACCGAACTGGTGATTAGGATTAAGTCGTCTTTCTTCCATAACCGGGCTTAAACGTCTGAGTAATATTCGTTCGAAAACTTTAGACATTATCGGAAGCAGTGAAATCGGTCTATAAGACTTTTTGTCTGTTGGGGGTTTACCCGGTTTCGGCACCATTATCATTTCCGCCACTTTCCACTGACTAGGGACATGTTTTAATCTAAAGGCGGCGTTAATTAGGTAGAGAAACATAAGAAGCGCTTTCTGAGGTAATTCTTTCAGAACTTCTCCTGTGATTAAATCATAACCAGGAGCTTTTTTGGGTTTGAGGTTTTTCAATTCTTCCTTAAGTTCTGTCAAAGTAGCATTTCTTATACAAAAATTTTCATTATTTGTGTTTGAACCGTAGGAGTTTACAGGAAACGTTTTCCGTCGCGTGATTTAAACGTTGCTTCCAAGTGATCTGCGAAAAGATCCGCCTTCTCTTTATCTTCTTTAGCTCACTCGTATTGATTTTTCCGAATTGGGGCCGCATATGGTTGAGGTTTTCTTAAGCCTTTGGCTGCTTTCCAGAGTGAGTAATGGGTATCCTTTTTCACTGAAAATCCTGCCAAGTAGGTATTTAGGTTATTATTCTTAAACGACTTAATTTTCGCCTTCAGAAGGTTAGACAGTTGGTTGAGGCGAGTTTTATGCTGCCTCGCACGGGTCTGCTGCCATTTCTTACGAGCCTTACGTTTCTCTCTTACTAATTCTCGTATTTCCGGTGGATATCGCAATACATGTTTTATCGTCGTTTTTCTAGCGAGAGGTGTATTGCTCCACGCAGCGCACTGTATTACTTCTATAAATTTATCGAGTTCTATTTCTAAATCGTATGCGGTTCTCAGCGGTTCTCTAAGTTCTATATTATCTTGTAGATAATTTCTAAATGCTTGCCAATTCGTACGTTTATTTGTTAACGTAGGTGGAACTTCCTTTTTTACAAGGGTATCGTTTACACATAGTACAATGGGAGAATGATCTGAATTAAGATCAAAGCTTTCCTCAATTCGTAAGTAGTTTCGAGAAACAGCTTTTATGACAAAGAAATCAAAAACGTCAAGTATTTTTGTAACATCCGACGGGCAGTAGGTTGGTTTTCCTGTCGAGTAAAAATCACAGTTTAGTTTCATACCAGCTCTGTATAAATTTCTGCCTTTTTGTGAGATTAATCTTGATCCCCAAAAGGTGTGCTTCGCATTAAAATCTCCACCAATTACGAAATTTGGGCCTAGAGTGTGGAAAATTCGTTCGAGCTCGCTTTGATCAATTATACTACGCGGAAGGCAGTAAATGGACGCGACGTTAAATGAGTAATGTTTATTTTTTACACGAACCGTATTTAATTGTATAGGATCAGTTTCTATACTTATTCCTACTAAATGATCTATGTTATCGCGTATAAACAGGGATGAACCGCCTCTTGCCCGTTCGGACGGATGGCAGGCATGGTAACCACAGTACCCTTTTAAGTTTACACACGATTGCTTCGTCAAGTGTGTCTCAGAGATCAGACAAATATCGATATTTTTTCTCTAATATATAATTCTAGTTCGTTTTTTTTAATTGACATATTGACATATTCATATTCATGTTAAGGTACGCTTGCTGTTAATCTTATTTTCGAGGTCGAGTAGCCTTTCGAAAAAAAGTTTGTTCGTTCTGCTTTGTTCGTCAAGTTTCTCTAAAATAATATTAAATATATTGGTAGCGAGAGTTGATTGTTCTTCGCAGCTTTTTCCACTTGTAGATGCTACTGTTTGGGCGAAGGTTTTTGCTCCGATGTGTGATGATTTCACATTAGCTGATTTCATTTTTTGAGTTATTGGGGACGCAGCAGTTTTCGATCGAGTCACAGTTGGTTTCGGCACGGTTTTTAGAACTACTTCCTTTGTTGCCGATTTTGGTTGTTGACGGAGTTTCGATTTGATTTGATCTCGTCTTTTCTGAAGCTCTTTTGCTACTTCGCAGCCACGAGAGTTAGCCGGATGATTTCCTTTACAGTTAATACAAGTAGGTCGTGTAGTCTTACTTTCGTTACATTCCGTCGACAGATGTCCGCCGGCGCATTTAACACATCGCGGATCTTTCTGACAGTACTTTTGAGTGTGGTTGAATCCCTGACAACGTTTGCATTGTGGTATTGATTTCGAGTTCTTGCGCAAGGTTTCTATTTTAACTGTCACATCCAGAATTGTATTTTAATCCATAAATTTTGTCTATGCTTTCACATTTGTCGAAGCTTAGCATGAAAAGGGGTAAACCGACACGTGTCACAGTTTCGGGTCCATCTGTCAGCTGTTTCCTTCTGGATAACAGATTAGCAGCGTCTACTATTTTTAGGCCTTTATGTTTCATGTCCTCAATAATATCTTCTTCTGGACAAGACGCATGGAGTCCTCTAGCTATGACACGAATAGGTCGGTCGGACTTATTTTCATACGTGTACCACTGGATTTTTTGCGCATTCAGTTTTTGGGAGAGTGATCTATAGCTGTCAGAGTCCTTGACATTTATCTTCCACGCATTGTTGCTGAACACTGTTACTTTATACTCAGATTGGATTGTTGATTTTACTGTAACTTATTGTACACTGGTATTCCGAGTACGTTAATTGGCGGGGTTGCCCGTTCTTTTGGTAACTTAGTTTCGTTGTTACTAGTAAGACGTACGTTTTCTGTCTTCTTTATTACCTCCGGCGAGGAACCGGCCTTTCGTTTTTCGCCTTTATGTCGTCCAGTTGGTTTCACGAGCGAGTTCTGCCTCATCCGTATAATACTCAAGTTTTTTTGGTTCGTTCGAGCTGGGCTTTGTTTTTTGATTTCCATTTTTTTCTGCCCTTAATTGACTAAGTTCATTTGTTTAGTTCTTTACAGAAATCTTCCATATCAGCGAGTCTAGTAATCAATTCCGCATTTTCCTTTTCGAGACTTTCGAACCTCGCTAGAGCCAGTTCTTCGTGTGTAGAAGAATGTAAATTCGTTGATGTTTTTGTTACTGGCGTTTTAGACGCAGTAGTTTTCATTGGCGTTGATGCGCGCTGGTTCATAATGTTAGATCCTGCTGGTGGTGATCTATTTACCCTTGATCATTTTTTTAAAGGGTCCAAATGCAATAATTGGGTCTCCCAAGAATCCGTAGAGCCTGACTCCGAAGAGTGTGGATTTTCCAGTCCGACTGGCATTCCACCTAATCTTAGCGATTTAAGTTTCACTTCACAAATTAAGTTGGACTTACCGGTTTGCAATATTCGAAAAGTATTGAAATAAAAGTGAAATTAATACTTAATCGTTCTCCTTGTGAGTCTCCGATGGCGACTAACGTGTTATAAAGGAAAAATCTGAGGTTGGATAATCTCTGAATAAGTAGTAGAGTAAAAGGATTTCAATTGAATGTAGTAAAATTAAAATTCATATTGTAATAGATTAATTCATAAGGTAAATAAAGAAAAGTAAATATATAAATGTTATTTGTTCGTTAACACTCACAATCGAATAAATTGGAATATATCAAATCAAAATAATCAAATAATAATCGAATCGAAGCGAATTTTAGAATTTATTTTCATTACCTATAACAAGCAAGAGAATGTGACATGTTGGGTACAAATGTATGTATTTCTCGATTTTTTCATCAGTAGGTATCATGACATGAATTTTAATCTGAAAACATTTTACTTAATTTTAATTATGTTGAACTTATGTTGAACCAAAGTAATGAAAATTCAATACAAAAAAGCAAAAACAAAAAAACCCGACTTCAAAACAAAACCAACCATTGTTCTCGCAATTCCAATACACCAATGAAATACACCCAATCTAACAATCTCTCTCACCAAATCGAAGAATCGGCGAATTCACACACAAAATACAACAATCTCTCTCACCGAATCGAAGAATCGGCGAATCACCATTCAGGCAAATACAACAATCTCTCTTACTCTCGCCAAATTGAAGAATCGGCGAAACACACATGTCTCGATGCCGAGACGATTGGCATTGTATTTACATACAAGAATCGAAGATCAACAATCGACAATCGACTCCGTTCAATTTTTATTCGAATAATTGGGATTGTGAGAACAATCGAATTATTCGATTGCCCATCACTATTTGAGGGCACATTGCACCGCGACCTTAAGATCTACTGGGCGCCCTATTCATACCTTTGCTTTCTTAACAGCTCCCCTCCCATGCAGCTCTTTTCAGAATCGTATTGAGGGTTATTTGCTAATATTACGCAAAGGTGGAAGAGATTTGTCCTAGAGTATTCTCTCTAAGCCAGTTTCCTTTAGGAATCTGATGAGAGCTGGTTCTAGTGTTTCCTTTAGGAATCTGATGAGAGCTGGTTCTAGTGACTTCAATTCTTCCTCTGATATTAGGTGTTTGTCCGGATATCTTTGTCTTTTGTGGGTTAGCGCGGCACAAAATCCCAGTATATGTTCTGCAATTTGCAATTTCTTTAGATTCTCCGCAGAATCCGCAGAAACCTTCATCTGATGCTCCTAGTTTGCTTAGGTGTTCCCTTAGTTTACAGTGCCCTCTTAGGAAGCCTGTTAGGATAAGAAGGTTGTTTTTGCTCATTCTGATACATGCTTCAAACCCCTTCGGTTATGTTGACCCAAGAGTTTTTTGGCCTGCTTCATACCATGAGCGTTGTTCCATGCATCTACCCGGTTCCTTTTTTCTAGTTCCCTGAACTCCTGAGGACGTGATCGCCTACAGCGCTGAATGGTGCGAGGCCTATAAAATGTTCTGATGCTCCTTTTCTAGCCAGGGAGTCGGCCATTTCATTGCCATCTATCCCTGTATGGCCAGGTATCCAACAGCATTTACTATGTTACTCCTACTCAGCTTCTTAAGCTTCTGTAGACATTCCCACACGAGCCTGGATTTGATGACATAGGAGCCTAGTTCCGGGATAGCTGCACGACTGTCCGACATTATTGCTATGTCACAGTTGGTATAGTCCCTGTCAAGATTGATCCGAGCGCATCTGTCTATGGCATAGACTTCTGCTTGAAAGATACTGGTCCATTTGCCCATGGGTTCGTAGTACTTTTTCCGGGGTCCAAAATCCATCCGTATACAATTTTACTGTACTGCTGCTCAGTCTGTGGACTATGGATTCATTGCTGCAGTCTATTTTGGTGCTGAGCTTAATGGTAAACTGCTTTTGGAAATTGAATTTCCTAATCGCGTCATCCTTCGCAATGGCCAGGAGTGGTAGTTTTTTGACAGGTGCATCGAATTGTCTCGATGTAATGCACATTCTGAGACCACCAGATGCAGTGGAGTCAGCTCCAGTAGTATATCCAGTATATCCTAGCGCTAGACAACTTGTAGTTATTATGGAAACAGGTTGCTTTTACCTTTTTGGAGTTGGGCTGGTATAATTTCAACAACCCCTGGAGATTTAAATGGTTGAAATGAGGTTACTGCCCATTCCAGGCGTCCTTTGGAGAATATCTCTCTCGCATCTCTCCCGGAAAGCAAGTTTCCAGCAGAAGTGTTGCCCTCTGTTCCTCATTTTCAGTGTAGCTGCCATCACGTTTCTTTAGAGACATTTGAACCTACTCACTCTTGTGTTAGCAGTGAGTGCAAGTGTTTATTCCCATCGTGTATTCTTAAAGACAGTCAAATTTCCAACAAGCGAATTCGTAGTGACTCCGCCCTCCTAGCAAACAGTCTTATTATTTGTATTAGTAGTCTTATATTATTATTTCAACTATAAAATATTCAACAATGGTGAATAATACGAATTATTACGGTTTGCTGGACGACTCCGGTGAATATGCGGATAGTATTAATAATGAACGTTTAATTGTCATAAAATATAGTGTCCCTCCTATAGTTGTGATCAAATCATTAGGTGAACGTGTTCGTCGCGTATTGAGTGGCTTAAAAATCGATAAGTATCTTATCAAAGCATATCGCTCGACCAAAAAATTATTTCTCCATCTTTGGAAAGCTCAGAGAAAATAAAATCGAAACTGAATATTGAATTGTTCACATTTCCTCGGAAGGAAACGGGCCCTTTGAAAGTAATTTTATCGGGACTTGATCGAACAAGCGTAGAACTTGTAAAGGAAGAACTTATTTCATCCGGAATAAGGTCCATCGACTCGAAAATTATCACAAACAATGTTAACCCAAACATCAACTATGAAAGCTATTTGTGTATATTCAACGCGGAACAATAAAACTAAACGAACTGAAGAAAAGTCATTCCAGTTTGTTCAAAACCATAGTCCGCTGGGAAAAATTACACAATGTTATATTGTCAGCTGTATGGACGCGGCTCCATGCATTGTCACGTTCTTGTGCTAACTGCTCCGGCAGCCACAAAAAATACAAATACTGTCAAAAGAGCAACAAATTATTCTCTTTTGAAGAAATAAATTCTCTTTTAAGTGAAGTATTAGCTAAGCTTCAAACCTGTTTAACAAAAAGTGATTAATTCAATGTAATCACATCTTTAAATTTAAATAATTTTTCACTCTTGTCCTGAAGTCACATAAGCCAGTTTCCCCACATTTTTTCTATTTCAATTTGGACATAACCATACATAGGCCTCTTTTATTTTTCCTTAATCTGACCATAGCATAACATAAGTCCCTTTCTCGTTTAGATTAATTTTTTTAATTTTTAGTTATTGATTTTGGATAACGGCAAAGTAGAACAGATAGGAACTGCTCATCTATCAATGGAAGAAGGTTTAAGTCATTATTTTGGCTTCACTTATTTTGTTAGGTCCATCATAAAGCGGGCGTTGATGTAATTTGGATACACGCTCGTTTTTTTATGCTTAACATTTGAAAGGGAGCATTATTGTCTAAACAATGTTTAAAATAAATATTGAATGGGGAATCTGATGAAAAACGGAGCCAACTTATATATTTCCAGTCGAATTTTTTCTTCATCGACTTTTCGAAAGATGCATCGACTGAAGCAAAATTTCAAAAGTGTGTTCGGGACATCTCTTTGACCACAAATATTTTTTTGGTTCCAACGTCTCTGATGTACCAATCTCTGGGATGATGAATTTTGAAAGAAAAGTTTTTTTCTTTTTCCTTTCGATTATGGAATGATCAATGTCACATTCCATGTGTGTGACCGGGAATCAAAAATTGTGTGTGTGTGACCGGGAATCAAAAATTTGTGATCTATATACATTAAATTATTGGATGCATAACAAACTTGCATCAACATATTTACAGCAACCATCCTGTTTTTATTTTGTCCGAAGCAGTTATCACTATACAAAATTACGTGCTCGGTAGTTAGCGATATGGCTGATACTGAATTTAGATGTTCAAACAAACATGAAGCAATCCACATATAGCAGTGGGGGTTCCTTCTATACAATCATCCACAGTTAAATTGAAAGAATTTAATTGTCTTTTGTAAAAAGGAACAGAAGACTGCAAAAAAGGAGTCGGAAGGCATTGTTGAAGATCAAAAGCATAAACTTCCATAACAGACTCGATATCCATCCTTTTGGATGCATATGAAGAATCTGGATTTAAATGGTGTTGTTTTTGTTTCAATTCTACAGCAGTAAAATAGTCGCCCGTGACTAGTGCTTTTTTCGCGACAGCATGTCACATTTTGTAAGTACCCAACTTAGGCATTTTAAATTTGAGACTACTTCCAAAATACTTCTGAGATGAATATTTGTACGTATAATGACTCTCATGAAACTGTTTTATGATCCACAACTTCTCTTTTCTTTGACTCTGATATTCTGTTAGCTGTAGCCGTCTTCTCACGCATGTCTTGCATCATCAGCCGAAGATTACATTTTTTTTGCAATAACGGTTTTTAAGAAGCACTAATTTTCACATAAAACCGTTTTAAAGCATTTCTGACATACTTGTGTTCTGACGCTTTTTATATCGAGAAGCTTACAACTATGTTTTAAGGGTATTGTTTTTTTTCCCTCAATAGGTATTGCCCGGAAACAAATGCCAACTTAAGATTTTAGTTTTCCAGTTCCCAATATTGTCTAAATATTATTTCTTGTTGTATTGGTGAAATCTTCTCCATGCATTTTAGTTTTCATCTATCTTTTCGCAGGGAAAATTTTTAATGAAAGAACCGTATATTTTTGTCCTAAATTGCGTTTTTGCTTTCTAATCTTTCGCATATCTTATGCTAATACATTGTCAGAAATATCTTTGTATGACTATTATTGATAAAAAAAAGATATTATCAAACGGATTGTACAAAATATTGTACATTCGGTACAGGCAGGCTTAAAAATGCGTTGAATCAATCGGCATAGAAATTATTATAGACACCAACTCTAAAGTGAGTACTTTATGTTCCGGGTGGAAATAGGACAATTGATAAGATGTCTCACTTTAAGAACGACTTGCAAAAAATATTTAGATATCAAGGACAATCTCCTTGGCCGAGATCTGGATACTATCGAAATGCACCCAAACTTTTTTTTAATATACCGACTTACTTCTCAACATCTAAATCTAAAAGTCCTTCCACTCTTGACTTCTTTATGACTAATATTTCAACGTACTGCCGTTCACCTATAATAATTTGAGGTCGGATCATGTTCTTGTCAGTGTCAATTTGAATCTCTTAATTGTAACATTCCGCAGCCAAGACAGTAGTGCAATTCGACTTCCTAGTAATATTGTACTATTAATACGGCTGAGAAACTCAGAAAGAAGAAAATGGATACGTTATCGCTATGATTGCTTCCTTTATAGCAAGAAAATGTTAAAAAAAAGCCATTGCAAATTCATGAGCCCACTAATTTGAGCTCAATAATCAGCGTTGGAATAACCTACTTTGTAGCTTTGATAAATGTAGAATGTAGTAAACCATTCTGGCAAGTTTAAAAAATTATTAAAAAAAGAGGTTTGGGTATTCCACCTCTAAGCCAGCTTTATATTTCTCCAAGCGATAAAGCCAATCCACTTGCAGAGACTTTCTCAAAAAATCAACTCTTTACTGCCTATTTTAGTGATCCTGAGATTTCCACTGAAGTGTCTCACACAATTGACAGTTTCTCACAAACAAATGTTGGCCGATCGGATTTAAGTATACTTAATACTAATAAAGTTAGATCATTGATCAAAAACCTTAAGGCTAAAAAAAGTCCTAGCTTAGATGCCATTAACAATAAGCTTTTAAAGGCCCTTCCTCGCACAGGCTTACATTACTTAACTGCAATTCTTAATGCATGCCTATAACTCAGCTACTTCCCTGATTGTTGGAAAACAGCTTTAGTAATTCAGATTGGCAAGCCTGGTAAACCAAAAGACGACGTCAACAGTTATAGGCCAATAAGCTAACTAAGCAGTTTAAGTAAGCTATTAGAAAAGATAATAAAAGAAAAGATTGACAATCCCTTAACTGTGAGTAATATACTCCCCGACTATAAATTTTGGTTTCCGCGTTCTCAAAATACGTACCATCAAATCATAAGGATTAAGGAACATGTCAAACATAAATTTCAATCCAAAGAGTCCACTGGAGTAGTATTATTAGATATTGAAAAAGCCTTTGATACGTTTTGGCATGATGCTTTAATATACACACTTATTAAATTAAACGTTTCCTATGGAAACTGTTAACCATCCAGAGTTTTTTAGATAAAGGAAAATGTATAGTAAAAGAACAAAATATTAAATCCGCAGTACAACATATTACATATGGATTACCTCAAGGTACTGTACTCCCCCCAACACTTTTTAATATACATATTTGTCTCTGACATTCCAGATCTTGGCATTGTTGTGAATATTGCTATGTTTGCTGATGACATGATTTGCATCTTGAACGTACTATACGGTCGTCTATAATGTGCAGCAAGCGGCACTTTCCAAATTAGAAAAATTCCTTTACAAATGGAAAATTAAAGCAAACGCTTCGAAGATGAAAGCAGTTTGGTTTACATGTAGACGAAAAGTATGTTTTATTCCAAACAACGTTAGACTTCAAATGGGTTCTATCGATATTGACTGGTCTGAGCGCTGCAGATATCTCGGAATTATGATTGATAAGAAACTCGCTTTTCAGAAACACATTTCTGTCACAGTAGATAAAATTAACAAATACATCAAAATTCTTTACCCCATTATAAATAGAAAATCGAAACTTAGTACTGACAACACGCTTATTTTGTATAAGTCTGTCTTTCAATCCATTCTACTGTACGGGGCACCTGTTTGGTACGACTGCGCACAGACTAAGCTCACAAACTTAAACTTCAAATGTGACCAAATAAAATCATTAAAATTATGCTCAATTTACCACGTTGTTATTCAACCCGCAGACTTCACAACCAAAGCAATATCAACTTTTTACACTCTCTTATAGAAAATTTAACACAAAGATTCTACGATAACTGTTGTATTTCAAATAATGAGCTCATCAAATGCATATAATTGTCAAATTAAACGCTTAACAATAAATAAATTTATTGATAAATATGTAAAATAAGTTAAATAAACATATTTGACTAGGGGACATTGCAATATTAGATTTCAGGAGTTAAATAAGGGTTTTTTCTTGTAGCTTTCCCTTGATTTAATATCTAAATATTTTTGTTGTTTCCGGATAACTCCACTCAATATTAAAATCATAGTTGTAAAGGACAGTTGTCCTTAACCTCTAATTATTGCAAATGTAAACACTATTTGTCATGCTACTTAAATAAACAAATAAATGAATGAATGAACGAATCTACCCTGTTTTTGACATCGCTTTATGTAGTCTAGCTGCTGCAGGGGTATTTGATATTGTCTCGCAGAAACTTCTAAAGCTTTCTATGGTAGCTTGGCTTATTTCAATATTATAGGAGGTGAGTGCCTTTTTGTTGCTTTCCCAGTCTCCGGTTAATTTAGGCACAGTAAACAGGTTGCGTGTTTTGGCCCGCAGATTGGATAATTTATTACTCCACGCCATGGCACTCTCTTCCTCTTAAAGTCCCTGCTTATTGGACAACTTGCTTGAAACCCTGTAGTGATAGGACTCTAGGAAGTGGGCCGGAGCTCTTCTAGTATCAATCTCCTCCAGTTGGGTTTCTAGCTGCGATTCGTAAATATCCCTCTTTGTTTTTCTCGGATTTCTTGTAGTGAAAACCTGCTAATCTTCCAAGTCGAACCTTATTATTTTGTTGTCAGACATAGATGGTTCAATGGATATTTCGCTGTTTTTGACTAATAAATAAATAATAAAATAATATTGGTGGCGCTACAGCCCGTAGAGGGCCAGGGCCTAGCTTCTCAGCAACCACTCGTGCTGTGCGTGCTATTGTTCTATCACGAGTGAAAAGGACCTACAGTTTTTATGCCGACTCCGAACGTCCAATTTTGAGCAGCTTTTTCTAGACAGTTATACTCTTTGAGCATTGTCAGTGACTCGAAAGAGGTAGGGCCGTGAAAAGTATTTCTTGGCGTACCAGGAATCGAAACTAGACAGGTAGGTCCTAGTGCGTAGGAGTCGACGCACATACCCACAACGCCACGGGCCACGGGCCACCACATTGACGGCCTATAGTGAGGTCTAATACCTACTGCCTGAACCTCGTAAAAAACTTGGGAGCCTAGCACGTGACGAGCTGAAAATGAATTGCATTTTTGTTTGTGTCGGTGCTCCCTCAGATGGTTTTGTGGGCGTTGGCGTCACATCCAATTAAAATTGATATTTGTAGCCGTTTGCAGTGCTGCATCAGTCGTTGAACAGATGTTGGTACCGCCGGCTCATCTCCCGCACAGAATACCTTGGCAAGGTTGATGGTTATCTGTCCATCATCTGCAATATTTATTTTTATTTCAATGGACACAAGGTCCCTTGCAAAAAAGAACATAATTAATGTTATTATTAATAAGAATGCAGGCTCTTGGGTTGGTCACCCTGGTGTCCCAAATTAGCTTTGCATTCCTGCATGCCAGTCCTTTGACTGTCCCCTTCAGGATGTATGGCTCCTGAATCAAAACGCAGCCCAGATTTTCTGTGCTGAATAGCCTTGCTATAACAGCAGATGCGGCAATAGCATGATGGATGTTCACCTGGGCCGCTTTAAAGATGGTTAGAGGGAGCATCGAGCTATAGTTCATTCGAGGCTTCCTTCCTCAAGGAGTAGACTCTCCTCTTCCATGCTTACAACAGTCTTTTTATGCTCTCCTTGGGACAGTGAGTCTTCAGAGAGAGGCACGAATTTCCCATCTATCCCTCCTTCAGCTCCTTGCTCAGCAGAGGCAGTGAGTGTCACAACCTGGAGAGGATCTATTTTCTCAACTGACGCATCTCCTCCTCCAACTTCTTGAGTCCAGACATCGTCACCTTACTGAACCTATAGCTAAGGGTTTTGTTTTGGTGTTTAATCACCTCAAATGACTGTTGGTCAACATCATCCTTGCGGCACCCCTCCTGGCCGCTTCAGGAGGTTGAGGGGTGATAGAGTTAGTTCGTCGACTTCTTATTCCTTCTGATCACGGCTTATTTGTTCAGGCTATAGCTGGGCTGTGTCATAAGGGCTATCAGAGTCGCTCTTTCAGCGGGCATTAAGGGCCGACATAAGCTCCCGCACCACGCCAAGGTGTCCATCCCGCGGAGTATTCGAAAAGTATGTCGGAAAGTCGGCTAAGACTTTAATTTGACTTTAATACTGAAAGTGACATGAAATCCTGGACAAATTTGTGAATAAATATTCAAAAGTAAGAATTTCAAAATTATAGTATGGAGTAGGAAGTGAAAGAAATTGAAGAAGTTGGAATTCCTCTTCAGGTCTAGAACAGAAATGAATATTAGCTTTTACGAACTTTTATTTTATAAACGTTTTTCATATTCATATGAAAATTCAAATGAACATAAATTTCCAGAAATAATTCGATTGCAGCTATGCATCAATCAACTAGTTGTCACATTGAGGTTTTACGTGGCTGGAACTTGTTTGCAGAGCATTGCTGTTTTCATAGGAATTCACGTTTCGAGTGTATACAGGATTGGGATAAAGGTCCAAAAAGTAATCATTTCAGATTTGCTTGAAATTTTTGTTATACATAGTCTGCCACTTAGGAAGGTTTGATCGTCCAGCCCAGGATTGTTTTGCAAAATAAAATTACCGAAGACGCTTATCGAAATTGCAAATTGTTTCGTGAAGTCAATGGTGATTCTAGAAAAGAATGGAAATTTTTTGAGGAATTCAGAATAAATCTTCGGTCGGCAGAATAGTTCATAGCATTCGTTCTTTAAAACCCCTGTGACACTATATTTTTGCAGCATAAACTAAGCAAAAAAGTTTATCTAAAAACAATTATTATGCTAACAGGTTTCGTGAAGTCAATGGTGATTCAAGAAAAGAATGGAAACTTGTTGTAGGAATTCAGAATAAATCTTCGGTCAGCACAATAGTTCATAGCATTAAATGCAACGATGTTCCTATTAGTGATCTCAAAGATTTAGCCGAAAAATTTAATGAGTATTTCGCTTCGGCAGTAAGGTAGTACCGGACAGCTGGTCTGAAATGATATCTTACAAAAGGTAAAGTGAGGCCAATGCAACACAAACATGCTTGGTTCTGATCGAATTTATCAAACAGAAAAGAAAGGGTAAAAATTAATGGGCAGATGAGTTAATTTCGAAATATGTCTATTGGAGTTCATCAAGGCTTTGTGCATCGACCGGATATTTTTTTAATTTTTTTTTTCATTAAGTCACTATTTTTACGGAATCCACGGCGCAGAAAATGCGGGATGTTACGGCAGGAATAATATCCGAAAGCTCTAAAAAACTTTCCAATGGGTATAATAATAATATAACAATATGGGTGGCACTACAGCCCGTAGAGGGCTAGGATGTCGGGACATCTCGTAGTAGAGTCGCAGTCGATACTGAGAATTTGAAAATATCACATCTGTAGACTGCTAAACGGCAATGAAAACACCAATACCGCTGTCAGGCAGAATATTCCATTTCACACAATGGACGATGATAGAAGCCAACTCCATATCCCAGAACTAGACGATGTCAAGATAGCGATGTCGAGACTAAAGTCGAATAAAGCTGCTGGTGCTGACGGACTGTCTGCAGAACTCTTGAAGGCAGCTGGAATGAGGGTGCATGCACCAATTCATTGTAAGATATGTTCCATAGAAAGCATGTCTCATTATCGATTCTCCGATCCAAAAAAAATACAGAGGGATAAGTCTCCTAAACATCGCCTATAAGATCTTCTCTGTCGTCTTGTGTGAGCACCTGAAGACATTCGCACATAATCTGAGGTACTTATTAGTATGGTTTCAGGAAGTGGAATTGCACCACCGACCAGATCTTCGCACTACGGCAGATCCTGGAAAAAACCCAATAAATGCAGATCGACAGTCACCACCTATTCGCCGATTTCAAAGTCGCTTATGACAGCGTAAATATAGCGTAAAACTAGCTGTATAATACTCTGTCTAGTTTTGATATTCCTGCCAAACTCGTCAGATTGTGCAAGATGACGATGGAGAATTCTCGCTGCAAGCGGTCGCTGCATCAAGGTCGGAAACGAACTCACCAATGCTTTCAATGTCAAAAAAGGATTTATACAAGGAGTCACGCTGTCATGTGATTTTCCCTGTGACATCAGTCTTGAGAAGATCGTGCAAAACTCACTGGCAACATAACAAGCACGATCTTTCCTAAGTCCATACAATTGTTAATACACAAGGACGGTGAACGTGATTGTTCGAACACAGCGGGCCGTCAATGAAGCGTTTCCGGCCAACACGGAGTTTAGCAGTGAATAGAAGCGAAACGAAGTATTTGCTATGTTTAAGGAAGAACGCACATAATCGACGACTTGGCAACAACGTCACCATATCATTTCGAAACAGGTAATGACTTCTTCTAACTCCGCTCCGAAGTAAACAGTATGAATAAAACCAGTACCGAGATTCAGAACATTTTTTGTCAATAGTGGTTTCATTTTAGCACAAGATTAGTATAACCCTATTTTATGCGTTTTGGAATGGTTGCCATTACAGTATTAGACCAATGATGCATTTTGTAAATTGCCCATTATAAGACCTTGATCATCCCTGCTCTGCTCTTTGGCGCAGAAGCCTGAACAATCTCAAGAACAGGTGGAGAAGCTTCTGCGGTCAATATTTTGATCTCAAAGAGTCTAACTGTCTAGAAAGAGCTGCTCACAATTCAACGTTTGGAGTCCGCATAAAACTTAGTTTACTTCTAGTCGATAGTGAAAAATAGGACGCACAAATACAAGTGGTTTGCGTAGTAACAAGGCCCACCTGGGATACTATCGTCATTCATATTATTATATTACATATTATATGAAACAAATGGTAACACAATTTGTAAAACAGTAAACCAGTAAATTAGTCTTCTTCTTCTTTGTTTGGCGCTACAATCCGGAGTGGATCTGGGCCTAAACCAACAAGCCTCTCCAGCCAGCAAGATCTTTCGCCAGCTGCCTCCAATTGCGCACATCAAGTGTTTGAGGTCCTTCTCCACTTGTGTTCGCCATCTCGTTCGAGGACGTCCACTGTTGCGTTCTAGTCGTTGCGTCGCGCGGGAGCTGTGGTGTCCATCCGCTCTACATGACCTAGCCATCTTAAGCGTTAGATCCGAAGACGTTTAACTAGGTGTAAGCTGCTGTACAGCCCGTACAATTCGTGGTTGAATTTCCTTCTCCAGACGCCATCAACGCAAACAGGACCAAATAACACACGTAGAGCTTTTCTCTCAAAACGACCGCTTTCAATGGCGTCCATGTCTCTGCGCCATCGAGCAGGACAGGGATGATCAGAGTGTTATATAAAGTCCTTGACTACCTCAAAGTTTCTGTTGCCCATTATGACGCTCTGTCCATTACGTCGATGTTGTGCGTCCTTCCGCAATGACATCATGTACTTTGTTTTTTTACTTTGTTTATTTTAGGCGCTCTTGCTTCTATGCCAGCAAACACCTCATTGACGGCTCTCTCTATGTTAATCCATCACGTCAAAGTCGTCCTCGTAAGCAAGCAGTTGAACGGACTTTTGAAGATCGTGTCTCTGGTGTTGACGTATGAGTTTCGCACGATTTTTTCAAGTATGATGTTGAAGAAATCACATATCAGCGTGTCGCTTTGTCTAAATCCCTTATGACATTGAAAGTCTCGGTGAGTTCGTTTCCGACCTTGATGGAGCAGCGAGAGTTCTCCATCGTCATCCTGCACAACCTGACGAGTTTGGCAGGAATGTCAAAACTAAACATGGCGATGTATAGCTCGTCTCTATGCACGCTGTTATATGCGGCTTTGAAATACGAATAGGTGGTGGGTGGCGATCTGGATCTCTTGGGTCTTTTCCAGGATCTGCCGTAGTGTGAAGATTTGGTCGATGGTGGACTTTCCCGGCCTGAAACTGCATTGATAAGGACCTATCATTCCACTCTTCGGGCATGCTTTGCTCCGACCATATCTTACAGATAAGCTGGTTCATGCGCCCAACTAGATCATCTCCATCTGCTTTCAAAGGGGGAAGGAATTCTTGTTCATCCTCGTCCAAGTTAAGTGGAACATTCTGCCTGACAGCAGAATTTGTGTCATTATCGCCGTTTAACAGTCTGCAAAAGTGATTTTTCCAGCATCGATTGCGACTCTACTACTGGTTGTCCACTTTAGTCACTGCAGGCTTCGGTCCTAGGTCTGCACCCTCTGGATAACTGTTTTACCTTTTGGTGAAACTTTTGGTTCTCCTTCTTGCCGTAACACCTATCCATCTACTCGACCGCGCGCTTTTCGTGCTCATTATTTTTCCTTCTGAGAAACCGGTTCTCTTCCCTTCTCTTTGGTTCGTAGAGTTAACGAGCAGCTCTCGTTGTTCCATGCAACGTTGCCTTGAAGGCCTCCTATTTGGCTGCATGTGCCTGCCTGCACTCGTCGCAATCCATGGGTTTTTCTTGGTGGTATCGTGAAACCCAGCACATCAGTGGCAGGTTCTTTGATGGATTCTTGACAACGTTTCCATTCCTGGTCTATTGTGAGTGTAGGCATGGTAGTACTTACCGAGAGTTTCTGGGAGACTCGGTCGGCAAAGTTCCTAGCGGTCGATTGCGATTGTAGCTTTCCAACGTCAAACCGTAGTGTCCTGTCTCGACTCCGTCTTTCTCTCGATATCCTCATCCTTACCTTGGCTACAACAAGGAAATGATCCGAGTCAATATTCGCTCCTCGGAACGTTCGAACATCGAGAATACCGGAGGAGTGTCTGACGTCGATCGCAATGTTATCAATTTGGTTGACGGTTGATTGATCAGGTGACCGCCATGTCCACTTCTGGATGTTGAGGTGTGGGAACCGCGTGCTCATCACAGAGAGGTTACGCCCGAGGCGAAATCTACCAGCCTGAGTCCGTTTCCAGATGTGTTGTCATGCAAGTTGTGTTTTCCAATAACTCTAGCAAAGCTTTCTTCCTTGCAGAGCTGTGGTAGAGATCTCCTCGAACGATCTTGGTGTTATAGCTGGGGCATTGATCGTATGTTCTTTCTAGGCGATCATAGAAGTCATCCTTGCTATTGTCATCCTTATTCTCTGTCGGGGCGCAAATCAGGTTGATGTTCCAGCAAATCAGGTTGATGTTCCCGAGTTTAGCCTTGATGCGGATTGTTATGAGGCGCGCGCTTACGTAATTAAATCTTAATACTTTTTGCCTAAGTCTGCCTCGAACAGCAAATCCAAACCCAAATAATCCCTGCCCTCCTTCCCCGTTGCAATTGCCGTAGTAGAGGTTGCAGTTTCTCATCCTCCTTTTGCCCGGCCCATTCCACCGCACTTGCTGGATAGCGGTTGCGTCTGCTTTGTAGCAGTCTAGGGCCTCCGAGAGTTCATCGGCTGCACGTGGTCTGTTAAGGGACCTCACATTCCACGTGCAAAACCGAAAGTCATTGTTCGTTTTCCATTTGCTGGGTTCATCAACAGTAGATCCGTCCGTATCAGAAGCAGGATCTTAGGTAAAATAGTCGTCAGCTATCAAATTGTGTTGCATTACGAATTGTTCAAAAACATATCAAAAAATATAACTCTTAAAGAACATTTACATTGACACATCCTGTATAAATATCAGGGTTTATTTTCTACAACATCAAGTAACATATAAGATGTTTATCCCAACTGACTAAGAACCGTGAACACTGAGAACGAAAAACGAATTATCTGAAAGAAACAAAAATTTTTCAAACAAAGTCGTAGTCATATTAAAGCACTTACCCCAATAAAAGTCTGTAAACTTATAGTGGTGAGACCAGCAGGAATAATGTTCGACTTTTGGGATCGCTGCATGAAAATTATGACGCATTTACGAAATTTCATTGACTGATCCACCCAGTTGCAATTGTAGATTGAAGTGGTTAGAAGGTCCGTCTCGTACATCAACTCGTTTCCAAAATGACACACAGAATAAGATTCTGACATAATTCCAGCCATGTATATGAGTGTACTTATTAGCTGACCAAACTCACGATTGAAGAAAAGGTAGTAGATGAGTGAAATACAGAGTACGAATGCAGTTATGACGAACTGTATCGTTATAGTTTTGGACACCACATCTTTGACGATTTCAAACAAACTGCAATAATAAAATCACATTTACACAAACATATTCACAAGTTTATGTATTTAGAATAATATTGAACCAACCTAATGATGGTCTTGTAGTCGTTTATGCAAGCTCGAAGTTCTACGAAGTTGTCTTCAAGCCTAGAAGAGGAGTCCTTTCCGATGCGTTCAATTCTCATGCGAAGAGCGTGTATCTGACCCCTTGTAATATTCATATAAACAAGAGGATAGGCATCATTTCCCATGTTTTGAACAACTTGGAAAATTGTTCCGAACAGCTGGAATGCCATTACAATCAAGTAGTTTTTGCGCGATGCCGTCCAATCTAATGGAAACCATCCTTCCAGAATGAGCCTCTTCTTGAATAGAGCGGGAATGACGTACGATAGCAGAGAACATGTGAATAATGATTCGATAAGCAATACAAGCAGATTACACTGTCTAACGACTCGCTGGAGATACCGAGTCTCTTCTTCATTCAATTTTGCTCTTTTATCCAGTTTGTTTAGGTAGACAGTTACACTTCCCAGATTCTTAAGCTTCATGAACACTACCAACATTTTCAATGAAGCAACTATGATTGTAGGACTTATTTGAAGGTTAAGCATGATCAAACCGACGTCTTCCAGAAAGAAGATATTAACAAAAACAAACAATGGTGATGCTATGCTTCCTGTGATGTTCGCAAGTACTGCGTAGATGTTGTAGAGCCGTTGGAATCTGGTAAATGGATATATCCCCATAAATCTCCAGATGTATTTCAGGTATATGAATGACTCGGTTGTGTCGAGGTGATCCATTGTCTCCGCTAACTGTTTCGTGACTGTAGCACTGGCTGCGGCGAGAACCACACCACCTCACAGGATGAACACCCTTCAAAATCGTCTGAATTAATAATTCATGAAGTTAATTGTAACAAAAAGTAGGTACGTTATTATCGTAATTAAATTTCCACATGTTTAAGTCTCCATCGCCCTAAGGAAGATAGATTTAACCCTTTATCGGCGTCATGAAATTCATGACTACGAGGAGGGATTTATTATTTCATCACTTTGTAGTGCTTTTGTCAGTTTGCAGATGTCAACGTGAACTTTGCTTTCGTATATGTCGCCCGGAGCCATCTGTCCAGTGAAGTGTGTATTTACTTATGCACGGTGTTATTGGAACGTGTTGTAATTTGAATTATCATGTTTGAAAAGTTTATTTTCATGCGGTCTAGCTTTGTTTTAACAGATGACCAATTCCCGACATGACGAACATTTTTCATATTTCACGGCTGCAGCCATATGTACATGGTTGCTAATGCCTTCAGCTTAAGTTAAAAATGCCAATCCTTGGAGTTACTCGTATACAGTAGACTCCTACTAAGCCGAAATCTCACGGGATATCAAAATTAGTTCGAGTTAGAGGATGTTTTTTGTATGGAAATTTGAGGGCAATGCTGAAATATGGCGGACAAAAAATTCTAGTTAGAGAGAAGTATGCAGAAGTATGAAGTAAAGTATGAAGTATATGTCTGCATCGGCAATCGTTGGTTTGTTCGGAATTTCGACTAAGTGAGAGACCAATGTATTATAATTTAATTTCAGTAAATTGTTCGAACTATACTTATAATATCAATTCAGTCTTCAACATGTGATGTATATATTTCAAATGTAAATATATGCATGTGAGTCATGTGGACAAAATAATCTTCATTGAAATAGCAAAATCAACGATCTTAAATTCAAATACGATTATATAATTGTAAAGATGAAGACAAATAAATGAAGAAAAAAATATTTCCAGGCGAGACAGGAGCTTTTAACAAACATAGTATTACTCAATACACATAAGTAAACGTTTGCAAGCAAAACACCGGTATCATCATAAAACCGCTCTTGCAGTAACGACAATTTCAACCCCCGTCCGTTTTCACTTCTACAAACGAATTCATCTAATTTCGTCTGACATCCGGCATAATCCTCTAATTTTCTTTTACAGCACAGCCAATTCCATATAGATGATGAAGTAAAAAATAAAAATCTGTTGGCGTTATCCTCTCAAATGCATTTAACACATAAAAATTTGCATAGAAAGTGCTCAAAGGGAAGCCAAAGCAGTCTCAATAAAAAGCAAGGAAGGCTTTTTAAGTCCTTATTTGCCGAGGTGCCAAGCATCTGTGAGCGACAGTAAATGATTCCCTTACATAGAATAAGGTCATTTCTCTCGAATGGTAAATTCACATCACCCCCCATTTGCCCACCTCTTTCAAGCACACACACACTTGCTGAATACTGTTGGGTATTGATATGTCCTGTGGCATGTGTTTTGTGAGGAACAAATGAAAAGTCTAATCCACATAGTGCCCTAAGTTATATCTTCAGTCTTGAGACAGGGATTAAGGTTGTTACATTCGATAGCTGGATGCATGTACGGGATACCATTAAATTTGCATATAAATTGCGTCTGGGTTGCAACTCATTCACACAGCACAGCCGAGCATCTTTCATTCGGTCTAGCTGGGCTGTGATGAAAAAAGGCCGTTAATGCTCTTTGGATGACATCATCCCACGTGCGGATATTCTATGCCGCCATGAAACTGAATCCGTTTTGCAATTATTTATGCATAGCAGGGATGCATCCGTCTGCTGGACATAATCATTCATTGGATTTCAAGCCCTATTTCCTCTAGGAAAGTGGAGGCCAACAATCTGCTCTGTATGTGGTCTGACAGATGCACATCCTTGCAGATACTCAGCCGTACATATGTATACAAATCTGTCATATGTAACAATATATGGGAAGTGACACTCTTGAGTGATTTTGGAATAATTTAAAGAACCCATGAATACACATTCATCAGCTGTATACATCTAAATCCTCCGCAGTCCGATATTATTGTACAAATAATGCATTGCTATTTGAGATTTTGTCATTTGATCATTGAACTGCTTAATCACTTACAGTACATACATTCATTTAGCACTTACAGCAATTATTCCTAATCATTATATATATATATATATATTATACTCTTTTTAATTATAACTTAAAATTAAGAATGTGTTTATGCAATCAATAGTTCTTCTTCATCGTCATTTTCCTTCCAATAGCGATTGCCTATATATGTGCAGCTTTACAAACGATTATATGACTGCCGATTTTGAAGGTAACTAGTTTCCACTATTATATGTATCTTCCTTTCAGATTTATCAAAGTTCTACGGCCTTTGCTGGCACGTAAGAAAAACAAAACACACCCTGATGAGTGTTTTATATTATTGCAGAATACTTGAAAGCAAACAAATCATAAGTTGTGAAGTGAATATTCGAAACACTTATCAATTATATTATTGATTCTCACGTTTCATAAGTAGCATAACACCCTCCAGATATTCGTACCTTTGGGTTTCTATTTCAGGAAGTATTGAAAAGCCCCGTATAGAAAATTAGGTTTCGATTGTCGACTGTGCCGCCCTTCAAATGAAACTCTAATGAGTCTTATTCTTTACTGTAGGGAATCTGGGGATTACGTAGCAATTGAGAAATTTATTTCTTTGAAGTCATTTGCAAAACTTCAAGAGTTTTTCCTTGTAACTGGTCAATACGTTTCTCTTCCTTTTTTGAGGAGAATTATCTTAAATGGCAGGTGGTCAAGTCCGGACGTCATATGTCATATGGACGATCCCTATATAGTACAAGAAGACTTACTGCCTCCTCAGGGCGACCACCGGGCAACGAATGTTACAGCGAGATAATAGGTCTGACACCCTGGGCTCGTACTTTATGAACACTGGTTTTCTTGTACCTGCCTAAGTTGCTTGACTCCAGGTCTTGTAACTGTACGCATTCGGCCAAAGTAAGTGACGGTATGAATAAACCTCTAAAAATTATCTCTAATCTAGTGGTGGAACAACATACGCCGATAGATGCATGGCTAAGAGAGTGCTTATTCCCTAGTATGCGAACTCCGAATACCTTGACGACCTTCGGTTTTAACCTAGCCCTCCCTGGGTATATCGGGCTCTGCCCGGAGTGATGCTCCTTTCCCGAATAATCGTGGGAATCAAAATTTCTAACACAATTAAAAAGATGAGAAGTTCCCACTTTTAGTCAATTGGCCACCGCTGTTAGATTGGGTGTTTTCCGGAGGACATCATCAACGAACCACTGTCCACTGAGCAAATGGCTCAGTTTCAAGAGGCTGTTATAGACGTATCCATCGACCTGAAGAACAAAGGCGAGTGGCCACATTTTTCAGGTTCGATCCACAAGACGGTTCGTTTTCATCTGTTGAGACGGTGCTACGACTGAATGGATGAAAAACAACTTTGACGCAATCAAAGCAAAAACTGGACTGAACATGGCACTAGTGGAAGAAGTATCTTTCCCGAAATTCCACATTGTCCGAGGGTTCTTTCCACAGAGCCTCGAACTCCCCAACACAAAAATGTTGGCTTCTATTGAAGCACAAAATGAAGGCCTCGAGGCAAGTCACGGAAGGTGATACAAAGGGTTAACGAAGGAGCACTCCTCCATATTGTGCTCGCCCTGGATGACGCCTCCATGAAGGTACTCAGCAACCTGTACAACAGGTATGCTATCGCTTCGGTCAGGTCAAACTGATCATTGCGAACAAAAAAACGAACTCGGTTAATCCACCAACTCCTGTGATTAACCCACCACTGGGCAGCCTACTGGTAGTAGTATCACGAAGGTGGATACAACCACCAACAAACCCGCCAACGTGACCGGTGCCATTTGGAGCGCCATTGGGCATGCTAGACAAGGTCAGTCGGCTTGTCTTCTGCGCACATTTTGTGCGAATGCCTTCTGAGCACATTTTGTGCGAAAGTATGTACTAATATGGTTAATGAAACGTATCTTCCATAAGGAGATATTCACTTCAGTGGGTTTAAAAAACTCCACTGCTAAAGACTTACTAGCTTTCATGAGGGAAGTAGTACGTCTTTTGGGATAACTCCAACCCTCCAATATAATAGATCCATCCTGGTCGCGGTGTCGTTGCCTTCATGGCATGGGTTGTACAAGAGGAAAAAAAACATTCTTTAAATAGCGTTCATCATGTACTTAAAACTTTACAGTGGACTCTCCCTAAGTCCATATTTTAGCATTCCCCTCAATTTTCCATACAAAAACACTCTCTATTAGTCAAACTCCCTCTAAGTCGAAACTCCCTCTAACTCGTAAAAATTGTCTTGTAAATTTGTACATCCCTATATATCTATACATCGCATTTGCCAATAACTGCGTGTGCCATCATCGTGTGTGCGTTGTATTTTTACTTACCCCAATTCAATACATGCTCATCTAAAAAGACAGGGCAAAAAAACAATTTTATCCCTTTCCTTGTATTGGAAATCTATCTAGAAAAAAAATCTTGTTTTAGTGAAATTCCAATTGGAATTCGAAAATCAGTTGAGTAGGCAGTTCAACAGAGCTAATGTAGTTACTTTGTGCAAGTTGGTAGCCAGACCAATTAAAAAAAAAATTGTAGTTGCATGTAACGGAATTATTGCAAACTATACCGTGTAGTCAAACGTTTTGTTTACTTAAAATGTATTGTTTTTAGCCTTAAGTCAATATGGCGTTGAGTTGGAACAGAATATTTAAAGAACAATAAATTAAATTTTTAAGAGATTACATCACCAGATTGGAAGTTAGGTGATTGTATTCTATATGTGGGAGCATCTTTTACAGATAAATTATGAAAGAAAATGGATTTAGATCTTGGCACGAAGATTCGCTTAATTAAAGGAATTGAGAAAGGACTTAAGAACAAAGAAAAATTGTTTCTCTCTCTAACTCGAATTTTTTTTACAAAAGAGTTGTGCCTGTCAGCTGGACGACGTACCATTCACAAGAAAACACAAACTGGAACGACTAAAACAAATTAGTCTGTCAGGCACAATAGTGGCTCCAGTAAAAGAGGTAAACAATATAGGAGTCATCCTAGACAGTAAATTCATCTGGAAAAGACACAGAAAAGATCACCAGGAAGGCGACGCGTGCTTTAATGATTTGTAGAAGCTTAGCGGGCAAATCCTGGGGCTACAGACCAAGTATCCTAAGATTGATGTACATAGCTATTGTTAGACCAACAATCACATGCGGTGCAATAGCATGGTCCAAAAGAACCAACCTGATAAGCCCAAGAGAGACACTCAACAAAGTTCAAAGGTTGGCATGTCTCTGTATTAAAGGGGCCATGAGAACTTGCCCAACTGCTACCATGGAGGTGCTACTGGAGCTGACTCCACTGGACAGGAAAAGACAGGTGCATTACATCGAGACAATTCGATGCACTAGTCAAAAAACTACCACTCCTGGCCATTCCGAAGGATGACGCGATTACGAAATTCAATTTCCAAAAAGAGCCTACCATTAAGTTCAGCATCAAAAAAGACTGGAGCATAGTCCACAGACTGAGCAGCATACGGTAAAATGGTATACGGATGGATCAAAAACTGATGAAGGAACAGGGGCAGGAGTATTTGGACAAAGTACTACTAACCCATGCGCAAATAGACCAGTATCTTTCAAGCAGAAGTCTATGCCATAGACAGATTCGGTCAGATCAATCTTGACATGGACTATACCAACTGTGATATAGCAATAATGTCGGACAGTCGTGCCGCTATCCTGACGCCTATATCATCAAATCCAGGCTAGTGTGGGAATGTCTACAGAAGCTTAGGAAGCTGAGTAGGAGTAACATAAAGCGATAGAAGGCAATGACATGCTCCTGCCTCGCTGGAAAAGGAGCATCGGAACATTTTATAGGCCCCGAACCATTCTGCGCTGCAGGAAATCACGTCCTCAGGGAAGAGTTCAGGTAACTAGAAAGAAGGAACTGGGTAGATGCATGGAACAACGCTCATGGTATGAAGCACGCCAGAAAAATGCAAAAAAAAGATGTGCACCACGGCGTATAAATAATATATGTTAGGCATATACATACCATATACGCCCTGGTGCACGTGTCCGTACTCATAGTAAGTAAGGACATAGTTAAGATAGATTTTCAGTTTTTATTTTAGGTTAAGTTAAGTTTAAGGTAGGTTAAGATAGATAAATTAAGCCAAGTTTTTTACCATTTTTCTTGGCCAAATTAATCAAATAAATCAGAAAGTCCATTCAGACAAAATAAAAAACACAGTCTAAGCCGAAAAGCACAATTAAATTTAGATAGGAATAGATTATAGGGTCAGTAGGTTAGATGTAAGAACGATTGTTAAGTTAGTTAAGCTAGTTTTAATTATTTTTTGTTTAACATGTAAGTATTTATAAATGTAATTAATTATAAAATAAAAAAACAAGAGGAAAAAAAATCTTCAATGACTTCACTCCTAAAATCGTATGATACGTATTATGTGCATAAATAAATATGCTTGACTTTTTTAGGTTTCAACAATAGTGACGAAAATTATGAAACTTGTGATCAATTCTTCAGATACTGGACATACTGGTAATTAAAAGAAAGTGATAATTAAACTTTGTTTTTGTTTTTTTAAATATATTATTTCTATATAGATGGATGTATGTATTATTATATGTCTTATATAATGATTTTTACAATAAGAATAATAAATTGATTTGCTTATTATTTCTGCTATATTGCTATATATTACTATTACTGGATACTTGCTGTATATATATTACTATTACTGGATACATGCAGATTAAAATAAAATTGGCGGCCACTTGTATTGCAGAAGTGTGTGGTCTTTGATGAATATGTTAATATAATTCAGTGCTCTCGAATCTCGTGGCTTAAATGCAGTTGCGGTATAACGAACCACTTAAAGATTATATGAGAGGATAAGTTCACCAGTTCTTAAACATATACTTTTTATCCGTAATATAATGCTAAACAAATTGATATAATTCTGAACATAGCTTTAATTCTTCTTGACCACACATTTATTCTCACCAAAGCTACGAAATGAAGATAGCAACAACCCAATCAAGGGTTTTATGGGATAGTTATCGTACAGCGATTCAACATATTTTCCTTCGTTGTCACACCAATAAACCTAGTAATTAGTGAATCAGCAAAACCACTTAAGTCAAACGATCGCATAAAAACATCGAGAACCACCCCCATTAAACTATCTCTCACCCATTGTAGTTCTGCAAACATTTGAATTCGGAAGCAATTAGCAAGAAAACGAGGACAATTGTCCTATCTTACTGGCGTTTAATTAAGACATGGCTCCCTTCATCAATAATGGCAAATAACAAGCGTTTCCACTGCTTCACATACATACCTTTCGAATGGCGCGGCGACCAAGCTAGCGTCTCCAGTGCGGGTATGTTATTCGGATGCCTTAGGTCGTTAAATCAAGATCTTAATCGTTACCCAATTTGTGTATTTCATTGCGACAAAGAAAAGCATCTACAATCAGGGAAGCGAATACTTTCTGGATTATTGTTGGCTTTTGTTTGAAAGTTGTTCACTACCGGTTCCATTTATATGTGCACACCCACAGTTACCTATAAATACAAGCAGTACACAACAGAAAAGGAAGACGAGTTTTATCGCAATCGGCTTCCATTATAATTCGATAAAGACAATAAGGACTCAAGGATATCTCTGCCTTGTAATTTTGCTTCCTTGCTCTCTTATACACATATTCATACCTACAAGTTGTACAACCAGTGATAAATTAATGACTGTACACTTTGAATTTGAATGGTTATCTGAGAAGGCTTCAGATTAGTTTTTGCAATTAGAGATGCTATAATTATTTTTATTGACTTATAGTACTTGATTGCAATAACTACACGCATTTATGAGCGAGGATTGGTTCATTGTTCTTTGACACATAATGCAAGCAGAAACTGCAAAGGGGGTTAGATTGTATGTATGGATTTATGTGGTTGTAATTTTCAACAAAATTATCGAAATCCCACCCTCGCTGGTGAAATGATACAGTTGGGGTAGGTTAGGTTTGGTTGTAGTGGCTGACTACCATTCCGCAAACAAGTTGTCCCCAGTTTCACAGTGAAGGTTTAAACTTTCGTTCAGTTGAACCTTAAACCGAGTTCAAGTTTTTCGTTTAACTCGTCCGGTTTCATAGTGAAATCTGCTCTTCAGTTCAGTTTGTGAAATGCGATCTATAAAAGTATGACAAGACTTGATTGTGCATTTGCTACAATTTGTAAGGGCTTTCGATTTTTTTCATGTGCTTTTTAGTAAGTTTTAAAACGCTTTTGTGTATCCCTTTTAAACGTTTGTAGCCCGTCTTTCAAGGATAAAGCTCTAGTATGGGTATCCATTCCAAATGATTTTAATACAAGGTATCGATCGCATTACCGAACATCAGATCTCAGAGAGAATAAAATACGAAAGCTTGAAAAAAGAGCGAGAGAAGCAAAATGGCGTAGAACTGATGTTTAAACGGCAGTGTACTCTCGTTTAACTTAAACAACAAATTGAACTCAATTCAAGGTTTAATTGAAACTGTTGAACCGAACAAAGTTTCAAAGAAGTTTAAACCAAAAGTGGAGTTTAAACGTCCACTGTGAAACTGAGCATTAGCGTTGTTGCGTTGTCTATGGTTGCTAAAGTAGTAGGGTTCTAGGTAACTTCTTCTTCGGGATTCTTTCTCTTCAATAACAAATAAGATGTACAATTGTCTCTTATTTCTCATCTAGAGACGTGAGTTCCAATGGCGCAGTCGTCGGTTATAGCGTTGATAAGAGTTCTGAGATTCGGCCTACTCATTCTGATCAAGCTGAGTGAGAATTTTGGATCGAGAGTAGGCCATAATTTCTAAGTGATGAGACTTCCAGTGCCAGTAGGCCATCTACGATTTTTATAAGCAAAAGCTTCAAGCATCAGTAGATGTTTTGCGGTGGCGAATATTCGCTCGGCCTTCAGTAGACTTCAGACGTTTACCTGACATCCTTTTCCTTCCTCTGGGTTTCATTGTTTCATCGTAAGTTCTTAGTCTCATGAGTAGGACGGAAGGTAGTATTCCCCCCGTGCAGATCCGCCATACACGAGTAAGGCTGCGTACAACAGACCATCGCCAAGACGAGGGAGCTTATTCGTGGTTGGTTTGACTGCCACCCTTTTATTCTTGGGTACGGTTTGCTTTCTGCTCGCTCCACCAACGACATCAGGTTTAGCTATGTTTTAGTTTTCGGTTCTCAAATAGAAGCACACCTTTTTTGGGCCTTTAACTTAAGCCCTGACACCGGTGGATAGTCTCTCCAGGGACGTTACTGTTGACAGTCATAAAACATAATGAAGTTAATTCGCCACCTACAAGTACATACATAAACAATGTCTAACCATTAACAAGTCAATCGTTTCACAAACTGCCTGGGTGATACCCATTACTCTCTCCAATCTTAAGTTCTGCCTACATGCCATCTCCATATTCATTACTCTTGATTCGGAGGGCTTCTAAGTAATATCTTTCTCAAGAAATTCGATTTAACGTCATGAGAAGACACTTATACCCACGTAGCATAACTGCGTAGGTATTTCATATTATTTTATATTTGCTACTTATGGCTGTGAGGCGAATATGCATTTTTCGAAGGATGGGTCAAAGGCAACTCAGCAAGAGAAGGGTGAAAAACCGCTTCGATACCAGTCCTCTAGGATTCATATTTAATTTATCGCATCCTTGTCTCCCTGCGAAACTTGTAATGACGATTATCCTCCTTTGCTTTATATGTAAAGAAATATATTTTTCAAATGTTATCCGTAAATTTTAGAAACCATTACCATTTATCATTTGTTAGTACTTAAGTTTTCGCTTTTGACAACGTGACGCAGGAAAATACTTAAAATGGCATTTGTGTTTCGCATGAAAACAACGCAAGGCGTGTGCTCGCCATGTATTGACTGAAACTTGAAGTGGCGAATGACTTTCAAAGCCTTTATAATGTATATTTTGCAAATTACTTTTAGCTGACTACACCTCCCATAGCCGTAAAAGCACAAATAAAATTTGTAGCCTCTAAAAATTATTCCCGATCTTAGGTTAAACTTCTTTAGGCTTAGAATCAGCGATCAGCGTGATCGCTCAATTGCTGCCTTCTTTGATTTATTGCTCAGTGAATTGTTTTTCCTCAAAAGTGAAATTGTTTGTGAATGTGAATAATGTAGATAGGAAACTCAGAAAAGCAAAGAAATTAAACATGACTAGGATGTGTCACCATATTGAAGATTTGGCTGGTTGATTGGTTAAGCATGCAGGAAAAAAGCTAACAAAATGGCCGAATACGCAAGCGCTCAATCCGGATATCCAGTCTGGAAGGCATTGAAATGAAATGTTGGTCGGGCTGGTCCAATACTCGGAGAAAAGTAGGATTAATTGAACACCTATCATAGCAAAGCAGCGTCAATATACTCATCTCCAGGCTCTTCGAATTGAGTGAATTGAGTAATGATATAATGGCCAGGCGTATTCGTTAAATCGAAAAATTCGTAATATCGCGCAGATTTGCCTTGTGAGAAATGTTTAATAACTGTACCATTATTGTTTCTACACAGTAACAAAAAGTTAAAGTATGTACCAGTTTTACAACAGACCCATAAACATTCATATGACAAGGGAGTAGTTTATGTCCTTATTATCTAAAGTAACAAAAATATTCGTTATATCGAGTGTCAACTCTTTTTTCGTACGTTTTATAGAGACACTAATGCATTTGAAAAAGGTGTACGTTATGTCAATCATTCGTTATATAGGCATTCGCTATGCTGAACCACCAGTGTACGTAAAACTAACTGGCAAAATGTGTATGTTTTCATCTACCGTCCGTAATTTTCAACTGTACCAAGGTCGTAGGAGCACAAATGTTTTTAAAAATTGAGATGAGATTTTTATTAATATTCGATTTGTTCCCCATCTCTCTTTTTTTAAAGCCCAGCGAAGTGGGCGCTGCTTAAGCTAGTTATGTATCTATAAAATATTTCCTAACTTTTTTCTGATAATAATGCTTAATCAGGAGATGAAATTCACTTTAAGAATAGCTGTTTAGATTTTAGTTTTCTTTAACACTAATTTGAAGTGGCGACCGTGGCCTTATGGATCTGTGCGCCGACTAGTACGCACTTCAACCTCAGCGTCTAGGTTCGAATCCCAGTACGACAAAAATAATTTTTACGGCCTCTCCTCCTTCGAGTTTATTTTCTTTTTTTTTTATTATTTCATAACAATCTTATATGCTAGACAAAAATGCTTAAAACTAGTTGGGACGAACAGTGTTATTATATTTTAACTTACTGGCCCTCGGCGGGCACTCTAAGCTAAACTTAATCTTAAAATATCTTTCCTAACAAATTTTGTTTATAATATTTGAAAAATTATTATCTTTAAAAAAAAAATTAGTAATAAGAAAAATTGAAAAAAAAAACTTATTAACCGAACATTTGTGTTAAAATTACATACTAACTTAAATTCTACCTTAAAATAAACCTGACTTATTACCGGGCTGTCATGAATATCAAATGTCACCGTACTATTTTCTGTGCGGGAATGTTGGGATGATTGTTAGGAAATATCGCTAGGTTTCTGGAGGAAATTCGTTTGAGAATGGTGAAAGGCTAAGGACTGAACTCGACGAACTGACCTTACCGCATGATCTCAAACAAGCTATGTCGCATGAAAAAGACTGCCTGAATCTTCCGAAACATTCATTCTTCGGCTTTGTAGAACTCGTATGTTGCGATGTAAATCTCCATGTCGGTGGGCCTCAAATGCAGAATGTATTTGAATCTTTTGAGTAATCGCACTGTTTTTGTATTCTTGGTGCATAACTCCTATGCAAGGCGTAACGGGCCAATTCTGAAAAGGACGTTGAAGGACATTAAAACACCCCGCGATTTTGTTTCCCGTCGATGTGTCGAATCGTTTTATACCATCTTCAGCCATGTTATCTTTGGAGCCAACGTGGAACCATTCACGAGGTTTTGTGGGGTCCAGTGTCTCACCAATTCTTGAACCAAAAAAGGAATGCAAATTTACTATTACAAGAGTTGATCCAAGAGAGTACAGTTTTTGACTCCGACAAAAAAGAGTATTTTTATTGGTTTCCTACTGGATCGAAGTTCATCGAGTGACATGTACGAATAGCATCTTCGTATAAGCGAAGGCTTCTTCGACTGAATTAGTCATCAACTTCGTTAACCCATCGACAGCTTCGTGGCTTACATGTTTAAAAAAGTTTGTGTGATGATTCTTCACGTAGTGCGCTCAGACTGGAGAGCATCTGAGACTAAGCATCATGAACCGCTTGGTGTGAACTGTTTGTTGCCTAATTGTATCACCGGCCCACTTGATGCGAATCCTACGAAATATATTTCTGACATCACCCGTCACAGCTACTTATCGCTCCCGAAATTTAAAAATGCCCGCATGTTATAGAACTATATTGACGGAGGCCTTCAGGTGTAAAAACAGCTATTTGTTGACTTTTGCTGGCACGTCTGCCATTTTTGGTGGTTTGTTAGGGTTCACGATAATAAAAGTTGATGCATACCAGACTCTGCCTCAGGTAGTCCTTCTCCAACTCGTGATCGTCGATTCATCTGTTGAGACAGTGCTACGACTGAATGGATGAGAAGCAACTTTGGGGAAATCAAAGCAAAAACTGGACTGAACGTAGCACTAATGGAAGAAGGATCTTTCCCGAAATTCCACATTTTCCGAGGGTTCTTTCCACAGAGCCTCGAACTCCCCAACACAAAAATGTTGGCTTCTATTGAAGCACAAAATGAAGGCCTCGAGGCAAGTCACGGAAGGTGATACAAAGGGTTAACGAAGGAGCACTCCTCCATATTGTGCTCGCCCTGGATGACGCCTCCATGAAGGTACTCAGCAACCTGCACTACATGGTATACTATAGTTTCGGTCAGGTCAAACTGATCATTGTGACCAAAAAAGCGAACTCGGTTAATCCACCAACTCCTGTGATTAACCCACCACATTCTACCCCCACCTGTAGAGCCACTGGGCATGCTAGTGGTAATAGTAACACGAAGGTGGCAGCGCCATTGGGCATGCTAGTGGTAGCGACAATACGAAGGTGGTCACGACCGCCAAAAAACCCGGCAACCTACACTACATCATTGGTTGCGAAGCAAATGCTTATCATGAGGTATGAGGAAGTAGTGATACCAACAGAAGAGGTGAATGTCTTTTAGAATATCTTTCGAGTAGAGAAGTAGATATTCTGAATAAAGGCTCAAAACCTACCTTCATAATGTGATTCGCGAAGAGGTACTAGACTTTACAATCGCAAGTTCATTTATTTCTAATTTAGTTGTGAATTGGCATGTGTCAGATGAACCATCCCAGTTAGACCACCAACACATCAGGTTTGATATACCTGGCCAATCTCACTTGCTGCCACCCGACTATACCCCAAATGCACAAATTGGGATATTTTTCGAGAACTAGTCTTCTCCAGTAAACAACAGAATACAACTCGGAGTTGAGAAGACCAAAACGGGCTATGTGGAGGAAATGCTGCGAAAATGTTGCTGACACACCGGTAGCGGCACGAATCCAGAAAGCACTCGTAAATGATCGGGCAAATAGTGTAGGAGTGTTAGAGAAACAAGACGAAACCTACACGACGGACCGAGAAGACACACTTAGAACGTTGCTTCAGCTGCACTTCCCCGGTTCGTCTTTTAACTCATCTAATGTTCACTCTAACTCAGCAGACCACAGGGTATTTGTAAACAATAGAGTTAACAGTCTATCTGGGAAAATCTTCAGTAAAGACAAGGTTGAATGGGCTGAAGGCACCTTCCAACCATTCAAAGCCCCCGGGGATGGTGCCTTTTTCCAGCACTTCTGCAGAAATCAATTGACCTCATCCTACCGGAATTGAAGGCTTTATTAGAGCCAGTTACAATTGGGGATACATACCAATTCTCTGGAGACAGGTTAATGTTGTTTTTATCCCCAAACCGGGTAACAGACTCAGTGAACTGCCTAAAACTATTCTAATCTTAACGATAAAGCAGAAAGTTTGTGTGTCTGACAGACAAAGGCTCCGAAACTACACGTCGCAGAGCTTTGAAATTTTCAACAAAAATCATTCTAAAATTTAGATGCTGAATGTGATTTTTAAGTCGGTACGACATACGGTTCGGAAGTTACGAGCACTTTTTAAACGGGAATAAAATTCTCAAAATAAGGGTGGTTGCATCAATCCGGTATGAAACCATTTCATGTTGCGTAGTCGTGGATATCAATCATCGCCCAGTGTGTTGTAACATCCATACAAACACACACATTTTTCATTTCATTTTCAGTTTTTTCTACGTCTCAATCGAACATATACGAACGACTGCCTGAGTTACCAAACGAAAAGGAAACAATAAACATTTTCGCACTTTTCTTATTTTGTTATACCCAAATTATCTATGCATGTATATATATATATACACAACTACACTCAAATCATTCAATTTTGCTGAAATTGTGAATATTGAACTTCTGAACGGATTAGCCGATTTAGTACCAGGTAAACTACCGGTTGAGGGAACAAAACCCGGGCAAAGCCGGGTACGAAATCTAGTAGACCTATAAGTCTAACATCTTTCGCTCACAAAACATTGATTAATGTTCATATTAGAAACCGGATAGAACTGTCCAACCCCCTAAATTCTAACCAGTTTGCAGAAAAGGCAAATCCACTACAGGTGCCCTTCATTATCTCGTTAAAAAGATAGAAAGTGCACTCGACTCCAGAGAGATTGCCCTGTGTGCATTTCTGGATATCGAGGGAGTTTTCGACAACACCGGCTATGATTCGATCGCAAGGGCGATCAGCAGTCGAGGTATCGAAGAATCGACCAACCGATGGATTAGAGCCATGTTGGTAAGTCGTTCAATCACCTCCTCTTCTGGAGAAGTGTCGGTTTCTGTAACTGCGGCAAAAGGATGTCCCAGGGAAGGGTTTTATCACCCCTGCTATGGTCTTTAGTTACCGACAAATTATTAGCAGATCTTCATAGATCTGGGTACACCACTATAGGTTATGCTGATGACATAATAATAATATAATAATATAATTTGGGTGGCACTACAGTCCTTAGAGGTCCAGGGACTAGCTTCTCAGCAACCACTCGTGTTGTGCGTGCTATTGTTCTATCACGAGTGGAAGGGACCTACAGTTTTATGCCGACTCCGAACGGCCAAGTTTGAGAAGCTTTTTCTAGACAGTTATACTCTTTGAGCATTGTCAGTGACTCGAAAGTGGTGGGGCCGTGAAAAATATTTCTTGTCGTACCAGGAATCGAACCTAGACAGATTGGTCTAAGAGCGTAGGAGTCGACGCACATATCCACAACGCCACTTGCCACCATGCTGATGACATGACGATTATTATTAGAGGAATGCACGAAACGTAAGTATCAGATGTTATGAAAGGTGCACTAATACAAATCGTGGAATGGTGTAACACAGATGGATTATCTATCAATCCCTGCTAGACCGCTCTAGAGCCCTTTTCAAGGACGACACGAGTCAACCTTGGACCCATAATAATCAAAAATACAACACTAACATATTCCAGCGAGGTCAAGTATCTGGGAGTAATCCTAGATAAATGACTTAACTGGAGCGCACATATTAAGTCTGCCATATAGCGGACGTCTATACGGTAAGACTTGGGGTCTCTCTCCCAAAATCATTCATTGGTTGCACACAATGATGGCGAGACCCATTATTACATACGCAGCCATTGTTGGCAATTAAGTTGCAGAAATTACAACGTATTGCTTGTCTTACAATAACAGGTGCCATGAGCATCTGCCCCACAACAGCACTAGAAGCTATAGTCGGGCTAACTCCCTTACCAATCTTCATTAGGAAGACAGCTGGCAGATAGGCCAACAAACTGCAGATTGAGTATAATTATAAACAAGGTAACATAACAGGTCACCTCGGCATACTCAGTTCCCCCCCCATAAAGACATGTTTTGTACAATATATAATGGTCAGGCAACACTGTTTCGGAAGGCGTTTCGAAGTTGAAATATTGGACCGTGCAAGCTGGTCCAATGGTGTACTAGCATAAGACCCTAGAAGTCTGGTATGGTACACAAACGGATCAAAGACCACGCCATCGAGATTTGCGCCAGACAAAACCTCCGCAAAAGCATTAAGGCCGCTAATATACTGGATACTCTCAGACAGTCAAGCAGCACTATAGGCACTCTCGACCCTCTTGTCACAGGGAGATTGCAGGTAACGAATCCGCAGATGAGCTCGCAAGCCTGGCTCGGAATCTGCATTCATCGGTCCTGAACCGTACTGTAATGCGAATTGGACAGCAGTCACACCTCTGATTAACGAACGGCAAAACAAACTTCACCTACACCAGTGGACACATGATCAAGGTCTTAGGCAATCCAAACGTTTTATCAGGCCTTATTCATATAGGAGAGGATAAAACTTCTGAGCACATTTTGTGCGAATGTTCGGCGCTATTATGGTGAAGGAAACGTATCTTCCATAAGGAGATACTCACTTCAGTAAGTTAAAAAAACTCCACTTCTAAAGACATACTAGCTTTCATGAGGGTAGCAGTACGTCTTTTGCGATAACTCCAACCCTTCGATACAATAGATCTATTCTGGCCGCGATGTCGTTGCCTTCACGGAATGGTTGTACAAGAAGAAAAAAGTCAATTTTTTAAATAGCGCTCATCATGTACTTAAAACTTTAGATATACAGTGGACTCTCCCTCGTAAGTCGAATTTCTCTCTAACTCGAACTTTTTCACCACATTTTAGCATTCCCATCAATTTTACATACAAAAACACTGTCTAAAAGTCAATTCGCACCTCCCTCTAACTCGTAAAATTCTCTCGATTCCTAGCCTTTTTCACCCCGTAAGTCGGTGTGTAAAATAAAAATAAAAAAAATTTACCTCTCACAATTTGTATTTGGTAGTTTTCCCATATACATCCACATATATATAAAATTTTATGATGTTTAAAAGTTTTAAAAAACATTTATTTATTCCAAAATTCAATCCGGCAGCGATTCTGCCATCTTACAAACTGAATAATAATTTTTTAAAATCTACATTTTAAATACTACTTAAATGCTGACCCAGATCTACTGTCGATGATGTGCTGCTCGATGCTCATGGTGGAATGCTATCAGGTTCGTTGGTCTGTGTCGAAATGTGATGACAATGTGGAATGTGTGCGGATTTGAAGTATGAATTTATTTCCCGTTAACTCCTCCGCCCTTAAATGCTAACGCCCTCGTTATTAAATTAATTAGAACAATGGAATTTGGCTTATGCGTGATATTTTTGGTAGCGATTCTTCTGCTTGAATATGCTGGGATGGCTCTGCTTCTTCGATGCTGTCGCTGACGTCTTTTTGTTTGTTATTTTGTGTCGATTTAGTTGATTTGCATCGTTTGATAGTGATGTACAGTAATAAGAATATTGCTGATGACAATATGATGATATTTATTATTAGTCCCTTAGCATTTTCTTTCTCCAAAGTTTTTATCGCCTTTGTATTGTTCACGTTTAACTCCTTGATCATCTCCAGCAATAAGTGTTCGTGCGTAGAGTATGATGGATCGTCTATTTGAACAATTGCTGGCAATGGATTCGTTAATTCCTCTATTCTTACCAGTTTTAACTTATTAAAAACTACTTGATTATTGTTATTCTGTAAAAGATTATTAATTTTACCTTGCACAACTTTGAAATCAGCATTGTCGGGACTCCCGGCAATCTATTTCCAAGCACTGCCCAAAAAGTTAAGAGATCTTTTCATGTTACTTTTTCTTGGAAGCAGCCTGTTTAGGTGGTTTTTAATTAGGTTTAAGTCATGCATTATAAATCATGGTTTGAACTGACTTTTTTTACTATAATGGTTTGTAACTCTTTGACAATTTTTAGATATTGTCCCAATTTTATCGTGCGTATAAGTTTAAATGTCCCCGTCTGTATTTTCGCTAGCCCTATTTCTAGCGCTATAAGTTGCTAGTTCGAATAGTCGAGTATCTGAGTCTCCGTGTTTCCGTAGTGAAGTAATGTTCTGTAAAAATGTAATATGAGATTTATAAACTACCCTACCGCTTTCGGTTACGACGGTAGTATGCCTATTTTCTTTCACTATTTTTTCTTTGAATCTATTTGCGGGGGTCGTCGACGTTTAGTTCGTCTTTCATCACGAAAAGTATGGAAGATGAATTTATAGCCGGTTCATTGTCCAAAACGACTACCTTTGGGACTCCAAAAAAGAAAATTAGATCACGTAAAGGTCTTCTAATGTCTTCCACTGCTCTGCTCTTGAGAACTTTCACCTGTGCATATTTTGTGAATTTGTCGAGTGCTGTTAAAACTAGTTTTTTTCTCTGTATGAAAAATGTTGTCTCTCGTATTAGTTTTTTTTACATACGGAGCATATTTTAGTAATTCCCTTTATCTTATTCATCATGGATGGAAAATAGTACTTTTTCAAGCTTTGCGAACGATTTTCGATTGCATTTCTGTGAGCGCGTTCATGCTTTTCGATGATTATTGCTTCTTGCTCGTGTTCTAGTAGAACGTCTTCGACCAAAAGTTGAATGAATCTTATTTTATATTTATTGAGATGAGTTGTGTAAATTTCCTGTATTATACCCATTATTCGCTCTTCAGTTTCTATACAACTTATAACACTGGGATTAAGTAACTTTTTGAGAATTTTTAGTAGGTTTTCGCTTTGTATTTTGAAATCGTAACCAGATGTTTCGCCTATTTTTAGAACAAGTGTATATCGCGTACAGCGGTTATAGTTCATAGTTCCGCAAAACGAAATAGATCACCCTGCACGTATTTGTAATATATTGTGAACTGAGATAAGCTACTAAAGTGAATCTTTATCTCTTCATATCAAAATTCCTAAAGAAACATTACGTGTAAATGTGAGTTGAAACCAGAGTGAAAAACTAAACAAATGAGCCTGAAAATTTAAAATCCCAAAGAAGGAAGAGCAGCACATTTCATCTATATATCAAGAAAAGAAGAAGACGACCAGAAACAACGCAGAGAAGACAAAAACATAGCCAACAATACCAGTTATTTTTATCATATTTTATAGTGTCAAAAATTAATTTATATATAGATGTAAGTATATATATATACTATACGCATCTTGTATTAAATCCGCTGAATCTCGAACACGCAATAAACATTCTTTACGAAAGCAACTATGCCTACTTTAATCCAAACAGCAAACAGTGCAATAATTCTCGTTTTAAGGGAAATACTGACCGCAGCTATCTAAAGTATTCAAACCAACCGACACAGTTCAAACTTCCTTACAATCACTACAACAATCAACCGCAAATCCAAAATCAAATATATAACAGAAACGATCATTTTCAACCTCCTCCAGAACCAATGGAGACAGGTATGGCACAAAGAGATAGACTCCCACCCAATAGGCAAAATCAGCAGGAGTACTAAAGTAAACGAACAAAATTTTCGTTCAGGGGCCTCCAGTCCAAACTTATAATAGTACAAGGAAAAAATTGATAGTCCGGGAGTATATTATTCACAGTTAAAGGATTGCCAATCGGAATTACCAAAGCTGTTTTCCAACAATCAGCGAAGTAGCTGAGTTTAAAGCATGCATTAAGAATTGCAGTTAAGTAGCGTAAGCCTGTGAGAGGAAGCGCCTTTAAAAACTTATTGTTAATACCATCTAAGCCAGGACTTTTCTTAGCTTTAAGGTTTAAGGTTAAAACATTTTATTAAGTATACTTTAATCCGATAATTCAACATTTACTTGTGAGAAACTGTCAATTGTGTGAGACACTTCAGTGAAAGTGGCATGATCACTAAAATGGGCAGTAATCAGGTGATTTTTTGAGAAATTCTCTGCAAGTAGATTGGCTTTATCGCTTGGAGAAATATAAAGCTGGATTAGAGGTGAATACTCAAACCTCTTTTTTTAATAATTTTTGAAACTTTCCAGAATGGTTTACTATATTTGTCAAAGCTATAAAGTAGGTTATGCCAACGCTTATTTTTGAACTCATTAATTTCTTTTGCAATGGCTTTGTTTAACGTATCAATTTTCTTCTTTCTGAGTTTCTCAGCCGTATTGAAAAGTAAAGTAGGGTACTTAGGTTTGCGAAATCGGCAGCGTAGTTTAATAACGAAGTAAAATTGACACATTGAATCAATTTGGGTAGTCGTAGTTACAGGCGAAGAAATAACGTTATTCTGATTGCAGTTGGTGTTGATATATGAAGCAAAATGGTTCCAATTGGCTGTGGAATATTTATAATATAAAGTAGGTCGATTGACTTAAAATAAGAGATTCAAATTGATACTGACAGGAAGATGATCCGACCCTAAATTGTCATAGGTGAACAGCATGGAGCAGTACGTTGAAATATTAGTCATAAAGAAGTCTAGAGTGTAAGGACTTTTAGATTTAGATGTAGGGACGTAAGTAAATTCAGGAGGGTGTAGTAAAGAAAAGTTTGAGTGCATTTCGTTAATATTATACAGTTTGTTACCCCAGCAATTAGCCCGGAGACAATTCCACAATTGATGGCGACAATTTAAATCGCCGCCAAAAATAACTTTGCCTCGATATCTAAATATTTTTGCAAGTCGTTCTTAAAGTGAGATATCATATCATTTTTTCTATTTCCACCCGGGAAATAAACAGAAATGATACTCACTTTAGAGTTGCTGCCTATATTAATTTCTATGCCAATTGATTCAATACAACGCAGTTGTAAGCCTGGCTGTACCTAATGTACAATATTTTGTACAATCCGTACGACGACAGCAACGCCACCTCCCGTTGTGTTACTCCTGTCGAGACGATAACAATTAAAGTTTGGGTGAGAAAAGGGTTTGTTTTCATTTAAGTAAGTTTTCATTTAACCAAAGCTAACTTTTTTATCAATAATATAATTAAAGAATTCTAATATTTTATTTAATATGCTTCTTGTATTCCAAGTAATAATGTCCAGGGAATTATATACCATAATTATTTGAATAAATGTATTTGATAGCAGGAGATGTAATTACATTGAATTGATCACTTTTTGTTAAACAGTTTTGAAGCTTAGCTAACACTTAATTTCAAAGCAAATTTATTTCTTCAAAAGAGAATAATTTGTTGCTCTCATTGGCAGTATTTTCCTTATGAGAGTTTTTTCCATGATGGACCTGCGTTGCTGTTAATGGTGGAGGACGATCAACTGGTCGAATTTTGTTTGTTTGCTGAAAAGGTACAGCGGTAGAACGTGTGGGAAGAGGAGTGTGAATCGAAACGTTTTTTTTTTGGGAGTGCGTATGCTGTTGTTTGCACGTTGATGAGAGGAGAGTATTTGACGAATCTCCAGATATTGTTTACGACTAATGCAATTTTGATCAGATGATCTGTGTGGTTCACTGCAATTGGCGCAATCCATCGCGTCAGGTTGTTTGTATTCAGTTGTTTTGTGGCTGCCGGAGCAGTTAACACAAGAACTTTTTGCGTGACAATGCATGGAGCCGCGTCCATACAGCTGACAATTATGGTATTGCGTAATTTTTCCTGGCTTTTGTCTTTTAAAGTCCCAGCGGACTATGGTTTTGAACAAACTGGAATGACTTTTCTTCAGTTCGTTTAGTTTTATTGTTCCGCGTTGAATATACACAATGTAAATATAGCCATGTAATGTTAGCCATAGTTTCGGCACTAGGATCTCTTAGAAGTTATTTATATGGTTCAGCTAAAGTTAAAACTTTTACTGACCATCAACCATTGACATTTGCACTCAGTCATAAAAACCACAATAGGAACATTAAAAGATGGAAAGCGTTCCTTGAGGAATACGACTACGAACTGGTGTACAAGGCAGGGAAAGCCAATATCGTTTCCGACGCTCTGTCGAGATCTTCCCAGCACACTCAGCTAAATGCTTTAACCTCCACGGTACATAGCCACGAAAGCTCTGCTCAACAATTGTTTCAGATCGCCGAAGAACCGATTAACGTGTTCAAGAATTAAATTATACTTAACGTAGGCGAATCTTCTCTATATGCATTTCAAATAGTTTTCCCAACTTTCCCAACTTACCATCGTCATACGGTAACAGAAGCACAGCATACCAAGGAAAAACTGATAGAAACTTTCAACGAACAAACTTTAAAAGCAAGAATAGCGCAAGAGATATACCCAATACATTTTAGTCAGTACAAAATCCGATTGGCTAGGAAAATGGTAACCGATTTGACAGATGCGGCCTCACAAGAAGAACTAATAATCAAAGAGCATAATCGTGCACACCGAAATAGCACAGAAAATAAGATTCAAATACTCCAAGTTTTATTTCCCCCAAATGACAGCAAAAGTGGACAAAATAGTCAAACAGTGCATGACATGTAAGGAGCATAAATACGACAGGCACCCCAATAAGCCAATAATTCAATCAACACCAATTCCTTCATATCCAGGACATATTCTACACATCTACCGGTATTGACAAATTTTCGAAATACGCGCTAGCAAGGATTCTTAAGTCTAGATCTGCAGAGGATATAACTAACATTATCCTTCGGGGTACCAGAAAATATCGTTGTAGACAATGAAAAGTCAATAAATTCCAACTCGGTCATATTTATGATTGAAAATTTCTTCAAAATTAAGATATATAAAATACCTCCGTATAGTAGCTCTGTGAATGGGCAAATCGAAAGATTTCATTCAACACTTTCAAATCATGCGTTGCCTTCAATCTCAAAATTCACATAGTTCATTCTCAGAACTCTTAGACAAATCGATTCTCGAATATAATAACTCTATACACTCCACAATAAATAAGAAACCAATCGATGCTTTCTTTGCAAGATCAAAGATTAATGATCCTGAAGCACTTGAAAATGATATATACATAATCAAAAAAATTTAAGAGAAACAGCTAGTAGATGTGGAATATCACAACAAAAAGAAAAAGCCATTAAAAAAATATAATATAGGAGAAGTTATCTACACTAAAATTAATACCCGTATTGCAAATAAGCTTACCCCCCGATTTAGAAAAGAGATAGTAGCAGATGATAGGAATATTACAGTTAAAACGCAGTCTGTGAAAATAGTACACAAATCACACATTAAAAACTGATCCATTTCTTTTAGACTGAGAACGATGTTAGGAAGTGTGCTATCTGGATACCAGATATTCGATTATTCTGGTATAAACTTGCTGACCTTAGATAACGGGATGGCAATGGTACAAAACCGCCAATTTAAAAAAATCCACATCATAGACTTACAAACATACGAGGACTTACTAGAAAATCTTAACGAAACAGTGACAATAAAATTCAGCGACAGAGACCCAATGTACCCAATTATGCTTCATGATATTGAGCAAACACGACGTCATATAAATAGTCTAAAGCCGATCAATAAAATAAGACGATCTCTATATTTCTCTGATCACGAAGACTTGATGCTATTAACGGCAAAACTTGACCAATTGGCCGAAAATAACGATCAACAAATTTCTGTTAATAATATTATCGAAAAAAGATTTAAGGAATTGGCAAATCGAGAAAACGAAATTCTAAATAAACAGAAAGCAGCAAATAAATTGAGACAAGAATATGCCTAAGTTATTAAATGTAATATCGATCTAATAAAGAAATATTGATTGTGCCAAAATGTAATAATCTAATTTTTGGATTAAAAACCTATTGTCCTACTTTTGAGAATCTAACCATATGCAATAGAAATAGCCTTGTAGATATAAGTAATACTTCATGCTTGCCCAAGCTGCTCAGTAATTCACCTGCATCATGATCCCTTATGAGGAATCAGCAAATATCATCAGTTGAAGAAGGGACCGGCGGAACCTTATTTCTAAATCAATTTAACGGCACCATACGAAACAACAATGACGAAATGAACCTGACAGTATCCTTTATTATTCAATTCCAAAATGTTACAGTGGAAGTCGACAACGTCACATTCTATTCAAACGAGGTTACCATAGTACAACCCATACCAGCGCTGCTGCAGCCACAGGCACCCATAGATAATATTGAAGAAAACCTTTCCTTGGAATTGGTAAAATAACTGCATCTTACCAACAGAAAATATATTGGACTCATCAACAACGAAAATTCAAAGAGGCAGCTCATCAGCTTTGGGCTGTTAGCGTTGGGCTCACACTCGTCATACTCCTTCTTCTGTACATCAAACGGGTGAAAAGCAACGCAAAAATAGTCATTCAACCAGAGACAATAAATCTATCAGACCATTCGTTGGAAGTCAATTCGGAAGAAACTCAGGGTCCTGCCGAAGAAGTAAATAAGAATCCAAAGGTATCAAGGCTGAGTAGAATTCCCTACTTCTAATAGGATTCGATCGAAGACGCTCGAAAACTAAGCATGGGGGAGCTAAGTAACAAAATATTCTCTCGCCAACGCTACACGTGCACATCAACGGAAACAAACATCGTTCCTGCAAAACTGCTGACATAGCGTCTGGGACACTGGAGACACCCAGATCGCCGCTGCATTCCATCACGTACGGCACACGGAAGCCCGAGAGCACCAGTGGGAACACAACATCGTTCCGGAGGCGAGCACCAGAGTATTTAAGGTAGTTGTAAGAATATTGTTACTTACTTACTTACTTAAGGTGGCGCTACAGTCCGGGGTGGACCTGGGCCTCAACCAACAAGCGTCTCCAGCCAGCTCGATCTTTAGCTAGCTGTCTCCAGTTTCGCACGCATAGTTGGTTGAGGTCCCTTTCCACTTGCGTGCGCCACCTGAGTCGCGGTCTTCCTCTACTGCGCCGTCCCTCGGGGGTGGATTCGAAGACTTTTCGGGCCGGAGTATTGGTTTCCATCCGCTCTACATGACCTAGCCATCTCAGTCTTTGGATCTTCACTCTTCTGGCTAAGTCGATGTCGCTGAACAGCCCGTATAGTTCGTCATTATATCTCCTCCTCCACTCACCGTCTATGCAGACGGGACCGAAAATCACACGAAGAATTTTCCTCTCGAAGCAACCAAGGGCAGCTTCATCCGCTTTTGACAAAGTCCATGCCTCCGCGAATATTGTTAGTGCAGTCTTAAGTTAGCGTGTAAGGAGTTATTATGCTCATTTAAATAGAAATTAAATATTTTTTTTAAACAAACAGAACACAAAAATGTTTAATTTGCATAAGTGACATACATTCTCCTCGTGGCTCCTCCTGGATAGCCATCACAACAACCTTCTCAAGTACGAGGTAGACTTAAGCAAAAAGTCGTAAACTTTAAGTATGTAAGCGAGCACCTCATAACAATCCGCATCTAAACTATACGCTATAAACTAAACGCAGCTAAACTATCCTACGCTTCGACAAAGGAGAAGGTTGGCAATAGCAACTTCTACGATCTCCTAGACAGAACATACGATCAGTGCCCCAGTTATAACACTAAGATCGTTCTGGGAGATCTCAACGCACAGCTAGGCAAGGAAGATATTTTTTCTACAGCTATCGGAAAACACACCATCCACGACAACATATCCGGTATATCAGGAAAATCTTTAACTTCTTTCTGTTTCGAATCGCTCTGCATTTGTGTCCATGTTGTCTTTTAATTCAGCATTATCCGTACATACGTCGTCGGTTTGAAGATTCGCTTGTATGTCGGTGCGGTACGAGTATTGTTGTGGAGATCAATTTTGCTCATTGGAGCTTGTTGCATATGGGCCTTAGTCTGGAATGTATCCCTTCCTTTAGGCTCCTACTTTATTGGCAAATTCTGCGAAAATTGACTGCTTATATCGTAATTAGAGTTGTTACGTGGAGGCTGCGGTGGACTTGCCTTAAAGTTCTGTTGTTGATACTGCATTGGCCTCCTGAACCTCTGATGTTGCGCTACATTAGCATGTTGCAGGTTAAAATATTGCCTGCTTGTTGATGGTTGAGATAGATATATATATATATTGCAAAAGATAGAGACACTTCGAAGTACTCTTCCAATTAAGGAGAGTATTAAAAGATTCTAATGCCACGCCGGCATTACCAATGATTTTATTTCTAATTCCTGTTAGAATTGCGTAGTATTTTGGAGTACCGATGATTGGTTCATAAGTCTCCAGAACTCTATCAACACTTTTCCATGAGCTAAATTTTCCTGCATCCCCTGAGAAAGTCCTAATACTTCATACTATGCCTGGCACTCTATCTAAGTCAGAGAGGTAGTTTCTATATTCAGGGTTGATTGTTGCATCGGTAGCCTAGATCTAATCGGAATTTGGATTCAATGCATTTTGCACCAAGAACTGACCCTGCTCTTTAAGTACGCGAGTAACGGTTCAGGTAATGAGTGATTCGAATTCGTTTCTTGACTTAACGTTTGTTGACTTGGGTTTGGATTTGATGAAGTAGATCGGTGAGGGTTACTTTCACGAGTTGGATTCGCATTAGATGAAATGGGTCTTGGAAAAGGAATATAATTTGCCCGAGATGCTCTTGGAGCGGAAAGTCGGGTATTAATTTCCTTTTCTGGGATTGTTTCTAGTGACATTGGATTCTGTGGAGCAGTTCCCTGTCCTTGCTGATCCCTCTCTTGTTGAGCATTAGATCTCAGAACTCGTTGATCTGTAGACAGTTTCGCGTTTAAAATCGAATCTTACAATAATATGATGACACCTTTCGTTTTGCTCACACTGTGGGCTACATCGGGGCCCTTTAATTTATTTTCACCACAACACGATACACGATTCAACAGGACCAATAGGCGTGTGAGGACGAGCGCGGCGGCTACTTGAGGTTTACTAACAAACGCACGTATTTACTAACGCATTTAACAAACGCACGGCGGCTACTTGAGGCCAACTCGCGGATTACTGATAGCACGTCATAACTACCATACTTTCACCTATTGGTCCCTGCTCGGGCGCCAATTCAATTGTATTACGTTTAAGGCAGCGATTCTGCCTTCTTACAAACTGAATAATAATTTCTTAAAATCTACTCTTAATACTACTAAAAAATTGTAAGTTGCATGTAACGGTATTATTGCAAACTAAACCGTGTGGGCAAATGTTTTGTTTATTTGAAATGTATTGTTTTTAGCCTTAAGACAATAAGGCGTTGAGTTGGAACAGAATATTTAAACAATAATAAATCACCAGATTGGAAGTTGGGTGATTGTATTCTATATGTGAGGGAACATCTTTTACAGATAAATTATGACAAAAAGAAAATGTATTTAGATCTTGGCACCAAGATTCGCTTAATTAAAGAAATTGAGAAAGGACTTAAAAACAAAGAAAAATTGTTTCTCTCTCTAACACGAGTTTTTTGACTAAAAAGTGGTGCCTGTCAGCTGGACTAAATATAAATTCGCCTAAAACCAACATTGTAACTTTCACAAGAAAACACAAACTGGAACGACTACCTGGGGCTGCAGTCCAAGTATCGTAGGATGGATGTACATACATAGCTATTGTTAGACCAACAATCATATACGGTGCAATAGCATGGTCCAAAAGTACCAACCTGATAAACCCAGGAGAGACACTCAACAAAGCTCAAAGGTTGGCATGCTCTGTATTACAGAGGCCATGAGAACTTGTCCAACTGCCGCCATGGAGGTGCTACTGGAGCTGACTTCATTGGATAGGAAAAGACAGGTGCATTACATCGAGACAATTCGATGCACTAGCACCAAAAAAGAGACTGGAGCAATGAATCCATAGTCCACGGACTGAACAGCAATAAGGTAAAATGGTATACGGATGGATCAAGAACTGATGCAGGAGTATTTGGACTCCGCACAAAGTACTACGAACCCATGGAAAAATGGACCAGTATCTTTTAAGCAGACGTCTATGCCATAGACAGATGTGCTCGGGACAGGGACTATACCAATTGTGACACAGTAATAATGTCGGACAGTCGTGCCGCTATCCTGGCACTAGACTCCAACATCATCAAATCCAGGCTCGTGTGGAAATGTCTACAGAAGCTCAAGAAGCTGAGTAGGAGTAACAGAAGAAGGTTTCTGCAGATTTTACTCAGAATCTAACGAAATTCCAGAACATATACTGGGACAAAGATATCTTTGCAAACACCTAGTATCAGAGGAAGAATTGAAGTCACTAGAACCAGCTCCCATTCTCAGATTCCTGAAGGAAACTGGCTCAGAGAGAATACTCTAGGATAAATCTATTCCACCTTGCGCAATAAGAGCAAATAACCCTCAATACAACTCTGAAAAGAGATGCAAGGGAGGGGAGCTCTTATAAAAGTAAAGGCATGAATAGGGGGCACAATAGATGTAAAGGTCGCTGTGCAATTTACCCTCATCAATAATAAAACTCGAATTTTTCCAAAACTCAATCTAACTAGAACAAATCATGGTATTTCGAACACTTCAACAACACGATAAAAATCTAACTAGAACAAATTATGGTATGCCGGCATTTCGAACACTTCAACAACACGATAAACAGACATTCTCAGAGTTCCATGAAATTGGCAAATGGCATAGCAATTCCATAGAACTCCTCCAGGAAGAATGTTCGTCCCAAACCATTTCGGTGGATTCAGACGCTGAACCATGGGTCAAAGTTCTCGGTTTGTCATGGAATTCTCAACGCAATACATTCAATTTTCAATTACAGTATACCCCAAATGATCCAATCACAAATAGACACATTTTGAGAGATATGGCGCACATTTTCGATCCCCTGGGATTTCTTTCTCCGTCCGAAGTACAGTTGAAAAGACTCCTTCAGGAATAATCGTTAGCCAATAATACCGAAAGGAATTGACATATATGACTCAAATTCAGATACCGCGAACCATCGGCCTTCTCATACGCTTGTGCATCTGATTAAGCAGCGGTAATATATTCGCGCTATCAACTCTCCAATGGAATCTTTGAAACCAGCATTGTAGCAGCAAAGCCTAGCATCGCGCCGTTAAAGCAACTTAGCATTCCCCGGTTAGTGTTGTTCGAAGCGGTATTACTTGCCCGACTTCTCACGGCGGTACAGAACTCCCTTGATGTCCCCAACATTTACGCATGGTCGGCTTTAAAGGTGGTCTGATCCTGGCCGTTGTCACCTCCACGTCGGTGGTATGTATTTGTAGGACACCGCACTGCAGAGATCCTCAACACTATTCCAAGAACTCGATGGTTTCACGTATGGTCGCATTGTAACCCACCGTATATGATTTTTGAGGCCCATCATGGCTTTACCAGGACATGGATCAGTGCCGTCGTTCACAGACCTCCGAAATGTTCGCAGCTATCTCAAAGAATAAAACTTGAGTAAAAAGTAGCCCGGTTGGTAGAACCTTCGCTCCTGGACCCGAGTCCCGCGGTGACCAGCCACAATTGGTATTTTCTTTTCAGTCAATACTAAGAGTGTTTAATTAAGATTGTAGCAGAGGAGCAACCTAGGAGGTCGACTTACTATGTAAGTTGGCCACCAAAAACTAATTTTTTATTAAATATAAAGGTCCCTTAAGGCTTTCTGTCCACTGCTCGTCAGTGGCAGGCTACCACGTCATTAAAGAAAAGCTAGCGACGGCAGGGGCCGAGATTTTCTTGTACACCCCAAAAGGGGAAGAAGTGCAGAACATGCCCCTTAAGGGCGTGTACACCGCTACTGATTCCGAAGAGATCCTCGCTGTGCTGCGCCAGGCGCAGAGCGACGACGTCACGTTCGTTGGTTAAGCCCTTCATCACTGCGGTAACGAGAAGCGAGAGCAGGAAACTTCCGTTCTGCCTTGTTCAGGTCACCCACAGCAAGACAGAGAGCCTAAAGCGAATGGATCGTTTCTCCATTTCTGTTTATTGGGATACATTAAGGAAGACGAAGCACATACTCCAATGTGCTCGTTGTCAGAGGTTTGGGCATGCCGCGGCAAACTGTAAGATGGAGTCTCGCCGCGTCAGATACGCAAGAACCCACATTCAAGGGGAATGCCCCTTAGCGACAGAAAAAGTCGGGGACAGGGCTATGCTCACATGGATACTCTGTAAGACCAAAGGACACCCCACTTTCAGGGACGTCCTAAAGTCCAAGAAATAAGAAAAAGCACAGAGGCTCAAAAGAAAGCAAAAATAGTAGAATCGAGGCCAGTGCTTCGTGTTCAAGCTACTACTGTTATACCGGCCGTCTTCTACGCCAGGAAGGCGACCGGTACAACATACAGTGCCGAATGTGGCCCCGGTCCCAGTGGCCAGGCAACCCGGATCTGATGGCGGTACTGATCTCTATCCAGCGGCAGATCGCTCAGCTCGAAAAACAGTTCCAAGAGCAAGGAGCGCGAGTAGAATTGATCTATTCGACGGTGTTTGCCGTGCCAAACGCATCATCGGTTTGATGGCTGCGCACGCGGCTTATAACCTTAAGATGCTAGCAGTAAATGTGAATTTACTGATTAGCACCGAACGAAAACTAACGCTCGGTACTCTTTTCCAAACTCACAATCCAGACGTGCTGATGGCCAACGAAACTAAGCCAAACCAAACGCGCAAACTCCGGTACATCCATTACCAATCCTTGCGCGGGGGCGGGGTCGCTCTCCTAATCAAAAAAGGCCTTTGTCATAAGGTCATATATAGTAGTGAAGCGTATTTCACTCATTCCTCTCCAGGGTGGAAAGCGGTGGTATGTGATCCCGATCTACGCAGCTGACAATCCTGATCGACAGACGTGGAAAGACGCACGCGAGACTGTTCAACTGCGGTAGAATACGAGAGTGATCATAGCGGACTCTTCGCGACTATTCAGCTCCCGAACGAGGTGGAAGAACTGGAAGAGTATGTCCAGAGGAGTCATCATAATTACAATAAGGTCCAATGGCCACGCTTCTCCAGGACTTTATCCACAGCACTACGTTCGAGTGGAATCACTCCTCCAACAAACAGAAACCTTACGAACGAGGAGGTTGCATACAAATGGACGACGTAATTAAACATAAAATGGATAATACCATTCCGAAGGTAATTCAAATTGATGACAGCCATCGATGCCATCGATGCACTTCACGTGCACAAAAGTAGGCTCCTGTCAAGACTCAAACTCTTGCACAGGCGGTTTACAGATCCACAATACGCGGCAGTCAGGGCATTGAAGACGGAGATCAAGATCCTCCAACAGTTAATTCGTATAAATTATAGCTTGGCTATAAGCTTGTATTGGTAGGAGCTTACAACCCGCATATGTTCCACAAGTAAATAAAATATTTCGGAGCTAAGATCAAAACGACATTCAGACCGTCAGACTTCCCAGAACGACAAATAACCTACAATTACTGACTTCAGTTGGCATCGATCCAGATGGGGCAGTACGAGACAATGAAGGCGAAGGTGAAAGCAATTGGTGTATTCCAGCGAGTGTATACGGCCAACGAGGTTCGTAGGCCGAATCACGGCCTGGAGCACAGCGCCTCGCTTAAACACTTCGACTTATCCGAAATGAGATAAGTCAAAATAATGCCGTCGCCAATGATGGAAATCACATCTTCAATTCTCAAGAAGATCGCCACGGTATTTATAACTCGCTGAAGAAGTAAAAGTCAGTGGGAATCGATTGCATACCGAATATTGTGCTCCGCCATCTTCCCCCTAAGCCGTACAGATTTACACAACACTGTTCAACAATGCGCTGAGTAATGCTTAGTACCCGGCATACTGGAAAACAGCTGTGGTACAAACAATCCCTAAACGGTCGATCAGTCTTCTTCCTTGCATAAGCAAGGTTTCTGACAAGATAAATAAAATCATACCGGACAACCAGTTCGGATTCAGGGCGGGGCATGAAACCATACATGCCGCGTCTAAACTGGTATCAAACATTCAATGGAACAAAGGCAAAATAGAATGCACGGGATGTTTGATTGACTTGGAAAAGGCGTTCGACATCGTTTGGTTGGAGGGACTCTTCCTCAAGCTGATCAGGCTCGGCATAAACCATAGCTGTACATGATCTAATGATCTATGACATGATAACACGTAGAAACATTGTCGTTAAAAGTGGTGATGTACACGCACAAACTGGCGTAAGTTCGCCATACCCGCAGGCCGCAGTGACGGCCGTTGGATGTGAAAAGTGTAATAAGGTATCTTGGCATTTGGTTGGATCAATATCTGTATTTTGATATATTGTATCTTATGTTTCTTATATATGATGGTATTGCTCTGACGAAACCAAAAAAAAAAGGCTTTTGAGAATTTTATTGGTGGTTACACGAAAATCAGTGCCCACTGCTGCTGGCTTTTCAAAATGACCATGGTGGCCAACATACAAAATATCAAAAAAAAAAAAGTGCACCACGTATGTATATATAAGGTATATATGTATATAACATATACGCCCTGGTGCACGTGCCCGTTATATTACGGACATACTTAGTTAAGATAGATTATAAGTTTTTATGTTACATTAAGTTATTTTAAGGTAGGTTAAGATAGATAAAGTTAGCCAAGTTTTTTGCCAGTTTTCTTGGCCAAATAAATCAAACTAAATCAGAATGCCCACTCAGACAGAATAAAAAGAAAAAAGACACAGTCCAAGCCGAAAGGCACAATTAAATTTAGATTAGAATAGCTTAGAGTACCCGTATAGGCTCAGAGGTTAGGCATAAAAACGATAGTTAAGTTAGTTAAGCTAGTTTTCATTAATTTTTGCCTACGATAAACGAATTATAAAATAAAAAAATAAAAAAAAAAACATGGATGAGTGGCCAGTAAGGCAATTCCAAGACGATCCTAATTGCGTACTAGAAGAAAAAACGACCAAGCAACAAGCATATCCAACATTCATTGATATGTTCATCACTGAATGTTGGATATACTTGTTCGAAGGCCTGCTAATGCGAATTTCATCTTGGAATATCCTTCTCTGAACTGTGGCACGGATATATTTTTTACCGAAAACTGCGAACCTAGCAAACGACTTCTCATCATCTTTCACCTCAAGAGATCTACAACGCAAAAACCGGTCTGTTTGTAAACCGTCACGCTGTTTATTTATTTCTTGTTTGTTTATTTGCCTTAACGTGTATATCTTTTCATTGTATAAAGTAAAGTGTAAATTTCCTATGTTAAAAATGAATAATTTTGAATCACTGTATCTTTGTACAAATAAACTCTGAATCACTGTACAATTTACATCGCGCCATCCGAAACCAACTGCATCAGATCGGACCATAGTCTGCTTCATCCAATACGCGGGCGTCGAATCCAAAGACGTATTATTGTACAGTCGAATGTAGTGTTTTCATTACACAATATTATTAATTAATTAAATACCTATTCTAAAACATAAATTGGTCCTTCTTAGCCGAATTATTTAAGTGTGTACTTAAGGTTGTGTATGAACTGGAGAAAACTTGATCAAATGAATGAAAATTCGTGATAAATTCGTAATTGATGAAATTCTGTGCGTGAGAATCAGTGTAGTATTATCGTCTGTATTCTACTATTTGTATTTTTAAGAATACAAAATTGTTAGGAAGCGCGAACTAATATTGAATGCACCCGGAATTTCAGTGCAATACTAAAATAATGCAAAATAAACGGTTGACTCGAGCTGCTATATGGATGACGATATCCTGCAACTAGTCTAGAGGAACTAGGAAATCGACTCGAAAAGGTGGAAAGTACGTGGTCGGAATTTTCCTCGCTGCAGCATTAATTAAATAGCTCGAAAATGAATTTGGAGGATATAAGTCCAAGTACTTTGCAGCCCACTCCCTACTCGGACAAGCAATTAGGGAACGTAGAGGTGCACAAGATGTCAGCAAAGACACTTCGGTTGTAGAAAAGCTTGCGTCTCAGCAAATGTCATTCCTCGAGAAGCTTAATAGTACTTCGGAATCGTCGGCAAAAATATCCATTACACCGTTTTCCGGTAATTATGAGGATTGGCCGTGATTTCGCGATCTCTTCACCGGCTCAATTGACTGCAAAAAGAATTTAACAGCATCGCAAAAATTCCATCTTTTAAAATCATTTCTCCGGGATGATGCCGCCAACCTTCTAAGGCACATTCCCATAACCATCAACCATAAAAACACATCTCTCTGAAACGCTATCAAACAATGAAACTAAAGCTAATACAAATTCGTCGCCAAGTGTAAAATCAAGTTGTCCAATGTGCAAAAAAAAACATTTGTTATACCAATGTGTGAAGTTTATAGAATAAGATGTCGATTCGTGCAGATCGTTCGTGTATAAAGGCTCCGTTTATTTTAACTGCCTTAGAGTTGGACATTCTTCAGCAAAATGTCGTCTCGTTGCCATGATTGGCAATCGCGGCATCATACGTTAATTCACCCTCTATAAACGAATAATGTTAATTCTACTCCTTCGTCGTCTACATAATGTTCACAGCTTCAGACTTCATCGAATTCATTTCAACCCACATCACCAATTATTAACAATCACTCGTTAGGTCCAAGTTCCCTTAGGAGAAGAATTCTTCCCAATAGTCTGGCAAAAGTCAACGACATTCGGGGAAACTCAATTCATTGTCGTGTTTTGCTTGATTCCGGTTCTCAATCGTCGTTCGTCGCTGAATTGTTTGCTCAAAGACTCGGGTATCCCCGGACGCACGCCCGAGTTCCTATTCTCGGATTATCATCGTTGGAAGCAGGATACACCAAAGGATGTATTTCCATCACTTTACGCTCTCGTTCTCTCAGAAGAACAGATCGCCTGTCTACTGCTGCATTCATCTTAAGCAAGTTGACTTCGAACTTGCCTTCTCGGTCAATAGACACATTATCCTGGTCTCATATTTCGAATATTGATCTGGCAGATCCAGAGTTTAATAAGGCTGCTTCGATTGACGTCCTTTTGGGAGCAGACAAATTGTATACTATATTGAGAGGAGAACAAATTCAGGGTGTAAATGGTAGCCCTCTCGCACAACGCACTTCGTTTTGTTGGGTGATAACAGGAGATTTCTGTGAGGAAAAACCATCGCATGAGATGTATTCGGATTTTATTCGGGAATATCTAAAAATCGGACACATGGCAAGAATTCCATCAGAAGAAATCTATTCCCATCCAAGTAAACATTTTTATTTATCCCATCATGTCGTTATCAAACTCGACGCTCGTCTACCAAGTAGTGTTCGATGGTTCCATCAAGGATTCAAATGGGTGTTCGTTGAATAATTCGCTTTTTATTGGCCCTCCAATTCAATGAGATTTATGAAAATGCAAAAAAATGAAATCAGCGAATTGTATGGCGAGACAAACCTTCAGATTCAGTTCAACATTATCGGTTACTCACTGTGACATATGGCACAGCATCTGCGCCGTTTTTGTCTGTCTTACTTACTTAAGGTGGCGCTACAGTCCGGGGTGGACCTGGGCCTCAACCAACAAGCGTCTCCAGCCAGCTCGATCTTTAGCTAGCTGTCTCCAGTTTCGCACGCATAGTTGGTTGAGGTCCCTTTCCACTTGCGTGCGCCACCTGAGTCGCGGTCTTCCTCTACTGCGCCGTCCCTCGGGGGTGGATTCGAAGACTTTTCGGGCCGGAGTATTGGTTTCCATCCGCTCTACATGACCTAGCCATCTCAGTCTTTGGATCTTCACTCTTCTGGCTAAGTCGATGTCGCTGAACAGCCCGTATAGTTCGTCATTATATCTCCTCCTCCACTCACCGTCTATGCAGACGGGACCGAAAATCACACGAAGAATTTTCCTCTCGAAGCAACCAAGGGCAGCTTCATCCGCTTTTGACAAAGTCCATGCCTCCGATTAAGGTCTTGTAGAGCGTTATCTTGGTTGTTCGAGAGAGGGCTTTGTTTACCAGTTGCTTTCTTAGCCCAAAGAAGCAGCGATTGGCAAGGGTTATTCTTCGTTTGATTTCAGCGCGTGTCATTGTCTGAGTTTATAGCGGTGCCTAGGTAGACAAAGTTTTTGACTATATCAAAGTTATATCTGTATGCTGTGACGTTCTGACCGAGACGTCGGTGTTGGGTGCCCTTTCTCGTTGACAGCATATACTTGGTCTTACCCTCGTTTACCGCTAAACCCATCTTCGCGGCCTCCGTTGCAATACCCACAAAAGCGCCATTGACATCACGCTGCGTTCTTCCAATAATGTCAATATCGTCGGCATATGCGAGTAGTTGGACGGACTTCTGAAAGATTGTTCCTCTGGTGTTGGCGTTCGAGTTTTGAACAATTCGTTCAAGAACGATGTTGAAAAAGTCGCATGACAGCGTGTCGCCTTGTCTGAATCCTTTTTTGACATCAAAGGTCACGGTTAGGTCTTTACCGACCTTGATGGAGCAGCGTGCATTCTCCATCGTCATCCTACACAAATGGACGAGTTTGGTAGGGATGCCAAAACTAGACATTGCTCTGTATAGCTCGTCTCTATAGATGCTATCATACGCGGCCTTAAAATCGATGAAAAGGTGGTGGGTATCGATTTGTTGCTCCTGGGTTTTCTCCAAAATCTGCCGTAGTGTGAATATTTGGTCGATGGTGGATTTTCCTGTCCTAAAGCCACACTGGTATGGACCGACCAGGTTGTTGACGAATGGCTTTAGGCGTTCACACTGTTTGGCAGATAAGATTTTATATGCGATACTAAGGAGACTGATGCCTCTGTAGTTGGCGCAGTTCAAAGGATCTCCTTTTTTATGGATCGGGCAAACAATGCTGAGGTTCCATTCATCGGGCATGTTTTCCTCCGACCATATTTTACAGATGAGTTGGTGCATGCTCCTTACCAAATCATAGCCTGCGGCTTTAAAAAGCTCGGCGGGTAGGCCGTCAGCTCCCGCAGCCTTGTTGGATTTCAGTTTAGATATGGCAATCCTCACTTCACGGGTCGGGTGGACGGAATTGTTGATCTTCGTCGTCCCTTTCATTGGGGTTGAATGGTTCGTTCTGCCTGACAGCGGGATTTGGTTCTTCGTCGCCGTTATACAGTCTGCAGAAATGGTTTTTCCATATCCTCTGCATCGACTGTGACTCTACTACGATGTTCCCTTGATCATCCTTACAGGCTTCGGTTCGGACTTTATAACCTTGACTGGTTAACTTTACCCTTTGGTAAAACTTCCTCACCTCATTCCTGCAGTAATATCCCTCTATTCAGCCGATCGCGCGCTTCTCATGCTCCTTCTTTTTTCTCCTGAGAAGCCGGTGTTCGTCTCTCCTCTTCTGCTCGTAGAGCTCCCGAGCAGCTCTTGTCCTTCTTTGCAGTGCCGCTTTGTATGCTTCTTGCTTGGCTGCATTCGCCTGCCGACACTCGTTGTCAAACCAGGGGTTTCGTTGTGGTGGCGGATTGAAACCCAGCACATCAGAGGCGGCATCTCTGATGGCTTTTTGGCAATGCTGCCACTGGTCTTCAATACTTGATGTTGGCGGCGTAGGATTTCTTAAGAGGTTAAGGGAGACACGATCGGAAAAGGATTTGGCTATCTCTTGCGATTGTAGCCGGCTGACGTTGAACTTCCTCACAGCATTTCTTTGTCTTGGCGGTGTTCGGCATATCCGCAACCTTACCTTGGCTACAACAAGGTGGTGGTCCGAATCAATGTTGGCGCCTCGGAACGTTCGGACATCTATGATACTGGAGGAGTGCCTTGCGTCTATCGCAATATGGTCAATCTGTTTTTGTCTGTCAGAGTACTTAAACAATTGAGAAGGCCTACCTGCAATTGCGTAAGTGCATGACAACAAAAGCGATTCATCTGGAGTTGGTGAGTGATCTCACTGCAGAGGCATTCCTGGCTGCCTTGCGATGGTTTGTGTCCCGACGAGGACTCTGTTCGAATATTTATTCGGATAACGCAACTAATTTTCAACGAGCTCGCCGATGTCTGACAGAGATACATAAATTAGTTATGTCAGATGAATTTAACAAAATCGTTGCCAAATCGCTGTCCAATTACAATTTCAATTGGCATTTTATACCTTCAGTTGCTCCTCATTTTGGTGGCTTGTGGGAAGCCGGAGTCAAGTCCGTCAAGTTACACCTCCGACGAGTTATCGGTTCATCAACTTTAACATTTGAAGAACTGTATACGGTGTTGACACAAATCGAAGCCATTCTCAATTCTCGTCCCCTATGTGTTAATTCTGATAATGATTTAAATGTTTTAACTCCTGCACATTTTCTCATAGGAGAGCCTCTTACTGCTGTTCCAGAGTCAACGACACTTGGCACCCCAATAAATCGACTGTCATATTGGAACCATATCCAAAACATGGTTCAAGGATTTTGGAAGCGATGGCAAATGGAGTATGTGACATCTCTTCAAATTCGACCAAAGTGGATGCAGATCACCCCAAATATGAAGTCTGGTGACGTTGTTGTTATCAAGGAGCCAAATCTTCCGCCAACAAAGTGGCTTCTTAGTAAAATCGAATCTGTCACACATGGGTCTGATGGGAGAGTACGAGGTGCTGTTGTCAGGACTAACGGAGGAACATATGTTCGTCCTATTGCAAAACTGGCCAACTTCCTATATTCTGAAATATATTCCAGGGTGGGCGGTATATTTGTAAACCGTCACGCTGTTTGTTTATTTTTGTTTGTTTATTTGCTTTAACGTGTATATTTTTGCATTGTATAAAGCGTAAATTTGTTATGTTAAAAATGAATAATTGTGAACCACTGTATTTTTGTACAAATAAACTCTGATCGGACCATAGTCTACATCATCCAATACACGGACGATTCACGTACACTTGAATACGACACATGAAGTGCACTACGGATTATGGCTGCTTATGATCAATTGCAGATGGTCTCGATCACTTGGATTTTGGTCAGCACGGATTTAGCATCCATTGGAGCCTTACCATCGGTAACAGTTATTAATATAAATAAAGACATATTATTGTACAGTGGAATGTAGTGTTTTCATTACATAATATTACTAATTAATTAAATACCTATAAGAAGAAATACGGATACTTTCCAAAAAATTGCAAAATAATTAATCTGTCCCCCTTTCAAGACACCCACGTCTTTCTAAAGGCGGGTGGAAGACTTCAACAATCCAATCTTCCATTTGACATCTCCAAGGGTCATGCTATAAAGAAACTTCTCGTCGTCGACGGCACTTTTCGTCCTTATACGCCAAGAGTATTGGATCATCTACTACGAACAACCACACACAACTGCATACGCTGTTTTCCCCAACGAATGCCCACCATCAGACCGATAATGCGATCTTCCACATCAACATCTACCAATCAGCAAACGAGCCAATAACTTTAAAAGTGAAATCTGGTCGAAAAGCTATTTTCACCTAGGGTTACATTTCTCTTTTCGTCTGTTTCATCACAAAGTTTGTTAGCATTTTGACCACCGATGCCTTTCTTGCACCGTTTTGACGGTTTTTTCGCTTTCTTTCCGAAATGCATGTAGTGGTTGCATAAATCACTGATCGTGGAATCGTTAGCTCGTGATGGAATCTCCTGGCACTTCATTCCCCCTGCGGCTCCACATTTCGGCGGTTTGTGGAAGGCTGAGGTCAAATCAGTTAAACAGCATTTACGGTGAGTCGTATGCCACAACATTTTGACTTTCGAGCAAATGTACACCATCCTCACGCAAATTGAAACTGTTAAACTCGCCCTTATGCCAAATTTGTAACACTGACATTGATCCTCTAACACCTTCCCATTTTCTCTTAGGTGAATCGTATCGAAGAAAAGTAAAACCACACACAGTGTAATATCGATTTTCGTGAACAATAAAAACAAGACCTGTTGCAAAAATCGAAAAGTTGCTCTAATCGAACAGTTATTTAAAACACTTTTAAAAAGCTTACATAATATACTATATAACTTATAAATTAAATATCCTGAATAAATATTTTATAAAAAAAAATGAATTCATTTACATATGTAAAACTCTAAAACATTGGTTGCAAATATCGAGTATTGCAGAAACCGAGTTTGCAAAAATCGAGACTGCACTGTAGTATATATCATAGAACTAAAATTAAACATTAATAACATATCATAACTTCAACAATGCATATTGACAATAAAAAGGTCTGATTTTAATGAGAATTGATAGATTGACAGCAAATTATCAATATTTGGCTTCAGTTTTTAAGTAATAAGCCCTGTTCTGTGATGTTCATTTTGGTCCTTTTTTTGACAAGGTATGCCGAGGGAAACGCAATTTCCCGCACCTCAGGATATTTTTCGGGTATTTCCGCCAGCAACCAAAATGTTTGATAGCCTTTTATAAATTTCACCTTCAGCTCCTCATTGGTGATAAGCTCGTCTAGGTCAACTTGTAATACCACATTCGACACTTCCGTTTCATTAAATGGATTTATGATGCATGGTAGTATTTCCATACTGAGAATATTTTCAAAGCTTTCAAGTCATCATGCAGGGTATTTAAATGCTGGACGTATGTCTGAATATCCTCATTCTGCCTGTGATAAGTTTGGAAACTGGAAGAATTTGCACCGACTAATAGTTTGCTTCAAAAATTAAAATTTTCGAAGAAAAACCAAAATTACACCTTTTGTTTTAATCAAATTTAAGCTGTAACCCTTGTGACTTTATTTGTTACAATTTTGTATTACGTTCATACTACACGAGACATAACAGATATAATATTATTACAAGTATACATAAAAAAATTACAAATAGACAGGTATCGGCACTGGCAAACTCTGACATCGATTCACTTACAATTTTCTATTCAAAAGCCCGGAAACAAATGAGTTGGCATTGGCAGTGTTCGTATTTAAAAATATATGCGAGGGATCAAGCAAAATTGCAAGTACAGTACAGGTCGTATTTCGTCCCCTTTGCACGAGTAGACAACAGTTGCGGGCGGGCGGGCGTTGGGGCAGGCGGCAATTATCTACACGCAATTGTTTATTTTGCAAATTTATGCAAGTAACAGATCTTCTTAAAATACACTACTCAAAAAAATTAAGGGAGGTTTTAAAAAAAGGGAATAAATTAAAATGCCGGCCTAACTGAAAAAAAATTCAATTCAGAACTCAGATAAATTTTGAGGACCCCCACTTACAACTGGTGACATGTCATCATAGACCTAATCTAGAAGCTAGACTAGTTAAAACATTCCCATTTGTCAGGACCTATTCCCTGTTCATTGGTCTGCCACAAATCCATTAATCCTCACCACCCACATACGGCGCTTCGGACCACACTTTGACGAGAGCTTTAAAAAGCTTAACAACTATGTGAAGAGTATGAGTCTCAGAATGTCAATTTAATCAATCATTTTTAGTTGACTTGCTTTTCATTGAATATATATCCCGAAGTAAAGTAACACTTGTACTTACTTTAAATGGAAGTTAAAATGGAAGTATATATGAAAACAGTCAGATATTAATTTCCGTCTCGCTTTTATCGACCCCATTCGATTTGTTTCAACCTTTTTTTTTGTTAGCTAACCCTGACATACACGTACATACATACATAGTTTTGAAGAGAAGAGTTTCAATTACCTTCTGTCTGGTTTCATGGATGTGTGCTTAGCCCTTTAGATCAAAGGAAAATATAATAGCAAATTTTAACATCAGGTGTTCTCTACCATCAGCTGAGGACAAAAGGCACTTAAATGCTTCGGGATTGGCATAGTTTTTTTTGGCTCTTCCAATATTTGTTTTTCTCAGTCAATGAAACCCGAGAGAATATTGAAACAGTGAATTATTTCGGAAAGTGACTGCACTCTCTACCACCTGAGAATTAAAATGAGTTAACGATTGCTGTCAAGAGGATAGTTTCCTTCCTATGTTGACTTCTTCAGAGAAATAGTTGTGACCAATTATGTGCAATGAAACCATAAGGAACTTGTAAGCTGTTGATGTTGAAGTACACCATTGAATACAGTGAAGTGTTTGCAAATATGCAATTTCTTGGCAGAACTTTGGGTTCGAGGAATATTGAGTTCGGAAATTGGAGTGAAGTTCTTTAGACAAGCTCTAGAATTCAAAATAAACTTGCAGTGAAATAGATCTGTAGGAAGAAAATACGCTACGAAACTCTTAGAGACAATTTTATTAATGTTCCCTAATGTTAGCGACACTTATTTATATAGACTTAGGCAAATCGTCAAACCACACGATCAGGCCACTAAGGTTTAATAACCACCCGTAGTAAGCGTAGATTTATTTAAGCCGCCCTAGGTCATCGGGTGGCTTTTATTAAAATTACAAATTCAATTCATTCAATACATACGTACGTCTATGACGCTCAGACTTCTTAGTTGGTGATTTAAGATTTGGGCTTATAATATGAGGCTGATTCTGGATGCGTAGAGCCCGCAATGGAATTATCTTGCTCTTTCAAGCATGCTGATGAAATCCCTTCCATATACAACTGGATAAGTCATGGAGGATTTTTTTACTACTAACATTCAAAGAGATTAATACATGTTCATGGTAGATAAATGGGTAGATACTTCCCAAAAAAAATTAAGACGGTTACAATTCACTTCGTAATATGATTGATTATTGGGGTTCAGTGATTGGTTTGGAGCGTCTATACATTTTTCCTGTACGAAGCTTATTAGACGGCCTGATTCCAATATCGTTGTAATAGTCATTTAAGTTTGAGAATACCCTTCTTGAAATGTAGGATCTGTACTATCCTATTCAAACTAGTTTACTGGTACGTTGTTCATTTACTGTTTTCTTCTATGGTGCCGACGTATTCCGTGTCATTGCTTGTACTGGTGCTATTACAGTTGCTGTTGCAGCCGCTGATAATGACGCTGTTATTCTTTGTGTTGCGCTTCCCGTTGGTCTCAATGTTGTTGGTGATCATGCTGCTGCTGTTGCATAGCATGGTATGGACGGAGATTCTAATTCAGGTAAATTATCTGCCAATCTACTTGGCCTTTGTTACATGTTTGAGACGAAGAAACTTTATAATTTCTCGATGTGAAATAGTTATCACGGCAATTGCTTTTGAATCTTTCATATTTACTTAACTTGTTTTAATTTCTCCACATGGTTGGCCCTACAACCATGTATTTATTAGTTTCGGAGTGATAAATACCTGCTGCACCAGACATTTTTCTTCTATATGATTGTACAAAGCAATATCAGCCATAGCTGTGTACATTGATCTCGCCTCTACTTCCTCTTCCTTTTTGCAATAACGAATCTTGTACACCGTAGATACGTTCACCAATGTAAAAAGTACCTTAAATAAATGATGCATACAAAAAAAAATAATATGAGTCTTTGTAAAAGCCAAAGTGAATTTGTATGTGATTAAATGCACAGTTTATTACATAAAGATAAAAGTCAATTCAAATCTTAAAGTAAAAGTAACGTAAATATGGAATTATAGCAGTTCAGGATTTGAAAACTCATACAAAACAAGCTTTAAGCAGATATGAAAATAAATTAGATTATCAAAGGCAAATTCCCTAACCAAATTTTGAAAGGATATAATCAAATAGCTTTTTTTAATCATGCGAAAACGAATGAAATCGTGTAAAAACGGAATCATTTCATGTTTTTTTTTTCAAACCGTATTATTTCAAAACCAGGTAAAAACAGAATTGGGTGTACGCCATAAAGCAAAACCAAACAAGCTTTTTAGACGGTTAACTCACTTCTGAAAAAAAACTCTTACAGACAAATATATTAATGTTGCCTAGTGTTTTCGACACGTTCAAAGGCAATGTAACAACAGCAAAGGAAATACATCGAAAACCTTAACAGTTTGTACATACATGCACAAATGGAAAGTATTGTCATATTTTAATTGATAGCGTTACACAAAAGAACTGCTTTGGTGATTGTCCACCATGTCATGGTGCTTATTAGAACACACATACTTTACGACCTTCAGATAAGATTGCCAAAAGAGGCAGTCCCATAAATCCAGTGGTGGTGTGAGCATATAGCAAACCGTGCCGAAGGATGAATGGTTGAGAGGTAAATCAACCGTTAACGAGCTCCTTCAAGTACCCAGCCAGTACCTGTCGTAAGTGGGCTGTAACCACATCATACCCGCCTATGACATGGTAGCTAAACGTTTTTACCGGTTTACTTGTGGGACCAATCATGAACAAAATTTGATACCAGGATTTCAGATTTTAATAACATGGGCTTTTGTACACAGTGCAAACTTGCTGATTGCACTCAACCTGGTAGGATGCCAGCGCGATCCCTGCTTGTGCAAGTTAAGTAACAAAATATTCTCTCGCCAACGCTACACATGTACTTCAATGGAAACAAACATCGTTCCTGCAAAACTGCTGACATAGCGTCTGGGACACTGGAGACACCGAGATCGCCGCTGCATTCCATCACATACGGCACACGGAAACCCGAGAGCACCAGTGGGAACACAACATCGTTCCGGAGGCGAGCACCAGAGTATTTAAGGTAGTTGTAAGAATATTGTTAGTGCATAGCCAGTCGCCTCAAGTAGCCGCCGCGCGTTATTTTTTAAAATACCTTCCACGTTAGAGCCAGACTCTTCAAGTAGCCGCCGCGCTCCTGAAATCGCACGCCTATCGGTCCTAAAATCGTGTTGTGGTGAAGAAAATAATAAAGGGCCCCGAAGTAGCCCACAGTGACTTAGTGAGCAAAACGGTACTTCGAAGGAACATGCCGCACCACCCGATTTCCCACAGGAGTCCACCCCGAGTAACATACTGTAAGAAACGTCATGTGTTAGTTATAAGTAAAAGTAGAAAACAACGAGTAAATTAAAATAAATTTGCCGGACAATAAGGCTAAAAGTATAACTTATTTAACGAAAGAAGAAAAAAATGAATTTGCCGGACAATAAGGCTAAAAGTATAACTTATTTAACGAAAGAAGAAAAAAGGATAGTTAATATCATTAGAAAAATTAGGTAAACTTTCGAAAAAGAGCAAGGGAAACCTCCATAACAATATCAAAAAAAAAAATAATAACATTGTAGTACCAAAAGTAATGAATGTAAATTAAAGGAAAAAAAGTTAGCCCAGGAAATTGTAAAATTCTAAATTCATGTAATTAAAAGGAAAATATTTATGTAAAACCATTTAACAATTTAAATAATTAAAAGAAAGAAGATGATTAATTAAGAAAATAATATCTGAAATCGTATATACATATCTAGATACAAAGCTAATTCAATTAATATCTTTTCTTATAACCAATATTTAATTGAATTGAAAAAAAAAATTTATATTAAAAAAATCATGCCGGAACTTAGATCAGGCACATTAACTGATCCCAATACCGCAGGTCCCCAAGATCCGCTACCTCAACAACCTGAACAACCACTTCCAATCCCCGTACCTTCCAATATTCATCCTTCAAGTCCCCGACATTCCACAACCAATATTAGTAGTTTCGTACTCCACAACTACACAGCTAAACCCATCAAATTCTAGAATGGCAAGTAGTAACTGCGCAATGTATGGTTCTTCGCACAACGATCAGCGAGAGGTTAGGTCTACTCCAGAATTAGCGGACCTTATTCAATCTAAAGTATGTCAAGTGTTCGAAAAACAGAGCAAACAAATAGTGGAAAAAGTGCTAAGTTCGAACAACGATCATTTTTCGGGTGTAGATCAATCCATCGATGTAGAATATAGGGAAAATCTCTCTGATCTGGATAAAATCCCAGACATCGTAAGGAGTCTAAAAGACTTTTCCAGGAATCCTAGAGAATTCAGCTCTTCGAAAAAAGAGTGTGGATAGGATTGTACAGATTTATAATCCAATTAAAGGTACCCCAGAATATTATGGGATACTGAGCGTGATACGCAACAAAATTGTAGGCAATACAGACACTGCATTGTAATCCTTCAACACGTCCTTAAATTGGGATAGTATATCCAAGTGTCTTATAATGCGCTACGGAGACAAAAGAGATTTGAGTACTCTAGAACACGAAATATCCTCCTTGGTGCAGGGAAATAGTACAGTGTCAGATTTCTTTCAAGTTGTGTATAGCCACTTATCCCTTATTCTTAAGATAAATTGCAGGGATGTCTGTACAGAGACAATGGGGTCTCAGAGGAGATCTACCCAGATTATTAAGTATACGCGAACCTGCCGATTTACCTCAGGCGCTCCACCTATGTCTCAAATTAGAAAATCAGAATTACCGTTCTCACCATTTAAATCATAACCATTCGCCTAGAAACCATAACAACTCTAGTACTCATTTGCCCCCACGAAAAAACTTTCCACAAGTACAGAATAGGCCACAGTTCCACAATTTACAACGTTCAACAACGCCCACAAGTTCCAAATCATGCCAGAACTATGTATTCAAAAAATTTCAATCAAAATTTTAGACCGAATTTTTCACCCAGAGAAGAATCTACTTTTCCTACAAGACCGCCATTCAAAACAGAGCCTGCAGACAATGCTCAAAGCAGCCAAACTAAGGCATTGCCTCAAAGATAACCGTTTCGATCTCAACAAACGCGTATGAGTAATCAAAGAACATTCAATATCGATACGAACGTCGACCCCTCACGCTATGAACAAGCAAGGGAATCTGAAGACGTGTGTACTGATCAAAGCCTAAGTGAATGTCTGGAAGCACAGAACTCTTTCGAGAATGCTGAAACCAACAGTAGCGATATTGTAGACTTCACTGATCTACATTTTTTAGGCTAACGAACTCTTCGTTACCCTACATCGAGGCAAAGACGAGGAATGGAAACATGTTAAAAATCTTGATGGACACAGGATCAACCACGAATTATATCCAGTCGTCTCTCGTTAAAAATCCAATTCCCAATAGTGATAGTTTTAATGCGACCTCAATTGGAGGTAGCACTAAAGTTACACACTATACAGAATTATACCTCTTCAAACTTAAAAGACTCAACATTAAAATTCTTTCTACTACCTTCCCTTATATCTTTTCACGCAATTTTGGGAAATGATTCGCTTAAAGATTTGTCTGCCGTAATTCACACAAAAGAAGACTATATGGTACTCAAGAATGGAGTTAAAATCAGCATCAAACAGCAACCATCACAATCGGTCAATACCCTCCTTCTAAGAACCGACCACATGACTACTCCGCATTGCATGGAAAGTTCGAATTCACTCGACTTCCGTTTGGGCTTAAAAATGCGCCCGCAATTCTCCAAATAAGCGTTGATGACATACTTCGAGACCATATTGGCAAAAGATGTTATATATATAGACGATATAATAGTCTTTGGCTAGGATGTGGTCAGCCATCTCAGTAACCTTAGAGAAATCTTCAAGACTTTAGAGAACGCAAATGTTAAGGTTCAGTTTGACAAATGCGAATTTTTCAGACTAGAAGTTGAGTTCCTCGGATTCGTCATTTCAGGTGACGGAATTAAAACAAATCCCTCGTAAGTGCAAACAATTTTAGATTTTGCAACTCCCAAAACCTTACTCGATTTACGACCCTTTCTCAGTTTATCTGGCTACTATAGAGGGTTTATCAAAGACTATGCTACTTTGACTACTCTTCTCAGAGGAGAAGAAGGACGAATGCCGAAAAATATGGCCAGCAAAAAGATAATCGTGCTAAATACCGACGCAAACAATGCCTTTGATAAGTTAAAGCATGCTCTTTCTTCTAACGATATTATACTTTCATATCCCAACTTTAGAAAAGAATATCATCTCACAACTGACGCTTCTAACTATGCCATCGGTGCCGTTTTAGAACAGGATGGAAAACTTATCACTTTCATCTCTAGAATCCTTAGTAAAACAGAAGAGAACTATACGACTAACGAAAGAGAAATGTTAGCCATAGTTTGGGCACTGGGATATCTTAGAAGTTATTTATAAGGTTCAGCTAAAGTTAAAACTTTGACTGACCATCAACCATTGACATTTGCACTCAGTCATAAAAACCACAATAGAAAAATTAAAAGATGGAAAGCGTTCCTTGAGGAATACGACTACGAACTGGTGTACAAGGCAGGGAAAGCCAATGTCGTTGCCGACGCTCTGTCGAGATCTTCCCAGCACACTCAGCTAAATGCTTTAACCTCCACGGTACATAGCCACGAAAGCTCTGCTCAACAATTGTTTCAGATCGCCGAAGAACCGATTAACCTGTTCAAGAATTAAATTATACTTAACGTAGGCGAATCTTCTCTATATGCATTTCAAATAGTTTTCCCAACTTTCCCAACATTCCCAACTTACCATCGTCATACGGTAACAGAAGCACAGCATACCAAGGAAAAACTGATAGAAACTTTCAACGAACAAACTTTAAAAGCAAGAATAGCGCAAGAGATATACCCAATACATTTTAGTCAGTACAAAATCCGATTCGCTAGGAAAATGGTAACCGATTTGACAGATGCGGCCTCACAAGAAGAACTAATAATCAAAGAGCATAATCGTGCACACCGAAATAGCACAGAAAATAAGATTCAAATACTCCAAGTTTTATTTCCCCCAAATGAGAGCAAAAGTGGACAAAATAGTCAAACAGTGCATGACATGTAAGGAGCATAAATACGACAGGCACCCCAATAAGCCAATAATTTAATCAACACCAATTGCTTCATATCCAGGACATATTCTACACATCTACCGGTATTGACAAATTTTCGAAATACGCGCTAGCAAGGATTCTTAAGTCTAGATCTGCAGAGGATATAACTAACATTATCCTTCGGGGTACCAGAAAATATCGTTGTAGACAATGAAAAGTCAATAAATTCCAACTCGATCATATTTATGATTGAAAATTTCTTCAAAATTAAGATATATAAAGTACCTCCGTATAGTAGCTCTGTGAATGGGCAAATCGAAAGATTTCATTCAACACTTTCAAATCATGCGTTGCCTTCAATCTCAAAATTCACATAGTACATTCTCAAAACTCTTAGACAAATCGATTCTCGAATATAATAACTCTATACACTCCACAATAAATAAGAAACCAATCGATGCTTTCTTTGCAAGATCAAAGATTAATGATCCTGAAGCACTTGAAAAAGATATATACATAATCAAAAAAATTTAAGAGAAACAGCTAGTAGATGTGGAATATCACAACAAAAAGAAAAAGCCATTAAAAAAATATAATATAGGAGAAGTTATCTACACTAAAATTAATACCCGTATTGCAAATAAGCTTACCCCCCGATTTAGAAAAGAGATAGTAGCAGATGATAGGAATATTACAGTTAAAACACAGTCTGAGAAAATAGTACACAAATCACACATTAAAAACTGATCCCTTTCTTTTAGACTGAGAACGATGTTAGGAAGTGTGCTATCTGGATACCAGATATTCGATTATTCTGGTATAAACTTGCTGGCCTTAGATAACGGGATGGCAATGGTACAAAACCGCCAATTTAAAAAAATCCACATCATAGACTTACAAACATACGAGGACTTACTAGAAAATCTTAACGAAACAGTGACAACAAAATTCAGCGACAGAGACCCAATGTACCCATTCATGCTTCATGATATTGAGCAAACACGACGTCATATCAATAGTCTAAAGCCGATCAATAAAATAAGACGATCTCTATATTTCTCTGATCACGAAGACTTGATGCTATTAACGGCAAAACTTGACCAATTGGCCGAAAATAACGATCAACAAATTTCTGTTAATAATATCATCGAAAAAAGATTTAACGAATTGGCAAATCGAGAAAACGAAATTCTAAATAAACAGAAAGCAGCAAATAAATTGAGACAAGAATATGCCTAAGTTATTAAATGTAATATCGATCTAATAAAGAAATATTGATTGTGCCAAAATGTAATAATCTAATTTTTGGATTAAAAACCTATTGTCCTACTTTTGAGAATCTAACCATATGCAATAGAAATAGCCTTGTAGATATAAGTAATACTTCATGCTTGCCCAAGCTGCTCAGTAATTCACCTGCATCATGATCCCTTATGAGGAATCAGCAAATATCATCAGTTGAAGAAGGGACCGGCAGAACCTTATTTCTAAATCAATTTAACGGCACCATACGAAACAACAATGACGAAATGAACCTGACAGGATCCTTTATTATTCAATTCCAAAATGTTACAGTGGAAGTCGACAACGTCACATTCTATTCAAACGAGGTTACCATAGTACAACCCATACCAGCGCTGCTGCAGCCACAGGCACCCATAGATAATATTGAAGAAAACCTTTCCTTGGAATTGGTAAAATAACTGCATCTTACCAACAGAAAATATATTGGACTCATCAACAACGAAAATTCAAAGAGGCAGCTCATCAGCTTTGGGCTGTTAGCGTTGGGCTCACACTCGTCATACTCCTTCTTCTGTACATCAAACGGGTGAAAAGCTACGCAAAAATAGTCATTCAACCAGAGACAATAAATCTATCAGACCATTCGTTGGAAGTCAATTCGGAAGAAACTCAGGGTCCTGCCGAAGAAGTAAATAAGAATCCAAAGGTATCAAGGCTGAGTAGAATTCCCTACTTCTAATAGGATTCGATCGAAGACGCTCGAAAACTAAGCATGGGGGAGCTAAGTAACAAAATATTCTCTCGCCAACGCTACACGTGCACATCAACGGAAACAAACATCGTTCCTGCAAAACTGCTGACATAGCGTCTGGGACACTGGAGACACCCAGATCGCCGCTGCATTCCATCACGTACGGCACACGGAAGCCCGAGAGCACCAGTGGGAACACAACATCGTTCCGGAGGCGAGCACCAGAGTATTTAAGGTAGTTGTAAGAATATTGTTACTTACTTACTTACTTAAGGTGGCGCTACAGTCCGGGGTGGACCTGGGCCTCAACCAACAAGCGTCTCCAGCCAGCTCGATCTTTAGCTAGCTGTCTCCAGTTTCGCACGCATAGTTGGTTGAGGTCCCTTTCCACTTGCGTGCGCCACCTGAGTCGCGGTCTTCCTCTACTGCGCCGTCCCTCGGGGGTGGATTCGAAGACTTTTCGGGCCGGAGTATTGGTTTCCATCCGCTCTACATGACCTAGCCATCTCAGTCTTTGGATCTTCACTCTTCTGGCTAAGTCGATGTCGCTGAACAGCCCGTATAGTTCGTCATTATATCTCCTCCTCCACTCACCGTCTATGCAGACGGGACCGAAAATCACACGAAGAATTTTCCTCTCGAAGCAACCAAGGGCAGCTTCATCCGCTTTTGACAAAGTCCATGCCTCCGCGAATATTGTTAGTGCAGTCTTAAGTTAGCGTGTAAGGGGTTATTATGCTCATTTAAATAGAAATTAAATATTTTTTTTAAACAAACAGAACACAAAAATGTTTAATTTGCATAAGTGATGTTGACATACATTCTCCTCCTGGCTCCTCCTGGATAGCCATCACAACAACCTTCTCAAGAACGAGGTAGACTTAAGCAAAAAGTCGTAAGCTTTAAGAATGTAAGCGAGCACCTCATAACAATCCGCATCAGAGCTAAACTATCCTACGCTTCGACAAAGGAGAAGGTTGACAATAGCAACTTCTACGATCTCCTAGACAGAACATACGATCACTGCCTCAGTTATAACACTAAGATCGTTCTGGGAGATCTCAACGCACAGCTAGGCAAGGAAGACATTTTTTCTACAGCTATCGGAAAACACACCATCCACGACAACATATCCGGCAATGAGGCTGATGGATTTCCCCTGCCGGACACTCAAAATAAGGCAACGAAGAACTTGTTAATCTAAAAATGTATATCAGAAAAATCTTTAACTTCTTTCTGTTTCGAATCGCTCTGCATTTGTGTCCATGTTGTCTCTTAATTTTTTTTTTTTTTTGTTTTCTTCGTTTTTGTTTTATTTTATAATTCATTTTTCTTACATGCTAGACAAAAATAACTAATACTAGCTTAACTAACTTCACAATCGTTCTTACATCTAACCTACTGACCCTATACGGGTACTCTAAGCTATTCTGAACTAAATTTAATTGTGCCTTTCGGCTTAGACTATGGTTTAGTTTTTTTTTTTTTTTTTTTATTTTATCTGAATGTACTTTCTGATTAGTTTGGCCAAGAAAACTGGTAAAAAACTTGGCATTATTTATGTATCTTAACCTATCTTAAACTTACTTAACCTAATATAAAAACTTTTAAGCTAACTTAACTATGTCCGTAACAGTACGGCACGTGCACCAGGGCGTATATGTTATGTATATGCCTAACATATAAAATTTATACGCCGTGGTGCACTTTTTTTTTATTTATCAAATTTTTTTTTCCTACGTTATTTTGAAAATCCAGCGGCGGCGGGGGCTGGTTTTGGTGTAGCCACCAGTAAAATTGCCGTTCTTTGGCAGACTCTCTCCTGTCTCGAGCAGAGATCGCTCTACTGAACCGGAAGAGATCCTCGTGAATGCGAGCGACATCCCGTTCGTATTGGAGTCGCCTGTCCACTGTTCGGAGTACGACGTGGAAGATGACAGGACATCCTTGTGGATCCTGCATTAGGCCAATTGTGTCGATATAGAGGAACGCTTCAGGAGGAATAAAGCCGGTGAGGCGCACTCTCTCATGGTACATAACATTGGGGTAGTAAGCCCCAAAGATCAGACTGTTAGAAGAAGTCATAGCTCGTGCAATATGCCTTCTGATCAGTTTAATAATAAAATTATCTATCCTGTTCAAGTTTGCCTCGTTGTACAGGACCTCGTTAGGATAGAACTTCTTGTACTCAGACTCGGGTGTACGATACAACCGGAGACAAGTGCGAAGACACTGTCTCTCGAACAACCTCATCTTTTCCATTTGGGAAGGACTCACATTGAACCACAGTGGACAACCGTAGGCCGTAACTGGCCGGACGAGGGCCATGTAGCAGATTACCTTTACTCTGGTGTCAAGTTGGCTGCTGTAAAACAACCCCCTTGCCACAGCAAAGGCCTTTTTAGCCTTCGCCAGAGCAATATCTTTATGTTTGTCAAAATACAGATATTGGTCCAACCAAATGCCTAGATGCCTTACTACACTTTTCACATCTAACGGTCGTCCCTGCGGGTCAATTATGCCGAACTTACGCCAGTTTGTGCGCGTATCCCATGCTGCCATGTACAGCGGGGTCCTGAAAAGGATAGTTTCACACTTCAGGAAGTTGATAATCAACTTCCAGTCGTCGCAAAATCGCTGAATTTGTTCGAAGTCACATTGCAACAAGATATTTATTACTTCGACCTTCGGACCTGATCTGTACGCTACTAGATCGTCGGCATACGCAATTAAGTGCGGCATGGAACCTATAAGATCTGCAGTGAATATTGAGAACAAGATCGGCGAACCAACAGCTCCCTGTTGCAGACCATTTTTGATGTCAAAGACCATAGTAGAAGTTACGTCGCCACTTTTCACGACGAACTTTCTGCCTACTATCATGTCATAGATCGTGTATAGCAATGGTTTACTTATGCCGAGCCTGACCAGCTTGAGGAAGAGACCCTCTAACCAAACGGTGTCGAACGCTTTCTCCAAGTCAATCAGACATGCACCCGTGCATTGTTTTTTATCTTTGTTCCACTGAATGTCGGATACCAGTTTGGACGCGGCATGTATAGTTTCATGCCCCGCCCTGAATCCGAACTGGTTGTCCGGTATGATTTTATTTTCCTCAACCCATTGTTTCAGAACTCGAATGACTATCTTTTCAAAAACCTTGCTTATGCAAGGAAGAAGACTGATCGACCGAAGATTTGTCGGGATAGATTTGTCTTTGTCCCGTTTAGCGATTGGTTGCACTACAGCTGTTTTCCAGTGTGCCGGGTAATAAGCATTACTCAGCGCATTATTGAACAGTGTTGTGTAAATCTGCACGGCTTCGGGGGGAAGATAGCGAAGCACAATATTTGGTATACCATCGATTCCCGCCGACTTTTCTTCTTCAGCGAGTTAAAGATACCCTGAAGATCTTCTTGAGAAATCAAGATGTGATTTCCATCATTGGCGACGGCATTATTTGCCATGTTATCGTCACTGAACCTGGTAAAACCAGGATTCTCAGATCGCCATTGACTTATCTCGTTTCGGAGCTCGAAGTGGTTTAGCGAGGCGCTATGCTCCAGGTCATGATTCGGCCTACGAACCGCGTTGACCGTATACACTCGCAGCACCATGCTTTCACCTTCTCCTGGGGATCTTCAACCACGAAGAAGTCGTTGTCTAGCACTGCCCCATCTGGATCGATGCCAACTGAAGTCAGTAGTTGTTGGTTATTTGTCGTCCTGGGAAGTCTAACGGCCTGAATGTCGTTCTGATCTTTCCTCCGAAATATTTTATTTACTTGTGGGAACATACCCGGGTTGTTAGAACGTACAGCCCGGATCTTATCGCCCCAGTGCAAGCTTATGGCCAAACTATAATTAATACGTATTAACTGTTGGAGGTTCTTGATCTCCGATTTCAATGCCCTGACTTCCGCGTTTTGTGGGTCTGTAAACCACCTGTGCAAGAGTTTGAGTCTTGATAGCAGCCTACTTTTGTGCACGTGAAGTGCATCGATGGTAGCATTTCGATAAACATCGCTGTCATCGATTTGTACTACCTTCGGAATAGTCTTGTCCATGGTACGTTTAATTACGTCGTCCATTTGTATGAGGTACCTGTCAACCTCTTCGTTCGTTAGGTTTCTGTTTGATGGAGGATTGATCCCACTCGAACGTAGTTCTGTGGATAACGTCCTGGAGAAGCGAGGCCAGCGGGTCTTATTGTAATTATAAGGATTCCTCTGGATATACTCCTCCAGTTCTTCCACCTCGTTCGGGAGCTGAATAGCCGCGAAGAGTCCGCAGTGATCACTCTCGTACTCAACCGCAGTTAAACAGTTCCGCGTGCGTCTCTCCACGTCTAGTATCGTCAGTCGTCTGTCGATCAGCAACAGATCCAGATAGGACCCGGATCTGGAGTACGATGGCCTATCAGTTGCAAGCAAATCTAGCTTGAACTCAATATTGTGCTCTGCCAGCCAGTTATACAGTGGGTTTCCCCGTTGGTTCAGCTTAGTTTCGCTGGCCATCAGCACGTCTGGATTGTGAGCTTGCATAAGGTTGCCGAGCGTTAATTTGCGTTCTGTCCTAATCAGTGAATTCACATTCACTGCTAGGATCTTAATGTTACTAGCTGCGTGCGCAGCCATCAATCCGATGATGCGTTTGGCACGGCAAACACCGTCGACTAGATCAATTCTACTCTCGCTGCTTGCTCCTGGAAACGTTTTTCGAGCTGAGCGATCTGCCCCTGGATAGAGAGCAGTAACGTCATCATATCCAGATTCGCTTCAGGTAGCTTTGCCACTGGGACGGGGGCTACCTTCGGCACTGTCTATTGTACCGGTCGCCTTCTTGATGCCATTTGGGCGTAGGAGACGGCCGGATTAACAGTGGTAGCTGGAGCACGGGCCACTGGCCTTGCATCTACCGTTTGTGTCTTCCTTTTGGCCTCTATACTTTTCCTGATTTGTTGAACTTTAGGACATCCCCGATAGTTAGCAGGGTGCCCGTTGTTCTTGCAGAGAACGCATGTGAGCATAGCCCTGTCCTCGACTTTTTCCGTCCCTAGGGGGCATTCCCCATGCATGTGGGTTTTTGCGCATTTGACGCAGCGAGACTCCATGTTGCAGTTCGCCGCGGCATGCCCAAACCTCTGACAGCGTGCACATTGGAGTATGTGCTTCGTCTTTGTTAATGTATCCCAATTAACAGAAATGGAGCCGAAACGAGTCATTCGCTTTAGGCTCTCTATGCTACTGTCTGGGGTGACCTGAACGAGAAAGTTTCCTGTTCTCCCTTCTCGCTACCGCAGCGTTGGAGGGCTTAACCCCAACGAATGTGACATCGTCGCTCTGCGCCTGGCGCAGCACAGCGAGGATCTCTTCGGAATCAGTAGCGGTGTACACGCCCTTAAGGGGCAACATATCCGGCAATGAGGCTGATGGATTTCCCCTGCCGGACACTCAAAATAAGGCAACGAAGAACTTGTTAATCTAAAAAATGTATATCAGAAAAATCTTTAACTTCTTTCTGTTTCGAATCGCTCTGCATTTGTGTTCATGTTGTCTTTTAATTCAGCATTATCCGTACATACGCCATCGGTTTGAGGATTCGCTTGTATGCCGGTGCGGTACGAGTATTGCTGAGGAGATCAATTTTGCTCATTGGAGCTTGTTGCTTGAAGTGATGGTCGAAATCCATATGGGCCTTAGTCTGGAATGTATCCCTTCCTGTAGGCTCCTGCTTTATTCGCAAATTCTACGAAAATTGTCTGCTTATATCGTAATTAGAGTTGTTACGTGGAGGCTGCGGTGGCCTTGCTTTAAAGTTCTGTTGTTGATACTGCATTGGCCTCCTGAACCTCTGGTGTTGCGCTACATTAGCATGTTGCAGGTTAAAATATTGCCTGCTTGTCGATGGTTGAGATTTTGGTTTATTTGCTGGATATTGAATGGGTTGATTTCTTCGTACATTAGTCTGTTGGTTGTTCGCGTAATTCATGATGAGACACTTCGAAATACTCTTCCAATTAAGGGGAGTGTTAAAAGATTCTAATGCCACGTCGGCACAACCAATGATTTTATTTCTAATTCCGATGATTGGTTCATAAGTCTCCAGAACTCTATGAAGACTTTTTCTCCATGAGCTAAATTCTCCTGCATTCCCTGAGAAAGTCCTAATACTTCATACTATGTCTGGCACTCTATCTAAGTCAGAGAGGTCGTTTCTGTATTCAGGATAGATCTGTTGCTGTTGCTGTTGCTGTTGCTGTTGCTGTTGCTGTTGCTGTTGCTGTTGCTGTTGCTGTTGCTGTTGCTGTTGCTGTTGCTGTTGCTGTTGCTGTTGCTGTTGCTGTTGCTGTTGCTGTTGCTGTTGCTGTTGCTGTTGCTGTTGCTGTTGCTGTTGCTGTTGCTGTTGCTGTTGCTGTTGCTGTTGCTGTTGCTGTTGCTGTTGCTGTTGCTGTTGCTGTTGCTGTTGCTGTTGCTGTTGCTGTTGCTGTTGCTGTTGCTGTTGCTGTTGCTGTTGCTGTTGCTGTTGCTGTTGCTGTTGCTGTTGCTGTTGCTGTTGCTGTTGCTGTTGCTGTTGCTGTTGCTGTTGCTGTTGCTGTTGCTGTTGCTGTTGCTGTTGCTGTTGCTGTTGCTGTTGCTGTTGCTGTTGCTGTTGCTGTTGCTGTTGCTGTTGCTGTTGCTGTTGCTGTTGCTGTTGCTGTTGCTGTTGCTGTTGCTGTTGCTGTTGCTGTTGCTGTTGCTGTTGCTGTTGCTGTTGCTGTTGCTGTTGCTGTTGCTGTTGCTGTTGCTGTTGCTGTTGCTGTTGCTGTTGCTGTTGCTGTTGCTGTTGCTGTTGCTGTTGCTGTTGCTGTTGCTGTTGCTGGTGCTGTTACTGTTGCTGTTGCTGTTGCTGTTGCTGTTGCTGTTGCTGTTGCTGTTGCTGTTGCTGTTGCTGTTGCTGTTGCTGTTGCTGTTGCTGTTGCTGTTGCTGTTGCTGTTGCTGTTGCTGTTGCTGTTGCTGTTGCTGTTGCTGTTGCTGTTGCTGTTGCTGTTGCTGTTGCTGTTGCTGTTGCTGTTGCTGTTGCTGTTGCTGTTGCTGTTGCTGTTGCTGTTGCTGTTGCTGTTGCTGTTGCTGTTGCTGTTGCTGTTGCTGTTGCTGTTGCTGTTGCTGTTGCTGTTGCTGTTGCTGTTGCTGTTGCTGTTGCTGTTGCTGTTGCTGTTGCTGTTGCTGTTGCTGTTGCTGTTGCTGTTGCTGTTGCTGTTGCTGTTGCTGTTGCTGTTGCTGTTGCTGTTGCTGTTGCTGTTGCTGTTGCTGTTGCTGTTGCTGTTGCTGTTGCTGTTGCTGTTGCTGTTGCTGTTGCTGTTGCTGTTGCTGTTGCTGTTGCTGTTGCTGTTGCTGTTGCTGTTGCTGTTGCTGTTGCTGTTGCTGTTGCTGTTGCTGTTGCTGTTGCTGTTGCTGTTGCTGTTGCTGTTGCTCTGTCCCTTTGGTAGCTGTTCAGACTGTTGTTGTTGCAGCTGCTGCTGTTTTTCAGCTTCGTTAGCCGCTTTCCTGGCTCTCAATTTATTTTGAGGGCTTGGATGAATCGGATGACGTTAAAATTCTAAAGGGAGCAGTTTTGATCATTGAAGAATTGCCGGCATTAATTTAATTATACGTTCATCTTTTTTTGTTTCACAAGCTATCGATGTTTTTAGTTAGTTAGTTACACTGTGGTTCAACGTGAGTCCTTCCCAGATGGAAAAGATGAGGTTGTTCGAGAAACATTGTTGTTTGTCTTGAGCCTGAGTACAAGAAGTTCTATCGTAACGAGGTCCTGTACAACTAGACAAATTTGAGCACGATAGATAATTTTATTATTAGGCTGATCAGAATGCTATTGCACCAGCTATGACTTCTTCTAACAGTCTGATTTCCTCAATGGTATGCACCATGAGATTATCGGCTTTATTCCTTCTGAAGCGTTCCTCTATCTCGACACAATTGGGCTAATACAAGACCCACAAGGATGTTCTGTCATCTTCCATGTCGTACGCCGAACAGTGGACAGGTGACTCCAATACGAACGGGTTGTCACTCGCAGTCACGGGGATCTCCTCCGGTTCAGTAGAGCGATTTCTACTCTAGACATGAGAGAGTCTGCCAAATAACGCCAATTTGACTGGTGGTTTCACCAAAATCAGTGCCCACTGCCGCTGCCTTTTCAAAATTACCTGGTAGTTGACCATGGTGGCCAACTTACATAGTTTTTGAGGTAGGTTAAAAAAAATAATATAATATAAAACAAAAAATGCAAAAAAAGGCATAAGACAAACATAATTATAAAACAAAAAAATAAAATGTAAAACAAAAATCAAAAAAAATTGCACCATGGCGTATAAATTATATATGTTAGGCATATACATAACATACTATATGCCCTGGTGCACGTGTCACTACTGTTACGGACATAATTAATATAGTTTATAAGTATTTTTTACATTAGGTTACGTTACTTTGATAAACTAAGCCAAGTTTTTCACCAGTTTTCTTGGCCAAACAAACGGTTCCATCTATAAAAACAGAAAAAATCATAGTCTTAGCCGAAAGGCACATTTAAATTTAGTTCAGAATAGCTTAGAGAACCCGTATAGGGTCTAAAGGGTAGGTTAGATGTTAGAACGATTGCTAAGTTAGTTAAACTAGTTTTAAGTATTTTTGTCTAGCATTAAGTATAATAAATTTAGATATAAACCAAAAAAAAAACAAAATGTTTAATACCTGGGTAAAGTTTTCATCAACAAGCGATTGTCAAATAATCATGTCATTAAAGGGGTTTTGTATATTTCGCTCACAGAGGACTTTCAGTGACCAAGCACATTTTGCCAAATTAATGTTAAATTGAGACTCTTCAAGTACAATAAAATACAGTAAAAATAAAGTAAAAATAAAAGAAATCCAACAAGCTTAATCCTTCTTTCTTTATTCAATGATAACTGACAACTGTGTTTCCTCCGCGACGGTCACAATACGACTGTCCTTTCTGATCATTTCTGGTCTGATTAGGACCGAGGGTTTCTGAATCTAACTCTGAATCCTTCTGTATCGCATTTAAATCTTCGTTCTCCATTTCAATGTAACCTTCAGCTGGTAATTCACACCATGGTTTGAGCTTCTCCGAACTCATCACGGTACTGCTTTGATTCATCTGCATCCCCGGTATGTCTTCTAACAAGTAGCGCTCATTCGGTAACACAGTTACGGTTCCCACCACAATGTCAAAGAAAAGCATATTTTAGCAATATGACACACAGCAAACGTGTAATGCACAAGCGATCGGATGACCTCCGAATTCCAAGCCAATCGTCTGCGGCATATCCGTTCTAATTACGAAACAAGAAAGAAGCAATATGAAAATGCAATTTATGGAATTATCGATCACTTGTTCAAACGAGGCAAATGCGATGACCTTATTTTTCATTTACCTTTTATATTATTAATGTTGTACAAGTTAGTTCTATTCGAGACTCAGTTTTTTTTCAAAAGGGAAACTTCGGAGTTATGTATATTTGGCGCAGTCGGTTGGATTCGTCAAGCGGGCATAGTTTGTGAAATACGCGTACGTCTTTACGTTTAGTGGCGAATAAATGTTTCCCTTTTAAAACAACCGTTTTCGTACAAAATATTTTCCAAAGTTGCAAAGTTTTGTTACTGCGCTCAAAAGTGCAAGTAAGTAATTGAAATAATTAATTGATCGAGATAAGTTTGGATTATATTTAAGTGTCAACGTAATTATGAATGTCATGGTCCTTCTCTAGTTCCTTCCATGTCATGTCGACAACATTTTGTATATATGTGAGGTTTACCACGTGAATTATAGTTGATGTATTCTCGTATAGAAATTGGTTGTAACTTCTTTCTTACTGCAGTGTCATTTTGGTATACTACGTCTTTGGGTCTTACATGTTTTGTCTTTCTATTCTTATTATTATGTTGTATCATTTTGTCTTGAGCGATAGTAAGTTTCAACGGAGTGTCTTCATAAAAAGCCTTGTTAAATAAAATGTCTATAGGTTTTTTCTGAGTAACAGATTGGATAGTTGCATTGTATTCTTTTGCTGCTCTTATAAATATTTCTACTGGTTCAAGTAATGAGTGTTCTGTTTTAATACATCTCTCTATTTCCTGTAGTGTACTGTGTACTCGTTCGACTTGTCCATTGGGCGTACTATGGTTTGTTGTAACATAATATAATGTTATGTTGGATCTTTCCATGAGAGCCTTGAAGACTGTTGATGTGAATGCTAAATCTTGGTCGCACGTTATAAGTTTGCAAGCTGGAAATATTTGCAACAGTTCTAAAACTTTGTTTGACATTTCTTGTCTGTTTTTAATTTGCTTGATAATGAGAAATTTTGAATATGCGTCTATGCATGTAAGAAATGTTTGCTTTTCAGCGAACATTACATGAATGTGTGTTGATTCTCCCTCTTTTGTTGGAATTGGTGCTTTACCAATGGGCTGTAAATTGGGGTGTTAGGCCAATAATATTGCTCTATGATCTGTTTTACATTCTCTCGGGCATTTCTATATGCTCGGTTATGAGCAGAAATAAGAGAGCAAGGATATATCCAACTTCTACCTCTCTTGCCCCTTGATTTCATCTGACAGCGTTTTTTATACGCTTTTTCTCCCCTGTCTGTGAATACGTGTGAGCTTTTGAGAACAGCTGGTAAACAGCTGATACCATTCCCCAACCGTAGTAGTGGGGTGAATTATAGTTCTTATTTGAAAATTCGGTCGTTACTGAACTTTTTTTCAAATTTTGGTGTTAAATTTTCAACACAGAAATGAGGGGGTAAGCAAACGAACAAAGCGTATGTTCATGAAGCAGATTTATTAAACTCCCATTTGTGGCAATTACTGTCTGAAGCACTAGGGTGAAATTAATGAATACTTTACTTTACTTTACTTTACTGTATGAATAATACATATTAAATGCATTCACGCGAAACTTGTGTACAAGTACTACTAATAATAATATTGAAAAATTTGCATGAATCATTTAAAAAAAAAAACTTTTTTGGTCATTTTAGTTTTTTAAAGAAATGTGATGGAAGTTTATTCCAAATTTTGACAATCTTTTTCATGAGTTAGTTGTAGTTGCATTATTTAGACATTTTTCTGAACAATTATGAAGTTTAAATTTATGAGTTTTCACTATTCATAAATGATATACAACTGCAAACTGATCGCCTATATATTACTTTGAAGAATTAAATTGATTCAACATATTCCTGTAAATAGATTTACATGTATTATTTAAATAGCATTACATTTTTATTCACCCAAGTATTATATGTGCTATTAAAAATATGAGTCAAGTTTTAAACACCCTCCGAACAATAGTACATGAGATTGGGCAAATCCACGAATCTGAAGCCATTATCCCACAAAATCCACGATTCGGCCGTTTTTGTAAGAGGATATGTGATATACAAGGGAGTTCCACTACTCTCACATTTCTCTCCGGTGTGGACTAAGGGAAATTCTCGCAGAAGTTGGATATCTTCTTGCTCTCTTATTTCTGGTTATGAGTTTGTTTAATGATTTCTATTTGGTCGTCCTTATTTATTTTGACATTAGCGACCTTATGAATTTGTTTTTAAAATGTTTCTTTAAGATTGTTTTTAATTCATACAATGGAATCAGTAGGTCGTGTATTGTTTCAACATCTTTATTTATAATAATTTGTTGAATTGGTTTACCGGTCTACCTATGACATCTATACCATCTTCTTCGCTACTTTCGACGGAATGTGATTTGTTAGAATCGGGAATTTGGTTTAAAATTTGTCTTGACAAAGCGTCAGCGACTACATTTGTATGACCTGGCTTATAAACCATTTTAGGTGCATGTTCTTCTATAAGAACGTGCCATCTCGTTTGGGTTTCTTGGGGAAACTGCAAATGTCAGAGGTTAGTGATCCGTGTGGATCTCTAAGTTTGTGACACCATATAAATAATTCCGTAAATTCTTTAGAGCGTTGACGATCGCGAAAAATTCTCTTTCGTTTGTCGCAAAATTTCGTTCTGAATTGCTCAGAGTTTTCGATATAAAAGTTATGGGTTTGTTGTCTTGTGACAAGACTTCCCCGACTGCGTTATCTAATGCGTCAGTGGTTAATATGAATTTCTTTGAGAGGTCCGGTTGTGTTAGTTCAACTTTAATTTAGGAAGTTTAAGTATAAGAAAATGTTCAACTTCCCCTAATCCCCGTCAGGATTCCGTTACTCAGAAGCCCCCTTCTCTTAACATTCGCCCTAGATCTCTCCCACCAACCTCCAACCCATCTTCTCTTAACAATCTCACTAGGTCTCGCCCAACTACATCTAACCCCTCTATTGTCACACCTAATCGTCCGTTGTCCAACAATCCAGTAAGTAGTAATTGGTCTTTTAAAACGGGCTTGTATCCTAACTTTAAAACAAGTACGAGATTCCCTAACTTCAAACGCGTATTTTTTTACCTTAACGCATCCTCCTCTATCAAAACTTCCCTTAAATACCCAAACTTTATTCATTCTCACACTCTCAACCCCAATCGTCCTCCAGTGTCTGTACCAGCAAAGCCACTTTCTGGCTCTACGTAAACTTCTTCCGATAGTTCGAATACTAACCCCTCAAAATCGCTAACTCCACCGCGTTCCTTCATTGATCCGCTGTTTTCTCCTACTGCTAAACTAACGAAACAACTGACCGACTCTGGGGATGATGGACGTTATGTCCTTTCACGCTTACGTGATCGTAAGATCTACGAAAACATTCGTCTCTATCTCGCGTATTTGCATGACAAGGATGACTCCATCTGCATCGACGAGGTTACCAAAACAAATGTTATGGTTTCGCTAAACCAAGAAGGCCTCCCAACCGAACCTTCCGAATTAAAAAAGATTTTCGTCCATATCCATGAGAGTCTTAATATTCCCCCACTAATGTTGCTAACGATTTATCCACATTCGCCTCTCATATCGCTTCAAAACGAATCGCCCATCTTCAACGAACTCGCGCTAATTTAAAAAACTATTCTCGTTCCTAACGATTCCGTTACCGCCATTAGTCACCTATCTATATATTACCAAAACGTTCGGGGATTGCGCACTAAATCATCCACCGTATTTCTGAACTCTCAAAATCTGCCTTACGACGTTTTTGCCCTCACAGAAACAAACCTCTCTTCATCCTTTAACAGTTACGAGTTCTTTACTTCTAACTTCAGTGTTTTCCGTGATGATGGTTTGGGTAAAGCCGATAACTCGTCTGGACGCGGCGTTCTCCTGGCTATCAATAACAAATATGATTCCTCACTCTTTAAATCATCGCACACCGCCGATTTCGAGTTCATTTGTGTTAAGCTATCTATTCTTAAACGAAATCTCTATCTCTTTTGTTGTTACATTCGCCCGTCCCAACCAATTCAGAGCTACCAGCTCGCCATTGATGCCATCGACTCCGTGTTTAACGAAATTGATTCTAATGACGATGTCATAGTCATGGGTGATTTTAACCTTCCCCGTCTACAGTGGATTCAATCTGATGATGAGACACATTTTGTTTCTCTTTCTAGACTGTCTCTCTAACACCGGCCTATATCAAATAAGTAGTATTACCAACTGTCTTGGTAGACAACTCGATCTTATATTTTCATCTGACATTATTAACTGCATTGTCATTGAAAGCGATCATCTTCTGTCTACTTTAGACCGATACCATCCCCCTGTCTTTGTTTCCTTTTCCTACAGTAATTTGATTCGAAAAAATCATTCGCCAACCTCTTGTAGCCTTTACTTTCGTAAAACTGATTTCGTTAAGCTCAATTTTTTGCTAAGCCGCGTTAATTTTAATCTTGCTTACATTAATATTGAAACCGTCCTTTCGTCTTTCTAGTCTATCCTCTCCGGTTGTCTCGATAAAGCTGTACCTCTCAAATACCATGCAAATTGTCCCACATCCCCTCCTTGGTATAATAAACAATTACGATCACTTCGTAACAAAAGAAACAAACTCTGAAAAGCTTACCTCAAATCTCGCTCTGGCTTCGACCACTCCATTTACCAGCTTACTCACCTAAAATTTACTAAACTTTCTGAATCTCTCTATCTGAAATATATCGACCGAATGCAATCCAATCTCATAACGGATCTTAAGATTTTTTACCGATTTATTAATACCAATCGAAAATGTGATAGTTATCCCCCTAATCTCAAATTTGACAACACTGCCTCGTCTGATCCCCCAAACCATCGCAAACTTATTCGCCGATTTCTTCAGTCAATCGTACAATGGTTGTTCCAATGAGCTCGATCAAGATTACTTCTCATATCTGAACAATTCCGCCCAAACATCATTAGCTTCTATTCACGTAACTGCGCGCCTTGTTGAAGAAAAGATCAACACACTTAAGGACGACTATAACCCAGGTCCCGATGGGTTGCCTGCAATTGTGCTCCAAACCCATCAAAGCCACCTCTGTCGTACCACAAGGTAGCCACCTCGGTCCACTAATATTCGTACTTACCATCAATGATGTTGCCCGTATTATTATGAACTCTCATCTCTCTGTTTACGCCGATGACATGAAAATATATTCGTTCATCTCCTCCCCCTCTGACTCCTGCTCACTTCAAGATGACCTAAATAGTTTTTCTATTTGGTGTCAAAAAAACGATCTCCAACTTAACATCAGTAAATGTCAATCCATTACATACTCCCGCAAACGTCCACCGCATCCCCATAGAAACTATTTCCTCAGCAATGAACTAGTCCCTTCAGTATCATCTTTACGGGACTTAGGCGTAATCTGTGATCGTGAGCTCAACTTTCTTTCCCATATTGACAATATTATAAGTAGAGCAAAGTCTACGCTTGGCTTCATCAAACGCTGGTCAAAAGAATTTTTGAATACCTGTGTCATAAAATCTCTATACACCACCTTCGTCAGACTCATTCTCGAATATGCCAGCCAAGTATGGTCACGTATCGGTCGTCGTATCGAAGCTGTCCAGCGTAGGTTTCTACATTTCGCTCTACGTGATCTTGCCTGGACTGATAGAACCAACTTACCTCCTTACTCTGATCACCTTAAACTAATCCGCCTCGAGTCCCTCGAAAACCGTCGTAAAACTGCCGATCTGCTCTTCCTCCACCAACTGATTACTGGTAATACAGACTGCCCCGCACTTTTTGAATTTGTGTCTCTTAGCGTCAACCCCTACAATTTAAGGTCTGCAGCCCTCTTCCGCATTAGACCACATCGGACTAATTACGGCTTGAACTCACCGGTATCAAGAAGGTTAAGCCTGGCTAACAATTTTGATTTCCACCCAAGCAAAACCTCACTTCGAAGCCACCTCCAATCCCATTCTTTCCTGCGCTAGTACTCCCTTTTTTTTCTCTACCATCTAGGTTAATCTTTAGTTTTTAAGCTTAGATTGTTTAAGTTATCTGCTTGTATTAAGCTTAATAAATTGGGGGTGTTGCCCCCACTACTATACACTACTATATACCTTCGGTTAGTAAGTGGTCTTTCAATGACTGAAAAGCAATTCTTGCTTCATGGTCTAAGTCAATGACTTAGACCAAGACGTCATTTTTGCCATATGTGTTGAAACCTGTCCGTCTTCGTTCTGTATGTATCTAGTCAGCGGTTTCGCAATTTGTCCGTAGTTTTGGATAAATAAAAATAGTAACCAACCATTCCTAAAAATAGTCCTAATTGTCTTAAGGTTTTAGGTTCAGGGTAATCCTTTATGGTTTGTGTCTTATTAGGATTTGTTATAATAACGTTGTGTCCTACAGCATAACGTAGGAAATCTATTTTTTTTTCGTATAAGGCAGATTTTTCTAATGAAATTTTCATAGTCGCTTATTTCAATGTATTAATTATTGTGTTTAGATGTCCTGTATGTTCTTCTAGTAAATTTAAATATATATTTATATCATCTATGTAAACATGACTGAGCTTTCCTATATATGGTGTTAAAATGTCGTCCATCGCTCTTTGGAATATTGAAGGCCCGTTCTTCAATCCAAAGGGTAATCGAACGTATTCATATTTACCATTGTTAACACTGAAGCTTGTCTTCTCAATGTCAGATTCTTTCATCTTTTTCTATTTATAGGGTGTTATCTGAAGTTTGTTCGTTTATTTTCTTGTGATCAATGACTAAACACGATTTTTGGGTCGTTCGTTAACTTTTTCGGGACAACCCACACTGGTGAGTTATAATGACGTTTTGAAGGCCTTTTTATATTCTTTTCCAATAATTCTTTAATTTACGAATTTGTTCGCCCTCAGGGGATATGGATATTGTTTAGTTCAAATAGGACGATCTGAACTTGTGCGGATTTCCGCTGTAACATGAGTCCTAAAAGGCATAGCGGTATCGATGTCCGAATGGATACTTTTAATTTTCTCCATCATCTCATCCACTTGTCTCGACATATCACTTCCCTGAATATTTGAATATTTGACGGTGGACTCTGGCTTCCGGGTTAAATTCCCGAGAAATTTAGAAACGTTTTTTTCCTCAAGTGCAATAATTTGACTAGACTCTAAGTGTGAGTGAGAACATTAAGGAGGAAATTGGTAGACAACTCGATCTTATATTTTCATCTGACATTATTAACTGCATTGTCATTGAAAGCGATCATCTTCTGACTACTTTAGACCGATACCATCCCCCTGTCTTTGTTTCCTTTTCCTACAGTAATTTGAATCGAAAAAATCATTCGCCAACCTCTTGTAGCCTTTACTTTCGTAAAACTGATTTCGTTAAGCTCAATTTTTTGCTAAGCCGCGTTAATTTTAATCTTGCTTACATTAATATTGAAACCGTCCTTTCGTCTTTCTAGTCTATCCTCTCCGGTTGTCTCGATAAAGCTGTACCTCTCAAATACCATGCAAATTGTCCCACATCCCCTCCTTGGTATAATAAACAATTACGATCACTTCGTAACAAAAGAAACAAACTCTGAAAAGCTTACCTCAAATCTCGCTCTGGCTTCGACCACTCCATTTACCAGCTTACTCACCTAAAATTTACTAAACTTTCTGAATCTCTATCTGAAATATATCGACCGAATGCAATCCAATCTCATAACGGATCTTAAGATTTTTTACCGATTTATTAATACCAAGCGAAAATGTGATAGTTATCCCCCTAATCTCAAATTTGACAACACTGCCTCGTCTGATCCCCCAAACCATCGCAAACTTATTCGCCGATTTCTTCAGTCAATCGTACAATGGTTGTTCCAATGAGCTCGATCAAGATTACTTCTCATATCTGAACAATTCCGCCCAAACATCATTAGCTTCTATTCACGTAACTGCGCGCCTTGTTGAAGAAAAGATCAACACACTTAAGGACGACTATAACCCAGGTCCCGATGGGTTGCCTGCAATTGTGCTCCAAACCCATCAAAGCCACCTCTGTCGTACCACAAGGTAGCCACCTCGGTCCACTAATATTCGTACTTACCATCAATGATGTTGCCCGTATTATTATGAACTCTCATCTCTCTGTTTACGCCGATGACATGAAAATATATTCGTTCATCTCCTCCCCCTCTGACTCCTGCTCACTTCAAGATGACCTAAATAGTTTTTCTATTTGGTGTCAAAAAAACGATCTCCAACTTAACATCAGTAAATGTCAATCCATTACATACTCCCGCAAACGTCCACCGCATCCCCATAGAAACTATTTCCTCAGCAATGAACTAGTCCCTTCAGTATCATCTTTACGGGACTTAGGCGTAATCTGTGATCGTGAGCTCAACTTTCTTTCCCATATTGACAATATTATAAGTAGAGCAAAGTCTACGCTTGGCTTCATCAAACGCTGGTCAAAAGAATTTTTGAATACCTATGTCATAAAATCTCTATACACCACCTTCGTCAGACTCATTCTCGAATATGCCAGCCAAGTATGGTCACGTATCGGTCGTCGTATCGAAGCTGTCCAGCGTAGGTTTCTACATTTCGCTCTACGTGATCTTGCCTGGACTGATAGAACCAACTTACCTCCTTACTCTGATCACCTTAAACTAATCCGCCTCGAGTCCCTCGAAAACCGTCGTAAAACTGCCGATCTGCTCTTCCTCCACCAACTGATTACTGGTAATACAGACTGCCCCGCACTTTTTGAATTTGTGTCTCTTAGCGTCAACCCCTACAATTTAAGGTCTGCAGCCCTCTTCCGCATTAGACCACATCGGACTAATTACGGCTTGAACTCACCGGTATCAAGAAGGTTAAGCCTGGCTAACAATTTTGATTTCCACCCAAGCAAAACCTCACTTCGAAGCCACCTCCAATCCCATTCTTTCCTGCGCTAGTCCTCCCTTTTTTTCTCTACCATCTAGGTTAATCTTTAGTTTTTAAGCTTAGATTGTTTAAGTTATCTGCTTGTATTAAGCTTAATAAATTGGGGGTGTTGCCCCCACTACTATACACTACTATATACCTTCGGTTAGTAAGTGGTCTTTCAATGACTGAAAAGCAATTCTTGCTTCATGGTCTAAGTCAATGACTTAGACCAAGACGTCATTTTTGCCATATGTGTTGAAACCTGTCCGTCTTCGTTCTGTATGTATCTAGTCAGCGGTTTCGCAATTTGTCCGTAGTTTTGGATAAATAAAAATAGTAACCAACCATTCCTAAAAATAGTCCTAATTGTCTTAAGGTTTTAGGTTCAGGGTAATCCTTTATGGTTTGTGTCTTATTAGGATTTGTTATAATAACGTTGTGTCCTACAGCATAACGTAGGAAATCTATTTTTTTTTCGTATAAGGCAGATTTTTCTAATGAAATTTTCATAGTCGCTTATTTCAATGTATTAATTATTGTGTTTAGATGTCCTGTATGTTCTTCTAGTAAATTTAAATATATATTTATATCATCTATGTAAACATGACTGAGCTTTCCTATATGTGGTGTTAAAATGTCGTCCATCGCTCTTTGGAATATTGAAGGCCCGTTCTTCAATCCAAAGGGTAATCGAACGTATTCATATTTACCATTGTTAACACTGAAGCTTGTCTTCTCAATGTCAGATTCTTTCATCTTTTTCTATTTATAGGGTGTTATCTGAAGTTTGTTCGTTTATTTTCTTGTGATCAATGACTAAACACGATTTTTGGGTCGTTCGTTAACTTTTTCGGGACAACCCACACTGGTGAGTTATAATGACGTTTTGAAGGCCTTTTTATATTCTTTTCCAATAATTCTTTAATTTACGAATTTGTTCGCCCTCAGGGGATATGGATATTGTTTAGTTCAAATAGGACGATCTGAACTTGTGCGGATTTCCGCTGTAACATGAGTCCTAAAAGGCATAGCGGTATCGATGTCCGAATGGATACTTTTAATTTTCTCCATCATCTCATCCACTTGTCTCGACATATCACTTCCCTGAATATTTGAATATTTGACGGTGGACTCTGGCTTCCGGGTTAAATTCCCGAGAAATTTAGAAACGTTTTTTTCCTCAAGTGCAATAATTTGACTAGACTCTAAGTGTGAGTGAGAACATTAAGGAGGAAATTGGTAGACAACTCGATCTTATATTTTCATCTGACATTATTAACTGCATTGTCATTGAAAGCGATCATCTTCTGACTACTTTAGACCGATACCATCCCCCTGTCTTTGTTTCCTTTTCCTACAGTAATTTGAATCGAAAAAATCATTCGCCAACCTCTTGTAGCCTTTACTTTCGTAAAACTGATTTCGTTAAGCTCAATTTTTTGCTAAGCCGCGTTAATTTTAATCTTGCTTACATTAATATTGAAACCGTCCTTTCGTCTTTCTAGTCTATCCTCTCCGGTTGTCTCGATAAAGCTGTACCTCTCAAATACCATGCAAATTGTCCCACATCCCCTCCTTGGTATAATAAACAATTACGATCACTTCGTAACAAAAGAAACAAACTCTGAAAAGCTTACCTCAAATCTCGCTCTGGCTTCGACCACTCCATTTACCAGCTTACTCACCTAAAATTTACTAAACTTTCTGAATCTCTCTATCTGAAATATATCGACCGAATGCAATCCAATCTCATAACGGATCTTAAGATTTTTTACCGATTTATTAATACCAATCGAAAATGTGATAGTTATCCCCCTAATCTCAAATTTGACAACACTGCCTCGTCTGATCCCCCAAACCATCGCAAACTTATTCGCCGATTTCTTCAGTCAATCGTACAATGGTTGTTCCAATGAGCTCGATCAAGATTACTTCTCATATCTGAACAATTCCGCCCAAACATCATTAGCTTCTATTCACGTAACTGCGCGCCTTGTTGAAGAAAAGATCAACACACTTAAGGACGACTATAACCCAGGTCCCGATGGGTTGCCTGCAATTGTGCTCCAAACCCATCAAAGCCACCTCTGTCGTACCACAAGGTAGCCACCTCGGTCCACTAATATTCGTACTTACCATCAATGATGTTGCCCGTATTATTATGAACTCTCATCTCTCTGTTTACGCCGATGACATGAAAATATATTCGTTCATCTCCTCCCCCTCTGACTCCTGCTCACTTCAAGATGACCTAAATAGTTTTTCTATTTGGTGTCAAAAAAACGATCTCCAACTTAACATCAGTAAATGTCAATCCATTACATACTCCCGCAAACGTCCACCGCATCCCCATAGAAACTATTTCCTCAGCAATGAACTAGTCCCTTCAGTATCATCTTTACGGGACTTAGGCGTAATCTGTGATCGTGAGCTCAACTTTCTTTCCCATATTGACAATATTATAAGTAGAGCAAAGTCTACGCTTGGCTTCATCAAACGCTGGTCAAAAGAATTTTTGAATACCTATGTCATAAAATCTCTATACACCACCTTCGTCAGACTCATTCTCGAATATGCCAGCCAAGTATGGTCACGTATCGGTCGTCGTATCGAAGCTGTCCAGCGTAGGTTTCTACATTTCGCTCTACGTGATCTTGCCTGGACTGATAGAACGAACTTACCTCCTTACTCTGATCACCTTAAACTAATCCGCCTCGAGTCCCTCGAAAACCGTCGTAAAACTGCCGATCTGCTCTTCCTCCACCAACTGATTACTGGTAATACAGACTGCCCCGCACTTCTTGAATTTGTGTCTCTTAGCGTCAACCCCTACAATTTAAGGTCTGCAGCCCTCTTCCGCATTAGACCACATCGGACTAATTACGGCTTGAACTCACCGGTATCAAGAAGGTTAAGCCTGGCTAACAATTTTGATTTCCACCCAAGCAAAACCTCACTTCGAAGCCACCTCCAATCCCATTCTTTCCTGCGCTAGTCCTCCCTTTTTTTCTCTACCATCTAGGTTAATCTTTAGTTTTTAAGCTTAGATTGTTTAAGTTATCTGCTTGTATTAAGCTTAATAAATTGGGGGTGTTGCCCCCACTACTATACACTACTATATACCTTCGGTTAGTAAGTGGTCTTTCAATGACTGAAAAGCAATTCTTGCTTCATGGTCTAAGTCAATGACTTAGACCAAGACGTCATTTTTGCCATATGTGTTGAAACCTGTCCGTCTTCGTTCTGTATGTATCTAGTCAGCGGTTTCGCAATTTGTCCGTAGTTTTGGATAAATAAAAATAGTAACCAACCATTCCTAAAAATAGTCCTAATTGTCTTAAGGTTTTAGGTTCAGGGTAATCCTTTATGGTTTGTGTCTTATTAGGATTTGTTATAATAACGTTGTGTCCTACAGCATAACGTAGGAAATCTATTTTTTTTTCGTATAAGGCAGATTTTTCTAATGAAATTTTCATAGTCGCTTATTTCAATGTATTAATTATTGTGTTTAGATGTCCTGTATGTTCTTCTAGTAAATTTAAATATATATTTATATCATCTATGTAAACATGACTGAGCTTTCCTATATATGGTGTTAAAATGTCGTCCATCGCTCTTTGGAATATTGAAGGCCCGTTCTTCAATCCAAAGGGTAATCGAACGTATTCATATTTACCATTGTTAACACTGAAGCTTGTCTTCTCAATGTCAGATTCTTTCATCTTTTTCTATTTATAGGGTGTTATCTGAAGTTTGTTCGTTTATTTTCTTGTGATCAATGACTAAACACGATTTTTGGGTCGTTCGTTAACTTTTTCGGAACAACCCACACTGGTGAGTTATAATGACGTTTTGAAGGCCTTTTTATATTCTTTTCCAATAATTCTTTAATTTACGAATTTGTTCGCCCTCAGGGGATATGGATATTGTTTAGTTCAAATAGGACGATCTGAACTTGTGCGGATTTCCGCTGTAACATGAGTCCTAAAAGGCATAGCGGTATCGATGTCCGAATGGATACTTTTAATTTTCTCCATCATCTCATCCACTTGTCTCGACATATCACTTCCCTGAATATTTGAATATTTGACGGTGGACTCTGGCTTCCGGGTTAAATTCCCGAGAAATTTAGAAACGTTTTTTTCCTCAAGTGCAATAATTTGACTAGACTCTAAGTGTGAGTGAGAGCATAAAGGAGGAAATTGAGCGGTCCGCGCTCTCTAAAGCGGACAACAAAGTGGTACCGGCGGCTAGCACATCAGGCCACCAAGTAACCCAGTCTGAAACGCGACAGAAAAGGAGAAGGAGACTACAGCAACAACCAACTGTTGTCAAACGCCGGTCCACTGTCGCAAAAACAACAACAGCAGCAGAAAGTGCAGCAACAACAATAGAAGAAGCAGACGCGCAACAACAAGAAGAAGCAGCGCGAAAATGCAAAGCCCTCGACGACGTTCTGTATGAGTCGGCCGAGGGCGAGGGTAGATTTTCCTTCGGAGGTAGAGGGAACTCATTTAGTGCCTTCGTCATTCGAGAGGAGGAGGACAGAGAGCAACTGGTAACGATCCAGAGGGAGAGGGAGGAGCTGGATGTTCACATCCAGGCCCTCCAACAAAAGCAAAAGCCAAAGAGGAGAACAACAACAACAACAACAACAACCAACAACAACAGAAGCAGCCACAGCAGAAGCAACAACAACAGCGTAAGCAACAGCAACAGCGTAAGCAACAGCAACCAGCAGCAGACAAAAAAGGAAGATGCCCTCCGATCAATGTCTTCGGACTGGAGACAAAGGAGGTGGACGCACTATGTAAGTTGGTCACAAAAAAATCCTTTTATTTAAAATATAAAGGGCCCTTAAGGCTTTCGGTTCACTGCTTATCAGTGACAGACTACCACTTCATCAAAGCCGCTAGCGGCGGTTGGGGCCGAGTTTTTCTCATACACCCCAAAAGAGGAAAAAGTGCAGACTATGTTCCTTAAGGGCGTGGATCCCGCTACTGATCCCGAACAGATCCTCGCTGTGCTGCGCCAGGCGCAGAGCGACGATGTCACCTTCGTTGGGGTGAGCCCTTCATCACTGCGGTAGCGAGAAGGGAGAACAGGAAACTTCAGTTCTTCCTTGTTCAGGTCACCTCAGACAGAAGCATAGAGAGCCTAAAGCGAATGACTCATTTAGGCTCCATTTCTGTTTATTGGGAAACATTAATAAAGACGAAGCACATACTCCAATGTGCTCGCTGTCAGAGTTTTAGGCATGCCGCAAAATGCAACATGGAGTCTCGCTGCGTCAAATGCGCAAAAACCCACACGCAAGGGGAAAGCCCCCTAGGGACGGAAAAAGTCAAAGACAGGGGTATGCTCACATGCGTACTCTGCAAGACCAACGGGCACCCTGCTAACTATCGGGGATGTCCTAAAGTCCAGCAAATCAGGAAAAGTACAGAGGCCAAAAGAAAAACACAAACGGCAGATGGGGCAGATCGCTCAGCTCGAAAAACGTTTCCAAGAGCAAGCAGCGCGAGTAGAATTGATCTAGTCGACGGTGTTTGCCGTGCCAAACGCATCATCGGATTGATAGCTGCGCACGCAGCTAGTAGCCTTAAGATCCTAGCAGTGAATGTGAATTCACTGATTAGGACCGTACGGAAACTAACGCTGGGTAATCTTTTACAAACCCATAATCCAGACGTGCTGATGGCCAGTGAAACTAAGCTGAACCAGACGCGCAAACTCTGGTACAAGCATTACCACGTAATTCGAAGAGACCGGCCCCAATCCTTGCGAGGGAGCGGGATCGCTGTCTTATTCAATAAAGGCCTTTGTCATAAGGTCATGTATAGTAGTGAAGTGCGAAAATTCCAAGTGCTAGAAACGTGTATTGTACGCATTCCTCTCCAAGGAGGAAAGCGGTTGTATGTGATCACGATCTACGCAGCTGACAATTCTGCCCTCAATCACAACTTCATTTCAGAGCTCGATACTCTTCTCACCAGCCTTCGACTGAACTCGGAGAAAAACTATTATATAATTGCTGGGGATTTGAACTCCAAGCATAGAGAATGGTGCAATAGAGTGCATAACGACAGGGGCACCCCACTGTATAACTGGTTGGCAGAGCACAATATTGAGTTCAAGCTAGATTTGCTTGCAACTGACAGACCATCGTATCCCAGATGCTGGTCCAATCTGGATCTGTTGCTGATCGACAGACGACTGACGATACTAGACGTGGAAAGACGCACGTGGAACTGTGTAACTGCGGTTGACTACGGGAGTGATCACTGCGGATTCTTCGCAGCTATTCAGCTCCCGAACGAGGTGGAAGAACTGGCAGAGTATGCCCAGAGGAACCATTATAATTATAATAAAGCCCGATGGACATGCTTCTCCAGGACTTTATCCACAGCGATACGAACGAAGAGGTTGACAGGTACCTCATACAAATGAACGACGTAATTAAACGTACCATGGACAAGACTATTCCGAAGGTAGTACAAATCGATGACAGCGATGTTTATCGATGCACTTCACGTGCACAAAAGTAGGCTGGTGTCAAGACTCAAACTCTTGCACATTCGGTTTACAAATCCGCAAAACGCGGAAGTCAGGGAATTGAAGACGGAGATCAAGAACCTCCAACAGTTAATTCGATAAAAGCTTGGCTATAAGCTTGTGTTGGTACGATCTAACAACCCGCATATGTTCCCACAAGTAAATAAAATATTTCGGAGGAAAGATCGAAACGACATTCAGACCGTTAGACTTCCCCGGACGACAAATAACCTACAATTACTGACTTCAGTTGGCATCGATCCAGATGGGGCGGTGCTAGACAATGACTTCTTCGTGGTTGAAGATCCCCAGGAGAAGGTGAAAGCAATTGGTGCTGTGTTCCAGCGAGTGTATACGGTCAACGAGGTTCGTAGGCCGATTCACGACCTGGAGCATAGAGCCTCGCTAAACCACTTCGATCTCCGAAACGAGATAAGTCAATGGCAACAAGAGAATCCTGGTTTCACCAGGTTCAGTGACGTGAACATGGCAAATAATGCCGTCGCCAATGATGAATGATTTTGAATAGTGATTTCTCAATAATATATCCAGGGATCTTTAACTCGCTGAAGAAGAAAAAGTCAGTGGGAATCGATGGTATACCAAATATTGTGCTTCGCTATCTTCCCCCAGAAGCAATGCAGATTTACACAACACTGTTCAACAATGCGCTGAGTAATGCTTATTACCCGGCGCACTGGAAAACAGCTGTGGTACAACCAATCCCTAAACGGGACAAGGACAAATCTATCCCGACAAATCTTCGTTCGATCAGTCTTCTTCCTTGCATAAGCAAGGTTTTTGAAAAGATAGTCATTCGAGTTCTGAAACAATGGGTTGAGGAAAATAAAATCATATCGGACAACCAGTTCGGATTCAGGGCGGGCATGAAACCATACATGCCGCGTCCAAACTGGTATCCGACATTCAATGGAACAAAGACAAAAAACAATGCATGTCTGATTGAAAGCATTCGACACCGTTTGGTTAGAGGGCCTCTTCCTCAAGCTCAGTCAGGTCAGTCTCGGCATAAGTAAACCCTTGCTATACACGATCTATGACATGATAATAGGTAGAAAGTTCTATTACGTGCAAATTGCATTATTGTGCATCGTCTTTCCCAGTGAGGTAAAGGAAAACGGCGAACACCCCACCAAAGGTTCGGTACCCCTGTTGACAAAAACATCTGCACGGGAGTTTTCGCGATGTTAGTGACCGCGGCCCAAATTCAACGGGAGTACTTATCTGTGGTAAGGTACCAACACCATTCGCTTACAGCCGGTGAGCAAGTGGTAAACACCAACACAAAAGAAGAGTAGAGAGAAACGCGAGAGTACGAAATGGTACTCAAAACCTCTTCAGAAATTCTCCAGAGTCGCCGTACTCTTCCTAAGAGTAGACCATAAAAGAAAGTCATTATATAAGCAGCGTGTTATTTAATGCCAAAATAATCTATACAACACGAATATCTAGGAAATAAATAGATAATCACCATAAAACGTCAAATACATATACATATACTACATACACAGTTAATATGACATCAAATAATAACGAGCAATAACACAATAATAATATATAATAATACTATTAAAATGGAAATATAACACAATAAAAACAGATCACGGAAGAGTGCATAACATTGGGCGATCATCTCGATGAGTGCAGAAGAGTGCGTGAATGGAGAGAGTGAATGAGTCAACGAGGGAGGTTGCGAGTGCATTGGATGAGATTCCCTCTGCACTGGCAACCAACTGGTATGAATGTCGTAATTGGCAGCGGTGAAGGTTGCCGGGGCATTGGACGAGATTCCCTTTGCCCCGGTAGCTACGATCAGCTGTTCGAATTGTGAAACGATTTCGGCACACGCACTCAACACACACTAAACCGCCCCAATAGAGACTGGCCAGCGGCTGATGGCGTGATTGCATGATTGCATGAACGATAATTTTACATCGTACATGTACAGGGATTGTGTGAAAGAATGTATGGAATGTTTGTTATGTGTGGAATGTGTGAGTGGGTGATCTATTGCGACCAAAGGGAGAGAAGTTCTGCGAGGTTGCAATAGAATTGCCCTTGGTATGACTGTCATTACGGATTTTTAATTCATTCAGGAAGGAGTTCCTTTAACAAAAAAAAAGGAAAAAAAATAGAAAAAAAGGACATAGATATAGAATACAGAAGGACGAGAAAATAGACAAATACACCAGAGGGAAAAAAAAGCAAACAGGAAGGACGAGGACACTGGAGAAGGAAGGAAGACACCGGGACAGATATCAAAGACAAGGAACAAAACGGATAAGTACCCCGTTGTGGGATTTGGGTTTTTTTGTATTATTTATCCTTAAATATATGTACGTACACACCAGGATATTCCTGCGTTTGTACGTACAAAGTGAATTGGTGAAAGGTTTGGGGAGACTCCAGCGGGAGCCCCAACCAGAGAAAATTGTATCGTGCGTAGCGCCCAGAAAGGGGCTGCATCGGTTTTTTTCTAATTCCCCGTAGCTTTCGGTGCCAGAGGCGCACCTCGCGGTTGTTTGGTGGGGGCATTCGGCGTCGTCCGGTACCCATACGTGTTGAGAGTGTTTCTGTGTGGGGACAGTTGGCCACCGAGCCCAAGCAAATTTTTGCTGGGTGAAAGTCAATCCCAAGGGATTGACGTGAGGGCGGAGGTTCGCAAGAACCGACGCACATATCGGGTTTCCCCTAATTTTTAGGGAGAAATACATATATACCGGGCGGGGTATATATATATAGATATACGTAATTATCGAGTGGATTTCGTCGTTCCCGACGAAAGACGACGTGGCGCCCACATCCTTCGGGAAGGTCGTTTTTTTTTTAGTTTTGTTTTGGGAACCCGCCCCAGCTGAGTTGTGAGGGGCCGGAGGTCTATTGGGACCACCAGGTGTCGCTAGTTGCGCGACAGTTCGTCGTGAATAGTGGCGACGTAACTTCTACCACGGTCTTTGACACCAAAAATGATCTGCAACAGGGAACTGTTGGTACGCCGATCTTGTTATCAATATTCACTGCAGATTTTATAGGTTCCATGCCGCACTTAATTGCGTACGCCGACGAACTAGTAGCGTACAGATTAGGTCCGAAGGTCGAAGTAATAAGTAACTTGCTGTAACTTGACTTGACGACTGGAAGCTGATTATGAACTTCCTCAAGTGTGAAACTACCCTTTTCTGGACCCCGCTGTAAAAAGCAGCACGCACAAACTGGCGTAAGTTCGGCATAGTTGATCCGCAGGGAAGGCCGTTAGATGCGAAAAGTGTTGTAAGGTATCTTGGCATTTGGTTGGATCAATATCTGTATTTTGACAAACATATAGATATTGCTCTGATAAAAGCTAAGAAGGCCTTTGCTGTTGCAAGGGGGTTGTTTTACAGCAGCCAACTTGATTCTACGGTGAAGGTAATCTGCTATATAACCCTTATCCGGCCTGTTATGGTCTACGGTTGTCCTCTGGTGTCTTCGCACTTGTCTCGGGTTGTATCGTACACCCGAGTCTGAGTACAAGAAGTTCTATCCTAACGAGGTCCTGTACAGCCAGCAAACTTGAACAGGATAGATAATTTTTTTATTAAGCTGATCAGGAGTTATGACTTCTTCCAACAGTACGATCTCTGGGGCTTACTACCCCAATGTTATGTACCATGAGAGAGTGCGCCTCACCGGCTTTATTCCTCCTGAAGCGTTCCTCTATCTCGACACAATTGGCCTAATACAGGATCCACAAGGATGTCCTGTCATCTTTCATGTCGTACGCCGAACAGTGGACAGGCGACTCCAATACGAACGGGATGTCGCTCGCAGTCACGCGGATCTCCTCCGGTTCAGGAGAGCTATCTCTGCTCGAGACAGGAGAGAGTCTGCCAAAGAATGACAATTTTACTGGTGGTTACACCAAAACCAGCCCCCGCCGCCGCTGGATTTTCAAAATTACGCGGTAGTTGACCATGGTGGCCAACTTACATAGATTTTAGGGTAGTTTAGGAAAAAAAAGAATAAAAATCTGGTAAATACAAAAAATGTTGCACCGCGGTGTATAAATTTTATATGTTGGGCATATACATAACATATACGCCCTGGTGCACGTGTCCGTATATGTTATAAGTTTTTATATTAGGTTAAATTAGTTTAAGATAGGTTAAGATAGATAAATAAAGTCCTTTTACCAGTTTTCTCGGCCAAACAAATCAGAAAGCCCATTCGCACAAAATAAAATAAAAAAAAATGTTGTCTAAGCCGAAAGGCACGATTGAATTTAGATTCGAATAGCTTAGAGTACCCGTATAGGGTCAGTAGGTTAGATGTAAGAACGATTGTTAAGTTAGTTAAGCTAGTTTTAGTTATTTTTGTCTAGCATGTAAGAAAAATTAATTTTAAAATAAAACAAAAACGAATGAAAAAAGAATGGTTAATCATATCTTTATTTTTATATTGTAATGTATGATTATTACAATTCACTCTGGCATTGACACGACTTAACCAATTGGGTCCTATCAAAGCTTCGTATTCAAGATTTTTAATAACATAAAATCTTGTTTTAACATCGAGTTAAGTGCTTCGTAACACTTATTACTGGATAGTTCCCCGTTTACCGTTCGGGCGCGTTTTAGAATGGGTAGAGTGATTGGGTCACTAAAAATACCTGGTTGACAGTAGTTACTACTGGCACCGGTATCTATAAGTATTATAATTATTTTATTATTTACTGCTCTTCGTAGGTGGGGTAATCCCTACAAATCCTGGTTTTCGTTAAGATTATTTACACTCTCAATCTTTACTGGAGGTTTTTGGATAGAATTTTGTACACTCTCTGTGTCTTGTGTCATTATTGAATGTGTTATCATTTTCGTTAAGATTATTTACACTCTCAATCTTTACTGGCGGTTTTTGGATAAAATTTTGTACACTGTCTGTGTCTTGTGTCATTATTGTTTGTGTCATAGTTTGGTTTTTGCCAACGTGGCGTATGTGAATTATTGTGCCTGCCTAAACGAAGTTTGTGCGTTTATTTGTTTGTAACGCTAGGGAAGACCCTATTTATAGGTCTGTTAGCTGAACTACCGAGAACCATTGGTTCGAAGCTTTGTGGTAGTTGCCTGTAATCATTATGCCTGGGAGGTGGGAATTTATTATGACCTGGTTGCCTAGATAATTTCAATGTATTTTGATTCCTGTTCTCACCCTTCTGATGGGCAAACTGTAGTGCAAAATTTGGCCTTATGTTGTTGCTTTCCAATTCTTGCGCCTTCGCGAGTGCGTTGGGCAAATCTGGCGGATTCAGAAAGAATAATATTTGTGGTAATTGACCGTTAATGTCAGTTATGAATAATCAGAGTGCATTACGCCTATTCACAGCATTTAATTCATTTGACACGGGTGAATTAGAACCGTATGTCATTATGGTCTTGTTTGTTAATATGGTTAGCTTGCAGTTTATTACGTTATAGACTCCAATATAGAACCCTGTCTCAGAACACTATGTTCTTGTTCGATGATGTGCATAGGTCGTTTATCGGCATATGCAAAATCCAGTCTAGATATTATTGCCTCAATGTTAAAAACTGTGATGGTTCGTAAGAACGTCATTGGCTGCCTTAATAATTTTGTTCCTGAATATAGTCAATGCTGTCTTTTGCTCCCTATTTTATATAATTTGATAGAATTATGGGCAGCTTCCCTCCAACTTACGTAGGAGGTTTGCGTGCCATCGAAATCTCGCAGAGATTTTATCATGTCAAGCGTTTCGTCACACAGAATTGTCGAATCGATTTCTTGAGTTTCATATTCAGTAACATTAGAGGTACGATCTGTGATCAATAATCTTCTGCAATCTTTTGATCTATTACGTGTAAAAGACACGTTGTTCGGCTGACTCGACATTTTGATTATTTGAGTTAATAGCTAGTGATATTAACTGTTTCACTGTTTCTTGATCCATTTTTTTATTTTACTTCAGAAACTGCACCAGCTTACGTTACAATAAAAATTGCTTAAAATTAGCTTACTGTAATAAAATATTCTTATAAAATAGTCTTACTTTTTCTCCTAATTTCGGATTACTTGATTGTTTCTCCTTTGGAAGCTTTGTAGTCTCGAACTGCTGCCTGGTCATACTATTTCTACTCGGTGTCTTGCTCATTCTTCTATCTAGTAGAATAATTTGGCGAATTAATTCTCTTGGCAGCAACCACAAGCACTGATTTTACTCTATTTACTCAAATCCTGATTATGATCCCGGTTGAGCCCCCAATTAGATTCCTTTATCCGATTTTATTTAAAAAGAAACTTTATTTAAAAAAGTCAAACCTTAACATCAAAATATAAAAAATGAAAATTAAACTATATCGACTTGCTCGCCGTACTGCTGCTGAGCGATTAAGCTGGCTGCGCCGATTGACAGGAGTATTTATGTTTCCCTCTGCGAGTGATACATTCTTCTTTTAGTGGGTACCTTCGTGTTTGGTATTAATGATGGGTGCTCTGTGACGATACTCATGTATCGTATTACATTCCGATACTTTAATTTCGGTTGACCAATTTTTAGTTGCAGATGCTGTGGTTGTTTAATGGATGCCTTAGAAGTCACGTACTCTTTTCTCCTGGTCATCTCAGGCAAGTGAAGTGAGGATTCAGTGTGTTAACTTGTATTTACTACTGTCTAGTTTCCCCAAAACCTCTATGTCTCTAGACGATCGGATCAATTACGTTCCAGAACAGTTCAACCAACTATCAGAAATAGCCAATCATTTTTTTGAAAGCACAACAACCCCAAACGTGCTTACACTAAATATCGACCCCACTAAATACCTCGCGAAGTTACCTGAATTTCACGGCGACTGGATCGACAAAATTTACCCCCTCATGACACGATACGATGAATTAGGACATTATAAGGTCCAAATTAAAGGGAAGAGCCCGAGAGATCATAGAAATAAATAATCATGCCACCAGTTGGATACAAGTTAAACCAATTCTCTATAGTAACTTTGGCGATAGATTAGGTATAGAATAACTATTCGACGAACTCAGTTCCATTAAATTCAAATCTAACAGCGTAGCATTTTATAACGAGATCAAAACAGTCTTACGTTGTCTTTATATCGAAACCAGACAAATTACAGAAGATCCGCAACTAGCGATCAGTAATATAGAAAACAACAACACCTCACCTTTGTTAATTTTTAATAAGAAACTTCCAGAACCAAAGCGCTCGCTTCTGAATTGCAGAAACCCCACAAACTTAGAAGATGCAAACAAAACAGGCTATTCCAACTACAGTATTAGAAAGTAGTAGTCCCACTGCACTACAACCAAGTAGTACATACGTTAAAACCCCATTTAACTATACCGGAACGAGGTTTATTAATCCCAACTTTTCAGAACCACATCGGCAACATCAACCCTTCAATACAAATGCATTTTACCAACCACGACCAGAGCCCATGCAAATTGGGTTAGCCGAAAGGAACAAAAATCGACAAAGTAACTAAGTTGGGCAGCATTCATTGCGCACCCAAAACTATCAACGGCAACGAGACGAGTCTCATCCTCCGCAAACTTACCATAAAAACAAAATGGGCATCGACATCACTTTCGCAGTAACCAAACTAACAACAAAACAGTGAACATAATTTTTTCTTTTAGAGGTCCGAAAGACTATGAAATTAAATATACAAAAGGTTGTTAAAACATGAATGCGGAAGCTCTTTCTCGCATTGCACACCCAGAAATTAATTTAGTAGAAGAAGAAACCATCCCATTGAGCAAGAGTTGACAAATTCACTTCAGAATGAAAATATTTGAAAAACACCGTAAGATCATATACACTAAACCGCTGAATGAACAATCTGCGACTACACTTCTAAAAAAATCATTTCAACCCAAACGCATTGAACGCAATTTTAGTAGAGGAAGAATTGTTCTTTCAACAAATAGAGGAAGTATTTCGTAAAAAATTTAAGACAAATGATAGATTTAGAATAATAAGATGTCTGAAATTGTTAGAAGATACAACAGACGAAGAAACTCTAGGCAAACATATTGAGAACTAACACCTTAGGAATAACCATAGAGGAATAGACGCAGTATATAAAGAATTAACAATGAACTACTATAGTCCGAAACTAAAGGATAGAGTTACCAAATTCATAAATAATTGTGAAGTTTGTAATTTAGAAAAATACGTTAGGAATCCGCCAAATCCACTCTTCAAGTTAATAGAAACACTTACAAAACCCAGACAAATTATTCACATTGACGTCTTTTATAACCTAGGAAAACCCCTCTTTCTCACCTTCATAGTTTTTAAAACACGCATGCGCAATTAAAATTCTAGTTCGAAGTTGGTCGCATTTTAAAAAAGCTCTCTTTTTTACATTGGCCAATTTGGTACGATCGACAATATAGTAGTCGATAAAGATCTAGGGTTTAAGGCAATACCACATAAGCAATTTAATAACAAACTCTAATATTCAAGTGCACTATACATCGTGCAACAACGACACATCAAATTCAGACATAGAGAGACTACACAACACCATAAATGAACACATAAGACTATTCCGGCAAGATAAAATAAATAACGAGGAAACAGTCGAAGAAAACATCCTAAGAATCATAACATTTTATAACAACACAATCCACTCCACAACAAATAGAAAGCCTATAGATTTTGTGATCGACATAATCCACGAAACCGAATACGAGCAAATCCATAAAACTATGTACTATATACAAAACAAGAAGAGACTAACCAAACAATGGACTCAACTTCATTAAAGAAGTACGAGGAGGGAAAAACTATCCAAGATATATGACAATTCTAGCAGATGAAGATCACCTAAAAGACACCAAAACTCTAAACACTTACTATAGAACACACGTTAAATCGAAGAAAAGATTCCAAAACACAAATCATCAAAATTAAATTGTTTGATTTTTTTTTTTGCAGGTGACACTACTGGTAATATTACTATTTGCGACAATGATCACAACCATAATGACACAATATATACAACTCACTGACTTAAATAACAACAACGGCTACATTAATCTAGAGGGCATGGGCCTGTGCATGCTGGGCAAGTTGTTGACTGCTCTCAACTTGGCTAGATGCCAGCAATGACCCCTGAAACTGTACAGGTCAAGTTAGCATACAGCCTCCTCGTGGCGCCCCCTGGATGGCCTTTACAGCAACCGCATAGAGGTGAACCAATGTGTGCAGCGGCCCCTTGTCCATTGGTTTAAACCAGGACCCGTCCCTCCAGGTTCGGGGGTTTCGCTTGGGGGTAACTTCCCACCGTGTAAATAAATAAAGAGTTCAGAAACGGCAACAAGCCTTTGATACGGATGACTCCACTCCTGACGACCATGGACAACGGAATAAGGACGACGATTTTCGGTTTTGCATGTGTGAGGTCCCTTAACCGACCACGTGCAGCCGATAAACTTGTGGAGGCCCTAGAAGCCTATAAGGCAGACATCACTGCCATTCAGGAAGTGCGATGGGATGGGCCGGGCAAAAAGAGGATGAAAAACTGCGACATTTATTACGGTGATTGCTACAAAGAGAGAAGGCAGCGCTTGTTTGGATGCGGGTTTGTTGTTCGAGGCAGACTCAGGCAAGAAGTCTTAAGCTTTAAATGCATAATCGAGCGCCTCATAACAATCCGCATCAAGGCTACATTCGGCAACATCAGCCTAATCTGCGCCCACGCCCGAACGGAAGATAAAGATGACGATAGCAAGGATGACTTTTACGATCTCCTAGAAAGGACATGCGATCAATTCCCCAGCTACGACACCAAAATCGTCCTAGGAGACTTCAACGCAAAGCTGGGTAAGGAAGACGTCTTAGCTAGAGTCATCGGGAAGCACAGCCTACATGACAACACGTCCGAGAACGGACTCAGGCTGTTGGACTTCGTGACTGGGCGAAACCTCTCTGTAGCCAGCACACATTTTCCTCACCTCAACATTCACAAAAAGACTTGGCGGTCCCCTCATCAATCAACCGTCAACCAGATTGATCACATTGCGATCGACGTCAGACACTCCTACAGTATTCTCGATGTCCGAACATTCCGAGGAGCCAACATCGACTCGGATCATTTCCTTGTTGTAGCCAAGGTAGGAGCACGAATATCGAAAGGGCAACGGAGTAGAGCAAGACCAAAACAGTTTGCTCTCAGAGAGTCCAATCATGCCAGACGAAACAATCGACGAACAATGGAACCGTTGTCTAAACGCCATCAGAGAAGCTGCCTCTGATGTGTTAGGTTTTGAAAATCCTCCCAGAAAAACCCCTGTTATGACAACGAGTGCAGGCAGGCGCATCTATCGAAGCAAGCGGCATATAAGGCGACTCTGGACAGAAGGACGAGAGCGGTTCGTGAGCTCTACCAACTTAAAAGGAGGGAAGAGCACCGGCTTCTCAAAAAGAAGAAGAAAGAGCATGAGATGCGCGCGGTAGAAAAAATGGAGAGGCGTTACGGCGGAAATGATATCCGAAAGTTCTACCAACGGGTGAAACAATTATCCCATGGGTATAAACTTCAGACAGAAGCCTGTCGGGAAGAAGAGGGGCAACTAGTAATAGAGTCGCAGTCGATACTGAGAATCTGGAAAGATCACTTCTGTAGAGTGTTAAACGGCGAGGAAGACCACCAATACCGCTGTCAGGCAGAATGTTCCACTGCACACAATGGAAGATGATGGAAGAGAATTCCATCCCCCCGACCTAGACGAAGTCAATATAGCTATATCGAGACCAAAGTCGAACAAAGCTGCTGATGCAGACGGACTGCTTGCAGAACTTTTTAAAGCAGCTGGAGATAAGATGGTAGGGTACATGCACCAATTCATCTGTAAGATATCGTCGGAGGAAAGCATGCCCGGTGAGTGGAACCTGAGTATCGTTTGCCCGATCCACAAAAAGGAGACCCCTTCCACTGCGCCCACTACCGAGGGATAAGTCTCCTAAACCTCGCCTACAAGATCTTCTCTGTCGTTTTGTGCGAGCTCCTGAAACCATTCGTGAATAACCTGATAGGTCCTTAACACTGCGGTTTCAGGCCGGGGAAGTCCACCATCGATCAAATTTTCACACTACGGCAGATCCTGCAAAAAACCCAAGAGATGCAAATCGACACTCACCACCTATTCGTCGATTTCAAGGCCGCATATGACAGCGTGCATAGAGACGAGCTATACAACGCCATGTCTAGTTTTGACATTGCTGCCAAACGCGTCAGATTGTGCAGGATGACAATGGAGAACTCTCGCTGCTCCATCAAGGTCGGTAACGAACTCAGCGAGACCTTCAATGTCAAGAAAGGTTTTAGACAAGGCGACACGCTGTCATGTGACTTCTTTAACATCATCCTGGAGAAAATCGTGCGAAACTCAAACGCCAATACTAGAGGCACGATCTTCCAGAAGTCCGTACAATTGCTAGCATACGCGGACGACACTGACGTGATTGGTCGAACACAGCGAGCGGTCAATGAAGCGTTTGCTGGTATTGAAACGGAGGCTGCAAAAATGGGCTTAACAGTGAATGAGGGCAAAACGAAGTACATGCTGTCATCGATAAATGACGCACAACATCGACGACTCGGCCAGAACGTCATCGTAGGCAGCTTTAACTTCGAGGTAGTTAAGGACTTCGTCTACCTCGGCTCCCAGGTAAATAGTACAAAACATCAGTACCGAGATGAAACGCAGAATAACTCTTGCCAACCGCTGTTTCTTTGGGCTCAAGAGGCAATTGAGTAGTAGAGCTCTCTCTCGAAGGACCAAGCTAACACTATATAAGACCCTCATCATCGCCATCCTGCTCTAGGGCGCATTAGTCTGGACAGTCTCAAGAGCAGATGAAGAAGTCCTTGGTCTTTTCGAGAGAAAAGTACTGCGTTCCATCTTTGGTCCTGTTTGCGTTGATGGTTTTTGGAGAAGAAGATACAACCATGAACGCGACATGTGCCTAGTCAGGCGTCTACGGATTCAGCGCCTAAGATGGCTAGGCCATGCAGAGCGCATGGACAACACTGCTCCAGCCCGAAGAGTCTTCGACTCCGAACCAGTTGGACAACGCAATAGAGGACGCCCAAGAAACCGATGGCGCCAACAAGTGGAGAAGGACCTCAACCAAATTGGTGCGCGAAATTGGAGACAGCTGGCTAAAGATCGTGCCAGCTGGAGAAGCTTTTAAAACAGCTTTCGTCCGTTATGAACGCGGTGAACTTTTTGCTCTACTCCTTCATTCGGATTTGGTGGTAGCCCGAAGCCTAGTACAATACTATAAACAATGAGTTATTGAATGAGGTTTTTTTATTAATCTATTTTTTTCCTCAAATGTTAATTTTTACATTTATTATATCTGTTGAAACAAATATAATCACAAATTCCGTAGAAAGATGCAATTAGGTATTAAATCTCTGTGTAAGATAATGTGCGGTAACTCAGGCCATGTAAATTTTAAAAGAATCTGAATAAATATCTATATATTTAATGAGTTACCCCTCAGCGATCTCAGCACCTTGTCGGTTACGGACATTAGAAACTTCCGCTTAACAGTCACTTTGTTAAGCTCTCGGAAGTCGATACAGAACATATCGGTACGTCTTCTTTTTAGTTAGCACAATTGGGGAAGAGTAATCCGAAGATGTGCGAATAACGCCAAGGTCTAAAAGTTCATTGACCTTTTCATTAATGACCGCTCGTTTTGCATATGGGCGTCTGTAGGGCTGTAAACAGATAGGGTGTGGTGTTTTTAACTGAACTCTGCACTCGCCCCCCCAACTCTTCGGCTCCAATGGCTAAACAACCCCGATAAAAATATCATCGAGTACGGCTGGCTATGATCTGGTATTACTAGCACTTCAGCACCTCAGTATTCCAGCCTCAGCCTCCGACTTATGCAGCGTCACGCAATCACTCCCAAGATCGTTGAATGCTCTAATCGAATATCCGTTCATCCTTGCCATCTTCAAATATTCGCTGGTCTCCCCCCTTACCACCAACTGCGTTTGTCCACCTGCTCGCCTGGGGACTGCCCCGTTCCACTGTGCCCTCTGAGTTTGCTTTTGTGCAATTGAACAGTTTACCCGATAGTGTCAAATTTGTTGACATTGAAAACATTTATCTTGGACTCCTGTGTCGCCGACCATAAATGTTCTTGATTCGGTTCCTAGTTTGGTTCTCGACTTCAAGTCTCTGACTCACCGAACTCTGTCCATCAGCTCGCGAACCATGCCTAACACAGTATATTTGAGAACTGATGCTTGGGCTAGCTTCATGGGCTTCCTCGGAAGTGGCAGTATGCAGGCTTGAATTATCTCTTTTGAGTGTATAAGAAGTTTATGTATGCTTGCTGGCGTGTGGTACCATGAGTAGTCCACTAGATATATATTTTTTGTTTCATTGGCATAGCTTGTAAACTTGTCTGCATCAATTTCATATTCACTCGATATTGCTTCGAGTAAAATTCAGAAATGGTAGATCAAATCAATGCTGATGCCTGTTAATTCCGCGCTCATCTCAACGTTTCTAAAAAATGAATTTGTGTTACAATCATTCGTATTGCCTGCTACTTGCTTTGGCATGTCAACGAGCAGTCCCATTTCATACCGAAATCGTTTTACAATGTGACTTTCCTTGCGCAACTAAACTTTTTTTTTTCCTGTGATCTTGCTTGCCATATCTTAATGTCTAACTTTTAAGAGATGTGTAATAAACATTCGAATGATCGAATTCAAGAATGGAAGGCAGAAATCCCAAAATTATACATTTTTCTTCTTTAGAGCAGCCGATTTGTATTGGTACATAGATTTGTTAATGATTTGAGCGACGTTAATTCACAAAAAAATATTATGGGGTGCGCAGCTAAGCGCAAAATGTCTCAACGTATTCTGGAAGTATATAATCCGGAGAAGGTAATAAATAACAAGTCGAGGTGGCTACATGCGGATACATTTTGAAAACTGTGCACAAAGTTACCGTTTCCATGACATTTTTTTGTGGAACATTAATACCTAGGGTTATACATGTCGTTTGATACCAAACTTTTGTCATTCGGACAACTTTGATTTTTGAATTATGTTTCGCTAGATTCGCAAAATAACACATTGTGCGACGGTCGCAATACGAGTGCTCGCAAGGATATCTACACATGTATTATTTATACGCACAGACAGTATTCCATTTGTGCTACTAACTTGTAGAATCGAAACACAAAAGCTTTATCTTGTTAAGTTTTTCCTATTCTTCTAATTTAAATTAGTAATTGTTATTTCCTCGTTTCGTAACATTTGTGTGTTCTTATCCTATTTTTGTTGTCTTGTTGTAATTTTTATTTCATTTATTCTTTCTATTATCTTTTTGCTTGTGAATATTGATTTATATATCTTAATTTTTTTTTATTGTAACATTATTTTTTACTTGATCTGTACTTTTATAAGGCACATTCCTCGTGTGTACAGAAACACTATATTAATATTCAAATGAAAAATAAAAATAGGCAAAAAAACGCTATTGTTGGAAATGCATGTGCAAAACTAGGCAATTCTCTTCTCAATTAAAAACAAAATAAACCAACAAAAAAGTCAGTCCTCTAAATAATATAATATCATACAGAAAACGTGTTTAAAGCATAGCAAGTATTAGGCATAGCAAGAAACCAGTGCTCACAAACACAAACGAAATGTTACGTTTCTGCAATTCATTTTTTTTTTGTACACATTTTATAATTTATATTATTCAATAATTTATATTAACATAATCTACATATGGATGTACATATATATAATGCTATCGTCACTCTCAAGTGACAACAACGGAACAGGGAGCTTATAAATAAAGTACGGTTACAATTGGTTGAGCTGTTCAAAGTGTATTTATTGAATCAAATTCACTACTTTAATTCACTGAGAACAGTAAAAACAAAGAGAATCGAATGATCTGCGAATAAGGATTCGAATAAGATAATAAGTTTAGTGGTTAATGTGTCAACTTAATATATGTTGCAAGACTGACTAAAACAATTCCAGCTTTTATAATATTTTCCTGATGTGAACTGAAGAGAACGGTGCACACTTTCGAATCTCTGGGGTTTGATCCATTCAATTACAATCGTACATGGATGTGGTCAGCGCCGGCCACAAGATGTTGGCAATGAAGCACAGAGTAAATGATAATGATAATATTCCACGAGATAACTGGATCGCTTCCTATTCAGGCCACAAGCATTCCTAGGGCATGAATGTGACCTCGTAAGACGTTGATGTACCGCACAGGATAAGTATCATTTCCAGCTGCAGTTCATATTGGAAGTGGTCCAGTCAAATGGAAACCATCCTTCAAACACAAATTTCTTCTGAATAAGCGCAGGTACATCAAATGGTAACAAAGATAAACCGAATGAAATCTGAACACCATATTTTTGCACTGTTTTATAATCTTTATCAGATAATGCACCTTATGAATGCACATTAGGTTACGTTAGGTTGTAGAGTGGCTGACTTTTGGAGCAGTAGGCCAGAGTAGGCCCGTTGAGATACCACGCGGATCCAAAACACTATTCCGCAAACCAGCTAGCATTTTTGATAAAGTAGAGGAGTTGACTGATAGTGATGTTGTTTACTTCTGTCAAGTTGTTGAAGTACTAGGCGTCCAAATGACACTTTCTACGTGTTGAGAGAGCATTGCAATTACATAGGAGATGTTTCTACCTCTTCTTCATCCATACAACGTCTACAGAAGCCATTGGCACAATGCCCGGTAAGTACGCCGATAATAGTTCTGAGGTTGAGTCTAATCAACTACGTGGGCGAATTGGATCTATGGTGGGCCATTAGTTGCATTTAGTGCCGGTAGACCATCTACGATTTGTGTTGGTAAGTGTTTCACACTTTAGTAGATGTTTAGCAGTAGCGATAGGCATAGATGGCGTATCCGGAAGGCGCCCCACCTTGGTACCACTTCAAGCAAGTTCGTCCTCTTCACAATTTCCTGGGATGTCAGTGTCCCGGCACCCACATAAGTTGGATATTTAAATACTTGGCCATCTCGTTGGGAGATAGGCGGCAATTCAGTGAAGTCTTGAATGCACTTATCTGGCTAAAATTGGTTGATAACAACTTCACCTCTTAAATAGGGGTCTAGCAAATGTATATTTACATATGTTATTGATTATAGCCGTTTTCATTATTATTCCATAATCAGATGCCATGGTTAAAACCCTGATGCACTTTATTGACTTTACTATATTATTAAATTCCCATTAGAACATTGGACGCGTTTATACTACGAGCAATCTACTCGGCCTGATATGTTTAATAAATTAAAATTAAGTTTTTTTTGCAATTTGGCATTTTCATACTATTCCGTTAATTTGTTTACTCTTCACCGTCAACACTGCTAGGGAGGGAAACATGATATACGTTCAAGCTCGTTTTCCACTGATCAGTGTAAAAGAAAATACACAACTTTGAGGTGAAAAGGGAAAGGGAAGGCCAACAACAAACACAAACACTCCTCAGGAGTCCACCCTGCGCTGACGGTCGTACCCTCTTACAACTAGAATTTATTTTGTTCTTCTATTCGAGTAGACAAAACAAAGTGCTGAAATTAGAATGAAGTTAGTTTATTTTCTTATAGTGCAATTTGGTATTGGCATAAATCGCTGGATTAGGTAACTCAGTGTCGTTCACTACCAGTTATTTAAAGAAATTTAGCGTTCCCTAAAGGTTTGCTAGTTTCTTCGCGAAACAGCAGAATTTGTTCATTTTTTGATACTTATTTGTAATTAATGTACTTATCGAGCCAAAACACATAACTTTTATGGGCAGAGTGCTCGAAATAATTTTAATGAAATGTACTCCGTATATAGTGTCGTTCACTACCAGTTTTTTAAAGAAATTTAGCGTCCCCTAAAGGCTAGCTAGTTTCTTTGCAAAACAGCGGAATTTGTTTATTTTTTGATACTTATTTGTAATTAATGTACTTATCGAGCCAAAACACATAACTTTTATGGGCAGAGTGCTCGAAATAATTTTAATGAAATGTACTCCGTATATACGAGAACCGGAGATAGTAGAGGATTGGTTGGAGTATTTAATCAGCAAGCCTACCCACCTAGCGCGAGTTACGGTAGCTGCATGAGCAAGATGTTTGTTGTTTGTCAGACGGTGAGTTGCTTACCAAATCACCTCCTCTTGTTATGTAGTGCTCTGGCAAGTAGTAGGCACTCAGGCGCCTGCTATTTCAATAATCTCAGCGAATTAAATTGCGTAAGCATTAACCAGCTAACCCACTTGGGTTGAGGGTTGAAATCAATACACGCGGTATTTCAATGAACCTATTTTGGCCTAAGTGTGACTGCCTTTTCCTCAAGGTACAACTCCAGGGCGGTGTTATCTCACCCTTCTGTGGGGACTAGTTACTAATGACAGCCGGGAGGAACTCAACTATTTGGAAACTAAGGCAGTTACCTACGCCGACAACATAGCTAGTAAAACAATGAAAAAGAGAGTTAGTCCTTTTCTCCAAAAAAGAGAGTCATTGCACAAAAATTAGATTACCAGTAATTAAAGGTACTCTGATAGAATAACTCAAGACGCCACAGGAGCGATGCTAAAAAGCAAGACGCGAGAGTTTTCTCCGAATTTTTAGACATCCGCTGATCCGTCAGAACCTCTAATTATGACTGTATGGTAGTTGGAGGACTTACTGGCCATAATATTCAGAAGTACCGTGAAATGAAAATGAGGCTTACCACCGACTTTATATGCAGAGGCTGGGGAGAGGAAAAAGAGGATACTCTCTTTGGATACTTCACTGCTTATGCCACTGCACAAGTCTCTGCCATAGAACACTGGTAGAACATTTCTTCCAAGACCTCCAGTTTTCTAACATGTCTTATAGTCTTATTACATGTTCTAGTGACAAATACAGATATGAATTTATTTCATTGTCATATTGGTCGATTATATTTCTGGATACACTTCTAGTCAAAACTAGTTTACTTTACAACGCTATGTGCGGTTTAAGAAATTCATATGCTAGTCCAAAGATAGAACAGCCTTCTCAGTATCATCAACGGTTAATACTTTCGATCCAAGACTTGTTGCTACTTCGTAATTATCTGGTAAGAGGCATGGGGCTGCGCAAAGTGTGTGTAAATGCATTTAATAAATGAATCAAAAACATTTAATAAATTAATCAAAAGCATTTAATGATGTATCTTCTTCTGTCGAGACTATTTCACTGCTTCATTTTATTGAGAACAGTAAATACCGAAAACGAGAATCGAATGATCTGCAAGAACTTAAATTAAGAAATTTTTTTTATTGATTATTGCATCAACTTACGCTAATAAATGTCTCAAGACTAATTGGAACAAGTCCAGCGTTTATGATGTTTGCCTGATGTGAACGCTGCATAAAGATAATCACACACTTTCGAAACTCTGGGGTTTGATCCATCCAATTACAATCGTAAATTGATGTAGTTAACGCTTCTGTTTCTGCCATCAACTCATTAGCAATGAAGCACACAGGAAATGATTCTGACAATATTGCAATCATGTATACTACAGTGCTTATAAGTTGGCCGTAACCCTTGTTGAAAAGGAGGTAGTACACGACTGTGATGCACAGAACAAATGCAGTTATAACAAACTGCATGAGCACGGAGCACGATATAACTGGCTTTATGATTTCAAAGTATCTGCAAACAAGCTATCTTAAATTAATTGAGATTCTCCAAATAATTTTTAACAAACCCGATAATAGTCTTGTGGTCTCTAATACACGCTTTGAGTTCCAAAAAGTTTTCTTGTAATGACTTGCTTGGATTGCATCCTATTCTGGCCACACGCATGCCCAGGGCATGAATGTGACCTCGTAAGACGTTGATGTACAGCACAGGGTAAGTATCATTTCCAGCTGCCTGAATAATTTGAAAAGCGGTCGCAAGAAATTGAAAACTGTAAGCGAAGTTGTAGTTCATATTCGAAGTGGTCCAGTCAAATGGAAACCATCCTTCAAACACAAGTTTCTTCTGAATAAGCGCAGGTACAGCAAATGATAACAATGATAAAACGAATGAAACCTGAACAGCGTACGACAAATATTTGCATTGTTTTATGATTTTCCTTAGGTAATACAACTCATCGTGGTGCAAGCTGGCTCTTTGATCTAGTTGATCGGTGAAGAATTTAACTTTTTTTAGATTCGATAACTTCAGGAAAATCACAAACTGCTTCAGTGATGAAACAATAAGGGTTGGGCTGGCTTGTAAATTTTGCATGATCAAGCCAAAATCACCCACAAAGAATATATTAATAAAGACGATTATTGGTGATATAGCACTGGCTAAGAGGTTCACTATGACACCATATATGGTATAAAGCCATATTAATCGTTTATATGGATAAATGCCCACAAATCTCCACACTACCCACATATAGTCGAAAGATTCGTAAGTGTTTAAATGTCCCATTGCTTTGCACTGGAATTTTATGAATGCACTTGCCTGACTAAGCTTGTGTGACATGAACTATGCCACTTAACTGATGAAGGCAATGTTTGTATGAATGCGTCGTCAACCACTCCCTAAAAACCTAACAGCTGTTTACATTATTATTCGATAATCTAGTGACATGTTATTAACGCTAAAGGCCTCCATTATCCTTTCTGTCTTATTGATAATTCATTAGAATATTAGTGCCCCTTCACACAACATATGCTCAGCCATACAAGCTTAAGGTTATTATATCATTCATTTAGTATAAGATGTAATAGCTTTGAGATTTACTCTACTAGATCTATTGGACTTATATATATAACATATATGCTTACACTTTATGTTATTTCATTATAATATTCATTATTGGCCCAGGATATTATCCAAACTTACAGTGCAAAGAACCGTTCTCTGGTTTGGATTGAAAAACTGAGTTCCTGATTTATTAAGAGTTTAATGTTGCCGATCGATATTAACTTTATTTGCTCCAAAAATGTGTAGAATGTGGCTCGTAAAGAAGCTGTGTCCGTATACATAAATTTTGCTTGCCAAAACGTAAACATACCGTCCGTCCAAAACTCTCTACAGCGATAATTATTAGCCAGAATAGCTTCAGAATAGTTGAATAGATATAGAGACATGTACCGGCTAATTGAGTTATATTCCCAGATAAGTATTAAGAAGTAAACTACACGTGCTGAAGAGAGTCTTGATTGCAAAGATCAGTCACACTTATGTCAACCTACTCTCTGAACACTGAAAAGCAGTTTGTGTTATTGATAAAAGGGTTAAGATAGTTGACACCAGCATTGCTTAGCTCGCTTAGTTGTTTGAGTGAGGAGAGCACTACATGATCAGAAGAGATATGTAATGGGTTCATCCGCTTCTTCCTAGTCTCAGCAACTTCTACAGGCCTTATCAACTCGAAGTTGAGATGTTTAGTTGCTATCTTAATTGATTGTGGATGATTAGACAAGTGAGTCAACAGGTGTATGCCACACAGTGAGGGAAGTCAAGTTGTGTAATTTTATATTTCCTAAGCATTCTACCATATGACGAAAACGTAATCCATTTTTCATTTCAAATGATCAAGTTGTACAGTTTTTCACACTTTACTTGAATATAATTATCATACGCATATATACATTAGGACAAGTTATTTTATCAAAAAATACCAAGAGATTTATCTTGATGTTGGTGAGACTACGAACGACATCCCAGCGGTCGAAGCGAAGTCATTCTTTCCTTTTGCAATGGGTTTCAAGTTGATGGTTCAAGTACAAATATTAGCTAAATTATAAAATCGAAGATTTCTGGAAGAGTATCTGAATTGTAGTATAAAAAGAGTATTTCGAAAGTAGTTCTTATTGATAAGCTAGATGTACCAAGCTTGCATTGCTAAGCATATTCAAAAAAATCATATAAAAAAAATTGGTACCGAAACCTTTTTTCCCAAAATTCTGAACAATGTTGCCAAAGTCATCATTGCTCTATGTCTTACCATTTAAGAGCCTATATACGACAAACAAGAAAACATTGATTTTAATGTATATAGATAGATAGATAGATAATCTCACACTACTATATGCGAACGGTACTCATATTGGCTTATGAAAAGACCAAAAAGTGTACAGCTATACCCAATTCGACATCTGAGAAGTACATATAAAAGGTGATTTATAAAGCGTTTGCTGTTAATTGACAAAAAAGTACAGGAGAATTGCAAGTGCATCATTTTTATTTGAGTTGATAAATCAATGCATGTCATTTTATTTTAATGATTATTTGATGTAAATGTTGATCACGAATATATTTTGGTCCATATTGGGTACCTAGTTTGTGCGTCGACTTCTGTCAGGAGTTCAAGATGAATCGCCAAATTTATCAACTTTTCATAACCCCCATCCCCACCTCTATCGACTCGAGTGTGTTGTGTAGCATGTAGGTCCGTTCTTCAAAACCACAGTTTTGAGTTCAGCTCGTGCATATCGAGCAAACAAGAGTTAAAACGATTGTGGGTGCTATTCACTGTGATGTTTTTAATGACATACAAATGTTTTATCTCAATATATATGTACAAGAAAAACTTCACATTCTGTGTGTCATAAGTGTTATCGAAAACAGTATATTCATTCTGCAAAACTCATTCTGCGTCACATTTGCTCAAAAACATAGTCCGCTGGGACTTTAATTGTCAGCTGTATGGACGCGGCTCCATGCATTGTCACGCAAAAAGTTCTTGTGTTAACTGCTCCGGCAGCCACAAAACAACTGAACCACACAGATCATCCTATCCAAAATGAATTAGTCGCAAACAATATGTGGAGATTCGTCAAAAACTCTCCTCTCATCAACGTGCAAACAACAGCAAACGCACAACACCTATATTACACCCACAAAACCCTTTCGATTCACACTCACTTTCACATTTCCCTCCTCACCCCAAACGTTCGACCACTGTACTTTTCAGCAAACAAACAAAATGCGACCAGCTGATCGTTATCCACCATTAACTGTCACGCAGGTCCATGGCAGAAGAAACTCTCATGAGGAAAAAAATGATTCTCTTTTAAATGAAATATTAGCTAAGCTTCAAACCTGTATAACAAAAAGTGATCAATTCAATGTAATCACATATGTATAATTCCCTAAACATTATTACTTGGAATGTAAGAAGCATATAAAATAAAAAATTAGAATTCCTTAATTATATTATTGACTTATATTATATTATTGATAAAATAAACTCACTTAACTGAAAACAAACCCTTTTCTCACCCAAACTTTAATTTTATAGTATCGACACGAGTAACACAACGGAAGATTGCGTTGCTGTCGTCATGCGGAAAAATATTGAAGATTCGGTACACCAGGCTTACAACTACGTTGTATTGAATCAATCGGCATAGAAATTATTATTAGCAGCAACTCTAAAGTGTGTATCTTTTCTGTTTATTTTCCGGGTGGAAAAAGAAGAATTGATAAAATATCTCACTTTAAGAACGACTTGCAAAAAATCGAGGTAAAATTATCCTTGGTGGAGATTTGAATTGTGGCCATCAATTGTGGAATTGTCTCCGGGCTTATTGCTGGGGTAACGTACTGTATAATATTAACTAAATGCACCCAGACTTTTCCTTACTATACCCACTTACTCTTTACTATTGCCACTTACGTCTCAACATCTAAGTTTAAAAGTCCTTATGACTTATGACTAATCAACGTACTGCTCCATGCCATTCATCTATGAGAATTTGGCGTCGGATTATCTTCATGTCAGTATCAATTTGAATCACTTATTTGAAGTCAATCGACCTACGTTATATTATAAATATTCCGCAGCTAATTGGAACCATTTTGCTTCATTTATCAATAACAGCTGCATTTTACCAGTCGTTCACAGTTCTCCAATGTGCGGCTTTAGCGTAAAAGTGAGAAAAGAAATATAAATCATGAAGTGCGCAAAATGTCACAGAAAAGTATAAGAACCAGTAGACCGGCGGTTGTCTAATAGGCCGTGGACTCGCTGTGCCCGCTTCGAATTCCGAGGAAACACACAAAACTTTTTTCTCTCCATCCGTAGGATTTTAAATAGACACAAAATGTGAGTGAGGGAAGTCGACGAGATGGAGGAAATAGAGGGGTCCGCGCTCTCAAAAGCGATAGTGAGAATTCGTTTATAGCTTTAACGTCATCCGATTCGGAGAAAATGAAAGGGAAGAGCTAACGAAGAGCCAGAGGAAGGAGCTTGAAGCTCACATAAAAGCCCTCCAAAATAAACTGAGGGCTAGAAAAGCGGCACAACAACAGAAGCTGCACAACAGCAACAGCAACAAGATAACAGCATAACAAACAACAACAGCATCAGCAAAAACAAATACAGCAGCAACAACGAGAACTGCTACCAAAAGAACAGCGTTCAACAGATGCCAATCTGCATAGAAAAAAGCCGACAGAACAACAACAGCCGAGAGAACAGCAACAACAACAACAACAACAGCCGAGAGAACAGCAACAACAACAACCAACAACCAACAACCAACAACCAACAACCAACAACCAACAACCAACAACCAACAACCAACAACCAACAACAAACAACCAACAACCAACAACCAACAACCAACAACCAACAACCAACAACCAACAACCAACAACCAACAACCAACAACCAACAACCAACAACCAACAACCAACAACCAACAACCAACAACCAACAACCAACAACCAACAACCAACAACCAACAACCAACAACCAACAACCAACAACCAACAACCAACAACCAACAACCAACAACCAACAACCAACAACCAACAACCAACAACCAACAACCAACAACCAACAACCAACAACCAACAACCAACAACCAACAACCAACAACCAGCAACCAACAACCAACAACCAACAACCAACAACCAACAACCAACAACCAACAACCAACAACCAACAACCAACAACCAACAACCAACAACCAACAACCAACAACCAACAACCAACAACCAACAACCAACAACCAACAACCAACAACCAACAACCAACAACCAACAACCAACAACCAACAACCAACAACCAACAACCAACAACCAACAACCAACAACCAACAACCAACAACCAACAACCAACAACCAACAACCAACAACCAACAACCAACAACCAACAACCAACAACCAACAACCAACAACCAACAACCAACAACCAACAACCAACAACCAACAACCAACAACCAACAACCAACAACCAACAACCAACAACCAACAACCAACAACCAACAACCAACAACCAACAACCAACAACCAACAACCAACAACCAACAACCAACAACCAACAACCAACAACCAACAACCAACAACCAACAACCAACAACCAACAACCAACAACCAACAACCAACAACCAACAACCAACAACCTACAACCAACAACCAACAACCAACAAATAAACAACCAACAAACAACAACCAACACAAGATTTCAAGTGCTAAAAACATGTATTGCACGCATTAGTATCCAGGGTGAAAAGCGGCCAGTCGTTCACAGACCGTTGAACTGTTCGCATGTGTTTCGACTTCGGAGTATTAACAAATAATAATTAAAACAGTGAAATAGTGCTAGTGTCACTTGGATCCGCAACTAGAGCGTAGCCGAGTGCGTAGAACTTACAGCCTACTTACGCTTGTATCGTACACCCGAGTCCGAGTACAAGAGGTACTATCCTAACGAGGTCCTGTACAACGAGGCAAACCTGAACAGGATAGATAATTTTATTATTAAGCTGATCAGAAGGCACATTGCACGGGCTATGACTTCTTCCAACAGTCTGATCTTCGGGGCTTATTACCCCAATATCATGTACCATGAAAGGGTGCGCCTTAACGGGTTTATTCCTCCCGAAGCATTCCTTTATTTAGACACAATTGGCCTAATACAGGATACAGACGGATGCCCTGTTATCTTCCATGTCGTACGCCGAACAGTGGACAGGCGACTCCAATACGAACCGGATGTCGCTCGCACCCACGAGAATCTTCTTCGGTTCAGTAGAGCGATCCCCGCTCGTGACAGGAAAGAGTCTGCCAAAGAACGGCAATTTTACTGGTGGTTACACCAAAACCAGTCTCCGCCACCGCTGGCTTTTCTAGATGACCAGATAGTTGACCATGGTGGCCAACTTACATAGGTTTAAGGTAGCTATTAGGAAAAAAAAAAAAAAAAATCCAAAAACATTAAAAAACGAAAAAACCAAAAAAAAAAAAATTAATAAAAACAAAAAATCAAAAAAAAAAAAAAAAACTTATACGAAAAAAAAAAAAAAAGGTGCACCACGGCGTATAAAATATATATGTTAGGCATATACATAAAATATACGCCCTGGTGCACGTGTCCGTACTGTTACGGACATAGTTAAGATAGTCTTAAGTTTTATGTTAGAGTAAGTAATTATAAGGTAGTTTAAGTAGTTATGTAAGTAAGTTTAGTTAGCCAAGTTTTTTAAAAAAAGTTTTCTTGGCAAATGAAAAATTTATTAAAAGATTGTCGTGAAAAACTAAAAAAAAAAAAAAAATAACATATATTAAGCCGAAAGGCACAGTTATAGCGTAGATTAGATTAGCTTAGAGTACCCGCATAGGGTCAGTAGGTTAGTATTAAGAACATTTGTAAATTCTTAAGTTAGTTAAGCTAGTTTTAAGTACTTTTGTCTAGCAAGTAAGTCCACAAAATTCAAATAAAACAAAATTACATTGAAAAAAAAAAAAAAAAAGAAAACTTACAGCCGCGGACCAGAGGGGGCTGAGTTCGAGACCCAGTGTGGGCGGAGTACTTTTTTTTTTTCGTTTTTTCCGCCAATATCACAATTACACTGGCAAAGTGAGTGATAGAAATCATGGAGGAGAACGGGCAGTCCGCTCGCTTAGAAACGGACGGCGAGAACCAGCAGCCGGTGGCAGTAAAATTACGCCACCAACCAACGGTGCCCAAAGACGGCACATAGAAGAGGAGGAGGAAAAAGCAAACCTCCACCGGTTCAAAGCGACGTAGCAGTTACGCGTCAGCCGAAAATCCACAAGAGGAAGAGAGTGCAGCGTCCACGTCATCGAACGAGACGTCACACGAGGCCGATGCAGAAGACGATGCATATTCATATGTGTCAGACGGGAGGGAGGGGCGATTTGCAATAAGCAGTATCAGCTTTGAATCGATGCCCTCCGACACCGAAGAAGAGGCTGAGGCAATAATTCGCGCCAAAGAAGCGAAGGTCTCTGACCTGAAGGAGGAAACTCAGAAACTAATCGATGAGATTAGAAAGCTGAGAGAAACTAATCTCGCAAGGAGAACAACAACAAACACAGATGCCCAATTCAAATCAGCTGCAAAAGCAACAACAACAGCTCTCCATAACTAAGAAGCTGCATCAAAAGTCAGCAGCTCAGCAACAACAACAGAAGCAGCCGCCAAAGAAAGCTGCCCAACAACAAAAGCAAGCCGCAACGCAACAACAGAAACAGCAGCATCATGCAGCAACTCGACAGCAACAGCAGCCAGCAGTACATCAGCAAAAAAAGAAAGAAAAAATGCCACCAATCAATTTGTACAAGCCGGACGTCATTCAAACTGCACAGGTATGTAGGTCGGCCATAGGTAGTGGTCATTTTATTATTAAAAAAATAAAGGCTACGAAAAATATTCAATAAGCTGCAAGACAGTAGAGCATCATGAAGCTCTTAAGAGGTGTCTAAAGCGTTGGATGACGGAGTTCTTCTCCTTCACACCAAAAGAAGGGAAACTCCAGTCAAAATTACTAAAGATCGCTGCACCGCTCGAAGCGGATGAGATTTTCCAACTGCTCAAAGAGCAAGTGTGTGACGGTCTCGAGTTCGTCGGGGTCAAGCCCTTCACCGCAGCCAAGGCAAAAAGAGAGGGACAGAAATTACCGTTCTTTATTGTACAGCTGTCACCCAATAGCAAAGTAGATAAGCTAAAAGATATAACAATATTAGCTGACTATGATTGCGTGTGGGAAAGTATTAAAAGGCGCGACGGCATTATACAATGCGTTCGCTGCCAAAGGTTTGGGCACGCCGCGTCGAACTGCCAAATGCGGCTTCGATGCGTGAAGTGCAGTGAAAACCACAAGGCGGAGGAATGCCCGCTGGGGAAAGAGGGAGCAGCTGACAAAAGTCAGCTCAAGTGCGTTCTCTGCGGAAACGCGGGCACACCGCTAACTATCGGGGTTGCCCTAAGTTCCATGAGCGGAAAGCAAAGACGGTTCTGCAGAAGCAGCCCCCAGTGAAAAATCCACTCGGGGCAGCCATAACGGTAACCCCTCAAGTGACCTACGCCCAAATGGCGTCTGGTCAGAGGAGTACGGGAGAGCAGCAGCTGCCGAAGGTAGTGCAGCAACCTACAGTGCCAAGAGCACACGATCCAACGCCCGATTGGAAATCCTCCATTGCAAGGCGTATGGATCGGTTAGAGGAGCACCAAGCACGTCACCAGTCTTAATGGCTGCGCAGACGGAGAGCACATATAAGATCCTTGCAGTGAATGCAAATTCATTGGTAGGGATCCCGCGAAAAAACGAGCTCTATAGATTGTTGGACGATCAAAGCCCAGAGCTATTTCTGATTAGCGAAACTAAGCTAACTCAGAGAGGCACATTGGAGCACAGTAATTATAATGTTATTAGGAGAGACCGGCCCAACTCCAATGGTGGAGGCGGTGTTGCGATCTTCATTAAAAATAACATTAAACTCAAAGTAGTGTATAGTAGTGAAGTTCGACGGTTTCAAGAGTTGGAGGCCTGCATCGTGTGCATTTCTCTCTGCAGTGGAAAGAAGCTGTATGCGGTGTCGGTCTACTCCTCCGGCTGCCCTAGTTCCAGAACGACTATATCAGAGCTCGATTCACTCTTTCGATGTCTAAGACTGGACTCGGAGGAGAACTATTTTATTTTGGCCGGTGACTTAAATGCCCGACATGGATATTGGGGAAACATAGTCTCCAATTATAGAGGGAACCAGCTTTACAACTGGTATTGCTTACACAGTGTCGAGTACAGACTCGATTTGAAAGCAACAGAGATCTCGTCATACGCCAGAAGCGGTTCTTATCTGGATCTCCTGCTATTTGACGCAAGACTGCAGCTGACAGACACAAACGCACAAACGGTAAACTGTTTGAACACTTTCGTGTATCTCAGTGACCATTGCGGACTCAGTGCCGAAATCAAGATCCAGAACGATATTGCGGAATTAGGAGAGTTTGTTCAAACGTATCCCTACAACTACAGTAGGACACGCTGGACATGCTTCTCCAGACAAATGACTAGAGCAGTCTCCTCGAATGCGCTCCACATACCGTCCAATAGAAACTTGTCAAACGAGGAGATTGACATGTATCTTATACAATTGGACGAGACAATAAAACGAACAATGGACAGTACGACACCACGGTATACACGCACAAACAACGAAAACTTGTACCGCAATGCGACAATAGACGCACTACATCAACGGAAAAGTAGACTCCTGTCAAGATTAAAAACCTTGTACAGGCGGTTTACTGACAGACGAGATGAGGAAATTAGGACACTGAAATCGCTCATCAAAAACATACAAATATTAATTGTCCAGAATTACAGAATTTCTGTTAACTTGCATTGGAACAATAAGATTCGGGCTGTAAGATCCAACAACCCGAGCATGTTTCCGCAAATAAATAAAATCTTTCGCAGTAAGCATAGCGATCTTCCGTGTCTTAAGCTCCCCAGAACGACGGACAACGAACAAATACTGATTACAGCAGGCATTGATCCGGACAACGCGGTACTCGACGATAACTTCTTTGTGGTCGAAGACCCGCAAGAAAAAATGGAGGTACTAGGCGCGGTCTTTCAGGAAGTGTATAAGGTGAATGGGAGTGTTCGCCCAAACCACGACCTGGAGAACTGCGTACAATCTAGCAACTCGCAACTTCGAGAAGACATGCAACAATGGCGATCTGAGAACTTCGGCTTTGTCGTGTTCAATGAAGATAACATGGCAGATAATGTCATCGCCGACGAAGGGGTTCTTCCCCCGGTCATAGCGAAGACAGAGCTCCAAGCGGTCTTCGAATCACTTAAGAAGAAAAAGTCAGTTGGAATCGACGGGATCTCGAACATTGTGCTAAGACATCTCCCCCTAGATGTGGTTAGTATGTACACTATCCTGTTTAACAATGCTCTGAATAATGCACATTATCCGGAACATTGGAAAACTGCGATTGTGCAACCCATATCCAAGAGAGGTAAAGATTCTTCGAATCCGTGCAACCTCCGGTCAATTAGTCTCCTGCCGAACATCAGCAAGGTATTCGAGAAGGTGATAAATAGAGCTCTGACCAACTGGACAGAGGACAAACATATCATTCCGGATAATCAATTCGGTTTCAAAGCGGGGCATGACACTATTCATGCCGCGTCGAAACTGGTATCGGATATCCAATGGAACAAGAGCCAGAAACAATGTACGGGTGCCTGCCTGATTGACCTGGAGAAGGCCTTCGACACCGTATGGTTAGAAGGACTTTTTTACAAGCTCAATGGGCTAGGCATTAGTAAACCACTGCTGTACCTACTGTGTAACATGCTTACTGGTAGAAGGTTCGTCGTCAAGAATGGGAATGTGACCTCTGCAGGTATATTTGAAGTAAAAAATGGTCTCCAACAGGGTGCCGTTAATTCGCCGATCCTGTTCAACATTTTCTTGAGCGATCTGATAAGATCTCTTCCTCACGTAATTGCGTACGCCGACGACTTGATTGTGTACAGATCAGGTAAAAAGATCGAGGACATCACTACTCTCGCGCAGGGTGACTTCGACTCATTCATGAGAAGTTGCGATGACTGGAAGTTGAATATCAACTTTCAGAAGTCGGAAAGCATACTGTTCAGGACCCCGTTGTATAAGGCTTCGGCGGATACAAAAAAGAATTGGCGAAAGTTCTCAATTGTTGGGCGTCACGGGCAACCACTGGCGCAAAGGACTGTAGTCAGATACCTGGGGATCTGGCTAGATCATTATCTATATTTTAACAAACATGTAGATGCTGCTCTAGCCCGAGCCCGAGGCGCTTTCGCTCTTACAAAGAGACTGTTTTACAACAGCCAACTCGATGCGAGGGTGAAGGTGATCTGCTACATGGCCCTCATCCGGCCAATGCTCACCTATGGCTGTCCCGTGTGGTTCAACGTGAGTGCAAGCTTGATGGAAAAGATTCGGGTGTTTGAGAGGGCTTGTCTTAGGGCTTGCCTTCGCCTTTACAGAACACCAGAGTCCCAGTACAAAAAATTCTACTCCAATGAGGTTTTATACAACAGGGCGAACCTGATACGAGTGGACAATTTCCTGGTGAAATTGATGCGAGGCCATACTGCCAGAGCGATGAACTCGGCCAATAACCTGATCTCTGGTGCTTACTACCCCAATTCTCAGTACCATGAAAGGGTACGTCATAACGGCTTCGTCCCCCCAGCAGCATTCCTCCATTTGGACAAACACGGTCTGATACAAAATGAAAATGCGGTACCGCTCCTCTTCCACATCGCCCGTTCGACTGTGGATGGGCGACTCAACCACGACCGTTCCGTCGCACAACGAGCTGAGGAGGGTCTCCTCCGGTTCAGTACGGCGGTATCAAGGCGAGATGTTCGGGATGTTGCAATGCAACACCGAAAATTCTGGTGGCTGTGCAGTGAGGGAACTCCCTCATCGAACCCTTTAGACCCGGGTTAAAAACGGGCAGTGCATATCGGTCTTTGTCTTGCAGCTGATTAAACGCATTTTATCAGCCGCAACCTATGGCCGACCTACATATCTTAGGGTAGTTTTTTAGGGTAGTGTTAAGTTGTACATATGTATATAAAAAAGAAAAAAAAAAAAAAAAAGTTTACACATGTGTACACTTGTGTACTTATGTGTATACACATGTATATAGGTCATATGCATATTTATGTGCGTATTTTGTAAGATACACATATATATATGTATGTATGTTTAGTTTAAGGTAGTTTAAGTTATTTTAAGGTAGTATGTAAGTTAGTAAATAAGTTTTAGTAAAATCAGTTCGGATATTAAGTTTTTTATAATTTTCTTAATTTTAATTTACAGTTAAATTTATTTTTTACTTTTCCAAATACATTATTAGAATAAGTCGAAAGACATAGATTAAGATTAAGTTTAGGTTAGAGTGCCCGCCTAGGGCCAGTAAGTTAGAAGTAGTAACAATGTTCGTCCAACTAGTTTTAAGCATTTTTGTCTAGTATTTAAGTATTTGTTATGAATTAAGTTAATAAAAATGAACTAAAACGAAAATGAGGGTGAAAAGCGGTAGTATGTAATCGCTATATACGCATCTGACAATCCTGCCCTCAATCATAACTTCATTTCAGAACTCGATACTCTTTTCACTAGACTTCGAATGAGTACGGAGGAAAACTATTATATAATTGCTGGGGATTTGAACTCCAAGCATAGAGAATGGGGAATTAGGGTGCTATAAAGCGACAGGGGGACCCCACTGTATAACTGCTTGACAGAGCACAATATTGAGTTCAAGCTAGATTTGCTTGCAACTGATAGGCCATCGTACTCCAGATCCGGGTCCTATCTGGATCTGTTGCTGATCGACAGACGACTGACGATACTAGACGTGGAGAGACGCACGCGGAACTGTTTAACTGCGGTTGAGTACGAGAGTGATCACTGCGGACTCTTCGCGGCTATTCAGCTCCCGAACGAGGTGGAAGAACTGGAGGAGTATATCCAGAGGAATCCTTATAATTACAATAAGACCCGCTGGCCTCGCTTCTCCAGGACGTTATCCACAGAACTACGTTCGAGTGGGATCAATCCTCCATCAAACAGAAACCTAACGAACGAAGAGGTTGACAGGTACCTCATACAAATGGACGACGTAATTAAACGTACCATGGACAAGACTATTCCGAAGGTAGTACAAATCGATGACAGCGATGTTTATCGAAATGCTACCATCGATGCACTTCACGTGCACAAAAGTAGGCTGCTATCAAGACTCAAACTCTTGCACAGGTGGTTTACAGACCCACAAAACGCGGAAGTCAGGGCATTAAAATCGGAGATCAAGAACCTCCAACAGTTAATACGTATCAATTATAGTTTGGCCATAAGGTTGCACTGGGGCGATAAGATCCGGGCTGTACGTTCTAACAACCCGGGTATGTTCCCACAAGTAAATAAAATATTTCGGAGGAAAGATCAAAACGACATTCAGGCCGTTAGACTTCCCAGGACGACAAATAACCAACAACTACTGACTTCAGTTGGCATCGATCCAGATGGGGCAGTGCTAGACAACGACTTCTTCGTGGTTGAAGATCCCCAGGAGAAGGTGAAAGCATGGTGCTGCGAGTGTATACGGTCAACGCGGTTAGTAGGCCGAATCATGACCTGGAGCATAGCGTCTCGCTAAACCACTTCGAGCTCCGAAACGAGATAAGTCAATGGCGATCTGAGAATCCTGGTTTTACCAGGTTCAGTGACGATAACATGGCAAATAATGCCGTCGCCAATGATGGAAATCACATCTTGATTTCTCAAGAAGATCTTCAGGGTATCTTTAACTCGCTGAAGAAGAAAAGTCGGCGGGAATCGATGGTATACCAAATATTGTGCTTCGCTATCTTCCCCCCGAAGCCGTGCAGATTTACACAACACTGTTCAATAATGCGCTGAGTAATGCTTATTACCCGGCACACTGGAAAACAGCTGTAATGCAACCAATCCCTAAGCGGGACAAAGACAAATCTATCCCGACAAATCTTCGGTCGATCAGTCTTCTTCCTTGCATAAGCAAGGTTTTTGAAAAGATAGTCATTCGAGTTCTGAAACAATGGGTTGAGGAAAATAAAATCATACCGGACAACCAGTTCGGATTCAGGGCGGGGCATGAAACTATACATGCCGCGTCCAAACTGGTATCCGACATTTAGTGGAACAAAGATAAAAAACAATGCACGGGTGCATGTCTGATTGACTTGGAGAAAGCGTTCGACACCGTTTGGTTAGAGGGTCTCTTCCTCAAGCTGGTCAGGCTCGGCATAAGTAAACCATTGCTATACACGATCTATGACATGATAGTAGGCAGAAAGTTCGTCGTGAAAAGTGGCGACGTAACTTCTACTATGGTCTTTGACATCAAAAATGGTCTGCAACAGGGAGCTGTTGGTTCGCCGATCTTGTTCTCAATATTCACTGCAGATCTTATAGGTTCCATGCCGCACTTAATTGCGTATGCCGACGATCTAGTAGCGTACAGTTCAGGTCCGAAGGTCGAAGTAATAAGTACCTTGTTGCAACATGACTTCGAACAAATTCAGCAATTTTGCGACGACTGGAAGTTTTTCTTCCTGAAATGTGAAACAATAATTGTCAGGACCCCACTGTACATGGAATCATGGGATATGCGCACATACTGGCGTAAGTTCGGCATAGTTGACCCGCACGGTATAAAAAGTGAAGGAAGTTATCTTGGCGTTTGGTTGGCTCAATACAAATCTGTATTTTGACAAACATATAGAAATTACACTGAGGAAAGCTAAGAAGGCATTTGCTGTGGCAAGTTGGTTGTTTTACAGCAGCCAACTTGATTCCAGTGTGGAATTAATCAGCTATATGGCCCTCATCCGGCCTACGGTTGTCCACTGTGGTTCAATGTGAGTCCTTCCCAAATGGAAAAGATGAGGTTGTTCGAGAGACAGTGTCTTCGCACCTGTATCTGGTTGTATCGTACACCCGAGTATGAGTACAAGAAGTTCTATCCTAACGAGGTTCTGTACAACAAGACAAACTTGTAAAAGAAAGATACGAACGGGATGTGTATAAATTTTATGTTAGGCATGTTAGACATAAACATATACGCCCTGGTGCACGTGTCCGTACTGTTACGGACATAGTTAAGTTAGCTTACAAGTTTTTAAATTAGGTTAAGATAGATAAATTAAACCAAGTTTTTTTTACCAGTTTTCTTAACCAAATCAAAATAATAATGATTGTCCATAAAGACAGAAAAAAAAATAGTCTAAGCCGAAAGGCACATCTAAATTTAGTTCAGAATAGCTTAGAGTACCCGTATAGGGTCAGTAGGTTAGATGTTAGAACGATTTTTAAGTTAGTTAAGCCAGTTTTAGTAATTTGTCTAGCAAAAAAAAATTAAAAATTAATTTTAAAATAAAACAAAAGTGAATGAAAAAAAATATAATGTTATTTCTTCGCCTATAACTTCGACTAAACAAATTGATTCAATGTGTATGCATTTCACTTCGTTATTAAACTGCGCTGCCGATTTCGCAATACCTAAGTACCCTAGGAAAGTTAGCAGTGCAATTCCACTTCCTAGTAATATATTACCATTAATACGGCTGAGAGACTCAGAAAGAAGAAAATGGATACGTTATCGCTATGACTGCTTCCTCTATAGCACCAACATGTTAAACAAGGTCGTTGCAAAAGAAATGAATGAGTTCAATAATAAGCTTTGGAATAACCTACTTTATAGCTTTGATAAATAATAATAACCACAAGTTTTTGAGTATTCCATATCTAAGGGTATAAAGCCATCTTTATATTTTTCCAAGCGTTAAGCCAATCAACTAGCAAAGACTTTTTCAAAAAATCGTCTGATTACAGCCCATTTTAGTGAATGTTTGTTGAATTATCGGATTTAAGTATACTTAATACTAATAAAGGAAGATCATTGATCAAAAACATTAAAGCTAAAAAAAGTCCTGGTGTTGTGTCGCCGAAATAAAAGGATTTCCAGGTAATTGGTATGACTATAAACATTTAAGAAGCCACCAATGGTTTGGATTTCATTTGCTAAAACATGAATACTTTAAATAGAAACAAAACAATTTAAAATTCATTAGTACTTACATTCCACCTTTACAAAATTACACTGGAATACGACGACTACAACTTCTAATAGTAAAAAAACTGTACTTCCATTTAAGAACTCGTGTCAAACAACTGAACTGCACAACCGAACTTGATGGCTACGTGATTAAGAGTGACACCAATCCGTTGTTCTTCGAAGAACGGTAATTTAAAAAGCGATACAAAAAGAGACAAACAATTACATCCTTACAACTAAGTTGTAGCCGTCGCACACAAAGGGTTAGGTTACAATATGACAAAATATTTTATACCGAAAAGTAGTTCACAATCAATTCAAGATTTGACATTTTCTTTAAATTTAAAATAAAAATAAATGAAAAAGAGAAATTGTTAAATGGCTCGATAACATCCCGGAGCTCGTCTGAAACTAGTTTGAAAACAAATCAAGAACAGCGAGCCGTCCTACCGATCTTTTCAACTTAATGGTTCCATCTGCCATTTTAACGTCTGCCATACTTACAACGCCATCAAACCCAGGGAAGATTTTGGTGACTCGCCCCAACTGCCACGCCTAACGGATATCGTTAGGCTCTATAACAAGAACAAATGAGCCCTCTTGGACAGGCTTAATGTCTGCATGCCATTTGTTTCTTCTAGTTGTCTGTGGAAGATACTCAGCATACCACCGTTTAGTGAATTGACTTATTAAATGTTGAGCGCGACGACTATATAACTTGCTGAATGCGTCTTTGTCACAAAAGGTACGTGGTGCAGTCACATCTGAGGCATTTTCGCCAAATAGCATCGAATTGGGAGTAAGTGGTTTAGGGTCTTCAGCTTCTACAGGCACTTGCGTCAGAGGGCGCATATTTATTTGTCCCTGAGCTTCCAACAAAGCGTTCCGCAAAACATCTTCGCGAGGAATAACACCTTTAAAGACGAAATCAACACTGCGTTTAATAGATTGAATCAAACGCTCCCAAGCTCCACCCATCCAAGGAGAATAGGCGAGAATAAGTCTCCAAAGAATTTCTTCGAATCTTGAAATATGATCACCTAGAGCAGCTTCCACATCTCTCACATTCTTCTCCATCTGATATTTAGAACATAGAGCCAAAACAATCTACGCCGACATGATAAAATGGCTTTTCATGAAAAGCCAACCTGGCTTCTGGAACTTGGCCCATTAAAGGCATCACTGGTTTTGCTTTCAACATCTTACACTTATTGCACCTCGATTTAACGACAGCGACTCTTATTTTGATGATCTAAGCCCGCTTTCTAATTTCAGAAATTGTAGTCTCCGTTCCAACATGCAGGTTATTTTCGTGATGATGTCTAATGAACAAATCGACTAAAGAATGATCTTTCGGTGGCTTTCTGACTACGAGAGCTCATTCTAATTGTCCCTTCTTCGTCCAGAAAAGGCGATTTTGCTAGGCTTAACTTTACCTTTTGCTTGAAGTGTTACCAAATAGTCCGTAAAAGCTTCTGCTGTAGTTTCCTGAACAGCCAATTCTCTGCTCTGGCATACTCGGTTGGTGTGATGAAAGAGTGCTTCTCGAAAACAACTTTCCTTAGAACGTCTCGCAACCGAAGAAGAAGACCGATGACGCGAACGGAAGAAGACCATCTTGCTCGAAACCTTGGGTGGAGTTCGTCATAAATGCTGAAAGAAGCTAAGCTCTACTTACTATGTAGGTATGATGCTTGCTCATGAGGATCACAATTTTCTGGGTTTCCTAGAACTCTGCTTTTCGTAACAGGCCAAATCGGGACATCTAAATCACCTTGAATCTGTACTACCTACTGAATAACCTTGCCACTTCGTAGCGTCATCCGCAGCATTGTCTTTCGACCTTACATGGTACCATTGACCTGGGTGAGAAGAATCCAAAATCTCAGAAATTCTAATACCGACAAACGATGGGAACTTGAACTTAGTGGAATTTATTCACGATATCACAGTGCTTAAATCCGATAAATAAATGCAGCGATGTATGTGGATAGAGTGTGTCTTCTTAATCTTCTCCGCTAATCTCACTCCAAGTACAGCGGCTTGCAATTCCAACTTCGGCACTGACAACATCTTAACTGGGCCACTTTGGCCTTACTCATCACGAGAGCTACTTCAATCTTGCAGTTCCATTCAAAGCGTAGATAGGCCACAGCGGCGAAGGCCTGTTCACTTGCGTCCACAAAAACAATCAGACTGATCTCAGCACTATCTGGATTCCAAGTGAGGTACCTCCGAGGAATAAAAAGAGTCTCGATATTTCGCAGCTCGCTGATGAAGTTTAAGCAAGCATCTTTAATGCTGTCTGAGACTGCAGCATCCCAACGGAAACCTTCCCGCCACGCTTCTTGAAGGATAACACGGCCTCGGATAATAAAGAAAGAAATTAGTTCGAGAGGGTCAAAGATCTTCATGATCAACTTGAGCATATGCCTTTTAGTGATTGTTGCATCCGGCGACAACATATTAACTAAGGGCTCGATACTCGACAGCTTGTATGTAAACTTGTCCGAAGAAGGCAACCAATACAGTCCTAAAATCTTGCTAACTACTGTCTCACAACTATTAGGAACTATAATAGCTTTTTCTACCGTGTCATGACTGTTGAAATAATCGTCCAGTTGAGTTAAACCATCCACTGCTTCTGGGCACTCTAAACGAAACTTTTCGGTATGATGATTTTTGACAAACTGAGCGCAAGTAGGGGAACACCTTGGACCAAACATCATAACCTGCATGATGTAAACCGTTGGTTCTCGACTGCAATCACCATCTCTCCACAGGATTCGTTGGCATTGTTGATCATCCTCCTTAATTCGGATGCGGCGACGTCAGCAACATCCATCGGTTTCGGATTCAGCTTGTTTGGGTTTTCGACGATAAATGTAGGCGCATACCAAGCTCGGGACCCTCTAACTCCTCAGCAGCTTCAGCCTATTCAGTGCCATTGGGTAGCTATCCGGAAGATTTCATACTGGTTACCAATTCGTCTTAACGTTCGCTGCATTATGTCAATGGAACGAGACTCCTCTTGCCCAACCAAAACACTTCTTGGCGCTTTCACTCCAAAGTCCTCCGTTGAGAAATGATGTTTGACAAGATCATGAAGGTCCTCTTCATACCTTACGGCTTCATGCAAGAGAAAATGCATCGATGGTCGAGCCGGATGACTGAGGCACGCAACATTACTTCCTGGACAAGACTTCCCGTACACTAGCCACCCTAGAAGAGCCTTTATTGTACAATGTTCTTCATCCTTCCCATGCCGTTGACCATGACCCCATAAAAACTTTGCATGATCGAGGTCAACAAGAATTTTTGGCTAAGCATCTACTAAATTCGAAAGAGGAAGACCGCTAAGATGATGGTAAAGGCGTTTCAACTCAGTAACATCAATGGATTGACTGGGAAGCTCTAGATTCTTTACCGTATAGACGATTTCCAACTGATAGCACTTGCGATTGTGACCTCCTGTAACAACTACAGATGAACGGGTTGTATCTTCATGTCTGGAAACACCTTTGGTCCACTGCAAGATCAAGTCTTCAAAAGCCTTCAGAGAGACCAAGTTCATCAAAGAGATCCCTCTCGATCATTGATAAGGAGGAACCGTCGTCCAAGAAAGTGGAAGTAGCAACAAAACTGTTATCCTTCCCAATAACACGAATAGGAGCAATCTTAAACAGGATATGTGAATTGGCTCCAACGAAGAATGAACGTGTTGCGTTGGCACGAATGGCTTAGCTGAAATCTTCAATTCGGCAGTCTTATCTGAAGAAGACTGGTGCAAGAGAGGATGGTGATGACCTGAACAGCCTAAAACTCCACAATTTACTCCCTGTCGACACGCCTTCCAACTATGCCTTAAAGGACTAAGGCAGCAAAAAAAAAATGCGTTTGTCTTTGACAAAGAATGACCGCTGCTCTGCTATCAGGTCTTTGAACTCTGAACACTGGTGAAGTTGATGATTTTGGCCACAACGTACACAGGAAACCGTTAAACCAAATGAAGACGCTGGCTTATGATTTAGTACACGATCAGAAGTCTTTGACGATCTGGATGGTTTCCGGGAATCATTCTGCTCACTCTGCTTCTTAAACTCTGGTGGAATGTCTAAGATCTTCTCCGTGACAAACGTGGGAAGTCTCCTAGATTAGCTCGCGATGCCTTACGTACTGTCCACTCTTGGTCTAAACCTGTTCCCAATTTCCCTGCAAGACACGTCAGCACGTACCCGTTGTATAAATCTTCATCAAGCTTGAGAGACTTGATGTCTGCTGCGAAACCATTTAATTTTACCGTCCACTGTCGCAGCTTAGGATCATATTTTGAGGAAAGCCGGGGCAAATTCAACAGTTCTTCTATGAGGTTGTGGACAATAACATCTTGCGCTTCGCCCTGTAGCGCTTTTCTCAGCAGAGAGACATTATCTCTGCCGCTGAAACGTCCTTCAATCGTTGTGGTTCTAAAAACTTCCTCAAAGTATGTCCACTACCTTTCATCAACGCCCGAAAACGATGGCAACTCTTGCACGTTGCTTCTATTTAAGATCGTCAATAAATTAGCCATATCGGGATCACGCAAAGAAGACTCAGTACGAGAGGGTGAGGTAGGGTGAGAAGTGCGCTTCGGAGTAACCTGCCGTTGATGTTCTGCACTGTTCAACAACGAGTGATGGTTATTTTCGATCTCTTTAAAAAGATTTAATTTTGATGGTTCAGTAACCCATTGAACTGGAGAGGAGGTTGCTTCCAAAACAAAGACATCGGGACCTTTGGTCATCTTGGCCAACTGCAACTTCAAATCTTCCATCTCCTTTCGGAGGGCTGAGAGCTCGGAATCCTTCCGCACAACTGACGCCTGCGCCGTAGATGCTGCCTCCAACAAAAAGAAAGACCATCGCCATCTACAATTCTAATAGAAGAACTACCATCACTCCCCACCGGAGATTTATCTATCTCGTCTCTCGACTGCAATCTTTTTCAACCACAAAACCAAGGTTAAAGTATCGAATTTCGAAGGATCGTACTGGCCACAAGAAAAGTGCCACCACCGCTTGCAACGATCACATTCGACCATGACATGGAGTGTCAGTAGGCATACCATGTGCCCTCTTCTTTTTGGATCGAACCGTGAACCCTTTCGGAGGCACCACCATCAGCAAATTTTACAATATTACAATTTATCTATCATTTTGCTTGCACACAGTTTGAACGTTCATAAATACAGTTTACGTACTAACTTGTGCGTAGCATTGGTGATCCCGACGAGTATAAATCAAAATAGTAAATCGTTGCACAAATAAATTCGCTTCCTAACCTTAAGCATCACGTGACAAATGACCACCAATGCAGACGGAGTTAAACCGTTGTGAACGGACACAAACGCTTCACATACTTCTACATCTGCCGCCCAATCATATGCCACAGGACACGTCGCAGGGCTCTCCGTGGCAGCGCGTTTACCACCGACCTGGCGCGATCGCCCGTCGCTATGGTTTGCACAAATCGAAGCTATATTGGCAGCGTCTAAACCATCCGACGAAATGAAGTGACAATACGTCATTGCGAATCTGGAGCGCCAAGATCTGGAGCGCCAAGATCTGGAGCGCCAAGATCTGGAGCAAGTGTCTGATGATATCCTACTATCACCACCGGCTAATGACAAATTTGGTGCCGTAAAAACACGCCTTATGTAAGCGAAGAGAGCCAAGAACTGTGACTTCAGCGTTTGGTGGAAGGAATTGATGTGGGAGATGCTCAACCTTCCCAATTGCTCCACCGTATAAGAGATCTCTCTGGTACTTTGGGTACACCCTGACGCAGTGCTTCAAGTTCTCTGGTTGTCAAAACTACCCTACGCGTGCGAGCTGTGTTAACCGCTGTCACGGGTGAGCTAAACGACCTCGCAATGATCGCCGATAATGTTATAGGCCGCGCAGTGTTGCCCCATAACTGATCTTGACATTTAAAAAAAGCGATTCTGTTATGTCCTTTTCTATTTCCGTTTAAATAAGGGTGGGTTGTTCTAGTCCTGTAAGGCAAACACACGCGTTTCCTTTGCATCCTTTGCATTACACAACTCAAGTGGTAAGCGCGCAAACATTTAGTCCTATCGAGCTAGCCTGGAATCTCTGCTTATCAGTTAACAAAGCGAAACGCTATTTATTATAGCTTCGAAATTGCCACCAGTGTGAATAAACAATTGCCAGAAAAGTGAGTGATTAACCAAAAGTGCGCAGCCGCTTATCAATCGTGCCGTTACAATTCGTCTCTCAGTGGTGAAAGACAATCCACAAAAACGCATTTCTCAAAGCGAAATATAGTCAACAACTGTCGGTGCAGTGATTGCGTCGCATTCGGTGTAGAAAAATATTATGGAATCATTGAAACGGCAACGAGCGGCTCTGAAAGGCCAAGTAACGCGAATCGGTCTTTTTCAAGAATGCCGGCAGTAAAACTACCGGATTTCTCCGGTAAATTCGATGAGTGGGTGCGGTTTCGGGACCTTATAAATGCAATGGTCACTTCGAAAGACAATTTGACCGGCGTGGAAAAGCTGGAGTACCTCCAAACGCTACTCAGAGGAGTACTTTGCTTATTTACGTATTATTAAAGAAATTAGACAGTGACAACAAAGTGTTATGGGTGCGTAAAACTAAAGGCATCGTTAGCCCAACATTCTCGGACTTCAGCGAATTTCTGAAAGACAGCATGAATGAGCTCGAAAGCTTGCAAGTGTCTCGGAACGGGCGCGTTACTTCCACTAATCGGAACGCGTGTCTAAAACGAAGTCACGCCAAAATACCAATAGTCGGTTTGGGACAAGGTGGAAGTAATCAGGGTACTCGCGGTCAAGTGAAGCTCGATATTAAATCAAATACCGATAAAAAGGTTAGCATTACAGTTCAAGCCTTCGTTCTCTCCACTCTTACTAATGACTTGCCGACTACTCCGATTCCCTATGAAAATATTTCGTTTTTCAATCACCTACCGCTTGCAGATCCAGAGTGTCACCGTCCGAATAAAATCGATCTGCTACTTGGTGTTGATATATTTTTCGACATCTTCTCTGAGGGCAGAGTGGTCCACCCCTCTGGTTCACCGGTGGCCCCAAACACAATTTTCGGTTGGGTCATAGCCGGGAAGATCTCGTCGACGGTGGAAGCTAACATAAGCGTGTTCTATTCAACCATGGATCTTGACAGGCTCTTAAAGCAATTCTTTGAGCATGAAAGCGTTCACAGTGGAACTCATACTAACAACGAGGTGAGTAAAACTATTGAGGACCACTTTCATTCCACGCATTTCGTCAATTCGGATGGAAGATTCGTAGTTCGCATGCCATTTAACAAACGGTCGAGTTCGGTGAACCGCGTGGCGCCGCGTTGAAACTTCTGTACGCTATGGAGCGACGATTCGCTAAAAACTCGAGACTTAAGAAAGAATACGTGGATTTCATGCGTGAATACGAGCGGTTGGACTACATGGCGCCGGTGTCGCCACACGATTTTCATCGACCGTCATTTTATTTGCCCCATCATGCGGTAATCAAACCCAGCAGTGCAACCACTAAGCGGAGAGTGGTTTTTACCGCATCATGTAAGTCCACGAACGGTTTCTCATTGAACGATTACTTGCTTGTTGGTTCCACCATACAAAACGACTTGTTTACGTGCACAGTGAAGTTTCGTAAGCATAGAATCGCGGTCAAAGCCGATATCGCCAAAATGTATCGGCAGGTTCTTGTTAAGTCGGACGACTCTCATTTGCAAAGGATCGTATGGCGGGAGGAGGTCACAGAGAATCCGCGCGATTCACCGTAACTTATGGAACGGCTTCCCAAGGGCTTCGGAGATGATTTCTACATTGATGACTTTACCTCTTCATTTGTAAGCGTGGAAGAGGCCTTGACGATTAAAAACGATCTCAGCCTTATCCTACGGAACGCGGGTATGGACCTCCGTAAGTGGTCCTGCAATTCAACAGACTTCCTCGACACAATCGATGCCCAGCATCGGGAAATGGCAACCGAGTTGTCCTTAAAGGAAGGGGGAGTTAAGACACTGGGTCTCCTGTGGGATGCGACGTATTCAAATTTTCGGCATCGATTCGTGCTATCAACTCGCAGGTGACTAAGAGGGAGGTGCTATCCGATATAGCTCGCATTTTCGATCCGTTAGGCTGGTAGTGGTAAAAATGAAAATATTCATAAAACGGCTTTGGTTCGAGGGAGTCGACTGGGACGAGCTCATTCCCTCGGAATTCCATAATGAGTGGTCGGACTTTCTATTGGACTTAAACGTATTACAAACCTTGGGTATACCAGGCTGGTTGCAATTAAGCAGCAATGACCTGGTCGAATTGCATGGTTTTGCTGACGCATCGGAGTCAGCCTACGCGGCCGCAGTGTATTCTTGAGTTGTAGATGGCAACAACATTCGTATAAGCCTTATCTGTGCAAAAACTCGAATTGCTCCAGTTAAACCTGCCCTATCGATCCCGCGATTAGAATTATGTGGCGCATTGTTGCTAACCAAGCTATTAAGTAAGGTCAAGGATGCTCTCGGGATTCATGATGTTGGTTGCGTCGCGTACTCCGATTCGACTACCGTATTACATTGAATTCAAGGATATCCTCGTCAGAGAAACGTATTTGTAGACAATCGTATAGCGCAAATTTCTGCTTAGTTTCCGATATCTATATGGCACTATGTCCGTTCTTCCGAAAACCTGGCGGATTGTGCAACTCGTGATCTGATGCCAAGGCATTTACAAGTTTTGGATATCTGGTGGAACAGTCCACCCTTCCTACACAACGCGTTAATTCGATTTTGTGAACTTCCTGGCCTCAAGCAAACTATATAGCTTACGCAAAAACATCATCTTCGAGACTAATTAAGTGCTTATATTCTGCCAAAGTGGTCTCAAGTAAAAGCAAGTACTCGCATGTGAACCCCTTTATCGATGAAGCGGACGCGGTTCGCGTGGGAGGCCGACTCGAAAACGCTAACATCCCATTTGAGCAGAAACATCCGCTTCTTCTCGATCATGGAAGGGACGGGGTGCCAAGCGGTATAAGGTCTACATCGCTCTATTTCTCTGGAATGCTACAGAACATAGGAGGGCCTAGGTACGCGAGAAAGATCCTGCTTTCCAGAGTGCTACGCTCAATCCTTCTCTACGATGCACTAGTATGGGCAGGAGCTCTGACCACCAAGGTGACAACAAAGACGCTTTCGTCAGCATACAGGCTCTGCGCAATAAGAACAATCAGCGGATTCCGAACAATCTCGGACGAAGAAGCCTGGGTAATTGCGGGTATGATCCATATCGACATTCTTACCAGCGATATGCAAAGAGTCCACCTAGGCGAACGCAAATCACTCGGAGGCTAGCCCAAGACGCCTGAAGACTGAAGAAAGGGCATCATCTGTGGCACTGTGGCTAGCCAGATGGGACTACTCAACAAAAGGCATATGGACTCATAAACTGATACCAGCCATAGAAGCCTGGACATCAAGAGCTTACCGGAACTGCAACTACCATCTCACGCAGTTCTTGTCGGGCCACGAAGGTTATCGGAAATACCTCCACAGATTTGGTCACGATAGCTCAGCCTTCTGCCCAGAATGCGCGGTAAGAGAGGAAAATGCTGAGCATTTAGCGGTAGCGAGAACACATCCATCACCTTCCGAGCTCCTAGTCAGGCATATGACAAAGTCAGCAGACAAATGGGTGCAGATCTGCTCCTTTATAACGAGCGTGCGGATAGAATTAAGAAGGTTCGAAAGAGTAAGGAAAGCCGAATCGGCAAATATAGAGCATACAGCGTTATATGTTGACCAGAGCCGTGAAGTAATACCTGACGGCAATTCTGCGGGGAGAGTGGTAGAATTCTGCAGGATGTGGGTTAGTACGTAGGCGTATTCCCAGAATTGAACAACGTTGGGAAATATTGAAAACTTATTTACAAAGTGATCGCAGTGCAGCCCAATCAGTCTGTTTTTTGAAAATAAGAAGTTTTGCCCGAAATAAAGCACGCACCGCGACTGGTGTACGCAAGTTTGTGCAAAAAGTTCGTGAGACTAGTATGCTAACGGATAACACTCATGGTCACTGTCATCGATAAGTACAGATAAGAATGTGGCTGCCGTGACCGAGAGTGAGCCTTAATTCCCAAACATAAACTTCTTCGAAAATTCTTCTAGGAAGTTTCGGTCAACGGTAGGCGTTGTAGAGCCGGCTTTTTTTTACTGAAATTGGCGACATGGATTTGGATGACCTCTGCCACTCAGCCCATACCACAATGGGTCATTCGTACCAAATTCCCAAATCATGCTATCAGCCGTCAATTGGCCGCCTCGAAGCTGCGATTTGACCTCTTTGGACTTTTGCTGTGGGTAACTGTGAAAGACCGTTGTTATGCCAACAATCCGGAAGTGATTCAAGCACATAAGGTCAATATCGTCCAAGCAATCCGTAAGCTACATCCCGAAACCGTCAAGAAATTCTTGGAAAATTGTGGTGACAGCCTATGCTACTGCGAAGCCAATCGAGGCAGTCACTTAAACGACGTTGTGTCTCATAATTAATGGGAATGTTTTTTTCTTAATGGTAAAGCCATAATACGCAATTCTATGGCTTTTATTGCATTTTTAAAAATTAACTTGTATTATACAGTATGTATAAGCTATAATAAGAATAACTAAAAGAGAAAACTTTAGGAGAATCTGTGAGACTATCACTCATAGTCCTGTTGCGGCTATAATCCACAAGACGATAGCAAAACAGTGGAGATACAGATACATATGTCTGAAAAACGCTGAGGGCAGCTACTCTGAAATTGAGGAACAGAGGGCAAGCCTTGTACTCTAAGCTCACTTTTCGGGCAATCGCCAATACGCATACAGGTGTGATACTAATTTGCCAATGCCAAGGGGTGAAGAGAAAAATTGTAAGGGAGATATTCTCCAAAGGGCGTATGGAATGGGAAAATGGCCCGCCAAAGTCCTATAGACCAATCAGCCCGACATCGGTTCTCTGCCCTTGAAGCGAAGGAAATAGTTATATGTTATATGATTCCAAATATATCTATTTTATGTTGCCTTTTTTTTTACCATTATTCCCTTTTTTACCTGTTTGTAAACGCACGAGAAAAACAAAGAAACTATCAGTGAACAATAATTTTATTCGAAAGACAATTCTTGTTTGTTCACAATTTGTATAATATTGAACAATTAGTAACACAGTATCAGCATGCAAAGAAAAATGTGTAACGAGCTATACACAAACGAACAAGTAATTACCCTTAGTGTTGAAGCGGCTGCGAGTGAAATCTAAGTGAAAGAGGCATCGGATGATCAGATCATACCATGTACCTCAGAATGCACGAAAAAGTCTGAAAATGCAAGTCTCCACTAATTAGTTGTTAGTGCACTAGCCGATTTGTCTTTCAACACCAAACTATCAATTGTTCTGTTACAGAGTGAACGAGATAGACAATAAATAGAGCTTTTACAAGAAGTACTGTGACTCAATTTCACTGCCTTACAATAATCAATTATAAAAAGTATGTACAAATGAAATCAAATTACGTAATATAAATAAACGAATTGTGATTAAGAACGATTAAATTAATTAAGTCTCAAACATCCCGCCCCCTGGACCAACGTAGGTTCAGCAAGTAGAGGGTAACATGGCAAGTTTCGTAATTGGGCGCAGAAATTATCCCCTAGCTGTCCGAACTGTTGCAACACGAGTGCGGTTATCTGCACCTGGATGAATCTTCTCTATTCGACCGATTAACCATTTTGCTGTAGGTAGATTTATTTCTCGGATCACCACCACATCGTCAAAACCCTTGAACCATGGCCTGAAGTAATTTCCAATGTGATAGTCTGTTGGGCGGTACATTGACACAATTCGGCTCTGGAACTGCAGTGTAGGGTTCCTCTGTAAGAAAGTGAGCAGGTGTTAGAGGATTAATATCTTCATCTGAGAGGACACAGAGGGGGCGAGAATTCAACACAGCTTCAATCTGACATAGTACGGTGCACATCTCCTCAAAAGTCAGTATTGAGGAACCAATCACCCTTCGTAAATGGAGTTTCACAGATTTTCATTTCGTTCAAACACCGTCGGGCACCATGAAAATTAGTGCCATTGTCGCTGTAAACATTTGATGGCTTCCCGCGTCGAGCAATAAATCTTCTGAAGGCGGCTAAGAACGGATTGGTGGTTAGGTCACTTACCATTTCCAAATGAAGGGCCTTAGTTGAGAAACAAACGAACAGAGCAATGTATCCCTTTGAGGTTTTTGCGTTTCGAGTTATTGACAACCATATAGTAAAGGGTCCAGCATAATCACATCCGTTGTTTGTGAATGGTCTGGCCGGTGTTACACGTAGACGTGGTAAGTCTCCCTTCAACTGTGCTGTTGTCGTTTTACGTTGTAAAAAACATGCCTTCGTTAGACTACTTTACGTACTAGGTTTCTGCTACCCAGGATCCAGAACTGCTGACGTATAATGACGGACGTTTCCGAGACCCCCGGCATAATAATACGGCACCACAAAGTTCAAGTCGCGGAATCGATACAGGTTTGAGTGGAGCGACATTTGTTTTTGCTGCGCGATCTTCGAACGGATATACACGGCAGCACTATAAGCAACCGCACTTGCATCAGAAAACCCGTGCATTTCTATGTCTTCGAATGAGGCAAAACATTTCTTGGACCCCGAACACTCTCAAGATAATGAAGTTCACTTCGATATTTTATCCACTTGTTGGCTAATGTCGTTGGCAGAGGATCATCCCACCCGAGTTTCAACTCTGATGACCAGAGCTCTTGAAATAAAAGTTTGAACAATATGACACAAGGAGCTAAAAACCCAAGGGGGTCATATAAGCGTGAGATTTCTGATAACAGAGTATGTCGAGTAGGAGACAGAGTCAAACGCGACTCCGAAAGGAGAAACGAAAATTCATCAGTTCCAGGATTCCAGTGCATACCTAATACCTTTATGACCGAATTAACGCGCTCTGTATCCACTGCCGAAAACTGACAATCTTCCTTCTTCAACCGACACAGAAGAGGCCAACAATTCGATCTCCACTTCCGCAAGTCCAATTTAGCGTTGGATAGAAGCGATATTAGTTCCGCTTGCAGATCAATTAGCTCATTCACCGAATTTGCTCCAGTCATGATATCGTCCACGTACACACCATTACAAAGAATATTGGCTGCGTTTGGATACTAAAGCTTGAAGTCTTCTGCAATCTGGTTCGGCATCTGAACCTCTAGAAATAGAGCCGACGCCGTTTCGTAGGTTACCGTGCGTAGCCAATTTTAAATACTCCTTCATGAATCTGGAGTACAGTGCGTGAAGGTTTCTATCCTTTTGAAAACGTTTTTCAAGAATGAAAAACCGATTAAGAGCGGATTTCAGCGAATCACCAAATGAAGGAGGAAACGTACTGAAAGTCCACTCAACAACATATTTCCCATCCGAGGAACGTGAATATGTTCTTACGAAGTGTTTTTCCGCATCATCATCTCGAAATGCTTCAACCGTGAATGATGTTACCTCGTCTAACTCCCAAAATCGTTGTAGTAATACATCGACATCGACATCGAGGGTGGTGCACAGCGACGAAACAGGATATGTATCTGCAACTCACCGATTACAACCCAGCCGAATATGGTATTTTGGACAATTGGATCCGTCCCTTCTCCTCGAATTTGCCCACCTTCGACAACAGACCACATCTTGTCAGCTCCAATCAAAACATCGATGGGACTTGCAATATTGAACGCAGGATCAGCCCCTAATATGTGGCAACTTTGAGACATCGAAATTTGAGGTTACTTTGGTTAATACGAATGCATTAATGAACAAATAGTTTGGATTGAAACGAGAATATAGTTTCATAAAACACAACCTCTAGTGTGACCAGCTGCTGTTGATGAAACACCACAAATCGGGATACGAGCATGCTTGCGTGATAGACCCAGCTTATGAGCAAATGACTCGGACACAAATGAGACCTGCGACAAAGAATCTAGAAACGCCCTACAATCAATCAAATTCCCGGCTCTGGTTTTAACTTTAGCCAATATAGTTGGAAGAACTGTCCGTTCAGTCAAACCCATTTCTACAGAGTGATTATTGACGATTGTTGAAATAGGCATTGAATGGTTGTGTCCAGACGTTGATGGGTTGGATACTGTACCGACTGTTGAGGATGATGGATTAGTAACGCGTTCTGGAGCATGAACCAGCGAATGATGTTTTGACTTGCACTGACGACAGCGAAACATTGAGCGACACTTACTTGCGACGTGGCCTACACGAAGGCAATTGAAACACAGCGAATGACTTTTTACGAAATTACGACGAGTATCAACATCAAGAGAAACAAACTGAGCACACTGTGGTAAGATATGTTCTTCTTTGCACTTTAGACACTGAAGGTTTGAGTGGCTAGCCTCAGCGAATTTGTCCAGAAATCTTTGTTCGCGAAACACTTGTCTGCCCGACCGATTGACAACATTCGAGCGCATCACACCTATGTTCCAAGAACTCTAACAGTTCTTCGATTTTCACATCATCGCGCGATCCGATGAACTCAGCCCAAGCCTGCTTTGTGCAGGAGTCAAGTTTATCTTGTAACAAATATATCACCCACGGATCACGATTTGTGGAGTTTATGGCTTTTAGTCTTCGAATAACTTATAAATAACATCCGCACCGTCAGTCAATTTGCGCAAGGTTTTTACATTACCGGAGGGAGCCGCGGGAAGGGACAAAAAGGATTGTATAAAGCTTTGTACGATTAAATGCGTGCGATCGACGTTCCAAACGATCTCAGGCTTCCAGATAGTTCGCTTCAGATACTGTGATGTGTTTTATTAAATTGGCTGCATCATCACGTAGAAAGGACTTTAGATAAAAAATATCAATTGTACCCATGAACTAGTCACGAAACGACGGCCAGTCTTTATAATCACTCGAGAAAATAGGAACAGTGAACTTAGGCAATTGAAGAGACGAAGTTTTTGCAAAAATGTGGTTTGCTGACTAGCGAGTTGTTCAGCCATTGAATCAGAACACTTTTCACTTACCGAATGCAGTCAACGTATATGCGAAGTTATTTTTGCATGTTCATCAAAAAACCTCGTTTCATACTTAGCGAATTATGCTTCACACGTTTGAGTTTCTTCGGTAGATGTGCAACTCTTTAACCGTATTTCTGACATTTGCAACGCAGATGTTTCCTAAATTGAATACACGAAATCACGCGCACTCCCAATCAAACGCCTCTTAAGACTTCCATATTTCTGCTTCAAAGTCGACATTATTATCCGGCTCTCGAAGGACCCCGATTTTGTACGTTTGTAAACGCACGAGAAAAAAAAAAAACGATCAATGAACAGTAATTTTATTCGAACGACAATTCTTACTTGTTCACAATTTGTATAATGCTGAACAATTAGTAACACAGTATCAGCATGCAAAGAAAGATGTGTAACGAGCTATACACAAACGAACAAGTAATTACCCTTAGTGTTGAAGCGGCTGCGAGTGAAATCCAAGTGAAAGAGGCATCGGATGATCAGATCATACCATGTACCTTAGAATGCACGTAAAAGTCTGCAAATGTAAGTCTGCACTAATTAGTTGTTAGTGCACTAGCCGATTTGTCTTTCAACACCAAACTATCAATTGTTCTGTGACAGAGTGTATAATGAACCATCTATTAGCCCAGTGTCAAAAGTTTTGGCTTTAGAATCGCGTCATAATTTCGTGAAAAACAATTCCCCCCTTCGGATAGGGGTTAGAATATATCCTAGGTAAGGCATGCCTGTCGTAAGAGGGGACTAAAAGTTAACACAAACAAAATTTTTAAAAATGCAATGAGCAAAACTTACGGAAGTATTAAAAGACTCTGATGGCTACAGTGGTATACATATGAAAACAAATCAGAAAGGCCTACTCGAGTCGAGTCGAAAAAGAGAATCTATACAGAATGCGTGGCAGATGAGTGGATGATGAACATGCTTGTTAAGATTGAAGCCTTACGCAGGAATGCAACCGATGCCAGGGCTTTAATCACACAAGAAAGTACTGCCAAAAAACACCTCGTTGCGTTAAATGCGCAGGAGAATCCGAAGAATGCAACACAAGCAAGGGCACATTTGCAACCCGCAGTAATTGCAAAGGGAAGCACCCAGCTAATTACCGTGGCTGTGAGGTAGCTAAAGAGCTTAAAAAAATACGTGACAAAATCAAGGCAAATCTGTCCCAACCACCTAAACCAATAAAAAAAATATATACTGTATACGATGAATATAAAACAAATACAAAACAACGGAAGAGTGTAGTTGCAAAACCGAAGGCTCAAAAAATGCTTAAAGAGTTACCCAAGAAAGCCCTTCTTAAGTTACTCTACATAATTAATGCCGCCCTTAGACTAGAACATGTCCCTAGTCAATGAAAAGTAGGCGAATTTGTTGACGACACCGCCATTTTGGTAACAGCCAAAACGGTAGAAGGGTCTACATCAAAATTACAACGTGCACTGGATCAGATACACGAATGGATGAGCTTCTGGCGAATTGTCCCTAACGAAGGCAAAACTGTTCCTATCAATTTTACTTATAGGCACGTTGGTAACTTGTAAGTCTTTCTAAATCGTGTCCAAATACCTTTCGGTAACGAAGCGAAATACCTGGGGATGACTTTTGACGTAAAACTCAAGTGGAAAGAACACGTTAAAAAGAAACGTTCAGAACTTGACAAAAAATACAAAGATATGTACTGGCTTATTGGTAAGCACTCCAAGCAAATCCTAAAACCAGTTTGGACGTATGGCATAAACTTTGAGGAAAACAAGGTGCTTAGAACTATTGTTAATGCACCAGAGACCTTGAAATTTTACCAATCCAAGATAAAATCAAAAAATGAAAAAAAAAAATCGGTAATGAAGCGAAATACCTAGGAATGACTCTTGACGTAAAACTCAAGTGGAAAGAACACGTTGATGAAGATGTGTACTGGCTTATTGGCAAGCACTCCAAGCTAAGTATTGACAACAAATTGCTTGTATACAAGCAAATCCTAAAACTAGTTTGGGGTTGTACCAAAACAAGCAATATGAATATTATACAGACTTTTCAAAACAAGGTGCTTAGAACTATTGTAAATGCACCATGGTATATTAGAAACGAGGATATCCACAGAGATCTACAAATTTGACCAGTCTAAGATGAAATCAAAAAAATCGCTTACAAACATAAGCGCCGCCTGGAAGAGCATACAAACTCTGCAGTTTATTCGATGCTTGAGGAAACTAACGTCTTGCCCCGACTTCGAAGGACCAAACTCCTTGACCTCGTGCGATAGCCTACACCCGCCCTTGGTTGCGGTATTAGCACGAACATTCATTGGAGAGTTACCTGTCAAACGTATCTTAATCAAGAAATACAAGCTACTGGATAAGTGCTTCACTTAGTTGTAGTCGAACATAACATTTAAATGGAGGTGGTTTTAGTGAGTAAAAATCGCACACTTCTATGGTCGAAAGTCATAGAGTCCTTTTGAAGAATTATACAAGCCCACGGAAAAAAAGGTAGGTTTTTTTAGTGGTCTTCGTGTTCGTCGAACAAACGTCGATCATCTTTCCTTTGTCGAATTTGTAAGTTGCGTCATCACACGCTGGTCCATCCTGACGATTAAAAAAACGTACCATCATCATCCAAACTAGTGAAACCGGGACTCCTTTCGCCATCATCTTCGAACCAATCGCAAAATTCTAGCTCTCCCCTAAATTAGCCTTCCCCCCTTTTGAATAACCATTCTCTTAAGCACAATCGTCGTACAAAAAATCTTCTTCCAACTGTGTCAGCAAAGGTTAAGGAAATTCTGGGTAACTTTATAGACTGTCGAGTTTTGCTGGATTTCGGGTCACAATCCTCGTTTATTGTGGAATCGTTCACTCAGAGGCTGTGCTATTCTCGTACGCATGCTTGTATTCCAATATTCGGTTTATTGTCGACAGAAGCAGGATACACGAGAAGTTTTGCGTCTTTCCAACTGTGTTCGCGTTATGAGTTGTATGACTGAATTAATGAGATTTGATTACATGAGGGTTTAGGAGGAGATACGTTTCCGTTATTTACTCTAATAGAGAAGTTGCCTGGGAAGAGCGTATCGAGAAGGAGGATTGGGATTTCCTCATTGGATGAGGTCTAGGGTTCATCTGGTTTTTGGAGGAAACTGGGTGATTTTGGAGATGATACTAGAACTTTCGCGAGCCTGGAAGCTTCGGTGACTTCTTCGATTTTACAACAAAAAATGTCTTCAAGAGATTCATTGGGCCATTCATAGTTCATTTCTAAAAAGTGCTGTGGTATTCCTTATAGGAGTCGCACTCTTTGGCATCACCATTGCGATATTTATGATTTTTGTGAGGTTATCCACCAAGTTTTTAAGATTAGTGGTATTGCTCGGGATGGAAATGTTGGCATTCGGCAATGCGGCCGCAAGAGTATCTCTGTATCTGTCCCAATCGGTCCTTTTATGATTCCTAAAGACTCTGTGGGATGTGAAGGGTTTCGTTATGCTGAACAATATATAGCGGTGATCAGAGAATGAGTGTTCAGATGACACTCTCCAATTGCTGATTCTTTCCGCCATATGGTCAGACACGAGTGTTATGTCTAGGAAGTCTTGTATGTTCCAACTTGCTACTTATAAGGTACTCAAAAAGGTGCTCACCTCGTTGGTTTATGTCCGTGCTACACCATATCGTGTGATGGGCATTTGCATTACATCCCAGAATAAGCGCTGTTTCGGTTCTTTCCGCCTTAGTAATCGTCCTCATCAGTGTATCGGATGTAAATTCCACATGGTTGTGAGCCATGTATGTATGTCGAGACTAACCATAGTTTAGTTTTGCCTGGCTTTGGCACACGGTGAACAAGTCGCGATCGCTACAGATCGCTGCAGTTGGAGAGAGTATGGCTGTAGAGTAACGTGTCCGCCTCTTTTCCAGACACATTTCCACCATTGTTGTATTGGCCTCATCATCTGTGTCGGACTCAAGAAGAGAGTCATCATGGCTATTGGACGGGGTGCTGGTTAGCTCTAGGTCAGAAAGGCCAAGAGTCAGCATCATGGCCAGGGCTACCTTGGACGGGAGCTAATGTATGCCCACCTGCTCTACATAGATAGAGGATAGAGTAGAGGGTAAGGGCTCGCTAGCAGCAGGACAGTCTTTCTCCTCATCGACTATAGTCGTCAGTGTATTACCGACATATAAGACCATAAACCATAGATCACCCATTCCCTATTTCAATAATCTCTATGAGCTAAGTAGCATCCTCTTAGGCCAGCTAAATCGCTTCATAATATGGTTCTGATGATAGGGGAAGTTAATCCGCATGGTATCACAATGGGCCTAGTTTGGCCTAAGTGTGACTGCTCTCAGCAGTTAGCCACTCCAACCTAACCTAACATAGCACATCTTAATTGCTTAGGTAATGCATTAAAACTTGAAACAGTTTCGCAGGATTAAACATCATTCATCTGGTTCAAGATCATTTTCATTTTTGGTGGATATACAATACTTGATATACCGAAATCCCTGAATGCGTTGACAAAATTGGATCCGTTGTCTGTAACTGTGGCTACTAAATTTGTATTATTCAAGGCATACTAGGAATTAATATCAAATACCATTTCTGCTATTCCTTCCGCCGAATGAGTACCACGGAATCGTTTACAAGCAAAAGCTACAGATTGACGATTAAACTTGTCATGTAGAGGGCCAGGTCCTAGCTTCTCAGCCACCACTCGTGTTGTGCGTGCTATTGTTCTATCACGATTGGATGGGACCTACAGTTTTATGCTGACTCCTACAACCAATTTTGACAAGCTGTTTCTAGACAGTTATACTCTTTGAGCATTGTCAGTGACTCGACAGAGGTGGGGCCGTGAAAAGTATTTCCTATCGTACTAGGAATCGAACATAGACCTGTAGGTCCAAATGGGTAGGAGTCGACGCACATACCAACAACGCCACGGGCCACCACTATAGCCGAAGAAGCTGCTCAATAATTCTGAGATCAACCACTCCTGTACTCGGTGCAGCTCACTCAGGGTGACGACCAACATTGTCAAATTAGCCATAAACACTTTCAAGCCATATAAAATAGCAGGGCCGGGTGGCATCTACCTCATCGCATATCTTAGCTCGCACGTTAAATTGAAGACTCATATGTCTATTATCGTTCATACTCAAAACTTTGGAGCAACTGATTGATCTACATTTCAGGGGCACAGTCGTAACAAACAAACTGTCGACTTGCTAGCATCGACAACAAGGGCAAATCTGTGGAAACAGCTTATCACTCTCACTGCATGTGGAAATTGAGGAAGCCTTCAACGTCTAACCCCAAGAAATAACCTCGATTGAACGCGGGATCGAAAAGTTTGTAGTGGTTTTTACACCAGCTTCTAAATAATAGGACGATAAGCTCCAAGCTTGGTGACACTACAATCTCTATGTCGGTTAATAGAGTTACGCCACAGTGCGGAATGCTCTCTCCTCTCTCCTCTAAAGTGGAACGTAATGTAATGAATGAATGAACCTCTACTTACCAGACGATGTTGCTATTCTGGTCTCTGGGAAATATATATCCACTATCAGGGATATTTTGCAGGCGACTCTCTTCGAACGTAAAAAATTATCTGGGTGTTAATCCGCAGAAAACACAACTAGTCATATTCCCAGAAAATGTCTTCGATCCTTCCACTATCGGATATACGTAGAATCGCTGTAAAGCTGAATTACAGTTCAAAATTATTAGGTGTATAGACCCGCATAGTCCACTGGATATATTGATATATATAGTCAGGCCCATACTATTTACTATATGACTTCGCTCTACATAAACATCAATTGCAAATCGCGCCAAAGAGTGCAACGGATTGCGTGTGTATATATCAGTGGAGCGCAAAGGACAACCCTCTTTGAAGCCCTGAACATACTCTTTATCCTTCCGCCGATACGATTATTCGTAATTGTCATAAATACTAACCTGAGAACACCGCCCTTCTAATACCCAGGATACTCTTTCAGAAGAATTTTTTAACAAGCATTCCCTCCAGATCATACTAGGAGTCTGAACATAAGACCCTGGATGAGCCTCTACGAATTTTGACAGGTAGATCGAAGATGGACTATGGTCTGGGAACAGGTGTCTATTCTAAGGATCTATACGTTCAATTTTCATTGCGATTACCAAATCACTAGCGTTTTTCAGGCAGAAACCATAGATATTAAGGAAGCTCTGCCCTGGTTAAAAAACAATTTAATTTCAAGCACAGATATTGTCATATGATATGACAGCCAGACACCGATCTTCGAAATCTCTAAGTGCAGTCGCTTTTAACTTTACTACTTCACTGAATTGTCGCCTATCTCTCAACGAGATGGCCGAGTATTTTGGTATCCAACTTATGTGGGCACCGGGACACTGTGAAATCCTAGAGAATTATGAAGCATTCGAACTCGCTAGAAGGGGTATCAGTTTTTTTTCCGGATGGAGACATACAATCCACGCCTATCGCTACTGCAAAGCATCTACTAAAGCTTGAACCGCTTACTCACATAAATCGTGTATGGGCTACTGGCACGATCGTTGTATAAGATTCAAAACGCTCACGCAGCCTGATCAAATTGATTAGACTTAACCTCAGAACCATAATCGGCGTAATAACCGATCATATCTGACCTATCTGAGACTTAAAATAACGAAGTAAGTGCTAGTAAACAGCTTTTTGAGAATTACATACCAAGGCAAATAAGCTAAGTAAATAATTATCGCACCAAATGCAAAATTAGGTAATAGTAACAAGACAATTAAATACTGAAACCAGTGCATCAAAAGAAACCGAACGATGAATGGGACAACTAGTCCCCGAACATCTACGAGAAATTACTCATTCTTCATTCGGAACATAAACTATATAGTTCTGTGGATATGTATGATTATCTCAATTCCAATATGTCAATGGAACTACATATTTCCGCGGACATGTATCCGGGAACTAGTTTCGAATGCGAAAAGAAACGTTCCATGTCCGTTCCATCGTCGGAACTGTTTAGCAAAACTCTAATTAGTTTTGTGTCTGACAAAATAACTGTGCGAATTGACGATTGTGCAATGTGTCTACTGGTAAGCTTTATAAAATGATCTATCCTGTTCAAGTTTGCCTCGTTGTACAGGACCTCGCTAGGATACAAATTATTGTACTCGGACTAGCGTGTATGATAAAAATCAAAATGATTAGGCTCCCACATACCAACGCATCTAGTGCAGATGCATTTGGCCATTGTCAAAACTTTGAAATCGAAAATAAAGTATTTAACTCTTATAATTATCCGTTGGAATAGGTCCTAGTAGTAGTTTTCTTATGCAACGACTTAATTTCTCACCTAAACATAAGCTCCAAAATATCCTTTTGGAGGGTTAAGGAAAATAATTGAAAATACTGCCAAGCCTACTTGGCAAAGGCTCTCATAAACTGGCATGAGCAGACCGGTGCACCGAAAAATCAACAGTGAAGAATTGAAAAGAGCATATAGAGAAAAGCGGATCGCTGTTCAATACAGCCAGTTCTAGATTGGAAATGAACAAAAAGAATGTACTTTTATTTTTAGAAAACAAATAACATGGTTTAGTAATTACTTACCAAGAATACTTTTCACTGGAAGTACCAATGGATAGAAAATTAAGTGCAATTAACATATTTTCCATGGATGCACAAACACAATTCCATTGTAACATAAAAAATTATTCAAGCAATAACATTTGTGTTTGATTCATACGAAATTTTTTAATTTACTTTCTCCGGACTATATACTTTCAGAATACGTTGAGACATTTTGCGCTCAGCTGCGCACCCCATACAATTAATTTTTTTTAAGAGTTAACATCGCTCATATAGTTAGCGATTATTTATCTATGTACCAATACAACTAAGAAGGAGACACTAAAGAAGAAAAATGTACAACTTTGGGATTTCTCCCTTGCATTCTTGGATTCGATCATTTGAATGTCTATTACACATTTCTTACAAGTTTGGCATTAAGAAAAGGCAAGCAAGATCTCCGGAAGAAAAAAGATAATTCAAGCCTGCCACTTATTCAATTGTCCGAGGAAGTCCAAGAAGCGAGAAATAAGGAATACAAACGATTTCGAAAGCATTTTAGCCCTAAATACTTCAGAAAAAATATGAATAGAGATGTATTAAACAGGTCTTTAATATCATCAGATCTATGCCTTCCGAGTCGTAGCACAGCGCCGCATAGACAAAATAACCCACTACCACAAGAATGTATTGTTCTGTTAAAGGCTCCGGAAGTACGAGTAGCACCACCTAGTAGCAGTTCCGATGAAGACGATGATGAGAGCGACTAACTTCAAGTCAAGAAAAAAACATAAATTAAATCAACAAATACACATTACAAACATTTGCTAATCTTTTATTTACGTTTTACTTACAAATGATGAATGTGATGATGGACGTATAATGTGTTAGTTTCATCTTAATATCTTCGGACTTATTTGAGCTAATGGAGTAAAAGAAGTGATTTTACTACTGCTTTTCTGAATACATTGGTGAAGATTTAAAACAAAATCAGTCCAGTGGTATTTTAGTTAGAGTCGTTTGTATCCATGATGTTTATGGAGGATGGATGGCGTGGGCTATACGCCCCTATCGGTGACCATATATAGCTATTTGTTTTAAAAACTTGATAGAATTACTTTTTTTCCTTCACCGAATAGGATAATCCATAGTTTAGCTACACCAAGCGCAACAGGAATAAAGTTCCGCTAGAGGTTGAAAATAACACACTGTGCACCGATAGTTCGATCTGCGATGCAATGGCCGTACTTCTCATTTTCCAACGAATTTCTCGGGGATCATCAATCAATAAAAAAACCTAATTGCATTTAAGTATATACTTAAAATGTACAAATTTCACACATTCGATAACAATTTTTCAGAACAAATGAAACATGAAAATTCAAAATTGACAGAAGGCAGCTAATTAAAAAAGGATCGGTAAAAAGGTTTCGCACACCGATAATGTGGTTCATCCGTCGGTTTCTAAAATAGGCTTCGATGAATCCGGTCCACAGCCATTCCACCGTTTTCTAAATATAATCGTCATGATCGTAAATTTGAGAGTTCTTTTTATAAATCACTTACTTATAAAAGAGAAATCAGATTCGATGTATATACATATGTATCTGCAACGACATTTCCGAATCTGCTAACGAATTTAAGTGCAATTTTCTCCTATAGATTCATAATTCTGCTGCGGAGTTTAACATATTAAGTTTCATTTAACAAAACAAACAGAACTAAATTTAATTTACATATATATGTAGAACTTTCATTGACAAATCGATTGGTGTATGTATTATGTCTGTATGGTAGAGAAAAGTTATAACATTATTACAACACAAAAAAAAATATATTATTTGCATTTTATTGCAAATACGATGAGTGGAGACCATTGCCACTATCGGTGCCCAAGTGGCGTTCGTGTTTACGTGGGTTTCTGTGGGTATGCATGCATGTATTCATGTATTCATACTTACTTGAGCTATTCTATACTTGAACTATTGAGCCTATGACTATCAATAAGGCTCAAGGTCAAACTGCTAAATTTACCGCCATTGATTTAAGTAATTAATGGTTGTCGCATGGACAGCTTTACGTAGCCTGTTCACGAGCGCAACTGCAAATGATATATCCGAAGATGTTTGTCATTTGTGTCATCATTATGTTGGTGCCTACGTATTGTTGAAGTACACCAATGCGTGTATACATTTTTAAAATTTTTCCTGGCAGGTATGAACATATGTAATAGCACAGATAATAGTCTAAATATAACATATCACTGATCGAGGATTTGAATTACATATAATGGGTGTAAATATGGATGTGTATATTTAATATGTAGTAATAATATATACACTTTTTCCAAATGCATTAGTGTCTCTATATAACGTACGAAAAAAGAGTTGACACTCGATATTACGGATTTGTTTGTTGGACTAGTTAAAAACAGAAACATTCATCATATTTCCTCCTCAATAGTCCACGTGATCGTCACTTCAACCAACATCGCTCCCACGGAAAAGCTGCTCACTCATCGTCTGGGACACCCAAGACATGAAGATCATCGACATGAAATTCCATCGTGAACGGCATGTGGACATCCCATTGCACATGCCGATATTCAACACCACTCCAGAGCAAGCAGAATAAGTATTTAAGGTAGAGTTAAGATTATTATGTATTCAGTCTGTAATCGAGTGTAAGGGTAACGTATGCCCAAGCAGTGAACAAATAAAAATTATTTTTTTATTTTTTATTTCAAAGAAGCCGCGAGGGCGAGTGGAGGAGGTGCCATTAGTAGCGGAAGCAAAAAGTAAACTGCCGACTTCACCAGCGCGAAATGTTCACACTAATTTTAGCGTAAGAATAGTATTAAGAACACATATATAATATATGTGACACAAGTGAAACTCAATAAGAGAATATAATTATTACATATTAATTGAAAGATATAATGAATTTTTTTTAAAAAAGTAAAACACAATAAGGTTAACATATGTCATTAGGTGAAACACAAGATTAAAGAATACGAATGTTATTAAGTGAAACATAAGTAATAGAAATGTTATAAAGTAAAAAACAAAGATAAATTGATATAGGTACATAGTCAAGAAGTAAAACATTATTTTTATATAATCAGAAAAGTTACCAATCAGAAGAGGATTAATTAAGAAAATAATATCTGAAATCGTATATACATATCTAGATACAAAACTAATTCAATTTATATCTTTTCTTCCAACCAATGTTTGATTGAAACGACTTTTTTTTATATTATCTCAATACCGCAGGTCCCCAGGATCCTCTAACTCAACAAAATGAACAACCACTGCCAATCCCCGTACCTTCTAATCCTCGGCCTTCAAATCCCCGACATTCCATAACCAATATTAGTAGTTTCGTACTCTTGGGGAGAACACAACCACAAACCCATCAACTTCTAGAATTGCAAGTAGTATCTCTGCAATGTATGACTCTTCGCACAAGGATCAGCGAGAGGTTAGGTCAACTCCAGAATTAGCAGACCTTATTCAAAAACAGGGAAAAAAAAAATAGTGGAAAAAGTGCTAAGTTCGAAGAACAATCATTTTTCTGGTGTAGATCAATCCATCGATGTAGAATATGGGGAACATCTCTCTGATCTGGATAAAATCCCAGACATCGTAAGGAGTCTAAAATGCTTTTCCGGGAACCGTGGAGAATTCAGCTCTTCGAGAAAAGAGTGTGGATAGGATTCTACAGATTTATAATCCAATTCAAGGTACCCCAAAATATTATGGGATACTGAGCGTGATACGCAACAAAATTGTAGGCAATACAGACACTGCATTGTAATCCTACAACACGCCCTTAAATTGGGGTAGTATATCCAAGTGTCTTATATTGCACTACGGAGACAAAAGAGATTTGAGTACTCTAGAACACGAAATATCCTCCTTGGTGCAGGGATATAGTACAGTGTCAGATTTCTTTCAAGTTGTGTATAGCCACTTATCCCTTATTCTTAAGATAAATTGCATGGATGTCTGTACAGAGACAATGAATGTACTAACACAAAGTTATAGGAAAAAAGCCCTTGACGCATTCATTTGGGGTTTCAGAGGAGATCTACCCAGATTATTTAGAATACGCGAACCTGTCGGGTTACCACATGCGCTCCACCTATGTCTCAAATTAGAAAATCAGAATTACCGTTCTCACCATTTAAATCATAACCATCGCCTAGAAACCATAATAATTCTATTTGGAATTTTGTACAATAATATATTGTTTGTACAAGGTAAAAAAGAAACACTTGCGTGCCTTCGTGACTCTTTACAAAGTCATCTTACTACTTCAAAAACTTAGAATCTACCTATAATAACTAATCCTTAATCTACTTAACGTTAACCCTACTTTTATATCGAGCCTCATTGTAGTGACTGCATCTGCAACAACTCCATCCGTGATAACGATCCGCCAAACAATCCTCTGTTGTTGCGAACGTTCATCGAGTTTCAATGTGTTAGCAGTATTGTGCCAACTTACATTTGTGTTGTGCTTTCTGCCTGACCATTCAAGACAACTATGAAAATACATACGAAAGGCACCGACATGGAACCCCAGACTCTAACAGAGAGACATAATCTATCATCGCGGACATTGCTTATACTATTATATGTAAGACGCCATATGAAAAAATTATGGCATCTTCCGACAAAGTGATTACTTTTGCACCACCTTGTAGTTAAAAGCAGTGACAAAATCATGGGTAATACAGTTTACAATTAAAAAATATTTTAATTTACAATTCATTACTAAACAAATAAAATAAAACTATGCAATAAAATATAGTGGCGGCAGTGGCGTTGTGTGTACGTCGACTCCTACGCAGTTGAACCTCGGCGTCTAGGTTCGAATCCCAGTTTGACACAAATAAATTTCACGGCCCAACTACCTTTGAGTCACTGATAATGTTCAAAGAGTATAACTATCTAGAAAAAAGCTTCTCAAACTTGGCTGTTCGGTGTCCCCATAAAACTGTAGGTCCCTTTCACTCGTGAGAGAACACTAGCACGCACAACACGAGTGGTTGCTGAGAAGCACATACAATAAAATAAACACATTGTTAGTAGTTAAGTTTTACATGTTATTATTCTAAATTGTGGGGCGGGCAACAGGTTTGCGGTGTACGAGTTTATTTTCATGCATCCCGAACCTGGCTAAAGAAGCGCAAAACCCCCTCATGACACGAAGAAATAAATTGGCCCCGGATAGAACCTACCCTGGTGTGCCTGGGCCCTATTTGGAGCCAGACCTGAATGGTGGCAGCATGCGAGCGTCTGGTGGCCGGCCTGTCCCGCTCGGCAGCCGGTCGGGCTCAGCCCGAAGGAATTACGAGCAACCCATCAGTGGCCTCGTGAGCCGCTGTGGGGGTGGGAGGGAGGTCACGCCATGCACTAACCAGTGCGTGCGATTGGCAAAAGGCAACGGACAACGGCATCGACTTAGGATAGGCAGATGGAACGTCTCATCGCTCACAGGAAAGGATCTCGAGCTAGTTGAGGAAGCTGCCAGGTATCGTTTGGATATCGTGGGTATCTCTCCGACGAAGCAAAGGGGATTTAGAACTGTGGACCTTTTGGACGGGTGGAAACTTTTCCTGTCGCGAGTTGCACCTCAAATGTCTGCACAGGCGGGAGTGGGTATACTCACAAGTCCCAAGCTGGCAGGCAGGGTATTGGAGTGGATACCATTAGGAGGGAGAGTCGCGATCTTAAAGCTCAAGCTTGAAAGGTCAACTCTGGCTCTGGTGCAGGTGTATGCACCAAATTTAGAGTCAGAGTACGCGGCTTTCCTGGATTAAGTTGTTGCTGCCCTTGATAAGATAGCGGAGATGGATTCCTATATCCTGATGTGTGATTTCAATGCCCATGTGGGTGTGGACGTAACGACCTGGAGGAGTGTAATTGGGGGACCCGAACGGAGAGAAGTTGTTGGATCATCACCTGGTGTTGTGTACGCTGTACCTCACTGATCAAGTACCTTTTCTGCCAAGGCGGAAACCAAGAGTGGTTACACGCATACGGTGGGAGAAACTAAAGAACAGTGAGTTACAGCTAAATTTTGAACGGCACATATCTGAGAGGTTTGAGCGACTTCCAACTGTTCCATCGCATGTAGAGGAAGAATGGCGACTGTTTTCAACAGCAGTCATTGCCTCTGCACGAGATGTTTGTGGAGTGAAGCGGCTTGGAGTGGGGGCTGGTGGTGAGAAACGAACTGCGTGGTTTAAAACAGCCGGAGTCCAAGAAGCCATCAGAGAGAAGAAGAAGATCTACAGAGACTGGATTCTCTTGGGGGACTGTGCTTCTCGTGACCGGTACACTGAGGCGCGAAGAACTTGCAAATTAGCTGTGTGAGCAGCTAAAGAGCAGTCTTGGAAGGAGTTCGGCGAGAAGCTGGAAAGCGACTATAGATCTGCGAAAAAGGTGTTCTCGCAAACCATTCGCCGACTCAGAGGAAGGAAATTCAACATCATCGAAGGAGTCAAATCCAAAGATGGGGTGTGGCTTTCCAATGAGGCGGACATCTTGGGCAGATGGAGCGAGCACCCGAACAGGGCACTGAGGATGGCAGACCCGTAGTCTTGAGTGGGGCGGAGAATAGTCCAACGGTGGAGGAAATCATTTTGGCGATTGAATCGCTAAAAATTGGCAAATCCGCCGGTGTGGATGAAATCCGGCCAGAAATGCTTAAGGCAATGGGTAAAGAGGGAGTTTTATGGCTCTCTCGTGTCATTAAAGTGGCCTGAGAACGCGGTGAGACACCTGGCGATTGGCAAACTGGGGTGATTGTTCCACTTTTCAAGAAGGAGGACAAAAGAGATTACTCCAACTACAGGGGCATATCTCTTTTAAGTATCCCCGGGAAAGTCTATGCTAAGGTGTTGGAAGCGCGTTCTAGAGCTATGGTCGAGCCCAGGATGGGGTATGAACAGTGCGGCTTTCGTCCCGGCAGAAGTACAACCGACCAGCTTTTCACTCTGAGAATGGTACTTGAGAAGGCTTGGGAGTATGTCAAACCCATCTACAGTTGTTTTGTAGATTTGGAAAAGGCATATGACCCAGTCCCTCGAGGTAAACTCTGGAGTGTCCTGCAGGAGTATGGGATTGATGGTCCTCTTCTGATGGCCATTCAGTCTCTATACACAAACTGTAGCAGCTGTGTTCGAGTAAACGGTGCTAAATCTACACCTTTCACCGTGAGCGTTGGACTTCGCCAAGGGTGTGTCTTGTCACCTCTCCTTTTCATTGTGTATATATGGACTGGATGTTGCAGCCCAGCTGAGGTGAGGAATGTTTCACATTGGGAGAGTTGAGGATAAGTCATCTTCTTTTTGCAGATGACTTAGTTATCCTCACATCCTCCCAGACGGAACTCCAGCGCGCACTCGATAGGTTTGTGGCCGTATGTGCTGATGCTGGAATGAGGGTTAACGTGGACAAATCGGAGGTTATGATCATTTCCATAACGCCTGTTCAATGCACTCTGCATGTTAGTGGAGTCCCATTGAAGCAGGTGGAGAAGTTTAAGTATCTCGGGGTCTTTTTCAGGAGTGATGGAAGGAGTAATGCTGAGCTTTCCTGTAGGATTGGTCAAGCTGGGTCAGTTTTGACACAGCTTGGTAGTTCTGTAATCAGAAAGGCCGAGCTTGGTGTCAAAGCCAAGTTAGCGGTTTTCAACTCAGCATTTGTTCCAACTCTCACCTATGGTCATGAAATTTGGGTAATGACCGAAAGAATAAGATCGCGAGTGCAAGCTGCTAAGATGGGATTTCTTCGTGCTGTTGTGGGAATTACTCTCCGGGAACTCAACATGCGCGAGGAACTCAACATTGAGCAGCTGCTTCTTCGAACGGAAAGGGCTATGCTTCGGTGGTTTGGTCACGTGGCACGAATGTCCCCATCATCACGACTTCCAAGGCGGGCGTTGAATGCGATTCCATCAGGTGGGCGACCGCTTGGCAGACCCAGGACGAGGTGGTTGGGCATTGCTCCTGATGAATTAGAGTCGATGGCGGAGGATCGAGTTGCCTGGAGATCTCTCGTGCGTGGTTTACCCCCGCGACCCCTTTAGTGGATCATGCGGGTCAGAAGATGATGATGATGATGATGATTATTTTAATTTGAAGAATGTAAATAGATTTATTTTGCTTGGAGGCTGCGAATTTCTCTTAGAAGTTTCATTAAGGATTATGAGAATTGTCACGTTAAATGTCACTCAGCCATCTTCATTCCAGTACCTCGAAACTTCACATAGCTGCTGCTGTCGTCTTCTTGTGTTTACCATATGCTGTGCCAGGATCACCATATGCTTTTGCCGTCACCGAAGTTGGCCAAGACTTCCAAATTGTACATTTGGCAGATGTTGACTATATGTGTTGTTTGACTTCTATGTTGCTGACTTCTCTGATACTTCCTGCTTTTCGCACAAGTTTTTGTAGTCTTCTGTGAACTTGGTGTAACGAGCATTTGAGACAGATGTGATTCCACTAACCCCATGCATCACTTGCTGAGTACTCTTGATAATGTGGTACGCAGATTGCCTAAATTGTTTCTTCAATTTCTCTATATGGTAGCTCCAAGTTATTGTCAATCGTCATCCAGGTCATCTCACAGAACAATGTTGAAAACTCCAGCAAAAGAATTGAAAGAATACAAAAGAGGTTCACACGGTTTGTAAGATGAAATGCCTGAATGTTCTTCTAGATGCGCGCCAATCAATTCGAAAACTTTAGAAAGCCGCAGACAAACTCATGGCGTTCTTTTTTTCAAAGACATTGTTTGTAACAATATTAAATATGAAGAGTTACTCTCACTTGTCTATTGGTATGTCCCAGAAAGATGCCTTAGAAACAGAAATAATCTTTCAAATCCCAGTCATAGAACAAATTATGGGTGTAACAATCCAATAACTCATGACACTATTTGTTACGAAGTTGATCTACAAAAGAGTAGGGCTAGTTTTAAGAATAAAATATGAATTTATTAAACTCTGCTAATATATAAGTATGTATTCGCATCATTGTGATCAAAAGATGTAAATATCCATTGATTGAAATAAATACATAATTAAATTAAATTATATAATTTGAATAAGATAATCAATATTTCGGTGCATTCTGTTATTGCATCACATCCATATCTGTGCAATTTACTACGCTGTGCATTTTAATCTTATTTTTTGTCTTGTTCTAGGAATATCCTAGTTGCGCCTTTGAATATTAATATAATACGACAGTATTTTAAGCTGTGCAAAGTACATTCATTGAATAATTTACAGATATTTTCTGTCGAGTATATTTCACTGCTTTATTTCACTGAGGAGTGTAAAAACTGAGAAAGAGAAACGAATGATCTGCAAATAAGGATTCGAAATAAAATAAAAAAATCTACTGATTAATGTATCAACCTACGTCAATATATGTTTCAAGGCTGATTGGAACAAGCCCAGCTTTTATGATATTTTCTTGATGTGACCGTTGCATAAAGATAATCACACACTTTCGAAACTCAGGGGACTGGTCCATCCAGTTACAGTGGTAGATAGATGTAGTTAACGCTTCTGTATCCGCCATCAACTCGTTAGCAATGAAGCATATAGGGAATGATACTGACAATATTCCAACCATGTATATTAATGTGCTTATAAGCTGACCGAATCCCCTGTTGAAGATGAGGTAGTACACGACCGCTATGCATAGAACGAATGCAGTTATAACAAACTGCATCAGTACGGATAGAGAGATAATTGGCTTGATGATTTCAAAATATCTGAAAACAAACTGTATGAGTGTTAGATACTTAGATTAACTTCCAACAAACCCAATGATGTTCTTATGGTCCCCAATACAAGCTTTAAGTTCTATAAAGTTTTCTTGTAATGACTTGCTTGGATCACTACCAATTCGCGCTACACGCATTCCTAAAGCGTTAATGTGCCCTCGTAAAACGTTGATGTAGAGCACTGGATAACCATCATCTGCGGCTGCCTGAATAATTTGAAAAGCGGTCGCAAGGAACTGAAAACTATAAGCGGAGTAATAGTTAAAATTTGAAGCGGTCCAATCAAAAGGAAACCATCCTTCAAACACAAGTTTCCTTTGTATAAGCGCTGGTATAGCATATGATAACAGAGACATAACTAATAAAGCTTGAATGGCGTACGACATATATTTGCACTGTTTTATGATTTCCTTCAGGTAATCCACTTCGTCTTGGTTCAAGCTGGCTCTTTGATCTAGTTGATCGGTGAAACATCTAACTTTTTTTAGATTAGATATTTTGAGGAAAATCGCAAACTGTTTAATTGCCTCGACGATGAGGGTTGGACTAGCTTGTAAATTTCGCATGACCGAGCCTATATCATCCAAGTAGAAAACGTTTATGAAGACGATTATGGGTGATATGGCATTACCAACTAGGTTCGCAATGAAACCATAGATGTTATATAGCCAGGTAAATCGTTTGCACGGATAGATACCTACAAATCTCCACACCATCCACATGTAATCGAAAGATTCGTAAGTGTTTAAATGTTCCATTGCCTTGCCCTGGAAACGTATGTATGAATGCACTTGTCTGACTAAGCGTGTGTGACAACAACTTTACCTCTCAAATGACAGTCTAGCAAAGGCGTATGCGATAACTTCACAATGATATTCTAAGGCATTTTTATATGAATATGTTATTCATTAACCACTCTCTGAAGACCAAACAGCTGTATTCATTGATATTCGATAATCTGATGGCATGGTATTAAACTTTGACGCCCATTATTGACAATACTGTCTTATTAAATCCCCATTAAAACATTGGTGGCACGTTCTCACAATCTGTACTTAACCACGTTGATTTGCAAGCTTAAGGAGCTTAAGGCGATAATTATGGGTTTGCATTGTATGTTTAAAAATGACCTCTTTAATGTATGGTATCTTGCAGTGGCGTGGTGTTGAACATTTTAAATGGTAAGCCGGAAGAAGTTCGACCTTGCCAAGGGTGCGTCTTATCACATCTACTTTTCATTATATACATATATGGCCTGGATATTGCAGCGCAGCCAAGGCGAGAAATGTTTCACATCGGGAGAGCCTTTTTTTGGAAGATGACTTAGTTATCCTCACATCCTCCCAGACTCGATAGGTTTGTTGCCGTATGTGTAGATGCTGAAAATCAGAGATTATGGACATTTCTAGAACGTCTGTTCAATGTACTATACATGTTAGTGGAGTTCCATTGAAGCAAGTGGAGAAGTTCATGTATCTCTGGGTCTTTTTCACGAGTGATGCGAAACTGGCTCAATTTAGAAACAGGGTGAAAAACACGACAGTACGCGGGATACGAAAAGGGCTATGTTTCGATGGTTTGGTCACGTGGCACAAGTGTCCTCAACATCACGACTTTCGAGACGTGCCTTGAATGCGATTTCATTCACCCGGTAGGCGACAGCTTGCAGACCCAGGCCAAGGTAGTAGGACCAAGTCCAAAAACTCGCCTGGATGCGCTTGGGCACAGCTCCTAATGAGCGCGCCCAGGAATGATGAACTGCGCCTGTGGCCTGTGGAGTATGTGATGTTGCAGAATAGGCATGCAATGATGTGTAGTGTATGCGTATGCGTGAAGCAGTATGGAACTACATGAAAGCGGATGACTATTGACTAGCAGGTGGGCTTGTGTGTTGGTAGAATTAGTTGCTTGCGCGTCAGGTGTAGGAAACACATACATATTATGTTTATATGCACATATTAAGATTCATGTTTCTTGTTATATTGTAACTCGGTAGGAATCGGCTTATATGGGCGCCACGCCACTGGTATCTTGCCATCGAATAGATATTTTGAATGTCAAATGCAGGCAATCCATAAATATTTCGTCTCCCTAATTTCATCAATAATTTATGTAGCAATTAATTTTTGTTTTTAATGTAAAATATTTTTCTTTACGAGTTGTCATTGCTTAGAATACTTGCTAATCAGATTGTGTGATATGCTTCTTTTGTGATATAAGTAGTAGTATTTTTTAGTAGTCCCTTCGTATATACATATGTATTTTTAACATTTTTAACAGTGTATCTTAAATTCATTATCCGCCATTATTTTGATATCTTTCGCTTTCTGCTTCCAATATCACACAAGAATGACAGAAAGGCGGTGTAGAATTTGGTAAAATCACAAAATGCGTTAAAGGAACAAGAAAAAATGTAGCAACAACAACCTTCAAATTGCTGTCACGGTAGACAGCAACCCGATTGTATTAATTCGCGTGGAAGCAATTTGAATTTAGTCAAGTCTTAATACATCTTTATGTATGTAAATTCTTCTCGCTTTCTCTCCGATAGATCGAAAAACAAGCAATATTTACATTGAAAGTCAGACTGCCATAAAGGCTCTGGAAAAAAATGTCCACGAGCGTCCAGGACGTTCAAAAACTTCCATATACATATCTCTAAACGAGATATCGGTCAGATGCAACTTCCCCCAAGGCTGGGTCCAATGGTATTCCAGGCAACGATAGATTTGATGAACTAGCTAGAGAGGAATGTCTGCCTACCACTAGCTGCCATATATTATGTGAATTAAAATAGGAACCTGCAAAAAATAGTCCAGAAGGAACTAGAGGCGAAAGCAGGGAGCCATGTAAATATTAATAGCGAAAATAAATAAAAAGATAGAAGGAAAGATAGTGGGGTCGCAAAATATATTGAGCTACATATTTACTAGTAAGTTGACAACAAAAAAAAAAAATATAGAAAAATATATGTGTGTGTGTAATAAAAATGAAAACACAAGAAGGAACTAATATTAATGTTATAAATAATCCGAAGGTTGTCGGTTTCAATACAACGATGCCCCATATCCTTTTGGCATTTTTGCAAGAACAATTTTCTGTTTTTTTTTTTTAATTTTTGTAATGTGAAGTGATAACTTTTCCGATATTGTGTATGCACCAAACTCTCTTTCAGTGAGCCAGAACGCTCACGTTCGAAATGCTCGCAAGGTTCCATTTGTTTGCACTCATAAAATTCTTGTTTGTGGCTATATATTGATATATATATTGGACATGTATGTATATTTGTGAAAATAATTTACTTGGTTTCGCAATAAATTATTGAAAAAAAATGTTAATTTTATTTGGAAGATAATAAGCAAGATGACCTGCATTCATTTGTTGGCCATTTGGCTTAATTTACATTTTTTTCTGGCTTTGATAATCTTTTATTTTTCTTTGTACATCAGAGTACATCAGCAGCCGAGCCAGGGGAAGAAGGAGAAGAGACGGTGCAGTACGTCTCCGATGGAGGGGAAGGCCTGTTCGCTGTTAGCAGCAACAGCTATGATTCACTTCCCTCCGACACAGAAGACGAAGTTGGGCGCGTACTTCATATGGAGGCAAAGCTTGTTGACGATATGCAGGGGAAAGTTCAGCGACTCTTGCATGAAATCAGAGAGCTCAAAGCAAGAACCATCGAGAGAAAAATACTGGATCAGCAGAAGCAGCAATAACAACAAGTGGTAAAGAAGCCGCAGCAACAAAAGAGGGCTACAGTGCAGCAACAACAACCACCACCAGCTGAACATCAACAGCAGCTGCTAGCATCTCAGCAACATCAAAGGCCAGCTACGCAACAGCAGCAGCAAGAGCGGCCAGAAACAAAGAAACTGTCAGCAGCACATACACAACAACTGCCAGCAGTTCACCAACAACAGCGACCAGCAACAACACAGCGTTCAGTAACACAACGTTCAGCAACCAACAGCAACCAGCAACACAACAGTGTCAGCCGTCAGCAACCCAACAGCAGCAGCAAGCAACTCATCAACAGCAGCCACGGAAGAAAAATAAAGTTCCGCTAATCAACATCTACAAGGCGGTGTGTGACGGCATTGAGTTCGTCGGGGTCAAGCCCTTCATCACAGTTAAGGCAAAGAGGAAGGGGCGGAAATTGCCCTTTTGAATGCAAATTCAATGGTAGTGCAAATTGTTGGACGATCAAAGCCCGAAGCTATTTCTGATTAGCGAAACCAAGCTAACCCAGAGCGGCACATTCGAGCACAGTAATTATAATGTTATTAGAAGAGACCGGCCCAACTCCAGTGGTGAAGGCGGTGTTGCAATCTTATTTAAAAATAACATTATACACAAAGTAGTGTATAGTAGTGAAGTTCGACAGTTTCAGGAGTTGGAAGCCTGCATCGTGTGCATTTCTCTCTGCAGTGGAAAGAAGCTGTATGCGGTGTCGGTGTACTCCTCCGGCTCCTCTAGTTCCAGAACGACTATATCAGAGCTTGATTCACTCTTTCGATGTCTAAGACTGGACTCGGAGGAGAACTATTTAATTTTGGCCGGGGACCTAAACGCCCGTCATGGTTATTGGGGAAACATAGTTTCCAATAGAAGAGGGGACCAGCTTTACAGCTGGTATTGCTTGCACAGTGTCGAATATAGACTCGATTTGAAAGCAACAGAGATCTCGTCCTTCCCCAGAAGCGGCTCGTATCTGGATCTCCTGCTGTTTGACGCAAGACTGCAGCTGACAGATCACAAACGTTAAACTGTTTGAACACTTTCGCAATGGTCTCAGTGACCATCCTGGACACCCAGACACCTGGACAGAGGACAAACATATTATTCCGGATAGCCAATTCGGTTTCAAAGCGGGGCATGACACTATTCATGCCGCGTCGAGACTGGTGTCGGATATCCAATGGAACAAGAGCCAGAAACAATGTACGGGTGCCCGCCTGATTGATCTGGAGAAGGCCTTCGACACCGTTTGGTTAGAAGGACTTTTTTACAAGCGCAATGGGCTAGGCATTAGTAAACCACTGCTGTACCTACTGTGTAACATGCTTACTGGTAGAAGGTTCGTCGTCAAGATTGGCAATGTGACCTCTGCATGTATATTTGAAGTAAAAAATGGTCTCCAACAGGGTGCCGTTAATTCTCCTGTTCAACATTTTCTTGAGCGATCTGATAAGTTCTCTTCCTCACGTAATTGCGTACGCCGACAACTTGATCGTGTACAGATCAGGCAAAAAGATCGAGGACATCACTACTCTCGCGCAGGGTGACTTCGACTCATTCATGAGAAGTTGCGATGACTGGAAGTCAGAAGTCAACTTTCAGAAGTCTGAAACCATACTGTTCAGGACCCCGTTGTATAAGGCTTCGGCGGATATGAAAAAGAATTGGCGAAAGTTCTCAATTGTTGGGCGTCATGGGCAACCACTGGCTCAAAGGACTGTAGTCAGATACCTGGGGATCTGGCTAGATCAATATCTATATTTTAACAAACATGGAAATGCTGCTCTAGCCCGAGCCCGAGGCGCTTTCGCTCTTACAAAGAGAGTGTTTTACAACAGCTAACTCGATGCGAGGGTGAAGGTAATCTGCTACACGGTCCTCATCCGGCAAACGCTCACCTTTGGCTGTCCCGTGCGGTTCAACGTGAGTGCAAGCTTGATGGAAAATATTCGGGTGCTTGAGAGAGCTTGTCTTAGGGCTTGCCTTCGCCTTTACAGAACTCCAGAAACCTGATACGAGTGGACAATTTCCTGGTGAAGATGATTCGAGGTCATACTGCCAGAGCGATGAACTCTATCAATAACTTGATCTCGAGGGCTTACTACCATGAAAGGGTACGTCATAACGGCTTCGTCCCCCCGGAAGCATTCCTCCATGTAGACATGCACGGTCTGATACAAGACAAAAATGCGGTACCGCTCCTGTTTCACAGCGCCCGTTAAACTGGGGCAACTCAACCACGACCGTTCCGTCGCACAACGAGCTGAAGAGGGTCTCCTCCGGTTCAGTACAGCGGTATCGAGTCTGGATGTGCGGGATGTTGTTCCAGTGGCTGGGGAGCGAGGGAAAAAAAATAAATAAAAACGGACACGTGCACCAGGGCGTATATGTACATAATTTATTCGCCATCTTGCACCTTTACCGGGCCCCTATTGTTGAGCCGGCATTCCTGCCATAGTATTATGTCTAGTTGCGCGACGTGGGCAGGAAGGATTCCTACTAAGGTAGGAATGAACAAAACTAATTTTTTTGGATTACATTTTTTTTTCTTTCTCTTAAATCTACTCTAAACATATGTAAGTTTGCCACCATGGTCAACAACTACGTCATTTTGAAAAGCCACTGGCGACGGGGACCGTTTCTTGTGTAACCAGCAGTAAAATTGCCGACCTCGTTAGGATAGAACTTATTGTAATCGGGTATACGATAAAACCAGAGACAATTCTGTATCACGCCCATGTAAAAAAAATGAAGCACATCTTTGCCGTGGAAGTCAACGTCGTGGCAACAAAGAGCTTTCAAAATATGTACATCAAATAAAGTTTTTTCTTTTTTTTCACTCCATTTCTCACCGTGTGTTGTGACCAGTGTTGTCACCTCCCGTGTACAAAAAGTAATAGATCAAGCCAAAAAAAGATGGTAGATCCAGCTTTTCCGTGGTAGAATTCAATCAATCCAGTGCAATGAGACAAAATAAAGGCAATCATTAACTCAGAACAATTATTAATAAAAATAATGCAAAAGAAACGTAAACATAAAAAATGTCTTCAACAATATATCATAAAAAGTCTCAATTCATTCATATATTTCGGTACGTGTATAGTAAAAAAAAACATGTATTTATAATGTTCAGTATTTTATACTATCGAAAAATTGTTTTCACAATGTTTTACAATGCGATGGAAAGAGTACACAATAATGTCTTAGTTTACCATATGAAGTGTCACTATAAATGCACATACACATAGAAAACATAAACGTGGATGATTTCGTAAATGGCTGGATTTGAGTAAAATATCATTAAAATGTAGAGAGCAAATAGAAATTTTTGTTAAAAATAGAGTAATTTTTGTTTCATTATCATTGCTGGATTTATTTTTGTATTATTTTTTGTCAAGATAGCAAGTAGTGGTAGAAGTTTTTACTTCCATGGTAGAAGTGGCAGATTGTGATTGTGAAAATATAGCAAAAAAAGTGGTACGAGATCTCGTAGATCTACCACTTTAGTGGGAAAGTTACAACACAACTTGTGACATGCAAACGAACAAGGTGAAGAATATTAACTTTATGCAAGTCAGTGTCTGAACTTTTATTTTAAGCTTGGTGAAGCAAAGATTTCTCTTCGGATATTAACATCGCCATTAGATCTGGCTTAGAGTCTACGGATGCGGACTTCAATGTATTGTTAATGATTGATAAGACGCAACGTACAACAACGACAATACGCGTGTTCTATCCACAGAAGGCATGGAGTTAGCGGAAGTAGCGGAGGAGCAACGACCACCTCTGAGTATATTTTAAATTAACATAATCTTGGCTGACTCTTTGCCTGCAGCGACGATCGTACAATTTCGCTGACTCAAGAAATTTGATCAAGTGAATGACATGGATCGTTGTCAGTGCATATGATATCGGAGTGATGCATATTGTCGCAAGCCATATCCAACATATATAAAACTTGCGTTGTCGATCCTTTCTTTCGACCTCGAAGTTAAACTCTGCTACCTAATTTCTCAGCCATAATTTGAGAAGCTGATTCCACAATTAACGTTCCGTTACTGATTTATGTACATTTTCCTAGTGAATCATGGATGAATGATAATCATGGATGAAAGACAAAAGGCCGATGACCTACACATTAGCCAGTTACATCTGTTAATCAGTCAAATCAATGTGCCAGAGTCATTGAAAAACATTGCAGACAAGTGGTGCAAAGCAATCAGAAATAGAAAACGGGGTGTCGTCATTAATCTACCTTGTAACACATCTCATGAATAACATAAAAGGTGAGTACAGTGTGATCCCTCTTTCCCCATTACTCACGGGAACAAAATAAATAATTCAGAGCTTATGGATCAGGAAAAGTTCTCTGGCAAGCGAAATCAATCACAGCTGTCAGACAGAAAGTATACGCTGGCTCGGCCCCGGCTGAGCCTAAACTGATTCCGGCCTGTTCTGGTCACCTGTACAGAGAAGATTGTGGGGCACAAAATGCGTGATTTCCTCTAATAGAGGACATGGTGCTCCTTCGGAGATCCAAAGCCACAATCGTAAAGCTAGCTTGGACTAGCTTATGCAATAAAAACCTTTGAAAGAAAAGAGACAACAAGAGATCTTGGTTGAATTCCTCATTGTAATTCTTTTGATGTCTAATTTCATGACTTGGGTTTCTTCGACTGTATTCTTCTGGATTTTCTCCTCATCACGAAACCTCTCATCGTCCATTGATCGGTTACGACCGGTGATCCATATCCTGCTACTTATTTGCTAGTCACCGCTTGTTCCTCTGTGCGTACCAATACCCCCTATATATGCGTTGCATGCATTGGTAGTAAGAAGGCCGTCTGTTTTGTATTTCTGCAATTTCGTGTGTGGACATTGTTCGTTGACTTATGCTGATGGCTCCTCTCTTAACAGCTGATGCGGTGCGGTGCGCATTATCAGAATGCAATTTTGCCGACAGGATTTGCACTTGACTTTTTTGCACTAACATCGCCCGTGCTGATTATGGTTTGTTGTGGTGCAACAAAACCTTATCTAAAGATTTTACAAAATATAAATCTTAGAAGGAAAAAGTTGCACCAAGCAATAACGACATTACGACAGTCATTTAAAAAAAAAGACTAAGACTAAGGTATAATGGGAAGTGAAAATGTGAAGGCAATTAAAACTGATCTCCTCAAAAAATATTTCATCATGAAAGATAATTAAAAAAATCCCTTCATTATTCATTCATGCAGAAGATACATCAATTTCCATTTTGCAGAACCTTGCACTTGAATTCCACAAGACGTGATGGTTTACACACAAACATAAACATTTAAATTTCTTAACTCGTTTGAAATTATAATACGTTGAAGACAACGGTGTACTGAGCTCATTTCTAGTGACTGTCCCGAAGTGTTTATGGATAATTCTCCTATTCACGGAAAAGTTAAATTAAAAATTGTTTCCTTCTGCTTTTATTGTTTTATCCCTAACAGTGCAAACGAAAGGGTATCTACCCCAACAACTTCTCTCGATTTCTCCTTTGTTTCAGTACTGGGGTTTTTTGTTTTATTCCTTCTAAATACACGTTCTCACATTTTATGGTGTCTCACTTCAACAGAGACGTTCCACTTAGAACTGGGCGCCACACTGATCCCCGACCGAACGTTTTAGTCAAATTAAAAAAACAAAAATGAAATAAATATCGCTGCGGTACAAAAAATTACCCATTTTATTGCTTATCGCCATTCGCGTAAAAGGAAATATCAGGCAATGGGTATTCTTCCGCGTAAGAATGGGCTATTGTCCCGTGCCGCCTGTAATAGCTCTTTCAAACTGGCCCACCCATGGTATGGCGCAGACCGTTGATAGCTGCTAGGTACTATTAATATCATAACTTTGTGGTTATTTATTTTAATTCCTTCAATTATTCAATTCTGCAAGCAGTTATACTGGAGCTTATTGAGCCAGCACTAGCAGTCAAGCAGTCGAACAGTCGAGTGGCAGTGGTTGGCTGATAAAGTGTCCATCATTTCTCGTTCTTCTCGAGAGGGTGGTCTGTGGATTGTGGGAATTATTTTGCGCAACCATTTGCAGCTAGATAATTCCTACAGTTAAAAGTAATGACATTTAAATAGATTAGTCTGATTTCATTATGAAAGGAATCACTGAACTATATTGAAGAAATTTATATAGATAAACGACCCATGGAATATGAGTTTTGAAAGAAAACTTGCGGCGGGAGTGGGAGGAGGTCTGCTGATAAGTAGAAGATTAAAAAAGTCTGCAATGTTAACTTATCTACGGATTTGTTTTTATTTCATTACTTGCACTTAGAGGAATGTCGTCATTTATTTAGGATTAATAATAGTATTACTTCCTTCTGTATAATATAAAAATATTGTAAGGAAATAATGGCAACACTTATTATACCCATCGTACCAACTATTCTAGTACATAATACTCAGCATAGCTCTAGCGTTCATGAGGAAAGGCAGTTCGATCTCCGCCGTCGACCGTCGTTGTGTTAAGATGATTTAATTGTGTCCTCGGCCAACCAGCCGAGCTTAGGCCGAAGAAATTATGAGTAATCCGGCAGTGGCCTCGTTAGCCTCGCAAACGGAGAGAGGTTGTTGGACTTTTTGCTTTGCAAATAGTATGTCCATAATGAACACCTTCCTTCCACACTAATACATTCTACCTTACCAATAATATAATTCATTCATACGATCGTGCATGGGGACAGAAGAAATGCTGACAGTGTGACATGTGTAAAGCGAGTGCGCTGCGCAAGGTGTGCAAATTAAATTCTTGTCTCAAATTTTGAGGTTTGAAAAAACTTTATTGCTCGAACGTTAGCCTACTTTATATTTATAGTTATGTATACTAATTTGAATGCTTACAAAAGTGCAATCGAAGCTAAATGGACTGACACTAGATAATGGTGAAATCTGATATAATGGTTAAAATATGAAGAATGTTAATGTTATTGTAATTGATACGAAGTGAATATCATCGGTCACTTGGTCAGTTGGTGTTGATCTCGATGCTGAGTGCCGTGTTAAATCCCCTCTATTTTAATCGAAACGCCCCGTTTCTTCGAACTTTTTAGATAAGTTTTTTTTTTTTTATTTTTTCGTTCAATTCTCTCATGGAATTCTTCTTTGTTTGTTAACTTTTTGATCTGAAACATTTTGTTTATTTTGTATGTGATAATGCAGATAATTAGAAATATGAACATGAATGTTTTTGTAAATGATATTGGATGATTTGTAATTTCTTTTTTCATTGAATGAATTAGATTAATGTTTTGGAATCTTAATTCTTCGCCTACGGATTCCACATATTGGATTACGTTTTAGCTATTTAGTTGACTGGTCTTCAAATAGTTCCAAATGATTGATGTTGGATTCTCGTATGTTGTATTGTCTATCATCGTTTTGTTATCAAATGTGACTAAGTGGACTCCTTCCACTGGGTGTCCATCAATTGTGTGTTTGCCGAAAACTAATATCGCTCTATTTTTAATTATTTAATTATTTATATTTCTTTATTTTTTCTTTTAATTTTAAGCATTATCCTTTTTTATTATTTAAAATCTTTGATAAACATGATTCTTCTAATGATAAAATACAAAATACAGTCCTTAGCTCGATTTTACAATTCTTAACATTTAAGTACTTATTACTACATCCAACAATTTTGTTACTTTTTGTTATTTGTATTATAAATTTCCCATCTTCATGGTTTCAAATAGTTTACAATTTTTCTTAATAATGGGGTATCATATATGTATAACAATTACATCTTCATTTTGTATTATTTTAAATTTTTAAACATCAAATCTGTCAAAGTTAAACTTTCGTGTTCATGTTTTCGAATATTTTTAATTTCTTTCAAGTTCAAAATAGCAGGGTTTATAATACGGATTTTGTCAAAGTTATTGTTTGAATTGTATTTTGCAATTCCACAATTATTAACTTATTTCTTTCCTTTGTTAATCTTACTTCCGAATTCATTTACAAGTTTTTGAATGAATTAGTTAATTTATTGATTGAATTAAAGATTTCTGATTTAGTAGTGAATTGTTTGTTATTAATGTCTGTCAGTTCTGAAATTTTATTGGTTATTCGTACTAAATCGTCCTGGTCTGGGGTTCCTGCTAACCATTTCCATAGGGTTCCTAGTTCGTCAATTCCTCTTTTCTGTACACGTTTTGGTACTTGTAATTGTCCTATTAGTAATTTAATTAAGTTAACCTCTGAGTCATTGTTATCATTACTGTCATTGTCATGGTCGGAAATTATGTATCCTGTATTAAAATTGTTCTGCGTTTCTTCTATTAAGTTATTAAGATAAGTTATGTTTGTGATATAAAAAAGGTCACCGTAATCCCCATAGATTGCTGTATCGTCTTGTTCAATAAGTACGTAATTTTCCCGAGTGTAGTCGACTACTTCTGCGGATACTATCCCCATTAATGTCAAAATAATTATCCAGTTAATTTTTCCTGCAATAATAAATTGTTAAGTCTTAATATTGTCTTTATGTACTATTGTATTTCTCTGATAGATCCGAACTTTATTTCCTACCTCCTACGATTTTTTCGTAAATTATTTTATTGGAGAATACTTTTAGTATCCATTTTTTTGTTAAATCTTTCAAGCATTTTTCCTTGAGCCACTAGGAGTCTTGATTCTAAATCTTTATGTAATGTTTTATTAAATATAACTTCATACGGTCTTTGATCCGTAACTCTATTAGAGTAGAGTGCACTCTTTCTACCTGACCATTCGTTATAGTATATTTGGACTCACACAAAATGGGTCTGAATGTCTAGTGTCTGCATTAGTGTTTTAAACTGTGCTGTTAAAAATCCTGGATCGTTGCCTCTGGAAAACCTTGTAATAATTCTAATATCTTTTCTATCTTCAATTAATATTATCACTGAAAATTTTGAATACGCATCAATGCTTTGTTAAAAATTTTAATTTCTGAGCGAAAAATATATCAAGATGCACCTGCCCCACCTCTTTCTTAAGAATTGGAGCATCTCCAATTGGTATCTTTCGCGGATGTCTACCGTACTTGTTTCTGTTACAAATTTCACAGTTTCTAACATATCTTTGAATTGCGTATTCATTTCGGGCCAGTATTATGATTTGTAAAACTATTTTAGGTTTTCCCTGTGATTTCTGTGTGGTCTTGTATCTGTTCTAAAATCATGCTTTTATCTTCTTTATATGTAATATCTATGGATATTCTTCGTATATAAAAATTTTGTTGTTAAATGTTTCCTTTAATTTTTGTTTGGTTACACATAAATTTTCCGGTGTACAGTGGATTGCGATAATCCCTGGCTGCAAGTATTCTTATATGATTTTAATTAAGTTTTCTACAGTATCATATTCTATGTTATGCCTAACATTTCCAAAGTTTCTAACTTGTTCGAGTATGGTAAAATTAGCTTTACTCAGTAGTATTTGCTGTTTAAATTCGTTTAATGGCTTTGTAGTTTCTTCAATTTCTATATTGTCACTGCTTTCAGCGAAGTATTGTGTTCCAGTGATTGAAGATTCGTCTGACAAATAATTTAAGCTTTGTCTCGAAAATGCGTCTGCGACTATTTTTACCTGGGTTGTATATTATTCTAGGAGAATATTCTTTAATAAACGCATGCCATCTTTTAATTTTTGCATTGGGATTGCGGGTTGAAACCGCGATTGTTAAAGGTTGGTGATCCGTATGGATCTCTAAGTTTGAAACTCCATAAAGGCAATTTCGCAAAGTTTTTAAAGCCCAAACGATTGCGTAAAGCCTTTTCTCGGTTGTAGCGTAATTTTGCTCTGTTGAGTTGAGTGTTTTTGATATACAAATTATACGCCTAGTTTTTGGGTAAGAACACCGCCTATAGCATTATTAGAAGCTTACTTACTTACTTAAGGTGGCGCTACAGTCCGGGGTGGACCTGGGCCTCAACCAACAAGCGTCTCCAGCCAGCTCGATCTTTAGCTAGCTGTCTCCAGTTTCGCACGCATAGTTGGTTGAGGTCCCTTTCCACTTGCGTGCGCCACCTGAGTCGCGGTCTTCCTCTACTGCGCCGTCCCTCGGGGGTGGATTCGAAAACTTTTCGGGCCGGAGTATTGGTTTCCATCCGCTCTACATGACCTAGCCATCTCAGTCTTTGGATATTCACTCTTCTGGCTAAGTCGATGTCGCTGAACAGCCCGTATAGTTCGTCATTATATCTCCTCCTCCACTCACCGTCTATGCAGACGGGACCGAAAATCACACGAAGAATTTTCCTCTCGAAGCAACCAAGGGCAGCTTCATCCGCTTTTGACAAAGTCCATGCCTCCGCGCCATATTTATTAGAAGCAGCATCATCGGTTAATATAAACTTTTTATTAAAGTCTGGTTGAACTAATTCTACTTCATTAATTAGTACTTTCTTTAGTTTTTCACAAGCTGAAATACCTTCTTGATCTAATCTTACTATTGTTTTTTTTTGAACTCTTCCATTTTCTCCTGACAAATATTTGGTTAATGGTTTTACTACTGAAGCATAATTTCTTACAAATTTTCTGCAATAACCGGTTATGCCTAAGAAACTTCTAAGCTGGCTTAGTGTATTCGGTATTGGAAAATTAACAATTGTTCCAATTGTCTTTTTGTCTGTTTTTATAATGTTGTATCCAACAATATAACCTACAAATTCTACTTCCATCTCATAAAATTGTGATTTTTCAAGAGAAATATCCATATTAGCCATTTTCAATGTTTCTATTACTTGTTTTAAGTTTATCTTCTTTTTAGATCTTCTAAACTTTCCGAGAAGACAAGTGTATCATCGATATATATGTGACAAATTTTTCCAAAGTGATCTTGAAGTATGTCATCCATTTGAAATATGCCTGGTGCATCTTTCAATCCGAAAGGAATTCTCTTTGATTTTTCTACATCTGATTTGTTCATGTTTATTTGGTGGAATCCTGATTCCAGATCAATAGTTGAAAAGTATTTTAACTTTCCTAGATTAGATAATATGATATTCATATCTGGTATCGGATATGCTGATACTGTTTGTTCATTTAGTTTTTTATAGTCGATCACCATTCTTAGTTTTGGCGTTCGTTCTTCAATAATTCCTTTCTTCGGAACGACCCACATTGGTGAGTTGTATGGATTTTTGCTGGATTGAATTATTCCTTCATTCAACATTTTATGAATTTCATTGTTTACAAATGAATTTACAGATAGTAGATACGGAAATTGTTTACTCCATGTAGGAGTTTCAACGGTTGTACGTATCGTTGCTTGTACGTCTGTTCTAAATAACGAATTAGTATTTATATTCGCATGAATGGATTCAATTCCCTATATTATTTCTTCTTTCATTTTCTCAATTTTAATCTCATTATTATTATACTTTTTTGTCAACAGTTTCTTCGATTACTGTTTCACAAGCATGGTATTCACTAAGATTATGTACCTGACAAAGTTTGTCATCCTTTACTGATTCAGATTCAGAATAATTCTAGTTAAAATTCCTTTCTTAAAATTTAATATTACTCCTGCCTTGCTTATGACATTAAAACCTATTAATAAATCTGCTTCAAGAATTGTTATTTCATAAAACCTAGTAAGTTTGTTAAAAATTGTTGCTTCATAGTAATGAGTTATAATCGTATAACCATTAATCGTTTTTAACCTTTTCATAATGGGTAGTTATTTCCTATTTAATAATATATATGGCCTACAGTAACAACTTATAGCACCGGTGTCAATTAGTACTTTTATTCTTCTTCCATTTCGGAAGTCCTCTCTGAATATGTATTGTAGTCTGGGCGATTTTCTAAATAAGATTCCTCATTTATATTGTTTATTCTTTGATGTTTTACTTGAGGCTGTGAATTACTGAACTGTCCACTCTCATGCTGCTTTCCAGGTGACTGATTATATTTCCTTTACAGTATGTTGTTACTAAATGTAGTACCTGGTTGGTAATTATAATTTGGTTTGAATTGTGGATTGTTAAAAGATTGTCTGGATATTTCTACATCCATCGGTTCTTTGATTAGGAGAGTAATTCCTGTTATGATTATTATTATTGTTATGATTGATAGGATTCCTTTGCGGGAACCTCAAATTATTTTTATATCCACTATTATTATAGTTATTGCTTGCTGTATTTTGGTTTTAACCAAATTGCAAAGCGGAATTAGCCCTCAAGTTGTTTGATTCCAATTTTTGAGCCTTTTCCAACTCACTTGGCAGGTCTTCTGGCGATAATGAAAATATAATATTGGACAATGGACCATTGAGTTTACGTCTGTTAGCATTATTGAGCTCTTTGGTTGGTGCAGGGTCTGTACCGTGCATAATTATTGTTTTGTTAATTAAAAGCATCAGCTTTTTATTGACTAAATTATAATAGCCAACTATTGACAGATTTCCCTGTGGCCTCCAATCGGAATAGACGAAAACCAAACGTGCAAAAATTGCATCGAAATTAGACATGTTCCATGATATGTCAAAGTATTGTTAGCATCGTGAATAACATTATTACGTTATATTGTTAATGCTGCAAAATACTTGCGCCTGCCTTTAATGTAGATGCTGATTGAATTGTTAGCGCCTTCTCGCTAACAAACTTCTTAGGGAGGCTGTGTTGACTGCTATGAGCCGAAAATTTTGAAATTTCTAAACTCATCTTGCTCAATAAATTAACCAATTTTTCCAGTCTGAAATGATTACTTAAATCGCAATTGTTTTCTTATTTCACTTAATATTTATAAGCCTTTTTTTTATTTCACTAAAAACTTTAAATTCACTTGATTATTTTACTTAACTATTTTCTTGCTTTAGACTTGATTGGTGTTTGTTGCTTCTTCTTTCTCCTTTATGTAGGGTACTCGATTATTGGTGTCTTCTTCTCCTTTATTATTCGGAATGTTTGTTGGTGTTGGTTTCCTCTTCTCCTTTATGTAGGCTACTCGTTTGTTGGTGTCTCCCTTTCATTTGTTATTCATTATGTTTATTGTTGTTTTTGTTGGGTTTATTTTCTCCTTTATGTAGGATATTTTACCCTGCACACTTGGTATTTGCTTTAAATCACTTTTTTACTTGTGTGCCCCACGTTGGGCGCCAATCAAATTCTTGTCTCAGTTATATTAATACTAATTCGAATGCTTACAAAAGTTCAATCGAAGGATGGACTGACACTAGATAATTGTGATATAATCACTAGACAAGAAACCCCCAAAAGCGCCGTGAATCATGTGTTTTTTACGATTCCATAAGCAAACCACGTTCCTGCCATTTTATAGTGTACATGTGACATCGCGGACTAAATGTATGGCAGTTGTTTATGAGGTGCAGAAGATTCTGTACTGTAGATGAAAAACTATTCACTATAAGTATCGAGGTCCACCTGTAAACGATGAAGGTTGTATACCTAATTGTTGTTGCTGTGTTTATTCACTTAAAGCATGCTGAAGATGAACATAATTTGACTGGTCTCAATTTAGTTTGATTGTTACGAATTTAATTTAATTGTTCAGATTTAATTTTCGAATATTGATCGGACAAATATTGGTTTTTTAACACTCCGTATCTAAGTAAATGTTTGATATTGTTATGGCTTGACATATACGGTAGCTATAGTACATACAGACACTCTCTAAATTTAGCGTATACTGCAAAAATAAAATCATTTACTCCTTTGACAGCCAAAGAACAGTTTTGTGATTGTTATTTTATGTTCGTATTATACATCTAACACAATTATAACAAAACGAAATTGTCGTAATGTTTCAAAATAAAATTTTGTGTGAAATAAAAGGAAAAGAGAAACGAAACATACGTTTATACCAGCAAACTAATTTTAAATTTATACTGCATTAGAAAATCCTTACGCGAAATCGGTGCAATTGTCGGGCGGAAGTCAACAATAAGTTCCTGTACGAGGATACTCTTAGAAACAGTTCTGGTAGGGGCATAATATGTGCCTACTTAACTAGTGGAAGGCGTATTATATCGTCCTTTGTGTTCTCCAGCAGGAACTTATATGCATGGACTACGACATTAAAGTGCCTGGTCGGTCGGGAGTGCCTAAGCCAAATTTTCTGCCAAGAGTCAGCACGCAGGCCTATACGTTGTAGATTCATGTAGCTAGGAACGATATGCCTAAAGTGACCACACATTTTTCACCTCATAGCGGGACACCTGTACATTTCTTTGGTAAAACCATATTTTTTTTATTTTTTCTAAATAAATTATTAAAAATATGGGAAGTAAGTAAATTCATATTTCACATGAATTAGATAAAAGAATAAAGTATATTTATTATTCTTTTTGCATTTAGAAATTAAAGTATAATAATGGGTGGGTTGCTGCTTTATCGGATGGGCAAATTTGTATTAAAATACCAGGGATCTAATCGCGTTAGGTGACAATGGTCCCTCGCTAGTATGTCAACAATAGTCTCGCTTCACGTAAGCACAAAAAAACGATAGCGCCTGAAAGATATCATTTTGCCTGCTTCACTTAAACTGAAAATTGTCAGTTACTATCTCGAAGACTGATTTTTGATTTTTGGCGTTAGCTATTTCCGTATCGTTTCCATACAAAATGAGAATAATTATGAAATTATACATACATAAGATAAACCCACACATGTCGGAACAACCCCGGTGGTCGACAAACCATCGTCAACACACATCACATCTGGCGGGACATCGATATTGGGATCAGCACATGGTGTGAAGTGATCTGTGGCCGACCTCCTACTCGCACAAGCGAGGTTTCATGTTATGTTTAAGATTAGCTGTAAGTCATCTCATATGTAACCTCGGCAGAGGAATAATTGTCTATTAAAAAAATAAACTATCTTTAGTTTAAATGGCGCCCGAGCTGGCACCCAGATCGCGATTACTTACAAAAGTGTAAAGTCCTGAAGTAGTGCTAAATCTTAAAGCGTCGTGTTTTTCTTCGGACAATATAATAAAAGCCCTTAAGTAGTGCTACATTACAAAATAACAGTACAGAAGGTGTTATCAACGCTCCAGAAAAAAATCTGTGTCACAAAACCCTGTGAACCGCGAAGTTAAAGCTGATATCTCGCAAAAAACCCTAAAAAATAAGAAAAATAAAATAAGATAGTGTGTGCAGATAGAAAAATATCGCGACAAAAAATAAATATAAAACAAAGAGACTGAGAGAACCAGGAACCTTAGTAGCCGCAAAAAAGCAAAAAGGAGACGTATTGCTGTCAGCCGCTCGACCTGAAGATATGATGCACCACTGGATTCATATAGTTCTAATGTATATCTAATATTTAATATAAATATATTTATGAACAAAAAATTATAAAAGAAAAGTACATACAAGCAAAAAATTATTGCGTTATGAATAGGTAAAATAGTAACTAAGTAAATACATTATTCAAATTTGATCTTGAAACCAAATTTAAATATAAAATGCCAAGCCCAAATTTAATTCGTCCCCCGGTATTAAATCCTACAAATCCCAAAAATTCCCAAAATGATACCCCTGCCACACATTCTGCTCTGCAAGCTCTCATTGCATCAGTCGTAAATCAAACACTACAAACCCAGGGAAGAAGTATTATTCAATCGATAACGAACCCTACTTCGGATCAGTTTGCAGGAGTTGACCAAACCATACATCAGGATCAACGAGCGAACATAGCTGATCTCGATAGGATACCTGAGGTCGTCAGAAGCTTACGTGGATTCTCTGGTCAATCGGTAAGATTTAGTTCTTGGCGTAAAAGTGTCGAAAGGATTCTTAGAATGTACGATCCAATTAAAGGCTCTGCAAAATACTTCGGCATTATAAATGTCACCCGAAACAAGATCGTTGGTCTCGCGGACCACTTTCTGGAATCCTACAACACTCCTCTGAACTGGGACTGTATAAATAGATGTCTTACTCTGCATTATGCAGATAAACGAGACATTGGCACTCTTGAATACCAGATGACATCTCTGGTACAAGCAAGATCATCAGTCCAAGAGTTTTATCAGGAGGTGTATTCACACTTGTCGCTTATTTTGAACATGACTTCGTGCATGAACATTTGTGAAGAAGCCCTTAATGTCTTGATGCGGAGAATGGGCATTGGATACCTTCATTCGGGGATTGAATGGTGATTTGCATAGGTTACTCGGCATCCGAGAACCTGTTGACTCACCTCAAGCTCTAAACCTGTGTCTCAAGCTGTAAGATCAGTCTTATAGAACACAGTATGTCACGGCTAGTCACAGCAATGTGAGAAAGGCGTACCAACCACCAAACCAAACTGTGTACTCACAAAATTGACAGCCATTCTATCCTGAATTGGTTCACAACCAAATGCATTGGTCTGCTCAACAACAGGTGAACTCTGTCCCACGATATGCTCCACCTCCGAGCACTGCCACCAGACATAGGCAACACTACTCAGGCAATAACCAATCGCAAAATTCAAGAAATCAACTAATAAAACTAAAAAAATAACCAATACCTATAGAGACGTCTTCAATCAAGACGAATAATGTCAATTATATGAACCGACCGCAGCAAAAGAATTTGCCACCTGCCCACAAAAGGACATTTGCTTCATCTTCGAGACAAATGCATCCAAATAAAGTACACCTTAATACCGAATTCGAAAATCCCCATCAATATGAAGAAATCACCAAATATGAGGAAAACAAAAACAATCAAAATTTACAAGAATATACAGATTGAACTGCTCTTCACTTCCTTACTTCGAAGGTAAGACCGGAATCGGAGATATCATTAAAGTATTAATTGATACTGGATCGACAAGAATTACATTCAGCCTAGTCTTGTCAAAGACCCCCTTAAAAAAAAAAAACATTTTATGTTAACTCCATGGGAGGAAACATACAAATTAATCAACACACTTTCCGTAACCTCTTCGGCTTAAATCACATAAAACTACAATTTTCCTTATGCCAGAATTGAAAACTTTTCATGCTATTCTCGGCAATGACAGCTTAAAAGATGTTGCCGCGGTTATACATACAAAAGCTACTTTTATGCTTGTTGATAATTCCGTGAAAGTGTAAATCAAACAACCGGTTGCAAGTCGGTAAATGCAATAAGCTTCCGAACTGACACATGTCTGCTCAACAGAAATCGTATATTCAATTCATTATCAGCGGTTTTCCACAAATATTTGATAATCCGAACAATAAGCTAACTTGTGCTACTAGTGCCAAAGGGAAAATTAGAACAACCAGCGTGTATTCAAAATTCTACCAAAATTGGCTTTTAAAGACGAAGTTGAAGGTAAAGTTGGACTTAATATCATTTCTTTCTTAAGATCAGATAATATTTATAGAAGGAGCACCTAACAAGGAAACATTTGAAATTGTGTTTCTAACATATCATAGACATCCAATTATTTCACCTAGCTACAATGAGTCAAAACTAATTCAAATTTTAAAAAAGGTATTAAATCCTACAGCTGTCAACTGTATCAGAACAAGCGAACACATAATGGGAATGATTCAAGATATTTACAAATCACACTACAACACGAAACACAGAAACAAATTGAAAATATTAAGGACGAACATGATCAAGGAAGAATCATAGTTCAGACATATAACCGTGCTCATAGAAATAACCGCGAGAATAAAATGCAAATCTTAGAGCTATATTATTTTCCAGGGTTGGCTGCAAAGATTAAAAGAATCGCAAAACGTTGCTCTATTTGCAAACAAAAGAAATATGACCGTCATCCTAGTAAGATTCAAGTACAATCTTCGCCAATCCCAGAATATCGAGACGAAATCATACACATGTATATTTTCTCCACAGAAGGACATTCAGTCCTTACGGCATTGGATACATTTTCGAAGTATGCTTTAACGAAAGCAATAAATTCGAAAGCAGCAGAAGACATCAGACAGCCGTTACGAGAAATAATCTATATTTGGTTATGGCATACCAAAAATTGTAGTGATTGACAATGAAAAATCTTTCAATTAATCATCTATTCTATTTATGTTAGAAAAGTTTGGAACTAAAATATTCAGAACAGCTCCCTAACCAAGCACATCGAATCGCATTCAACACTCGTCGAGATCAAAGAAATTTATCAATCGTTTGCGGAGTTACTAGCCGCAGCCGTTAATACATACAATTTCTCAATACATTGAGTAACCAAAAAAAAACCTGTCGATATATTTTTCAGTAGAAATATTTGTTCACATGCAGACCAAATAGAAAAATCACGTTTAGATAACATTGCCAAATTGAGATTAAAACAGGAAACAGATTTGGCGTGCCACAATAAAAATCGAAAAGCAGCTAAGAATTATTCTCCAGGTGACGTCATCTATATCAAGATTAATAAAAGATTAGGATCCAAGTTGTCAACCCAGTACAAAAAGTAAACTGTGAAAGAAACTAAATCTACCACTATAATAACCGAATCAGGAAAGTTTCTAATTCTACAGTTGTGGAGCAAGAACCAGTAAAGGGAAAGTTGAGATCCTTGACTATACTACCTCCCAGATCAACATTTTAAATAATAGAAAGGCGAAGATACAAGAAGGGAGCTTAAAACTAGTGCACATAGTAGAAGTAGAACCGTACGAAGAAGTCCAACTCCTTATTCCCACTCCTACAGTACGAAATTAATGAAATAAATAATCTTATTTTAAATTTAAAAGTACATAGAGTAAAAAGATCATTAAATTTCATTGGCAAAGCTTGGAAGTGTAGCATGGGTAATCCCGACCACCATGATTTTAAAATCGTTACAAATAAAATAAATAATCTTATAGACAACAGTAATGATCAAATAATAATAAATAAAGATTATTTACAAAGAATGAATGTATTGACTAATGTAACTAACTTATCATTAACTTGATCAAGAAGGATAGTATAGTTGAAATGCAACTAATTGTAACTCTCATGTATAAAACTAAGGTAATTAAAGAGGAACATTGTAAATGATATTGGACTTGCGAAAGTTAATATAGTAAGCTCAGACATATTATCAAAGAACGAAACCAATTTAATTTCCAAAATATGGAATACGGCCATTTTTCCGTGCGCAAATGCTGAACAAGCATTAAAGTTTGCAGACATTAAGATTGCTACAAATTCGAAAAGCATACTTTTTATAATTAATGTACCAAAAACAAAAAAACAAAATATACGAATAACTCATGTCAATTCCAGTAAAAAGAAATAGTGTAATACATAAAATTATGCACAAGAATTTAATAAAAAATAATAAATCAATTTATGGAATTCTAACTAATTGTAAAGCTGTCGATGATATGTCAATTTGTTAGCATGAAAATATATTAGATTAAAGTTATAATAAGTGTATAAATAGTTTGGTGGACAATAAAGAGGTATCGTGTGATGCCACAAATAGCCACCACATCCCCCAAATAGAAAAAATTGCTCCTGGACTCATTATCCTCAACGGTTTCAATGGCAGCATAGAAATCCATAATGAAACACGGCAAATAGCAGGAACATACGTTGTCAAACTTTTCAATGACAGCATCGTTATTATTAATCATCAATTTATCTTTGAGCGTGAACTTTCGAATAATACCACCAATTAACATTGATCATCTGAAGATCTGGCAATCGAAGAAGTACTCTCCTTGGAATTAATGAAGGAATTACATACAAACAACACTCGACGTATCTGCAAGATGCAGACGGAGAAAGACTCTCATCGGATATTAACATACCTAATTTTTACAGTAATGTTCTTCGTAATAATTGTTATGGCATACAACCGGAATAATATCAACACAGCAACTAACATCGCAATTGCCTACAGCACCCACAACAACATCCCAACGCCATCTCGTACTCTAGCATTTATAACACCCCTTTCTAGGAAATATCACTAGGACGTTTTAATCTAAAGGTGTAGGAGTTAAACCCACACATGTGACAGGTGTCATTTTTACGTGAGAGATATTGTTCTCAAGGCCCTCAAACTGTACACAAAATAAGCGATGGACGAGACGAGATGATGGTCTTACATGAAGCAAATCATCGACGATATCACTGAAGAGAATCGGGTGGACGATAGGCTCTTGAAAAATTACGCGATTAGAGCCCAGGTTTAGTTTTCAAATATGCATGGAATTGTCGACAGGATTTATTTATGTTACCCTTTACTATAAGAATGGATTTCAAAGTCGAAACCTTCAACTGATTTTGTTTACTAGTCCATAACTTATTCATATGAGAAAACATTCTTTCGATAGGGGCGTTGCTACCTGATAGACACTAGATATAAAATGTACTCTACATTTGCAAATATATGATATATATATTTTGCATGAAAGTGGGTAAATAATAACCTAATAACCTAACCTAACGATTTTCAGCACTTATATTGTCGTTGTTCCAATCTGCCACTTTTTGAGTAGTTATACAATTCAAAATTAGTGAAAACTCATCAAAAACTATCGTATCTTGTGTGCTGCTGAGAAAGCCCTGTTTAATTAATAAGTCCAACACTTTTTGAACCCCCTGCCAGGAAGAGACTCTCGTTAGGTACGCCCAGTCAAACATTTCAACATCATAGTTAATGTTCTGATGTTCTTGTAGGATCTCTTAAGAAATTAACGGTTTTTGAATTCTGTTTTTGTGCTGTCTGGTCTGTGAATTCTATATATGAGCGGTATTTTTTTTAGTATATATGTACATATCTATATTTAGGGAGAATAAGTATAATGAATGAAATATCAGACCTCTTTCCAAAGCGGGACATTTTACGTTCTGTCCGGGACGTATGGTCACCTTAGGTATACCTCTATATTTACACCGCAGGCTGAAGTAGGCTACACGCCATCCGTTTTCAAATGAAATTCTTAGGATGTCACTTATTTTCCGTTCAGTCGATACACAGGATAATCTCGGCCATTCCATCGAAATCAACAAACATTTTCAATACTCATGATTCTGCCATAATTTCTATCGTCATCCATTTCATTCGTCTATCATTCCAGCTATTGAGTTCAGTGTTAATAAAATCTCATCTACAATTTTAAAAACATGAGAATTCAATAAAGGTTGACTTATAACATCGAAATTATAAATACCAAACTTTGAGTAGGTATTTACAATTATGGGTATATACATGGTAAATACCCGGTATTTCATTTCATTTATTTATTATATTAGATGGCTGTACATTAAGGATATTAAATTCTTTTAAAAGTACAGTGCATTCAAGTGGATAAAACATTAAGTGACATACGGGTGGGATACCACGAATTTAAGTGTTCAATATAAGAATTCAGTGCATTCAAATCAAAGGTTAATAGTAGGGAATTAGGAATCATTTCAGTTAGAGTTAGATACATGTGAAAAACAAGCTGAACAAAACTGTCCTGTGAAGCCTGTGAAGGTAAGTGGTTCCAACCGAGGCACATGCCTAGGTGTGTATTGATTTGAAAATCGCTATACTTCTCTAGGATATGACGAAGGCTAAGTATTTGTGTCTATAGTCGATTTGCACACTGGTACGTGCCGATTAGTTATATCTGTGAAGCCACAAGTAATTTCCGCTCTCTACTTAATAGCTGACAGGCAATGCAACCACATTTCGTCGGCGTTTGTTTTCGAAGAGGGGATACCTCTTTTTCAACAAAACATGCCTAAACCCCTTTTTGACATTTTTAAATTAGTTGTTTCTTTCGTCAGAAAGAGACGTATTTATACCTTTCAAATATAATTAAGGGTTCGATGACACATCATTAAGGACCCAATTACATTCCCGGGGCCGTCTGAGAAGTAGGCGAAGACTCCAAATTCAAAACAGTGAGTCTTCCAATCGATCTCTTCGTCTGTATAATACCGTTTGATAACATAACGTCCGCCATTCGAACAACTCCGTCTGGACCAGTGGGTTGGGTTGGGTTCGTTGGGTTCGACAACAATAACAATGTCGTCAACTTGAACCGGTTTCGTTTCCGTGAACCACTTTGATCGTTGCGTAATAAATAGTAGGCAAGTATTCTTTGTACCATCGTTTTGTTAGTTCAGCCATCAAATGTTGAGAACGGCCGCTATAGAGTTTGCTGCAAGAATCTTCTTCGGAAAATACTCCAGGGGCAGCAACGTCTCGATCATCCTCTCCGAAAAGCATAGAATTTGGTGTTAAGGGCTTGGGATCTTCAGGGTCAACTGGGATGTGAGTGAGCGGTCTTCTATTTATTTGGCCTTGAGCCTCTATAAGGGCATTCCTTAAGACATCCTCCCAAGAAATTCACCCACAAGACTCTTAATGGATTGAATCAGACGCTCACAAGCGCCACCCATCCAGGGAGAGTAAGCGGGTATAAAGCGCCACAAAATACCTTCGTACCTTAAAGAAAATTCGCAAAGGGCGGACTCCATCTCCTTAACGTCTTTTTCCATTAAGTTTTTCGTCCCAATGGAGTTAAGACCGTTGTCACTGTAGAAGTATCTTGTTACGACACGGTTGCTTAAAAAACGTCTTACAGCCATGGTGCATTGGTCCAAACTTAGATCGTTCAACAATTCGATCTGCTCTGCCCTGAACGTAAGACAGGTAAAGATCATGCGATACCGTTCCACTGTGCCTCGACCAATCTTCACCAGCATGGGCCCGATATAGTCTACGCCCACATAAGTAAAAGGCCTACAATCAAAGGCCAATCGAGCTTCTGGAAGCTGACGCATTATCGGCTTAGACTTGAGACGTTTGCACATAAAGCAACTTTTTCGTACTCTTTCTACAGCCCCACGTATGCTTATAATCCAGGCTGATTCACGAATGTCAGATATCACCGTGACATTACCTATGTGACAATTCCTCTGATGATGATAATCGATGAAAATATCGACCAAGGGGTGTTGTTAGGAAGCATCGCTGGATTTCTGGATGAATAGGAAGAGTTGGCCTTTTGAGCCCTCGAGCTTAAACGTAACGTACCATCTTCGTCCAGGAAAGGTGACAGACTGAGGATTGAACTCGATGAACTGACCTTACCGCAGGATCTCAAAGAAGCTATATCTACTGAAAAGGACTCTACCAGAATCTTCCTATGCAAGGAGTAATGGGCCAATCCTGAAAAGGACGTTTTAAGAAGTGTGGGCCTTTGAACCACCACGCGGTTTGATTGTTCGATGATATATCGAATCGTTTTGTGCCATCATCAGCCACATTGACGTTGAAGACAACGTGGAACCATTCATGAGGAGTAGTCGAGTCCATTATCTCACCAATTCTTGAAGCAACAAAAGACGGCAATTCATAATTAGAAGAGTTGATCCAAGACAGCACAGTTTTCGAATTTGATAAAAAAAGAGATTCATGTATTCGAATTGTATGCGATTCCTTAATCGTAGCAGCCAGTCGAACGCCCAACACAGCAGCTTGCAACTCTAAGCGGGGAAATGACAATTATTTGACAGGCGCGACCCTCACCTTCGCCATTACTTGTGCAACTTCGATTTCATAATTGTGAGCAAAACGAAAGTAAGCTACTGCAGTAAAAGCCATCTCAGAAGCGTCTACGAAAACGATCAAACTTACTTTGCAGTCGTCTGGACTTTGCAATGAATAGCGAAGAGGAATCCTAATATCCGCTATCTGCTATCCGCACTTCGATAAAGTCCAGCCAAGAACTACGCAAGTGAGATGACACCGGTTTGTCCCAATCAAGTCCTTCTCTCCATACCTCTTGCAATACAATCCGTCCACGAATTATGAATAGCGAGACCAGTACTAGCGGGTCGAAAATCTTCATGATTGTCTTCAGCATTTTCCTTTTGGTAATGACTGCATTCTCGGCCAACATGTCCGTTAAGACTTCAACGTCCGATATCTTATATAAGAAGTGATCGGAGGAAGGATGCATTCATTAGATTTTCGAAACCTAAGATTTCCTAAGATTTTCGAAACCCAACCGTCGTGTTCATTATGATTAAGGCATACTAGACTTGTGTTTACATTAGAATCCGGTATTTGATGCAAAAGGTCCCGACTATTCGATTGGACTCCAACGAGATCGAAATTCATCGAGTGATATATGCGAATGGCATCTTTCGTGACAGCGACTGCTTTTCCGACTGAATTGTGACTATTGAAATAGTCATCTACGCTTGCGCTTCGTTAACCCATCGACAGCTTCGGGGCATTCATCTTTAAAGAGGTTGGCGTGATGATTTTTCACGTACTGTGCACAGGCTGGAGAGCATCTCGGACCAAACATCATGACTCGCATGATATAAACTGCTGGTTGCCTAGTTGTAGCCCCATCTCGCCAAATAATGCGTTGACATTGCTGGTCTTTAGGCTTGATGCGAATTCTATGAAACATCTCTTTGACGTCACAATTTACAGCCACTTGACGCTCCCGAAACTTAAAGATGCCTGCATGTAGTGGAACTAGATTGTCCGGTCCATTCAGCAAATAAATGTTCAAAGACACCCCGTTCACTTTAGCTGCCACGTCCGCCACACATCTAGATTTCGGTGGAAGTTTGTTTGGGTTCACGACGATAAAGGTCGGTGCGTACCAGACCTTCAGCCAGTCCTGGTCCAACTTCTTTTGTGAAGCGATTTTGGCGTACCCTTTCTTAACCAAATCACGAAAGTAGTTGTTTTGTCACTCCAACAATTGAGGACTATTATTCAAAGATTTCTCCGAAGAGACCAAGCGTTTGTAAGCCATATCGGAACTGTCTGGAAGTCTGATGTCGTCTGAAGACCACAGAAGGCCGATTTAATATTGCCTCCCCTCCATTTTTAGAAAAAGGTCTATTATGTCGACGGATCGACTCTCTTCTCGACTCTCTTCTCGTCTTTTGGGGGCATGACACCAAATTCCTCTGTGGTGAAATGACGTTGTACGAGGACGTCCTCCTTGATAGTTTCGTGGAAAATGAGCTTCATTGACGGTTTTTACGCTGGCTCCAAGCAGGATACGTTCATCGACGGGGCTGATTTACCATATACGATCCAGCCTAATAAAGTCTTCAACGCGAGAGGCTACTCTCCCATACCATGCCGTTGGCCCAAAAGGAATTTAGCTTGATCTAACCCAAGCAAGATTTTTGGTATAGCATCCACCAGATCAGCGAGTGGGAGACCTCTGAGAAGAGGGTATAAGTTCTTCAAATGCGAGACATCGATAGACTGACTAGCGAGATCCAAGTTCTTAATTATGTATACGTTCCGCAAAACATACCTCTTACGAGAATTTACACCAGACACCGAAACAGTAGTTCTCTTGCAATCCTCGACACGAGAAACGCCCTTTGCCCATTGCAATATGAGTTTTTCCGGTTGTCCACACAGGCCAAGATCATGGAACAATTCCTCTTCAATCATAGACAACGACGAGCAGTCATCCAAGAAGGCATATGTATCCACAAATAAGTCGCCACTGCCAAAAATCCGGATTGGGACTATTTTGAACATAATCGAGACATCAGACCCAACGTGAGAAGAGTGAATATATGGTTCTAGGACGAATGGCACTGCTGCTGAATTCAACTCCGGGCTGCGAGTACTTGATGACGTATGAAACAACGGATGATGACGCCTGTTGCAACCTTCGGCGCCACATGAGCGTTTTTTTGAACATGCTTTCCAATGTTGTCGAGACGGATAAAGGCATTCGAAACAGATTGAATTTTTCTTAGCAAACGTCTGTCTTTGCATTGGTGTTAACGCTAAAAACTCTTCGCATTGAGCTAATACATGTCGCTTGCACATATCGATGCTAGCCAGGTAAACGGGATGATGTAGGAGAATACGAGATGTTTTGCTGCCACCTAATTGTGGTTTCTTCTGTTCAGGGCCACACTTCATCAGATCAGGTGGTAGATCGAATACTTTCTCCGTAAGAAACTCAGCAAAGTGATGAAAGTTGACGTTCGATAAAGAGGACTTCCTTTTCTGCCAGTCTTGATAGAGACATGCACCTAACCTAGAAGCTAGACTAGTTAAAACATTGCTATTAGTCAGGTCCTCTTCCCTGTTCATGGATTTCAGGTCTGCAACAAAACCATTAATCTTCACCGCCCATACACGAAGCTTCGGATCGCACTTTGTAGAGAGTTTTGGAAACGCTTTTGAATTATGGTTTGGGTTTCTTGAAATGGCGTGGAGAAATGACGTGGCTGTTTCAATGTACTACCCAAAAGCGCTTGATGGTCCGCTTGTATTTGTTTTATTATCTCCAGCTTAGATTACTTTGTCTTGCTTAAACTTGATCGGTACGTTGTTGCGGGAGGGAGCGGATTGTTTCTTAAAAACATCAGACACTTTAGACAATTTTAACTTTGTCTCCATAAGCTCCGCTCGCAGTTCCATCAGCTAATTGTCACGCTGGGCAACAGCGGCCACTGCAGCTGCTTCAATCACTAAGTCGATGTTATCTTCAACATCATCAACTGCAGGTGCTGCCGCCAACGAATCTCTGCTACTCGTTTGTGCCTCTTGAGCAACGCTATCTTCACGAAAAGCACAATCTTCCTCCTCCCAAAACCACGGAGTTAATGTGTGGAATTAATCGGCATCAAAACTATGACAATAATAGTACCACCAGCGTTTGCACTTGTCACCATTAAATCCTCGGGTTTTCTGGACGTAGACGGAGCACAACTGCGAATCACATTTGCCATGTTGTATTGGCAGGAATTTGTGTTGAAACAATTGAAATAAAATAATGTTGCTGCAAAAAAGAAATTTGCCAACTTATAAAAATAATTACCTGGAAACTCTTGAATATCAAAGAGTAAAACAAAAGAACAATTCTTCAGAATACCGACTTAATTTTATTTCCTCTAATTCAGAATAGTTAATTATATATGTGTACAGAAATAAATTCTTACAATTGGTGTTATCCTTAAACAACTGGGTTGAGGAACGAAATAACAAATTTCAGAGATTTTATAGACATCACAATGTAGATTAGGTTTAGATAGGTTTTTAGATAAATATCAATCTAAATTTAAATAGAACACGATGAGAACATGCCTAAACCCTTTTTGACATTTTTAAAATAGTTGTCTCTTTCGTCAGAAAGAGGCGCATTTATACGTTTCAAATATAATTAAGGGTTCCATGACACATCATTAAGGACTCGATGATAGTAATTACTTCATAGTCGTGGCGGTCCGGACAACCAGCGATCCACTGCCACGTCTAGCCTATAAAATCTAATGATGTCTTATTGTTATTATTTTTCTAAAGTATATTTAAGTAAGTTCTTATATGGGATATTTCAAAGGAAAGGACAGGACTCAGAATATGGTTACAATAAATGGATGTCTTTAACGTAGCTTCCAAGTTGTCAAGTGGTGTTTCGTAAGCCTCGATGTCGATCAAGTATATGATCTTAAATGATCCGTTCTGTTATTTTGTATTGATCTTTATTAGCTGTGAATTTGAGTAATCCAGGATTTTCGCCTCTTTCTTGTTTGAAATCCTCTGAAACTCTTGATCTTAGAATTTTGGCTAGAGCGTATTTGGAAAACTTTTCAATTGATGTAAGAATTATTTTTTTGTTAGTGAAGTAAATATCTAGATGAATAATTTGGTCGTGCTATTGAGGGATAGGGGTAGGTTGCAGTTCGTGTGTGTTCGGGTGCCTATTATATTTATGTTCTTTGCAAATCTTGTACTGTTTTGTGATTTTTTCTATTTTAGCTCTTAACTGTGGAAAATAAAATTTTTGCAGTAATTGCATTTTATTTTAACGAAAGTTACAATGTGCACGATTATGTTCTTTAATGATTTCGGCTTCATGTAATGTTTCGTCCGATGAGTCTATGACTTGATTGCTTGACGTACCCTGTATTGCCTATAATGAGATGGGTAAATCTCTTGAAGTTTTCCTAAAGTCCATTCATCAGATTTGATACCATTGGTGACGGATGGATTAAGGTATCGTTTAAGTATTTCTATTAAGATTTGATTAGTGTCTATTAAGATATGATCAGTTTCGACTACTTCGTGGCGGTGGTAGGTAGGGAAAATGATTTTGAAGTTGTAGGATGGTGAAATTGATTTTTGAAGACGTTGATCGGTTCATTTGCTATTGGAATAAGATGTTCTGACAAAGCATCCGCCACAACGTTCGATCTACCAGGCTTATACCTTAACTCGTAATTATGTTCTTCGAGTATAGCCAAACGCTTCATTTTGCTATTATTATTTTTATGACTTAGAGCGTATATTAGCGGCTGATAAGCCTTGTTGAGCCATATAAATAATTTCGTAATGATTTTAAAGCCCAAACTATGGCCACTATGGTCCGCTTATTGACTGTATAGTTTTGTTAGGCCTTTCTGAGAGTTCTACAGCACATCTCCTAATGCATAGTTCGATGCATCGGTAGTAAGTTGAAATTCTTTCGAAAAATCTGGATGACTTAGTATAACATCTTCGGAAATAATAATATTTTCAAACGAGTTTTGTGCATTTTCGTCAAGGTATATGGACGTACGTCCATCCTCCCCCCTTAAGAGAGTTGTCAGGGGTTTTGCTAATTTTGCATAGTCCCTGATAAATCGCCTGTAGAAACCAGACAAACCCAGGAATGATCGAAGTTCTTTGTAAGTTTGAGAAAATGGAAATTCAGCAATTGCTTTATCCTTATTGAGATTCGCTTTTATGCCTTCAGCCGAAATGATGAAACCAAGGAACTCGACTTCTGACTTAAGGAATTCGCATTTATCTAGCTGGACCTTGAGATTGGCGTTCTGAAGAGTTCTAAATATTTGTTCCAAGTTTTCGAAGTGTGTATTGACATCTCTGCTGAAGACCACTATGTCGTCAATATAGACATAGCAGATTCTTCCGATGTGTTCTCTCTCAATATGTCATCTAACGAATTCATATTTCTCATTATTTATGGAGAATGAAGTCTTTTCAATATCTCCTCGTGCAGAGGTATTTGGATCTGACCACTCTTGAGATAAGACTCTGGGATATAACTACATTTGTTTCGGGGATAGGGTAGCGATCGGGTATTGTTACAGAGTTCAGTTATCTGTAGACTACCATGCGGTATTTCTTCTGTCCTTTGCTGTGGTTTTGAATGATAATTTTTTGTTGGGATCACCGAATAGATTAGAAAAGGCTTTAGTTAAGTTTACCAGACGATCTTTCTGATCTTGAGACATGTGTTCAGTTCTAATATCCACGGAATTAACTGACTCAGAAATTTGCTGTTTTAATTTAATTTTTAAATGATTGTCGATTAGCATGTAGTTTTGTTTTGTGAAAATTATGGTTAAAAGTTCTTTAGGCTATCATTTCCAAAAATACCATGAAACGATTGAAGAGTAGGTCATAGAAATAATTTAATATTGGTTGATTTAAGCCCGAAAAGATTAACAAAAGTATGGTGTTTAATTTCGAATTTGCCTACTGTTAGTATAAAAAAACAGAAATAAAATCTTTAAAAACTAGACGTACTGTTTATAAAGCAACGATTATTAGGGATATTTTATCCAAAATTTTTTTTATTTTTGTCGTTACTTCATTCATTTACTATTTGAAAATGTTCATAACACTGATGGTAACATATGCGGTGATGGTTGTGGTAAATATGAAAGTTGTGGATAAAAATGCTGATTCATCTGATTAGGGACTGGTAAAAGACGAAAAGGAACGGGTGGTCTACGCATTGATCCAATATTGTGGTTAGCGTAATTGGATCTGAACTGTTGGTTTTCAATGTTTTGACACAACTTGAGAGCAGTATGCAAATCAGCTGGTTCTCTCATGACTAATAGCCTATGAAGGTCACCTCTGAGGCCCCTAAGAAAAGTGTTATGTGCTTTCATTCTGTAAGATTCGTAATGGAGTGTTAGGCATTTCGATATACATTCCCAATTTAATATGATTCTAGGATAGCATACGCATTACCCAAACTTATTGCGAATTATACTGAGAATACCAACGTATTTTGGTGTTCCTCTACATTGGTTATAGATGCTTAAAAACCCTCTACGCTTTTGCGCCAGGAACTAAATGCACCAGGAGCTCCGGAGAACTCCCTTAAACACATCAAGACGTCTGCAGCTTTGTCCAGATCGCGAAGGTTTAAAATAAGGTGTGCATAAATAGTCTCATCGGTGCCTCTATGAAACTGATTATTAGGATTTACAATCGATTGGACAAGACTTCTGCACTTGTTCATGCAAACACGACTTGCAATGCTTGCGATTATAGTAATATAAAATATAGTATAATACAGCCCGTAGAGGGCCAGGGCCTAGCTTCTCAGCAACCACTCGAGTTGTGCGTGCTATTGTTCTCTCACGAATGGACTGTAGGTCCCAGTTTTATGCCGACTCCAAACGAAAAAGTTTGAAAAACTTTTTCTAGACAGTTATACTTTTTGAGCATTGGCATATTTCTTGTCGTACCAGGAATCGAACCTCGACAGGTAAGTCCAAGTGCGTAGTCGACGCACATACCCACAACGCCACGGGCCACCACATGCCTGCGATTAGCGCTTCCAATTCTGGAGTGGCATTAGCCATAACATTTGCATTCGAACCTGACGGGGTCAGATACATAGTGTTTAACACCGATGGGCGTAAAATTGGATCGGTCATTGGGGCAGTACGTTACGAATTGGGATTCAAAATTAGGAACGTAAAGGGTTCTCAAACGGAACAGGAAGGATTTACAACGGTTAACGATTACTTTTAATATAATTATACTTCACAATTTAAGACTAATTCTTTCTATTATTTCGTTTTTGTAATCAATACTAGCTTATTGCTAACAATTTAATCTATTTCCCACAATATTTAAGCAAAAACATAGATATATATAAATCTTAAATCTAGCTTACATTAAGATGAACCAGTACTGGTGAAGGGGTATCGTTCCTTTTTACTGCTAGTTACTAGGGGGCCTTTCTTCGCACTCCCTCGTTGGTAGCAGAATCTATAGATGCAGCTTTGTCCGGGATCTAGTTTTTTCACCACACACACGAGCGAGCTTTTATAAAGATCGTCTTATGCTTATGGAATTCAAAGTACGCTACCTGAACCCGCGGCGATTACACTTTGATGCGGTGATTTTACTGAGCCCCACGTTGGGCGCCAATTAAACTATTTAAAGTTTATTTTTCTTAAAAAAATAATTTTTATTCACGTCTCATTACCTTCGAGGCTGGTTTAGAACGAACTATAAAAATATTTCATTTCTTAAAACTAGGTGCATGTGCGATTCGCTGCATTCCGCTGCATTGTACGAAGCTGATGTTGTTGCTCGTGGGAACTGTATTATGCATTGTTCACATATTGAAATGTTTCTGGTCTTAAATTACTTGCTTCAAACCTCTTGCGGTTATGTCGACCCAGGAGTTACTTGGCCTGCCTCATACCATGAGCGTTCTTCCATGTATCTGCCCAGTTCCTTCTTTCTAGTTCCCTGAACTCTTCCCTGAGGACGTGTTCCCCGACAGCGTAGAATGGTTAGAGGCCTATGAAATGTTCCGATGCTCCTTTCCTAGCGAGGGAGTCGGCCAATTCATTGCCTTCTATTACTCCTACTCAGCTTCTGTAGACATTCCCATACAAGTCTGGATTTGATGATACTGGAGTCTGGTGCTAGGATAGCGGCACGACTGTCCGACATTATGTCACAGTTCCTGTGGTATAGTTCCTGTAAAGATTGATCTGAGCGCATCTGTCTATGGCATTGACTTCTGCTTCAAAGATACTAGTGCATTTGCCCATGGGTTGGTGGTACTTTGTCCGGGGTCGAAATACTCCTGCACCTGTTCCTTTATCAGTTCCTGATCCATTTGTATACCATTTTACCGTATTGCTGGTCAATCTGTGGATTCGTTGCTCCAGTATTTTTTTGGTACTGAGCTCAATGGTAAACACCTTTTGGAAATTGAATTTCCTAATCGCGTCATCTTTCGGAATGGCCAGGAGTGGTAGCTTTTTGACTAGTGCATCGAGTTGTCTCGCCTTCATGCACCTGTCTTTTCATATCCCTTCTTTATCCATTCTCATGATTGTTTTATTTGCACATTCTGCGACCACCAGATGCAGTGGAGTCAGAACCTCCATGGCGGCAGTTGGACAAGCTCTCATGGCCCCTGTAATACAGAGGCATGCCAACCTTTGAACTTTGTTGAGTGTCTCTCTTGCGCTGATCAGGTTGATTCTTTTGGACCATGCTATTGCACCGTATGTGGTTGTTAGAGATCTTACCTCTCGCAAGAACTATAGAGGTATATCTCTTCTCAACGTCGCCTACAAGATCCTGTACACTGTACTGTATGCACGTCTAAATCCGTTTTGCACCGCACTAATCGGCACATACCAGTATGGCTTCCAGCCCGGCAAATCAACTATAGACCCAATCTTCACACTAAGACAAATACTGGAGAAGACCAGTGAGTTTCAAATGGATACGCACCACCTTTTCATCGATTTCGAAGCCGCATACGACAGCATTCATCGCAAGGAGCTATTCGATGCGATGGCCGAATTCGAGATCCCGGAAAAACTGATCCGGTTGTGTCGCACCACGCTGACACATACGCGATGCACCGTGCAGTTCGGCTCAAGGATTTCCTAGCCGTTTGAAACTTGCACTGGATTTCGGCAAGGAGATGCGCTGTCGTGTGATTTCTTCTACAAGTCGGTCAAACTGTTGGGGTACGTCGGACATCGTAGCGTGTTCTCAACGTGCCGTAGTGGAGGCTTTTACGGCGATTGAAGAAGAGGCGAAATGAACTGGATGGATGATACAAGACAGCTTGGTCTTGATTACTGGAAGCAGCGTGCCCAGGACCGTCAGCGATGGAAGGCAGCAATTGCTCAGGCTCGGGCTCCACGGATCGCCGGCCGCTATTGTTGGTCTAACAATAGCTATGTACATCCAGCTAAGGATACTTGGTCTGCAACGCTTTTTGTAAAATGTAGAGAAAAGATCACACGTATGTATGGTCCATGGTTTGTATTGATTTCCATTGACAAAGATTGAAAATGCAACCAAGTGTTAACAGTCTACAAATTCAATATTGATTAAGGAGGGTCAACCCCTTTAGGCTTTTTTAGTATGTTCTTTAGAAATACTACAAAATAAATTGAGATTCGAATAAAGAGTATGATTTTTATACATATCAGTGACTGTATACACACATTTAAAGCAATTCATTTCAAAATCGAGGCTGTGCAGCGTTTTTGCGATTACGGTCAACGACGGGACAATAAACTGCAGTTTTTGAATTATAATAATTTTTTGGATTTTATATAATACCTGATATAGAAGTACGGTGGGGTTATTATTATCTGGGGGCTATTACAAGATGCCCCGCATAAAGGCAATTTAATTGAAAGCCCCCTTATAAGAAACACAATTTTATACACATATGCTTGTGCTATTATCCGGGGAGTAGTGTATACGCAATAATTTTAGCTTACCGAGAGTTATTACTGACAAATTTGGTATAGTATGATAATATTCACAAAACAACGTTCAAAAATTGGAAAAGGGTTTCTCCATTCTAACACCCCAGGCATCTGCCCTCACTGTATGTAAAATATTATAAAATGCAATGCTTAGTGGTACATGTTTCTGTTCGAGTTTGTAATGAATGCTTTTGAAATAAAGATACATATTGAATATTGTATGCTAATTGAAATGGTTTTTGAACGAATGACTACAAAATGCTTAAAGTAAACTGAAAGCTTTAATCCGTGATGTGAAATGAAAATTGTCAACTAACTCTTTTCCGACCCCACGAAAAACGATGGTTACCGAAAGAGAACGTCTGCTAAAGCAAATAGAATTTAATAAATCAATAATAATTAACGTAATTGAATACAATCATAATAATATTTTAATTAACATTGGGGTTCGATGGTGTATTTAATGCGGTTGGCGTTCAATGTTCAATTAATCACACCCTCTCATCTCGCTATCGCATGCTTGTATTGGCGTATATTTCACGTCGAAACCAATTGATGCGAATTGCCGTATCTTTGCTCCTGTATCTCGTTTGTATGTTAAAGCAGATACAAAAAACATTTAAGGGCGAATTGATTAATTTCAGTTCAAATTTAATGAGTTTATCGAACCTTGGAAATGAGGAAGGGTTGCATGCTTACAAATATTTCGGCTAATATATTCGTTTCAGCGAATTCAAAATAACCAATGATTATCTTTCATTATCATTATGGAGTCCATCTGTTCAGTTTGCTTCATGTAAGATCATCACCTATCGTTTATTTTGTATACAGTCTGAAGGCTCGGAGAACAATATCTCACGTAAAAATTACTGCTCTCATTCCTCTCAAATGACGGGGGGGACGTTTCACTTAAATTCAGAACGTTTGGTCGTTGAATACGTTCTAAGTGAATGTTTCACTGATCGGTAAGGTGAACGCGTTTTGAAGCCATCGTAGAAAACGAATTAAAACTCCCCATACAAACTTCGACATTTCTCTAACGCAGATAATCCATTGCGTATATGGGTGTTTCTTGTGAATTCGTGAGTTTGATTTCCTTAAAAATGTTGCAAGTACATAAACGTTTTTTTTCTTTTTTCTTGAATATACATATATAAATAGACGACAAACTGACAAAACGACAAAAAATGGAAAAAAATGTTTGGGTAATTTTCTTTAGGATAAATCTGGCCCACTAAACTCAAAAATATCATCCAAAAGTAATTTCGTAAATTATTTTATGAGTCAGGTCAAAAAGGGTGAAGAGTGCCTCAGGGCACTATTGCGGGTTTAAGGAAAAAAAAACGGTCATACTAAAATTCTTATCGATACATTTTCTTTATTGAAAACAACGCCAATAGTGGAATAAACAATGAAAAATAAGAAAAATTTACACTGTGTTTGTGATTTTTTGCACAGTTTGCACCATGTTTTGCCACATTCTTTATCTAACCAGATTGAAAAAGGGCCAATGTTGTCATAACGGACGTCATCACCTGGATGTTTAGCTCTTTCTCCAACTTTTGAACAACTTGGTTGTGAATCTTTTTGTATAGTTGCAGAACGCGAGATTCTTGGCCTACTACTTCTGTCTGGTTCTCTGGTGCTGGACGAATGTTACAATACCAGCTGCAATTTCTTCTCGTAATTGAGGTAACTCGAGCAACTCTTTATCTTCAGCTGAAACATTGCATGAATCGTTGCATTTTTCGACGTGTATGCGCCGATATAAAACAAATGCATTCGCGAAGTGATAAAAAAGGCGAGTCATCGGATCGCGTGTTTTTGCTCGAAAATGGTAACGGGTCATAAGTCCATCCATTAAATCAACGTCACCCATATGGCTGTTGTATTCTCGTATGATTTGTGGGCAATCGACCTCAACATATTCTTTTGCTTAGCGATAATTAGCACATATTTGTTGTGCTTTCACAAAACATTGCTGATATCAGTACCATAAGCAGTTCAAACTAATTCTGTCGAGAATCCTCTTGGTTCGTTTTTGAATGCATTATCCACAGGAAGTTTGCAATTTGTAATTCGATACTCGTACGGATCCCAGATTGTATATTTTTCTTGCACGCAAATAAACCAACATGAGCTAACACCATTACTCCAAACCCATTACTCCAGTTTAATTCCAAGAAGCTTATTCAAAGCATCTGGTCATCATTCGGGAAGCATTATCCCAAGTAATCTCCACACTAAGCTATACACCAATCTTAGCAGCAATTCCCGGAAGCATACTGCAAAAGTAAATTATCAATCAACTGCAGCATCCGCTGTTCTTTTTCTAAGAACGCACCCAATAGTATCCGGAGATCGTCTTCGAAACATCCGCAGCAGATATTCTAAGAACGCACCTGCAGAAGTGCATATTTGTCATCAGCATCAGCATTGTCACATTCATCAATGTGTAATTTAATTATAATGTTAAGTTCTGACTTACACAATTAACTGGACAGTAGCCCAACGGAAAACAAATTTTGCTCCTTTTTTAAAAATTTCGAAACAAAAAAACAGAAAAAAATGGAGCCCGAGCGATAAATCCAGTGTCCGAGAAATAACTCCTTTTCCTGAGCAACAATAAATTCTAATACCAAAATAAAATAGGTCACGACATTTTCATCTCCTTTAAAATCGAATAGAATTGATCGTGCAAATATATCGCGGTATATCTATATAGATTAATTTCTGGCAAAAGTGAGTGATCAAAGTGATCAAATAAAAGCAAATTAATTTCTGAAGAAAAGAAACTACAAAATGTGCAGAATTATTTCTGACAAAGCACTTTATAGAAACTGCAAATAAAGTGCATAAAAATCTGCTATTGTGAAGTTTAAAAGTAAAAGTGCGAATAAAATATATCCTTTGAAGAAACGAGGGCCCCAGTAACTATATCAGCACAGACGAAAAGGAGACAGCGACCGCTGCCAGCCACTTCAAAGAACAAGTGTCATGAAGAAAATTATACTAATGTTACCAAAAATGTCTAACCCAAGTTATATGTTGCGCCCACCCGTCCTCAATTTCCCACAAAGGAGATCAGGACATAAATCCAGAACACATAGTTGGTTTGAGTGCCCTAGACAGAATTCCAGACGTTGTAAGATTCCTTAGATATTTTTCTGTAAAACCAGAAGATTTCTCATTCTGAAAAAATAAGTGTGAGCTTAGTACACCAAGATATTATGGTATCTTAAATGCTGACAAGCAGATGCTGTACTTGAATCGTACAACTCGCCGCTAAACTGGACACCTATTTCCGAATGCCTAACTATGCATTATGCGGATCAAAGATATCTTGGTACATTAATAACAGTAATCCTGTCCAAGAATTTTACCAAAAGGTTTATTCTCATTTGTCACTTATTTTGAATAAAATACAGTGCATGGTTGTCGGAAACGGATCATTGTCCGTATTAACCCAAAACTTTTAGACACACGAGAACCTTCAGACCGCCCACAAGCCCTAAACTTATGCTAAAAACTTGAAAATCAGAAATTTAGGTCAAATTACACAAATTCATTTACCCAAAAATGGCTGATCGAATCCTTACATATAAACCTCCAAAATCTACCGGAAAGTAATAAAGTAACAGATGAAGAACCCCCAGAATTCGTATTACAACCTACTGGCTCTGTCGCCCCACGTGATTTTTTCGCAAATGCAATAGGAATAGAACATGACCCTGACTTAAGAAATTATGTATTAAGCGAATAAGATGATCAGGCTGAATTTGAAGAAGAAGAATCAGACTTTAGTGATATTATTGTAATTTTTTCGAATGAACTCCTCTTCGTTACCGTACTTTCAGTGCAAAACGAAGAGCGGGCAAATTTTAAATGTTTTAATTGATACAGATAAGTAAAAATTATATTCAATCCAGTCCAATAAAAGAAACCTTTTCCGAACGAACAACCCTTCTAAGCAAAATCCATCCCTGGTGATATTCAAATAAGCCATCACACGTTCATAAACCTTTTCGGACAAACAGATAAGGAATTGAAATTTGTCCTTCTCCCTATTTTAAAAGCATTTAATGGAATCTTAGGAAACGATAGTTTGAACGAATTCAACACAAAAGTAAGTTGTATAACTATTCGCGACAAAATCAAAGTTAAAATTAAAAAATAAAGATCGCCAATAGTCAATTCAATAAACATCAAATTCGATCACATGTCAGATTCGAAGTAATAATCCATCAAATATTTGGTAAAAAATTCCCCGTTCTGTGAACCGTATGAAAAACTGACCTACGCAACGCATATCGGCAAAATCCGTACAAACACAGATACTTCTGTGTGTTCAAAATATTACCCCCACTCTGCCTCATTAAAATAAGAAGTAGAGAGTCAGATCAAAAAAAAATTTAAATGACGAATTATTCGACCATCGAGGTCTCCATATAATTCACCCGTAAGGATTTCACAAAAAAAAGCCGACCCAGAATGAAATAGAGAATATAGACGTGTTATAGATTATCGAAAATTAGACGCTGGTTTTATCACAACTTGGACAACATAAATACTTCACTGTCCTAGACCTCAAAAGTGGTTTTTCTCTGATTCCCTTAAGGAAATCTGTCATGGAAAAAACAGCATTTTCAATAAACAATAGTAATATCATTATCTCCAGTGAAATCGAAACTGAACACGTGTATCATTTCGAAAAAATGTTGGTTGAAATTAAAATCTCATGAAGTCTTTCACAACATAAAGAATTCTCCGATATCTAAATATTTAATCCTTGCTTACCCAGATTCTAAGAAATGTTTTTAATTAACGACAGATTTATCCAACACTGCCCTTGGCGATGTTTTATCTCAAAACAATTATAATTAGAATGGTTGAGGGGGTGGAAAAAGATCACCTGATCATAGCGGCCCTGATGGGCCAATTGTGATTTGCTCCATTTAGAGTTCACGCAGGAAACCTGAGTTCATAATGAAACTTAGTATGTTTTGGAGTGAACTAGCGGCAATTGTGTCAGCTTCAAGATAGTATCCGCCTATGTGACGATAGCGTACCTGATTAGGCAGTTACATACTGTGTCACTGGTATGTGTTTTAAGGTGTTTGTTTACTGGGCAGTGTCCAGTAAGAAGTAAGTCCAGCTTGTGGTTATACGAATTTGACTCCGGGTGAATCCGAGGAGTTCTTTGGCTCTATTAAGAGAAATTGGTAGGTACATTTTAGCCTGCCTGTTACCTTCCGTATGCGCCCAGTAATGATTGGCCATGTCCCTGAGCCAATTATTTATATAACTCTTAGCGGTGGGGATGGGTAAGCCGCGGAATGGCCGTGGTATCATTTACGGTGATGCGGATCCTTTTCTGGCTAGTTGGTGTGCTCTTTCATTTCCTATGCAAGCGCTGTGAACTGGTATCCAAATGAAGTGGACTGTGTTTTACTGTCCAGCTGGTGTAACAGTTGTAGGCCGTTCCATACTAGCCATACTAGAATAAAGATGTGTTTGTTAGTGATAGCTCTGTCTATATTTTCTCTGAGGAATACGGAGTTGTAAAAGTCCATGCTGTGATATATATGGGTATGCACCAGTTTGCGACAAGGTTGAGTACTCTTTGTAGTAGATCCGAGACTGTGTCTTCGTATTTACCCTTAATAAGAATCACAATGTCATCAGCATATCCTTGGACATAGAAGCCGTCGTTGCTGAGGATGACAATCTGCTAGTTCACTACTATGGACCATAGGAGGGGAGAGAGTACCCCGCCCTGAGGGCATCCTTTGCACCTTTAATACTGATTTTGTTATTGCCCAATGTAGCATACATTTTTTTGTTACTGACCATATGTTGTATTATCTACTCCTGTGCTGAGGATTTAATGTTGTGTTTCTATATATTATTCAAGAAAGCACCTGATCGTAACCTCTTTGTTGATGAGGGATTTTTTGATGCGGGTTGTTAGCTCCTGGAAAGCAAGCGTGGTTGGTCGGCATATTGGTTACTATAAAGGGGTGATATTTTCAAAGGGCCATCCCTTATATGTCCCTCATATATCTTTTCATGGTTCCATGGTTTTCAGGAAAAAACGATGTCCGACTTATTGGTCTGAAGTATCTGTGCTGGTCAGTTGGTCTTCGGCCTGCTTTTGGAATAAATTTTACCGTTACCTCTTTCCAGCTTCTCGGTAGATATCCTCATGCATAGCATATTCTAAATGCGTTATTCCACATAGTTTCTGTGTGTGGAGAGGGTTCAATTGAATCTGTCTCCATATCAGTAACTGGTGTGCGAATCAGATTCCTCTTCTGACTCCATCAATATGGTTTTGTTTTGTGTTTTTATTGAAATGGTTGCAATTATTTGGTCTCTTATTTCTTTTCAAAATTACCTTTACAGTACCTCTCATGTAAAAACGTTCACGAATCATCAACAACTAACATATGCTCTGAGAAACAAAAACACAAATCGAAAATGGAACTCTGGAAATCAATTCTTAAGGAATACAATTATGAGCAGCAATACAAAACTGGAAAGAGTAATATAGTTGCTGATGCTCTTTCTCGTTATTTTAATTCTTTATCAGTATCGCAGCATAGCGATCAAAGTTCGTCCCATGAACCTGTTCAAGCTATTTAAACTCTAATAAATACATTTGTGCGATCGGATCGGTTGTTGAAATGTTTCCACTACGAGTTTAAAGAAAAGACTGATTTCCACTAATTAAAAGAAGCCAGAAAAGCTTTATTTCATTTGCTTTTATAGTGAGAAAAAACAACGGTCGTTGTGGTGAAAATATACAAAATTATGGTCGCTCTTACAAAACATGGCGCAATATTCAAAAACATAAATAAAATGTGTCATCATCATCATCATCTTCTGACCCGAGGGTTAACCACCTGGGTCTGGCAAGCGGTCGCCCACCTGATGGAATCGCATTCAACGCCCGCCTCGGAAGTCGTGATGATGGGGACATTCGTGCCACGTGACCAAACCAACGAAACATAGCCCTTTCCGTTCGAAGAAGCAGCTGCTCAATGTTAAGTTCCTCGCGCACTGCCGTGTTTCTCACCCTATCGCGGCGAGTAATTCCCACAACAGCACGAAGAAATCTCATCTCAGCAGCTTGCACTCGCAATTTTATTCTTTCGGTCATTACCCAAATTTCATGACCATAGGTGAGAGTTGGAACAAATACTGAGTTGAAAACCGCTAACTTGGCTTTGACACCAAGCTCGGCCTTTCTGATTACAGAACTACCAAGCTGTGTCAAAACTGACCCAGCTTGACCAATCCTACAGGAAAGCTCAGCATTACTCCTCCCATCACTCGTGAAAAAGACGCTGAGATACTTAAACTTCTCCACCTGCTTCAATGGGACACCACTAACATGTAGAGTGCATTGAACAGGTGTTCTGGAAATGACCATAACCTCTAAGTTAACCCTCATTCCAGCATCAGAACATACGGCCACAAACCTAACGAGTGCGCGCTGGAGTTCCGTCTGGGAGGATGTAAGGATAACCAAGTCATCTGCAAAAAGAAGATGACTTACCCTCAACTCTCCAAAGTGAAACATTTCTCACCTCGGCTGCGCTGCAACATCCAGTCTATATATACAATGAAAAGGAGAGGTGACAAGACACACCCTTGGCGAAGTCCAACGCCCACGGTGAAAGGTGTTGATTTAGCACCGTTTACCCGAACACAGTTGCTACAGTTTGTGTATAGAGACTGAATGGCCCTCAGAAGAGGACCATCAATCTCATACTACTGCAGGACACTCCAGAGTTTACCTCGAGGGACTCGGTCATGCACTTCTGCCGGGACGAAGCCGCACTGTTCATCCCCCATCCTGGGCTCGACAATAGCTCTAGAACGCGCTTCCAACACCTTAGCATAGACTTTCCCGGGGATACTTAAAAGAGATATGCAACTGTAGTTGGAGCAATCTCTTTTGTCCCCCTTCTTGAAAAGTGAGACAATCACCCCAGTTTGCCAATCGCCAGGTGTCTCACCGCGTTACCAGGCCACTTTAATGACACGAGAGAGCCATAAAACTCCTTCTTTACCCATTGCCTTAAGCATTTCTGGCGGGATTTCATCCACACAGGCGGATTTGCCAATTTATAGCGATTCAATCGCACCGTAGGACTATTCTCCGCCCCACTCAAGACTACGGGTCTATCATCCTCAGTGCCCTGTTCGGGATTGAGCAGCTCCGAAAAGTGCTCGCTCAAGATGTCCGCCTCATTGGAAAGCAACACCCTATCTTTGGATTTGACTCCTTCGATGATGTTGAATTTCCTTCCTCTGAGTCGGCGAATGGTTTGCGAGAACACCTTTTTCGCAGATCTATGGTCGCTTTCCAGCTTCTCGCCGAACTCCTTCCAAGACTGCTCTTTAGCTGCTCACACAGCTAATTTGCAAGTTCTTCGCGCCTCAGTGTACCGGTCACGAGAAGCACAGTCCCCCAAGAGAATCCAGTCTCTGTAGGTCTTCTTCTTCTCTCTGATGGCTTCTTGAACTCCGGGTGTTTTAAACCACGCAGTTCTTTTCTCACCACCAGCCCCCACTCCAAGCCGCTTCACTCCACAAACATCTCGTGCAGAGGCAATGACTGCTGTTGAAAACATTCGCCATTCTTCCTCTACATGCGATGGAACAGTTGGAAGTCGCTCAAACCTCTCAGATATGTGCCGTTCAAAATTTAGCTGCAACTCACTGTTTTTTAGTTTCTCCCACCGTATGCGTGTAACCACTCTTGGTTTCCGCCTTGGCGGAAAAGGTACTTGATCAGTGAGGTACAGCGTACACAACACCAGGTGATGATCCAACAACTTCTCTCCGTTCGGGTCCCCCAATTACACTCCTCCAGGTCGTTACGTCCACACCCACATGGGCATTGAAATCACCCATCAGGATATAGGAATCCATCTCCGCTATCCTATCAAGGGCAGCATCAACTTAATCCAGGAAAGCCGCGTACTCTGACTCTAAATTTGGTGCATACACCTGCACCAGAGCCAGAGTTGACCTTTCAAGCTTGAGCTTTAAGATCGCGACCCTCCCTCCTTATGGTATCCACTCCAATACCCTGCCTGCCAGCCTGGGACTTGTGAGTATCCCCACTCCCGCCTGTGCAGACATTTGAGATGCAAATCCCGACAGGAAGAGTTTCCACCCGTCCTTTTGGACGGTTGGTCCACAGTTCTGGATCCCCTTTCCTTCATCGAAGAGATACCCACGAGATCCACACGATACCTGGTAGCTTCTTCAACTAGCTCGAGATCCTTTTCTGTGGTGGAAAATGTGTACAAAATGAAAACTGTTATACAAATTTAAAAATTCATTATTTTGTTATATAGGGTGTTTATGTTCTGCTTGCCTTGAAAGCACCGCCTTTCAATGTTTTATGATGGTAAAACTGCAAGCTTTTGAATAGGTCGTCTTAAGGTTGTCTTAACTGTCCTTACATCAGCAACTGTCACTTTTCCATCTGTACCTTGGATGACTTCGACTACTCTTCCCATGACCCATCTCTTTGGTGGTACGTTGTCTTCATGGATGACTACCAAATCGCCGATGCTGATGTTTGAACTAGAAGCTGTCCACGTTCTTTTCCCCTGTATTTCGTTGATGTACTCTGTTGACCATCGTCTGCAAAAATGCGTTTTAAGAGCGTTGATACGACGCCATCATTCAATGTAACTGATCTCTGGAACCTCAGTTGCTGGTTCGTCTATGGATTTCAGCGACGATCCGATGAGAAGGTCATCGGGGTGATTGGTCGAGAATTCATTATTGCTTCTATCTTGACAAGCGTAGTAGTCAGCTCCTCGAACGTGAGTTTCGCTCCTCCTAGGCTTCGGTATAAATGACCCTTGGCAACCTTAACCGTCGCCCCCCAAATTCCACCAAAATGGGGCGCCCTGGGGGATATGTAATGAACATTTATATTACGCTTAGTATATTAGTATATAAAGTTTAATAAAATGTCCTGTGACGTTTTTTTTTAAAAAACATATTTCGCAACTCTACGAGCTTAGACTGTGACTCTTCAAAGTTCGTTGCGTTATCACAGTACGTGGAAGACCTCTCCGCCCTTTCATCCTTTTTAATGCAGCAACAAATGCTTCGGCCGACAAATCAGATACGGCTTCCAAGTGTACTGCTTTCGACGAAAAGCAAACTGCCACGTAGCTTTTATACGGCTGCTTGCCTCTGATTTTAAGATACGTTAGAATAGGGCCGTAGAAATCCACTCCACAACGCAAAAAGGGTCGTGAAGGAGTTAATATTTCCTTAGGTAAGTCCCCCATTATTTGTTCCAATAGTCTGGGACGGTATCGAACACATTAAACACATGTTCTTACTGTGCTCAATGCGAATTCTCGAGCAGAACCTTTGCCTCAGTAATGCTACTAGAGCCTTAGGACCGGCGTGATAGTTTGATATGTGCAAGTGTCGGACAAAACTCCTTGTAAATTGATGATCCTTCGGTAATATCGATGGATGTTCAGGTTCCGCATGTTTTAACCTACCACTGACCTTTAATATAAGTACACCGTGAATAATCTGTAACAGAGCAAGGTCCAATTCGTTAGATGTTAAATGGTTGCTCATTTGATGTGACTGATTTTTCACCCGATGACAAAAACGTATCACGTATGCAGAAATACGAAGGATTTTGGAATAGGAAATAAAGCGCTCAACTATAACCAAAACCGCCTTTCGCTTCTCTAATGACATTTCGTTTGGGGAAAGAAAATGTTGGCTTGGGACCCGTTGAAAATACTTTGAACTTTTTCCCAAACTTTCGATAAAAGATGAACTGCACACAGTTCTAAACGAGGTAGTTGTTTTTTGTTAATGGGTGCTAGTCGCGATTTTGCCATTAAAAGCCTAACTTTAACAGATCCTACTACATCCACTGCTCTAAGATATATGCAACATCGGTATGCTTCATAGACGCATCAGCAAAACCATGTATTTCATAACCGAGTCTTTTCGGACATAAAGCAAATTCTGCACTGCATTCATGTCAGTCATGAATTGCTGCCATTCTATATCTAACTTCTTGGCGTCCCAGTCGATTTTCTTGATCCACAGTTGTTACAATATAATCTTTGCTGTAATGATGATAGGGCTGAGTAAACCCAATGGATCGAATAGCGACGACGAAAGCGAAAGAATAGAACGTTTAGTGTACTTAGAGTACGATCTATTCGCATTATAGGAAAATATGAAACGATCTTTTGTCGAATTCCACGTAATTCCTAACGTACTAGTATGTCCTGATTCGTTCAGACTTATGGTCGTTGTCTGGACAGCCTTAGGTATATTGGGATGGTTGCTGTTCCATTTTGACAGCTCTAGACCAGCTGTTTTTAGAATTTTTGCGACTTCCACCAGTTTTGTAACCAAAGTTTCAAGGCAATCATCTCCCGCAATATAATCATCCATGCATTCATTTCCCAATGCATAGAAACCTAATGGTGACGATGTTCTATATTTTTCAGCTAAAGACATTAAACTACAGATAGCTAAGCAGGGAGCCGAAGCTGTGCCATAGGTTACTGTGTTGAGTTGATACGTTTGAATGGGTAATGTTTCCTCTTTTCTCCATAGAATATACTGGAACCTTCGGTGATCAGGATGGATCAGAAACTGACGATACATTTTTACGATGTCTGCAGTTAGCACGAAAGTATTTAGGCGGAAACGAAGCAAAATGGTTACTATACATGGTTGACTGGTTGGACCAACCATTAGAATATCATTCAATGAAATTTGTGTAGAAGTGTGACAAGATGCATTAAATACAACTCTTAGTTTAGTTGAAATACTACCCGGTTTCAAAATACAATGATGAGGGCATAGTAATGCGATACTTTCAAATTTGTTTCCTTGACCAGTGACATATGCCCCAAAGCTTCACATTCATCTAGGAACATGACATACTGACGCTTCAACAATTTATTCTTTGACAATCTACTCTCAAGTGGTAATAATCGACGGCAGGCTATATCGTAAGATGCTCCTAAGTAATGTGGTGCCCTTTTGAATGGTAGTTTCACTACGAGTTGGCCGTTTGACGAAGTCTCAACATTATTTTTGAAATGTTTCTCACACTCCATTTGTTCCTCTGTCCATTGTGGGCATTTCACTGGAACTTCCTCCAATTCCCAAAAACGTTGAACATAGCGATCAAGCGAATCTTCCATTGTGGTCATGCCACAAGATATTTTGTCTACAGATGATGATGTTTTGTATCTGCCAGATACTAAATAGCCTAACGACTTCTTTTGGAGAGAAGGGAGACATTCTCCTAATTTGATTTGTCCCAACTCCGCTCCTAATAATAAGTCCATTGGTGCAGGTTGATAGAAGTCCTCAGCCGGTAACTCGATATTTTGAGGAAGATGCCAACTTGTAATTGAAAGGGTATATTCTGGTTGATACCCAGTGATGGATGGAGTAACTAAAAACTCCAACGACAATTTCACGTTGTTGTATCTCGACCGAATCGTAGTTTGTGTTTGGCCCCTGATTATAGTTTCGGTTACCCCTATGCCCATAATGTCGTTTTTGGGTTTTATTTGCAAGTGAAAAGCCCTAGCGAACCCATCATTGATCAAATTTACTTGTGACCCTGAATCTAATAAAACTCTACCCAACTGGAGTCCTCCCGTTGAATCCATGACGAGGATCATCGCTGTTGCTAAGATGACTTGTGGTGAAGGCTCGAAATCGTTTTCCATTGCAGTGTGAACTGCAGCAGAAGTTGGTGGCTCCCCACTTCTGGAAGTATCTCCTTGGTGAGCGCGATGAAGTAAACTGTGATGTGGTTGTCGGCAACTCTTGCACCCAAATATCGGAACACTTTGACACGCTGTGGCCCTTTCCAAGACAGTTTAAACAATGTCCAAGTTTCTTTATTTCCGTAAAACCCTGCATCACGTTGAATTTTACGATGTTGGAACAACTTGTAATAGAGTTATTGAAATCTCCACAAAATACTCAACATCTTTTCGTTGCTGCCAGTGTATACTGAGTGAGATGAACTGAGGATGCTTGCTTGTTGGAGGATTTTTGCCCATGATCAGATTTCAGTTGTTTGCGCCTCAAGAAATTGACAACGTTTGCTTAAGACTGATGCACAATCTGTCCAATGTGGAAGTTTCTTGTAGTCCTGATATTCATTCCACTTGCATTCAGTATCCGAATCTACCTTAGACATAGCAATGTATATCATCGTTGCATTGCAGATACTCTCAAAACCTCCTATTGATTGAAGCGAATTAATGCGGATATCTTATCAATAAGAGTTTGTAATTCCACCGCGGAACCCTTTGCAACCACTGGCAACTTAAATAATTCCTTAATGTATTGAGTGAATATTAAACAATCGTTATCGTAACGCTCTTCGAGCCTAGCAAGTGCCTTTGGATAATTTTCCTGTGTTACCTGAAAGGCCTGTACTGTGCTTAGAGCTCGATAGCTTAAACAATTCAGCAGATGATTGAATTTCTGAATATTCGTTAAATAGGGTTCATTGTCGACAATATTTGTGAATGAATTTATGAAATTCTTATATTCAGAATATTTTCCGTTGAATTTCGGTAACTTGAGATTTGGTAAATTATGTGATGGTTGCGAAACAGCAAAACTTGTTTCCCCTGAACTAAATCGACGACTGGGACCTAACAACGATTGAATTGTAGTTTTCGCTGAAATATACAAATCTTCCAATTCTAGAATTCCTAAACGACATTCTAATTCAGTAGGCGAAAGCGAATCTGCTCGTGATTTCACTAGATTTGGATACAAAATTATCGCCAAGATTTAGGAAACAGACTGTTAAGGAAGACAAATCAACCTTGTCAGGCAAAATTGTCCATCAAAATAATATTAGGAACTAATACATTTCTAGATTCTTGTTCACACAATGTTTGGCCAATGTTCAAATCTTTGACTACCCAAATGCAAGAATAGTAGCAACCAAATAGGGAACAACTAAGCTGCAAACAGATATACTTACATGAAGAATTGATTGAGGATATCCAATTACAACTCCAGAAGGAAATCAATGATACCGATAATTTTCATACAATTTCGCATCAAGTTAAGATCGCTTAATATCCTTAAATCTAAAATCCCAGATATTTTATGCAGCGCGTGGAAATGGATTGCTGGTAGTCCCAAACCAATAACCTACTCCACAACAATAACAAGCAGGTAATATTTAACAAATTCTTTAATGAAAAAATTAATAAACTTACGAACATCACCAATGAAGCCATGCAACTTTTAAAATTCAATAAGGATTTAAAAAATACTTTGCATCAAGAACTCAAATACAAATTAGACATTATGAATAATATTGTAAGTTCATTCATTCTTTCAACTTCAGAATTAAAAATTGTATAAGAAAAATTTGAGAAAAATAACATCGCATTTTATAATCTTGAAGAGTCACTTGAATTTGCCAACATTAAAATTGCAACAGAAAACAATTATTTACATTATAAGTATTCTCACTACAACGGAAACAGTATGTAATCAAATATTTATAAAACCCATAAGGTACATATGTATGAAAAAATGTATTGAAATTAAATTTTGAAACGGATATTGAATTGTGAAAATTAATTTAATGGTACTAAAAGTAATTGTGAATCATATAATGACTTATCTTTTTGTACAAAAGAAAATGTTGTTAATTTATCAAACTTAAAAAAAAGGGATAATCTTGTGACGAAGTCAACAATGAACACATACCAAGAATATATAGAATAGAAGAACTTCAACCCGGAACTCTATTCCTCAACGAATTTAACGGATCAGTCATCATAGAAAATGAAAGTGTAAATTCATGGGGAAGTTTCATCATACAATTTCATAATGCAGTCAATTATCAATGGTCAAGACTTCAGCTCCACAGAGATATCATCGTCCAAACCCTTTCCTGCAGTACCTCATCTATCATTCATTCAATCATTTGTTTATTTAAGTTGCATGACAAATAGTATTTACATTTGTAAGAATATTTATAGTTAGAGGTTTAAGACGACTGTCCTTTACAACTATGATTTTAATAATGAGTGGAGTTAGCGAGATACAACAAAAATATTTAGATATTAATTCAAGGGAAAGCTACAAGAAAAAACACTCATTTAACTCTTAAAATCTAATATAGAATGGATTGCAAGACAGATTTATACACCATAAGCTTATTGTCAGTACTAAGTTTCGATTTTCTTTTTATAATGGGGTGAAGTCTTTTAATGTATTTGTTAGAGATATCTGCAGTGCTCAGACCAGTCAATATCGATAGAACCCATTTGAAGTTTTACGTACCGTACCAAAGGCCTTTTTCATATTTAATAATACTAATCCAGTGGACTCTTTGGATTAGAATTTGACATGTTCCCTTATCCTTATGATTTGATGGTACATATTGTCAGAACGCCGAAACCCAAATTGATAGCCATGGAGTATATTATTCACAGTTAAGTGATTGTCAATCCTTTCTTTTATTATCTTTTCTAATAGCTTACTTAAGCTGCTTTGGGCCTTTAAAAGCTTATTGTTAATACCATCTAAGCCAGAACTTTTTTTTTAGCTTGTTTTTGATCAATGATATTACTTTATTAGTATTAAGTATACTTAAATCCGATAGGGCAACATTTATTTGTGAGAAAGTGTCAATTGTGTGAGACACTTCAGTGGAAGTGGCAGGATCACTAAAATGGGCAGTAATCAGGAGAAAGTATATGCAAGTAGATTGGCTTTATCGCTTGGAGAAATATAAAGCTGGCTTTGAACCCTTAGAGGTTGAATACTCAAACCTCTTTTTTAATAATTTTTGAAACTTTCCAGATTGATTTACTATATTTATCAAAGCGTATCCATATTCTTCTTTATGATTTTCTCAGCCGTATTAATAGTACAATATTACTAGAAAGTGAAATTGCACTACTATCCAATTAGCTGCGGAATATTTTTAATATAACGTAGGTCGATTGACTCAAATAAGATATTCAAATTGATACTGACATTTTATCACAACTATTTTAACACAACTGAGGGACACTATCTTTTATGATTTAAAGGTTTATTGTTAATACTATCCACATTTTCACCGGAATCGTCCAGCGAACCGTAATAATTCGTATTACTCACCATAGTAGAATCTTTTATATTTGAATTCAAATAAGAGCGTTCGCTGGGAGGGCGGTTATCGCCATCACCAGAGTCACTACGAATTCGCTTGTTGGAAATTGTACTGTCTTTAAGAAAACACAACAGTCACCTCATCTAAATGTATCAATGGCCATATATAAATATATTTTTTGCGATGGTTTGTGGAAATCTTACCTACTCGATCAGAGTAAGGAGGTAAGTTGGTTCTGTCAGTCCAGGCAAGATCACGTAAAGCGAAACGTAGAAACCTACGCTGGACAGCTTCGATACGACGAATGTGGACTGCGTAATTAGGTGATCATACTTGGCTGGCATATTCGAGAATGGGTCTGACGAAGGTGATGTATAGAGATTTTGTGACATAAGGATTCGAAAATTCTTTTGACCAGCGTTTGATAAAGCCATGCGCAGAATTTGCTCTACTTATAATATTGTCAATATGGGAACGAAAGTTGAGCTCACGATCACAGATTACGCCTAAGTCGCATAAAGATGATACTGAAGGGACTAGTTCATTGCTGAGGAAATAGTTTCTATGTGAATGCGGTGAATGTTTGCGGGAGTATGTAATGGATTGACATTTAATAATGTTAAGTTGGAGATCGTTTTTTTGACACCAAATAGAAAAACTATTTAGGTCATCTTGAAGAAAGTAGTGGTCAGAGGGGGAGGAGATGAACGAATAGATTTGCATGTCATCGACGTAAACAGAGAGATGAGAGTTCATAATATTACGATCAACATCGTTGATGGTAAATACGAATATAAAAGGACCGAGGTGGCTACCTTGTGGTACGCCAGGAGTGACTTTGATGGTCTTGGAGACAGACGATCTGAAGGTAACTGCGTATTCGCTGCTTTCCAAATAGGATTTGATCCATTTGACGAAGTGAAGTTGAAAACCTAGGGCTGTCAGTTAAAATATAATGACTGGGTGCGAAATTTTATCGAATGCTTTACTAAAGTCGGTGGCTATTACATCTACTTCTTTTCAGTCTTCAAATGCGCATAATGCCTTAGGCACGAATTCAGTAAGGTTCGAAGTCGTCGATCTGCCTTTCAGGAAACCGTGTTGGGAAGTTGAAAATAATGCTTTGCAGTAAAAAAAGAATCGTACACAATGCTTTCGAATAGTTTAGGTATGCAGGATAACTTAGCGATAGGACGATATTTACTTATGTCGATTTGTTGACCTTTCTTATGTATAAACATAAATAGGAAAACAAGTGAGACAACTCAGCCAGCTGAGTTTCCTGTTGTTGCGACAGACGATATGTCATTCAGATTGTTTGATGAATTCAAGCAGAGAGGCTACAATTGCACCGGAACTATACGAGCAAACCGTTTAGGAAATGCTTGTTGTCTTTCTGATATCAAACACTTCGAGAAAGAGAAAAGAGGTTATACAGAATTTGCTACCCTACAATACAACAACACCAACATTTGTTTGACAAGATGGAAGGACAATGCAGTTGTCTCTGTTGCTTCTACTTGTTTTGCTGTTGATCCTGAAGGAAGTGTCAGAAGGCACAGCAAAAATGAAAAAAAAAAATATTTTCGTTAACGTTCCTCAAGATATCCATAACTACAATCGAAACATGGTTGGTACAGATAGAATGGATCAGAATGTAAACGCACATCGCATATCAGTTAGTGGAAAAAAATGTTGGTGGTCATTATTCACATGGATGCTGGATGTTTCGGTACAAAATGCTTGGTTGCTTGCACGGCCGAAAACTGCAAAGAAATTTACGCAGACAAATTTTCGTCGAGATTTGGCCATGTCCTACTTATTGCAAGCGAGAAACCCACCAAAGACCAGCAATAAACCGAAACTACCCAAGGAATGCAAGTGATTCGATTTGACCAAATAGGACACTATGTCAAAAAAAAAAAACGGAAAGTAATAAGCAAAGAAGATGCCATACCATACCATACAAAACTAAAGCTTTTGTAAACATTGAACTTTTTAGAAATTGAATTTTTCTTTAAGTTTATGAAGTTTCTTATCTTATGAATACTATAAATATTATCTCTTGTCACAAAAAATAAATATTGTTTTAAAAAGAGGTTATCTATTTTTTACATATATTTTCCGAGTATCCTCATATGAGGACATCCTCCAACTCCAACCACGCGCCATAATTTTTTTTCAGTTCATATTTTTAGTTTATTTTGCCATTTCAAGGAATGCTGTTGAATTTCGACAAGTTTGAGTAAGTATTTCATGCCTTCGGAGAATAAGGGTTAAAATTACTCATTTAATCATATAGCTACATTAACCATTTTTGGATCACGATAAGATATCGATCTCAGCACTTGTACTATGCCCCAAATTACATTAAGATCGGTACACCGGTCGAAAAGTTAGAGATTTATTTCATACAACATTATCATTTATTTCATTTATTTCCTTACAACGGGACCGCTGTCACGACTGTGAAACAAATTCTTCTGCTGCTAAATGTCATAAATAATCAAAAGAAATCTACGAATCGAAGAAAAATCCGACACTAACGCTCTAAGGTAACAAGGTAAAAAAATACACAGGGAGACCACAGCGAAGAACGGCTGCTGAGCAAAAAGAACCGAGAGCAGACATCGATGCTGGTATTCAAAAAGAATCCTATCAGCATAATCGCATAAATCGAGACCACCGACCGTCGGATGTGGGTGGTCTGACATAGACACCTCAGCATCTGTGCAATTATCAACAAAACAATGACTTTAACAGTTAGTAAATTACGTGGACTTATACTGTGGACGTCCAGTATAATGAATGCTCTATTTAACGAAATGCCAATATAATGAATGAAATTGTTTACCCAATAATGGTTCTATATAGGCTTACAAATTGTACGCTCGTTATAACGAATGCTTTGCAAATTCTTGAAGGCGAAAGTTTACTTTTTTCGGATATTTGCATTTCTTGTATGTATCCTTACTTACTGTTTCTGTTGAGTGTATCTATTTTTTGTTCATTTCTGGTAATGATCAGTTACAGTTACAGTTAATTGATCACCTAACATATATGTACATAGATACATATTAATGAATCAGGATGAAGTTTTATGTTTGAGACAAACACTCAGTCTAGCTAACAAAGTTTTTTTCCGAAGGTAGGTTTACAAATTTCAATCGTTATAAGACTAAGGTTTTGAAATCTATTTTAGTCTTCATTAACTGCTAATGATCTTGTTGAAAAAATATTGCTTGGGAAGAAGAGGACGAACAGGAAGATGATATAATTTTGAGGGTGAAAATAACCCTCCTGAGGTGAGCACTGATGGAAAAATTTAACATTCAGAAGCAATGAATTGCTTCAATCAATGCATACATTGGTCAATTCAAAACAATATAGACTACTCAAAAACACTTTTGTTAAGAGAAATGCTGGTGGAGGCGGTACAAAAAAGCTTGGAGGGAATCAAAAATTAAACTAATATTAAAGGCTTCTGGTTCTTTTTTGTTTAGCAACACTTTATTAAATAATTTTTACTTTCTTACAAATAAATGTGTACAATTTGTACATACAATTTCGTTGTAAAAATCACTTGTTTTTTATATTTTTGTATTATTAAGCGCAAAATATGCATTATATAATTTGTTATACATTATACTGAATGCCCACTGTACTTACGAATACAACACGGAGAAAACAAAATATGTAAAGGACGCTAACATATAGGATAATGAAGAAATATAAAAAGGCGTAAAGGAATGGGAGGTACTTATAAATACAATGGCCCTTAGTAATAGAAAATCATAAAGTCGCTTCTAAAGTCGATATTTTGTTAGGTGTAGCTAAGGTACTTTTAAGTTTCCATTGTCATCATTGTGAATAAACCTGTCATATTCGCTATTGTGAGCTAGCACAACCTGTCATATTCGCTATTGTGAGCTAGCACAGCTGATTTTGACACTCATTTTGAAACATTAAACTATCACTTTTAAATTCGACTTCGATACGACTCGGCCACATCTAAATATTTGTCGATTTTAGAAGTGGGTTGCTCGTTTATTACTACGGATTTCGTGTTAAACTCGAGTTTACGTAAAACTCGAGTTTAAATTCCTTTATTACTAAGGGCCAATGTTGTTGGTGAAAGGTGTCCCAAATATGTTGAGGCCAGAGATGCAAATCATCACAATTGAAAAAATAATAATAAAAAAGAAAAAATAATTTCATTACCAATGAATTTTTTTTAGAGATTTCATCCCTACCTTCCCTACCCTAGCTCCCAGTTGTGCTCCACTCCAAAGCTCCCCTAGAATGCTTATAGCTCTTGCACAGGGGTCGGCTGAACTCTGGTCCTTGAAGCACACGAGCTTTATACGTACTTGATACCAGCCAGCATCAGAGGCGACAGGTGCCTGACTACAATTTTCACTCATTAATTCGAGGTAGAAGCGACGATTGACGGATCCCTGGGGATATAGATCAATATATCAGGCAAATCATTCCACCACTTTCACTTTAATGCCTTACCTTCATCAGCTACTCACCAGAAGGGTAATCCACATTTATCTGGGAAATGCGATGATTTACAGACGCGTTAATAAAGGAACCCCACAAGGATGTGCACTCTTCTGCATCTGGCCTTCGTGAAGCTGCAAGCATGGACAAAATATGCGGACTTGACGTCAACCCAGAAAAAATGGAACTTATACTCTTCACTAGTAGGCACTACTTTGCAACTAAGCGCCAATGCTAAATTACGGGCTTCTCATTATCGATAATAAGCTAAGCTATGAAAAGGCCATTGGATGCAAATGGGGGGAGGGGCTTTGGTTGCCACGCATCGCTTATAAGGGTTCTCAGCTTGGTGGACAGCACTAAACAAAACTGTCAACTGCAAGGCACTCAACATGTTGCAAATACTATAATCAGCGGAGTATCAGGACAGCACTCATCTAATTCAGTTAACATACTTATTCACCTATCTCCACTAAAACTATTCGGTATACAAGTGGCAGTCAGCAAAACACTGACTGTGGCCCGAACTCATCATCGACCAATCAACCATTCTTAATGAATACAACTTAATTCCCAACGACATCGATCGCCTTCTACCCCAAACTATCTTCGAGAAGAAATTCTCTACCAGCATTCCTTCCAGATCGGATTGGATGTCTGACAGGCAGACGCTTGATAATCCCCTGCGTATCTACACAGATGGTTCGAAGACGGTCGAAGGGGTGGGTGTAGATGTAAGTTAACACCAGAAACATTTCATCATGCGAACAATGCATGATACAGTTCCCACGAGCAACAACATCAGCTCCGTACGTGATGGACACACGAGGCATCGACAACGAGCGGACGCCTGAGCCACCAACGGATATGCTGACCTGTCATCTGGCTGCATGGGACATGCACCTAGTTTTAAGATATGAAATATTTTGTTATGTTGTATAGTACGCGAAGGCGGACAGATATAAAATAAAATTATTTTTTTTAAGTAAAGCTTACGTTAAATAGTTTAATTGGCGCCCAACGTGGGGCCCAGGAAAATCACGGCATCAACGTGTAATCGACCTCAAGAAAGCTCACCGCGGGGGCAGTGCGCGTACTTTGAGCATCATTACCGTAAGACGAACTTTATAAAAGCTCGCTCGTGTGTGTGTGTGGTGAAAAGCTTGGGTTCCGGACAAAGCAGTATCTGTAGATTCTGCTGCGAACGAGAGAGTGTGGAGAAAGGCTACGAGTAAAAAGGAATGCTGCCCCTTCACCAGCGTTGGTTTATCCTAATGTAAGTTAGATTTAAGATTTATATTTCTGCACATTGAGATAGATAGTGTAATAGTGTAAAGTGATAGCCCTAAGATATAATTATTGTTCAGTACGAAAAACGAAATAATTGGAAGTTGTGAAGAATAATCATATTAACCGTAGTTGTAGAGCGATTTGAAAATATCTTGCCCGGTCTTTCGAAAACCTTTAACGTATCACCTTTAAAGCATCAAAATCCATCGATTTCGAATCCAAATGTGAGGGTTAATGCAGCTCCAGAACTGGAATCGTTAATCGCAAGCATTGTTAGTCGCGTCTGCATGACTAAGTGCAGAAACCTCGTTCAATCCATAGTAAATCCTGATAATCAGTTTCATAGAGGAACTGATGAAACCATTCATGAACACATGAATGTGGACAAAGTACCAGACGTCGTGAGATGTTTAAGAGAGTTCTCAGGAACTCCAGGTAAATTTAGTTCCTGGCGCAAGAGCGTTGAAAGGGTCTTAAGCATCTATAATCAATTTAGAGGAACACCAAAATACTTTGGTATCCTCAACATAATCCCCAATAAGATTGTGGGTAAAGCGGATGCTGTCTTAGAGTCATACAACACCCCACTATATTGGCAATGCATATCGAAATGCTTAACGCTTCACTATGTGGATAAGCGTGATCTGGGAACTTCGGAGTACCAGATGACGACTCTTGTCCAAGGCAACAATGGCTTAGAGCATTATTATCAGTCGGTATACAATCATGTGGTGGCCCGTGGCGTTGTGGGTATGTGCGTCGACTCCTACGCACTTGGACCTACTTGTCTAGGTTCGATTGCTGGTACGACAAGAGATACTTTTCACGGCCGCATCTCTTTCGAGTCACTGACAATGCTCAAAGAGTATAACTGTCTAGAAAAAGCTTCTCAAACTTGGCCGTTCTGTAGGTCCCTTCCACTCGTAATAGAACAATAGCACGCACAACACGAGTGGTTGCTGAGATACTAGGCCCTGGCCCTCTATGGGCTGTAGCGCCACCCATATTATATTATATATACAATCACCTATCGTTGATACTAAACAAAATTTCGAGTATGGACTTACCTCCTAATGCATTATACCACTTTACATCGTCATACGAAGCTAAGGCTTTAGATACTTTCATAAGAGGTCTCAGAGGTGACTTGCCAAGGCTCTTAGGTATAAGGGAACCGTCAGACCTTCCTATAGCTCTTAATCTCTATTTTAAAACTCGAAAATCAGCAGTTCAGAGCCAACTATGCTCACCATAATATGAGCTAAATTAGGAGGCCAGTACCTCCTCCTCCAATCCCTTCACGGAGAACCCAAGATCAGCAACCATTCTATCCACAACTGGCATATGTAGCACAATCATCACATTTTCCACCGCGTCAACATTTTAACTAATTTCCAGTTAACCAACAGCAACCGGTCCATACTAACCAACGGCCTATATACCCTCCAAATCAATTTACCCAGCTATCGAATTCCCAAATAAATCCACATCAATTCCGAAGGAATCCTCAACCACTGAGTAACTTTTTGCCACAATCTGTTCAAAGGCCTGAACCAATGGATCCTAAAACTATCCGTACACATGATGTGAAGTATACGAATCGGCCAGTGAAGAAGAATTTCCCACCAACTCCAAAACAACCTATGGCTCCTTCACGAGCATATAAAAATCCCAACAAGATCCAAAGAAATTTCCATTTGCAATCTTCAGAAGTTGACCCAAACAATAATAACGCATCCGTAGAATCTCAAGAAGCTAGTAAATATAATACTATGATATCGGCTATGACCAATCAGAAAGAAGATGATCAAGATCTCAATCAGTACGTAGTTCAGCAAGAAAGCCGAAAACCGAAAGAAACATTTTCTGATTTTGTCGATGTTAATTTTTTAGACTGACGAACTCGTCACTACCTTATTTCGAGTGTAGGACGAGAGAAAATAAAATCCTAAAATTCCTATTAGACACCGGGTCGAATAAAAATTACATACAACCAGATTTAGTTCGAAACCCAATCCCAAATCAAAAAAAATGTCATGCGAATTCAGTCTGTGAAATTACTCACCATACTATAGTAAATCTCTCTTGAACCAGGCACCGATATTAAATTTTGCCTTTTACCCTCACTACGATCCTTTCATGAAATTCTTGGCAATAACAGCCTTAAGGAACTATCAGCTGTCATCCATGCTAAGGAAAGCTATATGACTGTAAACAAAAACATTAAAATTAAATTTAAACAACAAGTATCCGAATCAATCCATAATATTAGTCTCAGAACCAATCACATGTCGCAAGAACAACAACAACAACTTAATCGCTTAACCATGAATTAAGCCAAGCTTTTTGGAACACCAAATGAAAAAGTAACTTTCACTATCAAAGTCATTATCTGTATCCTATGGCGCTAAAAGAAGAGATTGATAAGCAAATCAATCAGCTATTAAATGATGGAATCATTTGACCTTCACAGTCACCGTACAATTCTCCGGTGTGGATTGTACTAAAAAAAAACGGACGCTTCTGGCGAAAAGAAGTACCGTGTGGTAACTGACTACCGGAAACTCAATTCGATAATAATACCAGACCGTTATCCGATTCCTGAAACTAATGAAGTACTAGCGCAATTAGGGAAGAACAATTTTTTTCGGTGATGGACTTAAAAAGTGTCTTTCACCAAATACCTCTACATGAGGATGATATCGAGAAAACTTCATTCTCGCACACATCTTACGAGAACACATCGGTAAGATATGTTATGCCTACATCGATGACATAACTGCGTACAGTGAGAACGTCGAACAACACTTTTAAAATTTGGCAAACCAACCTTAGAGTGCATTTGGATAAATGCGAATTTTTAAGGCCAGAAGTTAAGTTCCTCGGGTTCATCGTATGTTCGGATGGTATATAAGCCAACCCAGTAAAAGTTGAAACGATCACCAAGTTTCCATATCCACGAACTTTAAAAGATCTGCGATCATTTCTTGGTCTGTCGAGATTTTACCACAGATTTACTAAAGATTATGCGAAGCTGGCAAAACCCCTTATAGACCTTTTAAGAGGGGAGGGTGGGCGTACGTCTAAACAAATGTCAAACAAGAAATTCATACATTTGGACAATGAGGCCATGGATACTTTTGACAAAATTAAAAATTTACTCACTTCCGAAGATGTTGTTCTAACTTTTCCATTTTAGTAAAGAATTCCATTTGACTACAGACGCTTCGGACTATGCTATTGGTGCGGTACTCGCTCAAGGAAATATGCTGATAACCTTCATCTCTCGAACACTCTCGAAAGCTGAAGAGCACTATGCCACCAACGAAAAGGAGATGTTGGCCACAGTATGGGCTCTAAATACCTTGTGAAATTACCTTTACGGTCCTACAATTCTGAAAATATTTACCGATCCTGACATATGCATTAAGCAATAAAAATTCCAACAACAAATTAAAAAGATGGAAGGCTATACTCGAGGAATATAATTACGAGTTAAAAACGTATTTAAAAACCAGATTATTCTTTCCCTTGGAACAACGCCATCCTATGAACTTAAAATTATTTTCCCCACCTATCAGGGTCATGTAGTAGTTGAAACTGAGTTCACTGATAAAATTTTAATTGACATTCTTAAACGATACCTTAATCCATCCATTATTAATGTTATTAAAACTGATGAAAGAATTTTAGGCAAACTTCGTGAAATTTACCTGACACATTTTAGGCAATACAGATTACGTTTCGCAAGGAACCAAGTCATGGACTTAATCGACGAAACACGGCAGGAAGCCGAAATTATCAAGGAACATAATCGTGCACATCGCAACTCCCGCGAAAATAAAATGCAATTATTGCAAAAGTTTTATTTTCCACAGTTGAAAGTCAAAATAGATAAAATCACAAAACAGTGTAAAATTTGTAAAGAACATAAATATGATAGGCACCCGAACAAACACGAACTACAACCTACGCCTATCCCCGAATATCCCGGCCAAATTATTCATCTAGATATTTACTTCACTAACAAAAAAATTATCCTTACTGCAATTGAGAAGATCTCCAAATACGCCCTAGCCAAAATCCTAAGATCAATAGCTTCAGAGGATATTAAGCTACCTCTTAGAGAACCAAAAAATGTTCATGGATAATGAAATATCCCTAGCCTAGCCTCTAATTCTATGACATTCATGATTCCACTCAACACTTTCAGAACTAATCCGCTGCCTTAAGACATAATGTTCATACCAGCTTTTCAGATTACTAGATCGATCAATCTATGAATACAACCGATCCATTCACTCCACTGCAGGCAAAAAACCTATAGCCACATTTTTCGGTAGACAGCTACTAAACAATCCAGCCCAACTTATACAAGAAATGCAAGAAAACATGAATAAGCTACGCGATAAACAAGAAGCAGACTTAAAATATCATAATGCAAGGAAGAGCCCACTTAAAACTTATTCTATTGTCGAAATCATTTATGTTAAAACTAACAAAAGAATAGGGAATAAGTTAGATCCCAGATATAAAAAGGAGACAGTAGCACAGGATAAAAATACAACAGTAATTACCCAGTCAGGAAGAATAATTCATAAAAAATCTTATAAAAAATTAGCTTTTTCAATATAACATTATTACCACTGTGCAAATTCAGGATTACTCGAATTCACAGCTAATAAAGATCAAAATTGAAGAACGGATCATTCAGAATAATACACTTGATCGACATCGAGGCTTACGAAACAACACTTAAAAACTTTGAAGCTACGTTACTAGCAACCATATCCTGAGTTCTGTCCTTTCCTTTGAAATATCCCGTATACGAACGAATTAAATAGACTTAAGATAAATAATAAAAGTAAGAGATCATTCGATTTTATAGGCTCGGCGTGGAAGTGGATTGCGGGTAACCCGGACCACCACGAATATGAAATAATTACTAATAAAATGAATACTGTATTAAGAAATAATAATAATCAATAAAATGTCATTAGATAAGATCAATGAACCAAAAAACATTACAAATAAGATTATTAAAACATTCAAAGAAAATGAACTTAATAATTCCGATAATAAGTTAATTTATATTTTAGCATTCCAACAAATACTAAAGAATTATGTAATCCATCGTTAGTAATACCTGTTAAAATAAATAAAATAATCAATAAAATTAAATTCGATTCAATACTGGAATGCGATACATACATTCATGGCATTACAAACAAATGTAAAACATATAATAGTCTTTCGATTTGTAATGGAAATAACATTGTTAGTTTAAGAAATTCATCGTGCATCCCAATGCTGATAAAAAGTCAAAAAGCATCGTGTCCCATCATCAACAATGAACACGTCCCAGATGTAGACGAAATAGCTCCACGAAACCTGCTTCTAAATTAGTTTAATGGCCCAGTACTCATCAACAACGATACTGTCATGCTCAAGGGTACGTTCATCATATAACACTTCAACACCACCATTCAAGTTAAAGGAAGAACGATCATGTCAAAAGAAGTCACAAGTCATCAACCCTTACCAGCGATACTCCAACCGTCATATAAGCCTGACAAGATTGAAGAAGTACTGTCCCTCGAAATGATAAAGGATCTTTACGTTAATCGAACGAAATAAATCAAGCGGCTTGAAACGAAACACGTGATCAACCTAACCGTGAACATCATTTTAATGGTTACAGTCTTAGCCATCGCAACCTTCGCATATAAAATGACAAGAAATAAAGGCATGACCAAAGACGAACGGTCTAATACCAACATGCCATCACCGATAACTATAGGACTTGAAGACATCCCTCACCTAGTGACGTCAACAACATCTGACGAGGAAGTTCGATTTTAAGGGTGGAGGAGTTAAAACCAGAAACATTTCATCATGCGAACAGTCATGATACAGTTCTTACGATCAACAACGTCAGCTCCGTACGTGATGGAATGCAGCGAATCTTTCCAACGGACGCACGACAACGAGCGGACACCTGAGCCACCAACGGATATGATGACCTGTCGTCTGGCTGCATGGGACATGCACCTAGTTTTAAGATATGAAATATTTTGTTAGTTAGTTGTAAGTCAGCCGCGAAGGCGAACAGATATAAAATAAAATTATTTTTTTAAGTAAAGTTAACGTTAAATAGTTTAATTTGTATATTCCAAAGACCTCAATATCTATCTCCTTGAAGCTTCGTGACCACTGCAGCGTTTTTCAGGTAGAAACCATTACGATCAAAAAGTCGCTGTCCTGGCTCAAAAACAACGTATAATCCAAAAAGGATATCACAATCTGTTCAGACAATCAAGTCTGCACAATATCATCTTAAACATGATCACGTGGGCATTTCAATAAACACTTCATATGTGTGCCGGGGCACCAGGTAATTACAAAGCCGATGAATTCGCTAGGTGTGGTACAACCCGAAGGAAAAATCACTAACTGGTTCCAGGTTCAGGAGTAAGTTAATCCGGTTGGTTCCACAACGGAACTAAATTGACGCCAGTCTGACCTTACTCTTACCTAATCTATTCTTTCATCCAGTACAACAAAACATAACAGGCAGGCGGAATGTTTCAACTCTTGTATTGAATTCCTACATGTGTATAAAACAACTACTTGAGGTCGCCAGTAAGCCCGAGATATATGCGTTACATTCAAGTATGCCAAACTGAAGTTCGAACTCGGAATTGAAAGATTTCGAAAATCCAAGGAAATCCAAGGACATCCAAGAGGCGAGGGATATTATTATTATTAATAATACAAAATAACCCTCACCATTCCACAACGGTCTTAGCCGGTTTTCTTTTTGTTTGAACCCCGATGGTCGGGACTAGGATCGAGACGATAGTACTCAAAATATGGCAACTTTTTATACGTTCATAACCAAAAGACAAGAACAACAACCAAGAACAGCACAGCAGCTAGAATAAATTAAATTTAACTATATGTGGGTCAACTCATTCATTTAGGTAACTGCCGCAGTTCATAGTAAAACAGAATCGGATATCAAATGCGAATTCACTACAATCAATAGTTTTCTAAGCACAGAACGAAGTCATCCTGCTACAGAACCACTTTCTGTTTGTTAAAGAGTAGAGAGAGATCGGTGTGCCGGTTTGCTTGTTACGGCCCACTATCAAGATGCGGAAGGAGGGTTAAATTTCTGATGCAGAAGTTATCCGTATCCATCTGTATTCCTTGCACAGGTTGAACTGGCGCAATCGTTACCGTAACAATTATGCAGCAAAAGCAATTTGAACCGGAATTCCTTGGGCTATGCAATACCAAAATAAAATATGTTCTATGTATCCAATTTTCTGGTATCCTTGGCTGAATTACCCTCTTTATCGCATTTTCAAGCTCAAACTGCTATTTCATCCTTTCAAAAATGCATGCTCCATGATTTTACCATTCCATAAACACGTATTTAATATGTATGCACATGAAGATAAGATTGCTCATACAGTACTTGCATTTACTCGTTTATTTTCACACAAATGAGCGTCTGAAGATTCTCTCAAAAAAAGGAAGGAGGTTGAACGAAAAAACGTCTTTCACTGATGCACGACTTAGCATTCGAAATGCATATAAAGATTTTTCGAAGAATGTCGGTGACGAATGTACGACTGCATGAATTATTTGAATGTTTACAGTGTCCGCCTATGGAAAACAAATATCTACAAGTATGGGTATGTATACTTAAGAATGTTGACATACTTTATGAATCGAAATTGAAAATTCTCTTTTATTTTTGCAAATGGCCAAATGAAGAGGGAAGAATAAGAAATGATCGGACTGCTTAGCTTCTATTTGTCTTTGAGACTTTCGCCCCACATTGTGTTGACATTCGGGGAATTCAAAGGATACAATAGTTGGCCTTAGATGAAACGTGGAGAGGGTGAATGGGGTGAATGTTATGAGCTGTTCTGTGAGAAATATAAAAAGGATGTCAGATGTTTTTTCCCGTTTTGTTATGAAAAAGAATTGAATATATGGGTCAAGATTTTCTATTTAAGGATAATTGGAAATGGAAACATTATTGTGTCTTTGAAGTGGTATCTTATTTGACAAACATGGTGCCAACTTAGTTATGAAAGCAGAACTACTGTGTCAGCAGGGACAAGGCAAGAAGCAGGTAATATCTTACATAGGGTTTGGATTATAGCCGTATTGAAGGGACTTGCAATTGTTATAGTAACTTGTTGTTTTAAGAAATGTTATAGGAAAAGTAAGCAACATTAAAAGTGAGTATTCTTCTCTTCAACATAAATGTGTTAAGTAAGAACTTGCAAATAATAGTATACAGGCAAGGCAGATATTCCCGGAATGAAAAGTGGAACTTCCAAGGAGAACCTATTGAGATTGTATGGGAATACAAATATCTTGATGGGTAAATTGTGCAGTTGTGCAGTTGTGCAGTTTGGAACAGTTGCATAAAATGGTCTAATGCTTTGAAACAGAAAGTATTCCGAGCCACTGCAATATCAATTTTATTATACACTGCCCAAGTGTTTGGATATTGGACTTTTGAATTCGTTCAAAATTGTTTGCGATACTTTATTAAGAGAGTTTTTGCACTACCAAGCGGTTCATTTAACTATACGCATTTCAACTCTAAAAGAACTTTCAATTGTTTTCTTCAAACCACAGCTTATTATGTATTCCATTCAATTCATTCAGTTTAAGTTTCTGTACTGCTTATTGTACCATCCTTTATCGTTGTTATTGTAAAAGCTTCTCCAAACATCATATTTTTTTTGCTTTTGAATTAAAGTTTGAGTTTGATCTCAGGATTTTTAAAGTATTTTAGTAATGTTACGCTGGAAAGCAAACATCCGTTGACTGCACCAGTGCCACATCGATTGCATAGACACCAATGCTCCAGATAAGAGGGAGCAGGGAGTCCGACCCTCCTGGTTCCAGAAGGAGAGGAAGGCCGAACCTCCGGTACGATGTACCCAGGACCGTCAGCGATGGAATACAGCTATAGCTCAGGCTCCGATCCTTCAAGGGTCGTTGACCTAACAAGTAATTAAGTAATATTGCTCTTACAATCTATCAGACGGCGACAATTTGACGCGTTCATATTCTTTTTTCGCATGAATTGAACTTTTTGCAAAAACTTAAAGATAAACTAGCCGAAATGGGTTCGGCTACGCATGGTAAACAACAGGGCTGAAGGCTTGCTTGAATGAAGCCATCGAATCGTTTCAGCTTAACCAAATTGAAGGATTTAGAGAGAGGGCTTACCGACGTTCTCAGATGACGATGATTAGGTCTAGGACGTTTCGAATATGGAGCGTGCTTAAAGCAGCCCTGGCTATGTAGGAAATAACATCCTCAGCAGAAATCGACGAGCAAGACGTGATTGCCTACATCATCAATCGAATCCCCGATTCCGTGTTCAACAAGCAGCTCATGCTTACGGCGGACACTCACTTAGCTAAAAGCTAGATCTTGAGCATTTATAGTCCATCGGAGCAGCAGCTAGAATCAGCAGGCAACAACAACACGCGATAGACTAGCGCGACGTTGAATACGAGTCGGCAGATGGCGAGGGGAGATTCACCTACGGGGGTAGAGGGAACTCATAAGGTGCTCTAATGTCATCCGAGTAGGATGACGAAGAGGAGGAGGACCGGTAGCAGCTAGTGAAGATGCAAAGGCTGTACAACAACAGCAGCAGCAACAACTAAAACAAAATCAGCTGCCACAACAATATGAGGACCAACAATACCGACAACAACAACAACAGCAGCAACAACAACAACAGCAGTAGCAGAAGCAGCCATAGCACCAGAAGCAGCCACAGCTGCAGCAACAACAAAAACAACAGCAACATCAACAAAAACAACAGCAGCAACAACAAAACGACAGCAGTAGCAACAGTAACCAGCAGTAGTAACAGCAACCAGCAGCAGCTAAAGCAGAGAGACGTCTTCGAGCTGGAGATGAAGGAGATCAACACCTTATGTTTGTTGGCCACTAAAAATTAATTTTATTTAAAATACAAAGGGCCCTAAAGGCTTTCGGCCCACTGCTCATCAGTAGCAGATTACCATTTAATAAAAGAAAAGCTAACGGCGGCAGGGGCCATGCTGTCTATGCTCACATGCGTACCCAAAAGGGGAAAATGTGCAGACCATGCTGTCTATGCTCACATGCGTACTCTGTAAGACCAACGGGCATCCTGCTAATTATCGGGGATGCCATAAGGTCCAAGAAAACAGGAAGATTAAAGAGGCTTATAGGAAAATACAAACGGTAGATGCGACGCCAGTGCCCCGTCCTCAAACTACCACTGTTACACCGGCAGTCTCCTACACCTAAATGGCATCAGGAAGACAGCCGGTACAACATACAGTCCAGAAAGTGCCCCGGTCCCAGTGACCAGGAAAACTGAAGCTGATCTGGATCTGAAGACGGTCCTGGTCTCTATCCAGGTGCATCGAGACGGATATTTACCTGGGGCCGGTTTGCTTGTTTAATTTATATATATATCGAATGCGAATGTTAATAAAAGTGTTCGAAAGCATACAACTAGCAAGTGCAAATGAGGCGGCTTTTACACATTGGGATTGATCCTTCGTATTCCTTTTTATCTCTTTCCGTTTTTTCGAATTGCTTTATTCTTGCCTTCTCAGTGTTGGGCATTGGAAGCATGCTATGCATGTGTAAGAAAGAGATGACACATGCGTGAAAGGGTGGGAAGCGGGAAAATTGAGCAGGAATTGCAACTGGGTTGATTTCTACGTGTAAAAGTGGCTTGCGATCACAAAAGGGAAATCCAGAAAATCGTGAGTAAAAAGTTGCGTGTGTAAAAGCGGCATAAGCAGCGAATAATGTCTGCCAAGAGAAAATGTAAGAGTACTCTCACCAAACATGCGACTGGCACCGATGATCATCTTGTCAGCACTGTCAACAACAGTAACACCAGCAGCACGAGCACAAATAAAGAGAGCGGTTTCATATATATCAATGACTCTCTTACGAAATTCACACAAGCTCTCTTAATGAAGACAAAAGCAGCAATGAAATAGAAAGGCTGAAAATATGTATGGTTTAAAAACAACCAAATTCTAACGAGAAAAGAGGTGAGATGATTAAATCTTTTAATGACCTTGTACCAATTTAGTGCTTGATCTTTATATGTTCCAATATGAATTTTGATACTGATCTATTAGATGATCATTCCACCCTCAATCTAAGTAATTCTATGTTTGATCATGTTTTCAAGAGTAGTTCTTTTTGTAATGACAAGCCTTTTATTGTTTACCGAAACATTAGAAGTATGAAAGAATTGTTTTCAGTCACTAATCTCGACTCTTTTGCTTGCGTGTCAGATATTGTTTTTGTCTCTGAATTTTTTATTTACGAGAACGAGAAAAATGATTACTACATACCAGGGTTTAAATTTATTTCGAAAACTAATGAAAATTACGCTGCAGGTTGAGTCGGTTGTTTTGTGAAAGAAAATTATTTAATTCGTGATATTTTGTGTATTAATTTCGAAAGTACAGATGTTCTAAAAGTTTCTGTACAAATGAACCATGTACTATTTCTTTTGTGTTTATAGACTGCATATGTTCAATGTTTTGACGTTCGTAAACGAATTTTCTGATCTGTTATCAACGGAAAAATCGAAAAACTTAATTATACTGGGTGATTTTAACATCAACATTTTAGAACCCAATGAAACTGTCTCTAATTATTTATTGTTACTTGCTTCAAATGGCCTTTATGTTTTATTAGTGAATCCACTAGGCCTGCTTTAGGGAGTTGTCTGGATAATATTTATGGTCGTCTCAATAATGTTGTGGTCAATGAGTGCATAAAGTGTGTTTTTGACTTTAACATTACTGATCGTAGTATGATTGGACTGCTAATCCCAAAACGTACAGTGTGCAGAACTTATAATTCTTCCTCAAATATATCAAAAGTCGACTTCAATGAATAAAAACATGTTTTATGCTTTGAGTCTTGGGCAGAAGTCTACACATGTAGTGACTCTTCCGCTGCATATTCAAAATTCATTGATACTGTTAGGAATCACATCCTATACAGTGTCTCCTCTGAGACTTCTAAAAAATTGGCGAAAATACTTAAGCCCTGGATATAGGGCATTATTAAAAAAGTCACAGCAAAAAATCAATTCAGAGTTAAGTACACGAAATTCTAGTAACCTGGGTCTAAAAGAAAAAAAAGAGATTCCAATATGTTGAGATAATTATTACCGTACTCTAGTCAATTTTGCAAAGGGGAATTTAAAAAATGAATGGCGAGTAGCCAATAACATACTAAATAGATCATCTGTTTCCAAAAAACATCCTGTTTTACGTGTTGATAACTCTGAAGTGTGTGACAAAGTGGCTATTGCTGATGCTTTTAACTGTTATATTTCAAATATTGGTTACACTCTAAAACCGAGTTTTGTCCCTTCAACTTGCTGTTCTGGTCCGTCGATATGTGAACGTTCTGAGCCCGTGCATAATAACAGTTTTGTTTACTAGACTATTTCTCCTCTTGAAATCTTGACAATTATTGGTACCTTACCCAACACAACTTCTTGCTGACCTGATGGTATATCAAATTTCGTTCTAAATAAGTTTCATAGTTGACGTATTGGCATGGTGCCTATTGCCTGATGAACTAAAGTGTGCTGATGTCATCCCTTTACCTAAAAAAAGTTCCGCTACAGAAATCGGCAACTATAGGCATATCTCAATTCTATTGGTTTTTAGCAGAATTTATGAAACATAGAATAATGAGTTTTTTTTGGAAAAAACTAATCCTCCGCAATTTGGGTTTCTAAAAGGCAAATCAACTGAGGATGCACTATTACAGTTCTGTTCGCAAATTATGACACACCTAGATGGTAAGAAATGTACGGCTGAATTATTTATGGACATAACGAAAGCATTCGATGTGGGGGACCACAATATTCTATTGACTAAACTGGAAAAGGCTGGATTTCGTGTCTTTATGCTCCAATGGTTTAGCTAGTATCTAAACTAAACACGTCGCAAAGAGTAAAGTTGGACGAAATAAGGAGTGGAGTTGGGTACTTTAATCTCCCCCAAGGCACAGTTTTAGGTCCAATTCTGCTCCTTATCTATATTAATTCTCTGTTTTCGTTAAGCCTTGAGAGTTCACCAACGGCTTTTGCTAATGCCATTGGCTTCTCTTATGGCCTAAACAGCCCATTGGACTTAGTTTGTGATGTTAATTGGGATCTTAATCTATTGAGACTGTGGTTTGCGGAACACAACTTAGTAATATGTTAATGGTATTTAGTCTTTAGTCTATCGTCCTTGTACAATTTTGATGTTAATGTTTATTTCCATGCACCTGAATGCAATACATACAAACTTTCTACTTGGTATTGTTTGTCCGCCTTTTCGTCTCCATCCTATTGTCATAATCAAACCTGTAGTACTAAATGTTTCCTAGTTGAGAATGTTGGTGAATTTAAATACTTGGGACTAAAATGGATTCAAAATTGTGTTTTGCTAATCTCGTGAATATGTTAAAAAATTATTTCCGTTGCACCCTTCGTCACTTTTATTATTTGAGTAACGTATGCTCTACTAAGCTTTTGAAGTCAATTTATTACGGCATTTTCCATTCCGAATTACTTTATGGCATTGCTTGTTGGGGTGTATATCGTACCAAAATACAACCACAGTTGATTTTGCAGAAATATGTCATAAAAAAAATCTGTCATAAATCTTTTAGACATTCTAGTTTTCCTTTATTTTCTGCATTGAAACTTCTTCCTGTTCGTCACTTGTATTGTTTTAAGGTCTTAAAATTATTCTTTTTAAGGTCTGGCAATCGTAATGTTGGTTTAATTTCTCTTTACAATCTTCGTGGTATTCATTCTAACATCCTGTCGGTACCAAATTATAAACCAGGCACACCAGGTTAGGCGGTATCCGAGGCTTGTCGATGTCTTCTCGTCATAAGTGGGGTTGCGCTTCATTAGCCAGGTTTAGGTTTATTTATTACATTTGTAAATTCATACACCCCAAACCTTTCGCCCGCCGCACCTCGATGAGTTTTAACTATGAACATAATACTTGGCTTGTATTTCAGAAACGGGGGTAATATTGTGCATTTGTATTGTGTATTTTTCTCCATCCGTAAGGTTTTATAGACACAAAGTGTTAGTGACGGAAATCGACGAGATGGAGGAAATTGTGGGGTCCGCGCTCTCAAAAGCGGACGAAAACGATGAACCGGTGGCTAGAACATCAGGCCACGAACCAACACAGACTGAGACGCGGCAGAAGAGACGGAGGAGGCTACAACAACAGGCAACTGTAGTAAAACGCCGCTCCACTGTAGCTTCAGGCGATGTTACAGCTGTAGCACCAGCAGAAAAACAGCAGAAACTGCAGCGGCTTGCGAAACGCAACTGCAACAACTACACGCAATAAAAAAGCGTGGAAAAGCCCTTGTTGATGTCGAGTACGAGTCAGCGGAGGGCGAGGGGAGATTCTCCTACGGCGGTAGTGAGAATCCCTTCATAGCTTTAACGTCATCCGATTCGGATGACGAAGAAGAAAATGAAAGGAAAGAGCTAACGAAGAGCCAGAAGGAAAGGGAGGAGCTTGACGCTTACATAAAAGCCCTCCAAAATAAACTGATGGCTAGGAAAGCGGCTAAAGAAGCTGCACAACAGCAGCAGCAGCAACAAATGCAGCGTAAGAAGCAGCAACAACAGCTGCAACAACAACAGCAGCAACAACAGCAGCAACAACAAAAGCAGCAACAACAAAACCAGCAACAGCAGCAGCAACAACAAGAAAGCTTCCAACAGCTACCAAAGGGGCAACGTTCCACACCTGCCACGCGACAGCAACAACAACCAATGAAGCAGAAGCAGCAGCAACAACGACAACAACGACATCCTCAGAAGCAGACGCAGCAGCAACCAGCAGCAGCAGCCAAGAAGTAGACGTGCCCGCCCATCAACGTCTTCGGACTGGAGACGAAAGAGATGGACAAATTATGTAAGTTGGCCACAAAAAATTCATTTTATTTAAAGTATAAAGGGCCCTTAAGGCTTTCGGTCCACTGCTCCGCAGTGGCAGATTACCGCGTTATAAAAGAAAAGCTAGCGGCGGCGGGCCGAGTTTTTGTCGTATACCCCAAAAGGGGAAAAAGTACAGACAATGCTCCTCAAGGATCCCGAGGATATCCTCGTTGTGCTGCGCCAGGCGCAGAGCGACGATGTCACGTTCGTTGGGGTTAAGCCCTTCATCACTGCTGTAACGAGAAGGGAGAGCTTACTCTCCTTGTCTGTGAAATAGGACACATTAATAAAGACGAAGCACATACTCCAATGTGCTCGCTGTCAGAGGTTTGGGCATGCCGCGGCGAACTGCAACATGGAGTCTCGCTGCGTCAAATGCGCAGAAACCCACAATCCAGGGGAATGCCTTAAAATCCTAGCAGTGAATGTGAATTCGCTGATTAGGACAGAACGCAAATTAACGCTCGGCAAAAAAAATTACCACGTAGTTCGAAGAAACCGGCCCCAATCCTTGCGAGGGGGCGGGGTCGCTCTCTTAATCAAAAAAGGCCTCTGTCATAAGGTCATGTATAGCAGCGAAGTGCGAAGATTTCAAGTGTTAGAAACGTGTATTGCACGCATTCCTCTCCAGGGTGGAAAGCGGTTATATGTGATCGCGATCTACGCAGCTGACAATCCGGCACTCAATCGCAACTTTATTTCAGAACTCGATACTCTTTTCACTAGCCTTCGACTGAGCTCGGAGGAAAACTATTATATCATTGCTAGGGATTTGAATTCCAAGCATAGAGAATGGGGCAATAGAGTGCATAACGACAGGGGGACCCCACTGTATAACTGGTTGGCAGAGCACAATATTCAGTTCAAGCTAGATTTGCTTGCAACTGATAGGCCATCATACCCCAGATCCGTGTCCTATCTGGATCTGTTGCTGATAGACAGACGGCTGACGATACTAGACGTGGAAAGACGCACGCGGAACTGTTTAACTGCGGTTGAGTACGAGAGTGATTACTGCGGACTCTTCGCGGCTATTCAGCTTCCGAACGAGGTGGAAGAACTGGAGGAGTATGTCCAGAGGAATCCTTATAATTACAATAAGACCCGCTGGCCTCGCTTCTCCAGGACGTTATCCACAGAACTACGTTCGAGTGGGATCAATCCTCCACCAAACAGAAACCTAACGTACGAAGAGGTTGACAGGTACCTCATACAAATGGACGACGTAATTAAACATACCATGGACAAGACTATTCCGAAGGTAGTACAAATCGATGACAGCGATGTTTATCGAAATGCTAACATCGATGCACTTCACGTGCACAAAAGTAGGCTGCTGTCAAGACTCAAACTCTTGCACAGGCGGTTTACAGATCCACAAAACGCGGAAGTCAGGGAATTGAGGTCGGAGATCAAGAACCTCCAACAGTTAATACGTTTGAACTATAGATTGGCTATAAGCTTGCACTGGGGCAATAAGATCCGGGCTGTACGATCTAACAACCCGGGTATGTTCCCACAAGTAAATAAAATATTTCGGAGGAAAGATCAAAACGACATTCAGGCCGTTAGACTTTCCAGAACGACAATTAACGAACAATTACAGACTTCAGTTGGCATCGATCCAGATCGGGCAGTACTATACAACGACTTCTTCGTGGTTGAAGATCCCCAGGAGAAGGTGAAAGCAATTGGTGCTGTGTTTCAGCGAGTGTATTCGTAGGCCGAATCACGAACTGGAGCATAGAGCCTCAATAAACCACTTCGAGCGAGATAACGAGATAAGTCAATGGCGATCTGAGAATCCTGGTTTTACCAGGTTCAGTGACAATAACATGGCAAATAATGCCGTCGCCAATGATGGAAATCACATCTTGATTTCTCAAGAAGATCTTCAGGGTATCTTTAACTCGCTGAAGAAGAAAAAGTCGATGGGAATCGATGGTATATCAAATATTGTGCTTCGCTATCTTCCTCCCGAAGCCGTGCAGATTTACACAACACTGTTCAATAATGCGCTGAGTAATGCTTATTACCCGGCACACTGGAAAACAGCTGTGGTGCAACCAATCCCTAAACGGGATAAAGACAAATCTATAGTCATTCGAGTTCTGAAACAATGGGTTGAGGAAAATAAAATCATACCGGACAACCAGTTCGGATTCAGGGCGGGGCATAAAACTATGCATGCCGCGTCCAAACTGGTATCCGACATTCAGTGGAACAAAGACAAAAAGCAATGCACGGGTGCCTGTCTGATTGACTTGGAGAAAGCGTTCGACACCGTTTAGTTAGAGGGCCTCTTCCTCAAGCTGGTCAGGCTCCGCATAAGCAAATCATTGCTATACATGATCTATGACATGATAATAGGTAGAAAGTTCGTTGTGAAAAGTGGCGACGTAACTTCTACCACGGTCTTTGACATTAAAAATGGTCTGCAACAGGGAGCGGTTGGTTCGGCGATCTTGTTCTCAATATTCACTGCAGATCTTATAGGTTTCATGCCGCACTTAATTGCGTACGCCGACGGTCTAGTAGCGTACAGATCAGGTCCGAAGGCCGAAGTAATAAGTAACTTGCTGCAACTTGACATCGAACAAATTCACCGATTTTGCGACGACTGGAAGTTGATTATCAACTACCTACAGTGCGAAACTATCCTTTTCAGGACCCCGCTGTACATGGCAGCATGGGATACGCGCACAAACTGGCGTAAGTTCGGCATAGTTGATCCGCAGGGACGGCCGTTAGATGTGAAAAGTGTAGTAAGGTATCTCGGCATTTGGTTGGACCAATATCTGTATTTTGACAAACATATAGATATTGCTCTGGCGAAAGCTAAAAAGGCCTTTGCTGTGGCAAGGGGGTTGTTTTACAGCAGCCAACTTGACACCAGAGTAAAGGTAATCTGCTACATGGCCCTCGTCCGGCCAGTTACGGCCTACGGTTGTCCGCTGTGGTTCAATGTGAGTCCTTCCCAGATGGAAAAGATGAGGTTGTTCGAGAGACAGTGTCTTCGCACTTGTCTCCGGTTGTATCGTACACCCGAGTCTGAGTACAAGAAGTTCTATCCTAACGAGGTCCTGTACAACGAGGCAAACTTGAACAGGATAGATAATTTTATTATTAAACTGATCAGAAGGCATATTGCACGAGCTATGACCTCTTCCAACAGTCTGATCTTTGGGGCTTACTACCCCAATGTTATGTACCTTGAGAGAGTGCGCCTAACCGGCATTATTCCTCCTGAAGCGTTCCTCTATCTCGACACAATTGGCCTAATACAGGATCCACAAGGATGTCCTGTCATCTTCCACATCGTACGCCGAACAGTGGACAGGCGACTCCAATACCAACGGGATATCGCTCGCAGTCACGAGGATCTCCTCCGGTTCAGCAGAGCGATCTCTGCTCGAGGCAGGAGAGAGTCTGCCAAAGAACGGCAATTTTACTGGTGGTTACACCAAACCCAGTCTCTGCCACCGCTGGCTTTTCAAGATGATGACGCGATAGCTGACCATGGTGGCCAACTTACATAGACTATAGGGTAGTACTTAAGAAAAAAAAATAATATAAAAATAAAAAAAAATAAAAAATAAAAAAAAGGTGCACTACGGCGTATAAATTATATATGTTCGGCATATACATAACATATACGCCCTGGTGCACGTGTCCGTAAAGTTACAGACATAGCTAAGATAGTTTTTTAAGTTTTAATGTTAGGTTAATCTAGTTTAAGGTAGGTTAAGTTAGATAAATAAGGCCAAATTTTTTACCAGTTTTCTTGGATTAACAAAAAACAAAAACAGACTGTTCATAACGAAAAAAAAAAAAACATAGACTAAGCCGAAAGGCATGCTGAAATTAAGATCAGAATAGCTTAGAGTACCCGTATAGGTTCAGTAGGTTAGATGTAAGAACAATTGTTAAGATAGTTAAGCTAGTTTTAAGTATTTTTGTCTAGCACGTAAGTAAATGCATTAAAAATAAAACAAAATTGAATTATAATTAGAATTTAATTAGAAATGTACGGCTGAATTATTTATGGACATAACGAAAGCATTCGATGTGGGGGACCCCAATAGTCTATTGACTAAACTGGAAAATGCTGGATTTCGTGGCTTTATGCTCCAATGGTTTAGTTAGTATCTAAACTAAACAGGTCGCAAAGAGTAAAGTTGGACGAAATAAGGAGTGGAGTTGGGTACTTTAATCTCCCTCAAGGCACAGTTTTAGGTCCAAGCCTTAAGGGTTCACCAACTGCTTTTGCTAATGCCATTGGCTTCTCGTATGGCCTAAACAGCCCATTGGACTTTATTTCCATGCACCTGAATGCAATACATACAAACTTTCTACTTGGTATTGTTTGTCCGCCTTTTCGTCTCCATCCTATTGTCATAATCAAACCTGTAGTACTAAATGTTTCCTAGTTGAGAATGTTGGTGAATTTAAATACTTGGGACTAAAATGGATTCAAAATTGTGTTTTGCTAATCTCGTGAATATGTTAAAAAATTATTTCCGTTGCACCCTTCGTCACTTTTATTATTTGAGTAACGTATGCTCTACTAAGCTTTTGAAGTCAATTTATTACGGCATTTTCCATTCCGAATTACTTTATGGCATTGCTTGTTGGGGGTGTATATCGTACCAAAATACAACCACAGTTGATTTTGCAGAAATATGTCATAAAAAAAATCTGTCATAAATCTTGTAGACATTCTAGTTTTCCTTTATTTTCTGCATTGAAACTTCTTCCTGTTCGTCACTTGTATTGTTTTAAGGTCTTAAAATTATTCTTTTTAAGGTCTGGCAATCGTAATGTTGGTTTAATTTCTCTTTACAATCTTCGTGGTATTCATTCTAACATCCTGTCGGTACCAAATTATAAACCAGGCACACCGGGTTAGGCGGTATCCGAGGCTTGTCGATGTCTTCTCGTCATAAGTGGGGTTGCGCTTCATTAGCCAGGTTTAGGTTTATTTATTACATTTGTAAATTCATACACCCCAAACCTTTCGCCCGCCGCACCTCGAGGAGTTTTAACTATGAACATAATACTTGGCTTGTATTTCAGAAACGGGGGTAATATTGTGCTCCAGTGTTTGCGCTGGTGTACATACAACATTATATAGGAGCCACAATATGTAAACTGCTGCCATAAGCTTGGGGTAATTGCCTTGGAACTAAGGAAAGCATCTCGTCCTTTGTCAGCCAAGCGATCGCCTACCGCATTCAAGGTATTCCTCGGAAGTCGTGATGATGTGGACATTCGGGCTATCTGATCAAAAAGGACATAGCCTATTTCAGTTGCTCATTCCTCACGCACTGCCGTAGTTCTCACCCAATCACGGCGAGTAACTTCCACAATCGCTCGACGAAATCTTATCCCAGCAGCTAACAGCGCTTTGAAAATGACTTCCTCCACCGTCGGACTATTCTCCGCCCCACAAAAGTCTAATTGTCTGCTATCCTCAGTGCCCTGTTCGGGATTGTGCAGCTCCGAAAAGTGCTTGCTCCAGCTGCAAAATAGCTACCTCAGCAACATCCCATTTTTGCAATTGAGTCCTTCAAAGATGTTGAATATACTTCCTCTGAGCCGGCGAATGGTTTGCCAGGACTTCGTTTTCAAAGATCTACGCTTGTTTTCCAACTTATCGCCGTACTCCTTTCAGGACTGCTCTTTAGCTGCAGTAATAGAATTCCTCATAATTATTAAAAAAATGATGTATTATATGAGTGACCTATCATCATCATCATGTCCTATATCCCCTAATGAGTCGTGGGGCCTCAACAACGCCTACGCGGCTGCTCCAGTTTTCGCACTGCATTAAGTGTCCTATTTTTGGACTTGACGATCATCCTTTCCAAACATCCAGAAAGCATGTTCTTTCAACATGGGGAGGCATTAGTTCCGCCGAGGCAGTTGACATATTGCTGGCGAATACTTGCGACGAAGATAACAGAGCTTTCACTGGGTGTTGAGTAAAGCTGTTGGCAAATATCAGCTCTTTAATGCTACTATAGACGGTTCTGCTGTTGCACCTAGCTGCGGTTGTCAAGCCGCACGCTACGCTGTAATTGCCTCATCTTTATGCCATATAAGAAATATTCCTCGAATCTCCACGCTGTTGGGGTTGCTCCAAATCGAGCTATGGGTGTTTGCGTTCGTCAATCTTTTTGCATGTGTACTCAGAAAACCTCGCCTTGTGTCTTCCCTGCGTTCGACCAATAAACCTTTCAGCATCTGTTATTTGGAGTCGAGCAGTAAGCTGCTGATTGTTTCAACACCATGTGAGAGATGATCCCATAGATCTTGGCGCACATTGGGTTCTTTTGGACAGTCGTTGTTGAACATGGACGTTCTCGCATTGTTAGATCTTCGAAAGAACATCGGTGCGTAACTGGACAGTCGCTATGATAAGCTCATATACCCACTAGTTACATGTACACGAGTTAGCTCCCTAGAAAAAAGACCACCTTCCACATCACAGGTGATTAAAGCAGAAGTCGGTATATCGCCAAAAAATGGAAGCTTGGATATTTTAACTAAACAAGAGCAGTTATCAACGTAACACGTTTATGTTTTTCAATAAATAATTTAATAATAAAAACTCAATGTGTTTTATTTAAATAATAACATGCTTCTCGTCTGTTTCGGACGTCTGGAAGACTGCTTCTAAATCGACGACTGATGGCAAAATGGTAAATTTGATTGGAAGTTTAATTCGATCATAACTTATAAGGCCTGCCATGTGGATAAGTAAATGACACAACTTTACATGTCTTAAAAGAAAACAATTTAATCGACATATTTACCCGTAACATCCGCTACTATTCCCAAAATATGGGGTGTGAAGTTGAAATAACCACCGAAAGCCATTATTTATAATTACAACCATTATTGCAGTAATTAAATTAAATTCCAATGTTACAAATACGTTGACCTCGATTAATGTTTAACACATCCAGGTAATACGCACGATGTTTGAACGTAAAGTAGAACTCTCTGGATTCGTTCGGGTAATTGTTCTGCGATTGTCTTTTTCCAATTTGGCAACGTTATTTGAAATTATTTGAAGTGATGTTTTTGGATGCACATGAGTGATTTCACCTGATGAATAACATATTGTGTTTGTTGATCAAGCAGTTTCGTCAAAAATGCCGTTCATCACTGAAGATGATTTTGCGATGAAATTGGTCATCTTTTTCGATAACTTCTAAAGCCAAGAGGATGTACGTCGCTGCATATAATTGGGATGGCTTAGTTCCTAAGTTAGTTCCAGTTTTCTTTTATAGAAAAATATACATACAAAAATTGCCCAGAAAGACAAAACAAATTAAATTATGTAAGCCAAAAGCACAGTGAAATTAAGATTAGGATAGCTTATAGTACCCGTATACAGTCAGTAGGTTATGATAGTTAAGCTAGTCTTAAGCATTTTTTCTAGCATATAAGTGAAATGAATTAAGATAAAATAAAAAGGAAGGAAAAAAATATAAGCATTTTCGCGAAATTCGACATAGTTAGCGATGCCCAATTCTTGGAATCGGCTATTTTGGTTCGTTTTCGATGGACGCTTGAACAGCAGTAATATTGTCGGTACTTCGACCAACACATTTTCTCACTGGCACATGACCATCCACAATTTCGTCATTGGTTTAAGGGTGCGTTCACAGTGAAAGTTCAAGTCGGAATGGGAAAGCTGGAAGGATGATCTGCTATAAGCCAATTCAAATCAGGCCACAGAGCCAGAAATAGCTTATTAACTGTAAGCTTTATATTTTTATGTGTTTGTTTTTATCGGAGGAAACTCAATAAATCAAAAAAGAGGAGTGTGGCAGATAATATGTTACACAGACTCACATTATGTGTATTTTATTATCACCGATGACCCATATAGATCATGCATTTACATTACATTACATTACAGCACCAACCCAAGCTCCAGCAATTTATCGGGAACTCTATCCAGATAGTAGGAATTGTCTCCTCCAATCCTCCACTATGTGTTCATTTCATTCTTATATGTTGGTATATCTGAAAGTAGTTTAAAATATATAGCATTGCCTGATAAGGCCCCTTTTACACACGCTAACTTTTCAATCTTGTTGGCAAGTGAGGTAAAACGGGTAAGGGCTAGCCCGAGATGCGTGTGCTCGAGAATTGCGATTCGTATTCGTATTCCTTTTTTTTCGTATTCCCTTATATCTATCTTCGAATTGCTTTATTCTTGCCTTCTCAGTGTTGGGCATTAGAAGCATGCTATGCACGTGTAAGAAAGAGATGACACATGCGTGAAAGGGTGGGAAGCGGAAAAATTGATAAGGAATTGCAACTGGGTTGATTTCTACGTGTAAAAGTGGCTTGCGATCACAAAAGGGAATTGCAGAAAATCGTGAGTAAAAAGTTGCGTGTGTAAAAGCGGCCTAAGCAAATGAAATTTAGTTTTGTGTAGCAATTTTGAATAATGAAATTAAGTGTGAAAAAATGTGATATTCAACAGATTATTATTAAAGAATTCCTTATTAATATACATTTAAATTAAATAAATCGATTTGGAAAAGTATATATAATACTTACTTACTTACTATGATATATGAAAAGCTTTGCAACAGTTATTTCGCTTATTTTATTAGACTACTACACAACCCTTTAGAGTACAGATTCGTAGCTTACTTAGCTTTTATATTTTCTTTCTTTATTTTTGTAAACGTCACTCAAGAAATAATCTTAAAAAGTGGCCTTCCTACAATGTATCAAACGGTCTGTTACCATCGTGGGACATTGACTTAAAATGGGACAAAACACCATGGATTTTTGTGTGGCATGAATTGGTTTGTTACGAATATGTTACACGGCTATATAAAGGGTTAAATTTTCGATCAGTAGAGGATCTTAAGAAAATAAAACACTGCACAATTTCATTTGCGGTCATTAATAATGACTTTTTTACTGCAATCACCAATCTTTTGCTTCTTAGAATTACAAGTCCGCTTGCACAAGCTGTTAAAAAGTAACCAAATCGGTTCAGCCGTTTGCTTTGGCTATGAAATCCAAACATTACCCATAAACCCAATACGAATCAGCACTCTGAATGAAAGAAATCAATGTTTAATTGGTGTGACAGTATAAAATTGACGAAATACAAACAGCAAGCAAAATAAGAAAAGCAGTTAGAGCGTCTTGCACGAAGTAATAAAAACATAACCAAAACTTAATAATTCATTTACACCCAATTAAGGTTTATTACAAGGCAAACTCGTCGAACACGAACATCATATAAATTTACAATTAATTAGAAAACATGACCATAAATAATTTCCAACTGCGTAAATTTTGCAACGCAATAAAGGACATCCGTTGTCTCACCGTCGTCGCCGACGTAACTCACCCCTGGCCTTTTCCACCCTTGACAAAGCCCCGTCTTGTTCTCCTGACGGACTCACACAGTCTTCTATCGGTTGATACCTTCCATACTAACCACCACTGTGTTTATTTTCTGCAAAACCATTATGCTCATACAACCTTCTGAGGACGGGCCAGAACGACAATATGGAATAGGCGTACAGAGTGCAGACTACAGATGAGAAAATAGAATTGACACAAACTGGGAGCGAGGGTGTGTGCTGGCATGATTGTGGGGTGGCGTACATCTATTTATCTTTAAGTTTGATGAAGGAGAAGCGTATCCCTTTTTTAAGGTTTACACGACATATATACATACATATACATATATGCACCTTTTTTATTTATCTTTTCTCAGTTTAGTGTATTGGAGTCATTTACTCGGAAAATACATTTGAGCGTGTAAAAATGTCTTCAATGGGGGCGCAGATACCCGGTATGTCCATCGTCGCAGACGTTGCCGCATGCCAGTTGTGATAGCTACACACTCGTACATCAGTTGAGTCAATGGAAGGGACATAACTTCCTATTTGATTTCATCGAATATAAAATAAGGAACAACAGAATGGTACGTTTGGTGGTTTTACGCTCAAGGGCGCAAACGATTATGTAGCCGAATTCTGTATTTTTCTTGGGTTGATTACTTGCTCTGCTCGGCTCGATTTGGTTTGGGATACCCGTTTTTTTTTCGTTTTTGTTCTTGTCGATTGAATATTTTTTCTTGGTAACGTTCAACTGTGCAACCGCGGGTGGCATGGGATAAAGCATCCTTCTTTGTGCTCTATTAAGATTGAGATTTGTAGCTGGTTGGTTCTTGCATCTGAGGAGGATGTGGTGTGCTACTGACACTTCTTATGGGAAATTTAATATTTCGAAATGGTCTAAGGTTCATATATTGCGGGGACTTGTTTTCTCTTAATCTATCAATATTGCACATGGGACCGTTACTTACAGCAAACGATTGTTTCGAAGGTATTATGTGCTTAAATAACTCAAAATTGGGTAATTTATAACAGGGCTCAATTAGTATAAGAAATAAGGCCTTTATTGTTTGGGCCAACGTAGGCGCTTACAGCCTGCAAGAGGCTACCGACACCAAATACTTCCGGACCTCTTTGTCCGGGGGCTAAACAAATGGATCTGTCCTCCCAGTTGGAGGTGCGTGGGGTTAACTTCCTCATCACGTACAAAATATTGAGTTCAGAAACAACCACCTGACTCAGCAAACGGAAAAGAGGCAATGACTTTCGGTTCTACACGTGGTATGTGGGATCCCTTAACAGATCGAGTTATCGATACTGGGCAACGTACTGCAACGCAGTTAGTTGAGTACCTGCCCTTGGTTAGAGAGATCGAATCCCAGTGAAAGCAACAATTTTATATAGAACGGAGACAAACGCAATGCACGACACCGTTTGGGCGTCTTTCTCAAGCTGGTCAGGCTCGGAATAAGTAAACCACTGTACATGAAAAGTGGCGATGTAACTTCTACCAAACTTCTACCACGGTCTTTGACATATAAAATGGTCTGGTATCACTGTTGGATAATACGCACAAAGGTCTGAAGTTGATGACCGCTTCAATTTGTGCGAGAAGCGTATGCATTTGTTCGAACGTAAGAACTGATGTATAAGGCAGACGAGTTAATCGTTTACTACAAAGGGGAACATTTCATAGACTTAAGTAATGTAGAAGTCATCCTCGTCAACACTGCAAAGGAAATGACCCAGGGAACCTTGTTAGATAGGATATATGAGGAGAATGATTTAGGAAGAATTGTAGCTATTATTAGAAAAAGGAAAATATGAAGATTTTTGTATTAGACCAGAGTTTCGAAAGGCAAAACTTAAATCATCAAGAACAGAACGTTCAAGTGAAAAAAACCAAAGTCACGATAGATCGTTTTTTATGAACTAGCCTCGGATGACTTTCCCCAGATAGAAATAATAATCAATTCAAAAAAAATATATACCCTTAATCAATACAGGCTCAACCCTTAGTATAATTGATGACAGTCAATATGAGTTCGATAAAATTCCTATTAAACCTATATATTTCACAACAGTGACTGGTAAAAACACCAATACACATACGCATGCACCAAATGAATTTAAAGTCCCATCAAATGCACTAATTAGATGGAAAGTAAAAAGACTTTGTAATAGAGGTTATAACTTTGCAATAGGATCTATTAAGCAATTTAAATACGTTAATACATCTAGATGAGCAAACTAAATACATAAACATGCCATATCCACTAAATGCGTTTGCTGGAACCCTTGGATTCCCAAATCAATCAAATACAATTAGATCATTTGAACACGAATGAACATAATGAAGTCTCCAGAAATTCAACATGAGATCGTCACGACAAACGATCAGCAGGTAAATGCTAAATTATATAGATACCCTCCTAAGAATGAGGAAGAAGTACGTAGACAAATAAAAGAAATGTAAGCTCAGGGAATTATTCGAAAAAGTAATTCTAAATATTCGAGACTTTGTCATTCCGAAAAAAATGCACAACTCCGGAAAAAGGAAATATCGCATTGATATCGATTACAGAAAATTACACGAGATAACAATTGACGACAAGTTTCTATCAGTCATTCCAATTCCATGCACAACTCCGGAAAAAGGAAATATCGCATTGATATCGATTATAGAAATTTAAACGAGTAACAATTGACGATACGTTTCCTTTACCAAACATTGATTCCATCTTAGATAAACTTGGGAAATCACAATATTTTACCACGTTAGATCTTGCGAAAGGATACCATCAGATCCTAATTAAAGAGGACGATCGCAAAAAGACAGCTTTCGGTCTTCGGTCTAAAGAATGCCCCGCGACATTCCAAAGACTAATGAACGACATTCTTAGAGATCAGATTAATAAAACGTGTGTAGTTTATATAGATGATATTTTAATATTTAGTACTACATTAAAAGAGCACATTAAAGCTATTATAACTATTTTTGAAATATTAGAATCAAAACAACTTAAAATTCAAATCGATAAATGCGGTTTTATGAGAAAGAAGACCGAATTCTTAGGCCATGTTCTAAACAAAAACGGATTAAAACCAAATCCAGATAAAATAGCGGTTATTGAAAAGCTCCCTCCCATGACACAAAAACAGATTAAGAGTTTTTTAGGTATAACACAAAATTTATTAAGGACTACGCAAAAGTTGCCCAGCCCATCACTAAGTACCTTAAAAAGAATGCGAAATAAATATTAGTGACCCTAATCACATAAGAGCATTTGAGAAATTGAAACTGCTAATTAACAGTCATTCCACATTACGATACCCAAATTTCGAAAAACAGTCTTGTCTTACTACTGACGCTTCTAATTATACTATAGGAGCAGTACTTTCTGAAGAAGGACACCCTATATGCTTTGAGTCAAGGACCGTTAATAAACATGAAAGAAATTACTCCGCCACGGACAAAGAATTGCTCGCAATAAAATGGTCTACAAATTATTTTAGGCCCTACCTTTACGGTAAGAAATTTAAGATATTTACTGATCACTAGCCTATTAAGTATCTTTATGTTAAATATAGAGGTACCTCGACACCAAAGATGGCTTCTTAAGTTGGGTGAATATCAGTTTGAAATTGAATACTTAAAGGGCAAAGAGAGAGTAGGGAGAGAATGCAGAACCCCCACAATCTGAAAACTTTTCGCTTAATTGTAATAACTCAGAATCTGATTTCATATTTAATCTAGAAGGAAATGAATACAACGAAACAATACATTCTGCAGAAGAAGAGTTAATGGACCACATTCCTAAAGTAGAAGATATTGTCAACAAATATAAGATGCAATTAATCCTCACAAATGATAAAGCAAATGAAATTGATATTTTGCATGGAAAGCGAATAATTTATATAGCTGAGCATGACTTTAATCGATTAGATTAGAAGATATTTTGAGAAGGTTCATGAAGAAAGGCAAATTCGGAATTTATTCAGAACTTGACGATCACAAATATAATATTCTGCAGGAAAAAAATAGAGAAATGTTTTCCAATGATAACAGTTTAAAATTTGTTAAATGTTCCTATAGAGCCGAGGATATAACAACAGAAGTAGAAGTTATAAAAAAAATCTCTCTGTATCATGTAAGGAAAAGTCAACATTCAGGAATTCAGGAAACGTATAATCAAATAAAAACAAGAATTTATTACCCACAATTATTTGAATATATTCACATTGTTATCAATCAGTGTGATGTCTGTCAAGCAGTCAAATATGACCGAAACACCGACGGATATAAATGAAATAATCCATATTGATACATATGTTATAAAAAAGATTAGCTTCTTAACAATAATAGATAAATTTTCCAAATTTGGATCAGAATACCATTTAAATGATAGAAATCACATAACAATTATCGACCAGTTAGAAGAATATTTTGCGAAATTCGGAAAACCTAATAAAATAATTGCCAATGAATTCAAAGCGATTTAAATTAAAGAGTTCTAAGAGGTAATTATTCTACATCTAACGAAACCAAACAGTCACACGGGCAACGCAGACATTCAACGTCTACATAACTCCATGGCTGAAAAGTTCAGAATCATCTTATTTAACATACATAAATATTCAGCCCAACGGATTACACAAAAAGCAGTAAGGAATTATAATCAATGAATACATTCCACTAGTGAACACAATCCCTAAGATTTGCATGATCGTAAAGTTGATTTAGACATAATTCGACGTAATATAGGGGAAACGAAAGAAAAAAGGCTAAGAAGATTAAACAAAAATAGAGATGATCATGAAGAAACAAGGTCAACAGGATTCATAAAGAACTACAAGGCAGTTAGCCACAAGCAAGAGCCAAAATATATGAAAGCTAAATTAAAAAAATATAGCCTACACAAACATTAAACACCCACTCAAAATTTTCAGGTGATGACATGGATATTATTACTGATGATACTGATTCCATAGACGCATTGTCAGTTTCTTCACGTTCAGGAAATAAACGAACAAAATGGTTACGTAAAGCTTGACTTAACAGACTTAACATATCAATTAGTAATGAAACCGATGTTGTATTACATGTTATAAATCCAATTGAAATCATGACATTAGTAAAAAAATAGATCACTAACTCTTAGTTCAATACCAATAAAACAGCGATACATGCTAAACGAAGAAATATCGAATATTATTCATAAAATTAAATCTCTAGTTCCAGCACAAAATAGACAAAAACGAGGCTTGCTAAATAAAGTAGCATTCGCGGAAAAATGGTTATTCGGAACTATGGATGAGGAGGATAGAAAAACTATAGAAATATAGTTAAAAGAGGTAAAGACAAATAGTCACAATTACATTTTCTTCAAATCAGCAAATAAGAATAAACACATTCTTTAACGACACTTTTAACATCCTAAAAGAAAATATTGAAGTAATTGAAAAACAAATTAACAGAGTTCAAGGGAAATAGCTTTAAAACAACTACATTTTGATCAACTATTTAAGCTTAAATACATAGCAGAATAGATCGACCATATACAAGATAACAAGAAATAATATATTGTACACCCTAACATATTAACAAATGAAGAGATCGAAAGATATAAAATAGACTTTTATAAGCTTAGACAGATAAAACTAGGAGTGACTAAGTTTCAAGAAAATTCATTAATATTTGCTATTAAGGTTCCAAAAAATGTTCTTACAGTCCAAAATTGTAATTTGTATAAAAATGAACAATCAGAAATCACATCTATTGACGAAGGAACAATTTTTGTGAAAATGGAAACATGCGATGATAGAAATATTATACTGAAAGGAAATTATTTAATTAACATTGTACAATCACTCTGTTTGAAAAAAAAAATGATGAAACAACGTTTCTATTATCCAAACTATAAGGACAATTATAAATTTTCCGAAACATTAAAGTTTAATAAGATTTTTCTAAAACCAGGTGAAAACTTAAATGTAATAAAGGAGATTGAATTTAAGAAAAATATATCATATAATCTAAATATAATGTTCATTGTAATAACCCTAATATTGATAGGAATTATCATTATTATACATACGAAGAAAGAAAATAAAATTAACATTATGCAATCGAATTCAGAAGAATTCTAACTGTAAAGAGGTTAGAGTTACATATGTTTCAACTCCCGAAATTGTGTCTAATCCAACCAATGCACCTGTCGACAAATATGACCTATTTATTGAGTCGATTAGGAAAAAGCAATAACATTAATTGTATTTTCTTAAAGAGTTTGTGCAATTAATTGTTAAATCGCTTACACTGCGTCTGCGATTGAATTGCACTCATTAATTAAATGCATATAAACCGGTGAACTGCACTGATTGTGTGTGGTATACATAGTAGTATTCGTAGTATCCGTACTCTTAATGTCTTTAATGTAATAAAATCATAAATTAAATATAACTTTTGTTTTTTTAAAGAACTGTTTGACTTCAATTTTCAGTCGCGCGTTCATATTCTTCAAACACTAAACCAGTAACCAGTCCTTCTCATCTTCTGACTCTACAGTTGTTTACGAAACGAACCATATACGCAATTACGCGAATTAATTTTCGCCAGCTTGTGATTTTCTGTAGCACATGATGTAGGAAATGCTCTTGTTTGTCGGTGGGGCTGATAACTGATGGATTTAGTGAATTAGGTTTTATCGCCGATAATACTTCTGCGGATTCTAGGTTAGGTTAGTTTGTAGTGGCTGATTGCTAAGGACAGTCACACTTAAGCCAAAGTAGGCCCATTGTGATACCACGCGGATTGACTTCTCCTAACTTCGGAACCAGTTGGTGCTTGCAGTGAAGAGATTAAGGTGGCCTATGCGGACGCTGTTTAGCTGATTGAGATTATTGAAATAGTAGACCCCTAGGTGTAGGAACCTACGACTAGCCAGAGCGCTGCCCGAGAAGAGTAGATAATGAGTGTTTTCTAACTCCTCTTCATCTATGAAGCTTCTGCAGAAATAATTATATGGGGCACCCATCCTGTGAGAATGAGTGCCATATGCACAGTGCCCGGTTATGACTCCTATGAGAGTCCTTAATGAGTGTTTGCTGAGCCTAAGTAGACTGAATGACCGTTTTAGGTTAAGTGATGGCCAGATTTATTTTGTTTTAAGGCAGGTGATGCTTTCTAGCCATTTGTTATTGGTGGTTTTTATTGTATGAATCTTCAAAAGATGGTAGGCTGTAGCGGTCGGCATGGAAGGTGGTACCCCGGTTATTGATAGGGAGGAGGTTGTACCACACCTGACGAGTTCATAGGCTTTGCAGTTGCCTGGTGTGTCACAGTGTCCCGGCACCCACATGAGGTGAATGCTGAAATGCTCAGCTATATCGTTAAGAGGCAGCCTGCAATTAGGGGATGTTTTTGAATTGAACATGACATTGTCCAGGCTGACTGTCCAAACAGATATTAATTTCCCTTTTTGATATCACCTTGTTTTTGAGCCATGACAACGCCTCTTTAATCGCGATGGTTTCTGCCTGAAAGACGCTACAGTGATCAGGAAGCTTCAAAGAGATAGCAATATTGAGATCTTTGGACTAGACACCCGCACCAACACCTTCGTTAGTCTTCGATCCGTCTGTGAAAATACGCAGAGGATCACCCAACGTAAGCCTATCAGACATCCAGTCCGGTCTGGAGGGAATGCTGATAGAGAATTCCTTATCGAAGATAAGGAGGTTAAATTCCTTGAGAATGGTTAAGTGGCCGATGTTGAGTACGGACCACAGTCGGGGTGGCTGTGCTTGCTGCTATTTGTTTTCCGAATATTTCCAGTGGTAGAAGGTGGAGGAGAATATTCAGTGCGTCTGACGGTGTACTTCTCAGTGCTCCGCTGATACACATGCAGGCCAGTCTCTGTACTCTATTGAGTGCCTTGCAGTTGATAGATTTGTTCCACCAAACTGAGACTCCATACAGAAGTGTCGGTCTGACAATCGAGATGAAAAGTAGTAGAGTTCGAGAGAACTCACCTTCGATGTTGAGAAATGTCACAAGTGTGTATTCTTTAAGCTCGAGAGATTTTTCAATCCGTGAGTGGACGGCTGTAGACTTACCCTTATTGTAGGCATTTTGTGGAGATGAGAGTCTGTATACTGGAATAGGTTGCCTAGTATATTGGCCTATTAGTTTCTCTAAGGTTTTCAGGGAAAATGAGGAAAGACTGATAGGTCTGAGGTCCTTCAGTTTGGCACGGGAGTATTTTCCCGCTTTGGGGATAAGTACTACCACCCTTTTCCAGGAGCTGGGCACATGACCTAGACTCATACAGCCTTTGAAGATGTTGAGAATGCAGGGTATGATATGGTCCGCTGTTCTTTGGAGCTCCGCGGGAATGATGCAGCTAGGTCCTGCTGACGTGAAGGGTTTAAAACTTGTCAGTGCCCACATGACAGTTGTGTGACTGATATTTATGAGGTTACAAAGGGTTTTTGGAGGAGATACGTCTTCTTGTGCGTATCACAAAGGAGACTAAGGGTTTCCTCACTAGATGAGTTCCAGGTCACGGGATCCCTTCGCCTTGTTAAAAAGCTTCCTGCACATCTTTCGAAAATGGCCTATTTCTTGATTCCACCAGGATGGCTTACATTTTCCTCTTTACCTACTAATGGGACATGGCATTGCCATTGCATTGTTAAGAGTTTTTGTGAGGTTGTCCACTGAGTGGTCTATATATCTGTTGGTTCTTTTAGGATTCCTAAAGACTCTTTGGGATGTGCGGGGACTCGTTATGTTGAACAATATATACAGTGCTCAGATAATGAGTGATCAGATGATACCCTCCAGTTGCTGATTCTCTCCGCTATATGGTCAGACACGAGTGTTATGTCTAGGACTTCTTGTCTATTCCTAGTTACGAAGGCGAGTACATTAACTTGTTTACACAAATCCAACTTGCTACTTATAAGGAAATCAAAAAGGTACTCACCTCGTTGGATTATGTCCGTGCTTCCCCATATTGTGTGATGGGCATTTGCATCACATCCCAAGACAAGCGCGGTTTTGGTTCTTTCCGCCTTAGTAATCGTTCTTCTCAGTGTCTCGGATGGAAATTCCACATGGTCATGAGCCGTGTATGTCGACAGTATCATGACCAGGGCTACCTTGGATGAGGGCTAGTGCCTGCATGTCAGAACCCTCCCCCTCCACCTCCATCGGTACCAAGTTGGTTTTGCAGGACGGTCTTTCTCCTCCTCGACTACCACCCTCAGTGCATTACCGACACATAGAGCAGCCGAGGTGGAGGGAGGCTGTTTCGCTTTCGCAGTGTCCTCCCTTTTGTATACCTTTAGGGTAATCGTCCCAAAGCCATAGTGGATGACACCCTCCGATTTGGCGAGAGGGTCCTTTGGCGTGTGAAAGCCGCAAGTTTATGTGTCCCTGGTGCCATCCTCCGTCGCGCCCTACAGGTGCAAGGCTTCCGTTTTCCAGCACCAGGCTCAGATAGATGTCGTTAATCGCCGACTCCGCCTTCTTCCAATTTAATGGAGAGATAGCGCAGTCAGAGTCGCTTCTATCTAATACGGCGTAACTGATGTCGCCTTTCAGCACTTCACTATACGGCATGTTGAGCCTACTGGCAATATTAGATATTCCACCACTCGGCTTTTGCCTTTTGCGATCCGAGTGTGACGCCTCCAGTGACATGGCGCGCGTGATGTCCGCCTGTGATTGGCTTTTGCCTACTTTGCCTTTAACTTGGGCGTTTGTTGTTGTCATTTAGCTTCTCCGGCAAAGCGTTCCAGAACCCGGGATGCAGAGTGCCTCTCCTTATATCTTTTATATGAAGGTCCTGGGGCCTTCGAGGAGGTGGCAGCTCAGTGGGCAGAGGTTGCAGGTTCCGTGCAGGAACACTCAGTGGGAGTTACCGCGCAGGTTGTGGTTTTTGGTTTTTGAGGCTCCAGGCGGCTTTTGACAGTCTTTAAGATGCTCTGGACCGCCTTATCCATCAGCACTTTAGGAGCCGAAGTTTTCCTGAAAGAGGATGTTCCAGCCGGTGAGAGAGCACCGGTTTCTTTTTTGTTTTTTTTATTTGAATTTTTATTCATGTTGAGTCTCACGAGTAGCGGAGAAAGAGAAGGTCAGGCTGGGCAGAGATCCGCATTACACAGGTAAGGCAGGATTAATCTGGGAGTTTGCCAAGTCTCCCAGATACTCCGTTAGCGACTGACTTATTTTTTCATGTGGGCCCCCAGCCAAGCTGATTCTCAGCTCGGGTCGTATGACACCTTGATCCAGCCCACCGGAGAGGAGAGGGAGAGATGGAAAGTAGTAGGAGGGAGAGAAGGGATGGTTACATCTTAGCTTCGGGTCTCCTCATAAAGAATAATTTCCTTTGAGTCATTGACTGTCACTAAGCCGTCACACAGCGTCAAGGTGTGCAACCACTCGAAGGTCCAAGTGGTTTGATAATACTTCCTTTGTGATAAGCGATTACTACCAATGCTGAACTCTAAGGCTTCGCACCGCATATTAAGAAATTTGGAAAGGCTACTATAGTAGGATTGTTATCAACGTTGAATTCTGCCCAAGCATTACGAGTTTCTGTATCAACATTAAGCAACAGGACGTATATTAACCAGGAATCACGTTCGCTTCTGTTAATTGTGTCGAGACCCCTAACGACCTCGTCTGAACCGTTGGCAATTTTTCGTAAAACCGTTGGATCGAAGTTGAACGAAGGAAGATTCATAAAATGTTTAATAAATGAATTGTCAATTTATACTGGACGATCGTACCAAGCTTCTAATCGCTGCCAAGCCTGGCTGTAATTCAAATCGGATATGGGTATATGCGCAGTGAGAGTAAGGGTTTCATCGCGCAGGAATGACTTGAATTAATGAAATTTCTGAGTATTTGTCAAGTGAATTTTGCTATCCATTGTGCCTAAAAACAAATCTCTCAATCACGACCAATCCACGTAGTTTCAAGTAAAGGATGGTATCGTAAATGGTGTTATAATCTTAAGGAGATCAGTGTCTCTAACAACTGCTTGCTGATCAGCTAATCGATTGATCGCTTCAACACCGCTATCGACACCGTTAGCTGGAGGTAGGCGACCTCGTATAGCAGGGTTTTTGCATATGCCTCAAAATCGAAGTATGAATCAATATAGTCGGAATCTGACTGAAAGCCATAAAATTCGTTTTGGGTCCACACAAATTCATTCCACGTTTCGGATAATTTGTCCGATCGAACTTGAATTTATTCGGTGCTTCTGCGTAACCTAGTAATCGCGGGCACGTACACTTTAATCGTCTTCGAATCGAAATAAGTGTGTATGCAATACGAAGCGGCTTGCTTACTTCTTATCAGGACAGCTATGTCCTCAAAGCCACTGTCCACAAACGCAAGCTGCCTTGGTGGAACGCTCAACTGTCGACTCTCAAAAAAAAAGTACGAAAACTCTTTAATTCTGCAAAGAAATTAATTCTGTAAGAGAAATCTCTCACAGAATACAACTCGGAGTTGAGAAGATCGAATCGGGCTACGTGGAGGAAATGCTGCGAAAATATTGCTGATATGCCGGTAGCGGCACGAATCCACAAAGCACTCGTAAAGTGTAGGATTGTTAAAGAAACAAGACGGAACCTACACGACGAAGCGAGAAGACACACTTAGAACGTTGCTTCAGGTGCACTTCCTCGGTTAGTCTTTTAACACATCCAATGTAAACTCTAACACAGCTGACCACAGGGTCTTTGTCAACAAAAGAGTTAACAGACTATCTGGGAAATACTGCAGTAAAGACAATGTCGAATGGGCCGAAGGCACCTGACTTCTGCAGAAATCAATCACCTCATCGTACCGGAATTGACAGCTTTATTTAGAGCCAGTAACAGTTGGGGATACATACCAATTCCCTGGAGACAGGTTAATGTTGTTTTTATCCCCAAACCGGGTAACAGGCGTGAACTGCATAAATCTTATATAACTATAAGTCAAACATCTTTTGCCATGTTGGTAAGTCGTTCATTCACCTCCTTTTCTGGAGGAGTGTCGGTTTCTGTAACTGCGGCAAAACGATGCCACAAGAGAGGGGTTTTATCACCCTGCTATGGTTTTTAGTTATCGACAAATTATTAGCAGATTTTCACAGATCTGGTTCCACCACAAGAAAGGGGTTTTATCACCCTGCTATGGTTTTTAGTTATCGACAAATTATTAGCAGATTTTCACAGATCTGGTTCCACCATTGGCGATGACCTGGCGATAATTATTAGAGGAATGCAAGAAATGACAGTACCAGACGTTATGCAAAGAACACTAAAAGATGTCGCGGAAAGTCAATCCCTGTAAGGCCATTCAAGGAGGATAGGAGTCAACCTTGGACCCATAATAATCAGCAATATAACACTAACATATTCCAGCGAAGTCAAATATCTGGGAGTAATCCTAGATAAACGACTTAACTGGAACACTAATTAAGTCCGACATAGAGCGTGCTACCAGAGCATGTATCGCTTGCTTGGAATTATAGGTGCCATATTTTGTACAATGCCGGATATCATGGTGAAGAAACACTGTTTCAGAAGGCTTTTCGAAGTTGTAATATTGGACCGCGCAAGCTGGTCCCCTGGTGTACCAGCACAAGACCGTAGAAGTCTGGTATGGTACACAGACGGATCAAAGATGGAATCCGCAGTGGGAGCAGGAGTCTTTGAACCCAACACAAGGATTTCCGTACCAATGGGGTCGTATCCTACAGTGTTTGAAGCGAGAATCCACCCCATCGAGATCTGCGCCAGACAAAACCTACCTAAATATAATTGTCCATTAATAAAACCTAAATTAAATGATCATGAAATTAGATACAATTTTGCTAAAGCTAATTGCGAAGGTTTAAATAACTATTTTCTGTCGGTTGATTGGAAGAACATTCTTTCCGCTCTAAGCCTCAATGAAATGTATATTGTTTTTTTAAATATTTTAGAATATGGATTTATACAGTTTGTGCCACGTGTTACTAAAAGGCAGTTCTTAAAATTACCGTGGCATAATAAAAGATTAGTTAATTTAAAGAATGCAAAAAATTAAGCTTTTAAGCTGTTCAAAAAATCAAGCTCAGAAGTTAGTAAACAGCGTTTTGTCAATTGCGGCGGGAGTATGCATTTCTGAACAAGTTTTTGTATAAACAGTATGAACACTGAATCTAACATTTCCAGGGATCCTAAAAGTTTCTGGACATTTTTAAATAGCAAAAGAAAGCAAAATGTGACTTTGCAAAATATGGAGCTCGAAGGTATAGTATCTCATAGTAGTGAGACACCTTGTGAGCTCTTTGCAAAGTTCTTTGAAACAGTGTATGTAGATCACTCGAATATTAATCCACCTTCTTTCAAAGAAGATGAATGTAATATGAATCTTGAGTCACTCAATCTCTCAACTGAAGACATACTGCAAGGAATTCAATGTTTAAAGTAGTGTTTAAATCCTGGTCCTGACAGTATTCCGTCTATTATTCTTAAGCAATGCAGTTATTTTTTGCCATTAAAATTAATGTTTAATATGTCCTTATCTTCGGGTATTTTTTTAGACGAATGGAAAGTTTCGTTTATAGCACCGATATACAAAGCTGGATCCAGACAAAAAGTGGAAAATTATAGAGGTATCTCTGAACTTTCTGCCACTATCTTTACAACAACATGGATTTGTTTCTGGTAGATTCACCTTAACAAATTTAACTGTGTTCACAAAATATCTGTTTGATTCAATAGAGTCAGGGTATCAAGTTGCTGTGATTTGTACTGACTTTAGCAAAGCTTTTGATGTAGATAGTCACACCAGTCTTTTAAACAAGTTGAGGTCATTTGGATTACACTCAGTACTTCTTAACTGGATCTCGAGCTATTTATCAAATAGAATTCAAATGGTCAAAATTGGAAATTTTATATCTCGAGCCATCCGGTGTTCCCCATAGTAGCCATAATGGTCCATTACTGTTCAATATATTCGTCAACGAGATTCCTTCATTCCTTAATCAGGTTAATTGTTCAGTTGTTAAATGTACATCAGTATGCAGACAATGTTAAGATTTTCTTGCGTGTTAATAACTCTCAAGATTGTGTTAAAATTCAAAATGACTTAAATAATTTATTTAATTGGTGTGATGTAAATAGATTAACGTTAAATATAAGCAAATGTCATTCATTTTCAGTTTACCATGTTGTGTTACCCGTAATCTTTGACTATTCTATATGTAGGATTTGTCTCTCTAGGAAACCTGAAATGAAAGACCTTGGCGTGTTTTTGACATGAAACTTTCATTTTTATTTCATATTGACTATATGGTTGCTAAAGCTAATTCAATGCTTGGATTTCTTAAAAGAACATGTGCATTTTCCCATATGCCCTGAAGTCTGTTTACATATCCATTGTACGTCCATATCTTCAATACTGTTCTGTCATATGGTGTCCGTTATACATGAAGTCTGTAGCCCGTCTAGAAAAAATTCAAAAATTATTTACAAGATTTGTTATAAAAAAATTGGGATGGCATCTTAAGACCATGCCCCCATATCTAACAAGATGTGCCTTACTTGGTTTAGATACTTCAGATAAAAGACGAAGTGTTCATTGTATAATGTGCATTCATGACATATTTTCGTATCGTGTAAATTGCCCTGAGATTACTCAAAACATTAGGTTTTATGCACCGGAAAGAGTTCTTCGAACACGAAATTTCTTACTTCAACCAAGGCACTTGCATAATTATGACTTTAACGAACCGCTAAGCAAATGTATTAGTAAATTTAACTCTGTGTAGAAATAGACTTACGTGATGAAAGAAAAAAAATTAAGCAGTCTATTCCAAATATCTGACATTCTCTGTAATATCTATTTAATTTTCTGTTTTTACTTTATATAATTATTTATTACTATATCTATTTAATCTTCTATTCATTTTTAATTTTTATTAGTGTATATTTATTTATTAATTGTTAATCAAACATTTTGTACAATATAAAGATATTATATATATATATACTTCCGAAATCTGTAAGAGTTAAACTCGGTAGATGGAATAAATAAAACCTCAAAAAAAAATCCTCCACAAAGGCATTAAGGGCGCTAGTATACTGATATTCTCAGACAGTCAATCAGCACTTATGGCATTCTCGTCTAACCTTTGAGACTCCAAAACAGTCAAATGTTGCTATGACGCTGTACAATCCCGTGCCAGACACAACAGACTGCAACTTGGCTGAGTCCCTGGACACAGGGGTATTGCAGGAAACGAATCCGCAGATGAGCTCTCGAGGGCTTGCTCGGAATCTGCATTCATCGGTCCTGAACCGTACTGTAATCTAAATTGGACAGCAGTCACAATTCTGAATAACGAATGGGAAAACTAACTTCGTCTAGACCAGTTGACACGTGGCCATGGTCCTAGGCAATCCAAACGTTTAATCAAATATACTCAGTTTAACAATGAAAACTTAAGATTGCTAACAAGCTTTCTTAAAGGCCATTGTAGCCTGAACAAAACCAAGAACAAAGACCCCACCGCAGCTGGCTTTTCAAAATGACGCGGTAGTTGACCATGGTGGCCAACTTACATAGTATCGAAGAGATATATATCAAAAATAAAAAAGGTGCACCACGGCGCATAAACTAAAAATAAATTAAGCCAAGTTATTTACCAATTTTCTTGCCCAAACAAAAACAGATTGTAACAGAAAAGAAAACATAGCCTAAGCCGAAAGGCAAAGGCACACTTAAAATTAGTGCAGAATAGCTTAGAGTACCTTTATAGGGTCATTAGGTTGGATGTAAGAACGATTGTTAAGTTAGTTAAGCTAAAGGGTGGTTAAATTTTAAGGGCCGATGTTGATTTTGAATAAAACACAAATTATTTAGGAAATGACTGTAATTTCATTTCATTATGATAATATTGGTATGGTTCAATTATGTATGGAACAAAATATCGGCCAAATGGCAGCTGCGACCTCGGCGGCACACCTCCATCCGATGGTCCAAATTTTCGATGACGCTGAAGCATAATTGAGGTTCTATGCCGTTAATGTGCCGAATTATCTCATCCTTAAGCTCTTGAATTGTTGCTGGCTTATCGACGTACACCTTTTCTTTCAAATAACCCCAAAGAAAAAAATCCAACGGTGTCAAATCACATGATCTTGGCGGCCAATTAACATCGCCACCACGTGAGATAACACGGCCATTGAATTTGTCGCGCAAAAGAGCCATTGTTTCGTTAGCTGTGTAGCAAGTGGCACCGTCATGTTGAAACCACATATCGTCCACATTCATATCTTCCAATTCGGGCCATAAAAAGTTCGTTATCATTTCACGACAGCAAACACCATTCACAGTAACTGCCTGACCGACCCCATTTTGGAAAAAATACGGCCCGATGATGCCGCCAGCCCATAAACCGCACCAAACAGTCATTCTTTGTGGGTGCATTAGTTTTTCGACAATCACTCTTGTATTATCATTCGCCCAAATGTGGTAATTCTTCTTCTTGACGAATTCACTGAGGTGAAAATGTGCCTGATCACCGAAGATGATTTTCTTTGAAAATTTTCATAATAAGCCTGAATAACTTTAACGCGTTGCTCGATAGTGTATCCTTCCATGGTTTAAATTGAGTTAGTCCGAAATTGAGAAATGTCAAATGAAATGCAAAACTTGACGTTCAGGTATGGTTCACATTCAACATCGGCCCTTAAAATTTAACCCTTTAGTTTCAATTATTTTTGTAAGTAAAATGAATTAAAAAAGGGAAACAAATAACAACTTTTTTTATGTCAACATGTGCAACAATTTGTTCACGTTATCCAGACACTACTGTGTATTAACAGAATACTGGGACTAACGCCAGTACTTTTGTTTTCAGAGTTGTTGAGAGCAAAACCCAACTTTTTGCGATTTTTCATCCAACTTTCACTTGTGATGCAATCTCTCATACCCGAAGTGATATATTTTTCTTGGCCTTCGGCTCAGCCCGAATTAATTACGAGCAACCCATCAGTGGCCTCGTGAGCCGCTACGGGGGTGGGAGGGAAGTCACGCCATGCACTAACCAGTGCGTGCGATTGGCAAAAGGTAACGGACAACTGCATCGACTTAGGATAGGCACATGGAACGTCTCATCGCTCACAGGAAAGGATCTCGAGCTAGTTGAGGAAGCTGCCAGGTATCGTTTGGATATCGTGGGTATCTCTCCGACGCAGCAAAGGGGATTTAGAACTGTGGACCTTTTGGACGGGTGAAAACTTTTCCTGTCGCGAGTTGCACCTCAAATGTCTGCACAGGCGGGAGTGGGTATACTCACAAGTCCCAAGCGGGCAGGCAGGGTATTGGAGTGGATACCATTAGGAGGGAGAGTCGCGATCTTAAAGCTCAAGCTTCAAAGGTCAACTCTGGCTCTGGTGCAGGTGTATGCACCAAATTTAGAGTCAGAGTACGCGGCTTTCCTGGATTAAGTTGATGCTGCCCTTGATAGGATAGCGGAGATGGATTCCTATATCCTGATGGGTGATTTCAATGCCCATGTGGGTGTGGACGTAACGACCTGGAGGAGTGTGATTGGGGGAACGCGAACGGAGAGAAGTTGTTGGATCACCACCTGGTGTTGTGTACGCTGTACCTCACTGATCAAGTACCTTTTCTGCCAAGGCGGAAACCAAGAGTGGTTACACGCATACGGTGGGAGAAACTAAAGAACAGTGAGTTGCAGCTAAATTTTGAACGGCACATATCTGAGAGGTTTGAGCGACTTCCAACTGTTCTATCGCATGTAGAGGAAGAATGGCGACTGTTTTCAACAGCAGTCATTGCCTCTGCACGGGATGTTTGTGGAGTGAAGCGGCTTGGAGTGGGGGCTGGTGGTGAGAAAAGAACTGCGTGGTTTAAAACACCCGGAGTTCAAGAAGCCATCAGAGAGAAGAAGAAGACCTACAGAGACTGGATTCTCTTGGGGGACTGTGCTTCTCGTGACCGGTACACTGAGGCGCGAAGAACTTGCAAATTAGCTGTGTGAGCAGCTAAAGAGCAGTCTTGGAAGGAGTTCGGCGAGAAGCTGGAAAGCGACCATAGATCTGCGAAAAAGGTGTTCTCGCAAACCATTCGCCGACTCAGAGGAAGGAAATTTCAACATCATCGAAGGAGTCAAATCCAAAGATGGGGTGTGGCTTTCCAATGAGGCGGAAATCTTGGGCAGATGTAGCGAGCACTTTTCGGAGCTGCTCCATCCCGAACAGGGATGGATGTAATCTAAATTGGACAGCAGTCACAATTCTGAATAACGAATGGGAAAACTAACTTCGTCTAGACCAGTTGACACGTGGCCATGGTCCTAGGCAATCCAAACGTTTAATCAAATATACTCAGTTTAACAATGAAAACTTAAGATTGCTAACAAGCTTTCTTAAAGGCCATTGTAGCCTGAACAAAACCAAGAACAAAGACCCCACCGCAGCTGGCTTTTCAAAATGACGCGGTAGTTGACCATGGTGGCCAACTTACATAGTATCGAAGAGACATATAGCAAAAATAAAAAAGGTGCACCACGGCGCATAAACTAAAAATAAATTAAGCCAAGTTATTTACCAATTTTCTTGCCCAAACAAAAACAGATTGTAACAGAAAAGAAAACATAGCCTAAGCCGAAAGGCAAAGGCACACTTAAAATTAGTGCAGAATAGCTTAGAGTACCTTTATAGGGTCATTAGGTTGGATGTAAGAACGATTGTTAAGTTAGTTAAGCTAAAGGGTGGTTAAATTTTAAGGGCCGATGTTGATTTTGAATAAAACACAAATTATTTAGGAAATGACTGTAATTTCATTTCATTATGATAATATTGGTATGGTTCAATTATGTATGGAACAAAATATCGGCCAAATGGCAGCTGCGACCTCGGCGGCACACCTCCATCCGATGGTCCAAATTTTCGATGACGCTGAAGCATAATTGAGGTTCTATGCCGTTAATGTGCCGAATTATCTCATCCTTAAGCTCTTGAATTGTTGCTGGCTTATCGACGTACACCTTTTCTTTCAAATAACCCCAAAGAAAAAAATCCAACGGTGTCAAATCACATGATCTTGGCGGCCAATTAACATCGCCACCACGTGAGATAACACGGCCATTGAATTTGTCGCGCAAAAGAGCCATTGTTTCGTTAGCTGTGTAGCAAGTGGCACCGTCATGTTGAAACCACATATCGTCCACATTCATATCTTCCAATTCGGGCCATAAAAAGTTCGTTATCATTTCACGACAGCAAACACCATTCACAGTAACTGCCTGACCGACCCCATTTTGGAAAAAATACGGCCCGATGATGCCGCCAGCCCATAAACCGCACCAAACAGTCATTCTTTGTGGGTGCATTAGTTTTTCGACAATCACTCTTGTATTATCATTCGCCCAAATGTGGTAATTCTTCTTCTTGACGAATTCACTGAGGTGAAAATGTGCCTGATCACCGAAGATGATTTTCTTTGAAAATTTTCATAATAAGCCTGAATAACTTTAACGCGTTGCTCGATAGTGTATCCTTCCATGGTTTAAATTGAGTTAGTCCGAAATTGAGAAATGTCAAATGAAATGCAAAACTTGACGTTCAGGTATGGTTCACATTCAACATCGGCCCTTAAAATTTAACCCTTTAGTTTCAATTATTTTTGTAAGTAAAATGAATTAAAAAAGGGAAACAAATAACAACTTTTTTTATGTCAACATGTGCAACAATTTGTTCACGTTATCCAGACACTACTGTGTATTAACAGAATACTGGGACTAACGCCAGTACTTTTGTTTTCAGAGTTGTTGAGAGCAAAACCCAACTTTTTGCGATTTTTCATCCAACTTTCACTTGTGATGCAATCTCTCATACCCGAAGTGATATATTTTTCTTGGCCTTCGGCTCAGCCCGAATTAATTACGAGCAACCCATCAGTGGCCTCGTGAGCCGCTATGGGGGTGGGAGGGAAGTCACGCCATGCACTAACCAGTGCGTGCGATTGGCAAAAGGCAACGGACAACTGCCTCGACTTAGGATAGGCACATGGAACGTCTCATCGCTCACAGGAAAGGATCTCGAGCTAGTTGAGGAAGCTGCCAGGTATCGTTTGGATATCGTGGGTATCTCTCCGACGCAGCAAAGGGGATTTAGAACTGTGGGCCTTTTGGACGGGTGAAAACTTTTCCTGTCGCGAGTTGCACCTCAAATGTCTGCACAGGCGGGAGTGGGTATACTCACAAGTCCCAAGCGGGCAGGCAGGGTATTGGAGTGGATACCATTAGGAGGGAGAGTCGCGATCTTAAAGCTCAAGCTTCAAAGGTCAACTCTGGCTCTGGTGCAGGTGTATGCACCAAATTTAGAGTCAGAGTACGCGGCTTTCCTGGATTAAGTTGATGCTGCCCTTGATAGGATAGCGGAGATGGATTCCTATATCCTGATGGGTGATTTCAATGCCCATGTGGGTGTGGACGTAACGACCTGGAGGAGTGTGATTGGGGGAACGCGAACGGAGAGAAGTTGTTGGATCACCACCTGGTGTTGTGTACGCTGTACCTCACTGATCAAGTACCTTTTCTGCCAAGGCGGAAACCAAGAGTGGTTACACGCATATGGTGGGAGAAACTAAAGAACAGTGAGTTGCAGCTAAATTTTGAACGGCACATATCTGAGAGGTTTGAGCGACTTCCAACTGTTCTATCGCATGTAGAGGAAGAATGGCGACTGTTTTCAACAGCAGTCATTGCCTCTGCACGGGATGTTTGTGGAGTGAAGCGGCTTGGAGTGGGGGCTGGTGGTGAGAAAAGAACTGCGTGGTTTAAAACACCCGGAGTTCAAGAAGCCATCAGAGAGAAGAAGAAGACCTACAGAGACTGGATTCTCTTGGGGGACTGTGCTTCTCGTGACCGGTACACTGAGGCGCGAAGAACTTGCAAATTAGCTGTGTGAGCAGCTAAAGAGCAGTCTTGGAAGGAGTTCGGCGAGAAGCTGGAAAGCGACCATAGATCGGCGAAAAAGGTGTTCTCGCAAACCATTCGCCGACTCAGAGGAAGGAAATTTCAACATCATCGAAGGAGTCAAATCCAAAGATGGGGTGTGGCTTTCCAATGAGGCGGAAATCTTGGGCAGATGTAGCGAGCACTTTTCGGAGCTGCTCCATCCCGAACAGGGATGGATGTAATCTAAATTGGACAGCAGTCACAATTCTGAATAACGAATGGGAAAACTAACTTCGTCTAGACCAGTTGACACGTGGCCATGGTCCTAGGCAATCCAAACGTTTAATCAAATATACTCAGTTTAACAATGAAAACTTAAGATTGCTAACAAGCTTTCTTAAAGGCCATTGTAGCCTGAACAAAACCAAGAACAAAGACCCCACCGCAGCTGGCTTTTCAAAATGACGCGGTAGTTGACCATGGTGGCCAACTTACATAGTATCGAAGAGACATATAGCAAAAATAAAAAAGGTGCACCACGGCGCATAAACTAAAAATAAATTAAGCCAAGTTATTTACCAATTTTCTTGCCCAAACAAAAACAGATTGTAACAGAAAAGAAAACATAGCCTAAGCCGAAAGGCAAAGGCACACTTAAAATTAGTGCAGAATAGCTTAGAGTACCTTTATAGGGTCATTAGGTTGGATGTAAGAACGATTGTTAAGTTAGTTAAGCTAAAGGGTGGTTAAATTTTAAGGGCCGATGTTGATTTTGAATAAAACACAAATTATTTAGGAAATGACTGTAATTTCATTTCATTATGATAATATTGGTATGGTTCAATTATGTATGGAACAAAATATCGGCCAAATGGCAGCTGCGACCTCGGCGGCACACCTCCATCCGATGGTCCAAATTTTCGATGACGCTGAAGCATAATTGAGGTTCTATGCCGTTAATGTGCCGAATTATCTCATCCTTAAGCTCTTGAATTGTTGCTGGCTTATCGACGTACACCTTTTCTTTCAAATAACCCCAAAGAAAAAAATCCAACGGTGTCAAATCACATGATCTTGGCGGCCAATTAACATCGCCACCACGTGAGATAACACGGCCATTGAATTTGTCGCGCAAAAGAGCCATTGTTTCGTTAGCTGTGTAGCAAGTGGCACCGTCATGTTGAAACCACATATCGTCCACATTCATATCTTCCAATTCGGGCCATAAAAAGTTCGTTATCATTTCACGACAGCAAACACCATTCACAGTAACTGCCTGACCGACCCCATTTTGGAAAAAATACGGCCCGATGATGCCGCCAGCCCATAAACCGCACCAAACAGTCATTCTTTGTGGGTGCATTAGTTTTTCGACAATCACTCTTGTATTATCATTCGCCCAAATGTGGTAATTCTTCTTCTTGACGAATTCACTGAGGTGAAAATGTGCCTGATCACCGAAGATGATTTTCTTTGAAAATTTTCATAATAAGCCTGAATAACTTTAACGCGTTGCTCGATAGTGTATCCTTCCATGGTTTAAATTGAGTTAGTCCGAAATTGAGAAATGTCAAATGAAATGCAAAACTTGACGTTCAGGTATGGTTCACATTCAACATCGGCCCTTAAAATTTAACCCTTTAGTTTCAATTATTTTTGTAAGTAAAATGAATTAAAAAAGGGAAACAAATAACAACTTTTTTTATGTCAACATGTGCAACAATTTGTTCACGTTATCCAGACACTACTGTGTATTAACAGAATACTGGGACTAACGCCAGTACTTTTGTTTTCAGAGTTGTTGAGAGCAAAACCCAACTTTTTGCGATTTTTCATCCAACTTTCACTTGTGATGCAATCTCTCATACCCGAAGTGATATATTTTTCTTGGCCTTCGGCTCAGCCCGAATTAATTACGAGCAACCCATCAGTGGCCTCGTGAGCCGCTATGGGGGTGGGAGGGAAGTCACGCCATGCACTAACCAGTGCGTGCGATTGGCAAAAGGCAACGGACAACTGCCTCGACTTAGGATAGGCACATGGAACGTCTCATCGCTCACAGGAAAGGATCTCGAGCTAGTTGAGGAAGCTGCCAGGTATCGTTTGGATATCGTGGGTATCTCTCCGACGCAGCAAAGGGGATTTAGAACTGTGGACCTTTTGGACGGGTGAAAACTTTTCCTGTCGCGAGTTGCACCTCAAATGTCTGCACAGGCGGGAGTGGGTATACTCACAAGTCCCAAGCGGGCAGGCAGGGTATTGGAGTGGATACCATTAGGAGGGAGAGTCGCGATCTTAAAGCTCAAGCTTCAAAGGTCAACTCTGGCTCTGGTGCAGGTGTATGCACCAAATTTAGAGTCAGAGTACGCGGCTTTCCTGGATTAAGTTGATGCTGCCCTTGATAGGATAGCGGAGATGGATTCCTATATCCTGATGGGTGATTTCAATGCCCATGTGGGTGTGGACGTAACGACCTGGAGGAGTGTGATTGGGGGAACGCGAACGGAGAGAAGTTGTTGGATCACCACCTGGTGTTGTGTACGCTGTACCTCACTGATCAAGTACCTTTTCTGCCAAGGCGGAAACCAAGAGTGGTTACACGCATACGGTGGGAGAAACTAAAGAACAGTGAGTTGCAGCTAAATTTTGAACGGCACATATCTGAGAGGTTTGAGCGACTTCCAACTGTTCTATCGCATGTAGAGGAAGAATGGCGACTGTTTTCAACAGCAGTCATTGCCTCTGCACGGGATGTTTGTGGAGTGAAGCGGCTTGGAGTGGGGGCTGGTGGTGAGAAAAGAACTGCGTGGTTTAAAACACCCGGAGTTCAAGAAGCCATCAGAGAGAAGAAGAAGACCTACAGAGACTGGATTCTCTTGGGGGACTGTGCTTCTCGTGACCGGTACACTGAGGCGCGAAGAACTTGCAAATTAGCTGTGTGAGCAGCTAAAGAGCAGTCTTGGAAGGAGTTCGGCGAGAAGCTGGAAAGCGACCATAGATCTGCGAAAAAGGTGTTCTCGCAAACCATTCGCCGACTCAGAGGAAGGAAATTTCAACATCATCGAAGGAGTCAAATCCAAAGATGGGGTGTGGCTTTCCAATGAGGCGGAAATCTTGGGCAGATGTAGCGAGCACTTTTCGGAGCTGCTCCATCCCGAACAGGGATGGATGTAATCTAAATTGGACAGCAGTCACAATTCTGAATAACGAATGGGAAAACTAACTTCGTCTAGACCAGTTGACACGTGGCCATGGTCCTAGGCAATCCAAACGTTTAATCAAATATACTCAGTTTAACAATGAAAACTTAAGATTGCTAACAAGCTTTCTTAAAGGCCATTGTAGCCTGAACAAAACCAAGAACAAAGACCCCACCGCAGCTGGCTTTTCAAAATGACGCGGTAGTTGACCATGGTGGCCAACTTACATAGTATCGAAGAGACATATAGCAAAAATAAAAAAGGTGCACCACGGCGCATAAACTAAAAATAAATTAAGCCAAGTTATTTACCAATTTTCTTGCCCAAACAAAAACAGATTGTAACAGAAAAGAAAACATAGCCTAAGCCGAAAGGCAAAGGCACACTTAAAATTAGTGCAGAATAGCTTAGAGTACCTTTATAGGGTCATTAGGTTGGATGTAAGAACGATTGTTAAGTTAGTTAAGCTAAAGGGTGGTTAAATTTTAAGGGCCGATGTTGATTTTGAATAAAACACAAATTATTTAGGAAATGACTGTAATTTCATTTCATTATGATAATATTGGTATGGTTCAATTATGTATGGAACAAAATATCGGCCAAATGGCAGCTGCGACCTCGGCGGCACACCTCCATCCGATGGTCCAAATTTTCGATGACGCTGAAGCATAATTGAGGTTCTATGCCGTTAATGTGCCGAATTATCTCATCCTTAAGCTCTTGAATTGTTGCTGGCTTATCGACGTACACCTTTTCTTTCAAATAACCCCAAAGAAAAAAATCCAACGGTGTCAAATCACATGATCTTGGCGGCCAATTAACATCGCCACCACGTGAGATAACACGGCCATTGAATTTGTCGCGCAAAAGAGCCATTGTTTCGTTAGCTGTGTAGCAAGTGGCACCGTCATGTTGAAACCACATATCGTCCACATTCATATCTTCCAATTCGGGCCATAAAAAGTTCGTTATCATTTCACGACAGCAAACACCATTCACAGTAACTGCCTGACCGACCCCATTTTGGAAAAAATACGGCCCGATGATGCCGCCAGCCCATAAACCGCACCAAACAGTCATTCTTTGTGGGTGCATTAGTTTTTCGACAATCACTCTTGTATTATCATTCGCCCAAATGTGGTAATTCTTCTTCTTGACGAATTCACTGAGGTGAAAATGTGCCTGATCACCGAAGATGATTTTCTTTGAAAATTTTCATAATAAGCCTGAATAACTTTAACGCGTTGCTCGATAGTGTATCCTTCCATGGTTTAAATTGAGTTAGTCCGAAATTGAGAAATGTCAAATGAAATGCAAAACTTGACGTTCAGGTATGGTTCACATTCAACATCGGCCCTTAAAATTTAACCCTTTAGTTTCAATTATTTTTGTAAGTAAAATGAATTAAAAAAGGGAAACAAATAACAACTTTTTTTATGTCAACATGTGCAACAATTTGTTCACGTTATCCAGACACTACTGTGTATTAACAGAATACTGGGACTAACGCCAGTACTTTTGTTTTCAGAGTTGTTGAGAGCAAAACCCAACTTTTTGCGATTTTTCATCCAACTTTCACTTGTGATGCAATCTCTCATACCCGAAGTGATATATTTTTCTTGGCCTTCGGCTCAGCCCGAATTAATTACGAGCAACCCATCAGTGGCCTCGTGAGCCGCTATGGGGGTGGGAGGGAAGTCACGCCATGCACTAACCAGTGCGTGCGATTGGCAAAAGGCAACGGACAACTGCCTCGACTTAGGATAGGCACATGGAACGTCTCATCGCTCACAGGAAAGGATCTCGAGCTAGTTGAGGAAGCTGCCAGGTATCGTTTGGATATCGTGGGTATCTCTCCGACGCAGCAAAGGGGATTTAGAACTGTGGGCCTTTTGGACGGGTGAAAACTTTTCCTGTCGCGAGTTGCACCTCAAATGTCTGCACAGGCGGGAGTGGGTATACTCACAAGTCCCAAGCGGGCAGGCAGGGTATTGGAGTGGATACCATTAGGAGGGAGAGTCGCGATCTTAAAGCTCAAGCTTCAAAGGTCAACTCTGGCTCTGGTGCAGGTGTATGCACCAAATTTGGAGTCAGAGTACGCGGCTTTCCTGGATTAAGTTGATGCTGCCCTTGATAGGATAGCGGAGATGGATTCCTATATCCTGATGGGTGATTTCAATGCCCATGTGGGTGTGGACGTAACGACCTGGAGGAGTGTGATTGGGGGAACGCGAACGGAGAGAAGTTGTTGGATCACCACCTGGTGTTGTGTACGCTGTACCTCACTGATCAAGTACCTTTTCTGCCAAGGCGGAAACCAAGAGTGGTTACACGCATATGGTGGGAGAAACTAAAGAACAGTGAGTTGCAGCTAAATTTTGAACGGCACATATCTGAGAGGTTTGAGCGACTTCCAACTGTTCTATCGCATGTAGAGGAAGAATGGCGACTGTTTTCAACAGCAGTCATTGCCTCTGCACGGGATGTTTGTGGAGTGAAGCGGCTTGGAGTGGGGGCTGGTGGTGAGAAAAGAACTGCGTGGTTTAAAACACCCGGAGTTCAAGAAGCCATCAGAGAGAAGAAGAAGACCTACAGAGACTGGATTCTCTTGGGGGACTGTGCTTCTCGTGACCGGTACACTGAGGCGCGAAGAACTTGCAAATTAGCTGTGTGAGCAGCTAAAGAGCAGTCTTGGAAGGAGTTCGGCGAGAAGCTGGAAAGCGACCATAGATCGGCGAAAAAGGTGTTCTCGCAAACCATTCGCCGACTCAGAGGAAGGAAATTTCAACATCATCGAAGGAGTCAAATCCAAAGATGGGGTGTGGCTTTCCAATGAGGCGGAAATCTTGGGCAGATGTAGCGAGCACTTTTCGGAGCTGCTCCATCCCGAACAGGGCACTGAGGGTGGCAGACCCGTAGTCTTGAGTGGAGCGGAGAATAGTCCTACGGTGGAGGAAATCATTTTGGCGATGAAATCCGGCCAGAAATGCTTAAGGCAATGGGTAAAGAGGGAGTTTTATGGCTCTCTCGTGTCATTAAAGTGGCCTGGTAACGCGGTGAGACACCTGGCGATTGGCAAACTGGGGTGATTGTCCCACTTTTCAAGAAGGGGGACAAAAGAGATTGGGGCATATCTCTTTTAAATATCCCCGGGAAAGTCTATGCTAAGGTGTTGGAAGCGCGTTCTAGAGCTATGGTCGAGCCCAGGATGGGGGATGAACAGTGCGGCTTTCGTCCCGGCAGAAGTACAACCGACCAGCTTTTCACTCTAAGAATGGTGGTACTTGAGAAGGCTTGGGAGTATGCCAAACCCATCTACAGTTGTTTTGTAGATTTGGAAAAGGCATATGACCGAGTCCCTCGAGGTAAACTCTGGAGTGTCCTGCAGGAGTATGGGATTGATGGTCCTCTTCTGAGGGCCATTAGTCTCTATACACAAACTGTAGCAGCTGTGTTCGGGTAAACGGTGCTAAATCAACACCTTTCACAGTGGGCGTTGGTCTTCGCCAAGGGTGTGTCTTGTCACCTCTCATTTTCATTGTATATATGGACTGGATGTTGCAGCGCAGCCGAGGTGAGGAATGTTTCACATTGGGAGAGTTGAGGGTAAGTCATCTTCTTTTTGCAGATGACTTGGTTATCCTCACATCCTCCCAGACGGAACTCCAGCGCGCACTCGTTAGGTTTGTGGCCGTATGTGCTGATGCTGGAATGAGGGTTAACGTGGACAAATCGGAGGTTATGGTCATTTGCAGAACGCCTGTTCAATGCACTCTGCATGTTAGTGGAGTCCCATTGAAGCAGGTGGAGAAGTTTAAGTATCTCGGGGTCTTTTTCACTAGTGATGGAAGGAGTAATGCTGAGCTTTCCGGCAGGATTGGTCAAGCTGGGTCAGTTTTGACACAGCTTGGTAGTTCTGTAATCAAAAAGACCGAGCTTGGTGTCAAAGCCAAGTTAGCGGTTTTCAACTCAGTATTTGTTCCAACTCTCGTCGCATGATTAGTAAACAACATTGACCATCGATCGGATGATCGGAACTATTGTGTGTGTCCCCGAAAATATGATGGGGAAGAAAAGGGGTAGGTGTTGTGCTGGATAATGGAGCATGTGCAAAGTGTACTCCGTGATGACGCTGTCAACATGATCACGTTATCACAGCCTACACTTGCCAATTCAACTTTTCTCAAAAGCCATGGTACAGAATCTGGTCGTTACAATATCTAGAGGTACTATCAATTGACGTTGGAAGGAAATATCGCTTAAGAAGGATCTGGTGCATCCGAGAGAGTGATAGTATAACACTATATCTTGCGGAATGATACGATTAATGTTAGAAATCATGCATATGGTTTTATCACTAATTAGTAGCTTATGAAACTTAAATCATCTTCGTAATGTTTCACGATCTGAGTTGATCTAAGCATATATATGTTGGTCGAAATAATTATTGCTAGATTAGGATAAGGCAGTATCATCAGCGAAAGCTGTAAATTTACCTTTGACAGGTTGGAGAAATAACGAGTTCACAAAAATCAAGAATAAAATTGGACCCAGAACGGATCCTTGAGGAACACCTGAGTTGATAATCTTCACTGAAGCTTAGATTCTTACATTTTGCTTACGATCATGCAGATATGATGTAAACTACGAATGTATTGAACCTCTGAAACCTATATTATATAGTTTACTAAGTAGCAAATAGCCGTGTCAAACGCCTTGATAACATGTATAAGTAGGGCAGCTATTGTTTTTTTTAACTATTTAATCTATTGTTAATTTCGGCACATAATTTCAATAACGCATCTTCGCTAGATTTTCCACTTCTAAATCCAAAATGAGATTCACTAAAGTAAGAATTTTTCTCAAGGAATGAGGGCATTCTGGACGTTATACCTCTCAAAAAAAAATTCAGCAACCACGCGTGCTATTGTTCTTTTACGAGTGGAAGAGACCTACAGCTTTATGCCGACTCCGAACGGCCAGAAGCCTTTACTAGACAGTCATACTCTTTGAGTATTGTCAGTGACTCGAAAGAGGTGATGCCATGAAAATGATATTTGGTCGTATTGAGTATCGAATCCAGACACCGAGGTTGAAGTGCGTAGTAGTCGGCGCACAGACACACAACGCCACGGCCACCACTCCCTTCTTATGTAGTAGAATTACCAAAAATGTCTTGAGTGAGTCAAGGAAAAACCCCTTTTCGATACTGAGATTAAATATATAGGAAAGGATGTCAGAGTAGTTTTTAAGCTTATTATTGTAAGGGTGTCTGGCAACACCAATACAAAGTTTATTTTTTTTTTATAATTTTTACCAGTTATGTGGAAGTCATCAGGTTTGATGCAATTTAAACTTTTGCTTTTTTTCTTGCTTTTTTGCAGTTCGAAATGTGATGCTGCAATCTGTTTAATAATAAATCAAACGCAGTGGAAGGATTCTGTATTATATGAGCTTCATTCCAAAATTCAAAAGTCAAGGCCCTTTTTAAAGCGGTTTTTCAATTTTCCCTGACTTGAATACTAGTAAGTCAAGAGCGACTGATATATAAGATAAACGCTTATTCCTATGTAATCTTATGAAAGTGTGATACAAGCATGTGTTAGAACCTCAGGGATGATTATCCACCTCGACGCGGTTCTGGCTGTCATTCTCCTGTTCCTCGCCGGAAACGAAGTGATAATCATTACCCCAACTCTCCAAATCCCTCCTTAATGCCCTCTGCAACCCACCCTCCCACAGTCCCCCTTTGGACTGGATCAAGGTGATATACGACCCGTGCGGATGATCGACCAGTCGCTAACGCAATCATCCGGATACCTGGCATTCTCCGGACTAGTCTGCCTTACCTGTGTACGGAGCTCTGCACGGGCCGACGTCCATTCTCCTATACTCGAGAGAATCCAATGTCTTTTTTTAAAAAATATTCAAAACAAACAAACCAACAAAACACCAAATCCTATTAAGAAAACTACTGAAAAGGAAAGCAGAGGCATCAACACGCCAAGACTGCCTCCTAACCCCAGTAAGCTGGTCAGGGTCCCCAAACCCTCTACCAGCACAGACAGCTTTGGTTTTGGAAAGGTCCGTCTGAAAGTTTTCAGAAAGAAGAGCGATCTATCTGCGCCGTCCACCTCGACGGCCGCAAACCCAACAAACCACCCTACACCCTCGGACTCCGGAGAGGTTAGTAACTCAGCAACTGATCCAATCATGGATATACAGCTGCTTGAATCCTCGCAGGAGACAGACTTTTTGTCAGACTCCGTCGAGGCCAATATCACAGTTGTGAAGGCGTCTGGAATCAGCCATGCTGAAGTTCCTTCAGTTTAACCTCCATCACTCAAAAATAGCCTCCCCAAACCTCATTATCCGCTTAGCCAGCAGCACTGATACAAATGACAGAGGTGAGTCTCTTAAATGTCATACTTCTAAACAACCTAGAGATCTGTAACAAAGGTGACGACTCTACTTTCATCACAAAAAATCGTCAGAAGTTCTAGATCTCACACTTATATCTAACAATCTATATCACCTTATTACTAACTGGAAAGTGCCTAAAGCTCATTCTTTCTCAGATCATCGATACCTGTGCTTTGACCTAAATGACCACTTACTACCGCTTACTACCACTTACCCCCCCAAACACCCATAATGAGGCGATGAATATCGCCGGCCCCTAAAAACACCAGGGAAAACAACCAAACTGAGCTGGTGAAACGCAAACTTAAATAATCTTAGCCTAACCTGTAGACGAAAATTGAATAAGACATGGTACTCTCGAGATTGGGATTCCTACAAACAAAACCTGAACTCTTAGAAAAATTAAGTCAGGAAAGCAAAAAGAAACACGTGGAAGAAATTCTGCGAAAAATCAAAAAATTCTCGGCAGAATCCAGGCTTCGGAAAGTTCTCCCCACCCGTCCTAATGTACCCATCTTCTTCAAAATAGCCGACGACACATTGAGGTCATCAAACGTGGAATCACTCAAACTGCTGATGAACACCAACTGCCCGGGTCATTCAGCAGCCTGCGCCCGTCCAAAACGGACAAGAGCGACTACTAACTCTAACCCCAACACTCTGATAACAAGTCACAAGATCACAGGACCTTAAAAAGCTTCAGTCCATACAAGTCACCTCGACTAGTTGGTAAATATAATATAAGCTGAACATCTCCGCACCTCAGCTACAATCATCCCCTCAGTCGTTCACAGTACTCCTTTGTGTAAAGACGTGTTTCGGCTTTAGTGAAAAAGTGCGAAAATTACGACAGTAGCCAAAATTAAATATAATTCGTGAAGTACGCAAAGTGCCACCAAAAGTTATAAGAACCAGCAGCTGACTTTGCGACAGGACGTAATATGGTCATAAGTAGCACAAGATTCCCTCGCAAAAGAGGCGATCTCCGGACGGTCCAACCGCCAACCAAATTGATCATGTGCTCATTGACGCAAGACATGCGTCAAATATTCTGGATGTACGAACATTCAGAGGGGCAAACGTCAACTCTGACCATTTCCTCGTGGTAGCACGATTCAGAGCCCGACTGTCCAATGTCAGAAAGCTGCACCAGCCAACAAATAGGATTTTTGACTTTGGACGCCTGACCACAACGGAGATTGCCAGAGCCTACGAAGAGCAATTAAGCGAGAGACTCTCCGGTATGCCTACGTCAAACACCAACGCCAACGAGATGGGGTTGCATTGCCGCTCGGCCATCAAAGAGGTAGCGGAAACCACCTTAGGCTATTTACCATCCCCGACAAGAAACCCGTGGTATGATGGCGAGTGCGCAGAAGAAACGTGCAACCGACGAGGCGTACCAAAAAGAGGAGTACCGGGCTAGAAGACGGGAGGAGAAGAAGCTCTACGCCCGAAGAAAAGGTCTCTCGGAACCTCCCAGCTCAAGGACATCGAAGAGTCTGTGGATAGACAAAAAATAGGGGTTTATAAAAAAGCCAAAAGCCTGGCTTCAGGCTCTAAGAAAGGCACCCAGGGTCTTCGAAATCGTGAGGGTAGCCTTGTTACTGACCCGCAGGGAATAGTGGATGTTTTTAAGCAGCACTTCCAACAACTGCTTAATGGGCCTGACAAGGAGAGAGTGATAGGGAATCAAGAAATCCCAACTTCAGTCGATGAAGTAGTCCTCCCACCTAGCTTTGAAGAAGTCGGAACAGCCATTAAAAGGCTGAAGAACCACAAAGCCGCAGGCTCCGATGGCCTAACATTAGAGCTCTTCAAGGCCGTTGGCGATATTCTGGTGGGGAGCATGCACCAGATCACCTGTAAAATTTGGGAAGACGAAAGCATGCCCGACGACTGAAATATCAGCTCCACATGCCCCATCCACAAAAAAGGCGATCTCACCTTTTCATCGATTTCAAAGCCACATACGACGGCATTCGTCGCAATTAGCTATTCGATGCGATGGCCGAATTCGGGATCCCAAGAAAACTGATCCGGTTGTGTCGCACCACGCTAACACATACGCAATGCACCGTACAGTTCGGCTCAAAGATTTCTGAGCCGTTTGAAACTTGTACTGGATTTCGGAGCGCTGTCGTGTGACTTCTTCAATCTGGTACTGGAGAAAATAGTGCGGAGGGCAGCTGTAAACCCGGAAGGCACTATCTTCTACAAGTCGGTCCGACAAGTGACAAGTGACATCGACATCGTCGCGCGTTCTCAACGTGCCGTAGTGGAGGCTTGTACGGCGATTGAAGAACAGGCCAAACGAACTGGTCTCAAGGTCAACGAGGACAAAACGAAATATATGCTGTCGAACAAAAAACGTTCCATCACACACCACCATGGACAACATTTCACGATCGACAGGTACAATTTCAAGGTAGTGAACTCCACAAACGACATCACAGTGGAGATCCGTCGTAGAATCGCCCTTGGCAACCGGTGCTACTTCGGTTTGTCCAAACAACTGAACTCAAAACTCATGAATCGAAGGACCAAAATCATGCTCTACAAAACTCTTATTTTGCCGTTCCTGCTCTATGGAGCCGAAAGCTAGACGCTAAGCAAAACTGCAGAGTAGATTCTTGGTACCTTAGATGGATGGAATAGAGATGTCCGCGCTCTCAAAAGCGGACGGTGGCTACATAGTGAACAGGTGGCTACAACATAATGCCATCAAACAACACAGCCTGAGACGCGACAAAAGAGGCGGATGAGACTTCAGCAACAGGCTACTGTCGTAAAACACCGCTCCACTGTCGCCTCAGTCGATCTCACCGCTGTAAAATTAGCAACAGCTGAAGAAAAACTAACAACAACTGCAGCTACAAAAAAAAACGTATAAAAGCCTTCTTATGACGTCGAATACGAATCAAAGTATGGCGAGGGGAGATTCTCCTACGGTGGTAGTGAGAACCCCTTCAAAGCTTTAACGACATCCGAATCGGATGATGCAGAAGAAGATGAAAGGGAAGACCTGGAGAAGAGCCAGAGAGGAAGGATCTGGAACAACAACAACAATAAAACAATAAAAAACAACAACAACAACAACACCAACCAAAACAATGGCAGCAACAACAGCAGAAGAGGCAGCAACAACAACAGCAGCAGAAGCACCAACAACCACAACAGTAGCAGAAGCAGCAACAACATCAACAGCAACACAGACACAACAGCAGATCCAACAACAGCGGAACCAGAAAAAAGAAGAGAGATATCCACCACTAAACGTCTTCGGACTTGAGACTAAAGAGGTCGACGTACTGTGTAAGTTGGCCACCAAAAACTATTTTTTTATTTAATATAAAGGGCCCTTAAGGCTGTCTGTCCACTGCTTATCAGTAACAGACTACCGTGCTATAAAAGAAAAGCTAGCGGCTGCAGGGGCCGAGTTTTTCTCGTACACCCCAAAAGGGGAAAAGTGCAGACCATCCTCCTTAAGGACTTGGATCCCGATATTGATCCCGAGGAGATCCTCGCTGTGCTGCGCCAGGTGCAGAGCGACGATGATACGATGACACGACGAAAAAGTCGAGGACAGGGCTATGCTCACATGCGTACTCTGCAAGATCAACGGGCACCCTGCTAGCTATCGGGGATGTCCTAAAGTCCAAGAAATAAAAAAAGCAAAAAGGATCAAAACAAAATGAAAATGGTAGGAACGAGTACAACAGGCAGTGCAGAAGGTGGTCCGGGTCCCAGTGGTCAGGCAATTTGAAGCTGATCTGGATCTGAAGACTCCTGCTCTCTGTTCAGTGGCAGATCGCTCAGCTCCAAAAACGGTTCCAAGAGCAAGCAGCGCTAGTAGAATTGATCTACTCGACGGTGTTTGCCGTACCAAACGCATCATTTTTGATGGCTGCGCACGCAGCTAATCAGTGCTAATCAGTGAATGTGAATTCAATATAAAGAACAATAGAACGAAAACTAACACTTGGTAATATTTTGCAAACCCATAATCCAGACGTGCTGATGGCCAGTGAGACTAAGCTGAACCAGACGCGCAAACTCTGATAGAAGCATTACCACGTAATTCGAAGAGACCGGCCCTAATCCATTCCAAGAGACGGGGTCGCTCTCTTAATCTGCCTTTGTCATAGTAGTGTAGTGCGAAGATTTCAAGTGCTAGAAACGTGTATTGTATGCATTCCTCTCCAGGGTGGAAAGCGGTTGTATGTGATCGCGATCTACGCAGCTGACAATCCTGCTCTCAATCGGAACTTCATTTTAGAACTCGATACTCTTTTCACTAGCCTACGACTGAGCTCGGAGGAAAAATTATTATATCATTGCTAGGGATTTGAATTCCAAGCATAGAGAATGGGGCAATAGAGTGCATAACGACAGGGGGACCCCACTGTATAACTGGTTGGCAGAGCACAATATTCAGTTCAAGCTAGATTTCCTTGCATCTGATAGGCCATCATACCCCAGATCCGTATCCTATCTGGATCTGTTGCTGATAGACAGACGACTGTCGATACTAGACGTGGAAAGACGCACACGGAACTGTTTAACTGCGGTTGAGTACGAGAGTGATTACTGCGGCCTCTTCGCGGCTATTCAGCTTCCGAACGAGGTGGAAGAACTGGAGGAGTATGTCCAGAGGAATCCTTATAATTACAATAAGACCCGCTGGCCTCGCTTCTCCAGGACGTTATCCACAGAACTACGTTCGAGTGGGATCAATCCTCCATCAAACGGAAACCTAACGAACGAAGAGGTTGACAGGTACCTCATACAAATGGACGACGTAATTAAACGTACCATGGACAAGACTATTCCGAAGGTAGTACAAATCGATGACAGCGATGTTTATCGAAATGCTAACATCGATGCACTTCACGTGCACAAAAGTAGGCTGCTGTCAAGACTCAAACTCTTGCACAGGCGGTTTACAGATCCACAAAATGCGAAAGTCAGGGCATTGAAGTCGAAGATCAAGAACCGCAAACAGTTAATTCATATAAATTATAGATTGGCTATAAGCTTGCACTGGGGCAATAAGATCCGGGCTGTACGATCTAACAACCCGGGTATGTTCCCACAAGTATTGTAAATAAAATATTTCGGAGGAAAGATCAAAACGACATTCAGGCCGTTAGACTTCCCAGGACGACAAATAACCAAAAACTACTGATTTCAGTTGACATCGACATAGATGGGGCTTCAACCACGAAGAAGTCATTGTCTAGTAAATGACTTCTTCGTGGTTGAAGATCCCCAGGAGAAGGTGAAAGCAACTGGTGCTGTGCTCCAGCGAGTATATACGGTTAACGAGGTTAGTAGGCCGAATCAATACCTGGAGCACAGAACCTCGCTAAACCATTTCGATATCCAAAACGAGATATGGCGATCTGAGAATCTCGGTTTCACCAGGTTCAGTGACGAGAACATGGTAAATAATGCCGTCGCCGATGATGGAAATCACATCTTGATTTCTTAAGAAGATCTGCAGGGTATCTGAGTAATGCTTATTACCCGACACACTGACAAACAGCTGTTGTACAATCCCTAAACGGGACGAAGACAAATCTATACCGAATCTATACGATCTCCGGACCCCGCATGGGATACGCCCACAAACTGGGTCAAGTTCGGCATAGTTGAACAGCAGGGACGGTCGTTAGATGTGAAAAGTGTAATAATATATCTTGGCATTTGGTTGAAATATTTGTATTTTGACAAACATAGATATTGCTCTGACGAAAACTAAAAAGGCTTTTGCTGTGGCAAGGGCGTTGTTTTACAGCAACCAACTTAACACCAGAGTGAAGGTAATCTGCCACATGGCTCTCATCCGGCCACTGTGGTTCAATGTGAGTCCTTCCCAGATGGAAAAGATGAGGTTGTGCGAAAGACAGTGTCTTCGCACTTGTCTCCGGTTGTATCGTACACCCGAGTCTGAGTACAAGAAGTTCTATCCTAACGAGGTCCTGTACAACGAGGCAAACTTTAACAGGATAAAAAATTGTACTATTAAGTTGATCAGAAGGCATATTGCACGAGCTATGACTTCTTCCAACAGTCTGATCCTTGGTGCTTATTACCCCAATGTTATGTTTCATAAGAGAGTGCGCCTCACCGGCTTTAATCCTCCTGAGGCGTTCCTCTATTTCAACACAATTGACATAATACAGGCGACTCCAATACGAACGGAATGTCGCTCACAGTCACGAGAATCTCCTCCGGTTCTGTAGAGCGATCTCTGCTCGAGACAGGAGAGAGTCTGCCAAAAAACGTCAATTTTACTGGTGGTTACACCAAAACCAGTCCCTATCGCCGTCAGTTCAAAATTACCTGGTAGTTCAATCTTAAAACAAAAAATGCAAAAAAAAAATGATATAAGACACAAATCAAAAAAAGGTGCACCACGGCGCGTAAATTATATATGTATGTTAGGCATATATATATAAGATATACGCCCTGGTGCACGTGTCCGTATTTTGACGGACATAGTTAAGATAGTTTATAAGTTGTTTATGTTAGGTTAAGTATTTGACGGACATAGTTAAGATAGTTTATAAGTTGTTTATGTTAGGTTAAGTTAGTTTAATATAGGTTAAGATACATAGATAAATTAAGCCAAGTTTTTTACAAGTTGTCTTGGCTGTAAAGACCAAAAACAGACTAAGTCGACAGGCACATTTCAATTAAGATCAGAATATCTTATAATACCCGCTTAGGGTCAGTAGGTTAGACGTAAGAACACGATTGTTAAGTTAGTTAAGCTAGTTTTAAGTATTTTTATCTAAAATAATCTGTGCCATATCCCCTCAAGATGGAAACAAGTCAAAGGTGTATTTATACCCAAGGCGGGTTAAAGCTCCCACGTACAAAAGGATCATAAACCTACCAGCTTAGTTTACTTTCTATTAAAAAATCTAGAAAGACATACCTACATTTAAGATCTACTAAACTCGCAAATCTCAACATGCATACAATAAAAGCAGATCCGTAGAAACGGCCCTCCACTCCTTAGTACGCACTACTGAGAATTCACTAAACTTCAAGGAATAACCATGGTTGCATTCATGGACATTGAAGGAGCTTTTAACAACATCTACCCACATACAATTGTATAGGCACTGGAAGAACTAGAAGTAAAAGCGGCACTGGTAGCACTAAAAGACCAACTACTCACAAGTAGAGTAATTAATGCTACTTTGTTAAACGCCTCCGTAATAAGTCGAACCAGGAGAGATATACCTCAAGTAGAAGTACTCTCCCCTCTTCTCTGGAATATGGCAGTAAATAAACTGCTACTACTGGAGAAGGCGGGCTGCGAAACTATTGCTTATGCGGACGATGTTGCCATAGCCTTCTCAGGAAAATATCGCCAAGTTTTGATAGATCTAAAGACCGAAGTCGTCCTTTTCACTAGGAAATATAAGATTCCCACTATCAACCCTTGATTCTAAATGGCACCAGTATACCGTTCTCATATAAGGCGAAATACCGAGGCCTTAATCGACTGCCGTGCATCTCTAAACGATATATCCGAACAGTTCAACATTCGCCTATGCTGGGTGCCAGGCCATAGAGACATAAGTGATGTCAGTTGATAGCATCTCTTGTAACATAGGTACCCCTATTACTACCTTTAAGCTACAGCTCAATAATCTCTACGAAAAGAAAGTCAACGCCAGATGGTCGACAGGTAGTACCCCTCTAAATGTTAGCACATCCAGGATATTTGACGCAAGCCTTGCGTCAATTAGTACATGGTCGATTTAGTTGGCGGTTCGACGGTCCGGAGATCACCAGGTTCCTGTGTGGATCCTTTTGCGAGGGTGACCTTGTAAACGATATTACGTGCTGTCGCAGTCTGTCTACACCAGCAGCTTTATACGAATTAGTGTCAATATCGCTATATTGACATCGTCTATGTTTGTTTCATAGCAGTCTAGGGTCTCTGTGAGTTCATCGGCTGCATATGAACTGTTAAGGGACCTCACATTCCACGTGCATAACCGAAAGTCATTGTCCTTTTTCCGTTGGCGGCAGGTTTTTGTTTATTTTTATTTTAGGGTCCCGACCTAATCTTCGAAAGCAGGAAGCACCTGAGTACTGGAGTTGTGGATATCGCGACAGTTGACCTGTTCTAATACCAAAAAAGACAGCGATTGCACTCTAGTCCGGGATACATTTAAATTTCAGATAAACAGAGAATCATTAGTTGATCGTGAGGCCCGCCTTATCCTAAACCGGGATAGACATAGAGCTAAAGCTTTCTGAATTTTAAAAGGAAAATTAGAAGAAATTCTTCCTCCAACCGAACTACACGTCTCTTCTTACAGATGATCCGAAATCCAAACAACTTCTGCGCAACATATGTACGTCGTTATAATAATTCTTCATGCCTACATTTAAAATACCACTTCGGCCCGATGATCACAAATTTCTATGATCTGCGTCACCACGGTGTTCAAGTGACGCACAGCCAATTGATAGTGATATAGACAGATCTCTACAATGTGTGTATTGCCTAATGAAAAAGCAGCTGTAAACATTATATATAAACCCATCCTGTATTATAGTCTAATCATAATAGCGATATTATTAATCACTCCAGACTGACACCACATTAGAAGCCGGGAGGGTCGCTTGTAATTAACAAATTTATACACAAATTTCGTCATAGCACTGATTTTGAAAATTGTTGAAAACAGCTGTCAAAGTTTTACTAAACGTTTAACATCACACACACGACCAATGAAAAAGGTAATATAGATATTACATTGAATTCTGTGTATCAATCATCATTACTGTCTCCTGGTGTTAATTATTGCGTTCCTTAGACAAACATCGAACTCTGTCGAAGGACCAAACTGACTATAAGGCACTAAACATCACATGCTTTTGTTTTTCTAAATTCTGAAAGTCTTATCTTATGTATGCTCCCTACTACTACTACTACTTATATTACTACTACTACTATTATTATTATTACTACTACTACTACCACTATTACTACAACTACTACTGCCTACAGAGACTTTTGGTATGCTGCTGATATTCGGCAGAAGAGTTATAGATCGAAGTTTCATCGGAGTGATGGTGTCTTTTCTCCGCTTAGGAATCGGCTGTAGTGTAAGTGTAGAAGAACAATAAACGATATTCCATTGATTACAATTCAAACCCTCAGCCAAGCAATATCGAACGATTTATTCGCTTTCAAATATACTATATTTTAATTTGCATGTAATAGAAAAAAATAATTAAAGCATAACCGGACACACGCTGATAATAAGTAGGGTGTGAAGCACTTTAATTTAAATGAATAAAGTTAAGGTTGCAGTCCGTTATCACAACAGAAAAGCGTGGTGTTAAATTAATTCGATAATTTAAATTAATAACCACACTTCACAAGAATATAAACTCTATAAACTCTGCCAAGTGACACATTAAATAAGGAAATTAACTGAAGGGAGGCTGCCGGATAATGTCTCATTACGAGACTGAACTAATAGTCTATTTTGCAGCTGTGAACGATTCCACTCAAAGATTTTTATATCACATGGTTTATGGTTATGTGTTAATTTTCGAATTTATAACCGAAATGTTTTGGGAAGAACGATACTTTTATTGGGAGCACATTAGCTAATTACTAGGCACACGGTTTATCGTATGTCTTATGTCATCTAACCAGCGTCTTATAATATATTTGTTTCGATATTTTTGCGAAGAGATACTAATGGGTAGTAAAAGTTTATTGGTTCCGAAACTCGTAATTTTAAGTACACAGGGTGATGATAAATCAAATTGGATGTCAACATACAGAATGCATTTGATTGCTTTTATCACTTACAACCAGACCTACATATATCAGCATCTATTAAAAGGAAGCCTTAATAGACATGTTTCACGATACGAGTAGCCATTGCTTTTGTATTTTTGAATGTCCATTTCTGTGGATTCTCAGAGTGGGTGTGTGCATTGACTCCTAACACGTACAGTCGTTATTGATTCTTAAGTTATAAAATGATATTATTATAGCGAAGTACACACTCGTTATTTTCCGGTAGGCCTTCACTAATGGATCTGTTTTTAACTAACACCGTAATAGACCAGGTGGTGGCCAGGTGGGAGACAGGTAAGCGTTTCTCGTATCGAAACGGCTGCGTCCAGAAAAGGAAACAACCTTTCTCTGTAATACTTTGTCAGGGTAAAGTCTCTAGTGGCGAGATCTTTGTAGCGAACTCCTTCCCAGTGTTGAGAGTTTTAATACACATTCGTTGCTGTTCGATCATTTTTATTTCACATTCAAAGATTATAAATGCATGCTTTTAATATAAAAATAATGTATAATATATGCCTCCCTCGTGGTGAACCAGGCAACCAAGTCAAAAATACTCATGTGGCGAAGTCAGAGGGAGTCCATTCTATGCAACAATGGTCTGAATAATGCACACTATATAGAATTTGTATTGGAAACCAGCAGTGGTAAAGCCGATTCCTAACAGGGAAAAGACACGACTAATACGATCAATTATCGGTCGATAAGTCTTCTGCTGAATGTCAGCTAGGCACACCACAAGGTGCTGCGAGGTAACAGTTGGCTTCCTATTATTTATTTATGTTTTATCTACAAGTTACTTATGAACTAACAGAGGTGGTTACTAGGGTCATCCACGATCACCACGATGTTATTTTTCCTTGTAGAATCGGTTGTAGAATTGGGTAAGACCAGTTCGTTCGGCGTATCAAGGCGGAAAGATATTCCTTAATCCACCTTTTGTAAAATCCCTGAGCATACATTTGCGATAAGCGTTGATATGTGCAGATCCATATTTTGATGATAAGTACTTAATAATATTTAATCTGATAACTAGCGCATTCTGAAGTTCTAATATTAATATTACTCCTAAAATGTTGAGAGATTTTGCATTATATATCTTCACATTATTGAAGTTAACTGGAACAATTTTTGGGTAACTAATTTGTTTGCATACATGAAGAATATAACATTTTTCAACTGATATAATTGTTTATTAGAGTCCGATATTTTACGCCAGAGCTCAAGGTCTGCTAAGATGTCACTGAAAATGCTAGAAGTAATGTTTTGTGAAAATTATTAGATTATCGACATAAATACAATAATTTACTGTCACGAAGTTTGAAAATATGGCATTGATTTAGTAGAATTAGTAAAATTAAACATCTTAGACCCAATTTTCCATTTATACAGTTTGTTTTAAATAACTTGTATGCCAATTCGATCGAATGATTTTTCAAAATCAATATTGCCGACAATATGCAGCAGTGCGTCGATTGTGTCCTGGTCATGCTGCAACCTGTCAAACGACAATTCATTTATCTTTTTCCAGGTACCAGAGTAACCTGTTAGACACAATTTATTCTAACATTTTTCAAGTGCATGGAAGCAAAGATATGGGACGATATCCAGTTATTTCTGTATGTTCTGTGATTGACTTTGGTACTGTAACAAAGGTCGCAGTTTTCCATACTTGTTGGATGATACCAATAGTGTTAAATAAATTAAAGAGGTGGTATTTGAGGGAGGGGGGACTGTCAATTCTGACTGACAATTCTGTCGAAACCTAGGGTATTTTCTTTGGCTGAGTTGATACAAGACAATAGTTCGGTCATATTGATAGGGTAATAGGGATCAATTTCGAGGCAGTGGATTCCGCTTGGTATGCCGTGTCAGTTGCCATAGTGTTTTTGGCAGTGAGAAAGTTTATATCGAAATTGGAGTTGCCTGAGTACTTCGACCATGTTTGAGCAAAATGCAAAATGCTCCGAAATGGAGGAGTTATGATTTGGTCCCCAGATTTGATGGTATTGATAGGACGTGGTGTATAATGTCCTGGCAGGGTTTTAATATCGGCCCAGATTTTTTGGAGATGAGTTTGGATTTATATTGGCTGTGAAAGTTTCGAAACAATTTTGCTTTGCGATAGCTTAGTAAATTTTGGTTAGGCAGGTGTTTTTAAAACTTGCCCAAGCTGCTTGTTTTTGGTAGCGCAATGTTTGTAGTTCTTGGTTCAACCAGCGAACGATTCTTTTGCATTGGATCCCTTTGGTTTGAGGTATAGAGAAGTTGACAACGTAGCGCAAAGATTTCGTGACAGTAGCTGCCTCTTTGAGTTTTGGTTTAGTATAGTTTCCAGTTAGCTCGGTCGGATTGGAACTTTGGGAATGGTTTTGTTGCTGGATGTTTTGAGTCCAGTGTTATATTAATAATACTCGGGTAGTGATATCTGCCGTGCAGGTGTGGAAGTGTTTTCCAGTTGGTATTTGGAAGAGGTGGTGGAGATATTAGCGAAAAATCAAGGTGTGTAAAAGTCTTGAGGGTGGAGAAGTGTGTTGGACTCCCATCATTTAGAATGGAAAGGTTGGAATGGGATATTAAGTGTTCTATAATTGAGGCCGTCAGCACAAAAGTGGTGTAACCCACATTTTTCGCTAATTGCTGGTCTGGTGTTACATATATTCCTTATATTACCAACTATCAATGCAAAAATGTTGTCAGCCAGTTTTTTGATATTCGAAAGCAGATGAAGCTGAAAAAATAGTTTTTGCCCAGAGCACAATATAACAAAATTATCAAACAAAAGTGGTTTAAGTTGAAAAAATAAGTTGTTTTAGAAACACTCACTCGGATTTTACTATTTTTTTACTATTGAAGAGGTAGTTAGGTTGGTTTGGTCTAATAGAAAACAATCTTGGAAAAATATACGTTCCAGAAAACTTGCTTGAATTAATTAAAACGTCTTGAAAAAGGCAACCATTCAAGATAATACAAATGATTGCAAGTGAGTTTGTTTTCTTCCAAATCGATAAAAAATATAACCAACGTTACTAACCATGGAGTGGTTGAAAGTTCACTGGCTAAGATTGCATAAAATCCATCAATTTTCAATTATGTATAAATACTCTAACAATGAAGATGTCCTCTTTAACGGAATCAGTGTTAAAAAAAAGGCAATCAGTGACCATAACACAACTATTTGCATTGGAATTGTTTGCACTTCATCCCACCAGTTTTTATAACAACCTGAATTCAAACCTTCAACAGTGTCAGGGATGAGTTTCATGATGAAACAGATGATGAATAGCTCTTGTACCATGTATTTTGATTGATTACTTAATAAACTTGTCATTTAGTGGTGTAATTTGATTATTATTTTAAATTTGACCAAAATATTATAAATGAAAAAGTGGTGCAATCCAAATTTCTTCCTATAATATTAACATAATAAATACAAAATTACACAGCTATTGTAAATTCGGAGCTTCGTTTTATAAATTAAGAACAAAACAATTAAAATAATGTTCTTAAAAGAAATAAAATTCAAAAAGATATTTACCAAATTTAAAATCCCAATTCTCTGCTAATTAAATAGTTTGGGGTTACACCACTTTTGCGCTGATAGCCTCAATTCTACTTTTACTTTTTTAAGTAGATGAGCAGCATAAGGGGTTCGAATCTTTAAAGTCGCCCAGTAATAAAATAACAGTACCAATATTGTGGACAAGGCTATCTGTACAGCGAAATTACGGTTAATTTAGTTCTAAATGTTAATTCAACTGTGACCGCTGATATAGGTGAATAATCTGTACGATTTTGTGGTGGATGGATTTGTGAACTAGATGTCCTGTGTCTTGTTTTGCCTGTATGTTTCCATTGAGATTGTGGAAATACGCTGTATTGTCTTTGGGAGGATTTGGGGTTCAAGAAGTAAGTATATGTGTTTCTTGCAGTGCAACAATTGAAGATTGAGATTGATTTTGAAATTGTAGGTAGGATGAGAAATTGTAACTCATGAAGGTTATTTAAGTACCCATTCATATGCCATTGCAAAATTGTCAGGTTTTGCTTGCATGAGGTTTGAGGAGATGAGTTGTTGTTAGAATAATTTTGGTGATGTACGAATGATTTGTTACTGTGTCTCGGATGTTGAAGCGGTCATTTTTTCCCGAGAAACATAGACAGAGGTTTGTGGTTGCTTATTGTTTTGTTATTATATTCAGTCATTTTCTTAGTGAGGAGAATTTAATTAAGATGAGGTGAGAGTTGAAGGGAGGAATTGTTGGAGGGAATTGCGTGGAGGATATGTTGCGAGAAGAGAACACATCGTGCGAGTACATACATGAGGAGCATATGGTGGAAGATTGCATTCGGTCACACTACACTGCTTTTAATTTAGGGACGCAGTTTGACTTTGTCGCAGTTCGTTGACTATTGTATCATGGTTCTCTTGGTAGTAATATTCACAATAAACAGGGAGAAACAGAAATTAATAAACTGGATCTTTAAATCTTACGTTTGTTTGAAGCCAGGCCTATCTTTTCGGCGAAAGCACCTTTTAGTGCTTGTCTTATCACAGTCATTTCAGCTTTCTGTAGTTCATCCAATGTCAATGATCCGGTACGCCGAGTATTGTGGTTGATAGAAGCACGCAGGTTATCGAAAGCCGTAGTAGACACCAGTTAAAGAGCTTTTGTGGACAGAATACATTCGACGAACAAGGAAAGTGTGTCGAAACATATTGCGCTTTAAGTTCTTCCTTCGTGTTGGTAATATTTTCTTTCTCGACAGGCATGTAAGAGGCCGTGTAAAAAATTCATGTCCTTTAAACCACGACCCGCAGTGCAGTCGCACATTCGTCGTTGAACAGTAAGATTTGGAGCAAGGAACCATTAGTAAGGCAAATGATTTCTTGGCAGATGGCGGAAACAAGTCCACTGCAGACGGCAGTATTACATAATTTATCCCACAATGAGACTGCGAAAAATATAACTTCCAAAGATTCACGACTTACTTACTTTCTTACTTATCAGGCCGGCGACCCATGGAGGGTCCGAGCCTGAGCAATTGATGACTTCTATCGTTGACGGTCGTGAGCACGCAGCTTCCAGTTATCAAGACCAAGCTGTCTTGCATCCGAGATTACTTGGTCTTTATACCGGAGATTCGGTCTTCCTCTCCTTCTCGAACCAGTAGGCTCGGATTCAAAGACCCTCTTTGCTGGAGCATTGTTGTCCATGCGCTCGATGTGGCCGTACCAGTGCAGTCGACGGATTTTTGCCTTCCGGACTACATCCACATCCTGGTACAGCTCGTAGAGTTCGCGGTTATGTCTTCTCCTCCATTCGCCTTCCTCGCAGACGGGACCATATATCCGACGTAGAATTTTTCTTTCGAAGGTACCAAGAATCAGCGCTGCAGTTTTGCTTAGCGTCCAGCTTTCGGCTCCAAAGAGCAGGACTGGCAAAATAAGAGTTTTGTTGAGCATGATTTTCGTCCTTCAAGTCAAGAGTTTTGAGCCCAGTTGTTTCGACAAACCGAAGTAGCACCGGTTGCCAAGGGCGATTCTACGACGGATCTCTACTGTAATGTCGTTTGTGGAGCTCACGTTTGCCCCGAGGTAGACAAACTCCTTCACTACCTCGAAATTGTAGCTGTCGATCGTGAAATTTTGTCCAAGGTGGTGTGTGACGGAACGTTTTTTGGTCGACAGCATATATTTCGTTTTGTCCTCGTTGACCTTGAGACTAGTTTGTTTCGCCTGTTCTTCAATAGCCGTAAAAGACTCCACTACGGCAAGTTGAGAACGCGCGACGATGTCGATGTCATCTGCGTACCCCAACAGTTGGACAGACTTATAGAAGATAGTGCCTTCGGTGTTTACAGCTGCCCTCCTCACTATCTTCTCCAGTACCAGATTGAGGAAGTCAGACGGCAGCGCATCTCCTTGCCGAAATCCAGTGCAAGTTTCAAACGGCTCAGAAATCCTTGAGCTGCACGGTAAATCGCGTATGTGTTAGCGTGGTGCAACCGGATCAGTTTTCCCCGGATCCCGAAATCGGCCATCGGCTTTGAAACCGATGAAAAGGTGGTGCGTATCGATTTGAAACTCACTGGTCTTCTCCAGTATTTGTCTTAGTGTGAAGATTTGGTCTATAGTCGATTTGCCGGGGCGAAAGCCGCATTGATACGTGCCGATTAGTGCGGTGCAAAACGGCTTTAGACGTTCACACAGTACGCTGGACAGGATCTTGTAGGCGACGTTTAGCAGGGATATACCTCTATAGTTGTTGCAAGAGCTAAGATCGCTTTTTTTGTGGATAGGGCATACGGAGCTGATATTCCAGTCCTCGGGCATGCTTTCGTCTTCCCAAATTCTACAGATGATCTGGTGCATGCTTCCCACCAGAACATCGTTACCGGCCTTGAAGAGCTCTGAAGGGAGGCCATCGGAGCCTGCGGCTTTGTTGTTCTTCAGCCTTTTAATGTCTGTTCCGACTTCTTCAAAGCTAGGTGGGAGGACTACTTCATCGACAGGAGTTGGGATTTCCTGATTCCTTATCACTCTCTCCTGGTCAGGCCCATTAAGCAGTTCTTGGAAGTGCTGCATAAACACACCCACTATTCCCTGCGGGTCAGTAACAAGCTACCTTCACGATTTCGAAGAGGCTGAAGCCAGGCTCTTGGCTTTTTTATAAAAGGCCCCTATTTTTTGTCTATCCCTAGACTCTTCGAAGTCCTTGAGCCTCTCGTCTTCTAGCCCGGTACTACTCTTGCGCTGCTCTAGTCTTCCGTAGCAGCGCTTTTTAGTATACCTCGCCATCATACCACGGGTTTCTGTCGGGGCCCTAAGCTGGTTTCCGCTACCTTTTTGTTGCCGAGCGGCAATGCAACAACATCTCGTTGGCGTTGGTGTTTGACGTAGGCATACCGGAGAGTCTCTCGCTTAATTGCTCTTCGTAGGCTCTGGCAATCTCCGTTGTGCTCAGGCGTCCAATGTCAAAACTCCTCTTTGTTGGCTGGTGCAGCTTTCTGACATTGGACAGTCGGGCTCTGAATCGTGCTGCCACGAGGATATGGTCAAAGTCGACGTTTGGCCCTCTGAGAGATCGCCTCTTTTGCGAGGGAATCTTGTGCTACTTATGACCATATTACGTCCTGTCGCAAAGTCAATGAGTCGGAAGCCGTTATCTGTTGTCGTGTCATGGAGGCTGTGCTTTCCGATCACTCCGCCAAAGATGATTTCCTTATCGATTTGGCATTGAAGTCTCCGAGCACCATTTTGACATCGTACTTCGGACAGGCTACGTCCAAGAGGTCGTAATAGTCCTCTTTGGCGGAGTATTCAGCCTCATCGGTAGGGGCATGTACACATATAAGGCTGATGTTGCAGAATCTGCCTTGGATACGGATAACAGCCAGGCGATCGCTTATCATTCCCTCAGCGAATACGCATCCAAATATGTGCAACCTTTTGTGACAGCTGTAATATATGTCGCACTCTTTCTTCTTCATTATTCTGTACTGCGTAAGGATCTTTTCCAGTTTATGAGCGGTGCATTTAGTGTAGAGTGTTCTTACGTCCCAGGAGCACACTCGCAAATCGTTGCCCTTTTTCGCGCCGTGTCGTCGTTGTTGTGATTCCGTCCGTAGATCCGAGGCAGTTTGCTCTCTCGCACAACCACACGGGAGTCGTTGCATACATTAGTTCACCTCACAACGGGTGCTCTGGATTCTATTCAATGAGCGCCGCTAGGAGGCCGTATGTCAACGTGATCTATGGATCGCTGCTGGCATCCCGCCAAAGTGGGGGCGATCTGCAATTTTGCCCTGTGTGCACAGACCCTACCCCAGATTCACGACAGTTATCTTTATTGGCGCCAATTTTATGACCTCTTTAAACAACTTCGTATTAAAGCTTCTTGTTGCTGTGCTGCTTTTGACGGTTACTGTCGAAGGTGAGACCTGCACATATTCGCAGTATTTCCTTTTCTGAGACCGGTGGTATTGCGTTACTATTCCCTTTGGTAAAGCTGTTCACTTTTACACAGATGCATCCAAGACTGATGATGTAGTAGGAAGCGGCGTTTTCTCGGAGGGTCTACACCTGAACAAATCAGTTCTTCTACCCAATCACTACATCGTCTTCCAAGCGGAAGATTAGCGAAGCCCTGGCTAACATGGAACGTGATATCCGTCCGCGATATCTGCCTTTTCACTGATAGCCAAGCACCAATTAAATACCTGGCATCGTTCTCTATAAACTCTAAATTAGTAATCGACTGCTGCGTATCTCTTAACGAGATATCAGAACAGTTCAACATTCGCCTGTGATGGGCTGAGACTGCAAGGCTGATAAAATCGGAACACCGCCGCTAGACTGCCATTTGATAGTATCTCTTGTAATATAAGTACTCTTGTAATATTAGCACCTTCAAGCTACAGCTCAATAATCTCTACGCAAAGAAAGTCAACGCCAAATGATCTAAAGGTATTACCAGTCCAATCTCAAAACAAATCTGGTCCAAACGAGATCATAAAAGATCAAGCGATCTTATTTCCCCAAAGAGGTCCAAAATTAGAACTGCAGTGTGTATAATGACCGGACACTGGCTCCTAGGCCTTCACGCAAAAAGACTAGGCATATTTTCCAACGACTTCAACAGAAGCTGCCTAGACGAAAAAGAGGACTAAAACATTCACCACCTCCTTTGCCACTGTCCTGCTCTTGCTTCAAACAGGAAAGCCACCATAGGCTCCTAATTCTTCGACAGTGTAAGCGACCTCAGCAAAACACCAGTCAAAGCGCTAGCCAAATTTGCTGAGAGTACCAAATGGCTGTCCTAAACCCCGTTCATCATTCTTTCTCTCTATCTGAACACCCACGTGGCGGTACAATGGGCCTACTCTGGCCTATGTGCATTAATGCCACTTTCTACCTACCTACCCACGTGTTGTATCTGTAAGTACAGCTTACAAGTATAGCTCTCTCTCTCTTCACATATCCATTTATGCACATACACAACTGTTACCCACTTGATGTAATAGATATTAAGAGCAGTATATATTCAACCATGGACTAACCAACACTTAATAAAAATAAAGACAGTCTTTTTATCACAGATATGTGTCATTAAATTCTCGAATTAGTCAATTTACTTACTTCATGCCAATTAAAACTGAAAACATTATGCCAGAAACAAAATCGGTGTCCTTGCCAATGTGGGGTACGTCAATTGCGCCCTTATCATCACTCTCACCTTTAAACCTAAAAAGCTTGCATTTACCAGTCGCGTGGAAAAAATTGCAATGCCTATTTAAAATCTACATGCGTGCATCAAATTTAGAAAGCCGGGATGATAAACGAAAAGCCGCTTTAATTCTTCATTATGTGGGACATGAATACCTTGAAATTTTTCACTCGTTTAATGAAAATTTGGATACGATAACATTTCAAAAAATTATAGAAAAATTTGATTCTTATTTTCTGCCAAAAGTGAACATATTAATGAAACTATATATGTACATTTTTCACCACAATGCAAGGACCTACAGAGTCGATTGATGAATTCGTTACTCTTCTCAAGAATCTAAGTTCAATGTGTGAATTTAGTGCTGATGATCTAGTACGTGACATATTCATTTGTGGCTTAAGCAATTATTTAGGGCACCTCAAAGAAATATTGCTCAACGAAGGGAAAATAAATCTCGATAAGGCCAATGAAATCGCAAGAAGCATGGAAATTAATAAGGGGCATATGCAGCAACTACATCAACAACAACATCCGAATCAGAGTTTTGTTGGAGCCTTAACAAGAAGTCCAAGTTCAAATCAAAGTTATCATCGAAATTCTGACACGGCAAACAAAAACACATACGGTCTAAATAAAACATCCACAAGTAATGTCAAATTCATCACAGTCAAATTTACATCATAACGCACACCACCAATCTTCTTCAAGAGGCTTTACACATCAACATTTAAACAATCAACACCTAACACACACAAAGTCACTCTCCATCACATGCTATCAGTGTAAAGGAAAAAGCCATTTTGCTGATGAATAGAAAGTGACTTAAAACGTTTGGTACAACTTAAAGTCATTAAAAAGGTATCTGAACCAACTGAATGAGAAAGCTCAATAGTTTTAGTTAGAAAACCGAATGGTCAAATTCGTTTGTGTATTGATCCCTTCAATCTTCATTTCCTAATATTGATGATATCAAAGCTAAATTAAATGGTTGAAGAGTCTTCAAAATTATGTACTTTCAATACCCCGTTCGGAAGATGCAGACTTATGCGATTGCCCTTTGGCATTAATGCAGCTCCTTTCACTGTGAAATGAATAAAAGGTGTTCTCGCATTAAAAACAATTAAAAGCAACAATAAGCTCAAATTTTAATAAAGAAGGGAGTAGACCCGATAATTCTAAAATAGAAGCAATTTGTTCAATACCCAGGCCTGAGTCTGCCGCTGATTTACAACGTTTTTTAAGCATGGTTAACTACTTAGGGTCATTTGTGAAGAATTTATCAGTTGAGAATTCTAGTCTTAGAAACCTTTTAAGAAAAGAAACACAATGACATTGGTCTGAGCAGCATGAAAAAAAAGCTAACCTTTTTAGTTTCGAATAACCCGGTATTAACTTATTTTGATTCAAATAAACCTTTGACACTTTCAGTTGATGCATCGAAAAATGCTGTCAGTGCTGTCATTGCTCACGGCTGCAGATCTATTGCTTATTCATCTGCCACTCTCACTACATCACAACAAAACTATGCCCAAATAGAAAAGGAGCTCTTCGCTATTTTGTTTGGTTGCACAAAGTTTCACGTACATATTTATGGACAAAAAAATTATCTTAGAAACGGATCATAAGCCATTGGTCCCTCTTTTTGATAAACCCTTGCATAAAGTACCATCCAGGTTACAGTACTTTCTGTTAAGACTCTTTGCTTATGATTTGCAAGTCATTTACAAGCCGGGCATATATAAGTATGTCGCGGATACATTGTCTAGAGCAGCCTTACCAAACGAGTCATTGACGGAATTCGACATGGATATCCGTTTGCACTGTAACTTAATTGTATCTTGTCTTCCACTTTCTATGTATAAGTCAAAGGCAGAAGAAATTCGTAGTGAGACGCAAAATGATTTAGTCTTGTCAAAAGTCATTGACTATAGCGAAGTGTGTGGTTATAATTATCGCAGAAATAGGCAACACCTTTTTGAAACGAAATCTACCAGAGATAAAATAGATGATACTAATGTCGACAATAATAATAACTTTAAACAACCCGATTTAGAATTCCAAGAAACCCCTGAAAGAAAAGAAATTGATCAAATGTACGTCTCGCTTTGGTAGGCAAGTAGTACCCACAGAACGTTTCACACACGACGATCAGTAGCACTTATAATTCTGAATTTCTAGAATTTAATTACTGAAAAACTAATGAACCATATCATATCCTGAAATTATATTGAATTTGAATTATATAAACCTTTATATTTTGCAATTAACCATACTGAAATTTATTATTATTCTATATATATTATTTTACATGTTTCCAATTCCATGCATGTGTGTGGCGAATTATATTAATGATTTATGCAAATATATAAACATTAGCTTTGAAAAAAGGGGAGATGTTGTATCTGGAAGTATAGCTCACAAGTATAGCTCTCTCTCTCTCTCCACATATACATTTATATACATACAAAACTGTTACCTACTTGATGTAATAGATATTAAGAGCAGTCTGTATTCAACAATGTAATAAACAACACTTTCATCACAACACCACCTTCCTTTCGATAATTGCGAGCTTCTCCATGGTGGTCTTAGAAATGGTGTGCCATATTAGGTACGACCTCAAGAGGCTTTTGCTGAGGTCTTACAGAAGGACATTAGTTCCTTAATATTCTTCGCGGCGATCTATTCAAAGTGTGTTGAAGAAATGTCTACCAAGCGCTCGCTGTCTGACTCTGGCAACAGCAGCAGCTGCGACAATATGCGTTATGTGGGATACTTACATTGACGGTCCGATCTCCTATCGGCCAGTGTCCCATACAGACCGGAACGTTTGGCAGGTGAATTTTCGATTCTCTCTCGCAGCTGCAGTTTGTCACCACAACGCATTCTTAAGCCAATGTCAACATGACCCCATAAGGACAATAATGTATTAAGGTTGACATTCAAAAATTAACCAGGTGTGTATCTAGGAGACAGAGTATTACGAGCTTAACGAAACCTACGTGATGAGTTTGAAGAGTTGGATCATATTCAATTATACAGTATTTAAACTCATTTTTATTTCGATAATGTAACTAATCCTAAATGTTGACAATTCGGTTGAGTTCACAGTTGCAAAATTGTTGCCCATGTCTGCACAACATATTTTCTCGATGCATACTGCCTCAAGTTTGCAGCATTTCAGCATTGAAAATTGTATTCACAAATACAACATATGTAAGTAGGCTATGCAAAAACTGTTTGACTGAGGTTCATGAACGCGGCCTTCTTTACAAAAATATTCACATTAGAATATAATTGGAAGCAATAATTCGCGCCTTTAGAAAGTTCTTATTTGAACACGCATAAATAAATAAAAATGGAACCAGAATAAAGCAAACACGCTGGTGTACATCATATATGTATGTACATAGGGATTCGTGCGTATGTCCCATAAATAATTTGATTCCAATGAAAATGGTCGCAGCGAAACTAAATAAAATTAAACAAGATGTGCTGAAATTGTTATTTGACGAAGAGTTTATCAAGAGTGTCGAAAAAAATATTGTGTTGTTCGATCCAATTTGTCAATTGATAAATATTTACCAAAAATCAACAGCTTCATTGGCTGATGCTGTCAAGTTTTGGTTATTATTAAAAGTTCCAAAACAATTCGACAATCACTACAAGTGATGTCTTGATAACTCTCTTAATATTTATGCACTAGCGTCTTACTATTTTAATCCTTTTTATAATAATGACAAATTATGTAGATAACAATTATCTTCTTGAGATTAATAACTTTCTATTAAAAAATTGAATGCTGATGGAATTTTTAAAACTTTGTATGAAAAAAATATTATGAATACAATATTGTTTTGGAAGGCGACTGATTTCTATGCTCCCAGTCTTTCAAAAGCTTTATGAATGTTATGCAATATCTTGCTTCTCATTTATAATATCCAGTCAACAATTATTGTTTAGGTACATTAGTTACGTGAAAAATGAGACGTAACTGCCGTAAATTACTCCGAGTAAGTTACGTAACCTACAATGTACAAAGTAAGACGCAAGTCTTTTATTGCTCAAGATAGATGATATTATATAATTACAAAACAAAAAAAAAACTTAAAATTAACATTAAAAGAAAGAAAGGGGAAGAAGAGGAAATGAAAAGAAAGAAGGAAATATGTACAAAATTTGCTAACTTTATTAAATTCTTAATTTTTATAATTGTTTTGCTTCAATAAATTGCTTTACCTATAGGGGGAGCAAGTTCCAAAGACATACACGTAAAACAATAGAGAGACGTGTTGAAGTATCTCGAAGTTGGAGTGCCCAGATTGAAAGTGCGGGATGATTGCGCGATGATTGCGGGCTTTGCATTCCCACACTTGTGAACGAAAAATGTAGCTTGTAAACCATAGTGGGCATACTGTCATTCGAGTCTTTTGTTAGCTTTCAAATATCGGTGCGCATACTTAATCGGAACTTAATATCACGGAGTAAGCGAGTCGGGTGTCTTCAAAAGCACGGAGATCAGAAATCCGTCTAACGAAGTTGCTGCATCCCAAGCGATCAGCGATTTCCCCGGTTTATGAGGATATTGCAAATGGGCCCTGAACAGATGTGTACCATGAACTCGAACATACAACAGCCATTTCAATATCTGTGAGTGTCGTGTATAGCCTTTGTCGACGTAAGATTCTATTTTTTATGAACTTCTTCCGCGAGTTTGAGGTCCCGATACATACTTTATTGCAGCCTTCTAGGCACGTGTTAGCTGGGAGCTACATATTACCGAATTTCCACAGAAGCCGGGTCTGGACTCTTCCCTCAATTTTATTTTTTAGTTGTCTCTAACAACTCTCTAGTTTATGTAGTCCCTAGCATCTCTAGCATTGTAGTCCATCGTCTGTACTGGCAACTGGAGTTTTTTCACTGTGTGCACATAGAGGAGCGAATAACGTTTACTATCCATAGGGGTTCCAGATATGAAGAGGTATGTACATCTCTCGATCTATTTTCGAACTGCCCACTTAAGGCAAAAAGGTGTTCGTCTATGAGTGCAACCGAGGAGCCATCATCTAGAAAAGAATAGGTTTTAACTAGAGTTTTGAGATTGTAATGCGCGAAACACAATACGGCTTTGCTGCTGGCGTTTTCATTCAACACACGCAAATCATATGCTATGCGCAAAATACAGCTTCTCGCTTTTTAGAGCGAATGAGAGTCAATGTCATAAAACGTAAGAGGGCAGTTTTACGTAAGGATTTTTCGACATGTTGGAAAAAATCAGTGCGAGAGGAGCTTTCACTCACACTCCCTAACAAATTGAGAGATCTTCGCTCAAATTGAGAGTCAACTGACATTTGAGAAATGGCAACAGCTGACTGTCCGCTCTCTGTCCGCAATCATTATTTTGAAGTTGTTCTCTGGGAAATGTCGTGGTCAGGAGTAGTCTAAGTCAAATGAGGTTTTGATTTGTTCGTGTAGGATTTTGGCGTGTCCATAGGTGAAGTCACACCACTAAGAGCATACTTTGAACTGTACTTGCATAAACTAGACCTTGTTACAGTCCACATGATCTTATGAGTTGTTATCAGAGCGTTAGGATTAGTAACGGGAGTAGCTCTTATTCGGTTTGAAAAGGAGCAGTCAGATGAGTGTCCTGGGAAATGGATATCCATCAGCAGTTTCAGTGATTCCTCGTTTAATGATGTCGGCCTTTTTAAGGTAGCTGGGTACAAACTTGGCGATTTTTAGTGATGAATGTAGGGTCATCGCCTTTGTTGCAGATCCTTAAGTTATTCATTATGTTTTCCTTGAAACTATCGATAGTATCGATAGTTAAATCATTTTAAATTAAACAAAGAACGACTCTTGAAAACTGTTGTTTATTTACATACAATATAATTGAATATTCGTGATTTCAAATAATTGTATATTTAGGAATAACAACTTATTAGTGCGTTTTGCACTTAACCTGTTTCTTAGATCGCAATGTATCATGCCGGCCTTAGAGAAAATACGTTCGCTCGGAGCTATTGTATGCACAAATATAACAGTGCAAATATATTCAGTAACTCGGAGCTGGATTTTCTTCGCCGTCTGGGTTCGATTTCCAATACGTCCAAAAATAATTTTTACGGCTACATCTCTTTCGAGTCACTAACAATGCTCAAAGCGACTGACTGGAATAAAACTTCTCAAACTTGGCCGTTCGGAGTCGGCATAAAACTGTAGGTGCCTTCCACTCGTGATAGAACAATAGCATGCACAACATACTGGTTGCTGAGCAGCTAGGCCCTGGCCCTCTACGGCCTGTAGCTCCACCCATATTATTATTATTACTTGTCACTATCAATTGGCGTTTTTTTTCGAGCTCTGCACTCATTAACTTGTACATATTCGTCTGACACTTTTGTGTGACTGCTGCATACTCCTTTCAAAGTACTCTGCTGCGATTATAGCATGTTCTTCGGATTTAAAGCCTTGTTTTTTAAACCTACGATCAAAATCGTGGATAACATCAGGGGAGTTATTTCTTCATAAGGTATTAGCCTGTCCTAAATAGTTTTCTTCAAAGCATCATATTCCGCTTTTCCTATTACGATGATAAAACTGTTCTTCAGCTTGGATAACATATGAAAGAATTATATAATTTTCCCCAGATACTGTAGTTGTAGCCACATCAAACTTGTATCTTGTATCCCCGAAGTCCGACAAAAAGTCCTCTCCGGTGAGTTTTCCGTAATTATTTTTCATCCGTGTCTGAGTCTAGCCTCAGAGTCAGTCAGTCAATAGAGTGCACACCACCAACGAGGGTGTAGAGTAAATTGCCGGATAGAAAACTTGTACAGCGTTTCTGTCAGGGTATACTTTGGATGCCATCGATGTGGTGGGCGCAGACAGGTCACTCTCCTTTCTGAAAACTTTCAAGGGAATTTTTTCCGAAACCGAAGCTGATTTTGTAACTGTGGCTCGTAAGATCAGACGCTTCTAGAGTTGCGCACATGTTTTGCAAAATAATAGCAAACTTTACGAAGGTATCGGGGAGAGCCATGAACTTTTTTGAGTAGCGAATGCAATACAAATTCTGGCCAGCCGAACAGCATTTAAAGCAGTACGCAGCGACGCACGTACAAAGTCGACTTTCCCTACACTCACGACTGGCTCTGGCCAGAATCTGAGCCGGGAAAAGAATGTAGTCGAATCTTGACGGATGGCTTCAAGACCAAGCAAGAGTCTGATGCTAGCGCGTTAGTGGAGGGCGACAACATTAGACTGCAAACCTCGTTAAGTAAATTTGTGTCGGTCTTCCAAGCGGAAACCTATGCGTTTCTAATGGCCACGAACTATATTGTGAAGAACAGGTGGAAGGGCGGCGTATATGTGTCTGTAGCGACAAGCTGTGCTTATGGCCCTAATCAACCATTTAACCTCTTCCAGGATCGTCCAAGAATAAGTTAAAACTCTATTTGTTGAGTTTTATTAAAAAAAATATTTTTTATTTTCAGGAGAAGCCTCTTCCTTTATTGGTTGCGAAAACTGAACTGACTTAAAACAATTTCTATGACTTAATTCTATGCCCTACTGCCATTGGTCATTTTGCTGCATCAGCGAAATTATGATTTCAATGAAGATGTGTGCTATTGCTATTGGAAGTAATTCCGAGAAATATCTGGGTGTTGATTTCAGATCGAGATGTTGGTCATTGGGTTGCGGAGTGAAACGATAAACATTGGATGGGGAGAAATATTACTTGGAATCGTTGGGAATCGTTCTGCATCCGGCGTATGAGTTGATGTTATTCCAAATCAGCGTGTTGGTCTTTAACTCCTCCCCCTTTAAATGCGAGGCGTGAACCTCGTCTGCGAATAATTAGAAGAATGGGATCTGACTGACACGTGAAACTCTGGTTGGTGAATTTTGGGGAGTTGATGGTTGTTCAAGACGTGGTGCTTCGTTTTGATGAACATCAGCATTTGCAATATCTTGAAGTTCTTCTGCAATGGTTGGTATCGTTTCTGCGTGTGTTACTCTGTACCACTTTGACGCAAATATGGTGGAAAGAATAATAGCGAGTGATGTTAACAAAAACCCTGTTATTGTGAAATATTTTTCTTTTTCCTTTAGGGATTTGATGATTCTCGTGTTGTTGACATTCAATTCTTTTACCATTTCTAAGGACAGGTGTTGCTAAATGTCCATAGGCCCATTACCAATTTGTAAAATGGCTGGTAAAGGTTTTGAGCCAGAGATTCTTCTGAGGTGTAGGTGTGCCCTTCCATCCTTATTATAGAGTTATGGACTCGAATCATGAAGGTTCCCCTTAGTTTCATCTCGTTGTTGTCGATGTCGATTATACCATTGAATTGATTCAGGAGTAGTGTGTCTGGGAAAAGTTGTTCGATCGCCGAAATATGGTGACTGTTGGTTTTAGGACAAATGGCAATACGGCTTTTCAAAAGGTTAGGAACACATAAACTGTTACTTATATCTAGTACATTGTTTTTATTACACAGTGACAGAAAATTAATCATTTTACATTCTTTTCTAATTCCTAATATTTTTTCATTACATTGGAGGATATTTTCAAAAGGTAGTTTGTTTACAACATTATTCATTTTTACTGATTTTAACATTAATTTCTTACAATTTTCTTTTTCTGTTATCGGCAAATTTAAAATATATATAATTATTGTTCCGTTTGTTGCTATTTTTGCATTTCCAAAATCGACTACCTCCTCCAGATTTAATAATGGAATATTTTGTCTTACTAATACATTTCTTAATAGGTTTAGTTCTTTATCTGAAAGAATAAATGAATTTATTACGCCGGCTTTAGCCCAATTTATTGCGTATTCGATATTTATAATTTCTTGCTTAACAATATCTAATTTTATTTTAATTTCATAAACAGTTCACTTCTAGCAGTTACATTTGTATTATCTTGAATACTTTTTATGATTTTATTTGTAACATTCTTAATTTCCATTATTTTTTCGATTGACAGTTTATTTATTATGACTTGATTTTTATTATTTTCTAAAATGTTATTCATTTTTTGGTGGATAATTTCGAAGTCAGCGTGGTCAGGACTGCCTGCCAACCACTTCCAAGCACTGCCAATGAAATCCAAAGAACGCTTGTTTCTCCTACCGATAGGAGTAAGTCGCTCGAGGTGACTTTTGATTTCTTCGATTTCATGTAAAAGGAAAGGGAGTAGGGATTCGTTTTTGCTAATGTCGGTTTTAACATGTCGCTACAAGTCGTCTACCACATGTTTATACTGCTGAATATCGATTTCATGGATGAGTTTAAATGATCCGCTTTGAAATTTTGCAACTCCTGTTTCGATCGCTATCATTTGGGAGTTACTATAGTCGAGTATTTGTACCTCGGAGTTCGCAAATTTAATCAAGAGCCTGTAAACAATATATAATATTTTAGTTACGTATATGTTTTTTATGTATAATTCTACCGCTTTCGGTTAGAATAGTAATGTTACGGTTTTCCTTAACAATTTCTTTCTTAAATTTACTTGAGAGTTTTGTGCCCAATCTCCTATTTATGGCAACATAAACTACCTCTCCTGGGTGATACATTTTAATTGGGTGCTTATTTTTATTATGATTCGTTAAATCGATTAATTGTTTCTTTTTGATTCTTTCAATGTTTTCCTGCCTATCTTTTTCAAAATCTTCTGGATTTGTTGATACTCTTTTACCAAAAAATACTTCTAGAGGTCTTTTCCCTGTGACAGAATGCACGGTAGAATTATATTCATGAACGCTTTTACCTAATAATTCCTCAAAAGTTGTATGTTTATTTTCCGCTCTCAGACATCTCATAATTTCAGCAAGTGTAGAATGGAAACGTTCGACTTGTCCGTTCACTGAGCTAGTATAAGGTGGTGTCGTACAGACTTTTACTCCTAGCTCATTTTCAACCATGAAATTAATAGATATTGAATTTAAAGATTTTTCATTATCTACCACAATTACCTTTGGGATGCCGAAAGAATATAAAATTTCCCTGAGTGGCTGCTTGATATGTTCTACTGCTCTTGACTTTATGACTCTGGTCTGAGTGTATTTTGAAAATTTATCTAAGGCGGTCAGAACTAGTTTGCCTTCGGTTAAAAAAATGTCGATGTGAACTATTTCACCGGGATATTGAGGAATGTCCGTTGGCTGAAGTTGTGGTTTGTTCGGATGTCTTTCATATTTATTTTCCTTGCAAATGGTACATTTCCTTATGATTTGTTTTATTTTCCTAGACATAGCTGGAAAATAGTAACGTTCCATGATTTGAACCTTATTTTCCCTTTCATTTCTATGCGCTCGCCGATGGATATCATTATTATATTTTCCTGTTCGTTTTCATTTCTTACATCCTCAACTTGCGTTCTCGTAAATCTTATTTGATAGGTACTGAAATGTGATCGGTATAATTCCTGAATCATTCCCATAATTCTTTCAGTAGTTAGAATTGCATTTATTACTGAAGGGTTTAAACGTTTTTTTAGTAAATCTGTCAATTTTTCCATAGTTATGGATGGTTCAGTTATATAATGGCGGTGGTAAGTAGGAAACACTATTTTGAAACTGTAGGTTGAGGTTTTACCAATGTCAATAAGGATTTGGTTTTTGTAAGCATTAATAGGGGTTTCAACGGTATAGATCAATTTATGCGATGAGCTTTGTGCGCTATGAACTGTTGGTGTTGATCTGAGTTTCATGTGGTGGGCGTGATAATGCATCTGCAACTATATTGCATTTACCTGGTTTGTACTTGAGTTGATAATTGTATTCTTCTAAGATGGCCTTCCATCTTTTCATCTTACTGTTATTGTTTTTGTTACTAAGAGCAAACGTAAGAGGTTTATGGTCGGTAAAAATTTCAATATGAGCAGAACCGTAAAGGTAGTTTCTTAATGAATTTAGAGCCCAAATAATCGCAAGCATTTCTTTTTCATTAGTGGCATAATGTTGTTCAGTCTTGCTCAATGTCCGGGAAATGAATGTTATCGGCCTGTTTTCCTGAGCAAGTACTGCACCAATTGCATAACCAGAGGCATCTGTGGTTAACTCAAAATATTTGCTGTAGTCGGGGTAAGAAAGCATAACATCTTGTGAAATCAAAGATGTTTTAATTTTGTCTAGATTTTTTTGCCGATTGATTTTTAGAAACCTTACCATCTTCACGTGGGAGCGGAAAATTCTTAATAGCTTCTATTTTTTTAATACTAGTTTTAATTCCATTTTTGGATATTACGAAGCCTAAGAACTCTACTTCTTCTTTGAAGAAGTTACATTTGTCTAGTTGGACTTTCATGTTGGCTTCATTTAACGTATGGAAGATCATTCTCAAATGATTTACATGTTCGGACTCACTTTTACTAAAGATGACAATGTCATCGATATATACGTAGCATATTTTCCCAATATGTGCGTGAAGGATGTCGTCCAGAGCGCGCTGAAAGATTGACGGTGCATTCTTTAGTCCAAAAGGGAGTCGTGTAAACTCAAACTTCCCGTTGTTAATGGAAAAAGCCGTCTTCTCTATATCTTTCTTTTTTAAAGGTATTTGGTGGAATCCACTTTTTAAATCTAATACAGAAAAAAAAGCATTTTCACCTAACTGGGATAAAACTTCGTTTATCTCTGGAATTGGGTATCGATCCGCGATCGTTACTGAGTTAAGTTTGCGGTAGTCTATGACTAGCCTGTACTGCTTATTTCCCAAAGAATCGGGTTTCTTTGGCACAACCCATACTGGTGAGTTGTATGGTGAGCGGGATGGTCTAATGATTCCATCTTCGAGGAGTTTGTGGACTTGCTTTTCCACTTCTACTTTGAGAGCCTGTGGATATGGGTAACATTTCGTATAAACTGGGGAATCAGTATTTGTTCTTATTTCACCGAACACTTTGGTGGTATATGTTAGTTTCTCATCAGGATCCAAAAACAAACTAGGAAAACTATTTATTAATGATTTTATTGATACTTTTTGGGTATTTGACATATGAGATAAATTAATACTATTTGCTGATTGAACCTCTAACTGCTTGATTTTAATTTTTGTTTTTCCCAATATTGTCATGTAACCTTTCTTTAGTATAAATGACAGCAGACAAAGCCTTAGACTGTCATTACCCAAGATAGCGTGAAATGATTTAAGAGTGGGGAGTAGGAATAACTTAATGACGGGATCTTTTAGTCAAAAAAGATTGGTTTTAAAGTGATGAGTTATTTCTATGCTTCCTCCGACTGAGTTAGCGTAAAAGCAGTTTTCGTTGGGTATAGGTTTGTCATGTAAGCCTGACTGAATGTAGTTTCGATTTGAGCCGGTATCAGTCAATATTTTCATGGTGTCACCCCTCTTCGTCCTTACTTCGAAGTAAGGTAACGAAGAGGAAGTTAATCTAAAAAATTAATATCAGTGCAATCGACCAATTCATTTGATTCATTTTCAGTTGTTGACTGATAATGATGATCTGGATATTCCATTTGGGTTTGATCAAGGCATGCTGCTGGTGAGAGATGCATCTGCTCGTAGTTAGCTTCATTCTCATCAGTGGATTCTGTTGATCTTATGGCGCTGAGATGGATGCTGAGCTTGGACACTAGGATTTCTTGTTTGATAACTTGCGTTTTCCCTTGGTTCTTGTTTTATAAAGCGATTGTGATTTGTTTGATTAGAAAAGTTTGGTTGGGATTTAAAAAGGTTTTGGGAGTTGTTATAGTAATGTTGATTTGGATTTTGAGGTGGTCTAGGAAAGAATCCTTGGGATTGGAAAGACGGCATTGAGGATTGTTCATAAATTGGGGCTTCCTTGGAGGGAATGTCGTCTCGGGTTGTGACTGCAGCTTGTTTGATGCTCCTTGGTTGTATGCATGACTGGTTCTGTAGTTCTGATTTTCCAGCTTCAAACACAGGTTTAGTGCATGTGGTAAATCCATAGGTTCTCTTATTCCTAGTAACCTTGGGAGATCGCCTCTTAGTCCACGTATAAATGTATCGAGAGCTTTGTCGCGATAAGTTTGGGTAAGCAATCGCATTGCTTCCATACCAACTTCCATACAAAATAGCTTGTTCAAGATCAATGACAAGTGTGAGTACACACTTTGATAGAAATCTTGTAGTGTCTTGTTTTCTTGTTCCCCTGAACAAGGAGAGTCATTTGGTACTCCAAAGTACCGAGATCTCTCTTGTCAGCATAATGCATCGCTAGACATTTTGATATCGCTTTCCAGTCCAGCGAGACATTGTAGGATTCGAGAGCAATGTCAGCATTGCCGATGATTTTGTTACGAATAACATTTATTATCCCGTAATACTTGGGTGTTCCTTTAAATGGTTCGTATATTTCTAGAATCCTTTCGACACTTTTCTTCCAGGAGCTAAATTCTCCTGGGTTTCCCGAAAATTCACGCAAACTTCGGACTACGTCCGGTATTTTATCCAGTTCAGACAAATTTAGCCTATGTTCTGGATTGATCACTTGATCAGTTCCAGTAAACGTTTCACTACCCGGATTTAACATGTTGTGCACTAAATTACGGCCCTGATTTTCAAAAGCGCGTTGCACAATTGAAGTGATTACACTTTCTAACTCAGGAATAGTATTTGCGACTGGAGCGCGACTTGTTGAGGGATAATAAATAGTGTGATCATTAGGATTCGATCTGGGATTTGACAAAGTGGGTTGTGGCATATTTACGGCACCCTGATCGATAGGGTTGGCACCAGTGACCAGACCGCTTCGTGTTTCCGGCATTTTTATTATTATTAGTTTTTGTTTAACTTTCTTAAAAACTACGTAATTTTTCTGTTCACTATGTGTAAATATTCTCTAAATAACATCAAATTAATTTGTTCTTTTATGTTTGTTTCTTTTACATATAGCTTAATTTTTGTATAATTTTTTCCCCCTTTCCCTTTTTTCTTAAAATATAATTCTTAAATTCGACTTACAATAGTAGCAGCAACATTTCTTATAGATGAATGCAAAGATAATTCTTTATTTTAACACTAGATAGTTTTTTTTTTTTTTTACTGTGTGTAGTTAATTTTCTGTTTTTTATTGTTGCACTGTAGAAATATTTTACTCTTTGACTGTTGCTGGAGTTCGTTTCTTTTTTTTTCTTCCTCGAGGCTTTTCTTCTGTATCGGGTGGTGCGGCAAGTTCCTACGAACTACCGTTTTGCTCACTGTTTTGGCACTTTTTTGTCACAATTCACTGTGATTCAATATTTCAGTGGGCTACTCCGGGACCCTTAAATTTCACTACAACACGATAATTAGACCGGCAGGTGAAAATTCGAATTAAAATACGCACGGCGGCTACTTAAGGCGACAGGCAGTATTTTTACGTTCGGGAATGCGGCGGCTACTTGAGGCGCAAAAAAGCAAACTTCCACAAAAACTTTTTTTTCACGTCTTTCTACCAGTCCCTGCTCGGACGCCAGTTAAAACTCTATTTGTTGAGTTTTATTAAAAAAAATATTTTTTATTTTGAGGAGAAGCCTCTTCCTTTATTGGTTGCGAAAACTGAACTGACTTAAAACAATTTCTATGACTTAATTCTATGCCCTACTGCCATTGGTCATTTTGCTGCATCAGCGAAATTATGATTTCGATGAAGATGTGTGCTATTGCTGGTGGAAGTAATTCCGAGAAATATCTGGGTGTTGATTTCAGATCGAGATGTTGGTCATTGGGTTGCGGAGTGAAACGATAAACATTGGATGGGGAGAAATATTACTTGGAATCGTTGGGAATCGTTCTGCATCCGGCGTATGAGTTGATGTTATTCCAAATCAGCGTGTTGGTCTTTAACTAATACAACTCTTCTCTGAATTAGATCGGCAGGTTCAGTTCGCTAAGAATTATCTAGGTACCGGGCCACTACGGGATCGAGGAAAATGAGATCGCCGATGAACTTCCAAGACAAGGATCAGACGAGACGGCAGACGACTTACCGGCGTACTGACGGGCCACTACACCTTCACGAAACATGTAAATGTGCTTGGCCTAAGCCATGAAACCCTCTGCGACGCCTGTGGAGAAGACAACGACACTGCAGAGCACTTGCTCTGCCACAGACCCGCCTTTGCTCGGATCAGGTGGCAGTTATTTGGTGCTGTTGAGCTGAGAGCTGATGTAGACTCCTCATCACAAACGAAATTTCATTAAATGTAGGTTGCTACCTGGTAGTACAGTGAACCAGTTTTTGAGTCTGAGTGCTCCTGAGTGTTGTGTTCAAACCATGATCATAGCCGAATCGTTTATAAAAGAAAAGTTTGTTAAAGCTCAAATAAATCAAGTATTTTTTTTTCGAACTTCATACTATAATTTTGAAATTCGTATTACTGAATATTTATTCAGAATTAGAAGAAGAAATATCACGATTTTATGTCACTGTCAGTATTAAAGTACAACTTTAAGTCTTAGCTCAAGTTATACTTACGACTTTACGATCTACAATAAACAACCACATGCCTTCGATATGGATGACCCTGCTGCGGAGTGTGATGTGATATAACAGACCAAGTGCAGTCGAGAGCACAAGAAGCTAAGAAGATAAAACAACTATCCAATGCGTATACACTTCGGACAAAACCTTCAGCTGTCGGACTAAAGAAACTAAGTAAACTAAAAGATCACTTCTGTAGACAGCTAAAGATGACACCAATACCGCAACACATACTGTTAGTCAGAATGTTCCATTCCACACAATGGACGATGATAGAAAAGAGTTCCGTCCCCTCGACCTAGATATCTAGAAAGTCGAATAAAGCCGCTGGTGCAGACGGACTGTCCGCAGAACTCTTTAAAGTGTCTGCAGATGAGTTAGTAAAGCTCTTGCATCAACTTTTATTTATTTTTATTTTTATTGTTATTTATACATACTACCAAAATAAGACAAGGCCTTTTAAGTCTGTGATAGATTTAAGGTACAGTTCAATTTTGTGTTACACGAAGAGGTGTAGTTTAAAAGCAAATTAATTTGAGCAAAATAGATTTAAGTTAATTTTCAACATGGTAAGAAAGGAAAAAATACGTGTAAAGAAAGATAAGTGTAAAAAAAAGAAAATGTAGAGAGTGTGCTGGAAAAAATTAACTATATTGTTTCGAGAAGTAAGATCTCAATGCTTTTTTAAAACTTTCAATACTGCTTCGGTCTCTTCTATACAGTGGAAGAGAGTGTTAGCGATAAAGAATTGTGTTTCAATGTCAAACAAGTAAACCTAGGTAAAATTAAGCATTTCGATCTGTCTGATAACGGAAAACGAAGTTTGTCGTAAAGATGTGTGTAATTAATCCAGTTTAGACTTCTATTAAAAGAGTTATTTAACATTAATGGGGGAAAATAGTCAAGTATCAATGGATTTTTGGAAATAGCCAAACATTTACATTTTAATTTTAAATTACTTTTTATTACAATTTCAAGCCATTTTTCATATATATCCTCTAGATCAAAATTTTTGTTGTGGACTCAGTTCTCAGTCCAAGTAAACAGTTTTGATATATTTTAATATCATCGGCATAGATGTGAGGGCATGAGTACTTCACTATATTTGGTATTTCATCATTTTACAAAATTAATAGAAGAGGTCCTAAGATGGAACCATGGGGTACCATGGGGTTTAAGCACAGGTAGGAACTTCGATAAAGTGTTGTTCACACCTACAGCTTGCATGCGTCCACATAGGTTAGAGGGATACGATTTACAGCCGAGGTTGAAAAATATAGGTATTGAGTGATTTTCTAGCTAGTATTGAATGATTTACTATATCAAACGCTTTCGAAAATTCCAAAAGGATAAAAAAAAACACGGCATCACCATCTAGGCTTGACCTAATATTATCAATAACTTTTGTTAAGCAGATGTGGTTTCAAACCACAGCCGGATTGTTATTCAGTTACTAGGTTACTCGAGTCAAGATATAGACTTAGTTGCTTTTGGATTTTACAGTTCACATACTTTAAACAGAAAAGGCAATATGGAAATGGGTCTGAGCTCTTCACAAGTGGAATTTTTGGGTATTGGGAAATGTGGAAAAAATTGCGGTGGTCAAAGTGTTACATGCAAAGAACAAGAAACCCCATGTTTCGTAGATTACTCCACAATTTTTTTCCCCTTTGGTTTTCATTCAATCAGCTAGAAAAGTGCCGCCTTTTGGCTGCCAGAAAACTTTATGTCGTAAGCGCTTGTAATCTCGAAAAATCTCGTCCACCCTAAACCGTTTCCATCGTCGGTAGGTTTGATCGCGTTCAGCTATCAAGTCCCTAATTTCACTTGAAAACCAAGCATTGCGTGTGGAATTAATAACTCTTTTTACAGGAAAATGTTTTTCAAAAAACAAAATTATGTTGTTTAGATCCCCGCAAATGATTACGTTTTGATACCCATATGACTGTTATTCCAGTAAAGTATATAATAGCGTGATGTCGATATCATTATTAGGTCTGTAAACTGTTTCTAATAAGATCCTATTATTTTCTTCACTCACTATTTCTAAGAACATATACTCGACTGAAGCATCTATTGTTGAAGACATTTTAAGCTAACAAGTGATAGTATTCTAAATGTAAATCGCGACCCCACCTTCACGACTATCTCTATCTCTGCAAAAAATTTGGTAACCGTTTAGACCACACATCTTATCATTTACATGATTAGATAACCAACTTTCAGTTACGCAAACTGCATCGAAATAAGAATTCCAAAAGGCATCTCTAAATTCATCAATCTTCGGCATCAGACTTTGGGCATTAATATGAGATATCTTCAGACCATCTCTTCTATTACAAAATATTTTAATCATATAGTGGAGACTATTATCGCTACTGGGGCTTAGAGGGCTCACAACTCGCTAGTTTTCCTCCATTTGGAAGATAGGGAGGAACAAAAACGTGGGGGTAATGCAAGAACGAGAGATCTCCAGGCCACTCAATCCTTCCCCATGGACTCTAACTCATCAGGAATTATGACCAAGCGCAACCAGGCGAGTTTTTTGAAGTTGGTCCACCACCTCGGCCTAGGTCTGCCAAGATATCGTTTTATTTCATTTCTTATATAGGTAACAATGAAAACTATTCAAAGCAATAAGTATAAAGGGGTATGGATACTACCTGTCGTGTTTTAAAAAGAGATCGCCATTAAGTATTTGTTTTCGTGAACCTTGAATACAACAATATACATCTCGCTTATTTAATACAATTATTAAAGTGCTCAATCGCAACGGTAATCGGTATGCTTTACTTTCTGAACAGAGTATGAGTTAATTTCTAAGGAGCTACGATATTCATCATTGTCAATATCAATAACATCGTTTCCTTTGAAATGTGCTGGTACAACTATCTTCTGCAAGAAACATATGTTCAAAGACTCCAAGTCCTCTGTCTAAAGTACATAATGAAATTTGTCAGCTTACAAAACAATACATTGGCGTTTGAGAGTGATTCTAAGATTCATTACTATTACCATCTCTTCTTGACTCCGCAGAACTGACACAGAAATATAATCTTCGTCATCAGGTTCCGTATCCGGCATTCGAGTTAATATGTTATTCCAACATTTGTGAAGCACAACCGCTGATAGATTTCGCCATGCCGAAAATATTGAGCTCTTTTATTTGTTTTAACTTTTCCCGAATTACCAACGTTGCTCAGCAAGCTACTTCTTTAAAATAGCTCGGTTACGCGGATGGCGTTCTGATCCGTTCGTTCCGTCAATGGTGTAACATTTGGTGGCATTTACATTACCCAAATTCTTCCATCGCATCAAAGCCTAGATTGGTAGTTTCTGTTTTGAACAGAACATGCACACCCAAAAACCCTGAATCAAGGGAGCTGTACACGTATATATTTCTTTACTAAAGATATGTGTAACAAAAGTATTCGTATTGAGTGTCAAACCCTTTTATCGTATGTTACATAGAGTCAGCAATGAATTAGAAAAAAGTGTAGGTTATATCGATCATTCGTTAAACTGGACCACGAATAAAATTTAAAAAAATTGACACGGGTTGCTGAGCCAGTCTCTCCTATAAATCTGACGATGAGGATATATGATCAGATATTATGAAAGATAACAATTAAAAGGAAATCAACTTTATTTGAAAACTCTTACCACAAACAGTTATAAAATACAATTTTCAAAGCTTATTTTGTATGATAAGGTATAAAACAATCAGTGCAGTCATTTGTAGCATTATATTCCAAAAGCAAATTTTTTCATTCTTGTCTTTGCAAAGCCGCTGTTTATTCCTCTTCATCGTATAGTGACAAAAATTATAGAATCTGACAGGTTGTAAAAGAACTTCGGAAGAACCTGGAGTACTTGCCTTTTTATTCCGATTTTTACATTCAAGAAAAACAAACATAAAATACTAATTACTAGACTAGAGTACAAACGCGTTTATCTACTCGTCCCATGTTTTCATTATAATTAAGAATAAGTTTTGGCTGATTCACAGCTACTTTTTCTGTCTTTGAGTTCCTATTAGTTTTTACAAAAGTCTTAACAGTATCAAAAACGGAAGAGACATACCAAAAAGTGCTGCAACAAAAAACAGGAGAACCGGGCTAGAAGACGGGAGGAGAAAAACGTCTGCACTTGAAGAAAAAGTCTCTCGCGTGTTCCTGTCTTCCCGGCTTAAAGAAATCGAAGAGTCGAAGAAGAAGTTGAATGAAGGAGAAGACACAACCGTAAACTCTACAAGCTGTACAAAGGAAAAAGGTGCGGATGTAGTCCGGAGGGCAACAATCCGACGATGCACTGGCTCGTCCACATCCAGCGAATGGACAGCAGCGCTCCAGCAAAGAGAGTCTTCGAGGGTCCATCCCCATGAGGGTCTTGATGACTGAAAGCATCCATGACCGTCATCGATGGAAGCCTGAGAAGTATGTATATAAATAATTACGCTCCTTGCAGCAGTCGTCTGCATGTAAAGGTCAATCGGAAGAAGGTCTGTTCGCTGGGAACATCGAGTTTCCAATTAAATTTCCTGTCTGGGATTATACCAAGCTATTTCGCGCTTTCCGTTAGGATGAGGGTTGTTGAATTTTTAGTTGGAGAATAGGATCAACTGTTTTTTTTTTGTTGGTTAATCCTTAGACCGCAAGATTTCGTCCATTTGAGTCATTGCTGCGCTTGTCACTAGCTCACTAATAATCGTTAGAAGTTTACCACTGTCAATTACCACAAGTCTTAGGCGTAGTCGATTGCCTTGGTTCCCGTGTATTTGAGCTCTTTTATAACATCGATAATAACTAGCACTCACAGAAAGGCAGAAATAACTGCGCCTTGCTGAGTTCCCCGTGAGGCTATCACTTTTGTTGATACATTATTGAAGACTCCATCGATGTCCAGAAATGCGACTAGCGCCAATTCAACACTTAGTGCCTTTTCAATCATACTAACAACATCATGTAGCACGGTTCCTAACTTTCTACCAGTTTGTCTTTCATATGCGCGTATTGCGCACAAGATATTATATTACGGGTGAACTTACCACGAATATATTATTTGTTTATTAGTTTTCAAAACGTCTTTAGAGGAGGAGCTGCATTGTTTCTAGTGTATCATTTGTTTAATTTATTTTTCTCCGTACCAAATTTTAATTTTCTCTTTTTACTCCGTTTTTCATTGTAAGGGCATTATTTCCGTTTCTTTTTAATTACTACCTCTATCTCTTTTTCTTCAAGATCACATACTGTCTCTACTCGATCTTTCTCTTCCGTATTATTTCTCACCATGAACATCCATGACAGAAATTTCAGCAGCGTGAATGAAAGAACTAATATATTATTGAACATATTATGTAACAGACACCAAGTTTTGCACATATGTCACATAAATCCCCAAAGTCTTGTGAATAAATTTGAATAAATTTGAATTTAAAAAAAAATTTGAAAAGAGCTTGATGGATGTTATTTGTTTTTCCGAGACATGGTTCGACCCTGGCGTAAATGACCACGCCTTTTCTCTCAAAGGGTTCAATCTCTTCCGAGCAGATCGTTTCCTCAGGATTGGTGGAGGCGTTGCTATTTACATCAGGGACAATATAAAAACGATATACCTATCCAATGATAACGATGCGCATTCTAGTCAATTTTATTTTGTCGAGATTCTAACTGGAGAATATGTGTTGTTGGGACAGTCTATTTTCCACAGGACGTTGCGCGTCCTAATATTATATTTGTGAAATCATCAAACATTATTGTATGTGGAGATATCAATCTAAATCTCCTTGAAATGTCATCTAATTCTCTGCTAAACAGCACAATGCGTTCACTCAACTTAAGTTTCCTAAATACCGACGAGCCCACTCATTTTAAGCCAAACAGCTAGCCATCATTGATCGATGTCATGTTGACCAATGATAAGAGCTTAGTGAAATCTTATAGTCAACTCTCTATTCCTGTATTTCTGTACCACGACCTTATTTTTACTACATTTGACATTCCATTAGAAATAAGTTGTGCACAGTCCGTTCAATATCGTGATTTCCGTAATATTAATGTTGATAACCTGTTTTCGGATTGTAGTGGTCTCCGTGGTTAACCGATAGAATTCTTCTCGCGATGAGAAAGAGGGACGATGGAGAAGATTTCGTTGCCCGGAAATGCATAACGCATATAAAGATTGCAGAAACGATGTCACGTTGTTGATAAGATCGGCTAAGCTCAGGTATTACAAAACAAAATTCAACAACGATCGATCTTTCAGGTTCCTTTGGAAACATGTTCGCGATATTGGACTGAGCAAAGTAAATAAAAGGATTACCGATGATGACATTAACCCTGACAATTTAAATACTCGATTCGCTTCTACTTGCCCTGAAGCCTCCGAAAGAATGCCTGCAACACTTTCTAACAACACTCGAACAAATGCGTTTGAATTGGGAAGAGTCAATTCCTCAGTCGGTTGTGCCGTATTCTCCATTAAGTCAAAGTCAGTTAGTCTCGATAATATTCATCCTGACTTATTAAATTTTATTATTATTAAAGTCTTGCTCCCAGCGATACTTCCTCACATCACTCATATTATATAACACAATAATCATGACGTTGTGGAAGAAAGCTAAGATAATCTCAATACCCAAGAAAACCGATCCACCCTTCCGTTTTTATCGAAAGTGTTTGAATCTGTTGTTAGTCGAGACACCACAGATTATATTGAGCGCAACAAACTCTTAAGCCCATTACAATCAGGTTTTCGCAAACTACATAGCTGTGTCACAGCCTTGTTAAAAGTAACGGACGACATACGAAGAGCTATGGACGAAGACAAGGTAACCATACTAACCTTACTTGACTTCTCTAAAGCATTTGACAGTGTTGACCCACCGATACTATGGCATAAACTGTCCACCCAATTCAATTTCTGTAATCCCACTAATATATCAATTCTCTCGTATCTTACTAATCGTGTCCAAGCTGTTTTTCATAATTCAAAACTGTCATCTTTTTGTGCTGTACGCTGTGGTGTTCCTCAAGGTTCCAGTCCGTTATTATTTTCAATGTTTATAAATGATCTTCCAATGGTGTTATCCTATTGTAAATTTCATATTCATGCAGACGATGTTCATCTTGGTATGGTTTAAGACTCAGTTGCTAAAATAAACGAGGATTTGTGTTCTATTTCCAATTGGGCTACCGAAAATTGTCTACTGCTCAATCCTGACAAAACCAAATCCATTTCGTTCTCCAAACAACCGCCTTCCTTATCCAATTTCCCGCCAATAGAACTTAACTCAACCGCAATTGAATATGTCACCTGTGTAAAAAAAACCTTGGAATTATGTGCAATAGCGAACTGACGTGGACTGACCACATTGATAGCGTAGTGTCTAAGGTATATACTTCCCTAAGGGGCTTGTTAATAAGCAAATATATTCTCCCTGTCAACGTAAAATTAAAACTTGCCAGAGCACTCATAGTGCCAATCTTGACGTATGGGTCTGAGTCGTTCCCTGCCTGCGACTATTCTTCTTCCCAAAATTTTTCAAGAGCAATGACGCGGCTGCACGTATTTAACCTACGCAGATTTGAACATGTCTCGGAACAACGTCGCATTCTCCTAGGATGCGAATTGGAAGCATTAGTTACAGATCGTGCATAGTACTCTTCAAAATTATTCACAAGAAACAACCTAATTATGTTTAATGTCATGCAGGCACTTCTTCATTCATGCTGTCCATCTTTGGAGTCATCTACCATCACAGGTACGGTCCAAGACCGAGTACAGACAATTTTGTATCGCTTGTTTCTCATATCTATCCCGTTCGAACTGAAATAATTCCTAAAAATGTTTTTATTCTTTCTCTATGCATTTCTGCGCAGCCGTTGAAAAATCTTTGCAAATATACACTGTTCTTATTGTAATTAAAATAATTTGATATCAATTAATTTCAAGCATGTCACTGAAAATCTTGTATTATACTCATAATGTTCCTGTACTAGTAAAAGAACAATATGTTCTTAATGTACAGCGATAATAAAATAAAATAAATGAAAAATGAACCAATGCTGGTTTCCCTGGTTAGGCTTTTGCAGCTGGAGTGCCATGCCGTCATGGAAGATTCCCATACCCTCAGCCATTTCCTTCAGATTGATCCGGGTAGTCGGGTCCACACCCATGAATGTCTCCTCTAGAAAGTCAAGTGCTCTTTGAAGCATGGATTTTTCTTGATCTCTAAGTTCTAATTTTCCACTCAGCCGTATCGTATGGCCTGTCCGCAGTTGTGGATCTGCGCGACGGGGAGTTGACAGATGATACAGAAGATTTCTATGAACAGGAGTAATCACCCACGTTGGTTAAATCAGCTAGGCTGACTCATTACCTCTACAGTGAATTTGATTATGTGTGTTTACATTTGTAAGGATTTTTTTTTATAATTTTTGCTTTAGGATAACTGTCCTTTACAACTATGAGTTTAATAATGAGTGAAGTGAGCGAGATACAACAAAAATATATAACAATTATAATAGAATCTTTGTGTTGAATTTTCTATAAGAGAGTGTAAAAAGTTGATATTGCTTTGGCTGTGAAGTCTGCTAGTTGAATAACAACGTGGTAAATTAAGCATAATTTTAATGATTTGAAGCATATTTGAAGTTTAAGTTTGTGAGTTTTAGCGCAGTCGTACCAAACAGGAGCCACATACAGTAGAATAGATTGAAAGACTTATACAAATAAGCTTATTGTCAGTACTAAGTTTCGATTTTCTATTTATAATGGGGTAAAGAATTTTGATGTATTTGTTAATTTTATCTACTGTGACAGAAATGTGTTTCTGAAAAGTTAGTTTCTTATCAATCATAATTCCGAGATATCTGCAGTGCTCAGTCAATATCGATAGAACCCATTTGAAGTTTTACGTTGTTTGGAATAAAACATTTTCGTCTACGTGTAAACCAAACTGCTTTTCTTTTCGGAGCGTTTACTTTAATTTTCAATTTGTAAAGGAATTTTTCTAATTTGGAAAGTGCCATTTGCAGCACATTATAGACGTTCGTATAGTATGTACCAGATGCAAATATTGCTGTATCATCAGCAAACATAGCAATATTCACATCATTGCCAAGATCTGGAATGTCAGAAACAAATATATTAAAAAGTGTTGGGGCGAGTACAGTACCTTGAGGTAATCCATATGTAATATTTTGTACTGCGGATTTAACATTTTGTACTTTTACTATACATTTCCTTTTATCTAAAAAACTCTGTATGATTTTAACAGTTTCCATAGGAAAATTTAATTTAATAAGTTTGTATATTACAGCATCATGTCAAACCGTATCAAAGGCTTTTCCAATATATAATAATACTAATCCAGAGAAATTTTTGGATTGAAATATATGTTTGACATGATTGTCAATCTTTTCTTTTATTATCTTTTCTAATAGCTTACTTAAACTGCTTAGTAAGCTTTTTGGCCTATAACTGTTGACGTCGTCTTTGGCTTACCAGGCTTGCCAATCAGAATTACCAAAGCTGTTTTCCAACAATCAGGGATGTAGCTGAGTTTTAGACATGCATTAAGAATTGCAGTTAAGTACCGTAAGCCTGTGAGAGGAAGAGCTTTAAGGTTTTTGATCAATGATCTTACTTTATTAGTATTAAGTATACTTAAATAATTCAACATTTGCTTGTGGGAAACTGTCAATTATGTGAGACACTTCAGTGGAAGTGGCACTAAAATGGGCAGTAATCAGGTGATTTTTTGAGAAGATCTCTGCAAGTAGATTGGCTTTATCGATTGGAGAAATATAAAGCTGGCTTTGAACCCTTAGAGGTGGAACACTCTAACCTCTTTTTTTAATAATTTTTGAAATTTTCCAGAATGGTTTACCATATTTATCAAAGCTATAAAGTAGGTTATTCCAACGCTTATTATTGAACTCATTAATTTCTTTTGCAATAGATTTGTTTAACATTTTTGTCCTATAAAGAAAGCAGTCATAGCGATAACGTATCCATTTTCTTCTGTCTGAGTTTCTCAGCCGTATTAATAGTGAAATATTACTAGGAAGTAGAATTGCACTACTATCTTTCCTATGGTACTTAGGTATTGCGAAATCGGCAGCGCATTTTAATAACGAAGTAAAATGCATACACATTGAATCAATTTGGATAGTCGTAGTTACAGGCGAAGAAATAACATTATTCTGATTGCAGTTGGTATTGATAAATGAAGCAAAATGGTTCCAATTGGCTGCGGAATATTTATAATATAACGTAGGTCGATTGACTTCAAATGAGAGATTCAAATTGATACTGACAGATAGATGATCCATAGGTGATCGGCATGGAGCAGTACGTTGAAATATTAGTCATAAAGAAGTGAAGAGTGGATGGACTTTTAGATTTAGATGTTGGGACGTAAGTAAATTCAGGAGGGTATAGTAAAGAAAAGTTTGAGTGCATTTCGTTAATATTATACAGTTCGTTACCCCAGCAATTACGCCGGAGACAATTCGACAATTGATGGCGGCAATTTAAATCTCCGCCAAGGATAACTTTACCTCGATATCTAAATATTTTTGCAAGTCGTTCTTAATGTGAGACATCTTATCAATTTTTCTACTTCCACCCGGGAAATAAACAGAAAAGATACTCACTTTAGAGTTGCTGCTTATATTTATTTCTATGCCAATTGATTCAATACAACGCAGTTGTAAGCCTGGGTGTACCGAATGTACAATATTTTTCCGTATGACGACAGCAACGCCACCTCCCGTTCTGTTACTTCTGTCGAGACGATAACAACTATAGTTTGGGTGAGAAAAGGGTTTGTTTTCATTTAAGTGAGTTTCCGTAACAAAAACAATATCAACTTTTTTATCAATAATACAATTAAAGAATTCTAATATTTTATTTTATATGCTTTTTGCATTCCAAGTAATAATGTTCAGGCAATTATATACCATAATTATTTGAATAAATGTATTTGATAACAAGAGATGTGATTACATTGAATTGATCACTTTTTGTTATACAGGGTTGAAGCTTAGCTAATACTTCATTTAAAAGAGAATTTATTTCTTCGAAAGAGAATAATTTGTTGCTCTCATTGTTTACAGATGTATTTGATGTATTCTGATGAGAGGTTTTTCCGCCATGGACCTGCGTGGCAGTTAATGGTAGAGAGCGATCAGCTGGTCGGATTTTGTTTGTTGGCTGAGCTGTTGGTACAGCGGTTGCACGTGGGGAAAGAGGAGGGAAATGTGAAAGTTAGTGTGAATCGAAAGGCTTTTGTGGGAGTAATATAGGTGGTGTGCGTTTGCTGTTGTTTGGACGTTGATGAGAGGAGAGTATTTGACGAATCTCCAGATATTGTTTAAGACTCATGTAATTTTGATCGGATGATTTGTGTGGTTCACTGCAATTGGCGCAACTCATCGCGTCAGGTTCTTTGCATTCAGTTGTTTTGTGGCTGCCGGAGCAGTTAGCACAAGAACTTTTTGCGTGACAATGCATGGAGCCGTGTCCATACAGCTGACAATTATGACATTGTGTAATTTTTCCTGCCTTTTTTTCTTAAAGTCCCAGCGGTCTATGGTTCTGAACAAACTGGAATGATGTTTCTTCAGTTCGTTTAGTTTTATTGCAAAAATACAGCTTCTGTAGTGGATGTTTTGATTAACATTGTTTGTGATATTTTTCATGTCGATGCACTTTATTAAAATAAGTAAGAAATAAGTTCTTTCTTTACAAGTTTTTCGCTTGTAAGATCAAGTCCCTATAATATTATTTTCAAAGGTCGCGTTTCCGTCCGAGAATATGTGAAGAATTCAATATTTAGTCTGTTTAGTTCGGCTTTTATTTTCTCTGAGCTTTTCAAAGATGGAGAAATAATTTTTTTGGCCGAGCGATATGTTTTTGATAAGATTATCGATTTTTAAGTCACTCAATACGCGACCAACACGTGCACCTGTTGATTTTATCACAACTATAGGAGGGACACTATCTTTTATGACGTTTAAACGTTCATTATTAATTTTCACCGGAGTCGTCCAGCACACCGTAATAATTCATAATAATTATTATTCACCATTGTTTAATATTTTATATTTGAACTTAAATAAGACTGTTTGCTGGGAGGGCGATTATTGCCTACACCAGAGTCACTACGAATTCTCTTGTTGGAAATTTGACTGTCTAAGAATACACGATGGGAATAAACACTTCCACTCACTTCAACTGCTAACACAAGAGTGAAGAGGATTTGTGTTGAAACCGCATAGCTTCAGTTGTCCTGAGTTCACCGTTCGAAAACACGCCATTCGTTCCTAGGCACGGTAAGAACACACCTGGAATTGCTGGTTTTTCGAGTTGATCCCCACTAGATCCGCTATAGTCAGTGAAAGCAGCGTCAACTCGTGCAGGATGTGACAGTATCACGTATAGCGGTCTTAGAAAACCAGATATTTATATCTTGATTTCTTCTATGTCTTTATAGAAATTTTAACAAGTTCTACCATTTCTGTATTAGTCACTTATGCAACCCAACAAGAAGTTAGCAAGTCATCGTGTGAAGAATGTTAAGCTGCAACCAAAGAACTCCATCACGCTTTTAATTGTACAACTTGCCCCCACCACGCCACCACACCCCTCCCCCTACCACCTACGCCGCAGATCAATTATCTCCCACTGGACATTTTAACTTAGACACTCTTCGTCCTTATAAATATTAATTTCGAAGGCGGTGGCTAATCAAAACCATTTTTCATAGCCCTAAATCGGAATTTAAGCCATGCTGTAGCCGATGCTTTGGATTTTATAGGCTGCGTATTAAAAATGTACTGCCACATTTTCCTGTGCTTAGCTTCAATTTATAAGCACTCACAGGGAACATGCAAGAGGTTTTTCCGCTATCAATAAGCCCTGCTAATGGAGCGCAAACCCGCTTTATTTCTCACTTCCTTGCTGCGTATGTGTATGTGAGAACGGCCTAAGGACGTACCGAATCACCCAACCACCCAGCCAAAGCATAAATTAGTCGTCCTTGAATCAAATCAGAATAACAGCAAGTGCTGTGTTCTTAGTCGACAAATGTGAGGAGGACAAGCTCGATGATAACGACACGTCATGGCTCTAAAGTAAAATTCCTTTTTAAATGCTACGTTCGTTGTCGTATCCTTCAATAACAAAATCGCTTAGTGTAGGATACATGCTTGCGGTGCTGTATGTATTCCTTTTTTGATTAGAGATTTGCCAGTCATCGCTGACACAATATTCTATTTCAGAGCCAAGGCTTTGCATGGTCATGGACTTGTTCATCATGGTCGAAGGAGTTTCGTGTATGGAAGACGACTAAATTAAATGAGTTGGCAATATTTTCGGGGGTAATCCCAAACACATTAATGGAGAACTAAATGTAATGCCTGATGGAGAACTGACTGATGGGAGAGAGGACTTTATCTTACATCGGCTCACGCTTCAAGTGATACTGTTCTTTTCTGAATTAAAGGAATCTCGTAGAACTCTGATTGGTGGAGATGTGTGTTATTGAAGTGTATTTGATTGATGCGGTTAGACAAGATAAGCTGAGCAATTAGAACAACAAACGGGTGGTTTTTCTTCTTCTGTTTTAATCAATCTTTGTAGCAGCAGCAATAAGTGGACCCTGGGACTCAGCATCGCATTATTCCTTTTGTTCACCCCTGCATTAAATCACGATATACCAACAGTCTCAATGCAAACTTGACTTTTCTGAGGAGATGAATTGATAAAACTTCCATTCTGATTAATGTTCTTGAATCACTCATCCAGAATCTTTGCAATGCGGAACATAGATTTGTAGAAATTAGTTTGCTTAAGAACAGTTAATTGTACCTGAATTCATAGGGTATCCAAACATACTACAATAGATAAACGTCTCCAGATCGCATCCTTTCACTGAAGTTGCTTTATTTAATTAAGTCCGACAATTTAAATAATTTGTATAAATCGAGAACGTTGGAGTAGGATAATAATTCGCTGTAACTTAAACATTAATTTCCATAAATCTGTTGGTAGATAATGTAAATTACCCAGCATCAAATGCTATTCTATTTGCTTTTAAAAATGTTGAAGGGCAGTGGTCTGATGTTACATCTACAGAACATACATATATGTACATACCTTTTGGAGCATACACCAATGTGTGTAAATTGAACTAATAAACAGGTGACCGATTGAAAGAAATGAATACATTTTTAGGGAAAAAACAATTCATTAGCGATCCAAGGTTAACATGTTTGAAGAACTTGTTATGAAGACAGTAGAGTAGAGAGAGAAAGATGCATTATAATAGCCTTGCAAAAAATTGGTCAGGATAGTGAAGAATTTCCTTATTTTAATCCGATTACTTTACTTTATCGGCATCTTCTTCCTAGTTCACAATCTCATCTTCATTACATTCTTTATTAGATGATATCAAAAAGGCCAGTTATTTGCTGGTGACGATACTCATTGTATGGTAATCTAGAGACCTGCATATTTTCAATACCTGTTATTAAGTTGGACAACACAGACTTCGACTCCGAACCTGTGGGACAAGGCAACAGACGACGTTCGCGAGTAATGTGGTGCACCCAGATGGAGGAGGACCTCAACCAATTTGGCGTGAGACACTAGAGGCAGCTAGCCAGAGATCGTGCTAGTTGGATAAGCTTGTTGGTGTAGGCCCAGGTCCACCCTGGACTGTAGCGCCAAATAAAGAAGAAGAAGAAGTTGGAATTTGGAATTGCTGTGTTTCTTAGCATCACATAATCTTCTTCTCTATATGTTTCTGGTTTTTCTAGCACTTATCGTAATATTCCTAATAGTTTTTCTGATTTTTTTCAATGGTCTTTTCAGCCCTAGCTCTCGTATTCCAGAAACTCCATTACCCTATCACAGAATTCACCTTTTTGGTTTATTTCGAACAACAATAAACTTGGAAAATATCCTGTACCCATATGCACGGTATTGTAAAACGCAAATTCATCTTTAACTAACATGGTACTGGCATCACACTCTTTGGCTATCATTGGAACAATTACTCGGTTGACGCGTTCTACTTGATCGAGGACTATACGTAGCGATGCACATGTTCAATTTTATTTTCCTTCAAAAAGTTGCTAAGTTCTTTTGAGGTGAAATATGTTCCTCGATGTTCTTAGCCGTTAGCCGGACTTGGAATTTGACAATGGGCCGAGGTTATCGACATGGAGGTTATCAAAAGGCACATCTCCTTCTGGAATAGGATGCAACACTCCTTAAGACTTACCCGAGTCAGATGAGAAATAAATACACTTGAGGCATCTTCTAATATCATCCCTGAATTGTTCCTTCATTGCGGGAAACCAATATATTTTAGATAGAGGCTCGAAGCATTTATCAACACCTAAATGACACATAGCCTCATGATGCGTCCGTATCACCTCATTTTCCATATTGAACGGTACGTAAAAAAGAACTTTATTTTTTGCCTTACGATATAGTAATCCGTCTACAATATCAAAGAACGTCCTTTCGTCTTTTTCTAAATTGAATGCTATTGAAGTAATTTTTGGGTCCTGCCTTTGTGCAGCAGCTAATACAAACTCAAAACTCTCGTCTTCAACGTACAATATGTTAAAAAAAGATCTGCTTAAAGCATCGACGTGAGACATTTGATCGGCTTTTCTGTATTAAACTTTATAATCAAAGTTTTGAAGTTTCAAAGCCCAACATGAGATGCGTGGATTTTCAATGGTTACCGATTAGGTAAATCTAAAACCTGCGTAGAGCGTCGACAATTGAAAGTGTTTCTATTTCATAGCTATGAAATTTACTTTCACTTTCAATAGCATTCTTAGGAATATAAAACCAGATGAAACCTTTTTGCAGCTTCGCTTCTGCATTAGATAAGCCCCGAATCCATCACTACTAACATCGCAATGCAATTCCATTTGGTTTTGTGGGCTATAGATTAATAGCACTGGGGACGAGAGAAGCTTTTCCTTCAATAATTGAAAAGCTTCAAGTTCTTTTAGACCAAAAGTATCTTTTTAAGGAGATAATAGAGTGGTTTTGTTAAGTTATCAAAGATCGCCCGACTGAACGTATTGACGCATAAAGGAGTCGGAAATGTTTTTACAAACACTTGTCTAACCTTAGTGGCAAGCTATTTTTTATTATCACATTAACTACTTCTTTTAGAATATCCTAGTGTTCAGAGCAAAGTAAAAAATTTGTCCACCATGCGAATTTCTGCCACAGAAATTTATGTGGGCAGAAAATTGAATATTATGATTTATGTGGTGTCACTTTCCCAGTAAACAGAGTGGTATGTATGTATTAGCAGAGTTTTTTTCGAACTGGCGACGCCGAATATTTAGCGAAGTTAAATCTATTACACTTACTTTAATATGAACTACCCTTTATCTTTCTCACATGTAATACACCGATGCACTTCCACTCGAAATCGTCCCCACTTTTCCGCGACACGCAATCCTTTGTAAAAACCCCTATTCATAACATTTTCAAGACATAAAAAAACAGTAAACTAAAACCAAAGGAAAATGGAACAGTTACCGCCATATAATAACCTCGTAAAACCTAATCCTGTGAGTATCCTGCTGTGTACGGACAAAACCAATAAAATAATGCAAATGCCTTGTCGTGTCCTCCTTCGAAATGAGTTATGATTTTCTCTTATTTTTGACTGTCCAACCATCACCACCACCGAATACCATACTGCCCCCGTCCATATGACCCGGTGAAGAAGTAACCTACTAGACAAAATTAATAATAATTCCTAACCCAAATCTATTCCTTGCGACTATGTTGAAAAACATCCCAGCGCAGGAAGTCAACCATAGCCTGCTGTCATGAGTCAGATTTGTGTTCAAAATTTAATAACACAACAACTCGATGAAGAGAAAATCAATTTGCGGTCAGCATTTATTTTAGCCCCGGGGGCGAGTCGATAAACTTAATTTAAAAAGGTCCATGATGGACACACTTCTACGCAGTCTATTTAGATACATACGGATGCATGTACGCATAGTGAAAGGAGTTATTTTAATCACTCTGAATTCAGGCAGGCATCCCAAAGGAAAGGCGATAGATTAAACAGGCTTAAAGCTGAAGTCCTTCTCAATGCGCGGTGTGCTCACCTTGCCGTTAGATTATTTCCAATTTAATTAATTTATAGCGTTCGGGTTGTGTTTTTAAATTAAGTCAGACTGCCCTCCTAGTGTCGGTTATATCCTTTTGAAGCAATTAAAAATCCGTATAGCCCGCAATTATTTTAAGAGAAACTCATATTGTCGTTGTGCTAAGTTAATTAGCCGCCATAGGGATATCGTAATTAATTTGATTAGATACCAAGGGATTTTCCATTGTAATTCTGTCCATTGAAAGGAATGGTGGCTGTGGGTGGAACGAGAACAACCATAGGAAAAAAGTGCTCAAGGATTAATCTGCTTTGGAGGGCATTATTTCAAAGTCCCACAATTTCAATTCAGCTCTACGATAATTAAAAAAATTCGGGAAAATAAGTATGTGTTCGCCTCTGCCATGGCACCTAATCTGCTGCCGAATTAAATCCGAAAATAGATAAAAATGTTACAACAATGGTTTTGAAATGACCTGATTACCTTGTAGGCAATTAATGAACCACTAATGATAGGAATACTTTTAATTAACCATATATTATACAATCTTATCCAAATGTACGTATGAACTTCGTTGACTCAACCCCGCTATGCTGCTGTAATTTCTAAATCGCAGTATGTATATAGTAGCTAATGAATAATCAAAAATGTCTACTGAAGAATAGTTATTTTAATGTCGTATTTGTTAGAGAAGGGATCAGAGATGTACCGCCTGGCCCCCCCTTCGCAGCAAAGTCGTCCATCTGGCGACATCTGAAAGATCCAATTTTATGATACTTTAACCACAAGTGGCTTGTTTGCTTTGAAAAGGTGTTCTTCTTACGGTATACATTAATGCATGGTATAGACTAGTTTAGGCGGAGTGTATTGGCGCAACAACTTTTGTTTCTTCATTTGTGTCTGACTGTCTTGTTAAGGGATGAGTGGTAGAAATCGCGGAATTATTTAGGCTCAGGAGGGGCAACATCCGCACTTTTCTGCCCCCGAAAACTGCGTGGCCGATGGAGATCATCCTGTTTTTATTGACTGTATATAGGATTTTTTGATTTATAGTACAGTTGAATAAATATAATATAATAATATAATAATATGGGTGGCGCTACAGCCCGTAGAGGGCCACTTGTGTTGTGAGTGCTATTGTTCTATCACGAGTGGAAGGGACCTACAGTTTTATGCCGACTCCGAACGGCCAAGTTTGAGCAGCTTTTTCTAGACAGTTATACTCTTTGAGCATTGTCAGTGACTCGAAAGAGGTGAGGCCGTGAAAAGTATTTCTTGTCGTACCAGGAATCGAACCTCGACAGATAGGTCCAAGTGCGTAGGAGTCGACGCACATACCCACAACGCCACGGGCCACCACATTTATAAAAACTTCCAACTACGTATTCACTTGCGTACATAAGTGCAGGGCCGGCCCCACCACATGTGCAGGATGTGGAAATACACTGGGCGCACAGCGCTGGTGAGCGCATTGCGAAAACTAAATAAACGTATGCTAAATATGCATTTTCATTCACGCACAAGAATCTAGTTCGAAAAAAGTCAAAATAAAAAATCTCAACAAATCTTCGAGTGAACCCTGCAGAAATAAAAACTACATGCTTCGCTCAAAAATGTCGATAGGAATACATCTCAAAATAACAAGCTCAGTTCTCAATTCTTATGGAATCATTTGTGCCAGACGTGCAGAATTTATTTCTGCCACTTTTCCATATGAATACAAACAATTCCACCTAGCCTGTATACGATAATTTCTCGCGCAAGCACTCAAAAGTGTGCAAATGAAAATATGAAAAAAAACTCAGTTTACAATTCGTATGGAAATGTGAGCGAACGTGCAGAATGAAAAGATGGCCCATTCGACCTTGTCTTTAATGTCTTTAATGAAGATTTTTCCAGATAGACTGTTAACTCTTTTGTTGACAAAGACCCTGTTGTCTGCTGAATTAGAGTGCACATTGGATGTGTTAAAAGACGAACCGGGGAAGCGTACCTGAAGTAACGTTCTAAGTGTGTCTTCCCCGTCCAGCGTGTAGGTTCCGTCTTGTTTCTTTAATAATCTTACACTATTTGCCCGATCATTTACGAGTGCTTTGTGGATTCGTAACGTACCGGCATGTCAGCAATGTTTTTGCAGCATTTCCTCCACGTAGCCCGTTTTGATCTTCTCAACTCCGAGTTGTATTCTGTTGTTTACTGGAGAAGACTAGTTCTCGAAAAGGTATATCTAACCTGATGTGTTGGTGGTCTGACAGAGATGCTTGCTCAAGAGCAGGAGCAGGAATTTGTGTATTTAGAGATTCAACATTCTCATCTTTGTTAATTGTTATAGAAATTTCAATTCCCACGAGTATTCGGGAAAGGAGCATCAGTCCAGGCAGATCCAGATATGGCCAGGGGGGCAAGATTAAAATCGAATGTCGCTAAGGTATTCGGAGTTCGCATATTAGAGGCTAAGCACTCTCTTATATTATATTATATACATCTATCGGCGTATGCTGTTCCACCAGTAGATTAGAGATTATTTTATTAGAGGATAGGAGTAAACCTATCGTCGATTACTTTGGCCGAATGCGTGATCGGGATTCAGTCAACTTAGGCAGTTACAAGAGAACCAATGTTCATAAAGTGCGAGCCTAGGATGTCAGACCTTTTATCTCGCTGTAGCATTCTTTGCCCGGTGGTCGCCTAGAGGAGTCAGTAAGTCTTCTTGTACAGGTTACTGTATAGGAATCGTCCATATGACTAAGCCTTATGATCTGACCACCAAACAAAATGGATATTACCGTTCGTATTTTAAAAAGAGATCGCCATTAATTCTTTGTTTTAGTGAATTTTAAACACAAAAATGTACAACTTTTTCCTACTGATTCTTTAGGGAAAATATTTTGGAGTGTTCAACGTTATTCTGAACCACAAAGCTTATACCTAAACCACTGATTTGCCTTTTATAAATGGTCTTATCCCATGATGCATCTACAGGTAATTTGAATTCAAAAATACTAAACCTCCGAAATGATTCATTAGCTGTATGGATAAATGAACGAATTTTGACAGCTTTGTGAGTATTATCAATTCTTGAACTGTAGATTACATTTTATTAAAACGATTACGGGACATTGCTTATCCAACAAATGGAGTGTCTACATCATCGTCTCTACATCAATAAAGTTTGCTTTAAGGTAAATGGTAATACGTGGAGAAAAACACAATTTCTACAAAAACTTTTAACTCATTAACGGTTAGATTAAAGTTCCAATCATTTTTATAATGTTTGACGTAGGTTACTGATTCGTGCACGATATATTCTAGAATCTCTTCAAATAATAAATTTTCGAATATATCTAAAACTGATTGGTGGCCGAAGATGTTGTACTCGAGGGTACACGGTAGAACATGATTTCGCGACAAATTGTATAAACGTGTTCCCAGTGTCATATTTAAAGTACGACTTATTTTAAAGTTATGTTGTTATTTTTTCTTATTATGTAAATTATAAAAAACTACTTCATTTAATTTTAATAATAAAAAAACATTAATTAGTAATTCTAGATTTATAAAACTAAACTTAAATCACGATTTAAAAATTTATTGTGAACCAAAAAATTATTTTTTACAATTTGAGATTTTGGCTCAACAATGGGGGCCCAGCTGATGTACATTGTTTAATTCAATAATTGGTAATACAATATACGTTTAGTGTTTATTTTTCATATCGTACAATGTCCAGTGCTTACATCGGATTGTTCAAATCCGTGTGTCCATGTTGGTCCTTTTGGGTTGGGGTGGTGGTGTAGTAGCCGATTTAGCCTCGATGATGACTGCTACCGCTGCTGTGGTAGAAGCCATGCAGCTCGTTGTTAGATGTAGTAGGGAAGTTCTTCTCGCTTAGCAGATTTTGCGCATTGAGGTAGCGTTGGCCGGGGTGGTGTTTCTCAGGTGATTGCCTCCTTAGGATGATTGCTGTTCATGATGTTTAGAAGCTGCTTTCTGAACAGTGTCACCATGTACTGTTGTAAAGCACGCATCATCGTGCTTCGTCGTTTTGTTGTTGCTATGGTGATTTCGTCGGTCCCTGTCGAAGGTGAGACCTGTACATATTAGCAGTATACGTTAAGATCTGTCGTATTAGGGGCTTGTAGAGCAGCAGCTTTGTCTTCTCAGTTTCGCGTGGCTGTTGAACTTCAGCCTTTCCGTGAAGTTAACGCGAAGATACTTGACCTCTTTGTCTGTGATTATTTCCGTACCGTTAGGGAGCACTATCTTTAAGCTCAGGCATTTAGCTGCTGATCTGCATCCACCTCGGGCTGGTCTCCTTAAGCACATAAGTATCGATTTTCTGGCATTGATACGAATACCCTATTTGTTGTAGTAGTAACATTTTTTTGCTGTCTGGATTTCGACCCTTCGCCTGGCGATCAGTGATGACTTCGAGCTGGCATAAGTCGTTGTTGTTGGTTGGAGGCGGTTGATCTGCCGTGTAGATGTTGAAGAGCATCGGTCCCAGCTTCGACCCTTACGCAACTCCTGCCTTGGTGCTCCGCTCAGTTGATGGGCTGCCTTCCACTTGAACGTAGAATCTTCTGGAATGCAGAAAGCTATAGACTATTTTGATGAGGTTGGTGGGGAATCCCATCTGGTTGTAGATGAGTTCCTCTATCCAGACCGTGTCGAAGGCCTTATCCTCGTCGATGAAGCAGCCAACGGTGACTTCGTGTTTGTTCAGGGCAGCTACAACATAGTGGTGGAACTTCATTAGAGGATGTAGCGTCGAATATTTTTTTTCGAGAATCCATATTGCGTATCCGGGATAATAATCTGGTGGATTTGTCGGAACGTGTCGGGTACTGGTTGTATTCTACGCAACTTGTTCTCCAGCTGTATGTTGTTGTGTGTTTGTACCGCATTCCGAAATGATGTTCGCAGTTCAACTGATTGAGAACTGCTTGATAGTCGATACCTCAGCTTTTGTCTGTGGTGATAAAGATTTTGAATATGGATTACTGCTTGTCCTCGGCCTTTTTTGCTGGTCTAAGGCATTGTTGATTGAGCACTCAAGTCCTTCAATCGCAGTATCGTTCTCAACATCAGAGAGGTTCCTTGTTGTTGGTGGCATGCGGCTGTTCTCCAGTACATCATCGGGTAGTGTGGCTACATTAAGCTGACGTTGTTTGACGAAGTCCTCTTCTGGTCGGCTGTTGGTAAATATGGGATGATCTAAGTTAATTACCAGTTGGGAGAAATCGAGTGTCGATGGTGTCCTCGGGAAAGTAGGCTTGGGCTGCGAAATCGCTACCAGGGAGTTCCTGTCCGCGTTTTCCTCTAGCCATTTGACTATAACTTTCCCCTGTCCATCTAGCTCAGTGTTCTGCCACATAGGTTCTCTTGCATTGTAGTCATAAGTATGTCTTGATAAAAGTGCATTAAGCACTTCGAGATCATGACATATTTGGGCACTACCGCTATTATTATGGTGTCTCCGTTGGAGTCATTTGGATTACGAATCCCGTGACTTCAGATACCATGAGATTCCGAACCACGATCTTGGTTGATGGTTGATGGTCTTCCTGATGAGAACGGCTGTACCCCGTTTCCGATTGGTGCCGTCTGATCTGAAAATGGAGAAATCCTATAAGGAAATATTATTTTCCTTCAGGCGGGCTTCTCTAACTAAGGCAATGTCAGCTTGATTAGCTTTTAAGAACAGACTAAATGCTGTTCGTTAACTGTACTGTACAATGAGTTGGCATTGTATCCACTTATGTGCAGTCGTTAGACGTTGCATATTTGGAAAATTAACGTTCGCTATGGTCGCGAAACTCAGCGAAGGTCGGGTCAGCGTACATGCCGACTTGGCTGCGAACTCTTGTTACGCTTTTTCGCCGTTACGTCCTTAGCCTTCTCTGCTATTACTGAAGGTGTACCGTGAATAATGCGTGGCGAACTATTGACTAATGACCCCACATTTTGGTGTCCTTTTCTTTTATAGAACATTCCCGTGCACATTTCCCTCGTACCATCTCAGCAGCTGTGTTTATATTTGAGAGACGATAACGAGGTTAATTTCGGTGGAAAGGACACCGGTGACGTTGTTACCAACTTGATTTCTGCCAAGGCGAAGGTTGTACCTTGTTGCTAGCAAGGCTAAATGAAAATTTACTTGAAGCAAGGGTTAATAATTTTGTGGCAAATAGTATATCCCTAATCACCAGCATAATTCCAACTAAGCAATGGCCTCATATAAAGGGAGAAATCAACCCAGCGGACTAAGGAGTTAGTCACTCATAACTTACAGAGGGACGGTCCAGTGTCAATTCCTAACAATTACAACACCGCTATCAGCCTACCACAAATTTATCGCTATCAACACAACTTGGAAGTGTTAGCGGCATTAATGAAAGGGAGGACAGATTTGATTTAGTATCTCGACTTTCCAGTCGGACGATGGTAGTGAGAGTTACGGCATGGATCTTTCAGCATTATCGTTTCATCCACATTTCTAAGGCAATTAAGTCGTCAAAGAGAGAACAACACATGAAAACAAGAGAAATCAAAGGATATCATGGGTGAAGCTGGTGCAGCGGGAGCATTTTGGAGAAGAAATAGTGCGATTGGAGGATTGCTTGCCGACAACATTTGGGCGACTAGTAAAACTTTATCCAATTTTGGACTAAAAGCAGGCCCTACACGTTGTTGGTCGATTGGAAGCTGCGCCGTTGGGATATAAAAGTTAGTTATTTGAGATGAAAGTACTTGCGCACTGAAGCTCAGCTATTGTTGGTTTGCTTAAGGCACAAAATCTGAATTGTAGGCGCTCGAAATACTGTACGAGGGATTATAAATCGGTGTGTCGTTTGTCTGTGATATACTTAGAGCGAACCCCATAGAAAAAATGATGGGTAATCTTCCGTCAGATCGACTACATAGTGAAAAAGCATTTTTCAATGCCGGCTGCAGAGTGCAGAAAATGTGTATCACTGTTCATTTGCCTAATCACAAAGGCCGTCGACTTGGAAATCGTTACAGATTTAACGTCAGAGGCATTTTTGTTGGCATTGAAACCATTTATTTCAAGAAGGTGCAAATGTTCACAACTATTTGGCGATAATGGTAAGAACTTTCTTGGAGCAAATTGAATTTTGGACGAAAGGGACTTGCAAAGGCTAGCAACCGAGGAAAGAATTGATTGTCACTTCATACCGCCATCCGCTCCAATGTTCGGGGGATTGTGGGACGTCGCCGTGAAGTGTGGGACGTCGCCGTGAAGTTTTATGCTAAATCGAAAACTGTTTTGAAATCTGGACCGTTGTTATCCGTGTCCAAATCTCCTCTGAACTCCTGCTCACTTCCTAGTAGGAAGCTAGCCTTATCTCATTCCAGAGCCCGATATTTTATCTGAAAATATTAACCGTCCCTCTAGATTTCAGATGATAAGTTGTAAGCTTTTTGGAGCAAGCTTTTTGGAGCAAGATTTTTGGAGGCGTTGGCGTTACTACACTACAGCAGCGACACAAATGGAAGCAGAAACGCAGAAATTTAAAGTTAAGCGATTTATTATTGATTCGGGAGGAAAACCAACCGCCGGCCAAATGGTCCTTAGGACGAGTTAAGGAGATTCATTTCGGAACATATGGATTGGCACGAATATCTACACTCTTAACTAAGCAGGTCTTTTAAAACGACCTATTTGCAAAGTGTGCTTGCCACGTTTATATTCGTGTTCGGTATTACTGAATACTGAGCATAGAACTTGAATTGTAATGCAAAAGAATAGCCAAATATTTATGTTTTTTAATTTGGACTATTCGAATTTGAAATAGTTTTTTCAAGGCAGGCGGTATGTTAACGCCGTCTAGTGTTTCGTAATAAGAACTAAAATGTAATATGGCCTTAAAATGTTACGGCTTTATTGTCATTACAATAAAATGTCACTTTTGGATTACGTATTAAGGGAATTCCATTTAAAGGAAAAAAAACAAAAATAGAGAACAGAGGTGGAGCTGTGAAAAGCTGTTAAGTTCGGGTATTGATCCTGCCACCACCGGTGTAAGAGTCGATAACCAATCCATTACCAAACGGCGGCCACTTACCCACATGTGTACATACGAATTTGTATTATTTGGAACAAATAGTTTTATTGAAAAAGCTAGTATTACAAATACATCATGGCATTTGATTTCATGTTTGTCCTTCCGTCACTGGCTGGCAACTCTGGTTTGTTAAAGTTGGTTGACATTATTAATAAGCTACAGTAAATTTACAAATATTTATTGCGTAATACATTTTTTTTAAATCTCGCCAAATGTAAATGGCTCATAGCACTTGGTGGATGACAACATTCTTGGCTCAGGGACAAAAACTATATGCATTCTTAATTGATTTCAAAGCAGCTTTTGATACAATCGACCGTAGTTCGTTATTCTACTAACTTTATGGCTTGGCACTGTCGCTGAAGTTCGGTGGCATTCTAGAAGAATTGTACAAAGGGACACAAGCTGCAGTGTGGAACGGAGCGTAACTTTCGGATTGGATTGCAACCACATCAGGGGTGAGGCAAGGTTGCACATTGACTGCAGATCTTATAGGTTTCATGCCGCACTTAATTGCGTACGCCGACAATCTAGTAGCGTACAGATCAGGTCCGAAGGTCGAAGTAATAAATACCTTGTTGCAACGTGACTTCAAACAAATTCAGGGATTTTGCGACGACTGTCTGAAGTTGATTAACAACTTCCCGAAGTGTGAAACTATCCTTTTCATGAACCCGCTGTACATGGCGTCATAGGATACGCGCACTAACTGGCGTAAGTTCGGCATAGTTGATCCGCAGGGACGGCCGTTAGATGTGAAAAGTGTAATAAGGTATCATGGCATTTGGTTGGATCAATATCTGTATTTTGACAAACATATGATATTGCTGACGAAAGCTAAAAAGGCCTCTGCAGGGGCAAGGGGGTTGTTTTACAGCAGCCAACTTGATACCAGGGTGAAGGTGATCTGCTACTGTTGTTCACTGTGGTTCAATTTGAGTCCTTCTCAGATGGAAAAGATGAGGCTGTTCGAGAGACAGTGTCTTCGCACTTGTTTCCGGTTGTATCGTACACTCGAGTCTGAGTACAAGAAGTTCTATCCCAACGAAGTCCTGTACATCGGAGCCACCTTGAACAAGATAGATAATTCTATTATTAAGCTGATCAAAAGGCATATTGCAGTAGGTATGACTTCTTCCAACAGTCTGATCTTTGGGGCTTACTAGCGCAATGTTATGTAGCATGAGAGAGTACGCCTCACCGGTTTTATTTCTCTTGAAGCGTTCCTCTATCTCGACACAATTGGCCTAATACAGGATCCACAAAGATGTCCATGTCGTACGTCAGACAGGCGACTCCAATACGAGAAATCTCATTTCGGCAGCTTGTGTTCGCGATCTTATTCGTTCGGTCATTACCCAAATTTCATGACCGTAAAAGTTGGAACAAATACTGAATTGAAAACCGCTGACTTGGCTTTGACATCAAGCTCGGCCTTCCTGTTTACAGATCTTACAAGCTATTTCAAAATTGAGCCAGCTTGCCCAAACCTACAGGAAAGCTCAGCATTACTCCTCCCATCACTAGTGAAAAAGACACCAAGATACTTGAACTTTTCCAACTGCTTCAATGGGACACCACTAACAGGCGTAAAGGAAATTACCTTATCATCTGATTTGTCCACGTTAACCTTTATCTCATCATCTGCACATACGGCATCTTTTTCACCGAACACACATATAAATTATATATTATTTAAAGCGAATTCAGCAGTTGAATTCATTAAGTGTAATACAAGAGGTTTTACTGATTCATCATTCGCTTTATTATCTCTGTACGAGTGCGCGCTGAAGTTCCGTCTGGGAGGATGTGAGAATAACTAAGTCATCTGCAAAAAGAAGATGACTTACCCTCAACTCTCTCAATGTGCAACATTCCTCGCCTAGTCTGCGCTGCAACATATAAAATGAAAAGGAGAAGTGACAAGACGCACCCTTGGCGAGGTTCAACGCCCACGGTGAAAGGTGTTGATTTAGGACCGTTTATCCGAATGCAGCTGCTGCAGTTTGTATATAGAGACTGAATGGCCCTCAAAAGAATACCATCAATCCAATATTCTTGCAGAATACTCCAGAGTTTACCTCGCGGCACTCGGTAGTGTGCCTTTTCCAAATATACAAAACAGCTGTAAATCGGTTCATCCCCTATCCTCCAACACCTTTGCGTAGACTATCCCGGCGAGACTTAAAAGGGATATGCCTATAGTTGGAACAATCTCTTTTGTCCCCAATTTTGCATTTGATAGAAAAACAGCAATGGCTAAAACTGCTTTAATATTTCGATGCGTTATGGCTTATAGCTTATGCTTTATGGCTTATAGCTTGTGATTTATAGCCCATAGCAGTAAACATAAGGTATTTGAAGCCGTGGCGGCTCTCAAGCATGGGAATGTAATAAGTTTCACACGGTGGACAAACACAGTATGTAAAGAGAGTATTTCATTTGCCAAGGAACAGACCAAACTACGTTGTAATGTTGGGAACAGGACTGTCACCTATTCACATGAAAAACTTGAAGCTGCAAGCTGATTATCTGCGGAGCGTCTTAAACATGTATACAGAGCAACGCATAGCAGGCTTAACCAAGATCTGGCAGAAATAAACTATTTCCGCTAATCTTACAAAGTAAACGTGATTGCAACGATCTCATCGCGTAACTTTTAAGACGATCGTCGTTCAAACGATTGTATTCAAAGACGTGCTCAAAAGATTGCTTCATGTTACACTACAATCGAATCGTCCCGTCGTGCCGTCAATCCTTCAAATTGGAGGCAGTTTGAGAACTACTAAACTCGTTAAATGTCATATAGAAAGCGGAATTTATACTGTCCCTTTTAAAATTCGTTGTTGTGTGCATTTTGTAAAGCTTCTAACAACTTTAATTAACCAAACAAATGCACGATAATAATAAATATCTCTAATTCAATCGAGATTCTTTTATTGAATTTTGAATTCTTTCTGCAAACTCCTTCATACGGTTTTTGGAAATACCTCTACTTGCTGTATAATTTTCCTTCAAATGATCATCGCTGGTTTCAGTATCTGCAATATTGTTGTCTATATTGTGGAAGATACATATGTTGTGCAATTCGGCGCAAGCGTTATCAAAAAAAGCAACTTTGTTAGGGTGTTATCTGCTATTTTCCTTTCCTCCATTAAGATTATCCTCCTACCTATAGTACGAACAGTCAAAAATACATTTAGGAAGACAATTACAAATGCCAAATATATATGGCAATACATCTTTCTGTTAAGTTCATTGCCTCAGACTGAATTTGATTGAAGTATATCTTAGCTAGGTCATTAGATATTCTACAGGATGTGAGCAAGCAAGGCTTAAGAGTGTATCCACTGTCGTTTACAATGTTATATTTGAGCATATCACAAAGATACAAATAAGTGTGCACCTACCCAGAAGCCAATAGTTATGGTTGCGTTTGGTGAATCTTCTAAAGAAAGAGGCTCTTTCGTTCGAATGCTTCCAAACCTTTCCAAACCTTCCAAAACTATGTGCGGATACAGCGTATCATTGTACAACACATTGTAATGCCGACGTATTTTTTTCGATATTTATTAAAAATTTCAAAAACAAATCTAATAAAAAATCAACCACTATGAAGCAATCGTTCAATCATCTACATGTGACAGTTCAATGTATACGAAGCAAGTTGCAGTCATCACCCCCCCCCTCCCCCCCCCCTCTCCCACCCGCCCTAAACCGTACCGTGACAAGAGTCTACCAGGTTGGCGCCGAAGATACCAGGATAGCAGGCGCCCTCCTGTATAACTTAGCCTTACTTGTATAATGCGGGGCTCTGTACAGATCGACAACCCTTTTCTGCGCTACTCGTGGGAACATAATTCTTAAACTATAATGGAAGGAAAAAAGAAGAAAAACAAAAAGACAATGAAACAAAACATGCTCTGAAGTCGCAAGTAGCAGAGGTTGCCACCGCCGCACAGTGTGTTATTTTCGACATCTAGCGTAACATTATTCCTGTTGCGATTGGTATAGCTAAACTATGGATTTTCCTATTCGGTGAAGGAAAAAAAGTAAAACAAATAGCTATATGTGGCCACCGATAGGGGGCGTATAGCCCACGCCATCAATCCTCCATAAACCTCATGGATACAAACGTCTCTAACTAAAAGACCACTGAACTGATTTTGTTCAAATTCACCAATGTGTTCAGAAAAGACAGTAGAAAAATCACTTCTTTTACCTTAACCCATTATCTCCAATAAGTCCCAAGATATTTTGATGAAAATAACACATTATAGTCCATTTTGTTTGGACTTGAAGTAAGTCACTCTCATCATCGTCTTCATCGGAACTGCTACTAGGTGGTGCTACTCGTACTTCGGGAGCCTTTAACAGGGCAATACATTCTTGAGGTAGGGGGTTCCTTTTTCTATGGGGCGCTGTACTACGGCTCGAATGATATGGATCTGATGATATTAAAAACCAGTTTAATACATCTCTATTCGTATTTTTTCTGGAAGATTTCCGGCTAAAATGCTCTCGAAATCGTTTGTATTCCTTATTGCTCGCTTCTTGGGCTTCCTCGGACAATTGACCAAGTGGCAGTACGCAGGCTTGAATTATCTCTTTTGAATGTATCAGAAGTTTATGTATGCTTGCAGGCATGTGGTACCATGCATAGTGCATATTTAGCGCACATGTTTTCATGTTTTTTGTTTCATTGACATAAGTTTGCAATTGATTGTCACTTCATACCGCCATCCGCTCCAATGTTCGGGGGATTGTGGGACGTCGCCGTGAAGTGTGGGACGTCGCCGTGAAGTTTTATGCTAAATCGAAAACTGTTTTGAAATCTGGACCTTTGTTATCCGTGTCCAAATCTCCTCTGAACTCCTGCTCACTTCCTAGTAGGAAGCTAGCCTTATCTCATTCCAGAGCCCGATATTTTATCTGAAAATATTAACCGTCCCTCTAGATTTCAGATGATAAGTTGTAAGCTTTTTGGAGCAAGCTTTTTGGAGCAAGATTTTTGGAGGCGTTGGCGTTACTACACTACAGCAGCGACACAAATGGAAGCAGAAACGCAGAAATTTAAAGTTAAGCGATTTATTATTGATTCGGGACGAAAACCAACCGCCGGCCAAATGGTCCTTAGGACGAGTTAAGGAGATTCATTTCGGAACATATGGATTGGCACTAATATCTACACTCTTAACTAAGCAGGTCTTTTAAAACGACCTATTTGCAAAGTGTGCTTGCCACGTTTATATTCGTGTTCGGTATTACTGAATACTGAGCATAGAACTTGAATTGTAATGCAAAAGAATAGCCAAATATTTATGTTTTTTAATTTGGACTATTCGAATTTGAAATAGTTTTTTCAAGGCAGGCGGTATGTTAACGCCGTCTAGTGTTTCGTAATAAGAACTAAAATGTAATATGGCCTTAAAATGTTACGGCTTTATTGTCATTACAATAAAATGTCACTTTTGGATTACGTATTAAGGGAATTCCATTTAAAGGAAAAAAAACAAAAATAGAGAACAGAGGTGGAGCTGTGAAAAGCTGTTAAGTTCGGGTATTGATCCTGCCACCACCGGTGTAAGAGTCGATAACCAATCCATTACCAAACGGCGGCCACTTACCCACATGTGTACATACGAATTTGTATTATTTGGAACAAATAGTTTTATTGAAAAAGCTAGTATTACAAATACATCATGGCATTTGATTTCATGTTTGTCCTTCCGTCACTGGCTGGCAACTCTGGTTTGTTAAAGTTGGTTGACATTATTAATAAGCTACAGTAAATTTACAAATATTTATTGCGTAATACATTTTTTTTAAATCTCGCCAAATGTAAATGGCTCATAGCACTTGGTGGATGACAACATTCTTGGCTCAGGGACAAAAACTATATGCATTCTTAATTGATTTCAAAGCAGCTTTTGATACAATCGACCGTAGTTCGTTATTCTACTAACTTTATGGCTTGGCACTGTCGCTGAAGTTCGGTGGCATTCTAGAAGAATTGTACAAAGGGACACAAGCTGCAGTGTGGAACGGAGCGTAACTTTCGGATTGGATTGCAACCACATCAGGGGTGAGGCAAGGTTGCACATTGACTGCAGATCTTATAGGTTTCATGCCGCACTTAATTGCGTACGCCGACAATCTAGTAGCGTACAGATCAGGTCCGAAGGTCGAAGTAATAAATACCTTGTTGCAACGTGACTTCAAACAAATTCAGGGATTTTGCGACGACTGTCTGAAGTTGATTAACAACTTCCCGAAGTGTGAAACTATCCTTTTCATGAACCCGCTGTACATGGCGTCATAGGATACGCGCACTAACTGGCGTAAGTTCGGCATAGTTGATCCGCAGGGACGGCCGTTAGATGTGAAAAGTGTAATAAGGTATCATGGCATTTGGTTGGATCAATATCTGTATTTTGACAAACATATGATATTGCTGACGAAAGCTAAAAAGGCCTCTGCAGGGGCAAGGGGGTTGTTTTACAGCAGCCAACTTGATACCAGGGTGAAGGTGATCTGCTACTGTTGTTCACTGTGGTTCAATTTGAGTCCTTCTCAGATGGAAAAGATGAGGCTGTTCGAGAGACAGTGTCTTCGCACTTGTTTCCGGTTGTATCGTACACTCGAGTCTGAGTACAAGAAGTTCTATCCCAACGAAGTCCTGTACATCGGAGCCAACTTGAACAAGATAGATAATTCTATTATTAAGCTGATCAAAAGGCATATTGCAGTAGGTATGACTTCTTCCAACAGTCTGATCTTTGGGGCTTACTAGCGCAATGTTATGTAGCATGAGAGAGTACGCCTCACCGGTTTTATTTCTCTTGAAGCGTTCCTCTATCTCGACACAATTGGCCTAATACAGGATCCACAAAGATGTCCATGTCGTACGTCAGACAGGCGACTCCAATACGAGAAATCTCATTTCGGCAGCTTGTGTTCGCGATCTTATTCGTTCGGTCATTACCCAAATTTCATGACCGTAAAAGTTGGAACAAATACTGAATTGAAAACCGCTGACTTGGCTTTGACATCAAGCTCGGCCTTCCTGTTTACAGATCTTACAAGCTATTTCAAAATTGAGCCAGCTTGCCCAAACCTACAGGAAAGCTCAGCATTACTCCTCCCATCACTAGTGAAAAAGACACCAAGATACTTGAACTTTTCCAACTGCTTCAATGGGACACCACTAACAGGCGTAAAGGAAATTACCTTATCATCTGATTTGTCCACGTTAACCTTTATCTCATCATCTGCACATACGGCATCTTTTTCACCGAACACACATATAAATTATATATTATTTAAAGCGAATTCAGCAGTTGAATTCATTAAGTGTAATACAAGAGGTTTTACTGATTCATCATTCGCTTTATTATCTCTGTACGAGTGCGCGCTGAAGTTCCGTCTGGGAGGATGTGAGAATAACTAAGTCATCTGCAAAAAGAAGATGACTTACCCTCAACTCTCTCAATGTGCAACATTCCTCGCCTAGTCTGCGCTGCAACATATAAAATGAAAAGGAGAAGTGACAAGACGCACCCTTGGCGAGGTTCAACGCCCACGGTGAAAGGTGTTGATTTAGGACCGTTTATCCGAATGCAGCTGCTGCAGTTTGTATATAGAGACTGAATGGCCCTCAAAAGAATACCATCAATCCAATATTCTTGCAGAATACTCCAGAGTTTACCTCGCGGCACTCGGTAGTGTGCCTTTTCCAAATATACAAAACAGCTGTAAATCGGTTCATCCCCTATCCTCCAACACCTTTGCGTAGACTATCCCGGCGAGACTTAAAAGGGATATGCCTATAGTTGGAACAATCTCTTTTGTCCCCAATTTTGCATTTGATAGAAAAACAGCAATGGCTAAAACTGCTTTAATATTTCGATGCGTTATGGCTTATAGCTTATGCTTTATGGCTTATAGCTTGTGATTTATAGCCCATAGCAGTAAACATAAGGTATTTGAAGCCGTGGCGGCTCTCAAGCATGGGAATGTAATAAGTTTCACACGGTGGACAAACACAGTATGTAAAGAGAGTATTTCATTTGCCAAGGAACAGACCAAACTACGTTGTAATGTTGGGAACAGGACTGTCACCTATTCACATGAAAAACTTGAAGCTGCAAGCTGATTATCTGCGGAGCGTCTTAAACATGTATACAGAGCAACGCATAGCAGGCTTAACCAAGATCTGGCAGAAATAAACTATTTCCGCTAATCTTACAAAGTAAACGTGATTGCAACGATCTCATCGCGTAACTTTTAAGACGATCGTCGTTCAAACGATTGTATTCAAAGACGTGCTCAAAAGTTTGCTTCATGTTACACTACAATCGAATCGTCCCGTCGTGCCGTCAATCCTTCAAATTGGAGGCAGTTTGAGAACTACTAAACTCGTTAAATGTCATATAGAAAGCGGAATTTATACTGTCCCTTTTAAAATTCGTTGTTGTGTGCATTTTGTAAAGCTTCTAACAACTTTAATTAACCAAACAAATGCACGATAATAATAAATATCTCTAATTCAATCGAGATTCTTTTATTGAATTTTGAATTCTTTCTGCAAACTCCTTCATACGGTTTTTGGAAATACCTCTACTTGCTGTATAATTTTCCTTCAAATGATCATCGCTGGTTTCAGTATCTGCAATATTGTTGTCTATATTGTGGAAGATACATATGTTGTGCAATTCGGCGCAAGCGTTATCAAAAAAAGCAACTTTGTTAGGGTGTTATCTGCTATTTTCCTTTCCTCCATTAAGATTATCCTCCTACCTATAGTACGAACAGTCAAAAATACATTTAGGAAGACAATTACAAATGCCAAATATATATGGCAATACATCTTTCTGTTAAGTTCATTGCCTCAGACTGAATTTGATTGAAGTATATCTTAGCTAGGTCATTAGATATTCTACAGGATGTGAGCAAGCAAGGCTTAAGAGTGTATCCACTGTCGTTTACAATGTTATATTTGAGCATATCACAAAGATACAAATAAGTGTGTACCTACCCAGAAGCCAATAGTTATGGTTGCGTTTGGTGAATCTTCTAAAGAAAGAGGCTCTTTCGTTCGAATGCTTCCAAACCTTTCCAAACCTTCCAAAACTATGTGCGGATACAGCGTATCATTGTACAACACATTGTAATGCCGACGTATTTTTTTCGATATTTATTAAAAATTTCAAAAACAAATCTAATAAAAAATCAACCACTATGAAGCAATCGTTCAATCATCTACATGTGACAGTTCAATGTATACGAAGCAAGTTGCAGTCATCACCCCCCCCTCCCCCTCCCCCTCTCCCACCCGCCCTAAACCGTACCGTGACAAGAGTCTACCAGGTTGGCGCCGAAGATACCAGGATAGCAGGCGCCCTCCTGTATAACTTAGCCTTACTTGTATAATGCGGGGCTCTGTACAGATCGACAACCCTTTTCTGCGCTACTCGTGGGAACATAATTCTTAAACTATAATGGAAGGAAAAAAGAAGAAAAACAAAAAGACAATGAAACAAAACATGCTCTGAAGTCGCAAGTAGCAGAGGTTGCCACCGCCGCACAGTGTGTTATTTTCGACATCTAGCGTAACATTATTCCTGTTGCGATTGGTATAGCTAAACTATGGATTTTCCTATTCGGTGAAGGAAAAAAAGTAAAACAAATAGCTATATGTGGCCACCGATAGGGGGCGTATAGCCCACGCCATCAATCCTCCATAAACCTCATGGATACAAACGTCTCTAACTAAAAGACCACTGAACTGATTTTGTTCAAATTCACCAATGTGTTCAGAAAAGACAGTAGAAAAATCACTTCTTTTACCTTAACCCATTATCTCCAATAAGTCCCAAGATATTTTGATGAAAATAACACATTATAGTCCATTTTGTTTGGACTTGAAGTAAGTCACTCTCATCATCGTCTTCATCGGAACTGCTACTAGGTGGTGCTACTCGTACTTCGGGAGCCTTTAACAGGGCAATACATTCTTGAGGTAGGGGGTTCCTTTTTCTATGGGGCGCTGTACTACGGCTCGAATGATATGGATCTGATGATATTAAAAACCAGTTTAATACATCTCTATTCGTATTTTTTCTGGAAGATTTCCGGCTAAAATGCTCTCGAAATCGTTTGTATTCCTTATTGCTCGCTTCTTGGGCTTCCTCGGACAATTGACCAAGTGGCAGTACGCAGGCTTGAATTATCTCTTTTGAATGTATCAGAAGTTTATGTATGCTTGCAGGCATGTGGTACCATGCATAGTGCATATTTAGCGCACATGTTTTCATGTTTTTTGTTTCATTGACATAGTTTGCAAACTTGTTTACATTAATTTCATATTCACTCGATATTCTTCTTCTTACTTCTTATCAGGCCGGCGACACATGGAGGGTCCGAGCCTGAGCAATTGCTGCCTTCCATCGTTGACGGTCCTGGGCACGCTGCTCCCAGTCATCAAGACCAAGCTGTCTTGCATCCGCGACTACTTGGTCTTTACACCGGAGATTCGGTCTTCCTCTAATTCTCGAACCAGTAGGCTCGGATTCAAAGACCCTCTTTGCTGGAGCATTGTTGTCCATGCGCTCGATATGGCCGAGCCAGTGCAGTCGACGGATTTTTTCCTTCCGGACTACATCCACATCCTAGTACAGCTCGTAGAGTTCGCGGTTATGTCTTCTCCTCCATTCGCCTTCCTCGCAGACGGGACCATATGTATATCCGACGTAGAACTTTTCTTTCGAAGGTACCAAGAATCAGCGCTGCAGTTGTGTTTATCGTCCAGCTTTCGGCTCCATAGAGCGGGACTGGCAAAGTAAGAGTTTTGTAGAGCATGATTTTGGTTCTTCGAGTCAGGAGTTTTGATCCCAGTTGTTTTGACAAACCGAAGTAGCACCGGTTGCCAAGGGCGATTCTACGACGGATCTCCACTGTGATGTCGTTTGTGGAGTTCACGTTTGCCCCGAGGTAGACAAACTCCTTCACTACCTCGAAATTGTAGCTGTCGATAGTGAAATTTTGTCCAAGGTGGTGTGTAACGGAACGTTTTTTGGTCGACAGCACAAATTTTGTTTTGTCCTCGTTGACCTTGAGACTAGTTTGTTTCGCCTGTTCTTCAATCGCTGTAAAAGACTCCACTACGGCACGTTGAGAACGCGCGATGTCGATGTCATCTGCGTACCCCAACAGTTGGACCGACTTAAAGAAGATAGTGCCTTCGGTGTTTACAGCTGCCCTCCTCACTATCTTCTCCAGTACCAGATTGAAGAAATCACATGACAGCGCATCTCCTTGCCGAAATCCAGTGCAAGTTTCAAACGTCTCAGAAATCCTTGTGCTGAACTACACGGTAAATCGCGTATGTGTTAGCGTGGTGCAACCGGATCAATTTTTCCCGGATCCCGAAATCGGCCATCGGCTTTGAAATCGATGAAAAGGTAGTGCGTATCGATTTGAAACTCACTGGTCTTCTCCAGTATTTGTCTTAGTGTGAAGATTTGGTCTATAGTCGATTTGCCGGGGCGAAAGCCGCATTGGTACGTGCTGATTAGTGCTGTGCAAAACGGCTTTAGACGTTCACACAGTACGCTGGACAGGATCTTGTAGGCGACGTTGAGCAGGGATATACCTCTATAGTTGTTGCAAGAGCTAAGATCGCTTTTTTTTGTGGATATGGCATATGGAGCTGATATTCCAGTCGTCGGGCATGCTTTCGTCTTTCCAAATTCTACAGATGATATGGTGCATGCTTCCCACCAGAACATCGTCACCGGCCTTGAAGAGCTCTGAAGGGAGGCCATCGGAGCCTGCGGCTTTGTTGTTCTTCAGCCTTTTAATGGCTGTTCCGACTTCTTCAAAGCTAAGTGGGAGGACTATTTCATCGATTGGAGCTGGGATTTCCTGATTCCCTATCACTCTCTCCTGGTCAGGCTGATTAAGCAGTTGTTGGAATTGCTGCTTAAACAAACCCACTATTCCCTGCCGGTCAGTAACAAGGCTAACTTCACGATTTCGAAGAGGCTGAAGCCAGGCTTTTGGCTTTTTTATGAAAGGCCCGTATTTTTTGTCTATCCCTAGAGTCTTCGATGTCCTTGAGCTGGGAGGTTGCGAGAGACCTTTTCTTCACGCGTAGAAGCTTATTCTCCTTCCTCTTCTAGCCCGGTACTCCTCTTGCGCTGCTCTAGTTTTCCGTAGCAGCGCTTTTTAGAATACCTCGTTGGTTGCGCGTTTCTTCTGCTCACATTCGCCATCATACCACTGGTTTCTTGTCGGGGGTGGTAGGTAGCCTAAGGTGGTTTCCGCTACCTCTTTGATGGCCGAGCGGCAATGCAACCACATCGTAGGCATGCCGGAGAATCTCTCACTTAATTGCTTTTCGTAGGCTCTGGCAATCTCCGTTGTGCTCAGGCGTCGAATGTCAAAACTCCTCTTTGTTGGCTGGTGCAGCTTTCTGACATTGGACAGTCGGGCTCTGAATCCTGCTGCCACGAGGAAATGGTCAGAGTCGGCGTTTGTCCCTCTAAATGTTCGCACATCCAGGATATTTGACGAATGTCTTGCGTCAATGAGCACATGGTCAATTTGGTTGGCGGTTCGACCGTCCGGAGATCGCCTCTTTTGCGAGGGAATCTTGTGCTACTTATGTCCATATTACGTCCTGTCGCAAAGTCAATGAGTCGGAAGCCGTTATCTGTTGTCGTGTCATGGAGGCTGTGCTTTCCGATCACTCCGCCAAAGATGCTTTCCTTACCGATTTTGGCATTGAAGTCTCCGAGCACGATTTTGACATCGTACTCCGGACATGCTCCGAAGGCACCATCCAAGAGGTCGTAATAGTTCTCTTTGACGGAGTCTTCAGCCTCATCGGTAGGGCGCGTGCACATATAAGGCTGATGTTGTAGAATCTGCCTTGGATACGGATCGCAGCCAGGCGATCGCTTATCGGTTTAAAGTCGATGACCTTCGACCTTAACCGTTTTCTCACAACAAATCCGCAGCCAAATATGTGCAACTCGATATTACTTCGAGTAAAATTCGGAAATAGTAGATCAGATCAATGCTGATGCCTGGTATATCCGCACTCATCTCAACGTTTCTAAAAAATGTTCGCGCTGTGTTACCATCATTCGTATGTGAACTAGCAGTCCCATTTCATCCCGAAATCGTTTTTGAATATGGCTTTTCTTATTCGCAACTAAACTTTTTTCTTCCTGTGATCTTGCCTACCATTTCTTAGTGTCTAACTTGTAAGACATTCAAATGATCGAATCCAAGAGAGGGAGATTTCAGATTCCAGGAATGTAATTAAAAACCTGATAGTGTGTAGTCATCTTTAGAGTAGCAGAGTTGTATTGGTACATAGATAAATTATCGTAAATAATACGAGCAAAATATCTCCACGAATTCTGGAAGTATGTAGTCCGGAGAAGGTAATAAATACCATCTCGAGGTGGCTACACGCATTTTGAAAACTCTGCACAATGTTAGAATAGGGCCTTCAAGCAAATCGGTAATTACTACCACTTGCTGAGTTCGTACAAGGTTCAAACATACCTTTTCCTTAGAGAACAGGCAAGAAATTGAAAAAAAAATAGTAAGATAGCGCTGCTACTTACTTCACACGAACACGATGAATTTGAGTCACATAATGCAACAAATTTTTTTACATTTCTCTTGCTCAAAATTGATTGCTGTTTGCGATGTTACACAACGGTAAATACCGTTTCCATGAATTTTTTTTGCGGTGCGTTAACACCTTTTTTGAATTAAGTTTCGCTAGATTCGCAAAATAACACACTGTACGCCGTATGTGCAAACGAACCAGACAACAGCAGCACCGGGACTCCCCTTCAGAGACCACAGATTGATACCGCTACCGACGATGAATCCTTGGTTTCATCACAGGTCGGCCACATCATTCTTATAGACTCTGAAACTGAGGTCCATCTGCTAGAAGAAAGGATTGTGCCTAAGGCCACAGGCATAGCTGTAGTGAAGACAAAAAATTTCTAAAACATCGACCCAAAACACAAAGAATGGGTACAAACGGTCGATGCAATTTATCAAGAAGATAAGCGCTAGAGACCCCTCAACGCACACTGAACGAGAAAAGTCCTTGATAAAGAAGGACATGAAAGAACGTCAAGAGAGGGTGCTTCGGTGAAGAGATCCGTCAAAAACATCAGCCAACTTCGACCTTCCCATGAACCTACAATTGTCGACCGTTAAAACCCTGATGGGAGGATAACATCCGACAATTGGCTCACCTTAGAGGCCAAAACAAAATAGTTTATGCAAAGCTTTCCGAAGATGGTAGTAGCGACGAGATCAACTTTGATGGTGTAGGCTGGTAGAAAGGATGGAAAGGATGGAGTCATCGGTTGTGCCAACCAGAAATCCCTGGACTTCTTAAAGCGCACGATCGACAACTGCAACGAAATCTGGCAGAACGCGAAACTTGAAGTCATCCCTCGCTCGATGCTACCGCTTCGCACATTGGTTTCAATATGGATTCCTCCAGGGCTGGAGAGTAACTTCTTTAATCAAGAGCAGGGCTGGAGAGTAATTTCTTCAATCAAGAGCAAGAACGAAATGGGAAATTATCTCCTGGTTACTATCGAACAAAAGTCACATGATCACATCCGCAGCAGAGCCGACAGCATCAAGTTCGGGTTGGGTTCCTTTAAGGTGAGGCTCCCCAATGAACGCGGTGAGTCAAAGGAAGCTGCTAGTAGTGCAAATTAATTTGGACCACTGGAAAGACTCCTTGACCTGTAAATCAGAGGACTTATCAATTCCCACAACTTATGCAATACTCAACACGCCTCAAAGGTAGATCAGTGGAAAGTGCACTGCATAGTGTTGTTCAGGAAATATAATACTAAAGAAATTACATTGGTCGCTTTCCCCGACATCGACGGGGGCCTTCAACAATGTAAACACAAAAGCCATAATAACAGATCTAGAAGATATTAAAGTCGACAAATCCATTGTATTCTGGTTGGTTAATATACTAAATAGCAGAATTATCAACGCAGACATTGGACACAGCTCTATCAGGAAGGCGACAACTAGAGGCACACCACATGGTGGTGTTCTCTCCCCCTTACTGCAGCTTCTTACAGATCACAAAAGCATTAAAGTCTTCATGGAGAAAGGCACAAAGCCTATAGCATCTTGCAACCGTACATCATTCATTGTACACAGCAATCATTAGACCCATTATTACCTATGGGGCCCTAGTCTGGTGGACTACCAGCAACATAAAAAGATATATGAATACGCTCAGCAAAATACAAATGTCAGTTGCTCTTTGTACAACGGGAGTTATAAGAAGCACGCCGCAAGCAGGTTTGAACATGATTCTTCATCTCCTTCCTCTTGACTTATTCATAAAAGGCTGTTCCGCAAAAAGCGCTCTCAGACTAAGGGAATCCCCTCTGCTGAAACAAGCCAACTATGGACATGCGGCCATAATCAAAATAATAGATGGCATGGGAAAGAGACATGGTCACAGTAGTCTAGCTGTTACAACCGACTCAAAATACTAATTCTGTTTTTCAACGACCACGAGATTGGCCTTTTCACCAAGGGATCAAAAATGGACACTCGTACTGCAGCCGGATTCTACTCGGACACCCTGCACAGACAGGAATCTTTTAGACTCTCTGATGCATGTAGAGTCTTCCAAGCTGAGATTCTGGTAATAGAGACAGCAGCCAAACACATACAAACAACAGATATCCCACCATCAGATATCACCATCTTTGCTGACAGTCAGACTGCACTGAAGCCAATATTATCCTGTACAATGAGATCAAAGGCTGTTATGAACTACCGTGACTCACTAAGATCCATCCGTCACCATATGGTCAAACTCTGCTGGGTTCCAGGTCACAGCTCAATAGCAGGAAACGAGAGAGCAGACGAACTAGCCAGACAAGGGTCCAAAATGGACATTAGCGAAGCGGACTCGTTATTGCAACTACTGAACAGTGCATTATACCGGACTATACGCGACATAATACAAAAAGAAGTCAACTCATCCTGGCTCACTAGAAATTACTGTCATACGACAAGATCTATATCTATATCTCTTTTGAATGTATCAGAAGTTTATGTATGCTTGCAGGCATGTGGTACCATGCATAGTGCATATTTAGCGCACATGTTTTCATGTTTTTTGTTTCATTGACATAGTTTGCAAACTTGTTTACATTAATTTCATATTCACTCGATATTCTTCTTCTTACTTCTTATCAGGCTGGCGACCCATGGAGGGTCCGAGCCTGAGCAATTGCTGCCTTCCATCGTTGACGGTCCTGGGCACGCTGCTCCCAGTCATCAAGACCAAGCTGTCTTGCATCCGCGACTACTTGGTCTTTACACCGGAGATTCGGTCTTCCTCTAATTCTCGAACCAGTAGGCTCGGATTCAAAGACCCTCTTTGCTGGAGCATTGTTGTCCATGCGCTCGATATGGCCGAGCCAGTGCAGTCGACGGATTTTTTCCTTCCGGACTACATCCACATCCTAGTACAGCTCGTAGAGTTCGCGGTTATGTCTTCTCCTCCATTCGCCTTCCTCGCAGACGGGACCATATGTATATCCGACGTAGAACTTTTCTTTCGAAGGTACCAAGAATCAGCGCTGCAGTTTTGCTTATCGTCCAGCTTTCGGCTCCATAGAGCGGGACTGGCAAAGTAAGAGTTTTGTAGAGCATGATTTTGGTTCTTCGAGTCAGGAGTTTTGATCCCAGTTGTTTTGACAAACCGAAGTAGCACCGGTTGCCAAGGGCGATTCTACGACGGATCTCCACTGTGATGTCGTTTGTGGAGTTCACGTTTGCCCCGAGGTAGACAAACTCCTTCACTACCTCGAAATTGTAGCTGTCGATAGTGAAATTTTGTCCAAGGTGGTGTGTAACGGAACGTTTTTTGGTCGACAGCACAAATTTTGTTTTGTCCTCGTTGACCTTGAGACTAGTTTGTTTCGCCTGTTCTTCAATCGCTGTAAAAGACTCCACTACGGCACGTTGAGAACGCGCGATGTCGATGTCATCTGCGTACCCCAACAGTTGGACCGACTTAAAGAAGATAGTGCCTTCGGTGTTTACAGCTGCCCTCCTCACTATCTTCTCCAGTACCAGATTGAAGAAATCACATGACAGCGCATCTCCTTGCCGAAATCCAGTGCAAGTTTCAAACGTCTCAGAAATCCTTGTGCTGAACTACACGGTAAATCGCGTATGTGTTAGCGTGGTGCAACCGGATCAATTTTTCCCGGATCCCGAAATCGGCCATCGGCTTTGAAATCGATGAAAAGGTAGTGCGTATCGATTTGAAACTCACTGGTCTTCTCCAGTATTTGTCTTAGTGTGAAGATTTGGTCTATAGTCGATTTGCCGGGGCGAAAGCCGCATTGGTACGTGCCGATTAGTGCTGTGCAAAACGGCTTTAGACGTTCACACAGTACGCTGGACAGGATCTTGTAGGCGACGTTGAGCAGGGATATACCTCTATAGTTGTTGCAAGAGCTAAGATCGCTTTTTTTTGTGGATATGGCATATGGAGCTGATATTCCAGTCGTCGGGCATGCTTTCGTCTTTCCAAATTCTACAGATGATATGGTGCATGCTTCCCACCAGAACATCGTCACCGGCCTTGAAGAGCTCTGAAGGGAGGCCATCGGAGCCTGCGGCTTTGTTGTTCTTCAGCCTTTTAATGGCTGTTCCGACTTCTTCAAAGCTAAGTGGGAGGACTATTTCATCGATTGGAGCTGGGATTTCCTGATTCCCTATCACTCTCTCCTGGTCAGGCTGATTAAGCAGTTGTTGGAATTGCTGCTTAAACAAACCCACTATTCCCTGCCGGTCAGTAACAAGGCTAACTTCACGATTTCGAAGAGGCTGAAGCCAGGCTTTTGGCCTTTTTATGAAAGGCCCGTATTTTTTGTCTATCCCTAGAGTCTTCGATGTCCTTGAGCTGGGAGGTTGCGAGAGACCTTTTCTTCACGCGTAGAAGCTTATTCTCCTTCCTCTTCTAGCCCGGTACTCCTCTTGCGCTGCTCTAGTTTTCCGTAGCAGCGCTTTTTAGAATACCTCGTTGGTTGCGCGTTTCTTCTGCTCACATTCGCCATCATACCACTGGTTTCTTGTCGGGGGTGGTAGGTAGCCTAAGGTGGTTTCCGCTACCTCTTTGATGGCCGAGCGGCAATGCAACCACATCGTAGGCATGCCGGAGAATCTCTCACTTAATTGCTTTTCGTAGGCTCTGGCAATCTCCGTTGTGCTCAGGCGTCGAATGTCAAAACTCCTCTTTGTTGGCTGGTGCAGCTTTCTGACATTGGACAGTCGGGCTCTGAATCCTGCTGCCACGAGGAAATGGTCAGAGTCGACGTTTGTCCCTCTAAATGTTCGCACATCCAGGATATTTGACGAATGTCTTGCGTCAATGAGCACATGGTCAATTTGGTTGGCGGTTCGACCGTCCGGAGATCGCCTCTTTTGCGAGGGAATCTTGTGCTACTTATGTCCATATTACGTCCTGTCGCAAAGTCAATGAGTCGGAAGCCGTTATCTGCTGTCGTGTCATGGAGGCTGTGCTTTCCGATCACTCCGCCAAAGATGCTTTCCTTACCGATTTTGGCATTGAAGTCTCCGAGCACGATTTTGACATCGTACTCCGGACATGCTCCGAAGGCACCATCCAAGAGGTCGTAATAGTTCTCTTTGACGGAGTCTTCAGCCTCATCGGTAGGGCGCGTGCACATATAAGGCTGATGTTGTAGAATCTGCCTTGGATACGGATCACAGCCAGGCGATCGCTTATCGGTTTAAAGTCGATGACCTTCGACCTTAACCGTTTTCTCACAACAAATCCGCATCCAAATATGTGCAACTCGATATTACTTCGAGTAAAATTCGGAAATAGTAGATCAGATCAATGCTGATGCCTGGTATATCCGCACTCATCTCAACGTTTCTAAAAAATGTTCGCGCTGTGTTACCATCATTCGTATGTGAACTAGCAGTCCCATTTCATCCCGAAATCGTTTTTGAATATGGCTTTTCTTATTCGCAACTAAACTTTTTTCTTCCTGTGATCTTGCCTACCATTTCTTAGTGTCTAACTTGTAAGACATTCAAATGATCGAATCCAAGAGAGGGAGATTTCAGATTCCAGGAATGTAATTAAAAACCTGATAGTGTGTAGTCATCTTTAGAGTAGCAGAGTTGTATTGGTACATAGATAAATTATCGTAAATAATACGAGCAAAATATCTCCACGAATTCTGGAAGTATGTAGTCCGGAGAAGGTAATAAATACCATCTCGAGGTGGCTACACGCATTTTGAAAACTCTGCACAATGTTAGAATAGGGCCTTCAAGCAAATCGGTAATTACAACCACTTGCTGAGTTCGTACAAGGTTCAAACATACCTTTTCCTTAGAGAACAGGCAAGAAATTGAAAAAAAAATAGAAAGATAGCGCTGCTACTTACTTCACACGAACACGATGAATTTGAGTCACATAATGCAACAAATTTTTTTACATTTCTCTTGCTCAAAATTGATTGCTGTTTGCGATGTTACACAACGGTAAATACCGTTTCCATGAATTTTTTTTGCGGTGCGTTAACACCTTTTTTGAATTAAGTCTCGCTAGATTCGCAAAATAACACACTGTGAGCCGTATGTGCAAACGAACCAGACAACAGCAGCACCGGGACTCCCCTTCAGAGACCACAGATTGATACCGCTACCGACGATGAATCCTTGGTTTCATCACAGGTCGGCCACATCATTCTTATAGACTCTGAAACTGAGGCCCATCTGCTAGAAGAAAGGATTGTTCCTAAGGCCACAGGCATAGCTGTAGTGAAGACAACAAATTTCTAAAACATCGACCCAAAACACAAAGAATGGGTACAAACGGTCGATGCAATTTATCAAGAAGATAAGCGCTAGAGACCCCTCAACGCACACTGAACGAGAAAAGTCCTTGATAAAGAAGGACATGAAAGAACGTCAAGAGAGGGTGCTTCGGTGAAGAGATCCGTCAAAAACATCAGCCAACTTCGACCTTCCCATGAACCTACAATTGTCGACCGTTAAAACCCTGATGGGAGGATAACATCCGACAATTGGCTCACCTTAGAGGCCAAAACAAAATAGTTTATGCAAAGCTTTCCGAAGATGGTAGTAGCGACGAGATCAACTTTGATGGTGTAGGCTGGTAGAAAGGATGGAAAGGATGGAGTCATCGGTTGTGCCAACCAGAAATCCCTGGACTTCTTAAAGCGCACGATCGACAACTGTAACGAAATCTGGCAGAACGCGAAACTTGAAGTCATCCCTCGCTCGATGCTACCGCTTCGCACATTGGTTTCAATATGGATTCCTCCAGGGCTGGAGAGTAACTTCTTTAATCAAGAGCAGGGCTGGAGAGTAATTTCTTCAATCAAGAGCAAGAACGAAATGGGAAATTATCTCCTGGTTACTATCGAACAAAAGTCACATGATCACATCCGCAGCAGAGCCGACAGCATCAAGTTCGGGTTGGGTTCCTTTAAGGGGAGGCTCCCCAATGAACGCGGTGAGTCAAAGGAAGCTGCTAGTAGTGCAAATTAATTTGGACCACTGGAAAGACTCCTTGACCTGTAAATCAGAGGACTTATCAATTCCCACAACTTATGCAATACTCAACACGCCTCAAAGGTAGATCAGTGGAAAGTGCACTGCATAGTGTTGTTCAGGAAATATAATACTAAAGAAATTACATTGGTCGCTTTCCCCGACATCGACGGGGGCCTTCAACAATGTAAACACAAAAGCCATAATAACAGATCTAGAAGATATTAAAGTCGACAAATCCATTGTATTCTGGTTGGTTAATATACTAAATAGCAGAATTATCAACGCAGACATTGGACACAGCTCTATAAGGAAGGCGACAACTAGAGGCACACCACATGGTGGTGTTCTCTCCCCCTTACTGCAGCTTCTTACAGATCACAAAAGCATTAAAGTCTTCATGGAGAAAGGCACAAAGACTATAGCATCTTGCAACCGTACATCATTCATTGTACACAGCAATCATTAGACCCATTATTACCTATGGGGCCCTAGTCTGGTGGACTACCAGCAACATAAAAAGATATATGAATACGCTCAGCAAAATACAAATGTCAGTTGCTCTTTGTACAACGGGTGTTATAAGAAGCACGCCGCAAGCAGGTTTGAACATGATTCTTCATCTCCTTCCTCTTGACTTATTCATAAAAGGCTGTTCCGCAAAAAGCGCTCTCAGACTAAGGGAATCCCCTCTGCTGAAACAAGCCAACTATGGACATGCGGCCATAATCAAAATAATAGATGGCATGGGAAAGAGACATGGTCACAGTAGTCTAGCTGTTACAACCGACTCAAAATACTAATTCTGTTTTTCAACGACCACGAGATTGGCCTTTTCACCAAGGGATCAAAAATGGACACTCGTACTGGAGCCGGATTCTACTCGGACACCCTGCACAGACAGGAATCTTTTAGACTCTCTGATGCATGTAGAGTCTTCCAAGCTGAGATTCTGGTAATAGAGACAGCAGCCAAACACATACAAACAACAGATATCCCACCATCAGATATCACCATCTTTGCTGACAGTCAGACTGCACTGAAGCCAATATTATCCTGTACAATGAGATCAAAGGCTGTTATGAACTACCGTGACTCACTAAGATCCATCCGTCACCATATGGTCAAACTCTGCTGGGTTCCAGGTCACAGCTCAATAGCAGGAAACGAGAGAGCAGACGAACTAGCCAGACATGGACATTAGCGAAGCGGACATTAGCGAAGCGGACTCGTTATTGCAACTACTGAACAGTGCATTATACCGGACTATACTCGACATAATACAAAAAGAAGTCAACTCGTCCTGGCTCACTAGAAATTACTGTCATACGACAAGATCAACGTGGCCAGAGCTTAACAACGGCAAGACAAATCGTTACTGTCATACGACAAGATCAACGTGGCCAGAGCTTAACAACAGCAAGACAAATCTTGCTTGCCGTGTTAAGCTCTGGCCACGTTGATCTTGTCGTATGACAGTCATTTCTAGTGAGCCAGGACGAGTTGACTTCTTTTTGAAGCTTCTGGCGTTAGACCGCAACTGGATTCGTGAGCTGGGCCAACGATTTTTCAGAGAGACTGTGGACTAAGCAAATGCAGACATATCGGATATCTTAAGATTCGTGAAGAGCACGGGGTGATTCAATCAAATGAAGGCCTCCGAGTGGAAGTGATGTTCGACCATCACCATCACTATACCACATAAGCCCGATTTACCGCTGGATAGGAGGATAGCTGATAAGGAGGACGTTATTCACTTCATGGGAAGGTGTTCAACTCTCAGGAAGACTAGAAGAAGTACTCTGTGAAGTAACTTTTATCGGAGGAGCAAGTTCTCACTATGTTGAACGAGATGGACGTTAGCAAGCTTTATGAATATTGTAAAATAGCGCTGAGATACAGAACAAGGACAATTAACGAGGTTTTTTTAGCTTATTATATGTACATACATACATACATATGTAAATTATAAATTGAATTAATTTTATTTGTCAATCTGGCAGACAACAATTGCCATGCGATACTAATTTATGTATATACATACATATGTATATTAAAGTGTGTAATAACTGTAGGTTAAAGTAATGTATAAATGAATCGAATCTATGTATGTACCTATCCTTCCATCATCTGACCGCTGGATTATCAATTTTAACAGGGATCCAAACCCATAACATTAACTTCTAAAATATTTGTTGAAAATTTAACTTAATAATGGTATAAAGAAATTATATCGTAGTTTCGTCTTTAAAGAGCTTAAGAAATGAATTTTATGGCATGGCACTCACATAACTCTAATTTTGAATGCAGATGCTTTATCAGAAATATGCCTCCACTGCTTGAAGGAATTTAGCATACAGTCATCACTCGTAAAAATTTACTGGAGAAACGGGATCACCAAATTCTTAGTACCAAGGGCAATAACATTCCACTTTATTTTTAAAATTTTATTTGTCTTTTCTGTTTGGTTGTTGAAATAATAAAAAAAAACTTAAATAAATATCACAATAGACATATACGACGTGTACAACGTCCTCCAATGCATGTTTGAATGTAGTATTGCTTTTAAAATTACAAATCTCACTTAACTAGCTCAATATCTTAACAGAATAATTTTTGGTTTTTATGTTAAGCTCTTAAAAATTTTTTGTTTCTTCGTAAGTAGGAATGTGTAAAACCTTAACTAACTAAACGCTCATTGTCACCAAATATCTTGTCATAGTTCTCAATAAGCACCTTCGCCAGGGTATTCATTCTGGCAATATCATACTCGATTTGATTTGCTGATAGAATACACGGCCCCCAAACAATCGCTAAGTTAGAGGCAGGCATTCGATTTTCACTACTATAGTGAGCCACCCTGCAATGAGTTAAAAAACGTTAATATGATTGCGATATATAAAATTGCACAAGTCCTTACGTTGTTAAATGTTTAATAAGAAATTTTAGTGTGGCTCGATTAGGATTTTTCATATCTAGAAATACGGTTTTCATACTCTCAACAGCCGCAGGATCCATTAGGTTTCTAGTTGACGCCAATTTCTGGTAAGTATCTTGGGGAATAAGTGGTGATCCCAATTCTCTAAAGAACAGCTTAAGCAGACTAGTCAATGTATGAATGTCATCGGTAACTAAAAGTTTCGGATCGTAGATGTAACTTTCCGTTAGTTTTTGTTTGAGCTCATCAATGGCCACTTTATTGCCAGAGGCTCGATAAAGCCCATCCATTTGAATACAGTCTTTTTGTTCGATATACTCGATGCAATCGACAACAAAGCGTGGCACATCAGGAAACATAGTATCATTCATTTCTAAAAGCTCTAGCGGAGCTTTGAATATCGGATACTTTGGTTTCATTCCGTCTTCTAGATATAGACTAGTCGCTTCGTTCCGCCGAAATATATTGCGTCCTTTCTTGCTGTCTTTCGGTGATCTTGTTTGTCTGAAAAGTAATTTTTTTAAAAGTTGTTCAACATTATTGTCTTTGTTCACTTACAATTTAAACACACCACGTTGCACTGAAAAGAAAAACAAACAATTAGATACGAGTGTCTTTCAAATGATCGATATTAAAGCATTATATAAAAATAAAACTTAAAAGTTGTATGGTCAATAATCCACTGGATGTTAACCGTGAATTTTTTTTATTAATTTTTCAATTAAGAACTAAACCCAGGCAAACACTCACAACTTGCCCGCTGGATTGAGCGATGTGAAAATGAATGCAACCAAAAAGTAAACGAACGGATATGATGTGGGCAATGAGTCGACAAAATATTACGTCAATGTGAATTGTGGGACATTGTAGATAAAACACCGAAAGTGTGTATGAATACGATCGCATTATGTAAATCACCGAAATAAATCCGATTTTCAAGAAAAAGAATTGAATATTACTTATGTATGTGTGCTTCACTGATCACTACTTCATGTGGAATACAAATACTGGATTAAGTAGCTAACTGATTTTAGTGATAAATTCGGCATGTACATATGTACGTTTATACGAAATGCAGACAGCAATGATGCGTCTAAGCAACCGAGGTCATTAACTTTCTCTAAATCAATTACAAGAATTTTCTGAATTTACTGAATCGGGCACAAAACAGTTTGATAGTCAAGGTGAGCCTTTTTAACACAATTCGTAAACAGGTTCAATAACTGTCACATTTCCTTCATGAGACAAGAAATAATAACAAGAGGATGCATGTATATTTCATTTCTTCTCAATATGTTCAATTCAATAAGTGGAAAATCGTGTTAGCTTTAAGATGAATTCTTTATGGCGTTTTATTTTCACATTTTAAAATATGAATAGCCTTGAAGGAAGGATCAATTGTGATCAATTTTGACATGCCATGAAATTTATATATATGAATAGCCTTGAAGGAAGGAGTCATGCAGGTACTATCTGAAAGAAATAAGTTCACGTACTGGGCTATTCTGGCACCGATATTAGCAGTTTACAAAGCAAACCATTAACGATGCTTTCCGACGTTTAGGCGAAATGACGGATAAGCATATTTTAAAAGTCGCAAGACATTTTCTGGCGAAAGTAGATATGCACCCACTTACAAGAAGTTATAAAAGTTAGCTACGTTATGGTTGCCATCGTCGCCTGTATTTTAGTTACTTCACGTTCGAAATTCAAAATCAAGATAACGTTCGATTCGTTTCAATGACTGTGGCTAAAAGTAATGTTCATGTCAACTCATGTTTTATCTTCAAAACTCGTGGTTAAATTTTCGTCATTTATAAGGGAGGACTATGTAAGGTAATACCATGCATCCGCATAATTTTTAAGTCAACCAACGAAATATTTAATTTGCGTTCATTATTAGTTTCAAGCAAATAATGAAGTCATAGCCTCATATGCAATGACTAACTTAATACAACTAATTACAAATATCGCACAACCACAATCGTGTCATGGGGTAAATAAGTGACGTTGAGCTTAGCTCATGTGATGGCTCAGTGATGGTTTTCAGTGAAATAAACACAACAACTGAAATCAGGGTTCTTTTTTCATCTTTGTTGACTTACATTTATTCCGTACTCTCTCTGTGATGGACTTTTTATCTTCTTCTGCTGGCACATCTAATAAGTTTCCACTGGATACACTTTTGAATCTTTGCAGAACTCCCATCTGTGGGGGAGAGATGTCCATTTCTTTGATAGATTGAGCCTTTAAAATTTGACTTTCTGACACGATCTAAAATAGAATGCAGGAAAAACTAATTATGTTTGTGTGATGTAGCAAAATATGTATTAATTTATTTTAAAGTGAAATGACTTCAATTAATGTTTCATCTAAAGGTATTCACACGATTTATACTGACGTCATATGAACTACAAGTGATCCCATTCGTGTGGGAACAGAATCTATTGCAACTGCGATAATAATAATGCAGATAAGATAACAAATTCCGGCCAGTTGTTGTTTCTCTTGAGCTCAAGAGGCAACTAGGTTTTGTATTTTTGAGTTAATGACATTCAAATCGCGAAGAAAAAAATCGATGTGATGAGTCTCAATTTGACAATTATGGGAAATTAATTAAATTGTCTAAGAACTATTTAAAGCATAACAATAAAATGGGTGGCGCCAGAGTCCTTATAGGGCCAGGGCCTTGCTTCTACAGGAACTGTTGAGTTGTGCGTGCTATTGTTCTCCCACAAGTTAAAGAGTCCTACGGTTTTATGCCGACTCCTAAAGACTAAGTTTGTGTATCTTTTTCTAAACAGAGAGTTATTACTCTTTGAGCATTGTCAGTGACTCGAATATAACTTAGATACCGTAGGTTCAAGTGCACAGCCACCGCCGCACCATTTAACGCATGCGTCGAAATAATGTCATTGAAACAGGATGGTGCAAGTGTGTACAACTCTCTTGCCAATGTATAAAGCAAAACGCCCTTATACAGCTTGGCTTCAAAACGTCGGAGCTGGTACTTTGTGATATTACACCATATCTGCGAGGAAAGTAACTGCATGAGAAGATTTCTTCACGAGCTGTGAAAGAATGTGGATATAGTCCGAAAGCAGCGGCGACTATACAGAATAGTAATGGCAAAAACTAGCAAGGAAGATTAAAACTATATACAATTACACCTAAATACGACGTGATCGCTGATGTAAGGTAACTTATTCTAGATAAGATTACACCGGCACGCTGATGAAGATGAAATGCATGAAATGAAATTTACTAACGTAAAAAAGTTTCCATTTGTGAAGGTTTAAAAGTAAGCCGATCTTAGCTTAGCTTGCATCTATAACAACCAATATGCAGTGGGAGTCAAAAATGTGTATACAGTCTTTACTCACTAGTCCAGAAGCGAAGGGAATAATTTATAAACAGAAATGAAACTCTATATTTATATAGGGGATAATAAAAGATGGAGTTGTGAGTTTTATTTCTGTCTTTGAACTATTTCTCTAGTAGCAAGCGATGATGCGCATCTTCGCTTCCGTACTAACTACGACTGTATATAGAAATGTAGACTCTCATTGTAGATGTACAATCACAAAAAGTAAAACTAATTCCAGATTTTTACTCTATGCCTATGTATGTGCAAGCATTTCAATGTTATGTACACCACCATATGTGTGGATTTGGACATAATTATAATCCCACTTTGTTTTATTTAATGGATGACAAAAATATGACTGCTATTTTTAAATAGCCCAAAAAAGGGCACTTACCATAAATAATTGGTCACCTCAGACAACCCAAAACAAGTAATACCAACGACATACACAGTTTCATAAAAGTAAATTAAAAGAATTTGTAACGAAAGCTTAAATTCTGTCTGCTGTGCATAATAATAATTTTCATCTATAGATGAAGCCATACAATACATTATGTATGTTCCGGCAGAGTGGTTAGTTAAACCGATACTTACAGTGGTCTTACTTAGGCACTTTGACTGAGTGCTGATCCATGACCCCCTCGTAGTCTGGATGTGCGGCTCTAGGAGCTTTCAACACTTTCCCGGTCAATGAAAAAACTTTTATTTCAATATGGGGCAGCATTCAGTGAGTTGAATTTAATTGCTTAGAAAAGTTTGTATGATGAAATTACTATTTCCGGTGAGAAACAAAATAAGAACATACAATGTCTAGATATGAACTCAGCCAGACCGCAGCATCGACGTGTAACTTTTGTCTTCCAACTTTCTACTATAACCTACATTTTGGGAAACCTAAGAATCGTAGGAAGGTACCATTTCTCTTTTGAAACAGCGATAGTGGATCCACAACACCTTGGCCTGATTCTAAAAAGTACATCCAAGGTGTAATGACAACTCATTTAAGTAGATTAGATGGGTAGTACACATGACATTTTCAGTCTCTTGCCTAGAACTGGAACTTACAAAAACCAAACATATATTATTACACTAAGATAATGAGTACAGGTAGTAAGCGTATAAGAATATAAGATATTTGTTCATTGCACCTGCGATATCCATCGCCAACATCTGTTTTCAGATGCGGATGAGAAGAGTGAAGAATGTCTTTATTATAAATATTTAGGTTAGGTAGAGTGGGCTGCCAGCGAAATCGTCAACACACTTAGAGACACTATGTTGGTCCATTGTGATACGTGGGCGATTAGTACATTTGTGCAGGCGACGAGAGAAATTTATTCCGAACACTTCTCAACATTTTGAAAATTAAGCGATACAAAATACCTACGCATTATTATTGATAGAAAATATATATGAATATATATTTTTTTATTATATTGATGGGAAGTGGGGTTGAAAACAATTAACTTGATCAAATACCAAGATGTCCGTGCCTATAAGTAACATGTTTGGTAAATGCTACCCGAGCAACTGGTTTGGGGCAATACTTCACATACTGCCAGTAGACGTCTTAATGCAGACCGTCTTGAGGATCAGCAAATCTGGTGGCTAAATATCAAAGAGCACGTGTCAAGTACGCATCCTGAATAAGATATGGATAGAAGATTGGGCATGCGTTTCTTCCTCCGGCCGAGGAATCTAAAAGTCTAAAAAGCGGGGAGAATGATATTAACGTTAAATTGATAATCAAGCGACCATTAAGGCAATGATGGCAATGCAAGCTAATTGCCCAGATATCTAATAGCTTTCTAAGCTTTTCGGGTTAAGGAGGACTACTGGGACTACTGGAGAACTTGCAGACAACATTGACAAAATTGAATAGACAACAAAAAAGAAATAACCCACAATGAATGACAGCATAATAACCGACCAGGTCTAAAACGTTATTCTGAATACAGGGAGACATTTTGAGACTCGAAAAAACGAATATAAAAACTGGAACAATCTCTCTATCCGGAACGAGACGCAGTTTGGAGCAGTTTTTTGTCAGACAAGGCCATATTTTGTCGATAAGGATGTTGGTGCATTCAATTCAGTTGTTCGATGATGATGGATCAAGGCTCTTTCGAATCACATTTGCAGGGATGTTTGATTTCTTAGAGTGTGTAACGTCAATGATAGATTTTCTCCTCATGTATTGCAAGACAATATCAAGTTCGTAATTCATTTTATACATTATACCCTTTACTAATCGCAGGAAGTATAACAACCGTGACGTAGTGATTAAGGAAGTATACTTCTATGATTTCGGTTTGATTCCCGACAAGAGCATAGGTCATAATTCACGGTTCCACCTCTTTCGGGTCAATAGCAATGCACAAAGAGCTTCTCTCACTCTTCCCAGCTTCTCAAACTTCGCCGCTTGAAGTAGGCATAACACTGTAATTCGTGTCCAATACTGAGAGAACAATAACAGGCTCCACCTCGAAATGTGCCACCCCCCATGATATTATTATTATTAATCATCTCGACGTGTGTAGTAGTTTGTAATAAGAAATGGTAACATTACAATTCAAATTGTACAGTCAACATAACAAAAGTATGTAGGTGTAAGCTATACGGTTAATAAAAGTAATATAATAATTAATCAGTAACTAAGCAAAAGCAAGGTGGTCATTTGACGGATACATATTGTGTTTTTATCCCATAACTAACCTTTGAGTGTGTACTTCAGATTAAAAAAAAATATCAGTGTCACTTTACCCTTATTGTATAGATCCAGAAATATTTTCAACATTTAACTGCATGATAATATGTCAGCATTTCTAGGCCTCCATGTTCACATGTGGTCGCCACTGAGCAGGAACTTCGAGCAGGCTTTACGTGACATTCATTCATTTCTTACATACACACATAACCGAAATATGTACGACAAAATCGAATAAAATGCCTCTAGCCAATAAATGAAAGACATGCAAATTGATTTGCAGCTGGTGAACCATATTGCCAAGTCAATGAATTAATTGATATGCCTGTCTGTAGCTCAAAGAAATGCAAAGTGCTGTCGCTTTCCTTCACTGGTTTCGCAACGACTTCACTATAAAAGAGGCGCGAAGTTATTCATCATTGGTATCATGAACGCACACGTGTTTCGTCAGGTTCTAAATATGGGCAGAGGCCACTTCCAATTCAATTTGAATGACGTTCGAAATTAAATGTCTTCTGAGAAGATGGTTTTATTTTTTATTTTCCTTTTCCGTCTTTCGAATCAAGTGAAGAACATTTGTTGATATAATAAAATATCTATGAATGACCCGTCGTACACAAGTGTATGCACACATACATTGAAAATTGCATACAATTGCCTCAAGTACCTAGATGTTCACACACACTTCCTATGAAGGCTGGGAGAGAGTATCTCACCCATTTTCACACAAAATGCACACTCACACAACACTCATGTTTGACCTTCGACAACCATACAACCGAAAGGTTATCAACCGATCGTCGCACACCAGCGGAAACATTATTAAGACAAAGTGAAACTATTTCCCGCTTCGTCAAGATTTATCATAAATGTTCAGATGAGAGAATATGAGATGAATCACCCAAATACGAGTATCTTGTTGGAAACACGCATATCTTCAAAGGGATGGGAATACAGTCCATTGTTCCTATTGTTTTAACTCATCTGTGCACTGTGAGAATGTGAAAGAGAAATGGCTTTGCAGGCAAAGCAAAAAAAAGTCTTGCAACTTGTTCACTTATTAAATGTATGTGTTTGTTTGGCTCACCATATCTTCTTCATCATCTAGATAATTAACATCCAATAGCATATATTTCCACGCTAGAACTGAGTCGGGAAACATTCGACCCCCACTTTCACCGCTTCGCTTATTCAATTTATTTCTTTCACAATTATTATTGTGTTCGCAGGATGGCTTCCAATTATCCGCACTTGTTGTCACCGGCAAAGAATCGTTTGCGCCCCACCCTGACGATTTAATAGACGGCTGTGGCTGCGACTGCGGTTGCTGCGCAAAATAACTCGAACATCGATTCCGGTCGTACTCGTATAACACCGCACGTATCTTTGGATCATTGAGGCTGTAGAATATGCATATGTTTCGAAAAATGTGATGTGTGACGCTGGACGTAGATGCGATAGTCATCGTACTAATACTGCTGGCATATCCAGTTATGGTACTTCCACTTGACGACTGTGTCGTATTCACACTTAGAGTATCTGGCTCTTTGGTGCTACCATCTAGTTTGGTGGTGAATGTGAATTCGTCATCGGGCTCCCATTCGTCGTGATCTTCGATGTCTACGCCTGGTATGGATGCAGATGAGTCACAATTTCTCTCGTAGTATTCGTCGGTTATGTAGTTTTCTCGGACTTCCCCTACAGTCTTAAACTTCCATATTGGTTGGTATATTGGTTCTTCTTCCTCCTCCGATGTATTCGAAATTGATGTTCCATTGGGCACTGTCATTGTGGTGGAATCAAATGATTCTGCACCAATTTGATCGCCTGCAATTGCTTCTTCTGTCTTTTCTGGAATATAGTCAATTGCGGGAATGTTTTCACACCCTAATGATCTGTTGGTGGGTTGGCATTCAAGGGCGCCGTTTATAATTAACACTGCACTTGTTTGGGTTTTATTATGCCCCTGGTCCCTTGTTGTAAGAAACACTTGAAACTGACGGAATAATTTCAACAGCTCCGATGACCTTTGTCGTCTGAATCGCGGATAGTGAGCAATTCCAGTTAAGAACACTTTCAGGGAAAAATCGTAGCACACAACAATTGTATTTAGACCGCACGATAGAGCCAATATGTGAATTATTTGCTCAATATCGATAGGCAGGGAATGCACTGGCTCATAACCACTATTTTTTTCTCCTTCTCTTTCAAATGGCACTAATTCACGAGATTGTTCATCAGTAACGCCACTGGATTCAGAATTCAACACATCACTCTCTTCCACTACATCCGCCACAGAGTCTCTGTGTAGAAATGAATTGAACGCTTGAAGAATATCACTAACAAACTCGGAATCTTTCTCGTAAATACAGCAACGCTTGTTCAACTGATGGGGTGCTCCTCGGCGACTGTGCTCCGGCCCTGCCGTCAGCGGTTTGGTTACGAATTGCGGCTGCGCTGTTGGCGATAGACAATTACGGTTGCTGTGTTGATCTCCCACCAAATTCGCTTGATAATTACTCTGCTCACTTTCAATCCCATCGAGTTTCAGGTATATTCCTTGCCGTTTCGCTCGAAGGTGTTTCGATCTGATATTGTGAGTATCCTGTTTCTCCATCAGACTGCGCTTGAACTCGTTTACCATTTGCTGTTCGAATTCCAATTGCTCACTCTCATCCGAGCATGACCTCAGTCGGACTACCTGCGATTCAACATCTACCGATGGCCACTGTTCATCTGCGATATGAAGTACTTGTCTTGATGATGACAACAAATGCGATGAGACACCAAAGTCACCAAAGTCTTGCCTGCGATTCGAATCGGTGCTGCCAAAGTGGCCCGGAATACTTTTTGGATTTCCAAGCACTGTGTCTGGCGCCCCAAAACTGTAGTAGTCGTGAGTTTCACACCGTAGATACGTCATCCATTCACTAACACTGCTGTGTGTGTCAAGACCCAATCGTAGTTGAGACAATGAGGAGTTATCGAGCCAACTTTGACTGTTGTAGTTGCTGGCTCTACTGTTGTTGTCAATAGACTTGCACCGAAAAAATGATTCGCAGCCGGTTCCGCCGATTAGATAATCGTCTGACTGAGATTTTTGTTTTATAGACCCGTACAGTGCGTGTAGGTGATCATCAATCTTTCGAAGTTTACCGTATATATGATGATCACTAGTGCTTGTCTTAAGTTGTTTCAGTTCACAAATGCGACCTAAATCAAATGTTTCATTAGTGCGGAAGACATTATCATACCCGTCGACGTTGTGAACTATTTGTAATTTCCGAATGGGGGATTTTACGTTTTCGCTAGTCGCAGCTGTGCCGGGCACATTAAACGATTTTACTCTCTTCAGAGAACCGAGAAGACTATTGAATAAGCGCTTTTTCAACTTCTTCGAAGTCGATTTGTTGCTGTTCTTCAAACAAGCGTTATCTTCCTTGTTTACTTTGGTATTTTTGGAGCACACTAAGCACTCGCCCCCACCACACAGTTCCGAACACTTATCACATATATTCTCATATATGTTCGAGTTATCTTCGAGATACCCATTTAAAACGTATTGACAGAAGTTGCACAGTTGGCCGCGCGCCTCAAACACCCCATAGCCGCAACTGGAGCAGAGGTTCTCGTATGGCGAAGCATTCGCTCTGGTGCTATTAAAAAATTTCGCTAAAATTATATTTTTGCTTGGATCAGTTGCTGTGTTATTCGAGTAATCGCGATCGTTTGGGAGGTCACTTCCGATATGGTATTCCGCAGTTTGATATGAACGGGCACTACTAACACTATTGATAGTCGACGACGATGTCTCGTGCGTTTGCCTGTAATCGGAGTGGAAACGAGTATTTTCAGAGCTACTTCCCGTTGGCATGATCGCTGCTATTACATATGAAATCGTGTGTTTTTTTATATTTTTAATTGTGTGAGTGTATATTTTTTATTTTGTTTTCGTATTTTCTGTTTTTGTTTATCGTAAACTGTCGTTTGTATTTATGTACATAACAACGAATGAATGTAGAAGTGAATTGAGAACAGAAACTTAAATTCCCGAATGAGTCACTTTGAATTGTGTAGGCGATATAATCATACTTTACACGGTTTATGTTGAGAATTTTAATTCGCTTGTGGAGATGACTTTGAAACTCACACAGCCACAGACAAAGAGGTGTGTCACACTTCACTGAAGTGTGTATTTATTCAATTAACGCTATTGAGATACAGAATCGAATTTGCGCACATTTATTGACACTGTTTGAAACATTCGATGACTGGACACATGATTTAATAGAAGAGATTCACATTTGATCCCACCAGCATTCTGTCAACTTCAACGAAACGGAAACTTAATCTAACTAATCTTGCGTCTTGGAGCTGCGGTCTCCAATCGAGTAATGTTCGGAGTGAAGAATTTGTTTCGAAAAAATGTTTCGTTTATGCCGGGATGAAGACAAGTAGAGTAATACTGCATGCATGTGTCGACGTCGAAGACATGTGTAGTTTAATCAAAATCAATTCAGAAAAAAACAACCAACAATTGAGATCATTGTGCTTAATTAATTAAGTTCAAAGATCATCTAGACGAGTGTTGGTTGGGTGTGTACAAGATACAGTCGAGGATGAAAACTGTAAGCTAGACACGTTCTGATATCGAATTTAAATTTCACTCCACGATTGCAACAATATACATTTATGGGTACACCTCTACGTCGTTTATTCAAAATGATAGAAGCTCTATTTATAAATTGTCTTGTTCTAACAATCGTATTGAAAGAATTCAACTTGCAAGTAACAATATAACATTCTTAGCTAATTTTTCAAATAAATGTTTTAGATTATAGAAAATTTGAGCGCTAAAAGAATGCACTAAAGAACTGGAGCTTGTGGGTTAGTAAAGGCTATACAGTGTATACGCGTTTCGGATTTTGAGTATTCTCGTGAACAACCACAGAACATAAACCTAATTCGAATACAGACCTGACAGCGCCATTGCACTATCACTCGAAATCCTTGGAGGTTGATCCGTTACTCATTGGCTTAACATGGATGTCCAACTTAAGCTCCCAAGAGAAAGCAGCTGCTTAAAGCGATCGGGGTTCAGTGTGGCCCCAATCATCTCGTATTAGTTTGTTCAGTCAATGTCCTCCCTGGAAAGAAGCTGCAAGAGAGTTGTTGCCTTCTTGACTAACTCATCCTCTACGCAATTAGACAGATAATACGATACGTGCATAACTGTAAGTTTTCGAGAATTTCGGTAGGTATACATAAAATTGGGACTTAAAGCGCATCAAGAGCATTTGTATAGCTAGTTCATCTAAATCATAATGTTGGTTTTCATCGCGTATCATCTATTCACAAACTAGAGTTTTTGATCATGGAAATTAACTTCTCAAAACTGAATCCAAAAGGTTACTTACCAAGCATGCAGACGTACAAATGCATTATTTTTGTTGATTTCACCGCTAATTTCACATTAACGGCCGTGGAACGCGTACCTTTATATATATACCTACTTTGTCAAGCATTAAAATTATGAAACGAAGCAACATTAGTCTTTGTACAGTGAATGACAAGAAACAGTTTAATGCACTCCCCCCCAGTGATTGGAATGCTAAAACGTCTCAACACCTAACCAATGCATGATCATCGACATCAAGAATTATCTAAACAAATCTTAATTATCAAATATCAAACTTTTCAATTGCCTTGGGGAAAGCAGCAATCACCGTCGAAACGTTGGCCTATACGATAAATTATTTTAGTAACCCAAACAACATCTAAATGTGGATTACCGGATATCTACAACTTTTTGTATGGTTTCTTCCCGACTTCTAAATGTGAATAGCCGGGACTCCTCTAATAGATATATTGATGATTTGTTCCGACTTCTACATATTTCAGATCTATTTGCTACCTATACGTGCTCAATTTCTGCGTTATTTAATTTAAGTTTTAAGTAAAAAATTGAAAATCGGCTCTCATTTATTCGGAAAAATCTCTTTATTTCGGAAAAAATATTTTTTCCGAATAAATGAGTTTTCCGAATTAAAGAGCTTTTACTGTAGTTTAAGACTTGTTCAGATTCATAATTGAACTTAATTTAACTTCACCGCTATTAGAGTTATATAATAAATAAATTTGTATTTACGTAAATAAATTATAGAATTGAAAAAAATCAATTAAATCAAGTAAATAAACGAATGAATGTTTTTGACTGTCACTGTAACCACCACAGATCATACATTTATTGAAATAATTGCGTAGAGAAAAGGGTGGATTTATATCTGGACAATTCTTGATGTTCAGAGAAGAGAGAGAGCAAAAAGATAAAGTTCGAGAATTTTAACAACCATCTTATTTTAAGGGTTTCCGTTTTGAAAGGGGACTCTGAATGAGAACATCACCTAAGACTATTACGAATATATCAAACAAGGCAACGAGTAAATGTGGACATGTCTGCTATGTTGAAAAAGTACTCGGACGCATTTGCATGCTGTGTTTGAAGTGATGTCATCCGTAAAGACTTGCAATCGGAAATTTAAGCAACAGAGCAAAGCATTGAACAAATCAAGAATCCAAATCCAAACTGATTGCGCATCACATATGAAGGTGTGATTTTTTATCGTAGAAGTGGCTGGTTTTGTGTATAACTTCCTGGACATTTGTGTGCAGTGCAGATAAGAAAAATTAAGCCTCAGAAAGGCTATAACTTTCAACCACTGATTGCTTTAGAGTGTTTTTCAACTTTTCCCACACAATTGCACAAAATTTTCTAGAAAACGTTTTGTGTTAGAGTCAAGGAGATATGTGTTATGGGTTATTCCAAATTTGTTTTTAAGTGTTTAACTTAAGACTCATTCAAATCGAGGTTACTCTTAATATTCCAACTTTTGATTTTATGTATTTTAGATAATTGGTTATGTTAATCTGTGGAAAAGCTGAAGTGGGTTTCCTTTGCAGACAATGTGGTTGGATGCACATAGGATCGATGATCAAAATTGCTGGCATTAGAGTCGATTTTAATATTCAGATGTTTCTGATGTCCAAATCGGATAAGCCCGTCTATTCCCTTATAAAGTATAATCCCAGAATCTGTTGCATTAAGTTTTCCAATAGCACAAAAATCTATAGAGGCCCCGATTAGATTAAGTGCGGGAACCCACCGGTAGATTGAGTCTATCGATATCTCAGTATCTACTATTCATTTAGATTTAGTATGCATTGGCAAGACACATAGAATAACCAACTTAATAGGAGAAGAGCAGAAAGTATGATGCATTGGGTTATTCGTATGTTGCGATGCTTTTAACAAAATCAGGTATAATCCTCGGAAAGAAATATCAATGTCTACGAATAGGTCAAAACTACGTTATGTCCAATACTTAAACACTATGATCTTCGCCAAGAGATAGGGCCTAGCCCTAGGATAATATTGTGGGCAGGCATGACAACCGAGTAAGTTATAGCCATTGACGATGTTGGTGCTATTGCACTTGCTATCAATAGACATCGCCATTGCATTTTCAGTACCTCTAGCCATGCAAGTATCTAAAGCAATATCAAGGTCTTAAAAGCTAGAGTTGAGTGGCTAACTATTATGTAACTGTTAATACTGACGTGACGGGCAGGGGCCTAAAACAAACCAAGTACAGGCTTCTTGTGCGCCCCGGTCCATCCATTAAGCTCAAATAATCTCCATGCTAGAAGGTTGATAAGAAAGAATGTGATCCACGATAATGCTTGCAATTGCCCTGCTGTAGGTTTTTTCCCGCATCTCTTATTTCACACTTAATATTAATGATTCGACTTTTCATGCGTCGCTACTTATCACTTTCTACAACCATACGCACAATTGACTTTGCTGGACCACTCCAGCAATTTGGCTGTTGTATATAGGGCAGCACAGTCCTGTTTAAGGAATGTATACACGAGATGTGGTATGAAAATAGCGAAACAGATGTAACTATAGAAGAACATTCATCGACAGTTATCGACATCTATTTACACTCTGTCCCTCTGTTTATTTGCACTTGTCTCGAGCTGTAGACTTACGTTCGTTCCTTGATCTGATGAACTTCACTTGTACACGATTTATTGTTTTGTTTGTTCGCTCGTTTTTCGTTTGCCGACAATCGATATGCTTGAAATAGAGCAAAAGATTGCGGGGAAATTGCATATGAAACTTGGAAAACGGTAAGTAAATCTCCGTCTTTATCCATTTCTAGTTAGTGTATAAGGGTAAATATTTATGGTCGCGTAGGAATTATTTGAATGCTTCCAAAATGGTCGAGAGGACGTAAACAAAGTATTTCAAGAATATAAAGGGTGACACGAATAATTTTCCTTTTGTTACGTTTCAGCAGCTGTCAAATTCACAAATGACATTCAGCTGTGAAAATATTCCGTAAGCTTTACAATTTCATCATACATCGCTTCACGCTTGTCGAACGTGCTGAAATAATTTAAAATATTATATTATCGAAATTCCGGCTCAGAAAATTGGTCATCCCCAGACAGAAAACACGGCTTTAGACCAACATCCGTATGAGAATGTCCTGACGCCAGAATTGAAGCCGGACAACCATAGACAACGCCTTGAGTTCTCTAACAAAATATAACTTTTTGGCTCAGCAACCAGAATTACCGTTATTGGAGCAAACACAATGTTCTTATTCGTTCGGTCATTGCCCAAATTTCGTGACCATAGGTGAGAGTTGGAACAAATACTGAATTGAAAACCGCTAACTTGGCTCTGACACCAAGCTCGGCCTTCTTGATTACAGATCTTCCAAGCTGTTTCGAAATTGAAAGTTACAGGAAAGTTCAGTATTACTCCTCCCATCACTAGTGAAAAAGACCCCGAGATACTTGAACTCTTGCAACTGACTCAATGGGACTCCACAAACATGTAGAGTGCATTGAACAGTCGTTCTGGAAATGACCATAACCTCTGATTTGTCGACATCAACCTTCATCCCAGCATCTGCACATACGGCAACAAACCCGACAGGTTGTGCGCGCTAGAGTTCCATCTGGGAGGATGTGAGGATAACTATGTCAACTGCAAAAAGAAGTTGACTTAACATTCCTCGCCTCGGCTGCGCTGCAGCATCCAGTCCATACATATAATGAGAAGGAGGTGAAATATTTGGTGAAATATGATAATTTAGCACCGTTAACCCGAACACAGCTGATACAGTTTGTAGAGACTGAATGCCGTTCAAGAGAGGACTCTCAATCAAATACTCCTGCAGAACACTTCAGAAGTTAACATACGCCCCGTTAACTGGAGCAATCTCTTTGGCCCCCTTTTTGAAAAGAGAGACAATCACCCCAGTTTGCCAGTCACAAGCTGTTTCACCGCGTTACCAAGCCACCTTAATGACACGGGAGAGCCATAAAACACCCTCTTTATCCATGGCCTTAAGCATTTCTGGCCGAATTTCATCCACACCGGCGGATTTGCCAACTTTTAGGGATTCAACCACCAAAATGACTTCCTCCGCCGTTGGACGTTGACTCCTTCGATGGTGTCGAATTTCCTTCCTATAAGTCGGCGAATGGTTTGCCAGAAAACCTTTTTCACAGATCTATGGTCGCTTTCCAACTTCTCGCCGAACTCCTTCTAGGACTGCTATTTAGCTGCTCGCAAAGCTTATTTACAAATTTTTGGGCCTCAGTGTACCGGTTAAGAGAAGCAGAGTCCCCCAAGAGAATCCAGTCTCTGTAGGTCCTCTTCTTATCTCTAATGACTTCCTGAACTCCGAGTGTTTTAAACCACGCAGTTCTATTCTCACCACCAGCCCCCACTCCAAGCCGCTTCACTCCACAAACATCCCGTGCAGAGGCAATGACAGCTGTTGAAAACAGTCGCCATTCATGCTTTACACGCGATGGTACAGTTGGAATTGGTACAAACCTTTCAAATATGTGCAGTGCAAAATTTTGCTGCATATCACTGTTCTGTAGTTTCTCCCACCGTATTCGTGTAACCACTCTTGGTTTCCGCCTAGGCAGAAGAGGTACTTTATTAGTGAGGTTCAGCGTACACAACTCCAGGTGATCATCAGTTGACAGTTCAGCCCCTCTCATCAAACGAACGTCACAAAACATACGTACCAACACTATGGTACCACAAAGAGATGCATCAACGATTTCTGTTGAAGACGGTACCACGTGTATTTTTGGATGCCTTTGTATGGAAAGAAGGTGTTCATTATTGTTGCTAAACCAAAGAATGTAATCCTAAGGTTAAATCATAAAAAACGGAATATATCCACTTCATATGAGAATTAAAAGCATAATATTGAATTGCACACGGGCTATGTATCTATGTTATCAAACCCATATAGCTGTCAGCGTTAGTCAAAGCAGAGTACTGGGAAATATAACGTTGCTACTACAAAACAGTACTCTCCAACTACACTTCTTAATAAAAGTGTCACCAAAAACAGACTGGAAGACTGATCCTCCGAATAATCAGAAACTGCTCTTCAATGAAAGTCTTAGCTACATAATTCAGATAACAAATAATTCAGATAACAAAATCAGAATATAGTTGCTTCACCACTTATTTCCGAACGCTTGCAAGAAAAGGATACAGCTCACTTACTGCTGAATGAAGTGGATGTTGTAAATTGTTTTCAACTTCGTAAAACGACATTGCATTGTCATACTGTGTAATTTTGTCCCATATTCGTATAGTGGAATCCGAAATGGGAGGTATTTCCCCTTTGCAACTTAAAAGAGAAAATTTCACAGTCATCATTGAACCACCCTGTAGACAACATTTTATGAATAATATCTTATTGTGAACATGTTTCGCTCGTAACATATCTTTAGCATAAGACATTAAGTGAATGTCAGCAGCACGCATTAAAATTACATTACGACAGACACATTTTTGAGTAAACACACAAACAATTATTGACCAAAGTAGCTACCATTAAATGTTGTTTAAAATGCCTGTAAAAAGAGTGTTGTTTTTCAAGCAAACAAACTAGTCATTATAATTCTGAACCGATGTACTTTAAACATATTTTAAAATGCCCAGTGGAATGATGGAATGAACTAGCCAATACTTAGTGAGCACCCTGTAGAACAATAGGTGATTAAACATGTGAAAAACGATGACAATTTATTAAATTACTTAGCATGTAAACTAGACTACTGATCTGAATATAAATAACGACATTGAACAGAGATATACATTAACAATTAAAGTATGAAATATGTATCTTAACTAGTTTTTTCCCCATTAATCACTTTAATGTGCTACCAGTCTAACACAAGTGGAGGGACCCTAACTCTTACATTTACTAGTACAACTCTGTTACTGACGCGTTTCGACTGCAATATATCTCAGTAAGGCACCAGTCATTTAGTCACTTTAAACTGTTTTTTATTTACACATATATAAATGCTCACTTCTAACTTCCAGTAGACAAAGAAATTCAATTGGATTTGACTATGGCATCTGTACACTCCACTTATTCGTTCAATTTTGGAATATGGCTGTGTAGTTTGGAAACCTTATTACCAAAATACCAAATTCAAAAGCGTTTTACGAAGTTTGCTCTCCGAAAAATGAACTGTAACAATAACATGCGCTCTTATTAATCTACTACTCGATAATTTTAGTTCACAACAAAGTAACAGGTCACATCGATTGTTCTTATTTACTATCACTGCTAAACATATATGTATGACTCGTCTCGCATTTTTCGAACTAGAGATCAGTTATTCGTTTTTGTCTCTGGATGCAGAACGAATTATGTACGGAATGACCCTATAACTATGGATTGCGTCGACTATAATTTGCACACACATGAGATTGATTTAAATATATCTAATTTACAGCTACAGTCTTAAAGTAGTGAAAGAGTTTGTCTACCTCATGGCAAACGTAAACTACACGAATGACATTTTAGTGGAGATCCGACGTAGAATCGCCCTTGGCAACCGATGCTACTTCGGTCTGTCGAAACAACTGGGCTCAAAACTTGTATAACCTTATTTTGCCAGTCCTGCTATAAGGAGCCGAAAGTTGGAAGTAAATCAAATCACTAGAGCTGATTATTGGTGCCTTCGAAAGAAAATTCCTACGTCGGATATATGGTCCCGTCTGCGAGGAAGGTGAATGGAGGAGAAGACACGACCGCGAATTCTACGAGCTACTACGATATGGATCTAGTCCGTAAGGTAATAGTCCGATGACTGCTCTGGATCGGGCACATCCTGCGCATGGACAACAATGTTCCAGCAAAGAGGGTCTTCGAATCCGAACATCCTGGTGCAAGACTAAGTCATCGCGGACGCAAGACAACTTGGTTTGGATGACTGCAGCGTGCCCAGGACCGTCATCGATGGAAGATAGCTAGACAACATACGACCGAGTGAAGCTGAGTACGGCTGTGTCCGACAGAAGATAAATAATCTCCCGTGTAAACACTTGCTAGAACAGACAACCAATATTTTGCATCCACATTTAAGAAGCGTCAGGTGTTCAGATTTTTGATTCTATATGATTAATAAGTCCACAGTCTAAATTTACTCATACAATACATGTTATGGCCAAGGTTAGCTTAGATGGAGTTTAGATTAAGCTAAGAATCATTCTTGATTCATACCAGTGGACAGACAAAACCTATATGTTGGGGTCTGTAATCGTACTGAACAAGAACAAGAACAGATTTTTGGAAATGTATATGTATGCCGCATACCGAGTACCCGCATAGTATTAGTAAGTTACCAGATATATTAGTCCTTTTTAATAACCTCTTCAGAGATTATGCTACATCCATTAAAAAGCCTTATTGGTCCGTATGTAGTCGGGGCCTTGCATTGTAGAAAAGGATTTTCATTTCATGTGGAAATATGTCATCTTTAAACAAGCAGCTGGGACGCATTCATGTATGCTTGTGGAGTTCTGGCTCATAAACGACTGTTGGATTTGGAAGAAACTTGGTAGATCTACTGTTGAAATGTTAAAAAAAAAAACCAATACCCTTTACGGATCGACTCAAATCGTCACCTACTTCCTTACTATGTGCACATTTTTTATGTAAAATGACATAGAGGGTGAAATCTGTGATCTCTATCAATACTGTATCATGCAGTATTTGCGTTGTTGTTCATATTTGGATTATTATGTACTTCGACTTTTTTCTTAAACTTCTAAGACTTAAATTATTTCTAGCTTTTATATCAAAGCAGAAGGAGATGATATATGTCATTTTTAACAATAGAGTGGTAAATCATTCTTGTTAGTCAGACAGAAAGTAGCAGAATTTCTTAAGTTAAGTGTATGGTATTGGGGTAAGTTACTGAAACATCGATAGAAGCGATACGAAGAACATGGGTATTGTGGCAATTTTAAGAACAATGATATCGGTTGTAGCGATACTAGGAACAATGTACAAGATATCGGTTGCAGCGATTCTAAGAACAAAGTACAAAAATCTAAAGAGAGAAAAAGTAAGACAGTGGATAGAAAAATGGATCATTGTAAAAAAGGAATTCAAACTGAGTGGACATAATTTAATAAATATATAAAATAAAAATATAAAGAAAATGTAGTTTACAGTATTAATATCGATAACTACTAATCGGAAGTACCGCATTGTGAACCTATATGTTGTTTGAGTCACAATGTATCATATCAACCAAATCTGCTGATTTATAAGATCCTAAGGAATAATTGTCCGTTATCGTGCTGGATAATATTTACCATATCTTAAGAATATTGATTTTATTTTGCGACGGTGATTAATTTCTTATTTCAAATTGCTTAATAAAATAAACGATCCCCGGGCATAACAACATACTGCATTTCCTGTTTGATTCTGCAAAAATGGAAACAACACAGACCTTCTTTCTAAAATACAAAGCAACCACCAAGCCAACCAACAGCAACAACAAACCGCTCGCCATAAATAAAAATTTCGATAAGAACGAACGATACACTAAAGTACTACCACATACACACGAAAATTAACGAGGCAAAATAACAACAACAAACATATAAAAAGCCTAAGTATTAACACAAATTTTAAACATACTGCCCAGCTTACGTCATTCTCAAGCATCTGAAGAGGGAGCAGCGAGTTACAAATTGAAGAGGTCACTCAGGCCACAGCACAAGCGAAAAACGGGGACACGCCAGCCGCCAATGGAAGCCCCTATGTATGCTAACCCAATGCCGAGCTAATGCAATTTGAAGCATTCCAGAGAATATCCATTCGTTGTGGTAATAGGGGAACAGAAATATGAGGCACTCGTACTCGCACTCGTACTATAAACCAGCGGCACGGTCATTTCCTGGTGTAATTCAATGACACATCGCGAATTAATTTACTCGTTTTGTATTCGTTGCTACATATACTACTATGATATTTACAATACGTTACAGATGTCCGATCGTTTGGTTTGATTCAAATTAACTAGTTCTTGCTTCAGTGATCGCCCGAAGCTTGGGCCACATACTAAACTAAAAGCGCCCGCCCACCGTAATTTCTTGGTCTCTATTCAAACATCAAGGCCTATACGTAGTATAGATTAATTTAAAGTATTTACTGGTGGACTTCCAATAATATTAGATAAGACTAACACAATTGTTTCCGACGTATATGTAAATACACAGGGTGGACACAATATGTCAACGCGTTTGTATTATCTTATATATCTTATATATCTTAGTTAATTCTTAAATGACTGAGTTTTTATTTCGGCCATCACTTTACAGACGAACAGTGTATTTGCATGAGTACTTGCAGTGAAGTGAACACATTTGGTTCTCAAATATCTCAAAAATTAAATTTTGTGGTTGTAACGGCTTGGGAACCGGATTTATTTCACTGGTTAGATAAGGACTTACTTCTTGAATTTTTTTGTGGCTCTGTTTGTAGTGAATAGCGAAAAATGGACTGATGTAATTCGTCAGAGTGTGCAGAATGCGGACTGGCTAATTGTGATAAGAATAAGAAGCAAGTGAATTATATGTTGCCAAGTCGGCATCCCTAATACCTAGAAGTCGCAAGATACACTAAACTTTCTCCCAATACCACTTCCACATAAAGTTCACAATCAACTGATTGCGAGTTGGGCTAAGTATGTGTAATATATATACATATATAATAATAAATATAATATATATGGCGGGGCCACATCACTATTCGCATTCTCTTACGTTTTACTAGTTAGTGCATCGTTTTCTATGTCCAAATAATGGCATGAGACACTGTCGGGGTTCGTCTACGAAAGTATCGTCATTTGTACCATACAATGCTTCAATAAAAATCTTATATTCTATCACTTTGCTCTAATATATTAATTGTCCAACAATCTGACAACGGGTTAATACTAAGTATTCGATTTGCTTGATTGGAAAATGAGATCAATAATTAGGACCTTAAGAGGCATTGGTAAGTAATAATAGTAATGGAACCAGTGTCTTAATTATACCATATACTGTTCGTGCGGTCTTCTGATTAATAACTTATGTCTAATTAAAGATTGTAGACGGCCATCACATTTAATAATACATAATAACGACAGTATGAGTGGCGGTACATAGCAGCAAGAGCAGAAGTCATTGTAAGACACTCGCATAGCAGCAAGAGCAGAAGTCATTGCAAGACACTCGCATTCCTCTTGTTTGATTGCTCAGCTGCCAGTCCAGGCCACATAAGTCGTAGCATCACCCAAGTATTTAGTTCTATTCACCTGCGATTAGTGACTGTTGACATCTGACGGTTACATCCCAGATGGTAAAGTTGTACCCCTTTATATATAACGATCAATTTTTCGTCTATCGGACTCACTGATAATCAGCCATCCGGCTCTTGAATTGTTTGAAATCTTCTGTATGGAATACTCTAGAGCCACTAGCCAGGCGAAAAGCCTGAAAAATCTCCGGTGAAATGGCGAGCTCATCTAAGTATATGTCTTTATCCGTTTTGGAACCATCTGTGCAAATTTCCAGGGCCGCAGAATTTCTGATTTTGTCATAGTCTAATGCTCCTCGGTCTAGTATCTCGATAATGCTATTTCTGCAGGCTCTGTTCCAGCCACACTTGTTGCTATAAAATATATAAGATAAGTAGATGCAATAATATTTCAAATTGCCCGAAGACCTCTGAAACCTGGAGTTTCTTTAGGGATATTTGAAGAACTTCAAACCATTCAAGTCAGTTAATCTTAATCAAAAAGTGCAAAAGTAGAACTGATTGGAGAGTATCTTCATAGCATGCTCAAACTTTTCCACAAAGATAGATGCTAGTGTGCTATATATTGCAAAGATCACACGCATTATAATTCACCATCTATTCTACCACAAAATACTACAATGGTTTGTTCTGGTTGGTCAAAGGATTCAGTTGCTGGATGATGTTCTATCAGCCATTCTCTACAACAGACATATGTAGTATTATATATTAAACTGGTATTAATACATGAAGGGAAAGAGTGGAATGCGATCTCATATGAGGATGATGTAACTAGAGTTACTCGTCAAGAGAAAAACCTCAACTGTATTAAGAGACCATATGAAAAATATCGTTCACTCTTATCTTTTGAAACAAAAAGAAAACCACTGGTAGCAATGCTAGATATGAGCCAGCAGGTCTATGTTGCCATCGATCACCACCCGTCCTACAGGTTATAAACCATGATCATACTGGACACATACACGTTATCTCGTCCTAAGGTATTCTCTTTCATCTGATACCTCCACATCGCTTTGGCAGCGAACACTAATATCTCATTGCACTCACCTTTCAGTGTCTCGGTATATTTTACGAACACTCGCATTTTATATAATAAGATTAGAGTTATTACCTGACAACATCCCTCTACAGAGAAATTTCGAATCCATCAGGACAGAGATATCATCCAATTCAGGGCAAAAGAATTTGGTAATCATCGACCTATAGACCGCTGACGGTGATGGCCTGGCTAACGTCATTCTCAAAGAAATATGATCCAATGTCGCTACACCAATCAGTGAATTTTTCGGGATGCATTGGACGCTCTTGGATCTCATGTGGATTAGTATCGTCCGAAAATCCACAATTTTGTTTGTTGACGTTCCCATTCATACAGGAATGGGCCTCATCTTATTGCGACCGTAAAATGGACGAAGCGCACAGAACGTTACCCTAATAGAAACCCCATTTTGATAAAACAATTTTATCCTTTGCACGTGCTGTTGAAGGCTATGTTCGTCCATAGTGATTTAGTAAAACAGAAACTGAAAACAGCTGAAAATGTAGTTAGATTTCATATTTCATGCAATATTCGGACTGGTCTAATATCATTTTCAGTGCAATAGTGGCACACGTCACATCCAAAAATGCTTCATTAAGTTCGTTCTCTGCCCGAGGCGGATTAAGTCCCAGATAAAGCCCGAATTTAAACTATGGATGGCATGATAAGCTTAGGTTAGGTGAGGTCAGTGATAGAATGCGCCAACGTCTAAGCACTTCTCACTTAAGTCCTAGTGGACCCATTGTGATGCTCAAGGGGGGAATACGTTATCTTTATACCTTTCTCGTAGCCATCGTATCCATCATATCATGTCCGCTCATTGTCTAACCATCCCGACATCTTGATAAACCTGAAAATAGAATTTAAGGGGGCATTAGTTAGCTCCTGAAGGTCCTGGAAGAAATTTTCTGCCATTGTTCTGTGCCTGTACTGACAGGGGGTGGGCCTGTGGCAGAGGTAGTGAGGTGTATCCTCTCTTTCTTCTGCATCATCACAGCCTCTGCATATAAAGTCATGGGTAACTCCCATTTCAGTTTCATGGTACTTCAGATGGTTATGGCCAGTTAGAGCTTCAACTACCATCCGTAGCAACTTTTCATTCTAGCCGCTTTCTTGACTGCCAGGAGCTCCGCTTAAAAATACTGCCGTAATCAGTGGTTCTGATGGAGCAGTGCACGTTTAACAATTCGGAGAAAATGTCCGCTCGTTTGCATTTTTGATCTATCAGTGTACACGTGGATGGTCGAATTGTTAATAAGTTCCTCTGTAATCCACTCCTCCCTCGTCAGGAAATAACACCGAAAGGATATTTCGAAGTAGAAAATGTGAGAGAGTAATCGCTCTCAAAATGTTCAATTTGTAGTCTATCCAGTCCACTTGCATGTCCAGTAGAGCTTGAGAGCCTTGGGTAGTTTCCACCCGAACCTTAAATCCAGACAGCGGCAGTGACTTATAGCCTAGTAGTTATCAACATCCATACCATATTTGGTATATTATGCATGATAAACAATTCCCAGACAAAAAGTTGTAGTTGCAACGAACCCTAAAAGTAGCACACGTCAAATACAGCTTATTGTGGCGAACCAAGTGAAAATCTGTCATTTCTTTTCGTATGACCTAATATATCTTCAGCAGTCTCTACGACCTCAGCGAGGTACCTATCTATATATAACGTCACTTCATAGAAAACCTCCCAATAATTTAACACAAGTAAATAAGTTTTTGACAATTCAGTTCTGACATCAAAATAAACGTACCTGCACTCCTACCAGCATGTAAACATAAAAACACGTCAATACGTTGTTGATTTCATGAATTTTTCGGAATATCTTGGGCTATAATTTGTTCAGCTGCACTCGTAATCTAGAATATTGATGACAATCATTTGAAAATGATAATGTAATGTAAACAATCAAGTCAACAATAATCGGCAAAAATGAAAATCGCTGAATTTAAAAATTGATTTCTACCAGGTAAATATGGATGATAGCTTTTCGTGGTGGGGATATTTATGTTATTGCATATAAATGTGAGAATAATTAATCATGCTAAATACATATGTATCCATTTTTGATTATGTACTTTGGTAACACTCCTTGGGATATGGGTGCAGCAACAGACGTGCTCCAATTCATGTGAATATTTAGGTATCATTTTATTTATACGCACATATGCTTGTCGTATTCATCAGTTCTAGTCAATCAGCAACTCGGTACTCCATTTAGACGAATTTCATTTTCGAATTCGCTGCATAAAGCTTTCCACGCATTGAACTCTCTTCAAAACAGATCTAAAACATATCCAAACATATATTTAAGAATTTCAATCGGTAACGTCACTATCATGTCGAAATCTTAGATGCTGATTGTTGACTAGTGATATCGTTCCGAATAAAAAATAAAGCTACAATATGTTACAGAAAATTATTTGCTGTAAGGCTTTATGACGACGTAGAGAACTTCAAAAACCTTCTGAACAAAAATGTTGATAATGACAAAATACTCCCCAAATTTTAAAGAATATTTTAAAGCACTTACTTAGCTTCTAAGAATAAATAAACAAAACTACTCGTCGACGCAATGCAAAACAGTCGCGAAAGAGCAATAGCACCCACATCACGAGTTGTGGATGTATAGGCTATACCTTAGTACCACTTCTGGGTGTAGCACAACGCAAGGTATGTATGTTTATACAAGCAAATAATTTTATTAAATGAAACCTAGAGTATTTAAAATCTAAATAAAACCTTAGGTTTGCCGTATTACCACAACGTCCTATAGCTCCAATGAGGAGTACCTAAGGAATTGTTCACTTTCATAATCACCCGTCACTAAACTTTAGAGCTAAATAAATTATTGATCTCGCTCGCCATTGCAGCTAACACTTTGACTTGAAATCAATACTCGGACATAACTTGCATTATGGCTTGACTGAAAGATTTTGATGTTACTACCAGATTATATATTGGCTCGTTGAATGTCCCCAAATATGCCCATCAATTACATATATGCCATGCAGAGCTCTTCGGGACATCCTATAGTCCGAAGCATGTGTTTTTTGGGCTTATAGACTCTAGTCTCTGGGTGGTGAACTCGCATGCAGCAGTCACATCAATGGTGGATTCGGATACGCCAGCTTGTCGGCAATACATACTTACGCACATGACCAAATGCGAAAGCCTCTGTAGCATCTGCTTCTAGAAGTTTGAGCATGACTAAGGCAATCTAAAGTCCACTAAGCAAAGAAACCGCAGTTATTTACACAGAATTTTTAATTCTTGTTATGAGCGAGAATGCACATTGATTACAAATAATAAACCATTATTTATATTCAATAATATCAATATTCCAACCAAACTAAAAATAAATACTTACTAACAGCTCGAAGGTTATTGCCCCACCTCCATTTTGTAGTGATTTCAAATAACACTTTGAAATATATGTACTGTGTAATTTCGATTTTTGCAATTAATAAAAACATGCCCTGTTGCAAAAATCGAAAAGTTGCAATAATCGAACAGATATATAAACCACTTTAAAAATGCTTACGCAATATATTATTTAATGTATAAATCAAATATCCTTTCTACAATACTATTCTACAGTAATATGAGCTAAAAGGTATACCAAATATAGAATGATTATTTAGCCATCACTAATAAACAGATACACGAAGTAACTAAAATCAACAAGTGACTGATTCAGATTCGGAGCTGGCGATCGTGGCATTGTGGGTCTGTGCGGTGACTCATATGTATCTGAAACTCGGCGTCTCCGTTCGGAGTCGGCATAAAACTGTATGTCCCTTCTACTCGTGAGAGAACAATAGCACGCAGAGCACGAGTGGTTGCTGAGAAGCTAGGTCCTGTCCCTCTATGGGCCTATAGCCCCACTTATGTTATTATTATGTAGCTATATTATATTAATTGATCCAGATTGCCATTAAGACTCAAACGGAAAGACAACAAATGAACTTATTTTATTATTATATAGCCATATTATATTAATTGATGGAATTGTCATTAAGACAAATGGAAAGACACCATAATGCTTTAAAATTGCTATCTTTATCGAGGACTGCGCATCATAATTCCTACTTCATTGCACATTTGTGTGCCTTAGAAGAAGTCCATGCATAGCCAAACAAGATGACAAAGATAGACATTAGCAAGGAATTCTTGTTACTTTCCGGGAATTGATCCGGAACAATTTTCATTGCTATTATTACTTTTAATACTGAAATAAATATCATTCCATAACCTTACAGACACATTAGTATGTATTAATCTATAGTTTTTGTTAATAGGTTGACTTCTGTACTGGTTCCACTTTTGCAAGTGTTAGGTAGACGGAAACTTTGATGATATTTAAGTTACACTTAGAACGTTACTTCAGGTACACTTCCCCGATTCGTCTTTTAATACATTAAATGTGTACTCTAACTAAGCAGACCAGAGGGTCTTTGTCAACAAAAGAGTTAACAATCTATCTGAGAAAATCTTCTATAAAGATAAGGTCGAATGGGCCGTAGGCACAGACCCAGCGAACTGCCTAAATCTTTTAGACCAATAAGTATAACATCTTTCGCTCTCAAAACAATGGAGAGATTGTTTGATGTTCACATTAGAGACCGGATAGAACTGTCCAACCCTCTAAATTCTAACCAGTTTGCATACAGAAAATGCAAATCCACTACAGGTGCCCTTCATTATCACGTTAAAAAAATAGAAAGTGCACTCAACTCCAATGAGATTGCCCTGTATGCATTCCTCGATATCGAGGGAGCTTTCCACAACACCTGCTATGATTCGATCACAAGGGCGATCAGCAGTCGGGGTATAGATGAGTCGACCAACCGATGGAGAGTTGGTAAGTCGTTCAATCACCTTCTCTTCTAGAAGAGTGTCGGTTTCTGTAACTGCGGCAAAAGGATGCCCCCAGGGAGGGGTTTTATCCTCCCTGCTATGGTATTTAGTTATCGACAAATTATAAGCAGATCTTCCGGTTATACCACTATATGACCTGGTGATTATTATTAGAGGAATGCACGAAACGATAGTATCAGATGTTATGCAAAGCGCACTACTACAAGTCGTGTAATGATGTAACACAGAAGGTTTATCTATCAATCCCTGTAAGACTGTTCTAGTGCCCTTCTCAAAGAAGACACGTGTCAACCTTGGAGCCATAATAATCAACAATATAACACTAACATATGCCCCATCCACAAAAAAGGCGATTTCACCTCTTGCAACAACTATTGATGTATATCCCAGCTCAACGTCGCCTACAAGATCCTGTCCAGCGTACTGTGTGAACGTTTAAAGCCGTTTTGCACCGCACTAATCAGCACGGACTAGTGCTGCTTCCGGCCCGGCAAATCGACTATAGACCAAATTTGCACACTAAGACAAATCCTGGAGAAGACCAGTAAGTTTCAAATCGATACGCACCACCTTTTCATCGATTTCAAAGCCGCATACGACAGCATTCATCGCAAGGAGCTATTCGATGCGATGGGCGAATTCGGGATCCCGGGAAAACTGATCCGGTTGTGTCGCACCACGATTACAGATACGCGATGCACCGTGCAGTTCGGCTCAAGGATTTCTGGGCCGTTTGAAACTTGCACTGGAATTCGGTAAGGAGATGCGCTGTCGTGTGACTTCTTCAATCTGGTACCGGAGAAGATAGTGCGGAGGGCAGCTGTAAGCACGGAAGGCACTACCTTCTACAAGTCGGTCCAGGCTTTTACGGTGATTGAAGAACAGGTGAAACGAACTGGTCTCAAGGTCAACGAGAGCAAAACGAAAGATATGCTGCCGACCAAAAAACGTTCCATCACACACCACCTTGGACAAAATTTCACGATCGACAGCTACAATTTCGGGGTAGTAAAGGAGTTTGTCTACTTGGGGGCAAACGTGAACTCCACAAACGACATCACAGTGGAGATCCGTCGTAGAATCGCCCTTGGCAACCGGTGCTACTTCGGTTTGTCAAAACAACTGGGATCAAAACTCCTGACTCGAAGAACCAAAATCATGCTCTACAAAACTCTTACTTTGCCAGTCCCGCTCTATGGAGCCGAAAGCTGGACGATAAGCAAAACTGCAGCGCTGATTCTTGGTACCTTCGAAAGAAAAATTCTGCGTCGGATATATGGTCCCGTCTGCGAGGAAGGCGAATGGAGGAGAAGACATAACCGCGAACTCTACGAGCTGTACCAGGATGTGGATGTAGTCCGGAAGGCAAAAATCCGTCGACTGCACTGGTACGACCACATCGAGCGCACGGACAACAATGCTCCAGCAAAGAGGGTCTTTGAATCCGAGCCTACTGGTTCGAGAAGGAGAGGAAGACCGAATCCTCGGTATAAAGACCAAGTAATCTCGGATGCAAGACAGCTTGGTCTTGACGAGTGGAAACAGCGTGCCCAGGACCTTCAACGATGGAAGGCAGCAATTGCTCAGGCTCGGACCCTCCATGGGTCGCCGGCCTGATAAGTAAGTAAATATAACACTAACATATTCCAGCGATATCAAATATCTGGGAGTAATCCTAGATAAACAACTTAACTGGAACTCTATACAGCAGGACTTGGGGTCTCTCTCCCAAAATCATTCATTGGTTGTGTACAATGATGGCGAGACCCATTATTACATATGCAGCCATTGTTTGGTGGGCAAAATACTCCGACTAAAGACGCCATATAAGTTGCAGAAATTACAACGTATTTCTTGTCTTGGAATAACAGATGCCATGAGCACCTGCCCTACAATAGGTCTAGAAGCTATAGTCGGGCTAACTCCCTTGCCAATCTTCATTAAGAAGACAGCTGCTAGATTTGCCATCAAACTGCAGCTTGAGTATAATTATAAACCAGGCAACTTAACAGGTCACCTCGGTATACTCCACTCGATCTCTAATAGACATGTTTTGTAGAATGTCGGATATAATGTTCAGGCAACACTGTTTCGGAAGGCTTTTCGAAGTTGAAATATTGGACCGCGCAAGCTGGTCCAATGGTGTACCAGCACAAGATCCTAGAAGTCTGGTATGGTACACAGACGAATCCAAGATGGAATCCGGAGTGGGAGCAGGAGTATTTGGACCCAACACAAGGATTTCAGTACGAATGGGGTCGTATCCTAAGCATTAAGGGTGCTAATATGCTGATATTCTCAAACAGTCAAGCAGCACTAAAGGCACTCTCGTCTAACCTTTTGGACTCGAAAACAGTCAAATGTTGCTATGACACTCCCTTGCCAGGCACAACAAAGTGAAACTTGGCTGAGTCCCTGGACCCAGGGGTATTGCAGGCAACGAATCCGCTGATTAACTCGAGAGGGCTATTTCGGAATCGACATTTATCGGTCCTGAACCGTACTGTAATGTCAATTGAATAGCAGTCACAACTCTGATTAACGAATAGTAAAACAAACTCCGCCTAGACCATGGTCATGGTCTTAGGCAATACAAACGTTTAATCAGGCTCTATTCATATAAGGAAATACTCAATCTGAACAAAGAAAACTTAAGATTGCTAACTAGCTTTCTTACAATGCATTGTGGCCTGAACTACCACCTTAACAATTTAAACCTGCGTCAAGACAAGGTCTGTCGGCTTTGCCTCGAAGAGGATGAAACTTCTGAGCACATTTTGTGCGAAAAAAATATTGGATTGACCTCAATAATATAATCGTCAATACCTTTGGGTGCAATAATTAAAAAGACTCTTTAAAAAACCATGTCCAAGGTCATAAGTTGTTTAATAAATAATAAAAACCATAACCATGAAGTTCAATCAAGAGTGCTTTGATCCAGTGAATGATTTTTGGTCAAGGGGGAATTTCGGAATATATTATTTGATAGATTTAACATCCGGATTTTGTAATAAGAATAAGTAAGAGAACAGAGTAAAACATGAACGTGAGTGTGATGATTTAGTAATTGTTGACGCCGAGATTTCAGCAAAGCAAATACTGGATGAGGCCTTCTTCGAAAGAGGCATTCGAAAACTTTGTGGCTTTCAAGATAGGTATATTTTGAAAGTTTTTATAATATATTCTCTTCCATTTCAAGTAATTTTTTTTTGGCGAGATAGAACCTCCCTCCCATAGTAAAAATGCTTGTTTATGAATCCTCTAAAAAAAACCGTTATCAATTTTTGGCGCAAAGGTTATTATACTCGTGACCATCTTGACATCTTGATATAATATGGTTTATTTTTGATACAAAGCTATTGATCAAAATTCATATTGGCAAACTAACCAAAAACAAAACCATTCACTATTCATTGGGTCTGGCTGCTTATTTTGGTAGTCGACATAGATTCAAACATGTACACATATACACTCAAACATGTATTTACTCTGAGGATTAAAAATCATTCTTAAACCCAAATCAGAATGATGAATCCGGGCGTCGTATAGATCGAAATATTACACATGTATTAGATTGTGCACATACCGTAATTTCGTAAGCCCGATCAAAACTTTTGAGCTAGAGCTAATGTCTTCTATTTCTGTTTTTTTGCCAGTTGTGTTTTGATTTATTTAGTTTTACACATGTGGTAATGTGATTGCATGTTAATTAAATGTATTTAACCGCTTACTAATAAGAGAAGATATTGCCAATAAGTTTCTGATATTTTTGGAAATCTGATCCAAACGTACAAATCCCTGTGAAATTACGATGTTGTGAATGCAAGATTTCGTACTAATTATTCATATCCGATGTTCTATTTTAATCAAAGGAGATGATGAAAAGCCTATTATTACATCTGTGAACTTAGTCAATTTTCAACTGGCCAACTGGCATATATGTACATACATACGTAAAGGCCGATTGATCTCGAACACTTAAGTTAAACGGAAAGCGATGTGGCTATTATAGTTACAAAGCTAATTTCTATGTATTAGCACAGTGAATTACTTTCCTTACCTTCTATTATGGTTGAGCCTAAATGCTGAATATATAAAAAAGATAAAAGATAAAGGTAAAGTAAAGTTCAAGTGGCGGCATCGTTAACGCAATAAATATGTTCCACTTAGACGCATTAGGATTGCATTGTGTCACTTTTCGGCTTTGTACCCTCGCTCCTCGTTGAGTTTACTGCAGTTCCTCCTGTGCCACTGGACATGGACCAGACAATTAGTTTGGGAATGTAACTCTTCTTAGCGTTAAGTATTGGAAGATGAAAGTAAATATTTCGTCTTCAAAAAAAGCAAAGACATGATATATTTTAAATTGGTCTTCCAAACTTGATTGCAGCTCTGGTACTCTAAAGTGATAAAAATAATTTCGTGTATACAAAATTATCTATTGCACAAGTTGCTTGTGGGTAAAAGGAAACAAATCAAACAGGCAAGATAAGATAACTGATACCACTCTATGAAAACCTGCCCGCCCCATCCCCCACATCATCCCGAAGACTTACTTAACTAGAGTAATGTAGAATTTGTACAAGTACATCAGCATTTCGCCTGAATCACGAATTATTTACCATCTGTACCTATTCATGATAATAAATCATAAATCTTTTTGTCGATGTCCGTCAGAAATCATGTGTATTAAATGTGACGTTATTCTGCCCCCACGCAAAACTCTTAATTCAAACAGATGGTTGATAGCAACAAAGCCACCGCAATGAAAAGCGACAAGCTCATCACTGGAAATCAATGGAAGTGTTAAATATCAGATTTAGCAAACCCCATATTGAGAATGCCCCCACAAATTAATCAGGATGTTACAGCGTTCAGAGATGGCTGGTGGATGAAGTATAATTTGAATAAGTTATCTATGTATGTTTGTAAATGTCTGGCGCCACAGTTTAAAATCCCTTTGAATGGGATTGTGAAAAAATATTACACGCACGGATTTTATCCTAATCACACGAAACATTGTCAAGAAAATACTCACATATATATTTCCATCGTCCACTGGTTTACCCTTTGTGTATAAAACCTGCGAAATACTTCGGAACAAAGTCCTAAAGGCAAGTCTTTCCTCGTGCTCCATAGTTCAGTAACAACTTTGATTTCTCTCCAATAATTCGAATTCACCTAATTCACCTGTTCGTATTGCGCGCACACTCGAAACATTATTTGACACCAATGCGATAGAACTTGTCCTGCGTCACTTCAGCGATTCGACAAACTGATTTTAAAATTTTCAGAGAACATACACAACCGTAGTATAAATTATCAGTACCAAAGCGATACAATCCCACCAGATATTGACATGGCTTTGTTTTTACTTATCACGTCTGATAGAGTACTGCACGCCCCTCCAACGGACACCCGCGACTGTGAAGAACTGACGAAAAGGGGAAGAACGCACGAAGAATACAATCGAGAAATCATTTGTCCACCAATAAGTTATTCTGCACTTTTCCACTACATGGCAGAAATGCAAACAATTGTAGCCCACGCAGTCGCGACTATAAAGCACTAGACTTGTCTTGGCTATTACAATCACCCCTTCTGTGCGCCGTCTTATGCTCTAAAAAAAGAATGAAAAGAATTGCTGGTGGGGTAACAAAACAAGGTAAAACACCGAGCACGAACACGCTGTACAATCAACTGCTTGGGATGCAACTCTGGCCCAAAGCAACGATGACAGTACCTCTAGCGCTTCACGCTTCGCCAATGCTTGACTCATTGAAACTGGAACCCACCACCTGTGAAATAGTTACGCAATGTAAAGGCGAAAGGCAACCAAACAAATATTCCCGGAGTGTGGGCTAGCTACGAACAAAATTTTAATTACCGTGTCGCTCAGGTAGTGAAAATGTGTTTCGATTATCGTGTATCGCATTGATCGGTGAGGTAATGTCATTATAGCAGTTTTTTTTTTGGGGAACTAATTTTTTCAAATCACGCTTACGTATTTTTGTTTGGGTGGGTTTAATCATGAAAATGCGGAATTGAATATCTTGTCAGTTCGTTTTAGTTAGATTTGTATTGTTGTTCATTCGGAAGTTATGAGCTGATGGGGAAGCATATAAAAAATGTTGTAAAATCGGTTAAAGTGGCATCTATCGAGTACACAAACCTTTTTATTCAGTCGCTTCTAAAAGCTCACACAGTTTGATAGTGTTAGCTTTGTCAGAGATGCTACTTTTCTTTTATATTATTTATTTTATAAATTTTAAATTAAAAATATTTGGATGGAAGTGACTGGGTCTGTATGCATACTTTCAATAGTTTAAACCTAAGATAAAGTGCGAATTTAATATTAGATATTATTTATGTATATCCTATTGCTGTAGCCAAACGTTACAAATATGTCTCTAAAAACTTGAAGAAGTGTATACTTACTATTTCTCCACAATAGACAAAAATCGATTGGAATCGATATTTCTCGCTTCTGTTCATGGGATGGGGGGTTTGAAACGATCCTTAGCAAAACAAGCAATAGGTGTGATAATTTGCACAATAATCCTATATATATATAGTGTTATTAGCAGTTTGAATCCTACCATTGTTGGTGTTATCAAAGTCCCACTTTGGACTGACGACTGTTTGAGACATAACCACTTCACTTTACTAAGTCCAGTATTCCTTCAATGTTCATTTCGAAGTCATTGCAGTGTATTTTATTATATTTACGAATTGTACTCTCTTAGTTGGAGTTTTTTTTTTTTTTTTTGGTTACGTCCATGGATGTGGCAATCTTCGAAAGATACTAATAGCCCGTGCCATTAGCATGCACGATTCGCAAACCCAAGTTCTCGATTTCGGGAATACGCCTACGTACTAACCCACACCCTGCACTCTTCTACCACTCTCCCCACGGAACTGCCGTTAGGTATTACTTCGCGGGGCTGGTTAGCGACTCAAGCTGGATCGACTGTGTTTGCCTGTTCGGCTCGCCTTACTCTTTCAAGCCTTCTTAGCTCGATCTGCAAGTTTGATATGAAGGAACAGATTTCCTCCCACTTCTCGGCTGACTCCGTCATATGACCGACTAGGAGCTCCGGTGTTGGTAAGTTTATTCTTGTCCCTTCAAATCGTCTGCAGTGGAAAGTCGTGTGTTCTGCGTCTTCTTCAGAGTCCTCACATTCTGGACAAAGGGAAGAGCTATCGTGCCCGAACCTATGGAGATACTTTCGATAGACCCCGTGGCCCGACAGAAACTGCAAAAGGTGGAAGTTGCAGTTTCCGCTTGCTCTCTTTGTCCACGTTTCGATTGTTGGAATCAGTCTGTGAGTCCATCTACCTTTGTTTGAGGTGTCCCATCTGGCTTGCCACATTGTCATTGAGGCTGCTCTTTCTTCCTTCCTTATCCTGTTTACGCCAGTCTCTGGCCGGTTCGTCGATCGCCTTAGGTAGACCCTATGCATCTCATTTGCGAGAATGTCGATGGGGACCATACCCGCAATCACACAGGCTGCTTCGTCCGAAATTGTCCGGAAGCCGCTGATTGTTCTTATGGCGCAGAGCCTGTATGGTGACGAGAGCTTCTTAGCTGTCTCCTTAATAGAGAGAGCACTCGACCAGACTGGCGCAGCATATAGGAGAATTGAACTTACCACTCTGGAAAGCAGAATCCTTCTTGGGTATCCGGGTCCTCCTTTGTTTGGCAGCGTACCAGAAAGTGCTGCCTGCATCTTTGAAGCTTTCCTGCTGCAGTATTCGACATGCTTTTTGAAATTAAGTCGGTTGTCGATCATCACTCCTAGGTATTTCAGTGATTCCTTGGATCTAATTAGCTGGGAGCCACCCGGAAGTTTGCATATTCCACAGTCTTTCGGCTGGTTATTAAAACAGCCTCTGTCTTGTGGTCAGCCAATTCAAGGTCGGAAGATTCCAGCCAATTTTTTATCCTGGCGATTGCTTCGTTTGCGGCGGTTTCCACCTCGTGGATCTCTTAGTTGGAGTGTTGCTGTACTGTCGTCAACTATTTTTCTTCTTTGTATGACGTCACATACCGGGGTCCGGGATGGACCTCTGTTGGGTTGTCATCGGGCCGGTGCTGAGTTATCCATGCACACTACTTAGCTCAGCATCCTTAGACGTTGGATCCATAGTCGCCTGGATAGGTTCTGAATCTTCACCTCCAAAGAGCGCAGTCAAAACTCTTCTCTCGAAGAGACCAAGGACTTCTTCCTCCAAGGACATAACTGTCAACTATTTATAGGAAATTTTACTATATAATATAGTTTTTCTAGTAAATTGTTTAAGCAATTTAAACACTTAAAATAATTTATTGCTATAATCACTAAATGATTTTGTGGTAATAATTAAATGGTGGAATTACAATTTTGTCCTCCGATGCGGCTTAAGCAAGCCATTCTTATTACAATATCTTTAATAATTTATATTTGTTAAGATTAATGAAATTTTAAGACTAATTGTGAATAAATAAATTGTAAATAACAATAAATACTCTAAGACCAGAAGGTTTCTACTCATCATTCCCTTCTAAATCTTGCATTAATTTCAATTCCATCGGAGCATCGGAAGAAACAATATCTTTGTTTTTGAAATTATTTAAATGTCTTGATGACAACAATGTATAAGGTTTACACAATTGCCTTTATATTGTGTTCTGCAGTGTATGCAATACGTGTACGCTGTGCGTATTCAAAGTAAATAAATGTACTTCGCTTTCATGCTCCCTACTTTGGATCCGTTGCCTGTCGTCAATTTCTGCTACCTATGCTACTTATTAATTAACTGCTTATCAAATCGTAGTTTAATTTGCAGATTTTAACTACAATTAAGTTGAAGCTTTCCTGTCATATATGTATCTACGTATAATTTTCCTTAATCATGTATCATTTTTAAACTTGTTTTCTCTTTATTTCCCTTCTACTTCAAGTGTCGCATATTCATTGAAACAACCTCAAAGGATTTCCAATAAAAGATTTTGGGAATGTGTTTGATGAGTCATGTAGAATTCCAGCGCCAGACAGTGGACTGAGTACGTGCATAAAATAAAAAAGTGTCTCCCACTGATGTCCAGGGACTCCGTCATCGACTCTAATTCAATAGGAGCTAGCGCAACCAGGCGAGTTTTGGGTATGGTACAACCACCACGTCCTAGATCTGCCAAGCCGTCGCCTATCTGATGGAGTCGCATTCAAGACACGCCTCGGAGATCGTGATGATAAGGACATTAGTGCCACGTGACCAAACCATCGAAGCAGCTGGCCAATCCTACAGAAAAACTCAAAATAATTCCTTCTATCACTCATGCAAAGGACCCCGAGGGCCGAGATACTTAAACTGCTCCACATGCTTCAATGGGCGTTCCTCTGATTTGCCCACCATAACCATAACCTCTGATTTGCCCAAGTTAACCATCATCTCACTATCAGCACATACGGCAACAAATCTATCTAACGCGTACCGGAGTTCAGTCTGGGAGGAAGTCACCATAAATAAGTAAGACGTCGTACTATGAACTCTCCCAATGTCCAACATTGGGCTGCGCTGCAACACTCAGTCCATTTATTATATATGGGTATAAAATGTAGACAACACATTAAAAATTCACTTCCACAAATCTAATACTTTTAAATGTCATTCCTTTACGCCATCATTTCCTTATTTTTCACTTTTCCTTTTTCTTTCGAATTCCTTCTTCTGCCGTGTGCGGATGTATTTTTCTAAAGGCTAAATAAATAATCAAAAGTAATCTTTTTTTCTTTTTGCGCAACTCCACAGATCATGGGCCCAGACCATAACAGAACCAAGATCCATTTTCTAAAATATGTATTTTTACTGAAATTCCAACTCAACAGAAGTTATTAAGATAATCATGGGCAAACCGAATCCACATGGCAGAATCCTTCTCCTGAACGAAGAAAATTATATCACTTGGAAGGCACAAATGGAAGATTGAGCGGAAGATTTCTCCAATACGTCAAGGGTGAAGTCCCACGCCCGGCAACAACTGGAGATGAACTGGCACAGTTGTTGGAAGGCCAAGGATAAGCTAATTGCGATGGAAACAAATATAGTAGCTTTGGCAGCGAACCTAAAGACATCCAAAGACATCTGGAATTTTCTAGCGGAGTGCTACGACAAAAAAGGACCACGCCAAAAGACCGAAGAGTATCGCAAGCTTACCAGCCTGGAAATGACAACAGGGTAAATCGGACCTTGACCGAAATAGCCAGGTGCCTTATGAACGAAGGCGAACTATCTATCTTACATATTGAATAAAGGCTCTAATATGGAAAAATTTGACTACAAATCGGTGGAGGGCATTCTTGTTGGTCATGTGACGGAGACAAAGGCCTACACAGTTTGGGTACCAACCAAACGGAGTGTGGTTAAATGCAGAGACATCAGATCCGTTCAAAATAACAGCAATATTCATGTGAAAGGCAATGAATCCAAGAACAATAATTATTATTCTTTTTCTTCAGGATAGCGCTGCACCGTCTGCTGCATTTCCTGAAAGCATCAACGACCAAAATAGTTTTGTTCAATGCATGTCAACTGTGGACTCTGAGTCCAATGACGACACATGACAAATTCAAACCAGATGCGGCAAGAGGCGAGAGGCGATGCGAATCGAGTATGATTCACTACTCAAAAACAACACGTGGACCTTGGTTGACAGACCGTCGGATCGGAAGCTGATAATATCAAGATAGGTTTTTAAGATCAAGTACAGACAGGATGGAACTATAGAGAAGAGGAAAACGCGTCTCGTTGCAAAAGGATTTTACAAAACTCAGGGTGTCAACTACCCAGATACCTACTCACCAGTGGCAAATATTAGTTCGATCCGATTAACCGTGGCAATTGCGATTGAAAACACGTTTGACCTGCATCATCGAGATGTTTCTTAAGCATATCTCTATTGCGAAATAGACACCGTTGTTTTTATGGAGCAGCCTGAAGGTTTTGCAGATGGAAACCGATAAGCAAATTAAATAAGGCTATTTATGGCCTAAAGCAGAGTGGACGACAGTGGAATTTAAAGCTGGATGCGACTCTCAAGGTACTTGCTTTTACGCCCTCCAAATATGACAGGTGTATTTACTACAAGATTCTAAACAAACAATTTGCTATGACCATCGTTTATGTGGACGACCTAATGGTAGCAACGAACGATCCAATGGAATTCAACATGCCAAAACAACGCCTAACTGAAAACGTCGAGATAAGGGACTGTGTCGGACTTGAGGTCACACTTTTCCAAATAGTCTGCGTATCAGTCAAGGTGGATTTATCAACAACCTGTTAGACAAATATGTTCCTAAGGATTGTAAACCGGACCGATTATCAATCCCGGCAATCGGTCTGGTTGCGCTAGAGCATAACTCCATTTCCTTTTTTCCCTTTTCATTCTTCTTTCGAATTCCTTCTTCTATCGTTTGCGAATGTATTTTTCTAAAGGCTAAATAAATAATCAAAAGTAATCTCTTTTTCTATTAATCTCTTTATTATCAAAACGAGTGGTGACATGGTTCACCCTTTACTAAAACGTGGCGGCCGTGGAGTTGGGAGTTCGTGAGTCGACTCCTACGAACTTGAGCCTCGGTGTCTAGGTTCGAATCGCAGTAAGTCAAAACAAAAAAAATTTTTGGGTTTAAATATTTAAGAATTAAAAATAACAAACTAGAACTTATACATTTATATTTTCTTTATTCTTAACATTAACTCATATTTATTGAATTTCATCTAATATTATAATTCATGACTTTACCTCCAGCTCCATTTTCAAGGAAAGTTCACAGTCGTCGGAAAAATAAGTACGTAATTTAGTCCATCATCAGAAATGCAACTATTGATGGTATCTACAAATTGAAAACATAGAAAAACTTAAATTTAACATGAATGTATGATTTAATCAAGGTCAAAAATAACAACAGATTTAATAAAATGTATATCATATGTGGTGGCCCGTGGCGTTGTGGGTATGCGCGTCGACTCCTACGCCCTTGGACCTACATATCTATGATCGATTCCTGGTACGACAAAAAATAATTTTCCAGGCCTCACCTCTTTCGAGTTACTGACAATGCTCAAAGAATATAACTGTGTAGAAAAAGCTTCTCAGAATTGGTCGTTTGGACTCGGTATAATACTGTAGGTCTCTTCTACTCGTGATAGAACAATAACACAGTGCTTATGGGAGAGCTATAATTTAATTCCATTAAACATTTTTTTTGTCAATGAACATATTCGATTGGTTCAAAAAGGATATGATATAAATAATTACTTTATCCAGGTAAATAAATATTACAGAAATTCAAAATTTAGTGGGATGTACAAATTATTGTGGTTATTGTTGTGGCCTGGGCGTTATGGATATGTACGGCGACTACTAAGCACTTAAACCTATGGTGTATAGCTTCAATCCCCGGTATGACAAACTATTTTCACAGCTAAACCTCTTTTTAGGCAATAGCAATTCTCAAAGATTTGATATAACTCTCTAGAAAAGTTGATATCTGTAGGTCCTTTCAACTCGTGAAAGAATAATAGTACGCAGAACAAGAGTGGTTGCTTTAGACCCTGTCCTTCCATGGGCTGTATCGCCACCATTATATAATAATTTTCCTCCAATTTTATTTCAGAAATCGTTCTCATCGCATTTATATACAATCAAAATATTCATTGTATTTAGAGTACTCGGTGTACTATACTCTATTTTTATGAATACCCGTTTTCGAATACCCATTTTTTATGAATACTCTATTCACATGTTTTGTTTTAAATGGGTGAAATGCTCAATCGGAAAACAAAAATTCGGTGATTCATTCGTTATGTTTTTCAAATTGCGAGTATAGTAATAGGTGTACTCGAAATAAAACGAATTGAACTTGATATTTACAAAGCTCTTTTTACTAGAAAGATTTTTGAGTATTTCATGACATTTCTAAACACATTCTGAGTGAAACGCAAAACTTGAATTCGGTTTGAGGTTCAACTGAACTTGAGTTTAAACCTTCACTATGAAACTATGCATAAGTATTTACTGTTCAGCCCGTGAGACATTGCAAAATTCACGAGACAAAACCCCTTCATGAATGGCGAAGAAATCAACTTCGGAGATTGGGCGTTGCTTTTTAATCTGGTCGATATTTCTCCGGTATTAGCTAGTAATCCTTTTAAGTTGCTTTCCTTAAAGCGACATCCGTCAGTTTCACTAAGCTAAACGTAGGCACACGGCCTTCGTCTAAATTGTAGCAGCACCTGATGTGATTTCTATCTTCCCTGCGGTAATGATACACGCTAGCCTCTGTAAATTGTTTCCATTATACCATGCCTTTGTCCACAAGTTATCCCGCATAACATATAATCCTGCGAAAGTTGCTAGGGAATACATATGTCACCAAACACTTTTCTGTTAAGAATATGGACACCCGAATCCCGGACAGGGAGTTCTGTGTGATAAATGCCATCCACTTCAGACATTCTCTATTCACAGTTGGTTCAGTGAAACAGATCAGCTTGCCAGGCATGCTCCAACTCCACTAAGTATAAATCGATAGAGATATCCCTAAACTTTTAAAATGCTACTGCTGTTGATGAATAAAACGCGATACGTACATAACGGCCAAGATTATCTGAACCCAAACCCTTCATTGGTCAACTCAATGGATAGGATGTCATACGGTACATACGGATTATAATATGCTTAGGATGTATCTCCTATTGAGATGGAATAAATATTCGATTTGCTTTTGAAGAACACCCAATTCACAAAGACAAGGCAACAATTTGACGTTCTGTGGGATGCATAAAATGTTTTAAAATTACTATTTTTACTCCGATCTACATTAAACTAGACATTTTTAATATAAGAATGTAAGACTCAGTATTTACCATATGTCGATACCGTAAATATTTATAAATAACTTTTAAAACAACTTTGTCAAATTGAGAAGCAGAATGTACCTATTATCAAAAACTATGAATAAAAATGTTCTCTAAGCCAGCCCGCAGCTTGTAAGTATACAATATTAATTAAACAAGATATCAAAACATGCCGACGAACGACAACTGGTTTGACCAGTGAGGAAAGTCACGTAAATAAACCTTGAACTTGCCGTAGTTGGCGGTCATTAACTGTCAAGGTAATTGGAAGTGAATTTCTTGTAACAGGATGGTACGACATGTGTACATATACGTATATGTATGCTTCTGTATAAATGGAATCCATTTACTCTTTAAATATGGTCACATGTCCCTTTGTGAACGGTGTATATTTATTCAGTTTGTCTTGATATCGAATGCTAGTCGTATTGTTCGCCATTGTTGAATATTGTGTGATTTCATGATTATGTACTCCGTGTAGTTGAAATATTATATTAACGACTGTATTTAACTTATACGCAAGTTCATATATATATTAGTGCTATACATGCATAATCATAATTATGTGCTTCTAGAATAATTTAGTTCTACTTTACAACTTTAAATACGCAACGTTGGTTGGCGTGTAAAAAGCTTAATAAGCTCAACTACAAACTACGTTTAACAACTACAAATATGTCGCTTACTAAAATAATGCTTCTCAACTTGACCAAGCAAGGCCAAGAAGTAAATAACTTATCGTTATTTGAAGGGGTCATGTGGCTATTTTTCAAGATGCGCTTACACACTAACGATACGAACAAATTACAAAAGCCAACATGAATTATCATTCCATCAAATAACCCACCCAGACACAACGACATGAAAATCCAATGTCGGTGACCTCAATCAAAACCAGCTTATTCAGTTCGAATATTCATATTCTGCTCATGGCCTATAGACTAAAGAGCAGGACAATTATGACAACTAAACGCTAAAGAATAACATGTTATGCTTAAGAAGGTTTAGGGTTGCCAACATTTTAAACGTTATTCTCTCGCACATAATCTATTCAAATATTCAGTTATACTATAGATCAAGGCATATAAATTTATTTAAAAAAGACGTAAGCACTTTAAAACATATTAACAAGAATAACCAGAAATTATGTTACAGTAGTGTGCTGAAGACGAGTGGATATATAATCAAGTCTGGAAAAATACGTATTCCCAAAAAACTCAACTATACTATACATATGGACGGACATGTTCGGGTTAAAAAAGACTTAAAAAACTGTTCACTCTTTCAAACAGATAAACTGAATAATTGGTATAGAAAGTCAACATGAATATATTCGCAAGATATTCACACTATGGCAAATCCTGGAAAATAAACAAGAAGTGCATATTTATGTCGTGTCAAGACTGCATATGAGCGTACATTGATAGTCATAATATACATTCCTGCTAAACTCGTCGGCAGAGATTTCCCGCTTCTCCACCAAGGAACGAACTGAACTGACCTTTGGTTTCAAAAAATTATAGCGCAGGACGTCATAAGTTTTCTCAACATTATTCTTGAGAAGATCATTCTAAAATCAGTGGTCAACACCAGAAGTAGGATCTTCAAAAAGTCCATACAACTTCTAACAGACGCAGATGCCAATTACGTGGCGGGTTAAGTTAGTCAATGATGAAGATAGTGCCAAAATTGTGTGGCGGTAAAAAAGAGTGTAACAAAGAATATGCTGTCATCAAAAAGGTACGAACAACGTCAATATCTTAGCCAAAACGTCATTTCATCAGTTAGACCAACTTAAAGACAAATTCAAAACTTGGTGTAATATTAAGTAAGAATACATTATAAGGGATCTATATTGACCTGCTCTCTGTAGTCAGTCATAAACCCATTGAAAGGATACAAGAAAATCATGTGCAATTGATATTGTATTTATAATTAGCATCGTTACGGTCAATGATGTCAAGACTGTGCATACAATCTCCTTGTTATATCGTTTAATTAGATCCGACTGGATGGATGGATATGGTGATTACATATTTTGTTACTTAGGTACTTCGTCTTAATGTTACCAGAAGATCGTACCACAAATCTAAGCTGATTTATACTAAGGGAAACCACCACTTCCATTTACCATTGTTTCACTGTGAGTAGAAACACCACCGTAAGACTTTTAGTGACATCACAGCATGTGATTGACAACCCTCAAATGCCTCTATATGAAATGTTTCTTTATTGTTTGTTATTCCTGAAATTTAAAGGTAAGGAGCAGTTTCTGTGGACAAGTTTCTATCCAGCTGGGCCATATATTATTAACAAAAACAGCCACGGTTTTATTATTACCTGTTAAAATTAGTTTGAAGTACTTTTATTGTAGTAATTCAAAAAGGTAATTTATTAAAGGCGTTTGTTTCTCAGGATGACAGGTACGTACGTAATCAGTTCAGTTGTTAGTCCAGTCCAGTCACTACAAGTTGTCGAAATACCTGACTCAAATAGAAGGTATTGTAGTTATAATTTACATTCAAGGAAATGCTACAAAAGATGACAAAAATAGTGGATGCTATTACGAGCTGATGTCATAGCAGTTTACATTACATTGTAAATTCGATATACTTCATAATTCCTTCTGGTGTAGGGACATACTGTCCACAATGGACAATAGACACCCGCTGTCCCCTCCACTTATCTACAAGACTTTAAGAGCGAAAATGTGAACCAGTCTACAATTATTTTATCCACATTGAGTATATGTAGCTGCTTGGCAAACAATGCTGAGGGTACATTAGTTAAGCAAACGTTTTACACCCATAATCCTCCCTCACCTCACCGCTTGGTCAGCTCACCGTTCAAGTACAGAATATACTATGCAAAACTATCACCATAAAGGCTGAACTAATAGGGCTATAAATTATATCGATTATTTAATGAGAAAAAAGTATAAGTAATACTCCTGAATCCATCTGAGTATAAGTAAATACATCTCATTTGCTCTGTTGCCTGGCTCAATTTTAAAGAAATGATTCACAGAATACATGTGCTAACAGATGCTAAACACTTAAATTTCAAACAAACGCTATTCCAGTAATTATCACATTCATTATCACACTTTCTGCAGTTTATCAAACCCTTCAATACAGTTACAGTCCGCACTTGAAAATGCTAAGCTATACGTTAAATACTTTCTTATTGTCCGCACCTAATTATGCATTCCTTTTAAGTGCAATGTCATAAAACCTGAAATAAAATATCCCCAAAAATTAGGTCAGCTAGTTGATAAAGCAGCGATATCCACGTCTCAATGTTTAATATTAAAATAAAATCCGCCGAAACCACATGAGCTGTGTTGGCAACTCTAATTAAAAATTTATTTAAATAATTATGTCAATCTCAAGAATAAACACGCAACAAACACAATTTTTGACGAACCGCAACCGCACATGCAATTATTTTTGAATCGTTACTAGCACGCCGCAACCAATTTTGGATTATACTTAATAACCATTGTTTTCTTTTAAGAAGTCTTGTTTATCTGTATATTAACCTTGGAGATGAGTTCCTCATTAGGACGCTTTCCTTCCGTTTTGCATGGTTCTTGCACTTTCATCATTATTGAAACTTTTCTGCTATTTTAGTGACTAATCAGAATAATTTGCACGATAATACTGTAAATTGTCATTCTGACTGCATCTTAAGAATGTATCTTACGACTCAGCGAGATGTGGTGTGCATGCAACCTCTTAGACGAGTACCACGTGTTCGAATTTGGATTGCGCAAAGTCTTGCGTCGCGTTCCGATTTAAACTGAGCAAGTTCAATGGGAACGTCTGGTGTTTAAATCAACACACTGCTCTTCTAAGTCACCAACACAATGAGTGCTTGAGTTTGGTTGGAGCGCAAACAGGTATGTATCTATCAGGGGAATTGCATGAAACTAGAAACTCGTCATGACTGTGTGCTGAGACGATACTCTGTTTGCTGCCGGGTGGCGCTGTTATGTGTACGTTTTGCACCAAGTTCATACAACTCTGCTCGCACACCTTCACTGTTCAGCAGCTTCACTGATATACAACCCTGGGAATCGAATAGAATTGAATATATTAAACTGGAAATTTTAATTTTAATTTGTTTTATACATTCTTAATTATCAGGTAGTTTCCGTGTTGGTGTGCCTGTCTTTGATAAATGACGGGTGAAGACGATGCGTTGGCCTTGTAGGACTGGCAAATGGATTCATATGTGTATTGGACATGCGTACGTAAATTGTGCCAAATACTAAAGAACAATCATTGGACTCAGCTAAGTAACTTGTTTCATTTCAATAATACGTGTATCTTTGAGAGTCATATTGGAAACCTATTTAATTTGAAGCTTCTTTCACTCAGTGATATCTTCTCGAATTCCTCTATTTTTGATCAAGTTACAAACGGAAATCAAGTGAATTTTGTCAAAAATCTTACAAGTGGAAAGTCGTATAGGATCAGGAGAACATATTCAATAGGAGTTAAGCGAACCACTATCCAATTGGATTGAAACGGAAACCAAAGTGACCCCAATGTACGATTCGAAACGGAGGATATTCACCACTATTCTATTATATTAAGTGGCAAGGTGACTGATAGTAAAGTTCTTCAGCTAGCTTAAAATACTGAAGTGTTGCGCTCCCAAGTGGGTATTCCTCCCAATCTAGAGGTTCCTACTTGTGCGGAGAAGGCGAAAAAGTCTGGGCAAGTGCTCAAGTGGTGCCATTTCTATGAGTTTTCAAGTACTATTTTGTGTTTACATGAGATTAAGCACAGTCCAACCAACTTGATGCACAACAGCTAGCGAGAGGTCGCACTAGCTGGAGATGATGACAATCACAGAGGAAGTTTGATAAGCTTTTTTATAGACAAAAATACTCTTTTAGCATTCTCAGTAACGTGGCGCTAAATTGCTAAATTCGGGGATGGAACTTAACATCTACATGGGAGTCGACGCTATTGTACTACTATTTTAATAACAAACATACTCCACCGCTATAACTACCAATTATGTTAAATATGCAAAATCACATGGCCTAATCGATATGCTTACACAAATTCGTCGGCATTCGAATTTCAATATTTCAAACTCACGGTCAGCCCGAGCCGTTGCGTCCAATGGTTATGTTTATACAAGTGCATCTAAATATGAGATTTTAATCAAGCATTTGCGAGCCGAGGTTACTTCTGTTTTGTGATAAGGAATTATATTTAGTTTCGTTTTGTTCATTGTATCATCCTCAATCAAGTATTAACTTGAATAAAATCGTTTTCGTGTTTTTATCTTCTAGAACAAATTAATAATTTTAACAAGCAAAATTAGAAATTGATCAATACAAAAGGACGTACTTACAATTTGATTATTCAAACCAGTAAACGGAAATAACTCGAATAAATAGTAGTTCAGTGTGTATTCATAAAAACGGATATCTATTTGAATAGTGTCTGTGTAAAAAATGTCTGTGCAAAAAGAGTTTGTAAGTCGATTTCAATTAAATATAACTAACATTAATAAGCGCTAAGATAATTCTCAGTCGGAATGAATAAATACAAATATAATGGAAAAAAGTAAAGAACAAGAAATAATAGAAACCCTGCGAAACTTATATTAAAATCCATTAGAAATAATTGACAGTAATATATTATAAATAACTTAGGAAAGCATTTTCTTCTTTGTATGGTGTTATGGAGTTGAGCCTCAAAAAACATATTTAGCTAGGGGTCCCTCAGGATCGAAGTAGAAGACTCTTTGAACTCGTTGGATCTGAATACAACTAGCTATACTAATAAAATTCAGAAATTGTCTCTGTCATAGATTGTTTAAGGACTGTCAATCATCTATTTTAATTAGATTTTTATCTAACACCTATCACTTACAGAAGATGTAGCTAGACATATTTAGCGTTTTGTTTATGTAAAGTGATCAAGAAGATCGTGTGATTTGGCGTCATTCACCCCTATTCTCTTAGTCGTGTCACCCAAAAATATATGTCACTGTGGCAAATTTGTATTCTCTTAGTCACTTTATATGACGTTTGTCACCCACCCGGTGATCTCGTGTATTCCCTTAGTAACATTTTATGAAAAAGTGAGATAGAATGTGAGTGATTTTATCACTTGCATTTTTGTGGGTGACACCGAAGGACGGAGAATAATTAAGTTATTTAAAATTTAAATTTGTTGTTGATAGGTTCCCGTTAAGAGTTAAAACTACAGCGAGACAACAATTTGATTTATGATTTTATGATTCCCCTTAATTTATGAATTTTGCCATTGCAAAAAGTTTTAAGCGTTGGAGAAAAATGAAATTGAAATTTTTTGTAAAAAGGTCGAGGAAAAATTTATAGGCTTCGGTCCTCCAGTGAGCGATTGTGAGGGTTGGTAAAAAGTTCAACACTTCAACTGTTTCCAGAATTTGCAACAATTCGAGTAAATTTTTGGAAAATGTTGGCATTAAAATAATTCGCAGTTGCTTGTTCACAAAATGCCTCCTTCGATAACCTGAAATATATAAAGCTACATTTAAGCCTGGGTTGGAATTATCTGAAGGGATTTGTGTTGGTTTTGGTTGATTATCAAAGGCTTCGTGAATCTGCTTGTGTAGTGCGATATCTACATATACACATTTTTCATCGAATATAAACCAAATGAAGAACTAAAGCCAAGCAATTATACCACAGACACGAGGGCATTGAATGAAGTTAAATATATTCCACTCACGATGGCAACCTCCAAACAATATATTGAACTTAAAATTGATCGAAATATAAATCAAAAATGTTTTGATTTATTAATTTTTATTTTCGGGACCACAGGAAAAATATGTATTTACAAAGTAGCAACGCAATTGTGAATATTGCGATTTATCAAATCCAACTGTTCTTGTGCGTACTGCTCAGGTGAAGCGGAACAATTTTCCAGACCGTTGACGATAGCAGGCAAAGTTTCATCTACTGTCGTATTAAGAGAATTCACAGCATTTTTAGTTTTTGAGATCAATACCTTAGCCTTAATCAACTGCTTTGCATAGCAAGTATTTTTCAAAATACTATTTGTATAGCGCCTGCACCTTCGAACACCTTTAACTAGTTTATATGAATCATAAGAAATTTCAGCTGAAGTTTCCGCAATATTGTTAGCAACTGTTAGTCCTGAACTAGAGGCATTTTGAGTACAAGAATCGGTACGTTTTCGAAGTTCGACAGAACAGCCTCAACTTCTGAGGATTGCTGATCAACGCATTCATCACTTTCCTGTCTACGTTCTTCAATAGCCAGAGCCGTTGCTTCAATACGCTCAGTTGGTTGCAAAATGATTTCTTCGTATTTTTGATCAACTTCTTTGGAAATTTGATTGGCCTTCTCGTTTAATGATTCGGCATATGTATCTAGACTTTTGACACTTCGGTCGATGGAATCTTCACGGACCACTGACGCGTGAGACTAATAAAAACAAATCATTCAATCAGAAATCTTAGGGTTAAAATGAATATTTACTCACAAAGACGAGGCTAAAATGCAAAAACCCTAAAAATTGATGATTTCATTGCAAAACACACTTTTAACTCGGTCTCAAGATAAACTGTACATTGACCGTGTTCCGCGAGTGTCTTTTATAGTTACAGCTAAGTGTGGTAAATCGATAGATCGATAATGCAATCACTGCGAATTAGCTTGCTAAAGCTTATCAAATCTACTTTTAAAAGAATATATCGATTATACCGTGATAAGGTCTAAGTATTTTGCATTTTATTGATCAAAGTCCCATAGTAATTATATGGCATGTTTATGAGCATAGTAAACTGTAACTCGACCTCTTTATTTATTTGCTTTACAAGTCGTTATATGGCTATGATACGCGTTTTTTGAACGGAAGATAAATTTATTTGTGACCACCAACTGTGTACGCATTCGTTCTTCATTGTATTTACTTCAGAGAATTGTACGAATTTCTTATTAAATTATTTACGAGTTTTTCACAAGTAATATAGAGAAGCGCCTTAAGGGTGCTTGGACTATTAAACTGTGTATCTAGATTCAATTCCCGAAACTGCTGCTAATAGTGAAACATCCCGAATATCTCAAATATTTTATCATAATGGGTCCAAAAGGACCAAAGAGTGATGTGGCTTACAGACGGGCGTAAGTCCATCTACCCATTCAAATAATTTGTTTACATCTATTTCGTTGAGTGCTGCAATTATGTCCTTATTTTAATTAATTTTTATTTCAGAATTCATAACAAATACTTAAATACTAGACAAAAATGCTTAAAACTAGTTGGACGTACAATGTAACTTTTTCTAACCAACAAGCGTCTCCAGCCAGCTCGATGTTTAGCTAGCTGTCTCCAGTTTCGCACGCATAGTTGGTTGAGGTCTCTTTCCACTTGCGTGCCCCACCTGAGTCACGGTCTTCCTCTACTGCGCCGTCCCTCGGGGGTGGATTCGAAGACTTTTCGGGCCGGAGCATTGGTTTCCATCCGCTCTACATGACCTAGCCATCTCAATCGTTGGATCTGTCTGATGTCGCTAAACAGCCCGTATAGTTCGTCAATATATCTCCTCCTCCCCTCACCATCTATGCAGACGGGACCGAAAATCACAGAAGAATTTTCCTCTCGAAGCAACCAAGAGCAGCTTCATCCGCTAATGACAAAGTCCATGCCTCCGCGCCATATAGCAGGACTGGGATGATTAAGGTGTTGAAAAGCGTTACCTTGGTTGTTCGAGAGAGGGCTTTGTTTACCAATTGCTTTTTTAGCCCAAAGAAGCAGCGATTGGCAAGAGTTATTCTTCGTTTGATTTCAGCGCTGGTGTCATTCTCTGAATTGATAGCGGTGCCAAAGTTATATCTGTCTGCTGTGACGTTCTGACCGAGACGTCAGTGTTAGGTGTCCTTTCTCGTTTACAGCATATGCTTGGTCTTTCCCTCGTTTACCGCTAAACCCATCTTCGTGGCCTCCGTTGCAATACCCACAAAAGCGCCATTGACATCACGCTGCGTTCTTCCGATAATGTCAATATCGTCGGCATATGCGAGTAGTTGGACGGACTTCTGAAAGATTGTTCCTCTGGTGTTGGCGTTCAAGTTTTGAATAATTCTTTCAAGAACTATGTTGAAAAGTCGCATCACAGCGCGTCGCCTTGTCTGAATCCTTTTTGGAAATCAAAGGTCTTGGTTAGATCTTTACCGACCTTGCTCCGTCGTCATCTTACACAAACGGACGAGTTTGGTAGGGATGCCAAAACTAGACATTGCTCTGTATTGCTCGTCTCTATAGATGCTATCATATGTGGCCTTAAAATCGATGAAAAGGTGGTGGGTATCGATTTGTTGCTCCTGGGTTTTCTCCAAAATCTGCCGCAGTGTGAATATTTGTTCGATGGTGGTTTTTCCTGGGCTAAAGCCACACTGGTATGGACAGACCAGGTTGTAGACGTATGGCTTTAGGCGTTCACACAGTACGGCAGATAAGATTATATATGCGATACTTAGGAGACTGATGCCTCCTTTTTTATGGATCGGGCAAACAATGCTGAGGTTCCATTCATCGGGCATGTTTTCCTCCGACCATATTGTACAGATGAGTTGGTGCATGCTCCTTACCAAATCATCGCCTGCGGCTTTAAAAAGCTCGGCGGGTAAGCCGTCAGCTCCCGCAGCCTTGTTGGATTTCAGTTTAGATATGGCAATCCTCACTTCATCTGGGTCGGGTGGACGGAATTGTTGATCTTCATAGTCCCTTTCATTGGGGTTGAATGGTTCGTTCTGCCTGACAGCGGGATTTGGTTCTTCTTCGCCGTTATACAGTCTGCAGAATTGGTTTCTCCATATCCTCAGTTCCCTTGATCATCCTTACAGGCTTCGGTTCGGACTTTATAGCCTTGACTGGTTAACTTTACCCTTTGGTAAAACTTCCTTACCTCATTCCTGCAGTAATATCCCTCTATTCTGCCGATCGCGCGCTTCACATGCTCCTTCTTTTTTCTCCTGAGAAGCCGGTGTTTGTCTCTCCTCTTCTGCTCGTAGAGCTCCCGAGCAGCTCTTGTCCTTCTTTGCAGTGCCGCTTTGTATGCTTCTTGCTTTGCTGCATTCGCTGCCGACACTCGTTGTCAAACCAGGGGTTTCGTTGTGGTGGCGGATTGAAACCCAGCACGTCAGAAACGGCATCTCTGATGGCTTTTTGGCAATGATGCCACTGGTCTTCAATACTTGATGTTGGCGGCGTAGGATTTCTTAAGAGGTTAAGGGAGACACGATCGGAATAGGTTTTGGCAATCTCTTGCGATTGTAACCGGCTGACGTTGAACTTCCTCACAGTATTTCTTTGTCTTGGCGGTGTTCGGGATATCCGCAACCTTACCTTGGCTACAACAAGGTGGTGGTCCGAGTCAATGTTGGCGCCTCGGAACGTTCGGACATCTATAATACTGGAGGAGTGCCTTGCGTCGATCGCAATATGATCAATCTGATTGACGGTTGATTGATCAGGAGGTCGCCATGTTCCTTAGTGAATATCGAGATGTGGGAATCTTGTACTGGCTACTACAACATTTCGCCCCGCAGCAAAGTCGATCAGCCTAAATCCGTTATCGGATGTCGTGTCGTGTAGGCTGTACTTTCCGACCGTACTACCAAAGATGTTCTCTTTTCCTAGCTTTGCGTTAAAATCGCCAAGGACAATTTTAATGTCGTTGCTAGGGCATTGCTCATAAGTTTTGTCAAGGAGCTCAGAACCTGTCTTTGGTGTCGTCATCTTTCTCCTCTGTGGGGGCATGTGCGCATATAAGGCTTATCTTGGCAAATTTAGCCTGGATGCGAATTGTCGTGAGGGACTCGTCCGCGGACCTGAACGATAAGACTTCTTGCCTAAGTCTGCCTCTAACGACAAATCCACATCCAAATAGGCGCTGTTTTTGTTGTTTGTAGCAATCACCGTAATATATATCACAGTTTTTCTACCGTCTTTTGCCCGGTCCATCCCATCGCACTTCTTGGATGGCGGTTATATCTGCTTTGCAGCAGTCTAGGGCTTCCGCTAATTGTTCGGCTGCACATGGCTTATAAAGGGACCTTACATTCCACGTACAGATCCGAAGATCGTTGTCCGTATATCGTTTGCAGGGTTCGTCATCAGTAAAATCTTCCGTTTCCGAGGCTTGTTGTTGCTTTGTAACTATGTTTTTTTGTGTGGCCGGGCAGTTACCCCGACGGCACAACCTCCAACCTGGAGGGCCAGTTCCATTTTTGTGACCCCTAGGACAAAAGGTCGCACTTATAAGTTTGGCAAGTTGAGCTCGGGTGAAATACAACCAGTACCCGATGGCTACCACTTGGAGGTAAAATAAACACAATTGGTGTGTAAAAAAAGTTACTGCACTGGGCATCGCCAGGTTGACGCCAGTCAGTGCCTACCCGATTCCCACAACACCCAGCCATCATTAAACTAAATATGCATACACATAAACATGTATATAAGTCTAATTCACCGGAAGACAGAGACCGACTGCGCCCCATAAGGGGATGCGCACTACCCTTTCTACCCCGGGTCTAAAGGGTTCGACGGAGGAGTTCCCTCACTCCCCAGCCATCAGAATTTCCGATGTTGCGTTGCAACATGCCGAACATCTCGCCTTCATACCGCCGTACTGAACCGGAGAAAACCTTCCCCAGCTCGTTGTGCGACGGGACGGTCGTGGTTGAGTCGCGCATTCACAGTAGAACGGGCGATGTGAAACAGGAGCGATACCGCATTTTCATTTTGTATCAGATCGTGCTTGTCCCAATCTAGGAATGCTTCTGGGGGGACGAAGACGTTATGAAGTAACCTCTCGTGGTATTGAGGATTGGAGTGGTAAGCCCCCGAGATCAAGTTATTGGCCGAGTTCATCGCTCTGGCAGTATGACCTCGAATCAATTTCAACAGGAAATTGTCCACTCCTCATTGGAGTAGAATTTTCTGTACTGGGACTCTGGTGTACTGTAAAGGCGAAGGCAAGCCCTAAGACAAGCCCTCTCAAACACCCGAATCTTTTCCATCAAGCTTGCACTCACGTTGAACCACACGGGACAGCCATAGGTGAGCATTGGCAGGATGAGCGCCATGTAGCAGATTACCTCCACCCTCGCATCGAGTGTAAAACAGTCTCTTTGTAAGAGCAAAAGCGCCTCGGGCTCGGGCCAGAGCAGCATCTACATGTTTGTTGAAATATAGATATTGATCTAGCTAGATCGTCAGGTATCTGACTACAGTCCTTTGCTCCAGTGGTTGCCCATGACGCCGAACAATTGAGAACTTTCGCCAATTCTATTCCGACTTCTGGAAGTTGATATTCAACTTCCAGTCATCGCAACTTCTCATGAATGAGTCACCACTGAAGTCACCCTGCGGGAGAGTACTGATGTCCTCGATATTTTTACCTGATCTGTACACGATCAAGTCGTCGGCGTACGCAATTACGTGAGCAAGAGAACTTATCAGATCGCTGAAGAAAATGTTGAACAGGATCGGCGAATTAACGGCACCCTGTTGGAGACCATTTTTTACTTCAAAGATACCTGTAGAGATCACATTGCCATTCTTGACGACGAAACTTCTACCGGTAAGCGTGTTAAACAGTAGGTACAGCAGTGGTTTACTAATGCCTAGGCCATTGAGCTTGTAAAAAAGTACTTCAAACCATACGGTGTCGAAGGCCTTCTCCAGCTCAATCAGGCAAGCACCCGTACATTGTTTCTGGCTCTTATTCCACTGGATATCCGACACCAGTTTCGAAGCGGCATGAATAATGTCATGCCCCGCTTTGAAACCGAATTGGTTATCCGGAATAATATGTTTGTCCTCTGTCCAGTTGATCAGAGTTCTATTTATCACCTTCTCGAATACCTTGGTGATGTTCGGCAGGAGACTAATTGACCGGAGGTTGCACAGATTCGATAAATCTTTTCCTAGCTTGGATATGGGTTGCACAATCGCGGTTTTCCAGTGCTCCGGATAATGTGCATTATCCAGAGCATTGTTAAACAGGATAGTATACATATTAACCACATCTAGGGGGAGATGCCATAGCACAGTGTTCAAGATCCCGTCGATTCCTGACTTTTTCTTCTTTAGTGATTCGAAGAGGAGCTCTGTCTTCGATATGAACGGGGGATGAACCCCTTCGTCGGCGATGACACTGTCTGACATGTTATCGTCGTTGAACACGACAAAGCCGATGTTCTTAGATCGCCATTGTTGCATGTCTTCTCTGTTGCCGATTACCCAGGTCGTAGGGCGAACACTCTCATTCACTATATACTTCCTGAAAGACCGCGCCTGGTAGCTCCATTTTTTCTTGCGGGTATTCGACCACAAGAAAGTTGAAAGCTGTAGTCAGTATTTGTTCTTTGTCCGTCGTTCTGGGGAGCTTAGAACACGGAAAATCGCTATGCTTACTGCGATAGCGTTTATTTATTTGCGGAAACATGCTCGGGTTGTTGGATCTTACAGCACGAATCGTAGTGTTCCAATGCAAGTTAACAGAAACTCTGTAATTCTGAACAATTAGTGTTTGAATGTTCTTAATGAGCGATTTCACTGTCCTAATTTTCTCATGTTGTCTATCATTAAACAGTCTGCACAAGATGGTGGAGTGCGTCAATTGTCGCATTGCTGTACAAGTTTTCTTTGTTTGTTCGTGTATACCGTGGTATCGTACTGTCCGTCGTTCGTTTTATTGTCTCGTCCAATTGTATTAGATACATGTCAATCTCCTCGTTTGACGAGTTTCTATTGGACAGTATGTGGAGCGCATTCGAGGAAACTGCTCTCATCATTTGTCTAGAGACGCGTGTCCAGCGTGTCCTACTGCAATGGTCACTGAGATACACAAAACTGTTCATACAATTTACCGTTTGTGAGTTTGTGTCTGCTTCTGGGAAAGGACGAGATCTCTGTTGCGAGCTCTGATATAGTCGTTGTGGAACTAGGGTAGTCGGAGGATTAGACCGACACCGCATACAACTTCCTTCCACTTCGGAGAGAAATGCATACGATGCAGGCCTCCAACTCCTGAAACCGTCGTACTTCACTACTGTACACTACTTTGTGTTTAATGTTATTTTTAATGAAGATCGCAACACTCTTCTAATAACATTACAATTACTGTGCTCCAATACGCCTCTCTGGGTTAGCTTGGTTTCGCTAATCAGAAGTAGCTCTGGGCTTTGATTGTCCAACTATCTATAGAGCTCGTTTTTTCGTGGGATCCCTATCAATGAATTTGCATTCACTGCAGGGATCTTATAGGTGCTCTCCGTCTGCGCAGCCATCAGGACTGGTGACGTGCTTGGTTCTGCAGTTTGGAGCGCCAGAATTTGGCTTACCTGATCCTCCATACGCCTTTCTATGGAGGAATTCTAATCGGGTGTTGGATCGTGTGCTCTTGGCACTGAAGGCTGCGGCACTACCTTCGGTAGCTCCTTTCCCGTGCTCCTCTTACCAGACGTCATTTGGGCGTAAGTCACTTGATGGGTGACGGTTATGGCTGCTCCAAGTGGATTTTTCACTGGGGGCGCTATCGTAGTCAGCTAATGTTCTCAGATCATTTAGCTTATCTACTTTGCTGTTGGGTGACAGCTTTACTGTAAAGAACGGTAATTTTCGTCCCTCTCGTTTTGCCTTAGTTCTGGTGAAGGTCTTGACCGCGACGAACTCGAGACCATAGCACACTTGCTCTTTGAGCAGTTGGAAGATCTCCTCCTTTCGGTGTGAAGGAGAAGAACTCATTCATCAAACGCTTTAGACTTCTTTTCAGAGTTGTGTGATTATTAACTGTCTTGCAGCTGATTGAATATTTTTCAAAACCCTTTAATTTAAATTAATTTAAAAATTACCAGTAAGTATGGCCGACCTACATACCTCTGCAGTTTGTACGATGTGCGGTTTGTACAGGTTGATCGGTAGCACTTTTTCCTTCTTCGTTTGTTTTTGTTGCTGCTGGTGTACTGCTGGATGTTGTTGCTGTTTCGTTACTGCTTGCTGTTGTTGCAGGGCTGCTTTCTTTGGTGACTGCTTCTGCTGATGTTGCTGAGCTGCTTTCTTTTGTTGCTGGCTTGCTGGCTGTTGTTGCAGCTTATTTTGTTTTGTGGCAGATGGCTGTTTTTGTTGCTGCATCTGCTTTTGCGGCTAAATCGGTTCAGGCAACCGTTGTTGTTGTTGAGCGATCTGTAGGTCTGCTTGCTCCTCCTCCTTTCTTCTCCTTTCGAGAGTTCTTCTGCGAAGCTCTCTAATCTCTCGGAGGAGTTTGACAGTTTCCTCACTGAGATTGGAGACCTTCGTTGTCTTCGAGCAGATTATATCTTCCACTTCTTCTTCTGTGTCGGAGGGCATCGAATCGAAGCTGCTGCTGCTTATTGCGAATCGCCCCTCCCTCCCGTCCGACACATACGAGTATGCATCGGCCTCGTGGGATGTCTCGTTCGATGACGTAGACGTAGTTGCAATTCCTTCCTCTAGCGTTTTATCGGTTGACGCGTTAATATTTCGTCGCTTCGAGCTGGTTAAGGTCTGCCTCTTCCTCCTTATGGCTTTCGCCCACCGCTTCTAGGGGAGCGGCCTGTCCGTTCTCCTCCACACTTTGCACTCACTTCTCAGTTGATTGAAAAACGAGAGAAAAAAAGGACGTATTCCTGGTGGTCCGTGGCGTTATGGGTATGTGCGTCGACTCCTACGCACTTGGACCTACCTGTCTACGTTCGATTCCTGGTACGACAAGAACTACTTTTCACGGCCCCACCTCTTTCGAGTCACTGACAATGCTCAAAGAGTATAACTGTCTAGAAAAAGCTTCTCAAAATTGGTAGTTCGGAGTCGGCATAAAACTGTAGGTCTCCTTTAAAATAAGGCATTTGCCTAAGAAATTTAAAATAACGTCCCTTTCTTCCAAAATCCACATACATTTTATATTGGTTATATTGGTAGATTGAAATTTAGCTTTAAAAGTTTCTCGAATTGTTGCATATGTTTAAAATTGGTTATGCCTCCGATCATTTACATTTTTTTTGTATAACAGGGCACACCCATACCGCTGCGTTCTGTTAGTGTACGCCCTCAGTATAGCTTGTTGTGCGACTAATGATCATCTACCGATCTTGCATCTCACAGATTACGTCTATAAGCAATAAATCTAAAAAAAATAAAGCTAAAATCAATTTCGTTGCAGAGTTCATTAAATGTTCTTATGCACTTGTTAATAGGCTCATGGCACCCGCTAATTGCCCTATACCTTCTAGCGAAAAGTGTATTTCTAAACCGCAGAGGTCTTTGGGGAGCATATATATTTATAAGCAAAACTAATTCTGGTGAATTTATATGATAATTGATTATGTCTCGAATAAACACGACTGATGATGCCTTCCGCCTGCAACTTAAGGTTTGCAAGCCAATGACCTTGCATCTTTCATCATAAGAAGGATGTTCGTCAAACATGTTTATTTTACGGACGGCATACCTCGTGAAATTCTTTTGAACTCTTTCGAATCTAAGTCCTTGAGCACTATAATGGAAGAATCCCAAATAATCGAAGAGTATTCTAAATGAGGTCTGACTAACGAGCATTATATAGATTTAAGGCTATAAACTTCATGGAAGTCTTTACTATTCCGTTTTAAAAATCCCAACAAATAGTTTGATTTAGATATGGCATAATCATAATGCAGTAAAAATTTAATTTCGTTTCGAAATGACCCCTAGATCCTTAATTTCATCAAGACGAAGAAGCTGAAGATCGTTAATAAAATAATCATATAAGATTGGTGTTGCAATACGGTGCACTGTAAATATCTTACATTTAGAAATATTAAGCTCTAATGCTGGGACTAATGTTCTGGACTGGTTTCCAGCCAACTTTTATTACGACTAGAAAACAGGAAGTAATCGACTTAACGCTATCCAACAGATATCTTAAGGAGATTACAGACTGAAATGTTATGTCGGAAGTGTCCATGCCAGACAATAGATACATTGAATTCTGAATCGATTGCAAAGCCACAACCTTGCTGATGAGCTAGTAAATCGCATCGAGCCTCTCACTAAGCTCAGAACGAGACGGAAGGTAGAGACGGCAGTTCAAGATCTGAACAATACCCTCACCAAATGTCTCGAACTGACATGTCCAGCCAGATATACCCCTGCAGATCACCTGTCCCATGACGGAACACAGAACTGCAGAGTATTACTAAGGTAACAAAGAAAACTCCTTAATAGGTCCTTAAAAACCAATTCAGAGGAGGACTGGACTGGAACCCCGGCGGTGCCTACACTGAGTCAAAAACTGAGACTCTCAGCCTCATACTTGAGACTCATTTCACAGGAAACCAGGTCATAACAGGCTCACAACTAACTCATATCCTAGGAACTGGAGATGAGCTGATATATATCATACGCCGATGCTGGTATGTGTCATCACTCGTGGTAACAGACGTGGCTATCAAATACTAAGTGGCGTCCTTTGAAGGCTTCAAGTCGCCAGGTACCGATAACATATATCCAGCTTCGCTACATTGACCCGTTACTACCGATATGAAAAGAAACTGAACATAATTTTAACTGACTAGCACTGGCCTATATTCCGACCCCTGGCGCACAGTTAGGTTAGCCTTCATACCAAAAATCGGTAAGTCAGACTACTCACTCGCCAAGAGCGTTAGACCGATCAGTTTAAGCTCTTTCCTGCTAAAAAGCAAGGAAAGGCTGGTTTAGCTACACGTGCGCAAAATTACAAATCCATCCTTTTACTCAGATGCAACATGCTTATCAGCGCGGAAAATCTTGCGAGACTACAAAATCTAGTCGGCAGATTTAAATGTGCACTCGATGGGAAAGAATACGCGCTGGGCATCTTCATCGATATAGAGGGTGCTTTTGAATACGACTTTTGATGGCAAGTCTAACTCGGCCAGAGAACACGGTGTAGAAGAATCATTAGTGTTGTGGATCAAAGCAATGCTAACGAATATAACTATAATGACTGTGGCCGGTATGTAATGTCGGGGGTAAATAGAGGCAGCCCTCGGGGTGGCATCCTATCTCCTCTGATATGGTGCATGCTGGTTGACTCTCTGCTTGACGCCCTTAATAGCTCTAATGTCTACGCCCATGCCTATGCGGATGATGTAGCTGTACTGTCTGTGCGATCGTGCCTAGCGGCTGTGTGTTCAAAAGCGCAGGCGGCTCTGGACGTGATCCACAATTTGTGTACTAGAAATGAGCTTTCAGATAACCCTCTTAAAACAGAGGTCGTTATCTTCGCGAGGAGAAGAAAGTTGACTGCTCTGACTCAACTAGTACTAGGAGGTCTCACCATTCATTGAAGCCAAATATCTAGGTGTTATATGGGTTAGAAAACTTCTCTGGAAAAAAACACATTGAATCGAAAACTATCAAGGCGATTGGAATACGATTTCGCGTAAATACGTAAGTGCTGCTTTCAGTAAGCTTTAAAGAACGGTTTGTCTCGGCTGCATAGGGGCCTTCCCTAGCACACCTGGCTCTGCTCTTAATGTACTTCTGTATCTCTTCCCCCCCTTGATAACCACATCCTGGGGTGCACTCTCAAGGCCATCTTCCATTTAAAAATAAGTGGTCTTTGGTACAACCCGGACTGGAGTTTTGATGACCTTGCGCACCGTATTTCCTTTGCCTCATGGATATGCCGTCTGACGCAAGGACACCAGCAATCCAGCTGCGAAGCACATACAAAGTCGACTTTTCCTGTACTCAGGACTGGTTCTGGCAAGAATCTGAGCCAGGAAAAGAAAGTAGTCGAATCTTCACAGATGGCTTCAAGACCAATGAAGTGTCTGGCACTTTCGTGGAGAGCGACAACATTAAACTCCACACCTTGTTAGGTAAATTTGCGTCGGTCTTCCAAGCGGAAACCTATGCGATCCTAATGGCCATGAACTATATTGTGAAGAACAGGTTGAGGGGGCGAAGTATTTGTGTCTGTAGCGACAGGTTCAATTAGCTAAGACTTATCTGGGCCACCACGGTATCACGGGAAATGAGATCGCCGATGAACTTGATAGACAAGGATCAGAGGAGATACTCTTAGGACATTCGGGCTCTTAGGAGAGCTGGTGATGTAGACTCCTCATCACAGAAGCGTCTACTGGTATTCCTCCGGAATACCATGAAATTTCAGTAAATGTAGGTTGCTGCCTGGTAGTACAATGTACCAGATTTTTAGTCTGAGTGCTCCAGTGTAGTGTTAAAAAACTTCCGACAAAAAAAAAGCTCTAAGGCATTATGTTTACACCATTCAAATAATTTGTATATTTTATATATATCCTGCTGAAAAGGAATACAGTCATTAACATTTTTGATAGTAGCAAACATTTTTATATCGTCAGCGAATGTTAAAACTTCGCAAAAATGAAACACTGCCTTAACATCATTCATAAACAGAAGCGCGCTGAGACCTTGGGAAAAGCCAGGAGTTACATCTATAACGAGCAATGTTAAACTATCGACGTTCAACAATTGTTTTCTATTACTTAAATAATTCGAAAACCACATCAGCATAGACGAGTGGAAACCTAATGATTTAAGTTTAGCTAAAAGCAGAAATAAAGTAGTATAGAGATAGCCAACTTCTCTTACCCCTAAAATTAGTTTGACATTGTTTTCATCGACACTGGGCAGGAGAATACGTGTGAACTCTTCCGAACAGCTGATAGCCATCGCCTTCACATACAAAGCTACCGAAGTGAATTCTCCAACAGTCGTCACGGCAACCGCAATCTCGTGCAATACACGTAAGCTAAATATAATAAAACTAAATGCCAATTCTAAGATTCAAATCAGATTTGAAATATTTCTTACCGTAGTAGGGGAAATTGCACAGGAAATGTATGGTTCAGCAGTATTCACGAATTGTAATCGTAAGCAATATTTTTATAAGTTTAGGGTCTAATATATTGACATCAAATATGAGAGAAAAATAACTATCATAAATGTAGGAAATTATGTTAATCTAATTTTATTTGATTTCAAATTATGGTTAATTTAACACACGTTGCTTCGGCGTAACTATTGCGTAGTTTTAAGAGAAACAATAAGAATATGAAAAAAAATCTTCGGACCAATTATTGAAAAAATTAAAAATCAGTTCTCTCTAAAATTACTTGTTTGTCTATTCCTCCTTAAGTCAACATTAAAATTCAGCAAACCAGTGCCTCAACTCATGTAGATTGTGCTGATTTGGCGTGGTTTCAGTAACGCCTTGTTTGTACACGTTTATTTTCCAGGCATCGAATCATTTTTTTTAAATGTGAAATATAACCCAACTCATGCCTAAATATACAAAATTTGTATTTTATTTCTTTCGTTATTTTACTCTTGGCTAATTGTAAGTCAACACTAAAAAATAGTTTGTTATTTTTGTAATATATCAATTAATAACACAACCCGCAACATGCAAATATACAATCTAATCGTAAAAATCTATATGTAGGCATTTAATTTGATAAACTTTATGGTAACATTTTATAATCTCAGACGATAAATCTTTTAACAAAATCTATAATTTGCATAAGTTATTATAATTCACGAACACAGACCCCATAATAATAACTGATGAATGTCAAATTCACGAATTATGTGGGCAATTCTTGAATTTTGACTTTGTGAGGCAGAAATTCACGAATGAGCCGCCAGTAACTTGTAAGTAACTGTCAAAAATTCGTGAATAACCGTCAAAAATGGATGAATATCCGTCAAAATTCGTCGATGAACTAGGGGGCAATCAGCTGTGAAGTCGGCTTTCTCCATTTTCTCCCTTATTTCTGGCTAAAAGTGTATTGTGATGTACTCTATCAAAAGCTTTCGTAAAGTCGGTGTAGAGTATAAGTTGACATACTCTACACCGACTAAAAACGATTTTCAAAACTGTAAAATATATAGTTTTCCAACAAATTTAAATTAGTAGTACCCGACCTACTGCGAACAAATCCATGCAAGTCACTAGCGCTCTGAGAATCCTGGTTTCACCAGGTTCAGTGCCGTAAACATGGCAAATAAATGCCGTCGCCAATGATGGAAATCACATCTTGATTTCTCAAGAAGATCTCCAGGGTATTTTTAACTCGCTAAAGAAGAAAAAGTCAGTGGGAATCAATGGCATACCGAATATTGTGCTGAATATTGCATCTTCCCCCCGAGGCGTGGAGGTTTACACAACACTGTTCAACAATGCGCTGAGTAATGCTTAGTACCCGGCACACTGCAAAACAGCTGTGGTGTAATCCCTTAATAGGACAAGGACAAATCTATTCCGACAAATCTTCGGTCGATCAGTCTTCTTCCTTGCATAAGCAAGGTTTTTGAAAAGATAGGGTTGAAACCATGGGTAGAGGAAAATAAAATCATACCGGCCAACCAGTTCGGATTCAGGGAGGGGCATGAAACTATGCATGCCGCGTCCCAACTGGTGTCTGACATTCAGTGGAATAAAAACAAAAAACAATGCACGGGTGTCTGTCTTATTGACTTGGAGAAGGCGTTCGCCACCGTTTGGTTGCTGGTCAGGCTCGGTATAAATAAACCATTACTATACATGATCTATGACATGATAACAGGTAGAAAGGTCTTCGTGGAAAGTGGCGATGTAACTTCTACCACGGTCTTTGACATACAAAATGGGCTCCAACAGAGAGCGGTTGGTTCCAAACCGCACTTAATAGCGAACGCCGACGATCTAGTAGCGTACAGATCAGCTCCGAAGGTCGAAGTAATAAATACCTTGTTACAACGTGACTTCGAACAAGTTCAGCGATTTTGTGACGACTGGAAGTTGATTATCAACTTCCTGAAGTGTGAAACTATTTTTTACATAACCCCGTTGTACATGACATCATGGGATACGCGCGCAAACTGGCGTAAGTTCGGCATGAAAAGTGTAATAAGGTATATTGGCATTTGGTTGGATCAATATCTGTATTTTGACAAACATATTGCTCTGACGAAAGTTAAAAAAGCCTTTGCTGTGGCAAGGGGGTTGTTTTTGCAGCAGCCAACTTGATACCATAACTGGCCCTAGCCGACCAGTTATGACCTACGGTTGTCCACTGTGGTTCAACGTGAGTCCTTCCCAGATGGAAAAGATGAAGCTATTCGAGAGACAGTGTTTTCGCACTTGTCTCCGGTTGTATCGTACACCCGAGTCTGAGTACAAGAAGTTCTATCCCAATGAGGTCCTGTACAACGAGGCAGACTTGAACAGGATAGATCATTTTATTATAAAGTTGATCAGAAAGCGTATTGCACGAGCTATGACTTTTTCCAACTGTCTGATCTTTGGGCCTTACTAGCCCAATGTTATGTACCATGAGAGAGTACGACTTACCGGCTTTATTTCTTCTGACGCGTTCCCATATTTTGACACAATTGGCCTAATACATGATCCACAAGGATGTCCTGTCATCTTTCATGTCGTACGCCGAACAGTGGAAAGGCTGCTCCAATACGAACGGGATGTCGCTCACAGTCACGAGGATCTCCTTTGGTTCAGTAGAGCGATCCCTGCTCGAGACAGGAAAGAGTCTGCCAAAGAACGGCAATTTTACTGGTGGCTACACCATAACAAGACCCCGCCGCCGCTGGCTTTTCAAACTGATGCATTAGATGATTATGGTGGCCAGCTTACATAGGTTTTAATGTAGTTTGTAGAAAAAAAAAATTAATGTAACAAAAATCCCAAAAAAGGTGCACCACGGCGTATAATTTATATATGTTAAGCATATACGCTACATACACTTCCTGGTGCACGTGTCCGTACTGTTACGGACATAGTTAAGATTTTAAATTCTATGTTAGGTTAAGTTATTTTTAGGTAGTAAGGATTAAATTATCCCAAGTTTTTTGTATTTGTTCTTGGCCAAACAAACAAAAAAAAAACACATACGTACGTACATCCAACAAAGATAAGAGTCCATAGTATAAGCCGAAAGGCATAATTAAATTAAGATTATAATAGCTTATAGAACCCTATAGGGTCAGTAGATTAGATGTAAGAACACGATTGTCTAGAATGTAAGACAAATTAAAAATTAAAAAAACAATCCATGTTGATTACTGGAAATAATTTCTTTAACCGAGAAAAAATCCTTATCTTTAACAATACTTTCAAACAATCTTGAGATTTCCGAAAGCTTTGATATAGGCCGATAGTTTGCAACTTTTTGTCTTAAGCCACTCTTAATTATTGGCGTAATAAAGGAATATTTCCATTCACAGAGGAATTCGCCAGTGACAAGCGATTTTAAGTGGAAAAAAGATGGAAATGTTTTAATATTACCGCAGGGATTCCATCGCGGCCCGGGCTGCTATTTAATTCCAGTTTATTTAACGCATTTATTACATCTTCATCGGAAAGTCGCAACATACCAATATCCACTGATTAAGTTATATTAGAGTAATGTCTCGTCGTTGATTGGACCGGAGAATCATTATGTCTTTCTAGACTCTTCATCGATTTTTTTTATTTGTCGTTATAGATCGTTTTTTTTCATTTTCAACTACAATTCAAGGCCACATCCACAAGCTAGCTCAATATATTTTTGAAACCATTCCATATTGCTTTGTATTCTATATAAAGCCTGGCTTTTGTCTGGCATGGTCATCACGCGTAGTATATAGTATTTGTGTAGCTTATGTCTCTAGCATCGGCTTGTAAATCACTTCATATAGTTTAAGCCCCCAGACTTGCGCTGTGTAAAGCACTCTGCTTTGTATTTACTGCTTTGTACTATATTGTAGCTGTTGAGACAATTTCCTAGGCTACGCTGATTGCCGGCTTAGATTTTTCATTTATACGCCTTTTCCATCTTGACATTACTTGTGAGTTGGATGCCGAAATGCTTGTGTTCTTTTACTATTTTTATTCTTTCGCCTATATAGTACCTGCCATTTTTCATTGCGAAGGTAGAAGTAATACCTTCGATTTATCCGACTTCACTGTACTATAACTTTACTCGAAAACCTAAATACTACTATTGTTGTGGGTCCAAACTACATAATATTTAATTATTTGTAGATCAATTAATCTCTGTGTAACCACGCATCAAGTAAACGCATTGAATTGTGAGAAAATTATTATATTCTCGTTCAGTGCGCGTGCTCGTGCCGATGGGACACAAAATTGTAAGAAAATATAGTATTTCATTGTAACTAACTGACATTATTTCAGAATATTAAACTTCATCATATATATATGTTTAATAAACGAGTTTCCCTGTAGCATTAGCGCCATCAAAACATATTTAATATTAATTTTATTGGGTTTTTGTTTGTCACAATAATTGCCGTGACATTGAACAGTAAATAATATTTGACGAAGAATTGATGCAAGGCAGCATCACAAGAAGTAAAGCCAAACAATTACAACAGTCTGACAGTATTATGGCATCGTCACAGTCACCGTCGCCGTCGGAAACAGCTCCACCCTTGCCAGAGCAACAAGAAAAAAGTGATGACCACGTGCTCACCATAGCCGCCCTTAGCAAGCGAATTTTGAGTTACAATTGGCCTTCGCTGCATCAGAAAATGAGAGGACGACTTCAACCGCCCACGGGTACACCGCCTTTGAGAATTTGTCAGGTCTTCAAAAGTCCCTCAGAGGTGACGCTAAACGTATAGTTGAAGCACTTCTCATTCACCCTAATAGTGTTGGTGCAATAATCAGCACCTTAGAGTTTCATTATGGTCGCCCAGAAATTCTGATACGAAGCCAACTGGCGAAGGTCAAAAGTTTTCCAACGATAACCGAATCGAAGATCAATGAAGTCATCAATTATAGTATCATGGTTTCTAACTTGATTGTGTTTTTGGAGAATGCAGCGGCATCGTCTCATTTGACCAATCCGACGTTGGTAACCTATGAATAAAAGGGAAGAGTGGGCTCGACATACACTTGAAATTGCGCCATTGTATCCTTCGATCCGCGAATTCAACAGTTGGCTTAAGCAAGTGGCGACATACATCGCCATCTCTACCGAAATAACTACGAGTCAGAGCAGTACCACGAACGAAAGAAGACATAAACACGTAAATGCAGTCTGCCTCGTCATGGAAAACCAACGCAAGAAACCGAAATGTGCCGTTTGCACGGGAGACCGTCATTTATATCAATGCCCGCCATTCAGAAACTCTGCTATTGACGAACGTTGGAGACTTGTCAAAACAAACCACATCTGTTTTTCTTGTTTACGCTCAGGTCATGTCGTTGCTAAATGCCCCTACCGACGAGAATGCGGTTTATATGCATGTTAAGACTACTTATATCCCGAAAATCTCTGTTTCTTTACACAAAACATAACATAGCATTAGATTTCGCAATTGTATAATCATAATGTGATGCAGAATTTAAGTTAGTATCAAAAATGACACCCAGATCTTTAACCTCTTCTAGGCGACTAAGTCTATGATCATTTATGAATCATAGACATTTATGAATCATACACAATCGAGGATGTAATTCGATATGCAGTAAAGATATTACATTTTTGAATATTCAGCTCTAGTCCATTGTGCTTGCACCATTCCACTAGTGCATGGATATCCAATTGGAAATTATTACAATCAGTTAAACTATTTATAGATAAATACAATTTAAAGTCGTCTGCGAATGTTAGAAAAATATTTGAAAATTTCGTGAACATCATTTATAAACAATAGAAAGAGTAATGACCCCATGACCTTGTAGAACGCCCGATGTAACTTTTATTACTCGAGATCTAAAACTATCGATCATTACCAGTTGCTTCCTGTCCTTTAAGTAATTGGAAAACCACTCTAACATGGACGAATGGAATCCCAAAGACTTTAGCTTGTTTAAAAGCAAAGTGTGATGTACTTTATCGAAGGCTTTCGAGAAATTGGTGTAAAGTACATCAACTTGTAATTGATTTTCTAAATTTGTATAAATGTAATTTGAGAATAATGATAAATTAGTTGTACATGACCTGCCTTGCATAAAGCCATGCTGGTTATTAGAAATAATTTATTTTACCATGAAATATAATTTTTCTTTTACAATACTTTCAAATGACTTTGGTATCGAAGAAACCTTGTATATTGGTCGATAGTTTTCTACTTTTTGCCTTAAACCGCTTTTATATATAGGCGTCAGAAAAGAATACTTCCATTCATTTAAAAATTCACCCATTTTTAGGGATTGATTAAAGATAATTCTTAGTGGACGATAAAACGAATTCCAACTTTTTTTGAAAATACCAGCCGGGACCCATCGGGGCCTGGGCTGTAATTTACTTTAAGATTAGTTAAGGCATTTATTACATCCTGATCCGTAAATTCCAATACACCTATATCCAGAACCTCGGGTATATTAGAGTAATGGTTCATCGTTGTCTAGACCGGAGACCCATTATAGACAGACTCAAAAAAGTTGGCAAATAGGTCACAGGTTTCATCCAAGTTTGTTGAAGTTACGTTACCAAATTCCATTATCTTGGACAAGCCCAAGGAATTTCTTTTTGAATTAATGTAATTCCAAAATGATGCACCATTGCTCCTTACCGAAGTTTCTACAGACAAGACGTATTGTTAATATAAAAACCTTTTCAAGAACTCATATTCTTTCCTGAATCTCAAAAATCGTTCACGATTTAAACTCGTTTTATTGGAAACATAGTTTGAATATGCTTTCCTTTTAACATTTCGTAGATTTACTAAGCTTTTGTTTGTCCATGGAATTCTAAATCGATTTCTATGACGCGTTTTAGGAACAAATGACTCTAAACCAGAATTAATTTTATTCATAAATATATCATAGTTACCTTGCCGGCTGAATAGACGAGATGAGTCAGCTATTAAAATTCCCCCACCTCTCTCCACACTAGATCTGCTGCGAATTACACTTCATTTCACGAATTTCCGATTTTATTATGCTCAATTCCTTTGCCATAGAAGTGAGCTTATTTATCAATCCCAGAAATGGAACATTATTGCAGATTTTGCACTTATAGCATACACTGTCTGTTGATTTAATGAGCTGGAGGGCTGTCGCAGACAATTCAACACACTTGGTGTGAAACTTTCTGCAGCAAAATCCTCCGCAGCTAATAAATTCTGCAGACAGAATGCCAGTATTACATTCACCACAATTATCCAATATTTTCGAGTATTTTAATTAATTTATTAATATTCAAAAAATATAAGAACAAATGTTTCGACGCGAACGATTTAAACCGCTTGACAGGTCAGATGACACTGAATTGCAACTTCGCAATGGATGGATTTGAAGCTAGCCCAGCTAAGTCAATCATTTCTTAAAGCGATAAAAGAGCAGAAATGATACTAAAGCAAACAACAAAGAAAGTCAACAACCAATACGAAACTGGCCTTTTATGGAAACGGAAAATGTAAAATTTTGTGAAAGCTATAACATGGCTTTAAGACGACTTAAAACCATACAACGTAAAATGTCTAATAATGTTGAATATGCGGAGTGGTACCGATCTAAAGTCAAAGAATATATAGTTAAAAATTATGCTAGGAAGTTACTCCCAGAGGAAACAAGTGTAACAAATAGTACCTGGTATCTTCCCCATTTTACAGTCTTTAATGTTAACAAAGGCAACTGCGTCTCGTTTTTGATGCTGCCGCTGAAGTAAACGGAACGTAGCTAAATTCAATGCTTCTAAAAGGTCCTGATGCATATCAACCGAAGTCACTTGTAGCAATTTTGTTTGGATTTCGACAACGAAAAATAGGGATATGTGGCGACATTCGCGAGATGTTTCTATGGGTGAACATACGTACGGAAGACCAGAATTCGCAGCGATTTTTATGGAGAGACGGAGATCGTTCTCGACAGCCAGACGAATACGTAATGAGAGTAATGATATTCAGATCTAGGAGCTCACTCTGTTCAGCTTAATTCGTAAAGAATCTTAATGCCAACGAGTACAAGGACATCTACCCTCGAGCTGTTAAGGCTGTTGTTGATTGCCGCTAAGTGGATGACTACGTAGATAGTATCGATACTATCGAAGGGGCCATTGAAGTTGGGAGCACAGTAAAGGTGATTCATAGTCATGCCGGATTCGAAATAAGAGACGTCGTATCCAATGCAGTTGACTTTCTAAAAGCAATAATCAACTCCAGCACAGCACCCAAGATAGAACCACCAAATTTAACGACCTTTTGCCAAAACGACACATCGGACAAAATTCTCGGAATGTATTGGGATTCTGGGGCTGACATATTTTGTTTTGTTTTAAATTTTAAGACGATACCGATGAACGTACTAGATGGGAAACTACGCCCTACAAAGAGACAGGTATTGAGAATAACTATGACAATATTTGACCCGTTTGGTTTACTGGCTAATATCACTATAATATCTAAACTTCTTTTACAAAAATTGTGGAAAAAAAATGCGGACTGTAAGTAATACCAGAGGAAGTTTATACCAGGTGGTATAAATGGTACAAACAGCTCGATAGCGTGAAAAATTTAAAGATTCCGAGATGTTACCACTCACATTTGACTAACTTATATGCGGACGTTCAACTTCATATTTTCGTGGACGCTAGTGAGGTTGCTTATTCTGCGCTGGGTTACTGGCGTATTGCATTCAGCTTTAGTATAAGCTTTATTATGGGTAGCTTTGTCGCTTTGTCAATCCCTAGACTCGAACTACAAGCCGCTGTATTAGGAGTAAGATTAAAAAAGGCTATAGTTAATGGTCATGAAGTCAAGGCAAGTAAAATAATTCTGTTGTCCAACTCCAAAACAGTTATTCATTAGATCAAATCTGACAGTCGGTGTTATAAACAGTTTGTAGCTCATCGTATTGCCGAAGAAGAGAACTGGCCGAAGTTACCCAACGACATCACTGCCCGCGAGCAACAGGGCGACAGACGTCAACAACGCCGCCTGCTTGTCCTACAACACCAAAAGACCTATAATTTTGCCAAGACATCACCTCTTTTCTAAGTTACTGGTTCAACATTACCATGAAATTTATCAGCATCACAATCAAGAAGCCATCGTTTGTGCGATTCGTTCAAAGTTCTGGATCCCCAGCCTCCATCGACTGGTAAGAAGCACCAAATCGTCATGCCAACTCTGTAAAAACTTATTTGCAGTTCCCGAGCCTTCGCAAATGGGGCAATTGGCCATTGATAGACTAGCACCATACGTCCGACCATTCTCTTACACCGTTGTGGATTACATTGGGCCTTTACAGATAGCGATTGGACGACGGCGAGAAAAGAGATGGGTTGCAATATTTACCTGTCTCTCCGTACGGGCGATCCATTTAGAAATAGCGAGGGACCTATCAAGTGATGCAGTCATCTTGTGCTTGCACAACTTTGTAAACCGCAGATGCGATTGCTGAACAAACTTCATTGGAGCCACCAAGGAAGATTGGATAATCGTGGGGAATTCCATAGAAAAGGAATGTACAAGGCGTGGCATCGAGTGGTTATTTAACGTGCCAGGGAATCCGTCGGCCGGAGGAGCATGGGAGCGTCTTGTAAGATGTGTTAAGAATGTTTTAAGTTTTACTTTGAAGGAAAAGGCTCCACAGTTACAAACACTCCAAAGCCTTTTGATTGAAGCCGAGAATTTGGTCAACTCGCGCCCTTTTACACATCTGCCGCTCGAAAGTAATGAAGCTGAACCACTTACTCCCAGTCATTTTTTTACTAGGTCGTCCTAACTGCATTCAAACGCCATCAATCGACGAAAACATTTGCATTCGTAAACATGGGGCATATACTGCAACAACTGACAGACATTATGGAGGAGGTGGATATTTGAATACCATGAAAAGGCTAAACCGATGCAGGTGGGTGATTGCGTTATCATAGGTGATGGCAATAAGAGCGGGGGGGTATGGAAGCGTGGTAGGGTAGTAGACATTTTTCCAGCGCCTGATGGTCAAATCCGATCCGCAACTGTTAAAACCTCAACTGGCATACTTGGGAGACCAACATCCAAACTGACTAAGCTGGATATTGTTAGTGAATCTTCTACGTCGATTCACGGGGGCGGGATGTTGTGGGTCAAAACTAATACTTAATTATTTGCGTAAAAAAAAGTAGATCAATTAGTCTTTGTGTAACCATGGAAACGCACATCAAGTAAACGAATTGAATTGTGAAAAAATTATTATATTCTCGTTCAGTATTTTCACTTGATGGAGCGTGCTCGTGCCGATGGGACACAAAATTGTAAGAAAATATATTATTTCATTGTTTTATATTTCATTGTAATTAACTGACATTATTTCAGAATATTAAACTTTATATGTGTATATGTATGTACGTTTAATAAACGAGTTTCCCTGTAGCATTAGCGCCATCAAAACAACTACATATATTATTCCACATACACATAAAGAGTGGTTAAATTTTAAGGGCCGATGTTGAATGTGAACCACACCTAAACGTCCAAGTTTTTTTCTGCATTTCATTTGACATTTCTCAATTTCAGACTAACTCAATTTGAACCATGGAAAGATACACAACCGAGCAACGCGTTACATTTATTAAAGCTTTAAAATGAAAATGGGTGTTCAATCAATCGTGCACGTTTGTGCCCACAATCGGTAGAATAGTGCGCAAATTTCAGCAAACTGGGTCTGTAGGAAATGTGAAAACACCCGTGCATGCTCACCCAGTTCGTCCTGAGGCTTATGGGGTGGGGGCGTCATCGGGCTGTACTTCTTCGAAAATGAGGTCGGCCAGGCAGTTACCGTGAATGGTGTTCGCTATAGCGAGATGATAATGGACTTCTTGTGGCCAGAAATTGAGGGTATGGATCTGGACGATATGTGCTTCCAACAGGATGGTTCCACTTGCCACACAGCCAACGAAACAATGACTCTTTTGCTCGAGAAATTCAATGGCCGTGTTATCTCATGTCGTGGCGATGTTAATTTACCGCCAAGATCATATGATTTGACACCGTTGGATTTTTTTCTTTGGGGTTATTTGAAAGAAAAGTTGTACGTCGATAAGCCAGCAACAATTCAAGAGCTAAAGGGTGAGATAATTCGGCACATTAACGGCATAGAACTCAATTATGCCTCAGCGTCATCGAAAACTTGGACCATCGGATGGAGGTGTGCCGCAGAGGTTGCGGCGGCCATTTGGCCGATATTTTGTTCCAAATATAATTGAACCATAATTTTATCATAATAAAAAGGAATGACAATAACTTCCTAAATAATTTGTGTTTTATTCAAAATCAACATCGGCCCTTAAAGTGTAACCACCCTTTATATTTTTCTTTAAATCTACTTCGGAATGCGATTACTGAACCCTGCTGTGATTATGTAATCGATTTATTATCAATTGAAGGGATTCCTGTCAGTATTCCATTCCAACACAATATAGTCTGGAAAAATAAGGGCTTTAAAATGAGCTCCTGCAAATTCAACTCCTCCAGGAAAAAAGTTGATTACATCGACTATGAAAAGTACATATGAAGTTGGACTTAGATAATCTGGAATATAAAAGCCATCTGCTTCATCCCAAAAAAATTAATCCTCCTTAAAAGATGAAAGAAGTCGATATTATATTCGAGTTATTCATCATAAGAAACTACTCTATGCAGTAATCTGTTTTGTCATACCAGAAAAAGCTAAGCGTCCAATTTTGTAATAGTTGGGTTTTCCTACCTCGACCAAACATGAAGCCATTAAACGATATCGTAGAGACTTAACAAAGCATCGCATTCGACAATCCTTGCTGCTCTACAAATCACAAAGAAAAGGACTGAATGAATTTTTGGAACTTTCGAAAGAAAAATTTTGCACCAAGTAGTACCTACAAACAGCGCCGGCCTGAGCCATATGAGCGCCCTGTGTAAGATCTACGTTTGGCGCCCCCATTTTGCTGTTTTGGCAGCATAGATCGTTTTCACATTACACTAGAGGTCGACCACCTCGTTCTAGTTCCTGACAACGGTCCAAGAGTATATAGTATATCAAGAGTATATCAGAGCATATACTCTTAAACTTAACCGTTCGGCGTCGGCATAAAACTGTAGATCCATTCCACGCGTGAAAAACTTATAACACGCACAACACGAGTGGTTGGTGATAAGCTAGGCCCTGGCCCTGTACGGGCTATATCGCCACCAATATTATTATATATCCTCGGTAACATAAAAGCAATTTTTTATTGTGGCTTTTTTCGAACTAAATTCTTGTGTGTGAATGGAAATGCATACTTAGCATTGGTTTATTTAGTCTTCACAATGCCCTGTGTATATGAAAGTGTTCACTGTAAATACATTTATCCGTCAAATTGTTTAACCTCACATTTTGAAAATGATGATTTTGTTAACGTGAATGGTATGCACTAGCAAAACTAATTTGCTTTGGTAAAATGTTGACTTCCTGAAGAATAATTAACTAATTTCATAGCAGCGATAAAATATAATGCACGTCATAACATTGCCAAAGAATAGAGTAGATAACCTCAATAAATCTTAACCCATTAAGTAATTGTGTCCCCGCTAAGAAAACGTTTGGTTAAATAGCATACTTATAGGATGAACCAACTGTCTGAATTACAACGACAAAATGGATCTTATCTTACTTATGTGCAAACATGCATAACATGCTAAAAAAATAGTTCATCACAATTAGAGGAGATAAATAAAATAAATCTTAAAAACTTTTGATTTTTACCAATTGACCACATAGAGCGAATACAGTTCGAATAATTTAAATGTTTCTTGGCGTTAATTGCAGGTTTGTGATTTATTTAACAAATATACATGTCCGTATTGCAAAAATTTTAAATTTAAAAACACGCTCACATAATTTAAACTATAATAGCAATGCAACTGTCAATGTTGCGGTTGATATTTTCCACCTGGGCTTGAGCAGCCTGCTCAGCACCAATTGAACAATTTTCAAAATCCATTGTGATTAATGGGAAAGCCTCATTAAACGAAGTGTTGACGGAAATGGCAACCTCTTCACTTTTGTCAAGCAGCTGCTTAGCCTTAATTAGCTGATTAGCATAACAAGCGCTTTTCAATGTAGAATTTGTATACTGGCTGCATTTTCGGACACTTTTCACCAAATTTACTAAGTCGAAACCTATTTCAGTGGAAGCACTGAGGATATCCACAGATAGAGCCACACTAGCTTCAGATGCAGCTTGAGCACACAAATCTAGGCTAGATTCAAGATTTGGAATAATGTTTTGAATCTCATTAATTTCTTGATCAACGCATTCGTCACTTTCCTGCCTGCGTGACTCGATTACATTTACGGATGATTCCACTCGAACTACAGGTTGGATTATAACATCATCATATTCACGACTAATCTGTACAGATACGTCATCAACTTTGGCATTTAGAGATGTCCTGAACGCCTCCACAGTTTTAATACTTGTATCAATTGGATTCACAAATGCAGCGTTAGTCTGTAAAAACAATTTAAAATCTAGATTATGAAAGTGGAAGTTCAGAACAAAAAGAAACTTGCGACTGGCACTTACTAAACATAGGCTAAGAGCCAATACTACAAAAATCAGTGTATTCATTTTTATATTCAAGAAATTATCAATGACTGTGCTCAGAAAGGAGTCAATCTGGCTTTTATAGAACTATTCAGCAGCGATTGGACGCAATCATCTGATAATACCATCAAGTGTAACGGCGTTTTTATCGAAATGTTTGTTTCGACATATCGCAGACACTTAGACTGTCAAAAACGTCTCGGATTAGGTTCGAGTAAATATTTGTTCATAATTTGGTGAAGCTTGATATCAACAACAAAGCTAGAAATATGAATAATCTAGATTTATTTAAAAATCGATTAATTTAATTTTACTATCAATTGCGTTGTTATTATTTTTCAATCTTACAACCGTATGTGAAGTGGGGAGATAACGATTGTAAAGAGAGTTTTAAGGCCCGACGTATGTCACAGCTCCATAGATGCTATCGCCATGAAATTTTTCAATTGTACTATATAGACAAAGATCTTCTGTATTTTATTTAAAATTGGGGTCTAATGCCGTTGAAAAAAAAATAGTTTTAAGTTTGTCTTGTCGTTTAATGGTTCTTTATTATTTACGAAATGTATTACAAATTGAATACAGTGCTTTAAGTCTGCTTTAAGTCAAGATTCTTCAAAAAGTGCAGTTAATCGCTTCGTACTGGGAACGGCTGATGAATACAGATAAATTCGATTTTTAAATACATATTGGCATACACCACCGTGTGATATATCAGTTTTCCTGAAATAAGACAGAAATACTTATCACCAAAGTCTTTATGGAAATATGTTTATATGAAAAATATGAAATATGGTATCATTGTATTTATGACGCTTCGCTCAGTTTCCTTGGTTCGTTTACTTCTGCTTGGAAGCGATATTAATCCACTCTACGTATGTACGATGCTATACGCCTTTTATTAAGTTCCCCGAAACAGTTGTAGGCACTCTGAAATTTCGACAGTGTCTTTTGGTAGCTTACGTTTAAGTGCGTTCAATATGGCTGGCTCTTAACTTTTGCGATAAATTCAACAAAGTTTGACGATAAACGAGCGCTGTGAACTTGAAAATGTGTATAATATACAAATAAGTGAGTAGTGTGAAATGGGGCATTAGAGTTATTGTGAATTTTCAAGAGCCGGAAGTACAGTTATGACGATCCCGCTTCATTAATCCGTTGATGGACCTAGACCTATGTATTTCCAGTCTTCAGTAAGGTGAATCAATCCTTGTATTATCGTATGTTGTCCAAGCTTGAAACAATTTACCAAGTCGACGCAGTATAATGTGAAGTGTGGCTTTATTTCTAATAACTTTCAACAGCTTCAGGAATCCCTCACTATTCGCATTAAGAACGTACAAACATCTAGTACTCAATCACATTTTGTGTTTCCTACTCGAGAATTTCAAAAGTTTTTCTAAATTTTATCCCCGTTATTTTCATTGGTTCGAATAGTGGATCCATTATTCAGTGATTGATGACCATTGGTGCATGGAAACATATTTTTTGTAAAAGAGAATTTAGAAAAATTCAAATTCTTTTGTCAATAACAATCATGTTTTTTCAACAGTGAATAGTAGAATGAAGTACTCTCAGTTATACACAGGTTTAGGAAAGTAATTAATGTGGATTTCCTAATGATGTAGTAGAGTCATGCGGTCTATTGAGTAATTCTTGCTCACTACTCTATATAAAAACTAGTAACTAGTAATATACTACGACTGTTTTGATTACCCTGTAATAGTTGATTAAATTAAAATTAATTAAACATACGCAATTAACTCTTTTGGATTTGTTACAGACAGGTCGCCTTCTGTGCTTTTCATCAAAAATGTCAAGTTACGTTACGCGTAAGTTCTCTAGTTTTTCATGCTGGATCTCATGTCATTTGTCAATACTGATAACTAAAGAGTAATAGTGGGTAGGTGTAGCGACCCTTATGCTGAGATTTCTGGGCTCATTATCCTAAAAGACCAACTTTCAAATTCACAGTTCCAACTCTAGTCACTGACAAACTTCGCCGTTCGGCGACGGCATTTAACTGTAGGTTCTCTCTACTCATGGGAGAACAGTAGCTATAACTAAACAATTTTTTGTCAATAGCTGACTTCGCATATTTTCCAATTAGCATATATCTACCCTTAAGGTCTTCACGTTTCTTTTTAAAGTCTCATAGAGAAATTTTGGCATCTAGAGGAATTTTGTTTCATTTCTAAAGATTATTTGAACTGTAAAACAGGCAGAATATTTTCTAAGTAAAATTTATTAAATTTTCTTATTAGGGTACCCGATTTAATAGGTTAAACAAAGTCCAACTCAATTCGGTCAATCTCGACAACATTAACTGCATAATATATGCGCCTAGACTACGGACTTTGTTGATACTGAAACTGTAATAGTTTCGATTACTAGCAGGAAGGGCCGTGTATTTTTTCAGACGAGCTTGCTTAATAAGGAGGACATTTTCATAAAGTTACAAGACTTGTGCCGGCATATGTATAAAAAGCGTATAATTAAAACAATACTTATTTTATCTCACCACAACGACAAACCTTATATAAATATTGTACATTTACCCATTTATATTTCCATTTAATATTCTCGTGGATAGCCTCTTCAAAGGATATTGACAAAGACATTTTACAAGATTAAATTAAAATGGAGTAATTCGCAAAAATAATAAAGTGAGAGATTACCCAAAAACGAATTATGATTGTTACAAATTAAAACAATATTGTTGAATAAGCTAATTTTTAAACTTTCAATACGTGAATGGGCGCAGCTTCCAATTTCTCTTCTTCAAAAGCGGAATTTTCCAAACTGCTTCAAGAGCCTGAAGACGTTCCACAAGCTAATGATTTTTCAGTGCGATTTCAGGTCAGGAATCTAACAACGCTGACGGAATAACCAATTCATTTCCAAGTATTCTCTAAGTAGTCAAGGTAATTTCCCACTAATATAACCGCAGGTTATAATAGCCTAGTGCAAATAATAGCCTAGTTAGTTTGGTATATATATTAACCTCAGCTATTATATTTATATGTACATATGTACATATATGGGGGGTAAATTGACAACAGTCACAGTCTGACCGTTAGCGCTAAAATGTACCCCACAATCATTCGAGAATATGGTACATTTATTCAAATTGGTGACAAATTTCATATTTCAGTACCAATATTAATGAATCTTGTTTAAATTAAAGCATATAATTTCATTTATTTAAAAGAATACCTCCGTTGGTTGACTCGGCTTTAGGTGTGAGAAAGCTGACTTCTCATGATGAGAATACATTTTAAAGTGAGTAAAGTACTTCACTGTCTATGAATTAACGTCGATTACAATTTTAAACTAACAAATTACCTGTATTGTTGTCTTTTAATGTGTGTTCTCCACTTTCATTGTTTATTTTTCACGTTTTAATTTTACCATTCAATAGATCAGTGAACAAAATAACTTCTTATAGGGTTGCTTACGTAACTCGTTGAAGCTTATTACATAATAGGCACATAAGATGGAATAGAATACTTTCCAAGCTTGGCACTCGCAAAATAGACAAATGTGGAGAAGCAGCGAGCTCGGGTTATGGGGTAAATTAAATGCAAGAAATAGCCCAACATTTATTGAAGAAAGGTGTCAGAGGGCAGATTATCAGATGGAATTTAATGATATGACAATTTAGTAGCATTTCAAAGTCGCGAACGAACGAAGAGATAGATTATATATTTAATGATATAAATTATGTCATGCTAGTGGTAAACAAATACATGCCAATAAAAACATTACACATTCATTGAAGCTGTCTGCAACAGATACAGATGGTGATGGCAGTGTGAAAACAATCCGTGAGTAGTTAGACCACAGCTTCCGAGGTAGAATCATCAACACAAATGATTAACTTGTCGCTTTGTACTACATTTAAGAATCAGAGCAGATGGAATTTGTGTGTAAAGAATTGATGCCAGTAACATCAAACTATATATGGCAAGAAGTTATAAACAAACTGCAGGTGTGAAATATGGTGTGGTATTACACTAGTCAATATTTATAAAAAAAATCCGGATGCTTTTAACGGAAAACAAGACGTTCTTGTACTAAATGCATGCCATGCCATGATACATAATATATGGAACAGCCACGATATCCTGGTACAAAAGTATGTAGATTCTAGAGGCCTTTATAAAGACTGAAACCATTAGGCCATCAGTGGCGGTTGTATGCATATTTTAAGCAAATAGGGATAGCGCAATTCGCCGCAAACATCTCTTTGTACGTATTATCTAAACATAACTTAGCTCGATTAGTGAAATTATATACGCGGCGTTGGAAACCAGCGCATGTCACCATACTCTAAGTCATCATTTTTTTTCTGGTGCGAAGGAAAATCAAGTTATACATATACGGAGGTGCATATCTGCGACTGAAGCATCAATATTTTTAGAATACACACATTTTTTTTTTTGCTAGGGTAGATGAAAATCTTCAAAAGACACCCACATAGCTAAAGGGATTTCTAGCCAGTGAAAACACCTCCCTTCAAATAAAATGTATTTCCACTACAATTAACTTTGACTCGGTTGGCAAGATATTCTCCACTGAGAGTGAAGACGGCGGAAAGCGTTACTATCGTCTAGAATTGGAAGGACAGCAGAGTTTATGTGCTCTTCCAGACGACGATTATGCTTATGAGCAAAATTCTTTATTTTATCTTGGATTAATGGAATTTTAAGATCTCTGTGTGTATCGTCATTTCGTATATACCAGGGTGCGTTAACGTTCTTAGTACATTATTTTTAAATGTTTGTAGTATATTTTTATTACTTTCTTTGGTACAACCCCATAGTTGTATACCATACGTCCAGACGGGTTTTAGCAATTGCTTGTATATAAGCAAATTATTGTGAATGCTTAGCTTGGAATATTTTCTAATAAGCCAGTACATATCTTTATATCTTAATTGAAGCTCTACACGTTTCGTTTTGTGTGTGTTCATTCCATTTAAGTTTTACATCGATAGTCATACCGAGGTATTTCGCTTTATAACGAAGGGTATTTGAATATTATTTATAAAAACGGGCAAGTTATTCACATTCTTATGCCTAAAATTAATATGAACGGATTTAGCTTCCTTAAGCTCAATTCGCTAAGTGTTCGTCCATTCGTGTATCAGGTCAAAGGCACTTTGCAATTTTCTAGTTAACTCTTCGACCGTTTTGGCAGTTACCAATATGGCGGTGTCGTCAACAAATGTGCCTACGTCCTGCAGTATATCGCTGCTATACAGTAAGTAAAGGAAGGGACCAAGAACACTTCCTTGTGGTACTCCAATTTGTGTATGTTTAAATAGGGAGTATTCTTACCCATATTTCACACGGAAGATAAAATTGTGTAAAGTTTTCTCGGGAGGAATTGCCGAAGCTTATGTTTCAAGCCTTCGTGCCAAACTTTGTCAACGGCTTGCGAAACATTGAGAAATACAGCAGAGTAGAATTGCTTTTGTTCAAACGATTTTCTACGTCAGTTATTCGATGCACTTGGTGAATAGTAGAATTCTTGCTCGAAAACCGAACTTGTGATTAGGTATAAGTCGTCTTTCTTCCACAACCGGGCTTAATCGTCTAAGTAATATTCGTTCAAACACTTTAGACATTGTCGGTAGAAGTGGAGTTCACCCGTTTTCGGCATCATTATTATTTCCGCCACTTTCCACTCTGAAGGCGGCTTTAATAAGGTAGACACAAGAAGCGCTTTTTGAGGTAATTCTTTCAGAACTTCGCCTGTGATTAAGTCATAACCAGGACCTTTCTTGGGTTTGAGTTTTTCTTATAGAAAAATTGTCAATACTTGTGTCTGAATCGTAGGAGTTTACAGGAAGTGTTTGTCCATCGCGTGGTTTAAACGTTGCCTCCAAATGATCTGCGACCTCTGTTGCTTACTCGTATTGATTTTTCCGAATTGGAGCTGCATGTTGTTGTGGTTTTCTTGAACCGTTGGCTGCTTTCCAGTGTGAGTAGTTGGTATCCTTTTTCGCTGACAAGTCTGTTAATAGAAATTTAGATTATTATTTTTAAACGACTTAATTTTCGCCTTCAGAAGTTTAGACAGTTGGTTGATGCGAGTTTTATGCTGCGGCGCACGGGTCAGCTGCCATTTCTTACGAGCTTTACGTTTCTTTCTTAGTAATTCTCGTATTTCCGATGGATATCACAATACATGTTTTATTGTCGTTTTTCTAGCGAGAGGTGTATTGCTCCATCCTGAGCACTGTATTACTTCTATAAATTTATCGAGTTTGTAAATCGTATGGGGTTCTCAGCGGTACTCTAAGTTCGTTATTTTGTAAGTGATTTATAAATGCTTGGCAATTCGTGCGTTTATTAGTTAATGTAGGTGCATAATACAATTGGACAATGATCCGAACTAAGATCAAAGCTTTCTTCAATTCGTAAATAGTTTCGATAAATACCTTTTATGACAAAGAAATCAACAACGTCAGGTATTTTTGTGACATCCGAAGGCCAGTAGGTTGGTTCTCCTGTCGAGTAAAAATCACAGTTTAGTTTCATACTAGCTCTGTATAATTTTCTGCCTTTATGTAAGATTAATCTTGTTCCCCAAAAAGTGTGTTTCGTATTAAAATCTCCACCAATTACGAAATTTGGGTTAAGAGTGTGGAAAATTCCTTCGAGCTCGTTTTCATCAATTATACTACGCGGAGGGCAGTAAATGGACGCGACGTTTAATGAATAATGTTTGTTTCTTACACGAACCGTACTTAATTGTATAGAATTAGATAATGTAGATTAGAAGTAATCTACATTATCACGTATAGACAGGGATGAGCCGCCTCTTTCCCGTTATGGCGGGTGGCAGGCGTGGTAACCACAGTACCCTTTCAAGTTTACACATGATAGTTTCGTTATGTGTGTTTCAGATATCAGACAAATATCGATATCTTTTTCTCTAATATATAATTCTAGTTCGTCAAGTTTTTGCAATAGACCATTCGTATTACAATTTAACATTTTGATTGATATTCTCATCTTAAGATACGCTTGCTGTTAATCTTTTGTTCGAGGTCGAGTACCCTTTCGAAAATAAATTTGTTCGTCAAGTTTTTCTAAATACTAAATATATTTGAAGCAGGATTTAATTTTTCGCAGCTTTTTCCACTTGATTGAGACTGCGCTTTTGTTTCAGCTGGTTGCGATCGACTTGTTGTTACTGTAGATATGATTTTAACAACTACGTCCTTTAACTACGTCCTTTGTTACCGATTTTGGTTATTGACGGAGTTCCTATTTGTTTTGATCGCGTCTTTTCTGGAGCTCTTTTGCTACTTCGCAGGCGCGATAGTTAGCCGGATGCTTTCCTTTTCAGTTAATAAAAGTAGCTGGTGTGGTTTTACATTCGTTACATCCTGTGCACCAGCGCATTTGACACATCGCGGATCTTTCTGACAATACTTCTGAGTATGGTTGAATCCCTGACAACGTTTGCATTGAGGTATTGAGCTCGAGTTCTTGCGCAAGGCTTCTATTCTTACAGCTGTATCTAGAATTATTTGAAGCCATATACTTTGTCATAGAACAATAGCACGCACAACACGAGTGGTTGCTAAGAAGCTAGGCCCTGGCCCTCTACGGGCTGCAGCGCCACCAATATTATTATATTATATTTTGTCAATGCTTTCACATTTGTCGAAGCTAATGAAGCATGAAGAGATGTATCCCGCCCGTGTCACAGTTTCGCAGCCATCTGTCTGTTGTTTCCTTCCGCCGTCTACTATTTTTAGGCCTTTAAATTTCATGTCCTCAATTATATCTTCTTTTGGACAAGACGCGTAGAGTCTACTAGCTACGACAAGAATAGGTCTGTCGGATTTATTTTCGTATGTGTACCATTGAATTTTCTGCGCATTCAGTTTTTGGTTTAGTAGTCCATAGCTCTCAGTATCCTTAAAATTTATCTTTCACGCATTGTTGTTGAGCGATGTTACTTTATACTCAGTTATTGTTATTGTTGACTTTAAAATAGAGTGTAACTTATTGTATACTGATGTTCCAAGTACGTTAATTGGCGGGGGTGGTCGTTCTTTTGGTAATTAGTTTCTTTGTTACTAGTAAGACGTACATTTTCTGTATTTTTTATTAGCTCCGGTGAGGGACCGGCGTTTTTTGCTCGGTCTTTTTTCTGTCACCCAGTTGGTTTCACGAGGAAGTTCTTCCTCATCTGTACAATACTCAATGTTTTTTGATTCGTTCGAGCTGGGCTTATTTTCTTGATTTGCAATTTTTTCTGCCCTTAATTGACAGTTCATTTCTAAGTATTGTACTTTACAGAGGACTTCCATATTAGCGAGTCTAGTCTTTAATTCCGTATTTTCCTTTTCTAGACTTTCGAATCTAGCGCGTGTTTTTAATGTTAGATCCTGCTGGTGGTGATCTATTTATCCTTGACATTTTTTTGAATGGGTCGAAATGCAATAATTGGCTCTCCCAAGAATCCGTAGAGCCTGTGTGACTGGCATTCCTCCTGGGGTAATAATTCCTTCGTTTTGACTCATTGCTTATTTCTTATTTTTTGTTTGTCCTGGAACAAACGGTGGCTTTTAGTCGTCTCTTACGACAGACATGCCTTACCACGGATATATTCTATCCCAGACCCGAAGGGGTACACACATGCAGTGGAATAGCCCACAAGAATGGTAATATCGTATCATCATCTTTTACAAATTAAAAACAAAATAGGAGCAATCAAAGAGCCAACATCCAAGATATCTAATACGTTGGAAGAAAGAAAGATCTCTCCACGAGAATGTTCATGGATAATGTTCCAAAAATTCTTGTTCGATGATTTTGAGAACCCTTGTATTGATATCAACCACGTGATAATTCGCATTTGCGAATTTGTGGCTTCTTGAGGTCCGCATCGTTTTGTGTTATGTGGCCAGGAAGTGGGATGACTGAAAACAGAGGACTTCCATATAGTCAGGTTTTGCAAAGAATGGCTTATTCGTATGATATGCTCCTCACAGTAGGCTAGGAGACAATCTCCCGTGATGATAAAATGCAGTCCAAGCATCCTAAGGCAGGCCAAGAAACTTTTGGGCCAGTATAACCGAAAGAGGTTTGAGGTATGTATCAAAATGAGCAAAAACAACATCCGTATCCTAACAGGGCACTGCAGACTCTAGACTAGGGGTATCAGAAGAATATCTCTGCAGATTCTGTGGAAAATCTAATGAAATTCCAGAACACATTTTGGGATTTTGTGAGGCACTAGTCCACAGAAGCCAAAAATATCTGAACAGAAGGAGAATCATAGGAAGAAATGAAGTCATGAAGTCATGAAGTGAAGAATCTCTCATTCTCAGATTCCAAAGAAAGCCGGCTTGGAGAGAATTTTCTAGAATAAATCTCGTCCACCTTTGAACGACAGGAGTCCATATTCTTCAATACAACTCTGTTAAGATACGTATGTGAGGGGAACTCGTAAGACAGCAAGGGTATCAAAAGGGGGCCCAATATACCTATAGGTCGCGATGCAATATACCCTCAACAATAATAATAAAAAAAGTAGTAATAATTCATCTTCATAGTTAAGTTTGTTTGTTGATAATGCAGGAGATATTAGATGTCCCGCTTTGCTACATATGTGGTGAGCAGTGTAATTCACTCGAATTCCCTCAGATTATGAGATCCAAAGTAAATAAACAGTTTTTTCCCAGCGGGTTGCAGCTTTTTTTTACTAATTTCATTGCCCCTCATAAACTAGCAAAACTAGCTACAGTCGATGTCTCCTGTTAAGTTTACCAGTGCTTTTTCGATATTAACGAATTTGAATTGGAAGATGATACATTTGATATGTGTCATCGATTATAGTACATATGTATATGCAATGGGGTGGAATTATTCCAATACCAACATCTCCGTTCGCTTTTAATGTTGACAGTTTACTCAATTAACACTGTTATATGTTCAGCAACATCTTGTCGAGACTTTTAAAGCAAAAAGGTTACAAGTAACTATGTCCAAAAAATTGAAAAACTAAAACCAATTGCCCAAGTACCGTCCTGTAAACTACACTTCTGACATACATTTGTTCGGCTTCTCAGACATCAAGAGACAACTTCCTACTAGCTTGGAGTTCAGAGATATCAGTTTCAGTACCTTAATTAACGTTGTGCTGATCCAGACCACTTGACACCATACCACTTTAAAGCCACCCACCTTAACCACTTAATGACTCCAAGATGTTCAATCGGAAGGAGATCATCTAATCCAAGTGATATTACATAGGTGCTCGAATTTTCGATGTACATTCTGTAGACTGGTATCACAGCCAATATATCATTCTAAGCCAATAACAAAAAAATAACTATGCGTTATTTCGAATTATGATATCCTCGTAGAACATATTGTGCCACAGAAATTTATCAGATCTTCTCCCACCATCCATCATAGATGAAAACAAAATTAGAAATACGAAACATTGACTGAATTGTATTATTTCACTCAGTGCATTATGCATCATTAACATCACATACCAAACAAAGCCGAAGAAAAGATTTTCATTGACTTTATTCAAGACTTGTATGCTTTTTGTTTTTTTTCTTTCATGACAGTACATTCTTTCTCTTTTTTTCATCAACACCAAACAGCGTGTATGTATCTATTCGCATCTCTTAGCATCTGCTCATGCAATGCTGAACCAAATCGACGTCACGAAAGCGTTATCTTTCTTTTCCACTCCATTCTGTTGACTACTTCTTTTTAGATAGATTCAAGGCCTTGTACTCTCGGGTAACTTCTTTGACGAACATTTTGTTGGCGCATTCTCTAGTGATCGCGAGTGTAGCTTGTGACTTCCAATCTCGAATTAATCTTATTCACCCAAATGTATCATTGTGGTAATTTTAAAAATAGTATTGTATATAAAATTCAATCCGCGCGCCATGTTGCAATTATAGAATTATAATTAAATATTATTGAAGCAAAAAAGTACGGTTGTTAAATCGGCACACAGATACATTTTTGTTAATGCAGCTCGTGCTTCACAAAGATTCGGTCTGTTAATTGATAATGTACTCAAATTGAAGAGTACTTAAAAGCATTCCACAATTAATCGACTTGAACCAAGTGAGATGTGAATTAAAAATAAAAATTGTTCAATGGAAACGTGTATTAGTATTTAAATTTTCTAGTTGCATACAAAATTACAATCCTTATTAGCACATCATTTTTGGGAAAGGGTAGTGAAGTACGCGGTTAATTACAAGTATTTGCAGAATTTGATATGTAGTTTGAACGAGTGTTTATTCAGTGTTACTTAATATAATCATGTGATTTGAGTGAAAGTGATCCAAATCAAAAATGAAACAAAATTAAAACAAAAAAACGGTAATAACTTCCACCACATTACAAGCTATAATCAATCACGTTTATTGTGCAAACTTCAACATTTGGATAAAACTTTAAATTTTTTTGCGTAAGTTAGAATTTTAATGAAATAGCATAGTGAACGTAATCCAGGCTGTTGGACATTGTTTATATTTGTAACATTGTAATCCAACGAATCTAGAAAACGTTTGATTAATTTTGTAAAATGAAGTCTTTTCACTACACAGACTATACACACAATTTCACTGATCGCCACAATTACGTGAAAGAAAATTAACAATGAATCCGTTTAATTTGTGTCTTAACATATTGCAAAAGAAAGTACCACAGAATCTGCTAACGAAGTATTCGGGTTCAATACCCGAATGAAAAGATCCAAGAATATATGTACATATGTATGTATGTTCATGTATATGTATACGAAGAAGACACTAACAACGTACATAACTATAAAATATTCGAAAAATCATCATTCAAGCTAAAATGGCATGGCTCGTCAATTTAATGTGGTTTCTGAAGACTCTAAGCCCCAGCTTTATACTGTCTAATACGTATGCTAAGTTCTTATAGTGAACTCATGACTATATGACCAATTCAGCTTTCAAGTCAATCGTCCAGGACTTTTACTTTTAATTTCACACCTACTTTTTTATACCCTAGTGCATTTGAATAAAATATACGAATAAAATAAAGCACATGTGTTTGTTGACATATAAAGACTTTGTAAGGTGAATCGTATTTATTGACATAAAGTGGTGTATCATGGTGGAAGGAATATAAGGTGGGCTGAACAGTTCTATTGAGACCCTGCGTGACGTCATCGGGGAATTTTTATGTCAACAGAAACTTAAAGCCGGAAACAATCATTTTTCACACACTAAAAAACAAAAAACGGATTCTTTTTAACATTTCAACTACTCATCATGGTTTCTGCAAACTTTTACAGCACGATGAATTTAGTCATTCCATCTTACATCGATTTGGATATAATTCCTGTTTTTCATTCTTAATTTTTTAATATACGAAATTGAATTGTGATGCTAGCTTAAGAAATACATCTGTTCTGTGTCAAAAACAGACCCTGAGTGACGTCACAAAACAAAAAGATGGCGGTTTTGACAAGCTGTCCAGTACACATTATAGTCCTTTCACCATGGTGGTGTATGATGACTGAAGACTAAAAGTGATGAATTTTTGACTTTCGAATAGTAGAAATAATATGATTACTCAAAACACTGTGCTGTTGAAACCACAGAAATATAGTACAAATCAAAATCTGCAACATCAAAGAACGTAGAGTCAAAAGGCTATGCCACTTTTGCCACTATAGCCGAATTCGAATATGAACTATATTCCGCACTGAGTAATGCGAAAAAAGAATAGTGCGGCTTCGTATGGTTTTTCGATGTATTTGCTATCATTGGCAGTGTAGAGTGCCAATTCCTTTTAAATATTCGGGAACGTCTTTGTTATTATTTATTCCTTTCAGTTTTTTTGGTTCGCTTTCGATAAAAATGTGCATTCACATTCATAGTATTTAAGTTTCCTTGCATACCATTGAATACAATACATATTATAAATGTATTTTATTTGTCCGAAACATTAATATTGAACATAAAAACGACGGCAATTTAGGTGTCGCGAGAAAACCCTTCGATTCCACTACAATTATAGTGGACCCGCGGTTGTCCGACTTTTTCAGTCCAGATGTTTTATTCATATGTATGTATACACCCAACGCAGTAGTTTCTCACTACATATCAAATTTAATTCTATTCTGTACTCACGCACTTAGTGATTCGTAGGAACCCTACATATTTTTATAGATAACAATTATTATACTGGAGAATTAGGGCATCCTCTGCCACATTTGGTTTGATATATGGCAGCTATCAAGCTGAACAGCGATTAGTGGCCAGAATGGCGTGTGATGGAAACTTTGATTCCATTAATTTTAGTGACGGCTCTAGTCTATTAGTTTTTTTCATTGGCAGGACAGGCATTATTAAATATTGTTTACGAAACGAAACAGCGTTTAATCTGTCTAATTCAGTTCCGCAAATAGCCACAATCCATAACGTTCTTAAATCCAACATAATCAATTTATTAAATTCAACCTGATTTATGCGCCAGAATAAATGAGAGAAGCCGATGAAAGATAGGAAACGTTAAATGAAATACTCTTTAATTTATTCTCGTTGGGTGTATATAATTTGCTGCAAAATAAATAAAATTGATAATTCAAATATACAAGGGACCATTGAAGGAAACCCGTCAAAAAATTGTAGTAAACGTAGGTCTCAGGAACTGATTTCGCCACATAGTGCAAGGGAATTCGAGATAGAATAAGAATTTAACCAAGTACTTAGTGTAAATTGCCATTTATAGCACCACACTGTCGACGTAAACATCAATTCCTCACATAATCTGTTCCAAAATAAACTAAAAGCATTTATAAGTCAACGTACTAAATTGACAAAACTCCAAAGCCTCAATCAGCGTTATTTCATCGCAATTGTCTCACAAGTGCATAAATACGCGACACTTATTTGCGACTGGATTTTTGCTGATGCTTAGTGATAGCGTGCTCATCGGGTTGTGACTGATTAGTTCATTAGTAGATAGTAGATAGTCGTTTGCCTTCAGGGTAATACTGAAACTTGAATCTCTATTTCAATGGGCGAAATGTTTGCTTGCCATAAGGTGGCCCCTGTTTACACTGATATTAATAAATATGTATAAATAAATATATATGTGTGTAACTTATTAAACAATCTCAACAAAAGTGAAAACTATATGAACCCCAAAAACTCAAGCCAATATGATACAGAAATAGGAACACAACAACAGAGTTTCGGAGCAAAGAAATTCAAATTTATAAATGATGACAAATGATATGTTATATCCGAAAAGATTTTTCTCTGAGCAATGAACTTTATGGGACCTGTCATCGCGGCAGATACGAATCTTGACATTAACATTTTAATCCCTAAATGACATCTATACTATTAGAAAGCAACAACTTTCATTCTTTGAAATTATTATTTTTTTACGGTTTTCGCTACCTAATGCACTGTTCCACGTCAGGAGAGACAAATAATATTTTTTTTCTTTACAGCACAAATGACGAACAAGTTTTAAAATCATGTGCTGCATTATTTTACGTTCAAATGGTACACCAAGCGTATCCGTAATTGCGGTTAAAACCAGCAAGAAATTATAAATCGGAAAATAGACAAGAAGACGGTAAAATGAAAGAGCAGTGTAATACAATTTGTAACTAAAGACAAATCCATTGTAACTTTTCCGAATATCAAGACCAGAGGAACATTAAACACTTTTAGACCAGGTTTACTCTTCGGTGCATACAATTATTTTGACAATTTTGTGATAGTAAAAATTAATCAGATTAACCCCATCGGTTCGACTTTAACTATGTACATGTATTTCTAGGTAGTGCAATGACTGAAAATCAATACTTGGGTTTACGTGCAAAAATGCAATGTTAGTATATTGTCTGAAAAAATCTGTTCTGGAATTATTTTCAGACTAAATCTAAAATGTACTCTTTGGTGTGATGAAGTAAGCTTGATGATGATTGAAAGCGTGCGAAAAGGTAAACCATTTTTATCAATCACCGATTTTTCCCTTTGAAGTCTAAAAGATTTAACAAAATTAATTCTAGTACATATCATTCGAAATGAGTTCAATAAAACGCTTTGATAAAATATGCTTGGATACCTACTATGACTATAGGGCAGTCGTTAGGTTATGTTAAATTACGCTAGGTTATGTGTGTGGGTAGACGCGCAAGCCACGTCTTTCTTAGATCCTGATGGTCCCACCCATTGTGTTTTTGTGGTACTTCAGATTAGCGCTCCAACCGCCATCCGTAGCAACTTTTTGTCGCATTGTAGGAGTTTGTCGGCTTTTGCACTGTAGACTAGAACATCCGAGTGGTCTCACAGGTGGTTAGAGATTTTCACTTTTAATTAGTTTCCTCTAAGATAGTATAATGAAATTTCTTCTTCACATCCGCGGATGTGTTTTGATGCATAGAATTGCCTGAGTTAATCCGCTGCCTCATTGTCGACTATGTCCCTATGACATGGGACGCATCATAGAGTAAACTAGTGCTTAATAATTCAAAGAAAATGTGCGCGCCTGTGCATTTAATCATCTCCGATCCGTCCGTATCGTCGAGAAATAACAGCGGAAGTGTACTTCGAAATCAAAGCCATGTGGCAGTCGTTAGTTCACTTTCTTTAAATAACCTCGATAAAAGCTTCCGATAAGAATCGGAGTTAAGTTGAAAACCATCGGTGTGGCTAGTAACATCTTTAATTTCATTCATTTGGATTAAGACACGAGAAAAACAAGAACATATGGCATAAATACTAGGTGAGCATGAAACCTACTACGACTATAGGACAATGCCATAGACGAATCTATGTTTAGAGTGAAACAAGGAAAGACATATAGTCGGAACATAATATCACTCTCCTTCCATCAGATCTTATCAGAGTCTGCTATCTGAAACTAAAACTATAAAAAACTAAAACTGCTTAAAGCTAAATATTACCAAATGCCGACCAAAAACATCAGCACATTCAACAATTGGTTTTGTAATCCATTATCCAGTCATAGAATACGCCTAATATGCCATCTGCAACAACCGATGGTGTTAGGCGTGCTGTGCTATTATCCTCCAATGACTGGTAGCGCCGATTTTGAACGACGAAAGTTCGAGATTCGATCTTCCTGTTGAATCGAATAATATCTTATTTGGATAATTGATGTCTAAAGGCTCTATATACCCGACGATCGACGGTTGCCTTCCGGACGACGTCCTCATCTTTGATATTTGCGGACTAACCTCAAACCTGGTCCTATGCCAGTAAACGATCTCTGTGAATGTTCAGGTCAAGTTGATATCCAGCATCGTTGCGGCCCTCTGCATAGCGTCTACACCAACCGCTGTGAGGTGAACTGTATATAATTTTCTCGTATTGTCTTCTGACTTCAGCAAAAAACCGCAGATCGCCCCACTAGTCAAAGAACAATAGCACGCACAACATGAATAGTGACTATAGAAGTTAGGTAATACCACAACTACATATATTGTAATTAAACAATTGTTTACTGTAACTACTTTCTTAAATTTAATGAACTAAGTTTTTTATTACGTCAATTAGCGTCATATAATTACACACTTAATCATTCACATATACGTTCATAGTTAGGGGAATATCAAACATTAATTGCCGTTCTCGTAGCACTCTAGGAGCATCATTTTTGAAATACTCTTGCATATAGGGATACTTTCTTCGATACTCGAACTGCACAGCTTACAATCAACGAACGAAGACAAACACTGAAATAAATTATACCAGTGCATGGACATCAAGTTATCGAAGCGATTAAACTTAAATTCAATATTAAGCCAACAGTGTTCACAGGAGAAATGTGAATGGGTAGTCGATACAAAAGGAAATGTTACGTCTGCTTATACCTGAGTAAATAAAATGCTATACAAACAACACCACGTTAAGGTGAAAGTAAAAATATATAAAGTTCAAAATACCTCAGCTTAATTTGACACATATTTTCCTCTTTAGAGATAAATCATTTTGAGCCACACACCTATGTGTGTACAAAATAGCATAGAATAGAAGAATAATTAATCGGCTTAAAGTTGAAATCGATTGTTTCAATATATATGTATATATGAGCTAGTGCAGAGGTATTGTATTCGCATTCAGATTCGTTTTACTTAAATGCTGTGTCTGTTCGTCTTTTAAACGTGACTTAAAGATTCGTTGGGAATCACTATTGGAGCCCAATGATTGATAGTTCATGTTTCGTATAATTGGTAAAAAGTAAAACCAATTTCTCTTCTCTCCCATGAATTGCAGAAAGGGCGACGAATGCCAAGGCCATGCGCGGTCTGTTGTGTCCCACAAATGAAATCATTTGTTTGTGCATCTTACTTAGTTTCTGTACAGATTGTAAGATAATGACGACTCAAATTAGAGAAACTGACTTGAGGAAGTGTCTATTTTTCAGTGCTGTAATTTGGGTAAGTCAGTTGGGAAAGAGATGTACATAAATATGTATGTATGTTAGTGTATCAGTTTTTCAGACATAATTAACTTTTCTTGATGATGGTCTCCTCGTTTCTTCATCATCTCTTAGTGGGAGAAAGCTAACTGTTTTTTTTTTGTTTTGTTTGGTTTATCATTACCCATATTTTGAAATATATTGGGTAAGGTTATGTTAACATAGTCAACAAAATCATTGTTTGTGTTAATTTAATGAACTTTCTTCGGAGTCAAAAGTCAGTCAACAGAATTAGAACAGTCCCAAAAGGTAGGTTTGGTAATTATACGTTAAAAGAACAAACTCTGATTTGAATTCAAAGAGGAAAATTCAAATGATTAGTTAATATTGGTTGGTCAAGGATGTATTTAACTTACACAATCTACTTACACTCCCAATGTTTTATTGCTCAACTTGAGAGATGGATAATTAGATAATATAGCTTCTACCAAGACTCTTATTTTTTATTTTTAGTTACTTTGTTTTGAAGGGAGCTTAGAGAGCAGCCCTGCAAATAACAACGAGATACATTTGTCAGCTCTCAGAAGGGGACTCTTTAATCTCCCTCCCTAATCCTCTAGATAGTAATATCGATACCGAAGTCTAACAAAACTGATGGTGCGGACGGTGTACTCCATTAACTCTTTAAGGCAGCTGAAGATAATCTGGTAGGTCGCATCAATCTGTATGATATGTTCGGAGGAAAGAATGCTAAGTGAAATCTCAATTTAGGTTGCACGATCTACAAGAAAGGAGATCTATTGGACTGCGCCAACTATCGAGGGGTAGGTCTCCTTAACTTCTGTTGATTTGTATGCTCGTCTGAAACCATTTATCGGAAATAATCCGACATGTCATTATCAATATGGCTTCACAACAGGGAACAGGGACAATCCTACCTTCGAGTGTTTGCTGGATGACGATGGAGAATTCTCGCTATTCCATCAACTGCTTATCGTTCAGCTACTAGTATACGAGGTTGACATTGATGTAACGTGTCAATGAGACGGATCTAACACTGGGAAGAAAAAAAGTCTGGCGGTAGATGAGGGGAAAACGAAGTACAAATATGATGTCCTTATGAAGGGATATATAATATCCACGTCTTGAACAGAGCGTCACAATGCGTAGGTACAACTTTCAGGTAGTCTTCGACTACTTCGACTGCGAAATGAATATCATAATCATCATATTACCCAAATTTCATGACCGTAGGTGAAGTTTAGAACAAATACTGGATTTAGAACCGCTAACTTGGCTTTGACACCAAGCTCGGCTTTCCTGATTACAGATCTTCCAAGCTGTAATCCAGCTTGGACAATCCTACAGGAAAGTTCAGCATTACTCCCATTACTCGTGAAAAAGACCTCGAGATTCTTGAACTTTTCCACCTGCTTCAATGGGACTCCACTAACATGTAGAGTGCATTGAACAGGCGTTCTGGTTTCTAGCCTACTTAATCAATGTAGACTGAGTGAACGTTCTAGATGTAAATCTGGAAAAAAACAGCTGCAATTCTTCTATAGAGCATTAATCATGGCCTTTTCCCCACTAGTGCCGTGACAGATTTATGAAGTGGAATTTCTTTATCTTTATTTTTCTATGGTATTGTACAATGACAGATTCCTAGGCATAGCCGTCAAGGCATATTATAAACTCAATTTATTTAGTTTTTTTTTTATACAATTACCAGAATGAATACCGACAAGTTTGTCTGGAGCATATCTCGAAGAGACGATTAATGTCGCATAGATAGTTCAACGTTTTTGGATGACTGCCAACGATGAAATACTCCAAGCTGCCCTTGTACAGCAATTTGTATTTTTAAACACTTCTCCCCGCAAACCAAACAAGAATAACTTGGAAATAATGACACTACTTATTTAATATTTATTTATGTATAAAATCACATCTCTAATACCATATTAAAGATTCAAAAGAAAAATATTTGTTTTTCATTATTCATAACATTACATATATAATGACGACACGATGCTCGTAGCCCATAAAATGTCAAAGCATCCTGACGAATGTTTAATTTGTCACACAAATTGCATAAGAAATTTTAATGCAATGCTCTCCAAAAGTACCATGAAAACCATAACAATTAAACATCTTTTTCTACTTTGGATGAATACTTTTCAAAACAGTACTTTTTGACTGACATTGATCGAATAAATATGAATGTAATAACGTCCATGTATAATTTCTATTTATAATAATTTTAAATTAATACAAATGAATTCCTTGTTTGTGAAATAATTTCACCAAATGAGGTTATCCTCTTTATACAGGGTCAGCCAAAACAGGTGTTATTTCAACGCTCAACTGTTGTTACGACTTTAATTTTTATAATTAAATTTCAACATGAAATAATGAACATTCAATACCAAAATGGTGAGTCGAGGATACATATCATAAAGTTCGTGCTGCTTTTGGTTCTTAGCGCTTTCTCACCCAATGAATTTATTTGATACATTTATTCAAATATCTCAGCCAAGGTATTGGTTTAAGACTTGTTCGTCCGTCAAAGTACATATATAGGGCCAGTTTATATAAGCGCTACGCTGATAGGTTGCTGCAAGTTAAAGAACCAGATCAAGATTTTGAAAAGCTGAGCAAATAGTGAGACAATCAGGGACATATCCACATGTGCAAGTTTGGGGCGGTGTGTGAACCAGCGAATATATAATATCGTCAATAAATGGAACGGAGCGTTAACGAACGATATATTTTCAGCAGGATAACCACACATGTCAGACAATCGTAAAAAGTGACACTAATGGATGACGAACTTCATGGATGTATTTCTTGAAAATGTCTGACTTCCGTTTAGTTTGTTATATTTGATGACATTCAATATTTTTTATTTGGGGCTATATTGAAAAGCATGCACCAACGGCTTGCTGATCCACGTCCGATAAATTCGAGCAATAATGCGAATAACGGTGCAAATACAATCATAAGAATGACTATTTGTAGATATATCATTGTACAGATATTGTATTGCATTACAAGCCTCCTGGGTTGTACTTAAGATTGAAATAAAAATATCACACCTTTTCATAAAAATGTTGAGTTTTTATATTGATTTCACATGACACCTTTTCTCGGATAACCTATTATTTATATGATTCATTTCTATTTGGAATGCCTAGTCAATGACTGGGTTTTCGTAAGATTCTACTTCAAATGCATAAAATTGCAATGAACTTAATAGAATATTTTGTATTTTCTAATGCCGATTATGGTTGAGCCTAAACATTAATCAACACTCAAACGACTGCATTTCAAAGTATCCATTCAGCTACAATATATTTAATTCTCATGGGTCACTTTCGACTTTTGCATCGCACTGTACTTAACTTGCGATATTTTAACGTCTTCGATATTCAATACCACACCAAATTTAGAATAATCATTTTCTGCTGCTTAAAGATGCACGTTAGAGTTACTGATCTCAGAGTTCAGTAAATATTGAAGATAGCCAACTGCTTTCACACTGCTGTCAGAATAACCGTGATGTAAGAATTTGAGAAATTCGCTTTGAACATAGTTCCTTAGTACAACTAAGATATCTGCATCATCCAGACTCATATCGAATTTTATCCATCCGTCTAAAATGAGCATGCTCCTTCTAGCGATCTCTTCGTATTGTTCGGGCTTACAATCGTCACCGTCATTTTCTTCATCATCTTTATCGGAGTCATCGTCGATCTCAACAATGTGATCCCTTCCGCACTGCAGCGCAATTATTACAGGCGCAATCAGTGTATTCATGCTAATGCTGTACATTTTGAATAGCTTGGATTTCTCGTAGAAAACAAGCCAATCGTATGGTAACTTAGTTGCGAACTCGTTCAATGATTTCTTTCCAGGGGGATTCAGCGAAGAGCTTCGCTGTAAAATCAATTGCTTGTCGGCACCGGACTTAATAATCATGCGCTTTCGATCTATGAGGGCAATATTGGGATAGAGACCAGCTACCATACACAAGCGAATTATGTTCCAATCGGAATTATTTGTCTTCTCTGTGGCAATCGAATACTTGCTTGAGATTAAATCGTAAAGCTGTCGCCTTGTAGCGCAAAATATCTCCATGCATGGCGCAGAGAGGAACAACTTATTGCAGAAATCTTGCTTTTTCCTTTTGTTGTTTCTTATAGCCATATACGAATCATACAAGACTAAAATTCCCATGTGATCGCTATAGTATTCACCTGATAATGACTTGCGCTGAAAGGATGCTTGCCCTTGTAAGGAGCGATCCGTTGGTAATATAAATGGATCCTTAACTGAATGAAATGCAACAATTGTTACAAGCGGATCAATGCATTTACAAAATATTCCGTATATTAATGCTTTACCCAGTTGGACGTCCACTGGTATTTCTACCAAATGTTTGCCCAGCTCAGTTATCTGTTCGTCGTCTGTAAACACCCCTATGATTTTGAGTTTTTTAACTGCGTTTTGTACAATAATGCTTGAAGGTGGATTTAATGCACGCGATAAGAAGGTTTGCACGTCCGATTGAGGGTCGAAGGATTTTGCATAAAGACAAATTTCGGTTAACGAAATGCGCATCATCTCTGGAATACAGTGCCTACTCATGAGCCTATACTTTTCTGTGGAATACAGTCGATAACAAACGCCATTTTGAGTTCGACCAGCCCGACCTGATCTCTGATTGGCATCGGCTTGAGAGATCCACATTGATCGAAGCTCAGATGACCCAGTCACAATGTCGTGTGACTTCATCTTAATCTTCCCAGAGTCGATGATAAAAGCAAGATCAGGAATTGTAATAGATGTCTGTCCGATGTTAGTAGATAAAATTATTTTTCGTGTCCTTTGAGGCTGCATAGCTAACCACTGGTCGTTTGACTCCATTTGACCATGAAGTATGAACATTTTATATGTTCCAGCAGGTAGTGTGCTCGTTATCAAATCTTTCTGAGCAACTATGTCGTTGTAACCAGGTAAGAAGACCATTATTGCTCCCGGATGCTTACTACGATACAGTCCCTCGAGCAAGGATATAATCAAATAATGATCAACCTCGTTTTCATCATGGAATTGTTGGTTATATGCCGAAAGAAGAATTTGTTTTTCTGAGAGTGCATCGTTGTTTTGTTGAGCGCAACCAAGCAATTGCAAGCAGATACCGTCTTCAAACGCAGCAGCATAAGTCAATGCTGACTTCCCTGAGAAATCGCGTATAGTAGTGTTCGCATTGAGCTGCATGAATCTTGTCACATATTGCGGTATATTGCATTCAGCGGCAGTGATGAGAGCAGTTTTCCCATTCTTCGAATGACGCAAGTCAATGGAAACCCCTTCGTTCTCAATATAATACTGAAGCTGGTCGAAATATTCAATTGTGTTATCAAGTCTCAGATGAGACTCAATTATTTCGTCCACAATCGCATCAAATATGCCTTGCGTATGCTCGTCAGCTTGAACTATTTTTGCTGGGGTAAATACCTCAGCTGGTGATAGACGCAAATACTTTTCCATGAGTGATGTACGGTAGCCAGTATAAAATAAAATGTCTTCCAAATGATATATCTTAACGTCGTATCCTTGTCCAGGCACATTTACAATTGGACAGCCGTTGAAATAACTCGAAAGCAGTTGGATGTCCATCGTTGCAGACATTAGTATGACTTTGAGGTTTTTATTGTACTTCAATTCTTCCTTAACTGCAATCAGAATGAAATCGGTATCCTTGTCGCGCTCGTGTATTTCATCAATTATCAAATGAGTAATTTTTTGAAAGAAATCTTGCTTATCAGCCATTAAAGAACGCAAAACACAGCCACTGGTTGTATAAATTAGATTCGTAGTTTTCCGCATTCGACCTAGAAATTAAAATAAACTAATTAAAAACGATGAAGGGTACTTTACGGATTTTGAAATAAATGTAACTTTAAATGTATGTATATGTTTGCTCTCGTATAACAAATCAACGGAGAAAACAGAAGGTGCAACAAATAATAAAAATACAACAACAAAGAACCCCTACATAAGGATAAGGCATGATGTTCTAATGTGATCCCAGAATCAACGAGTAACCCTCTGAAACTAGGAAGTTAAGATTCGCATGTCAACCCTGTTGATGTAACTTTATTAGGTCACTGAACTACGAGCGGCCCATAGCTAATGTTATCATTTATCCATTTCGAGGGTAAGTAGCAATTTTATTTGCGCACGTGACATACTTTGGTCCATCGGACAGCCGCCATTCTACATGGCGTATACTTTAGCTATTTGTGCCTATATTATTTTGCCTTATTCCGCCTCCGAATGCGTCAAATAATTTTTCAACGGTTGCTAGGACATTTCTTCAAACTTCAACTTCCTCAAAGGGATTTTGGAAATGATGTCGATTAAAGGATCATCATTATTCATACCAAACATCCAATCTAAAGTCTTCCTTCTTCAAAAATAGTAGAAAAAGGTCACAGAAATGACCTTCGAAAGCGAAAGGGTAAACATGCAAATATACAAATAAAACGCTTAGAATTTAATATAACTTCGAAGCAGAAGTGACCTGCACCTTTTGGTATAAAGGACAACAATATCCGTGGACAAGATGTTGTTCTACATGGAGAGATTATAATTGTATCAAGGTTACTCCAAAGATTCAATGCAACAAATTCAAGAACATTTGAAACATTTGAAACATACAGTATAGATATCTGGAACATTCACAGCAGGATCGCGAAGTATACATTTATGTAGTAAAATATATTAAATCTAGCTTGTTAACTTTTATTAATGCACATACTGATGAACCTCTGAAATAACCCTAGACCCACAACAACGATAACGAGCAAATATTCCAAGGCTTGGTTTATTTGACAGTTAAACAATATTATATATTTGGAAACTCACTTTCTAAACGGATTTGATATCCAACAGATTCTCCGATGGGCTCACCACGCTCCTCGGCGACCCGATTAGCAACGGTTACAGTTGCTATACGCCTAGGCTGGGTACAAATAACGCGGCATGGTTTGTTTAACCTTGTATATTCCTCAAGAATATACTGAGGAACCTGCGTTGTCTTTCCTGACCCAGTCTCTCCGCTGATGATGAGAACCTTTAAAAGATGTGCAATAAATTGATACGAATTCTTTTTCCTAAAGGCAATATAAGCCAACATACAGAATTTTGGCGTAGCAGTTCGTTGATCGTATTTTGGTACATGAATATGGGCAACTCAGCTCTATCCTTTTGCAACTGGGAATTTAGTCGATTGGGCCGTGGACGTACCAGACGTGAGCATAGTGCCATCATTTCATTGCGAATTTTGTTCTTCCTTCGCATACCACTCTTGTCACATGTGGTATTCTGTAAATTTGTAACTTCTTTCAACTCATTAAGTACGGCCGCACTGAAATATTCTCTCGTTTTATCCGCCAACTCCAGTATTCTTGTGTCTTGTAAGTTTTTCAACTTCTTTGGCAATGTGATGTGTAACTCCCGACTTTTCTTGTCGCCGTAGCTTTTCGACCTGAGACCAATGGATGCCGCATATTTATGTAGAAATTTTCGCTGATCATTCGGCAAACCGGATAGTACTAAAGTTTCTGTTTCACCATAATCAAGGAAATGGGTAATTTTTCCCTTTAGTTCTCGTTGCAAATCACGGGGTAGTTTTTCTTGGGGCTTAAATTGCCTGTTAGCCATTTGTGGTGTGAGCACAAACAATACGCTATTTTGCCGTGTAAATATACCCGAAAAAGGGATTTCACGAAACCCGCACAGTAAACTTGGACAACTTATAATAATAATATAAGCTACCGATAGTGAAAATCAAGTTTGTAAGCGATTTATTTTATATAAATCACAAGAACAATTTTTTTTCATAAAATATACATTCAGTATTTGTTTCGTATGGCGCTGTCATTACTTTACTTGACACATATGGAAGTTATGTTTTCATCTCTTTCGCTGAGAAAGCGTTCAGAGCCAACCGATAGAGCACATTTCAGAGTAAAAGAAATCGTCCACCACAGAAACTTAAAAAAAAAGTATTATGATTTATTCGTCATTAAAATATAACATAAAACTTGTACGTCATGTAGTAAAATCATTGGATAAAACTGTTATTAACATTTTCGCATTTCTAATACACTGAGTTGATTATTATTCTTTGTGAAGACATATGGAATACATCAAAATTACAGCTTTTACACTTTTCGAAAATTTAAAGATTTGTTTCTATCTGTTTAAATTATAATAATAATATTATATGATAATAAACAAATTATAAAATGATCTAATGTGTTGTGCCTTATAGTAGGCATTAAGGCATATGGAACAAATTATTAACGTTTTCACAAAATCTTCACCGTTTATAAACAAATGGCATGCAGTGTGTAATTCCACTCGATATCTTTAAGTGAAGATATAAGGAATGCAATTGTGAACAAATGACGATACTGGGAGGAAGCATTGGAAGATCCAGCGTTGAAAACAACTGGCACATTGTTGGCTATCTCAAGCGTTGGCATGCCCATAGACACACGAGATAGCTATTACCCTTACCATCAATACTACCATATCCATCCGGTGATTTGGAGGAATATAACGAAGGTAAGATCTCGACAAAATGTATTAGCCCATTTGTCCGATCGAATTCTTGTTTTTACTTACTGTATGTTGATCAACTAATATGATTCTAACTAAAGTACGAAGTAGTTTCTATAGACAGACTGTCCACTGACTAAAGTAAAAACGGATTATACGATATATTCAACGACGTGATTGATATTAATCGTCCTAACTAGGGCAACGGAAGCAGTAATACGTATGGTCAGATAAAATGCCCCTTCCCTACACGACTAAAATCCCTCTCAAACTTTATATTGAATGTGTGATTACCACAGGAATGAAAACAAATTAAGTAAAAAATTATTTTTTTTTTATTTATTACTTCTCATTTACTTAATAATTCACAAACTTTAATCAGATTCTTCATCACTTTCGAAAGAATCTTCCTCATCAGTGTGCAACAGTTCATCTGAATCATACTCGCTATCATTTCCTAATTGCAGCTCTTCAATCTTCTTGAGCAGAGTGTCCCGAGAGTGAGGTATTCTCCGTGGTGGCAACTTAGGAACATCCGCCTCTTCACCATCGCCTTCATTTTCAATGCTTTCCTCTTCTTTCGCAGGCTCCTCCGCCTTTCCCTTTTTCATGTACCGAAGAAAGGCTCGACGCTTCCTCTCGGGGAATGATTTGATTAATCTATCCATCTCCACCTTAAGTTTCATTTCCTCTTCTGGGGAAGGCTCTGGAGGCTCAATGTCAACCTCGTCGGCCTTCTTCAAACATTTTGCACAAACCTTCTGCTCCAGAGCACAGCCACGACAGAGTACGTGATATGCTTTGCGGATATTCCTTAGCTGACATTTAACGCATGTCTTCGCTTGACTTAATGGCTTGTACTTTTTATATTTAATCTTCCATTCGATCACCAGTTTACATTTCTGACACACTTCAGAAATGTGCAATGAATTCAATTTCTTCTGTTGTGGGGTCTTGTCGTGCAAATCATTCTTAAAAACATGACGATTTTTGTATTTTTGCGCACGTGTTCGTTCCCAGTTGCCTCTTTGTGTACTCATGTTGAATAGTTTTTCTGTTCGAGTATATAAATTTATAATTAGAACAACAATGTGTTCTTATTACATTAGATTTAAAATAAACACTGATTATATGTGAATTGATACTACACGTTCATTTATTGAAATAAACAAACTAAATAACCTCAATCGCTTGTGTCAAAATAAAAATGACAATCAATTCGTAGACACTGTGCTCAGTGGGTCTCATTCTATGTGGAACATGAGCGTGGGTTTGTGTATATGATAAATGTCGGTATGTTTGACTTGCTAATTTTTTTGTAAATCGATGTTTTTATGTTCTGTTAAATAAACGGCTATTCATATAAATGACTGCGAACTTCGCAATCACTGACACTGTCACAGACCTAGTGACACTTCATTAATATGGAGTTTTCCCATTCACAGAGAAGACTATGAAAACTGACACTTAATCATTTTTTGTCGTGAATTTGTGGATCGCGTTTGCCTCTTTGTGTATTTCGACAGTTCGCAAATACAATGATAGATTCGCGGAGAAACAATTTAAAATCGTTAATTAGGATAGTTAAACTATCTTTTGTTGAGATTTTTGTCCATATAAAACTCGATAATTCAATCTATAACTGTTTGATTATATTTGATGGAAAATGATTGTTTCTGAGAGTTTAGATTTGGATTGAAAATCATTGCATAGTTCATGGTGCCCCCTTAGTATATGTGGTATATTGTGATGTGTTTAAATACGAAAAAAATATGAAAGACTGCAACAAATTCAAACTAAAAATTAACCATAGTCATTGTTGAATATCCGCGCTCTTTATCGGATTGTTAAGGGTCGTTCACATGAGCCACTATTAAGGATTTATTTGCTATTTAACAAACTCTACCTTCAATCTGCACAGTAAAATATTGAATCGGTAAATTCAAACAAATTGGAAATTTACACTGCCAGTTGCAGCCAAAATAATGTATAATTATTATTATTATACCAATTGATATCAAATTACTCTTTCAATTCCACAGAGCTGATTCATGTTCTTCTCCTCTTCGCCTCTGCAACTTCTGTAGAAGTCGTTGTGAAGAAGACCCGCCCTAGGGGCATGTGCTTATGGCACAGTGGGCCCTTTTGACGCCGATGAGTGTCGTTACCTACTTAATCTGAGTAGACAGAGTAAACGTTTTAAGTCAAATGTCGAATTTGTTTTGCTATGCAGTACGACGTGGTACCTTTCGATCAGCCGATTGGTTGACTTGATTTCTTGTAGTGAGAAACATGTCTGGAAGGGTGCCACAAGGAAACAACTAGGTGTCGAGTTCATCGCCACTGCAATTGCGGGATATATCGCAGTGTAGAAAAATTAGTCAGCAATTAAGAGAGATCTTTGAGAAAGATAAAGTTGTCCAGAGCTTAATCACAACGTATCTAACTGTTTACGAATTAAGAGAAGTATTTAAAAGCATTCAATGCTATCCGCCATACTGTGACATCATAAATTAGTATTGACCTATCGAAGTGAGTTGCCATTCAATTGTCTTTTTGCAGCACTAAAGCGCCATGAATGCCTTGCTGACTCACTTAGGAATGCTGGACCTTAACATTTAGGATAGGATAGGAATGTGGGTAGACGTGCGGAAGCACGTCTCACTTAGGTCCGTGTGGACCCAGAGGGGTGTTGCCCAGAGGGAGAAATGTTCCTCCTTGTACCCTTATCGCATTCATCGAGACGTTGTATTCGTTGTTGACCTCTCTTCGTCCAGCCAGCCCGACATCCTAATGAACCTGAAAAAGTTATATAGTCGGATGTTATGGATTTCTTGCAGGTCATGGAAGAAGAATTCTCTCATAGTCCTGTATCGCAGTTGGCTAGCTCCTCTCTTTCTTCCACATCGCCGCATAATCTGCATATGTAGTCAATGGATAGTCCCATTTTTGTTTCATGGTACTTCAGACGATTATGTTCCTTTAGAGCTTCGACCACCATCTTCAGTAGGCTTTTGCCACACTGAAGGAGTTTGTCGGTTTTAGTTATATTTTTATCGGGCCATAGCACCTTAGTAGTCTTACAGGTGGTTAGGTTAAACCACATTTTTCTTGCTAATTCTAGAATTTTATCATCCACCTTCTTCCAGACATCTGCTAGTGGTGGTTGAATCCATTTTCTATCGCCGAAATTGCTTTAAAGTCCGCATGACTGTCAATTAAAATGGTAATATCAGCCGGTGGTATTTCCAACATTGTTATCATTCTGGCCGCTTCTTTGACTACCAGGACCTCCGCTTGGAAAACACTGCCATATTCAGGAATCCTGATAGAACAGTGCATGTTTAACAATTCGGAGAAAATGTCCGCACCTGAGCCTGTTTGCATCTTCGATCCATCAGTATATACTTGGATGCTCGAATTATTGATGGATTCTTTTGTGATCTCCTCTTCCCTCGTCGGGAAATAGCATCTGAAGGGTATTTATAGGCCCGCGGTCGGGGTAGTGGAGATAGCGCCTGTAACTCCAAGACATGCTAGTCTCTGTATTATAGTAAGCAGCCTGAGGTTGGTGGATTTCAGGGGCCTGCCACCATACCACGCTGACGTATGTCAGGATTGGCCTTACAATCGATGTGTACATCCACAGAATTGTCTTGGGGTTCGGATCTCACTTTTTGCCGAATATCCTGTTGCTTAGGTATAGGGCACAAGCTGCCTTCTTGACTCTTTCCATTAAGTTGAGTTTCCAGTTTAGTTTCCTGTCTAGGATAATCCCTAGGTATTTTGCGCTATCCGCCAATTTGAGGGTTGTGCCTTCAATTGTTGGAGGGTTAAAGCGTGGAATGACTCTTTTGTTGGTGAATAGTACCAACTCATTTTTTGAGGGTTGATTCCTAGACCGCAGGATTTCGCATATATTAGGAGGGCTCCCATTGCATTCTCAATTAGCTCGCTAAGAGTCGGGAGAAATTTACCGCGAGCTATAATCAGCACGTCGTCAGCGTAGGCAATTGCTCTGGTTCCCGTTAGTCTGAGATCTTCTAGTACTTCATTTATTACATGGAAGAGGGGATATAACCCCCCCTTGAGGAGTTCCTCTTGCAGCTGCAACTTTAATTGAGGAGTCTCCTAAGATATCATTAATAATTCTCTTGCTGAGCAGACGTACTGTCACTGTAGTAAGTGATTGCTCAACTTTGGCTTTTTCAAGGGCGGACTTAATTGCCGTGGTGTACATTATTGAAGGCCCCCTCTATGTCTAGGAAAGCAGCAAGTGCGTATTCCTTGACATTCAGGGACGTTTCATCATATACGCATGCTGTGCCCTAGAGATGGTGTTTTGCGGGAAGCTACTGCGAATGTAGATATTGAAGAGCTTTTTAAACGAAGGAAGTGAGGCTTATAGGTCTGTAGTCCTTCGCCGTGTAGTGGCTGATCTTGCGGCTTCGGGTATGAAAACTACTTTAACTTCTCTCTATGCAGCCGGAATATAACCATAGACGAGGCTGCTGTGGAATAGTTTTTCCAGTTTAGGAGTAATAATATCTTTTGTCGTTTGCAGAATGATGGGAATAATTCCATCAACTTCCGGTGATTTATACGAATCGATGGCCCATTTACCTTCACTGTCTTTGATGTAACCCGGAATCGTGGGGCTTTTTGAAAGGAGCTTCATTAGTCCGTTTCCGAGGTTTTTGCAATGTCATTGCAGAAGGATCGCCAGGAGTCTCTTTCGGCTATAGCCACAGCTTTTTTGAAGTTCTGGCACTAGCTGACCTGGAGGCTTTAGCTGGGTTGAATAGAGTTCTTGATTTCCTCCTTAAAGCTAGGCGGTCAATACACCACCATGAGGGGGATTTCTTATTTGTTGAGGTCCGTAGAGGACAATCTTTCTCATTAATCATTAATTCACACTTAAATCTACCCCAGTCTGTGTTTTTGGGGTTTCTAAATTTGCTGGGCTTTGGGCTTACAGTGATCACCGTAAAGGTTATGATTCTATGATCTGAGAACGATGGGGATCCTGACACTTTCCAGCGGTTAACTGATAGAGTGTTGGTCAATAACTTCTTGCCTATTGCTGGTCACGAAGGTGGTTTCGCCACCAATATTCCCGATGATAAGGTTGTTGGTAAGGATGAAATCAAAAACGATCGTTACCTCTGTCGTTTGAGTCCGAGCTACCCCATACAGTGTGATGAGAGTTTGTATCACAGCCTAAGATAAGGTCCCATCTTTCTTTCTTGGCTTTACTGACAAGTTTCCTTGTATTTTCGCATGGGGGATTATTCGCTCGTATGGCATATAAGTCGATGCCATCAGCAGCGGGGAGTCATTTTGGCGCTCGATTTTGACCGTGGTTTGGTCTTTGTCACTGAAAGTGGGTAGGAGGAATAGGTTAATTTCTTTCCTAGCTACAATGCAATTTGTAAGTTGTGTAAGTTGATTTGTACCACTTTCATGGCGGCCAGGAGGTTATTTTCTGTTCTTGCTGCATGTTGTTAGGATTCGCAGTTTACAGCAGGTAATACCCACTCTGACTTTGAAGTCCTGAAGAATGTCCACGTCCATGCCGTTCTCGGTGTGTTCACCCATCTCTATAATTTCCCAGTCCTGACATTGATCTGGGTTGAGATGTTGTAGGCTGCGCTCTATCCAGTCCTTAGGGACATATGGTCTCTGGTAGTGGATGCGGCCTTTGGGTCTGGTAATATTAAGGATTGCCCCTTTATCTATAACACGTAGGTCGGCGTTTGGCCATCAAGTATCCGTCTTGGCAATGTGCTGTTCAATCCAATCAAGGGTTTCCTTAGTGTCGCACTGAAGGAGTTTGTAACCCTTGAGGGTAGTCAGCTGTCCGAAGAGGGGGATGATTTTCTCCTTCTTCAGAATGGCGTCATTCACACCACTCACGATTCTCAGCTCGTTGAGTTTCCATTGGTCGTCCGAGAGCTTACGCTCTTGGATATTTTGGTCTTTTTGACCTTTTTGAGTCTGGCTCTGAGGTAAGCGGCTAGCGACTCGTCGTGACGACCCCGTTTTGAGGACTCTTGACTTGCTGCAGAGGCTTGGACATTTCCTGCGCCAGTCGTCTGTTTACCGACTACAACCTTGGCTAAGGTAAGAGGGAGGTATCTGCTCTTCCTTTCCAATGAGTTATCCGTTCCTCTTTTTGGGGATGCCACTCCTACTGGGCGCCTTTTAGTTTTGGCGCTAGCCTGCCCAGCGCAGCCTGGGGTTGGTTCTTTTCAAGACCACAAATACATATCAAAAAGAGATTTTTACGAATTTAGTTTATGTATTTTTGGTTTACATAACACAAAACATGCTCATGGGAACTTGTATGATAAGAAGTAGCAATAAAATGAACGATTCTCAGCACCTATTTATTACTTCCGATATGAGGATGATTTTGTGTGACTTGCAAATTAGCTGTGCGAGCAGCTAAAGAGCAGTCTTGGAAGGAGTTCGGCGAGAAAGCGACCTTAGATCTGCGAAAAAGGTGTTCTGGCAAACCATTCGCCGACTCAGAGGAAGGAAATTCAACATCATCGAAGGAGTCAAATCCAAAGATGGGGTGTTGCTTTCCAATGAGGCGGACATCTTGGGCAGATGGAGCGAGCACTTTTCGGAGCTGCTCAATCCCGAACAGGGCACTGAGGATGACAGACCCGTAGTCTTGAGTGTGGCGGAGTATAGTCCTACGGTGGAGGAAGTCATTTTGGCGATTGAATCGCTAAAAATTGGCAAATCCGCCGATGTGGATGAAATCCGGCCAGAAATGCTTAAAGCAATGGGTAAAGAGGGAGTTTTATGGCTCTCTCGTGTCATTAAAGTGGCCTGGGAACGCGGTGAGACACCTGGCGATTGGCAAACTGGGATGATTGTTCCACTTTTCAAGAAGGGGGACAAAAGAGATTGCTCCAACTACAGGGGCATATCTCTTTTAAGTATCCCCGGGAAAGTCTATGCTAAGGTGTTGGAAGCGCGTTCTAGAGCTATGGTCGAGCCCAGGATGGGGAATGAACAGTGCGGCTTTCGTCCCGGCAGAAGTACAACCGACCAGCTTTTCACTCTAATAATGGTACTTGAGAGCGCTTGCGAGTATGCCAAACCCATCTACAGTTGTTTTGTAGATTTGGAAAAGGCATATGACCGAGTCCCTCGAGGTAAACTCTGGAGTGTCCTGCAGGAGTATGGGATTGATGGTCCTCTTCTGAGGGCCATTCAGTCTCTATACACAAACTGTAGCAGCTGTGTTCGGGTAAACGGTGCTAAATCAATACCTTTCACCGTGGGCGTTGGACTTCGCCAAGGGTGTGTCTTGTCACCTCTCATTTTCATTGTATATATGGACTGGATGTTGCAGCGCAGCCGAGGTGAGGAATGTTTCACATTGGGAGAGTTGAGGGTAAGTCATCTTCTTTTTGCAGATGACTTGGTTATCCTCATATCCTCCCAGACGGAACTCCAACGCGCACTCGATAGGTTTGTGGCCATATGTACTGATGCTGGAATGAGGGTTAACGTGGACAAATCCGAGGTTATGGTCATTTCCAGAACACCTGTTCAATGCACTCTGCATGATAGTGGAGCCCCATTGAAGCAGGTGGAGAAGTTTAAGTATCTCGGGGTCTTTTTCACGAGTGATGGAAGGAGTAATGCTGAGCTTTCCTGTAGGATTGGTCAAGCTGGGTCAGTTTTGACACAGCTTGGTAGTTCTGTAATCAGAAAGGCCGAGCTTGGTGTCAAAGCCCACTTAGCGGTTTGCAACTCAGTATTTGTTCCAACTCTCACCTATGGTCATGAAATTTGGGTAATGACCGAAAGAATAAGATCGCAAGTGCAAGCTGCTGAGATGAGATTTCTTCGTGCTGTTGTGGGAATTACTCGCCGGGATAGGGTGAGAAACACGGCAGTGCTCGAGGAACTCAACATTGAGCAGCTGCTTCTTCGAACGGAAAGGGCTATGCTTTCGGTGGTTTGGTCACGTGGCACGAATGTCACCATCATCACGACTTCCGAGCCGGACGTTGAATGCGATTCCATCAGGGTGGCGACAGCTTGGCAGACCCAGGACGAGGTGGTTGGACCAAGTCCAAAAACTCGCCGGGCTATGCTTGGGCATTGCTCCTGATGAATTAGAGTCGATGGCGGAGGATCGAGTTGCCTGGAGATCTCTCGTGCGTGGTTTACCCCAGCGACCCCTTTAGTGGATCATGCGGGTCGGAAGATGATGATGATGATGATCATGATGAGTATGGGGGAAGGAGATGTCACTCTGTACTCACCCCTGTATACAGTGAAGAGGGCTTTGATTAAAACCAGATTGCCTTAGGTATCCGAAGTTCACCGTTCGAAGACATACTAATGCAAAGCCATTCATTCCTAGGCACGGTTGGAATTGCGGGTTTTATAGAGTTGTTCCCCTCTATATCCGCTATATTTAGTTGACAGCAGGAGCACCTCGTGCAGGGTGTGACGGCGTCACGTATAGCGGTCTTGGAGGTTGCCCTCCCTGATTCACACAAAATTTCGCCCCCAGCTTAGCATTTTATATCTATTTTGTTTATATTTCCTGATAACAAGTACCATTTTCGTCTTCTGTGACCCAGGGTGCATGTAATGGTTCACGTATCAAGTCTGCATGCATCTGTGTTTCTAGATACATTTTATATGGGTGGCGCTACAGCCCGTAGAGGGCCAGGGCCTAGCTTCTCAGCAACCACTCGTGTTGCGCGTGCTATTGTTCTATCACGAGTGGAAGGGACCTACAGTTTTATGCCGACTCCGAACGGCCAAGTTTGAGAAGCATTTTCTAGACAGTTATACTCTTTGAGCATTGTTAGTGACTCGAAAGAGGTTGGGCCTTGAAAAGTATTTCTTGTCGTACCAGGAATCGAACCTAGACAAGTGCGTAGGAGTCGACGCACATACCCACAACGCCACCGGCCACCACCAGATACATTTTACAGATGTCATTATACCAACATCGCCCGCAAACAAATTACTTTGCATCTAATTTCTTCTAAAATTATAATATTAAAAGCAGTGCGTATTTTGCTAGGATAAATTCATAGGGAAATACATTGTCTGATTTGTCTACATTGTTAATTATTTCTAGTATATATAATACTTTACACCCTGTACTTTCCACATTACTTAGGTGAGTAAAACAGGGTGGAAAGTAATCTATAATCTATATTACGTGAGTAAATAACTCACTCTACTTTTACTCACGTTCTGATGTGATTGGAGATCCGTCTGTTCTTGATTTATCTTTAAACAAAAATGTCGCTAGTCACTAATCGCTTTGTTACGAATACGGTAATTTCAAAGATACGGCGGTCAGGAGTGGAATAAGAGGAATACTATTGCAGGAATTTAAATGTACAGCTCAGAGAAATGATGTTGATTCTGGTGTACGTAGATTTTTGGATCATGTCATATCCTTTGCGCTTGAAACATTCCAAAAGGTCGTTTGTCATTCGCTTTAGAAGTAATAAGATTAAGAAACATACAGAAGGAGCTGGGCAAGGTGCCATCAAACAATTTCTCGTGAAATACCAGATAATGTCCATCAGGGATTAGGAATCGTTTCTTCCGATCAAAATAAAATTGAGTACTTAGTAAGGCTATTTCTCAAAGGAATAAGCCGACATTGTACATCGTTAGTGGAGACGTTCGATGAATAAGCCTTTGCTCTGTCTGAGAAAAAAAATTGGGTGCAAGATAAACGTACTAGAACTGAGCGAATATTGAAAAGTCCTAGGTTCCGGATTTGGGGCCACCGCAACAAAGGACTTCCTTGTGTAATGTAGAGAAAAATTCTTTGATAACAATGAAAATACAATGGTCGTTTTCCATGACATAGAGGATGCTTTTAACAATGTCAAGTTCGAAGAAATAATCAGTACCCTAATCAGAAATATCCATTCCGAACTAAGACACCGCCGTATTACTAGGAGAGTTTTCTGAGGAAACCCGCAAGAAGATGTACTTTCCCCACTACTCTGGATACTGGTAGTCGACGAAATCCCTATGGAACTCGGTCATGTTAGCTGCAAGTCATCAGCCTACGCAGGCGACATAGCCCTAGTCGTAAAAGAACACCATTAGAGATATTATGGAAACTTCGGTAAAAGAGCAGGTCTAGCTGTAAACCGTGGGCTCGTACTGTTTACAAGAAGATACAAAATACCTCAAATATGCCACCAAAGCTGAAGAAAAAGGAAATCAATTTTCACTATCAGCGATTATGTGGAGAGAGTGCCTCTGGAACAGAACACATGGAAATAATTAAGAATGCGAGAATTACGAAGCATACATACTACAGACTATATCATATATTTTCCGCTTACTGTCAATGAGTCCGATAGACGAGTTAACTATAGTGGCGCCATCGAGGCTCTGCACACATCATCAAATAAATCTGAGATGGTAAAACGTTGCCGCCTATCTCTCAGGGAGATGGCGGTTAGATGCAACCTTACTCTATGGGGAACTGGGCATAGTGAAACTCCTTGCAATGAAAGAGCCGAGGAGCTAGCTAGAGCTGGCAATTAATCAGGAGACCTACTACGCTTCAATTCAGTTAATAAATACGATGTTGCTTACAGATGCCATCAACGTCTTCGGAGATGGGTGGAACTAGACACTTGCAGTACTTCGAGGCAAATATAACCTTTAATTACTCCAAAAAAGACAAGAACACGAACAACACAAACCTTAGTAAGGCTATTTCTCAAAGGAATAAGCCGACATTGTACATCGTTAGTGGAGACGTTCGATGAATAAGCCTTTGCTCTGTCTGAGAAAAAAAATTGGGTGCAAGATAAACGTACTAGAACTGAGCGAATATTGAAAAGTCCTAGGTTCCGGATTTGGGGCCACCGCAACAAAGGACTTCCTTGTGTAATGTAGAGAAAATTTCACTTTTTAGTCAGCTCCATTGAAAAATTCTTTGATAACAATGAAAATACAATGGTCGTTTTCCATGACATAGAGGATGCTTTTAACAATGTCAAGTTCGAAGAAATAATCAGTACCCTAATCAGAAATATCCATTCCGAACTAAGACACCGCCGTATTACTAGGAGAGTTTTCTGAGGAAACCCGCAAGAAGATGTACTTTCCCCACTACTCTGGATACTGGTAGTCGACGAAATCCCTATGGAACTCGGTCATGTTAGCTGCAAGTCATCAGCCTACGCAGGCGACATAGCCCTAGTCGTAAAAGAACACCATTAGCGATATTATGGAAACTTCGGTAAAAGAGCAGGTCTAGTTGTAAACCGTGGGCTCGTACTGTTTACAAGAAGATACAAAATACCTCAAATATGCCACCAAAGCTGAAGAAAAAGGAAATCAATTTTCACTATCAGCGATTATGTGGAGAGAGTGCCTCTGGAACAGAACACATGGAAATAATTAAGAATGCGAGAATTACGAAGCATACATACTACAGACTATATCATATATTTTCCGCTTACATATAGACGGGTTAACTATAGTGGCGCCATCGAGGCTCTGCACACATCATCAAATAAATCTGAGATGGTAAAACGTTGCCGCCTATCTCTCAGGGAGATGGCGGTTAGATGCAACCTTACTCTATGGGGAACTGGGCATAGTGAAACTCCTTGCAATGAAAGAGCCGAGGAGCTAGCTAGAGCTGGCAATTAATCAGGAGACCCACTACGCTTCAATTCAGTTAATAAATACGATGTTGCTTACAGATGCCATCAACGTCTTCGGAGATGGGTGGAACTAGACACTTGCAGTACTTCGAGGCAAATATAACCTTTAATTACTCCAAAAAAGACAAGAACACGAACAACACAAACCTTAACAAGAATTTATATAGAGGGTGGGGTATAATGATTAAAGATGAAGGGGAGGCTAATATTTGCTCTGAGGGAGAATGATAGGTTCCTGTGAAGGTGCAGGAGATTAACAGAAATGTAGGTAGTAGGCATTTTAAAAGAAATGTCCAAAGCTAATGAAGAAAAAATTGGTATTGAAAAATACACAGTTGAAGCAATGATGCACAAAAATGCAAGCTAAATGAAGAATACTCTTGAAGTTTTGAGTCATGTAGTCGCTTAATAAAGCGTGTCAGTTTAACTTTAGTCCTGAAGCATTTTGCATTTTGAAGATCTAGTGTAGTACCGGACACAGAAGAAGATAGTTTTTTCCACATTAATTTATTAAAAAGATAAAGGATTGCTATTATTCATTAAATAAGAATAAAACAAAATGCAAATTCTTTAAAGGGGAAGCAAAACAAATTCTAGTTCATAATTTAATACCAGTAGAAGAGTGAGCGCATATCTTTTCAATATGTGACAAAATGCCCTTTTGTTATCTAATCATCTTCTTTATTCGTCATCTTCCCACTTTTTTACAGCTGAATTCATATTCAAAATCTAAATCATATGTTTCTTTATTTGCAGACTGAATAACGCACACGGCAGAAATGTTAGATCTTAAACTATGCTTACTGGATTTGATTCGTCCATCAGGCGCGTGCTCAAAACAAAAAAAATCTCTAAAGGACATTTGCGCCAAATATCCATCTGATTTAATGCAAAAGTACAACGACGTCAATGTCATCTTCTTCAATGAGAATCTTTCAATGGCCAGCAAATACCCACCGCGACCGTTTGCGAGCAATGGTCTTGGCTATTACACGTCCTATAACTTGCCCTCTAATAGTGCTAGTGGAAGTGAGAGTTTTTCCCCTCGTTCATCAAAATCACGATTCGGATACCAATCCGAGAGTTTTAAAGTAGATTTTTCATCTGGAAATGGCACAGAGAGTGAAATGGAATTCAGTTCATACGAAACCGATAATGTTACTCAGGCCAGTACGGACGAAGTTGGTGATCAATTCGACTCGTTTTGCACTTTATGCACGTCAAGTTTTAGCTACAATCAGTGCTGCCGTTCATGCGAGAACTCACTGTGCGGCTCAAAGTGCAATACTATGCAGACTTCTAAAAAAAATCCGTGGAATCAATTTGATACAACAAGGTATGTATTATAACTCTGATAGTAGATATGTATATATCTTACTTGTTTTTTTTGACATCGATATAGTTGTAATTGCTTTTTCAAAATTCCATTTACTGAGTGCAGCTGCACATAATATGATTTTGTAAATTTTGTAATGTACACCAACATGTATCAACTTATTGTAACAACGAAACCAATCCATTGTACATTTATCCCCCATTTACTTTCGCCTTCTGCGACTCTTAGGTTAAAGTAAACGAACAATAGCCTTATCTCCAAATTGAGTGTTGATTCGAGTAAAATTAATTAAACAATAAGCTCAGATGTTGTTGCGAAAATCTTCACACGATAGTTGGGTACCGAACTGAATTTACCCTGTTAGGTGTCAATGAGACCTAATTTTTCGCATTCAAATACAAGCATTTATAAGAGGCCTTGAGGGTGATAAGATGAAGAAAATGTTTATACAGTCTGAAACTGAAGTGATTGATATTTGCTGGTACACAAAGAAAACTTAAACGGAGAAATGTACTTATTCTTCAGAAGAAATTTCTTTAGAAAATAATATCAACAACCTGCCTGAGGATAGAATAATTATTAGTAGGTTCAGTATCTAGGAGACCTTAAGATAATGTTTGCCGTGACTTTCTTCATGTAAAACGTTTCAGATCATGGGAAATAGGTAGGTAGGTAGGTGTGTAGCCACAATAAAGCAATACCATATACATTGAGTAGGTTCTTTATGATTATGATACCACGGAGTGCTGGGTTAGGTTAGGTTAGGTTGGAGTGACTGATTGCTGGAGCAGCAGTCACACTTAGAGTAGGCCGGTTTTGATAAAGCAGAGGAGTTGATTAATAGTGATGTTGTTAAGTTCTGTCAAGTTGTTGAAGTAGTAGGCGTCTTGATGACGCTTTTTACGTGTGGAGAGAGCATTACAATTGCTTAGGGGATGTGAAATGGTTTCTACCTCTTCTTCATCCCTGCAGCTTCTACAGAAGTCATTAAAGCGAAGGTCTAGTCTGGAGTCTACTCAACTTGATCAGGCTACGTGAGCGTATTGTATCTATGATGGTCCATAGCAGTTTTGCAGTGAGGCATTTAGTACCGGTAGACCATCTACGATTTGTGTTGGTAGGTGCTTCATACTTTAGTAGATGGTTAGCAGTAGCGATATGCATAGATGGCATATCACCATTCGGAAGGCGTACCACCTTGGAACCCCTTCTAGCGAGATCGTCCGCTTCACAATTCTCTGAGATTTCACAGTGACCCATATAAATTGGATGCTAAAATACTTGGCCATCTCGTTGAGAGATAGGCGGCAATTCAGGAAAGTCTTTGAGTTAAAAGCGACTGCGTTCAGAGATTTGATGGCTGCCTGGCTGTCAGATGATGATATCTGTGCTTGATATTACATTGTCTTTTTAGCCAGGCAACAATGGTTTGGTAGTCGAAATGACAGTTGAATGTTTAAATCCTTAGAATAAACACCTGCGCCCACACCATCGCCTATCTTCGATCCATCTGAGAAGATTCGCAGAGGACCATCCAGCGTCTGAAAATCAGACTCCCAATAAGATCTTGGGGAATGCTATATAGAGAAGTTTTTTCTCGAAGATAAGCCTGGGCTCTAATAGCGTAAGGTGACAATCGTCTCTCGCTAGCGTGCCGACGATAGTTTCTCTTCATGTAAACATAAAAAACGATATCGCCTGAAAGATATAATTTGCCTGCTTCACTTAAACTGAAAACTGTCAGTTACTGTCGTCTCGGCAACTGATTTTTGGCGATAGCTATTTCAGTATCGTTTCCATACAAAATGAGAATAATTATGTATATATCTTGTTCTTCACTTTTGTGACGATTTTAGAGTGATAGGACGCATATGGATTAGTTTTGGGCGCAAGCTGAAATGAGAATGGGTTGGTGAAATTTGAGAGGAATACGAGCACAGATGTCATTTTCGGCCCTCAAAATGGCGATAGGCGAGACGATAATGATGGTCTTACATGAAGCAAATCGTCGACTATATCACTGAAGAGACTCGGGTGGACGGTAGTCGCTTGAAAAATTACGCGATTAGAGCTCTGGGTGTTAGGAGGTCGCTATTTTCAGGTATTGTAGTCCCCATTTGGATCCTATAGCTTTTTTGCACTAATATAAAGCCGTCCATGCTTTCCTGACGCGTTCCTGAATTTTGCATTGTTATTCAGTTGTAGAGGGATTCCACGTATAGTAGGAGGATCAAAGATAGGAATTTTGTATTTTCTGGTCTGTGGGTTGACACTCAAGCCACTATTCCTAGTCCATTTTTCTAGTTTGAAGAGGGCTGCCTGCAGTATATCCCTGATGGTGGATATATACTTTCCGGAGGCCGCGATGGCAACATCGTCAGCACAGGCAGTAACCTTGCACCCTGTATTTTATATGGTCAGAAGAAGTTTGTTTACTACTTCATAAAAGAGGAGATAGCGCACCGCCTTGCGGTTAACCATAGAGATAACCATGACTGTTTTACAGCAGATCAAATTTAGAATGTCCTTTCAAAAGGTACGGTTTTCCTTTTTCATTTGTTATGCACATATTTAAAGAACATAAATTTCCAAGAAATAATTCGATTGCACCAATCAATCAACTACTTGTCACATTCAGGTTTTACGCTACTGGATCGCAATTGCAGAGCATTGCTGATTTCGGAGGAATGCACGTTTCGAGTGTATCTAGAATTGTTTTGAGAGTTTCGAAAGCAATAGCGTCTCTTTTTAAGGAACATACAACATAAAATTACCGAAGACAGCTATCGAAATTGCAAATGCAAAGAAACATTTCTCTCGAATAGCTTCGTTTCCATCTGTGATTGGCGCTATCGATGGAACCCACATTAAGATTCAGTTCCCAGGTGGAGCGGATGCAGAAACATTTTGCAATAGAAAAGGCTACTTTTCAATTAATGTCCATGCGATATGTTCAGTCAACCTTGAACTTATTGATTTGGTGGCTAGAGTGCAATTGAAAAAGTTATCAACAAATTAAAATGCATTATTTCGTTATTTATTTACATTTTCTGAATATAACTTTAGTTTCATATGATAATTTTTTGAGGACATCGCTGTTTCTGTAGAGAAATATTACTGACTGGCAATTAAAATCCTCTTCCTTTTGCTTCCACGTTACACCATATGTTTTTTTATTTTCCACAACTTCCTTCTCCATCAAAATGCAATTAAGGAGTATAGATTTTTCATAAGACGAAAAATTTGGGTTTCGTGTTCTTTTTATATCTGATATTTCACGACTGTTATCAAAAAATTACTTTTACTAAATGATAACAACTAAATGTGGGTATGTGCGTCGACACCTACGCACTTGGACTGTCTAGGTACGATGCCTGGTACGACAAGAAATACTTTTCACGGCCCACCTCTTTCGAGTCACTGACAATGCTCAACGACTATATATGTCTAGAAAAAGCTTTTCAAACTTGGTCGTTCGGAGTCGGCATAAAATTGTAGGTCCCTTCCACTTGTGGTAGAACAATAGCACGCACAACACGAGTGGTTGCTGAGAAGATAGGCCGTGGTTCTCTAGGGGCTGGCGCCACCCTTATTATTATTGTCATTATTATTATTATTATTATTATTATTACTATTATTATTATTATTATTATTATTATTATTATTATTATTATTATTATTATTATTATTATTATTATTATTATCATTATTATTATTATTATTATTATTATTTTTATTATTATTATTATTATTATTATTATTATTATTATTATTATTATTATTATTATTATTGTTATTATTATTATTATTATTATTATTATTATTATTATTACTATTAATATTAGCATTATTATAAATGATAACAACGGTCGGACGTTTTTTCAATTGACGTTAGAACGAATATGACATTTGAAATCGAAGTGAACTTAAGGTTTAAGTGTAACTTGGCTATGATGTGCATTTAAGTATCAGCAAAGGGCCCTAAGAACTTTAGTTTCAATGGCTAACTAAATATATCATTTTATGCCTTTTATTTACTTTTTCACTATTGTTATGAAGTGCTGCATACTTTCAGATGTTTTATTATATTGGATTTGAATGGGATGCGAGTGGCTGCCGGCTCCGGTTGTCCTGTTCCGTTAGCTTCTAGCAGATGGCGCGGTTCCTGGTACGTGTGTAGCAGCCACAAAGCAACACTAGCGCCTCTAGTTTTTCTTCGTTCAAAGATTCCATTTCGGCGAGAAGGAACGACGGTTTCTTACCATCAAGTTGGAGACCAGAAACTAGTTTTCGAAACTTCTGCTCCTGTGTTTGGCAATATCTATTGAGGAGAGCGTGTTTGACGGTCACGTATTTCTGATTTAGTGGAGGGTGTAAAACGTGTTCCTTGACGAGAGACAGAAGGTCTGGTTCCAGTTTAGAAACAACAGTGTTGAATTAGCTCAGGTTCCTTTGTCCAGAACGGAGGGGCCATGATATTCTCGGCGCTACCGATGTCAGGAACAGAATTGTTTGCAGGAGGCAATTGGCTGGAAGTTGGAACTGTGTTACCTGGATTTTGAAGAGTGTGCTGGGGTGAAGGTGGTACGTTCTCGCGAGGCGCGAGGGTGTTGGTTCATTAGCTGTTACGCCGTCTTCCATCATTGGAATGATGAATTTTTGATGCAGCTTTTTGTTGTCGGGGTCACCAAATTGTATGATGTGTTTACCACAATAAATTTAAATTAAAACTCACGGATTTCAAATTTAACTGTTTCGATGTGCAATGAAGTCGCATGACACCTTGCCGTTGCCTGCCGTCCTCAGGAAAAAAATATTGGAGAGAACTGAAGCACAAAATCAAAGAAATTTGGAGAGCAAGACAGAAGCAATGTTCGTTCGTCCAACAAAAAAGAACAAAACCTTCAAATTTAACCGTGATGCATCCAGAAAACAGTGCAGTGTACACTCAAGGGAGAACCCATCATCTGAGCAGAAGACATTTAATTGCAAGTGCTGCAAATGTCATAAAATTGGCCACAAAGCGTCTGAATGTCAAGACAAAAGATCACGAGAGCACAGCGGATGGGAGTCTTCAGCCAGAGCAGAAACTCGAGTCATTGGATTTTCACACATCGGAAAAAGGAGAAATAGCGTGGCAAAGTGTGTGTGGTATACGTGATGGGCAATGGTGCTTGGATAGCGGATGCACATCTCACATGTACAATGACGTACAGATGTTCGTGAACAAACCGTCAGCTATGTATAAAGCGAAATAATTGTTAGCGAACGATGCGTATGCAAACGTGGACGCTAGAGGTACTGCCGAAATACACGTCACGAATCGAGACACAACAAAAAGGTCGATAACACTAATCTCCTCTCAGTTGCTAGAATCACAGACCACGCAACTGAAGTCACATTCAATAAAGACGAGGCAGTAGTACGTGGGAAAGATGGTAAAATTAAACTAATTGCTCACCGTGTCGGACATTTGTACTTTGTTCGCAACGAAATGGAAGAAGCTAATACCGCTTCAGTTAGCGATACAAGTTTAGATCTGCGGCATCGTAGACTTGGTCATCTTAACGTAAATGACTTGTTGAGAATGCATCAAAGAAAATTGGCCACTGGTTTGACAATCAAAAGCGAAAACGACTCAGTACCATGTGAAGTATGTCATCGGGGGAAAATGACTACCTTACCATTTCCGAAAAGGTCGAAAAGATCCACGAACATTCTGGAAATAGTACACACGGACATTTGGGGACCATCAAGAACGGCGTCATTCAGAAATTGTCGATACTTCGTCACGTTTATCCATGATAGAAGCCGATGGTGCGAAGTTTATTTACTCAGAAATAAGAGCGACGTCTTTCAAAAATTCGAGGAATAAAAACGTTCGCGTTGAGACACAGACAGGAAGACGAATAAAATGTTTGATTTCAGATAACGGACGCGAGTACTGCAATCGTGAATTCTATGAATATTTGAAAGTGAATGGGATTCGTCGCCGTCTCACTATTCTAAATACGCCACAACAAAATGGGGTCTCGGAACGCAAAAACAGAACCCTTGTAGAAATGGCCCGATGATTACTTCTACAGTCTGCTCGAAAATGTGTTTTGGGCAGAAGCACTAGCAACATCAAACTACATACGAAACAGATGCCCAACAACCAGTCTAGAAGGTCACACACCGTTTGAAATTTGGAACAAAAAATTACCGGATTTGAGTAATCTAAAAGTTTTTGGATCAAGACCCTTCGTGCTAAATAAAACCGCAGGGAAATGAAAGCTTGAACCCCAATCGAAGGAAGGTGTCTTTTGGGATATTCGGATGAGCGCAAGGAATTTCGTGTATGGGTCTTTAAGGATAAGAAAGTTGCCATAGCCAGAGAGAAGCGGCGCACATTGGAGAGGTGTCGTTGGAGGATGCAATGAATAGTGCAGTGGCTGATGATTGGTTTAAGGCTATAGCTGAAGAAGTTCGAGCACTCATCAAAAATGAGACGTGGGAACTTGTTGACAAACCACCAAATAGAGCAGTTGTGTCCAGTAAAATTGTTCTGCGTAATAAACGGACGGATCGCTAGATCGTAAAAAGGCTCGCATTATAGCAAGAGGATTTTCTCAGTGTAGAGGAGTCGATTTCACAGACACTTTTGCAGCTGTGACTCGTCTTGAGTCTATTCGACTTCTTATGGCATTGGCAGTACGCGATAACATCGAAGTCCATCCGGTGGATGTTGTGGCTGCGTACTTAAATGGACACCTAGAAGGAGACATATTTATGGAACCGCCGGCTTACATTCAAAAGGCTTTGCAAATTTGAATTCAAAGAGATCAAGATGAAGGCAATGTAGTAAGAAAAGCCAAACAAATGCTTCAGTTATTAAAGAGCGGAAATAAAGTGTCCCGTTTGAACAAAGCACTTTACGGTCTTCGACAAGCTGTACTAAAAGATCTCGGTTTAAAAGCATCTTCAGGCGATACTTGTTTTTACTACGATTCAAGAAAGGAGCCGTTCACAATTGTTGCTGTATACGTCGACGACATCTTGGTAGCTTCCAAAAGTCAACGAGAAGGTTACGAGAAAAAAAGAACGGTCTTGCAAGAACTTTCGAAATCAAAGATCAAGGTTTGGCACGACATTGCATAGGAGTGGAAATATGTCAAACAAATTGTGAAATCAAACTGAAGCAGTCAGGGTACATCAAAGATCTACTGAAAAGGTTTAAAATGGATGAGTCTAAACCGATGAATACACCAAGTGATTTAAGGACGAAACTGCCACCAGGGGAAAATCGATCGAAGAAAAATCAGGAAGAAAAACCATATCGACAACTCATTGGTTCCTTAATGTATTCAACAAGAGCTACGAGACCGAATATTTCATTCGCTGTGAACCGATTGGCGCAGTTCAACAACAGCTATCGAGATGCTCAGTGGTCAGCAGCAAAGCGGATCCTACGATATTTGAAAGGGACACAAAACCATGGACTTGTTTTCAAAAGGGACTCTTTGCGACTCAGAGGTTTTTCGGATGCTGACCACGCCAATGATGAAGTTGATCGAATCTCATACACCGGATACGTTTTCATTTTAAGCGGTGCAGCGATTACTTCGTTCACAAAAACAAAGGTCAGTGGCGATTTCAACGACGGAAGCCGAGTATGTCGCATTATCCGAGTCATCCAGAGAAGCAACATATCTGCGCAACTTAATGGTAGAAATTAATCTTCAGAGTTTATCGTCTATAAAGCTGGGAACAGGTAATCGTGGTGCGAAGCATATTGATGAAAACGCGGTATGTCATTCACGTACCAAACATATTGCTACGAGATATCACTTCGTTCGAGACTTGATTAAAAAGAAGCAGTTTACCATAATCTACACACCAACAGAAGAAATGCCAGCTGATGTTTTCACCAAGCCATTGCCAGGACCGGCCCATCATAGATGTATGAGGGACATCGGAATGGAAACCTGTTAAGGCGCTCTGTTTGAGGATTGTGTGTTGAACGTATCTTCAAACTTGTGAAATACTTATTCGTTTTCTTTTAACTCACTCTCGTTTCAACCATCCGTTGTAAAGGACGAATACAAATAAAGTTATCTTTTTTATTGAATATAATTTAACCAAACCGATTTTTCATTGCTGAGTTCTGAACAATTAATTTATTAAATCGCAAAAGATAAATTAACGTTGGTTCTACATAAACAGTTTCCACTTCAACTTCGTTTTGTTCCAGATCCTCTACCTCAAGTATGAACTTTTAATGTAATGAAAACTAGAGGCGCTAGCATCTTTGTGGGTGCCTCACGTGTAGCGACAGTGCTGTCATCTGTCTGTCCATAGTTGATCACCGCCAACTTCGATACACAGTTTGGAAATTAATGTATATATGTATATAGTCAATATGTAAATAGAAAAGCATATCAACTCAAACCGAACTGTAATTAAAAACTGATTTGAATCGTTTGTTCACTCTGTTGCAGAAATCTTGTACACCGAGACAGTCGTCTTTCCAGTGGAAAACCCCTTGCCTATCACGTTTCACCGCGAATTTTGCTCTAAACGCACGCATACTACTTTATTTTCACTCACACTTCTTAAGGCTTTAGAGCAGCCTGCAGTTGCTCTCTGATCAATCGTATTCACAAACACTGTCTGTGAACATTTTATAAAAAACGCTGTCAGATGAAATCAAGGGGCAAGAGAGGTAGAAGTTGACTATCTCTTTAATACTTCATCTCTGCTCTGTTGTAAAGTAACGAATAAAGAAGAAGTGCGTTCTAATTAAAGCATAGACCTTTATATTTTCCCATATACGCAGCTGCCCCTTAAAAACGCTGCTTTTTGGTGGCCGCGGGTATGTTCAAAAGATAGTAACAGATAAAAACAATCATTGAAGTGGATTGTATATTATGCCACAATTTGACAAACCAACACAACATTTTTATGTCTTAAAATAGAAGCACAAATATTGTTTAATTAGTCTTAATATAGTTGATTTAGATTATCTTTCATAAGTCCCTAGCATAATAATCTGCCATATTCGGATGTTTCACCTTACCTGGACCTGTTCTACATCGTTTTCATATCTTCGTGTTCATGATATAATATTATATAATGAATGTTCATCATGTTATTCGCTTTGTTCAAGATTAATTTAGAAGAAGAATTTAGAAGTGGTATATATGGCTGTGATGGTGCTGCAGCTTACGGCCTAATTCTTTGTAACACAAACATTTTATTATTCAACACATTACATAGTAACCCGAATGCTTATTTCTAAAAAAAAATGTTGTGTGACGTTCACAAACTATTTCCATGCGTACCTTTTCTGCAAAAGATTGAATAAAAAAAATAAGGGCCAGGAAAAGAGTAGGGCCCAATTAAGACCCCTGGGGTACTCCTAGTTTAATAATCCTATTACTACTTAAACAGTCTCCAACTTTCACTTATGTCTTTTAAGAACTGTGCACTTGTCGCAAAGGTAAGGTACTCTGTGAATACACATGTAGTCGAAATCAGCTCACAGTCCGAACAAGCAATTTTCAATTCACTACTGCAAATAAAATAGCAAACAGTGACTATTAACGAGTTTACTTAAAGAACAGTGGCGACACTCGATGAAACACATCCGATCACTTCCAGTATCACAGACCCAAAAAGGGAAACACTTCTAGTGTTTCGGGATACAGGCTCGCTCTTGAGCAACATAAGCAAGATCCTGGAGTACTTGATAGCGATAAAGCTGAAGCGATGGTCCATCGACCTAAAATCATCATCCCGGATATATAGTACGGATTTCGGGAACAACATTCGACGCTCCATCCCTTAATGAAGTTTCAACACGACATCGTAGCTAGCCTGAACAACCATTAGGTCACAGTGGCCTGCTTTCTGGATGTGGAAAAAAGCAGTCGGCACGGTCTGAACAGAGGAGCCCTTCTACAAAATGAATCTGATGGAATTCCCCTCGAACCTAATCAAAATGATTTATAGCTTTCTTCACTCTAGAAAGTTGTACGTCCAGGTAAAAGGCAGCAAGTCAACGGAGCGGAACATCAAAGCTGGAGTTGCCCAAGGATCAAAGCTGGGACCAAAGCTGTACAATATCTACACGGCAGACCAACCACCTCTAGCCGATACAGTTAAATGTTGTCTATTCGCAGACGACTCTCTAACATACGCCACTTCAATGTCACCGCGAATCGCTGAGCGGAGGGTCGAAGGAGTTTGTCTGATTTTTCCTAGTTTTACACATGCAGTTGCAGAGCGGTCCTTTCTTTTCTCAGCGATACGGCTGTGGAATAACTTACCAGCCGCATTGCAGAGAACAACTTCATCGACAATATTCCAGAAGAATCTACTCTTACATATAACACCTGAATCGTAATCACAGTCATACTCTTTTATTTTTCTAAGAAATTACTAATTAACTGCATGTAAACTATCACCTTTTCCGCTAGCTTAAGCTTTTAGAATGTAAGACCAATTGTATAGTTTTTGCTCAAATAAATTGAATTGAAATGATTGAATCGAATCACAGATCTTCCGGGATTAGGCGTGCAAGTAAATAAAGCTACATCCAGTCACCAGTGTCATAGCTTAGCTCGTGTAGTCGAAAATTAGAGCCCAATAAAGCAGGGATAATTTGAATTTTTAAATCAACACTCTTTAGGTTCAGTATAATTTATTTATATACTGTGCTGTGATTTCTGCATATTCTTCTTGCATGACAGTAAAGTGAGCAATCGAGTTTAAAGCATGAAGTAACTAAACAACAAGCTAAGATATGCACATGTTACCTGACAAAAACTTTTTAGAAATACTCCGAGTCCGCATATCTTTCACGCGTCTATTTCGAGAAGAACATTCGTCATTATTTCTCTGAGCGGAAAACATATTTTCCAGATGTCATTACGGCACCGTCCATCGCGTAATCAATTACTGTTCAACGCCAATGTTCCAAAGATAATCTGCGTCACAGCAAGCTCTTTCTGTTAGTGAGTAATTGGTAGCTAAAGTCAAGAGGGAAATTTAGATCAACGACTTAGTTAAGCGCGACCGTAATGTTGTTGAATTAAGAGCAGCATAATCTTTGAATGATCCCATTTTCAATTCAATTTGCTGAAATGTGTGGTGTTTTTCGTTTGCACAACATTTCTTTCAAATCTTAGTATTTATCACATTCACGTATATTCGTTTACTGTTGCAAATTCTTAACCAGTCTGCCAATAACCTAAATATCTTATGACCAGTTCATCGAATTTTCGAGTAATTAAAAGCATTCTGAAATACTAATCGGTTCCGTTCACATACATATGTTAATTACTCACTGCAAGTCCTATTAGCTCTTACATAAGAATTTAACAGAATATTTGCAATTGTTGATATAATCGAGCATACATATGTTAATTACTCACTGCAAGTCCTATTAGCTCTTACATAAGAATTTAACAGAATATTTGCAATTGTTGATATAATCGAGCATCATTTTCCAAGAAAATAATTATTACTCATGCGCGCATGGTGTTCAGAGATGTTGGAGAAAGATATCCTCGAAGCAGAAAAAAAAAGTTTCAACAGGACCACAATGTGACATGCAGATTAATCTAATTTCTTCTATGTTAAATTTGAAGAGCGTAATGTACTCACATTTTGCTGTCTTTCAAATCTCAATTTCAACATCATTGATACATTGTGTTCGTCTCCAATTCTCCATAAGGATATTTGCGTTCAGATTATGACCCTTTTAACATTGAACCTACTTTTAAAATATTAAAACCATATTTCTTTTCCACTAGTTTAGTTTAGGTTAGGTCATATAAATACATTATTAAAAAGTATTTGACAATCCAAAGCAGTTTAAAACAAGTTTCACCCCCAACATAAATGTTTGGGTAGTACCAGTCGGCCCTAAAAGTGTCTTTCATTACCCCAGAGAAATGTGAGGAAATTAATAATTATAATTACGCCTGTTTAATTAGAATTATTTATTGATTACTTTTTAGATTTGTTTATAGCACCATAAAAGCTAATGAATGTAAATGGACACCAAATGAATTATATAAATAATTAAGATATTGAAAGCACATTTAACCGTCGAACGGCAGTGAGTGTTTATTTGTTTTTGTTTTGGCCATTGTGCCATAATTATCGAATGAGCATAAGTCCATACCTACTGATTCCGAAAGACTACATACATAATTTCCACAATCGCACACATGAATAGCTTCTTGCAACGCGTTGTACCGAAAGTGAGAGTAAACATTCGATGTCTAGCCTTAGGCCTATGTACGTACAATGTATATATACCTCCACGGTGAAATCTGAAAAAAGTGCACTCTACTAGAAAAAGAAGAAAAAAGTTAATTCCTCGATTAACTGACGTGTTATAGATCTATTCCCAGTCCATACACTCTGAAATCATCGAGCACAACAGTTATTGCCGGAATGATGAATGGCTGACAATACCAAAGCTTTTAAGTACATTTTCCCCCCGTGGAACATGCATCCGCTCCACACGTCCAGAAATCTCTCAACTGCTGCTCCCTAGCAGTGCATGGCATTGACTAGAAGAACCGTGCAACTGTAATGCGCTGATGATGAAGAGATGAACAGTCAGCCACCTCTAATTGCCTTTCTTCGGGACCAATTTCTTCGAGAAATCTTCTTTTGGCTCATACACTCTTCGGCCATTGTTGCGATAGCACGTGATCTCTCTGTGGCTTCGAAGTCATCTCTCTTGGGTGTAAATAAAATCTGTGAAATAGTTTTTGTTGTACCTTCTCTGAAGTGCCTATCATCGTTCTATTTTTTGTTGAAATTCGTTTGTCTGCCGTTTAAAAGAAGATAGCTAACGGCTAAGATATCCGGCCGCTGTTAAAACGCTTTAAAGTTTATTTATCGTGCAAATTTTATAGTTGAAAGTTGAAGTGCAGTCTGTCTTTGTGGTGTATTTATTCGCGAGAAAATCCGCATTAATTTTCCATTTTCGTGTGTGGAAAATGCTGATCACTGTTATTTAATTGGTTCGCTGGCAAAAAAACAAGAAAACAAATAAATATATTCATTAATTATTGCTGATGGAAGTGAGAGTTATGAGAATATTTACGACATTTGGATAAAAACACTTGAAGGGTTCGTTTCAAATTTATTTTACTCACTAAACTATTATTTTAGAGAAGTAGAGTTCCTAGATATCTGTAATATTGTGTCGACGTTATATTTGACTTAACGTATTTGACTGACGTTAACACAATGTTGTGTGCATATACACATTCATAAAGTGAACGCAAACTACTTGTTTTTTTTTTAATTAACATAAAATACAAGAGTATTTGAAATGCGCGTAGTACAAAAAAATGAATGGTGCACGAGATGTCCTTCATTGTTCATTCTTCATGATACTGATGCAGTGTTTATAAGAAAGATAACAAATTTAAGATTATTTGTTCGAGTCTTAGAAGAAAGTTTCGGCCTGAGTTTCAGTAGTGGCTTCAAATGGTAACAACTTGTGTACATTAATGTGCGAATACACAGCAGTAAAATAGGTTATAAAATGTCTAATGGTACATATGTAGATACTGATTGCCTAGTCATTCTCCAAGATTTACAAGTATGTGTTTAGAAATGAGTGGACGTTTCCTGTAGGATTGGCCAAGCTGGCTCAATTTTGAAACAGCTTGGAAGATCTGTAATCATGAAGGCCGAGCTTGGTGTAATGACCGGAGTTTTTACCGGTAAATGGTAAATGTCGGAGTTATTACTTGGCGGGATTGGCTGGGAAACACGGCAGTACGCGAGGACCTCAATGTAGAGCAGCTTCTTCGAATGGAAAGGGCTACGGTTCGATGGTTTGGGCACGTGGCATGAAAAATCCTTCAACTGCCTTACTTTCTTAGTTATGCATTACGCTGGCTACGTGAAATGAAAGATTAATGTAGAATAAGTGATATGAATTACCAGTAGGATGGATTGGGAGTTATTCTTTGATTTAGAATTAGTAACACAAACTCAGCCGTTACCCTCTCGAAATTGAGCACATAGCAGACACTCGAAAACAAAATCACTGCTATTAGTTTGTTCGAATTACACCAGAGTACACCTTTGAGAAGAATTTTTGCATTTATGTCTCAATTATTCAAAACTGGTAAAAGCCTAAAGACTATACTCGAATTTCCTTTGTCGAAACCTGAATTATCGAATGTACGGCATCCCCCATGTACTAGTCTTGATTATCGTATCTCTGAAATATTCAAATTTTGTTGCTATTAAATGATCATACGACGAATAAGGAAAAAAAGTAAATGAATCAAGTACGAGCAGATTAAAGTTCGAAGAATATGCTACATGACCGAGTATTTGCTCGAAATAAATGCAAAACTTTTATTAACTAACATTAAATTATTCGTCAATCAAGACGTAGACTGTTGCTTTGCAGATCGAAATTTGACAAATAAATGTATATTTTTTGAACAAAATGTTCTCCACTTGAATGACAGTATCATTTGATTTGGTTTGGTTTAACGGATTTGGTTGTTGTAGAAGCTAGGCCCTGGCACACTACGGGCGTAGCACCATTCATATTATAATTATTATAACCTTGAGCCGGTGATCGTCCAACACACTTTGACCATATCTCAAACCTATTTTCGATTGCTGTCAAGAAGTTGTATGTAAAGAAAAGACTTACGGAATAGCAAAATAGATGAAAAATAACACTTACTCTTACCACGCCTTAAGATACGAGATACGACATATGTAATTATAATAAAATAATGGTAAAATTTAGATATTAAACAAAAAATATTTATATGTTCACAGCGTTGCAAATTAATTTCTTTTGAGATTCGGCCACATTATAATATATCTATCTTTCGAGTCACTGACAATGCTCAAAGAGTATAACTGTCTAAAAAAAGCTTCTCAAACTTGGCCGTTCGGAGTCGGCATAAAACTGTAGGTCCCTTCCACTCGTAATAGAACAATAGCACGTACAACACGAGTGGTTGCTGAGAAGCTAGGCCCTGGCCCTCTACGGGCTGTAGCGCCACCCATATTATTATTATTACACATGTTATCAATATATTCTATCTCTACATTTAGATATGTACACCTAGTTGCGAAAAGAAAGAGGCCAACAGACTAATGACAATTCTATACCAGATATTGTAGGCAGCTTGCTAAATATGCATACGATTATGTAAAGTAGAAATGAGTGGAACAGAAATTTTAATCATATTACTAGAGAATCGGCTATTTATATCAGACTATCTTCCATAGTTGTTTCTGTTTTTGTCATCTGTATCTTTGGTTGAAGAACATGCCGTATTATCAAATTAGTATTCGATAGCTCTTCATGGAGTTAACAAGATACTCACGATTTGCGATAAGCGTCCTTCACATATTTTTTATATGTTTGATGTTATTTCTAAAAGAACAATTTTTGTTAACACTTATTTAACTGACATCTGACGCCCCACTCGTTATAAATAAGTAAAGCGAGCAGAAATATTAAGTGTCTAAATTGCTCAGTCGACGTCAGTATCTATTTTATTAGCTACTTTTGCTTCTCCTTTTAGCTAGATCTTGTCCACATTAATATTACATTTTGTTTTCGATTTCAACGAAAAAATATCAATAAGCGATAAGCTTTCTTTTTAACATTCGACAAAACTGCTATATCCCTAAATTAATTACACCATTTAAACAAATCGCTCTAGTTATCTATTCATTTACACACGGGAACATCAAAGTGTTGAGTAAACCAAAAAACTGCCAATTATGATGTGAATCTTGTCCAAGCAGCAGCAAGACAACATCCCGGTTTATGAAATATTTCACTTTCCAAAATGATCATCTAATAACTGTGATTGCCATACCAGTGCTCCTTTCTCCTTTGACTTAGGCATTTTTCTCGCGCTGCCACCACCTCGATTGTGCACTTAATTATATTTTCTGTACCTGTGATGTATTATATCTCAGCTTTAAAACATTTTTTAATTTTTCAGAAAGACAGGTTCTCGCGAGTGAGCACCAACGGCATTTATTATGCTTCTTTTTTATCTTGGGTAATTTCCAGATACATATTGATGTTGTGTCTGTTTTCCGTAGATGTTCGCCTCGCCAACGAGTATTTGGCATCGGCAATGAAAGTTTATCAAAAAGTGAAAACTTATCAGAAAGTTATTATTGGTAATTGCAGCGTTTGGTTCCAGTTTTCCACTTACACTTTTATTTCGTTTTTGTGTTGTAAGGTGAATTTCAGTTGGACTATTATTTTTTGATTTCTTTTCAATGGATGCGCGTAAGTTTATCCCAAGTTTAGGCGCCTGCCACTGCTAATAATTACTTTTCTCTTGAAGTGTAACTACAACAATGCTTCAATTCATTGTGGTGGTCATTTAATGGTGTTTTATTTTAGTTTTTCGGTATTACGGCTTTTGACTTAATATTTCAATTTTGATGCATGGCTGAAGTTGGATATAAATTGTTAAATGCATTTAATTAAACTGTGCACGAAATTAAAGTGTGCACGAGCTCGTAAGCTTAATGCATAATATTGATTATAAAATCCATCGTTTAATTGGATTTGTGGAGAATAAAAACATAAGTCTTGCTTTGTATGTATGTCGGTGCGCCACCAAATTGCTATTCCAGAACTATCTACACTTTTTTTTAAATTTGTGCTGGGCAGGTTGTGTCCAAACTTTTCCGTATCTATCTCCCAAAAGTTTGATTTAGTCCTATTTTTCAACGAGATGTTAATTCCACAGTTCGGACTACCAGTTATAGAGGGCAATCAACTGACCGAACTACCGGTATCGAAGAATATCAGGTGCAACTACATCACTACCCTTTACTTACTACTATAGAACTGTACATGCAGGCGTCTGCCACTGCCACAATTTTCATTTATATTATTTTTTATTATTAAAGAAATTTCGCCAATAGGAATAAAGGGCACGATTTTAAAACATATGAGTCAATTACCGTTTCTGGTTTTCCACGTGGTTCGTATTCAAGACTAAGATCTCCGGAACGGAACTTACCAAACCAAATATCGAATGTTATATTTTTGTTTACAGCTAATTTTAACCGTGCGTCCATAGCATAACGATCGTTGTAACGAACGCTAAAAGTCTCACATGTCAAACACACATTGGTGGTGCTACAGCCCGTAGAGGGCCAGGTCTAGCTTCTCAGCAACTACTAGTGTTGTGCGTGCTATTATTCGATCACAAGTGGAAGACACCTACAGTTTTATGCCGACTCCGAAAGGCCAAGTTTGAGAAGCTTTTTTTAGACAGTTCTACTCTTTGAGCATTGTCAGTGACTCGAAGGAGGTGGGGCCGTGAAAAATATTTCTTGTCGTACCAGGATTAAATATAGAGATTCTTTCTTTTGCCGTACCACACGGATGTGGAGTGCTTTACCCAACTCTATCTTTGCCTCTCATTATGATGATCAGAGATTTAAAACCAATGTGCATCGGTATTTTCTTTCTAAACCTCTCCTATTTTCTCAGCGATCGTACTGTGTTTAACAGTTAAAGGGTATCCCTAACCCCTTGAGTGCGTGCAAATTATAAAAAAAACTTTATCTCACAAAAATATGCCGATTTCTGTTAGAGATGTACAAACAGACTGCATTATTTTTTTATGTGTAATGTGATAGTTTTAAGCGACTAACTTTAATTCTCTGCATAGAGAGGAAATCTATTCTCGAACGTCACCGTTCGGGGTAGGTTCTTTCCATTCGTAAGATGACAATATCAAGTACAATACGAGTGGTTGCTGAAGAAGCTAGTCCGATATTATTTGTATATTATAATATTTAATGTATCTAGAGTTTAAATGACTTTTGTGGTTCAGTTTTTAAATAATTAGCATCAAGTCCATGTCCTCCATACAATATCACCAACATATCCAATGTGTTATAAATGTAGTGGAAATTTGTTTTTATGTGGTTAATCATTCAAAACTGTACCATAAAGCATTGTAACATAAAAACATAGGAAATAAGACTAGAAAAACATAATGGATTAACGACTGGGCAGATGTTCCAGCTAGTGTGGAATGTCAATTTTTCAAAAAATCAGAAGAGGGTAAAAATCTGTAAACTGCGTTTTTGTCGTTCTCAAGAAATTCAAATGTTAAGATTTAAGAGGTCGTAAAAAGTATGGTTTGGCTGATGGTTGTGTATTTTTTGCAATCTTAAGCCAGATTGTTCCATTCACATTCTTATTTATGTAAATAGTTAATGGCCGCTGAAATGTAAATCAGTAAACTTTATACTAATACTTCGAGGAGTGTTTGGCGCCGCTGATCGAAATCTGGTCATCATGGTTGACTGACCATGGGACAAGCAGATTATGTTTGTTAGGAATTGGGAACGGCTAGCTAGTTTTAGCCAAATTTCGCCACGGGACAAGGTTCAACAGTTATGAGTTTTAACGAATGCAGACAGTATTGCTGATCTTTTTTAATCCATTAACCATCCCTTCCACTCGTGATAGAACAATAGCACGCACAACACGAGTGGTTGCTGAGAAGCTAGTCCGTGGCCCTCTACGGGCTGTAGCGCCACCCATATTATAATTATATTAACCATCAACATAACGAAGCCGACGAGTTCGAGGTATGCATTAAACAACAACTACGATAGAAGACAATTGAGCTACAGCGTTCCAAAAGCGTGTAATGCGCTCGCCAAAATTAAAAAAAAAATATTGTAATTTTCAAAATCCGAGAAAAACGTCAAAAAGATTCTCTTCTTGCTGGAACATAATGACAATGACAATTTAACTACATACTCTTTCGTAAATTTTCTTTTCAATTTTATTCAATATTTGTACGAACTCTCCCTAAGTCGAACTCTTCCTAAGTCGAACTCTTCCTAAGTCGAACTCTTCCTAAATCGAACTCGCCCTAAGTCGGACTCTCTAAGTCGAAATGTTTGTTCGCCATATTTCCAATCCTGTATCTAATTTATCCTCTCATTATCCAATCACTGTATCCAGTGAAAATTCGACTAAGTGAGGGGTCCACTGTATTTGTACTTGTATTTGTTTTCACTCAATGAAATTTGTTGAAGTTGTCCCTTGTTTTTGGTTCCGGGGCTTTTTAGTATTGATACAAATTACTAACAAACGAATTGTATATCAGCCGAACATTTTAAATTCTTCGGCTAATGCCCAGTTTCCACTGAAGGTTTAAACTTAAGTTTAGTTGAATTTTAAACCGAGTTAAATTTTTTGGATTAACTAGTCCAGTTTTACAGTGAAATCTGAATTCAGTTCAGTTAAAATTCGTTTGTGTAATGAATATGGCAACACTTTCATATTGGTACGTGCATTGGCTTTTGATGTATTTCTTATGCTTTTTAGTTTTAAAACGCTTTTGTACATCACTTTTGAACTTTTGTAGCACGTCCTTACTGCTTTCGGAAAACAAAGATCTTCAAAATCAATCGAGGAAGGAAAAAGCTGTTGTATGGGAATCCACTGCAAATGATTTCAATACGAGGAATGGATCTCATTACCGAACATAAGATGTCAGATAAAATAAAATAAGAAAGCTTGAAAAAAAGAGCCATAGTTGCAAGGTTTAAACAAAACTGTAAAACCGAATAAATCAAACTGAAGCTTAAAGCAACGTCCACTGTAAAACTGTGCATTAGTAGGATTTATTTCCTATTTGAAATTTAAATAGGGTATTATCTATCGGAGGCAAAGCAGCGGTCGCGGTGGCAAAGCATTTACGAAAGATCTCCATGCCAGTCAATCCTTCGCCACCGACTCTAATCTAACTCAGCAGGAGTCATAGCCAACCGGAACCAGGCGAGTTTTTTTGACTTGGTCCAACCACCACGCCTTGGGTCTACCAAGCAGTTTAAATAAGGCACAATAGCAAAAATGCTTCTTTATTTCTATGTACAAAATGTTAATAAAGCCTAATTTTAAAACGTATACGTGCTTTCTTATTCGGTTAGAAAGTTAGAGAGGGACCTGTTCAAATATACTCTCGTTCTGAGAAAATATACAGGAAATCGCAGTATCAGTACACTCAGTCGTATCTATCAAATAAACTTCCCAATCACCACTCCGAGCATTGCTTCGTATAGGAGCTGTAATTCGCCTCGTGACTATAAGTTCTGGTAGTCTCCATCCCTAAGACGTGGCTATGAAAGCGTGAAAAGCTTCCGACCAATTAGTTTCGTCTCGAACGTATCCTTGACAACCAACATACGAGACGGTATAGCAGAAACCCTCTGTACAAATCCCAACACGCATGCCTCAAAGTTAGATCCACAGAAACGAATACACGATACACTATACCTTTTAGTCATAGAAGCGGCCTTCAAAAACGTTCACACGAAAGCGATCTTTAAATCGTTAACCAAGATAGGTATAGAAGACTGTCTATGCCAATGGATTGTTACCATGTTTAGCCCTCTGTGCATTCAAGCAATGCTAGGAGACAGTTATATAACCAAATTCATCAGTAGAGGTACACCGCATAAGCGATCCTATGGTCACATCAGCAGCCATGATTTGATTTGATTTCAACAGACTATTCGGTCAACAGAGTTAATCTGTCAAACGGCACTTCCTTGAAACATCTAACCTCAATTGGGACAGACTGATGAGCTGTACTACATCAAGAAAAATATGGCCTGAGTAAATCCATTCCAAAATAAAACACCTCCCTTTACTAACTCGACATGATATCACTAGATTGGTGGTAGTCAGTACGGGACACTGGCCGATAGGAGATCATGCTTCAAAACTAGGTATCCCATATAACAGACATTTTCGCAGTTGCAACCACATAACTAAGAGGGAGACCATAACCCATGTGTGCTTGCCCTGTACTTGCTAGAGCCAGACTATGAACCCTTGGTAGACCCTTCTTCAACTCACTTGATGGGATTTCTGCGAAAAATATTAAGGAACTAATGTTAAAAAAACGAACTGCTCCGATATCTCTAACGCAATGATGGAAAAACTATCAATGGGATAGGTTCGAATATCCACTGTAGTCCTCATCCTATAGACTGCCGAATAATCTTTATTAATCTATAGGAAGGAATAATTAGGATAGTAAGTTTCCCGTTATCAGTCTACAGCATTTTTTCCTAGATATGTTGTAGTGTGAATATGTCTGTCTTTTGTTGAATATGGTTACTGCTGGTACAGCTTTATTTTGATAAAGATTTAAATTCATTGATCTGGTACACCAATCTAATTGATGTTCGTTATCCTATTTATTTAACATAGGACACATGCTTAGCTAGAACATCAAAAACCTAAGCCTTTAACTACGATACGAATATTTATAAATATGCTAATATGCTGTTATCCTCATTCATTCGTAAATATGTAAATTGTAAATGTATTTATAATCAAAAAAATTAATTATCACCAACCGAAATAACACTAATGAAAATAAATCGTCTTATAAGCCCCAATAGATTGGTGTCTGGGTTGCAAATTTCAACTGGGCTTAAAATGTTCCTAGCGAAATGACCTGCCATGACGGCAAAGCATGTTTTGATATTGAAATAAAAGAGCTTATGTTGATTAAATATCTTTGTTATATTGTCAATATTTTATACATATTATAATACATACATTTTAAAATTACATGTACTATTAGTACCACGTTTCGAAAAATCTTCAGTTGAAAATTTTGGTCAAATTTGCTATAGGATTTTTTCATGGTAGGTCTACCCACCCTTTTCACGATATCATTTCTGATGCCCCCACTCATGACAAACGACATTGGATTGATTATTTGTATACTTTTAGCGAGAATCTCTAGATCATTTATGCTCTAGATCCACTATGCTTTCAATGAATATCCGACATTTCGGACTGGACTGGACTAAATACTTTTATGCATTGTATAAGGTCAACATACATACTTAGTTTACCTAAAAAACAGGTCTGTTCTCGAATCGGTGAAATCGATCGAAACGATCTAAAACACATTTTCAGTCCATCTTGCAATGTTTGCAATGTCACTAAATTCACCGTAATTTCTTTCCAAAATTGAAAGTAAAAAGTCTTTGAGGTAGTCCGACCTTCACAAAAGACCAACTTAAATCATGAACGTTTGTTATTGGCCAACAAAAATCAGGCTCTTACTCATGAGTAAAAAAGAAAAGAAAATAGCATTTAACATATCTATGTGTCCATTCACTTGATACTGAAAATAGTGATTCAGATTTGTAAATCACATTAATGATCTTGAAAAATAATTTAAAATAACATCTACACTATCCGTAAGCCATTTACAATCAAAACAATGTTTTTGCTTGGGGATACTAACTAAAAATCGTGTCCAATTCAAAAGAGATCAAGGCTCCACAACACACACAAGATGTAGGTTAAGCTATGGGTACTTAGTCTCACTCAGTGCTGGCTGACAAAATATAGATACATCTTGCGCTAACTGAAGCCAATTAAATTTTTTTCACAAGATCCAATTTTCATGAGCCAGCCAACTCCTAATTGAAAACGGCAATTTCCACGACGGAATGCAAATGAACCGCTGATATGATGGCGCATATCACATGCAAGTATTTTAATTAAGTAATAGTTATCGTCCCAACCGTATGGTTCTACACACAACATCCGATGGTATCGGAACAGCTCCAAAGCGGAAGATAACTCTCTGAAGAAGCAGCACGCAATCTCAGGTTTCTACTTTTGTTTTCTTTTTCTTCCTCCATGTTCACGTTTTGGTGCTGCCTATGTGAACATCAAATTAAGTGTTGGGCTGACACACTTTCTCAGAAAACAGTATTAAAATGTGTGCTGAGGTTTTCTTTGAAAACATCTTTTCATAAAGAAAAAAACGAATTTTTATAACAATACTGCCTTCCAGAATGTTTTGTATTCATACTTCAAAGAACTTATAGGCGAAATGTTAATGGCCGTTTAACTTTCTTTTGGCGATTAGTTCAATGAGCAGTTATTATACAGCACATGTGCTGATTGATTGGCGAATGTGTCGTTGGCACTTGGTTGATCTTTAAAAATGGGTTACATTGCATTGAGGTCGTGATAGGTTAGGTCAATTTTGTGGTCAATTTTTTAGGTCACAAACGTCATGTCTTAATTCACTTAATTGACTGTCAAAATATTTGATTTAGGAATCAGTAACTTGCACTTTCTTTCTTCGTGTCGGAAGTTTTCTTCAATTTGAAATTAATAATGTCATTTCCATTTTGACTTATTGATTTCATATATTTTGAGGTTTTTAGTGTAAAATTTACATAATCCCTCTTTATATTGTGTGTGACCTTTCTAAAAGATTTGTTCTAGTTTTTTATAATTCCACTTTTACTTCCAACTTTCTTATCATACCAGATGGGGTCCCAGGCGATACGTGTCGTGGCGGGGACGCATATAAACATATACATATACATATATAAACGTATATACATACTTATGATTATTCCTGTATCAAGAATATTCAAATTGATTTTTATGTACATATGTATATTCATATAAGACAATTTCAGAAAAAACAGAAATTAATCTAATCAACGATTCCTTTTAAAGCCACTTCAACGTGATTAGGTTTATTTATTTTATTCTAGTTCGTAGGTAGCTGGAAAATATGTAGCTTATACTCTTAGGTACATTTTACATACCAAACCCAATTGGAAATAAATCCCTGTAAAAATAATTTAAGACATAAGCCATAAGATGTACAAAAAAAATGTTTACATTTGTTCCAACTATTCAAATTAGCTTAGGTACGAAATTGATATGGTTAGAAGATAAACGGCGACTTATCCATATTTTGACAATTTGTAAACGTGTGGCAGCTTAGCGTTGTAGGTCTTTGCGTCGATTCCTACGCACTTGAACCTCGGTGTCTAGGTTCGAATCCCAGTACGAGGAAAGGCGCTTTCACTCACACTCCCTTACAAATTGAGAGATCCTCGCTCAAATAGAGCTAAATGGCAATAGCTGACTGACGTTAATTTAACGGTTGAAATTAGTAGAGTGGTAAGGACACAATATTTTTCATGTGGGATTTAAGAATTGAAAACAGCTGATAAATTGAGTTGACATTTTAAAGCACGTTAGAAACTCTAGACTCGTAACGTCAGCAGCAAAGCCCTATTGTGTTTCAGGCATATACTCGTAGGTCCCTTCCACTCTTGAGAGAATAGGAGCAATACAGCCCTCTACGGGCTATAGCGCCATCCATATTACATATATACGTTTTGGTATGTGACTCTCCATTAAAAGCTTCGTTACGCATTGAAAGAGTTGTTGCGTTAACATGCTCCTTCCACTTGAGTACATCAATATATCTTAAAGGGTGAAGCTTCAATTCCGTAAGATATTTGAGCAATATTTATATTAGTAGATTGTATGCATAGTATGTTGCTACGTCGACTCCTACGCCGCATTTGTGGAGCCGCCACAATTAAGGTTCGATAACTTCTATCTACGAAAAGTGGTTAAATGAAATGTAATTTCAATGTCAGGAGGTTATTTCATTTTGAGACTAAGAAACATTAACTTGGTCTAATCGGTTACTAATAGCTAGAGAGAGGCTAAGCTAAATGGAAATGCAAAATCATCCACAAGGGCTTTAATCTCACTAAAAAATGGAAGATGAAATATAGAATTAACGCATATTTGGGTTCTGTTCTTAGAATAGGAAGTAAACTAGTTAAAAGTAAAGAAGTATCCACGAGGAGCCCTGCGAACATTTTTTTTAGCAAATCCAAGTTAGTTGCGTTATATTCCGAATCGGTCCTTTCATAAATTATTAAGAGTACGTAATCCACGGTGCACGAATGGAACTCATTGACTAGTTTTATTTCTTAATGTAACTTCTTATTATCTTCGCATTAATAATGATAATATGCTATGCATACGTGCTTCTTGCATAAGCCTTCAAAGAAATTATCTACAAACTGCGTGGAGATTTCATCCGCTACAACACACAACTCCAGCTGTTACACTTCTTCAATTTGTACAACTACAACTACTCACTAGAATGAAGAATCTTTTTATATGATTTTATCCACGTATTCCGCACCGTATAAAATTATGGATAACATATCTACATGCAATCGAAATCATCGATGTTGAAGTTTCAATTGCACGTTTATGGTATTTCAGATAAATTTGCTATGGACTGTAGTTCTTCCTTCTCTAACTGTAAGTACATATAAATGGAGGAGAGTTCATAGCGTTTAATTAAATTAAAAAAGGTAAGTGTGAGATCGACTCACGAGATGCACTCATCACATTATAAAACGTAGGGTACGTTATATTTTAAATAAAACTGTAGAAATTTGGCTCAATGTTGTCCATATTATCAAATGAATGATCAACGATCACTGTCAGTGTGGAAAACGTGGAGTGACGGAACAGTTTAATTCTTTTAAAATTTCCTTATCACGGCACATATTGTTATGATATGTCTACCGCAATTCACAGCCGATTGTTCTATTCGTGGGAATACAACAAGAATGGGTGCTGTACAGCAGAGGCAGATGCTCTCCATCATTTTTTGACAATTACAAAAATAATTTCTAGAAACCAAACTCGAATCAAAATTTAAATATGTGATGATGGTTTATCCATGATCCCCGTAATTTTTAGAGTCAAAATTCTCAAAGAATAACTCAATGTCAACAAATATTTTGACAGTTCTGTGATTTTTCGGCACTCAAATAATACGAGTATTTCAAATCACTTCTTCTGTCTTAACTTTGTCTATGTTAACATTTTGTGCTGACTACAAAACATATGCTTAAAGTGATAATAGCCCATCAACAGCTCAGACATGTAAATATAAATGTGTAATTTGCCCGTGCATCCACTGTAAGTCTAATTTTAATTTAAAATGTGTGCTGTATTATATCAATTAGCTAATATTTACCATGCATTTCATGCAACACATTTCAATATTTACTTGCAGCTTTTCTCACACGTGTTGACTATTATTTCGTGATGCCTGTGAAATCCAAAAGTGAAGCAGTCGGTATTGATCGCTGCCATGAATGTTTAGTTTTCTGTGTTGCCCAAAGGAAAATAGAGAAAGCCAGATCGTTGTTGTACATGCTATCCGTTGGAAAAATATTCTTCAAGGTGCCTCATGAGATTTAAGTGCCTCTTAGCTTTCACTGTTCGCTACTCACTTGGTGCGTAGGTATTGAGTAAACACAATTGCAAAATGTCAAACGGAGAAGAGACGCGAAGGAAAATGTGGTACATACCAATATTCTAACAATTTCTTTAAAGAGCAGAGATAACTCTGCTTAATAATGATTTAATTCGAAAATACCATCATTATCTTTTTAAGAATATTAAACATTTTCAAAGCCCCTCAACCACTTTAAATTGAAGGAAACGTTGAATAACTAGTAGGGTATCTCTTAATATGTAACCGCATTCAGTAGTTTGCTTTAAATCTCGAATTAACACATTTGCATCTTTGCTAGGTACGAGAGTTCATCAATGCGTTGCAGGCATTAAGCGTGAACTCCACATTATTGAAGTAAAAAAGGCAAAATCAGTTCTTTTCATGTTGTGATGTTTCCTTTTCGTACTTTCTGAATACCAAGCAGCTTAAAACAAATGCATAAGGAAATGTGTGCATACGTTAAACTTAACTTATGTATACAGACATATATGTTTTAATTTAATTGTCAGGTAAACATAACTCAAGCCAACCACCCATACCGAAAATTAATCTTTCTGAATGCTTTAGAATTCGGATATACCGATGACCAAGAGACCGGTATTCAATCCTACTAGTCGCACCACCCGTAAAACTGACATCATTTTAATTATATTTCTTTTTATTATAATAAGAATACGTAAGCAATATATCAGTCTCGTATGTATAATTAAATTCAGTTGTAGCTGTTGCATACGTAATACGCAAAATGAACTGCTTTCATACTTTCATACGAGTAATTTTAGTTTTTTGATAGTAAGAAATAGGAACAGCATTGTATAATGCTTCTCATAATATCTTCATTGAAGTTTCATAGATTCAGATACGCTTGTAGTTAATCCAATTGTTGCAGTGGTGAAACACCAAAGCTGACCCGTGCGAATCTGACCTGTGCAGTGAATTGCAGCTCATTATTTGCCGTTAGTTTTTAAGTTATGTAAGATGCACTATCTACCCGCTGATAAACAAAAATTATGTCACTAAAAGCGGAGTCTTATTAAGAGGATGCATTCTTGTTAAAAACCTAACTTAACTTAAGGAATTCCACTGAATTTGCTCTTCGTGGGTGTAGCTCCAGAACAATGTCGAAGAACTGGAGGATATGTCCAGAGGAACCTTTAGATCTAAAAAAGGACCTGCTGGTCACGATTCTCCCGAATTATATCCACGCAACTACGTTCGAGTGGGATCCATACTCCAATTAACAGAAATCATACAAATGGCACCAGGAAATAACCCTTCAAAATTGGGGACTTATATCACCGTGAAATAAGTCCCAAAAATGAAAAAAAAGGTATGAAATAAGTCCCCAATTTTTGAGTATTTATATATTTTTATTTCCACAACAAAAAGTACATTTCAGAATGGTATTGCTTATTTGCTTTTGTGAACTCGTTTGCGTTATTTGAAAATATAGAAATTTGGCTTTATTTCGCTTTGAAAAATTTAAATAAGGCCAAATTTCATTTGGAAATTGTCTTAAAAAGAAAGTCTGGTATATTTAAAGTATGGGGTGGGTGGCTCTTAACCCCTTTTTCCGCAAGGTTTAACCTGTTCACACGACTTCGTCGCTCTACTAAGGGTAACGAAATAAAGTGACGATTTCGCGTGAGCGGGTTAAACGCTGCGGAAAAAAGGGTTAAAATCCTGTTAGCGAGCCACCCAACTCGTACTTTAAATACATCATATCGATGCGAACAGTTGAGACTACTGTTAAACAACAAGAACATTGAATTTCGCGCAAATAAAAAAATACTGAAATAAGCCCCCATATTTAGGAACTTCTTTCGTATTTAATTTGGGACTTATTTCATCATGAAATAACCCGCCAAATTGAAGTATGAAATAAATACCCAAAATCCCATGAAATAAGTCCCAAATTTTGCGAAATACGGAGGTCAGGTGATTAAAGTCGGAGTTCAAGAAAAACAAATACGCTCAAATCACAGCTTGTACTGAGGCAATAAAATCCTGGTTATACGATCTACAAACCGGGGTATGTTCCCTCAAGTACGACATTCCGCGTCAGCGAAGTAAGCAAGGCGAATCATGATCAGGAGAATAGAGTCATGCCACTTCTATATTCGTAGCTGGATAAGTCAATGGCGATCCAAAAACCCCGATTATGCCACTTGACGATAACTTGGCAAGTAGTGTTGTTCCAAATAATTTATCAAGAATATCTCTAGGGTATCTTTAATTCGCTGAAGATGAACAAATCAATCGTAATCTATGGTAAAGCGGATATTGTGATTCACCATCTTCTAGAAACAGTAGACGCTTATACAGTACTATTCAACAATGTGCTGAGTAATGCATACTACCCGATGCACTGGAAAACAGCAACGGAAAACAACAAAATATCAGTCTTCTTCCTTGCACGTTCAAACTGGTTTCAGACAATCAGTGGAATAAAGAAAAGAAACAATGCGCTACTGCTTGTCTGATTGGCTTAGAGAAGGTGTTCGAAACGACAGGTTGAAGGGCCTTTCCTCAAGCTGGTCAGTCTCAGCACAAGTAAAGCCTTGTTTTAGATGTGAGGTTTTCATATTCTAACCAAAACCAAAATAATTTATGAGCATCACAAGAACTGTCAAAATTGTCGTTTGAACAGCTGAAATTAAACAGAAGAAAAGTAAAAAGTATCTATTATAGCAAATATAAATGTATGACCGGATAATTATTGTTCCTGATTTTGTACAAGATGAAATTGCAATTAATGCTCCCATTGATCATGCGGTGTAAGTTAAAATGTTCTCAAATTGTCTCCAATCGACTCCCATTTGCTTAAACGTCAAACTCCGGAAGTTATGTTCTAACGAGATTACAAATCCTTGAATTTAGATCCTCCCCACCTAAACCGAAAATTCCATAGCACTCGTCACTGTGCTTCTTGCAGCGTGTCGATCGCGTTGAAAGTTTGATTATATTATAAGCTTAAGGATTTATAACATTGAAAACAGATGTCAGCAATTTAACTGGCTGTGTAGCCTTTTAACACGTGTGACAGAATAGTACTTGTAGGAGTCTTAAGCTGAATAGGTTGGTCTGGGTTGAGTAAATAATATAAGTAAAAAGTAAAACGGTTATATTGGTTCCACCATTGGTGGAGCAGGAGAAAATTAAGTTTCACTTTAATAAAATTATTATAACGAAATACCTTTTCCCTACGGTGGGCATAGAGTTTTGTTTTTGTCTCTGAACATATTAAATTTAATAGAACAAATTAAAATAAAAAATACACAAAGTGATGCCATCGATTAATTCAGATTCGTATTCTACATCTTTTATTAATATATATGTAGTTATACATAAGGAATACGAAGTTGTCATAATGCAATGTAATATCGATACTAATAAAAAAAAATAATACCTAATATTTATTAATATTCATCACACACATTTTTGCTTACATCACAAGAAAAATAATAAAAAGGTTACATTTTTTGTGTAAGCTAAGGAGTTATTTTTGGTTTTATGTCGTCAAAAGTGTAAACATTTTTTTGTTTTTTCTTGCAAGTATTGGCTACATTTATGTCTTGTTTTGGTCAACGTTTGTGTTGCCCAAAGACCACTATGTTATATTACAATCTGGTCCACTTTCACCAATCTCATTGGAGATTGACTGTGATGTTATCCTTAACTTGATTATCGAAGGCTGTCCGTCCTTGAACAATTCGCCAGCTCTTCCATTACCGTCAATGACATTTCCGCTAATGTAGATTGTTCTTTACCCCATTCCTGGGATACATTTTTAGCTACCGACTTTAGGCCAATATACAAAGACATTTCCGCTAATGTAGATTGTTCTTTGCCCCATTCCTGGGATACATTTTTAGCTACCGACTTTAGGCCAATATACAAATTAAAAAAACTATTTTATTTTATAATTAAAACAACTTTTATTTCGTAAATTGAAATAATCAAGCTGATGGCGTGGCGTGTATAACGCGAGGCGAACTAATGACCCCGCATTTTGGTGTCCTTCTCTTTTGTACAACATTCGCACATGCAGCTGTGTTTATATTTGATAGACGATAACGTGGTTGTTTTCGGTGAAAAGGTACTATGTTCGTTTTTTCGGACAATGTATGTCCGATAGGATGTGCGGCCTTTGTTGTTTTATATGATGTTCATTTTACCCAGGGAATCAGTGTGATAACACACTCCTCCCCGCAGCTTCGTATTGACACACAAGTTCTTGAATTCGTTTTACTCTTTGGTCCAGGAGTTGCCCGGGTGTCAATCTAGGGATTCCCTTTTTACAAAAGATAATTACAAAAGTTGTTATGAGGATTATTAGTGACATTAATCCTATAGTGGATATGGTCGGGCTGTTAGTAACTTCGAACTGTAAGGATTACAACAAGTTTATGTTCTTAAATTTTAATTGGGAGAGATTCAAGGTATTGCGCAATCTCATATTTGTCGATCGTGTATGACTTTAAATAGTTCTGAATTAAGAGTGTTGGGTTTTCGTACACTTTACCATCTACAGTTGTATTGTCCGCAAACATTACTAGGTAGACTCCTTTTAGGATTTCGTTATCTACGACGTGTTTCCCAGATATTAGTATTGCACCGTCTTTGATTATTTAGTTTTAGATAGTTTTAGATTTTTCTCTTTAATTTTGTTACAAATTGTTTTCTGATTATTAAGCAGTTTAGTTCTTGCTAATTTCACAAAATGTATATTTTAGTACTTTTTTACAATTTTTTACATTTACGAACATACCCTTACATTTGATGATTTCTTTACTTAGCACTAATTTTCCATCTTCTTGGCTTATAGCCCTACTTTCAAATAATTTATATTTTTCGTAAATGATAGGATATTTTATATAAATTACGACGATTCCATCTTTTTGTATAATTTTAAAAATATCAAGTATATCACTTATGGAGAAGGTTTTAATAAGGTCTTTTTTTCAATTTTATTGATATTAATATTTAAAATGGCTGGATTTAAAATGTTTAATAGCTAAGGTTAAAGTATTAATCATATTTCGTAATTCAAAAATTATTAGTTTGCTTTTTCAGCAATAAATTCGCCTTTAATCTTCGCTTCAATTAATTTGGAATTTGTTACAAATTGTCTATTATTGTTTGCAACCGTTAATTTTATTTTCATCTAAAAGAGTTTGTTTGATATTCAAATTATTGTCATGTCTGTTATATTTTGGTGAGTCAGAATAGCCTGCTTCGTAATATTCTCGTTCTAGTTGATGGTTACTTTCGTCTATAAAATCTTGAATGTATGTTAAATTGGTCATATAAAAGGTACTCGATGTATTTTCGTATAATAACACGTCGCCGGTTGCAATCAACATGTAGTTGTATCGAGTGTAATCGACTATATCGGCGTTAGCAATGAAGGTGAGAGAAAGTTGTATATGTGATGTCCATTGTCTGAAATTAAAATTTCAGATTAACTTTATGGACAATCTTACCATTTGGAAGTATTACCTAATTGCCTATATCTTTTTTTACCTTCTGCGGTTTATATTTTGGTTGTAATTTATCCCAATGTGCACATGTAGTTTTTTGGTATACTATATCTTTAATGTTGACTTCTCTTAACTTCCTTTTCTTATTATGTGCATCTAACATTTTGTCCTGTGCAATTGCTAATTTGAGAGGAAGTTCCTTATGAGATGTTTTGTTAAATAATAACTCGTTGGGTTTCTTTTCAGTGACAGAGTGTATAGTTTTGCTGTATTCCATGGCTGCTCTAATAAATATTTCAGCTCGACATAGGAGTTTAAATTCTTCCTTTAAACATCTAGCAATTTCTATGGTATGGTGTGCTGGAGTGTAATAAATTGCTATATTGGATTTTTGTATTAATGTCATAAGCGAAGCTGAAGTGAATGTTGCATCTTGATCACATATCAAATGTTTACATTCAGGATAGGTCTGTAAAATTTCGAAGACTTTATCTGGCATATCTTGGCGGTTATCCAATATTCTGATTACCAAGAACTTAGAGTATGCATCTAACCAAGTTAGAATCATGGTTTTTTCAGCGTACATAATATCGATATGTAAGCACTCCCCCCTTTTACGGGAATTGGCGCCACGCCAATTGGTTGTTTGTTGGGATGTCTGCCATACTTACTGACATTAAATACCTCGCAAATTCGAGCGAATTGCTTGAATTCGTCCGACATTCCAGGCCAATAAAACTTACCGAGTACTTGCTTCTTTTGCGAATCTTTGATAATTGATACCTGGTTGTCTTAATAAGCTTATTGTTAAAATGTTCCTTTAATGTGTTTTTGATTTCGTATATAGTTTCTGGAGTAGCAAATATGGCTACTATTCCTTCTTTAATACTTACTTACTTATCAGGCCGGCGACCCATGGAGGGTCCGAGCCTGAGCAATTGCTGTCTTCCATCGTTGACGGTCGTGAGCACGCAGCTTCCAGTCATCAAGACCAAGCTGTCTTGCATCCGCGATTACTTGGTCTTTATACCGGAGATTCTGTTTTCCTCTCCTTCTCGAACCAGTAGACTCGGATTCAAAGACCCTCTTTGATGGAGCATTGTTGTCCATGTGCTCGATGTGGCCGAGCCAGTGCAGTCGACGGATTTTTGGCTTCTGGACTACATCCATTCACTGGTACAGCTCGTAGAGTTCGCGGTTATGTCTTCTCCTCCATTCGCCTTCCTCGCAGACGGGACCATATATCCGACGTAGAACTTTTCTTTCGAAGGTAACAAGAATCAGCCCTGCAGTTTAGCTTAGCGTCCAGCTTTCAGCTCCATAGAGCGGGACTGGCAAAATAAGAGTTTTGTAGAGCATGATTTTGGTCCTTCGAGTCAGGAGTTTTGAGCCCAGTTGCTTTGACAAACCGAAGTAGCACTGGTTGCCAAGGGTGATTCTACGACGGATCTCCACTGTGATGTGGAGTTCACGTTTGCCCCGATGTAGACAAACTCCTTTACTACCTCGAAATTGTAGCTGTCGATCGTGAAATTTTGTCCAAGGTGGTGTGGTCGACAGCATATCTTTCGTTTTGTCCTCGTTGACCTTGAGACCAGTTCGTTTCGCCTGTTCTTCAATCGCCGTACAAGCCTCCACTACGGCACGCTGAGAACGCGCGACGATGTCGATGTCATCTGCGTACCGTAACAGTTGGATCGAATAGTTCCTTGCGATGAATGCCGTCGTATGCGGTTTTGAAATCGATGAAAAGGTGGTGCGTATCGATTTGAAACTCACTGGTCTTCTCCAGTATTTGTCTTAGTGCGAAAATTTGGTCTGTAGTCGATTTGCCGGGGCGAAAGCCGCATTGGTACGTGCCGATTAGTGCAGTGCAAAACGGTTTTAGACGTTCACACAGTACACTGGACAGGATCTTGTAGGCGATAGTTGTTGCAAGATATAAGATGATGTCTCTGATTGGTGTTCGCCGTAAGCATACCGGAGAGTCGCTCGCTTAATTGCTCTTCGTAGGCTCTGACAATCGCCGTTGTGATCAGGTGTCCAATGTCAAAACTCCTCTTTGTTGGCTGGTGCAGCTTTCTGACATTGGACAGTCGGGCTCTGAATCGTGCTGTCACAAGGAAATGATGAGAGTCGACGTTTGCCCCTCTGAATGTTCGCACATCCAGAATATTTGACGCATGTCTTGCGTCATTGAGCACATGATCAATTTGGTTGGCGGTTCGACTGTCCGGATATCGCCAGGTTGCTGTGTAGATTATTTTGCGAGGGAATCTTGTGCTACTTACGACCATATTACGTGCTGTCGCAAAGTCAGTGTTCCTTTTTTAATATTGGTACTAAATCAGCCAGGTTCTCGTAAGTAATAATATATCTAATTCAAAACCTTTTGCTATTATAATTTGTTGATTATATTGGTTAACTAGGCGATCTATTAGCTCTATCTGATATATGTCTGCATTCCGCAGAATGTTGGGTAGCTAAAGAGGATTGTTCGGAAATTTGGTTAAGGTTTTGTCTGGATAGAGCGTCAGCCACTACATTTGTATACGTATCATTTTAGCGTTTGGGTTTCTGGGCGAAACTGCGAAAGTTAGTGGTTGGTGATCTGTATGGATCTCTAAATTAGTTACTCCATATAAGTAATTTCTTAAATTCTTTAAAGCGAAAACTATGGCATAGAGTTACTACTCATTTGGAGATATTTTGTCAAAGGCTTGGCAATTTTAGCATAATTTCTTATAAAGTTGTCGTTAAGTCGTAGGCTCAGTCGTATCTTCATGTTGCTTCCTTAAGAACTTGAATTATTTTATTCAAATGTTCAGTGTGTTTCACCAAATTTTCCGAATATACGAATATATATATCTTAGACGTGACACATTTTTCCTACAGGTTGTTATCCATGGCACGCTGAAAGATGCCTGGGGCATTTTCAGTCCGAACGGCATTCTCAAGAACTCGTATTTGCCATTATTAACTGAGAAACATGTTTTCTCTTTAGCTTCTGGTTTCATCTTGATTTGGTGAAATCCAGATTCGAGATCAATTGTAGAAAAGAACTTTGCTTTTCCGAGATGGGATAATATGATGTTCATGTCAGGTATCGGGTATTTATCCAATACAGTATTCCCATTGAGTTTTTTGTAGTCAATGACTAACCTACTTTTGTGACTACCGTCCTCATTGAGACCTTTTTTGGGTACGACCCATACTGGGGAATTGGAAGGTGATTTTGATGGTCTAATGATGCCATCATGTAAAAGTTTCTCAATGTCTTTATTAACGAAGTTATTAGCAGAGAGATTTGTAAGGATACTGTTTACGCCAATCATGTTTCTCGTTATTAGTACGAATTTCCGCAACGATATCTGTCCTGAAGGGCAAAGTCGCCTCGACCACACCATAGATGCTTTTAATTTTATTCATCATTGATTCGGTAAATGAATCAATGTTTTCTTTTTTAATATTATTTAATTTCTCAACATTATCGAAATACAGTTTCTCCTTCTTATTGCAGTAGCTGAGGATACGTCCCTATTAAAGCTTCATACTCCAAATTGGGTATGACATAAGATCTGGTTACTTGGTTTAGAATCAAAATTTAGTGATATGAATGAATGATGATTTCACCATTTACTGTACATGCTCGTTTTATATCCAGCATGATCTCGTTGTTAAAAAAATTGGGCTTACAGTAGTTGCTGCTTGCACCGGTGTCGATCAGAATTTGTATTCATTTGTTCTTTAGTGTTTTTCATAAGTGGGGCATACCCACTCTTCGCATAAAAAATGTTCCCCATTTTCATTCAAATTATTAATCCTTTCGAATTTTACTTTAGGGGGTTGAATAGGGTTTTGCGAGCTTGATTCTGATGGACGTGTATTATTATAATTGTGTTGATGTCTCTGGCCAGTTTTTTTGACTGTTACCATGCTCGTTATTATAATAAATGTTACTATCATTCTGATTACTTCCACGGGGTGGATTATTTTTGTCGGATTGTTGGTGTTTATGTTTAAATCGATTTAGCTCATGGCAGCCGACTGGTCGATTTGCAGAACTACCAAGAACCATGGGCTCGAATCTATAAAGGGGATTTGTCTATAATCATTCATATTAATTTGTGGTTGATTATTTTGTACGTGACCATTGCTTCGTGTTGGGAAAAGTAGAGTATTTAAATCTCTATTCTCTTCTCCCCTGTGAAAATTAAATTGAAGCGCAAAATTTGCTACTGTGTTGTTAGATTCCAACGCCTGTGCTTTTGCCAGGTCGTTTGGAAGATCTTGAGGATTAAGTGAAAACAAAATGTAAGGTAGCTGGCCATTTAGACCAGTGATGAAAACTCGTAGAGCGTTTCTTCTGTGAACTATATTAAGTTCTGTAGTGACAGGTGAATTGGACTCATGTGTCATGATGGTTTTATTGGCCAAGAGTGTTAATTTCTGCGTAGATAAAATCTAATCAAGAAATTATTGTCTCGAAGTTTAATACCGTGCCGTTATTCGTTAAAACATCGTTCGCGTGTTGCGTGATCTTATTACGGAATATTGTAAGAGCTGCAAAATATTTTTTGCTACCTATATCATACAATTTAATGGAATTGTGAGCAGCATCTCGCCAACTGACGTATGAGGTCTGATTACCGGAAAATTCGGGTAGAGACTATAACGTCGAATAGTTCGTTAGAAAATATAGTCGGTTCAATTATTCTCGATGTAATTATTTATCCCTATAGACGATTTTGTTCCTTGCTTCTTGTTTTAGCAAGGACTTGTTAAACGTTTCGTTGTTATCCCTAAGTACCCTTGCGATAATGTCAAGGGTCACTGTTTCCGTTGTTAAGATATTTGCTTGGAAAGCCATCTCTAGTTCTTTATTACAATATTATACCTCGTAAGGTTTATTTTTATTTTTTTATGAAATCCATAAATTAATTATGGTACATTCTCCTATCATTATTAATTTATAACTTAAATATAACTTCTTAAAATTAGATTCTTACTATGGTTCTTTCTCCTCGTCAGGATTTCGTTAGATACTTGGCTGATTTGCTGGAATGCACTTCACAATTTTACTTTTTTTTTTTTCAAATTTTGTCCGTGGTGCATCCCGGTTGAGCCCCCAATTAAAAAAAAACCATCTCATTTAATATTTAATTAAAAACAACTTTTATTTCGTAAATTTAATTAATCAAACTGATGGCTTGACATGTTTAACGCGAAACGAACTAATGACCCCGCATTTTGGTGTCCTTCTCTTTTATACAACATTCCCATGCACATGTAGCTGTGTTTATATTTGATAACGAGGTTGGTTTCGGTGGAAAGGTCCTATGTTTGTTTCAATGTTTGTCCGAAAGGATGTGCGGCCTTTGTTGACACAGTTGTATATGATGTTCTGTTTACCCAGGTAATCAGTGTGATAACTTACATATAATCAAAATGTTATACAATGTGCTGAATGTGTGCATTTTTATTACAGGTTAGGAATTCATAAACCTGTAAATTACGTAAAAATTAGAACAAGCTCAAAAAAACTCAATATGCTATACGTAAGTGGATTATGTGTTATCTGACATTCCTACAAATGGTGATCAATCGTATATAGATTTAACAGAGAATTGAAGATATTCACACCATTAAGACTTCTTTAATTCCTGCCGACGTGAAAAATTGATATTAGAGCTATATATTTATTACTTTATTCAAACCACGATATACATATATCAATTCGACAAAATCTCTTATTCCTAATAGTAATTGTTCTACTTATAAAACTTTGATTTATCAAAAGAGAGTAAAATATTATTTCTCTTTCTGATTACTTCGAAGTATATACATATGTATGTAGCTTATTTTAATTTTAAATTTTCACATACACTTGTTGCTGCAGCGTAAATAAAAAAATCGGACACTTGTACGCCTTTTGCGCATCCATTGCATGATGAGTAACCTACCATCATGGTTCAGCAATTTTATTCTAACAAAGGAAATAAATTATGCTCATGTATTGTGTAAGGGACTTAAATAATTTTTACTTCAATCTCTGGGGACAAATGTACAACAATCAACAAGTGAGCTCACGTATGTAGAACTTAATCATCGGTCAGAGTCGACCTTAAACTGAGCCCAACCAACCGAAGCGGCGGCGTTGCTCACAGTGACCAAATACCAAAGAGTTGGCTGCCCCTCGGATGGCATTAAGTATACAAAATATATACACATCCCAACGCAGACCCAGCTGAGTTGGACGAACTACGTAAAAAAGCAAACAAAAGAGACAGCGACAGGCAGGTGGCCATTGAATGAAATGAAAATAATCAAGAGTTCATCAGCTCAGTTATAATTTGGCATTTTCAGACAGCAAATGCATCAGTTGCCTAGCACCGTAGTCGCGAGCCACGATAGTTTGTCTATGAACAATGACTTGGCTGATTTGTGTCACTTCTGTCCCATTTGAAAATGTTTAATAATTCATCTGCGTCGGGTTGGAATGATATTCAAATCAAACCGGTCATTTCACGAAATAGAGCAGTTTCACCAATCCACCGTAAAAGTGAAGATGGCAAAGCAGAAGCATTGCACGGTTCTTACAAAATTTTCTCAGGCGACCTAACAGACGCGTGGATATTACGTTATAGTGATTCAGAAACAAACTTTCACCCGTGGGTTCGTGGTGCTAGTAAGAAATTCGCCCAGTTCGATCTTCTTCCGTGGCGGAGCCGAAAAGCTCAGTTAGATTCGGCGAATAGCTCACAGTGGGACGACCGAGAATCGCTGCGCGATATCGAGCGCAGCATCTGTTGGCTGCATAAGTTGGAAGTTCGTAAGAACAAGCGGCGGTTGAAGCAGCTCAAGTCGGAAGTCAAGCAGCAACTTATTCGTGTTCGATTAATATTCTCTATTGAACTCCGTCACAAGAGGATGGAGGTGCTTCGGAAATGTCATCACCAGCCGCGGGTGTTTAAGCGAAGTGTCGGTTTGCCTAACAACAATTATGTGAGTGACGATGAAATTCTAACAAGTGGCTATGGCTACTTCAGCCAAAGAAGTGCAAATATTGTGCGAAATTCTGTTGTTAATTGTGAAAGAAAGTCTTCGAGAAATGCACCAAAAGCTGTTGGTAAAACGAGATCACAATCACACCGCACGAAGCCTAAGGCTGCGAGTTCACATAAAAATAGAAGTGTTCCATGTAGAAAGTGTAAAGATACTGCGGTACGTCTAAGGTAAACCACCTAAAATGAAATAAGAATTTTGTGATTATGTAGATGCGCTTTCTCTCCCTCGTCTGTGGTTTTGCCAAACATGATCATTAAGTATGCAAGTGCTTGAAACTGCTCGTATATTAAATCGTAAAATGTACCACTTTTATTAATGCAGACAAACCATAATTTGCGACTACAGGTTACGGGCATGCTATATTGAAGGTGTTTCTTTTCTTAGTCATTGTTTTTATTCTGATTTTTATCCCTGGTCATCCGCCATTATTCTTTGCAATTACATGATAAATAAGTTGACGTCAAATATACAAATTTTCGAGAAATAGTGCACATGGAAATGCATGGTTTTTATAGTTAGTTAAAGTAGGTGTGGGTAACAAGTATTACGTTCGTTTATTGCTGAAAGTGGTGTTGCAAAAGAGACCAGAAAGAGTACTCGTAAAACATTGCTATCGAAAGTGGCAGTATATCCTAATCAAAAAAGTATTTCTTAACCAATCTAAATTTTAAAACTATTCATCAATTGCAGTGGTGACCGTTAACTAAGACATTAAATTGATTAACTGAATAATCAGTCATCAGATCCCAATGTTTTTAAAAGAGATCAAGGCAGTCCGTGTTTGTAAACGATCAGTCTAAATTCGTTGATGTAGAAATAGTCATGGATGGAGGAAATATTTTGTGTAGAATTTAAGGATGATAGTAAAACTGTCTGATTTTTATTGTCATAACCACTCTAATGTTATTATAGTGGTCAATTACAATTTTTTCTTGTATACTCATTGAATTAAGAGTGTTTAACTTCATCTAGGAATTAGGCAACTGGGAATTTTGGTTCAATATGTGCGGGAAAATATTGAACCAAAATTCCCAGTTGCCTAATTTTCAAGAATAGGGGGTGAAATTCAATTTCATCAATAGGGGGTGAAATGCAGAGCTTAAGAACACAACGAATTTATAAAATGAATAACGATGATATGAAAGTGTTATGTGCAACAGATCGTGGTGGTCCGTGGCGTTTTGGGTATGTGCGTCAAATCCTACGCACTTGGACCTACATGTCTAGGTTCGATTCCTGGTACGACAAGAAAGACTTTTCACGTCCCCACCTCTTTCGAGTCACTGACAATGCTCAAAGAGTATAACTGTCTAGAAAAAGCTTCTCAAACTTGGCCGTTCGGAGTCGGCATAAAACTATAGGTCCCTTCCACTCGTGACAGAACAATAGCACGCACAACACGGGTGTTTGCTGAGAAGCTAGGCCTTGGGCCTTTAGGGGTTGTAGCGCCACCCATATTATTATTATTATTATTATTATGTGCAACAGATCAAGACAATATTTTGCTTAATAAATTATTAAATTTTGTAAACTTAAGCTTGAAACTTGAAAGAGCGGCTCATGACGTTATATACAGTATTAATCATCCGATTCTGTTTTTGAATAAAATTTTTACTAAATAAAAAAAAAATATTTTAAGAGATGGAAATCTTTATTCGGACCTTTATAATTTTGTCTGTTAAGTGAAAAGATGATATCCGCCAATGATGATACACATTTGTGCCCTTTTTATCGCATCTTCTAAGACTTTTCGCAAGATTTCCAATGATAACTATTCGCATTCCTGTCAAATATTCTGCTTAAGCGCTGCGATTGTCTGAGGCTTGTTGGCATAAATCTGCGACCTTAAATAGTCCCAAAGAAAGAAATCTGGAATGGTTTAATAGAGCGATCTTGCTGGCCATGCCAAATCGCGACAACGGGAGATTACGAAACCAGGAAACGCCTGCTTCACACTATCCATTGTAGCTTTCGATGTGTGTGCCCATGCCCATTCTCATGTGCAAAAATTATAACATCTTCCGATAGGACGTTTAATTTTGCGCCACCTTGTACATATGTATTCTTATTGACTAATGTTCGTTTCTATTGTGATTATTAAGCGTGGATTTAATTTGTTGCTCAATTTAGTAGTTAATCAAAAATACAACTGACAAAAAGCCCTAAATAGCAGAAACTAGTTCTGCTTTTGTACTTGCACTTACAATATAATGGTCTGCACACTCACACGGTATCTGCACTTGTTTTCTTTTGACACTCTTAAATCTTTAACACGTGAATGTACATACATATGTAGTATATGACACTACTAGGTCAATAATGGACGCACTCAGACTTAGGTCAACTTTAGAAATCAGCTGTTTTCATTTCTCAAATGTCAGTTAACACATACAAAACTCTCAATTTTTAAGGGATATGCAATAGAATGCAGTGTTTTACATAAATCTTTGAACTTGTTGAAACATTTGCGTGAAGAAGGGCTTTGTTTCCTGAGATCAACTACATTACCCTCAATTTTGAACAAACGTAAGAATGGTGGTATTACTTGGTTTGTAAATGAAATACAGTATCGTATTTAAGACATAGTTAACAGAATCAATTATGAGCTGCGTACATACAGCGTACATTTGGGTGCGTTGTTATGGTTAGCTCATTTGTTACAATCGTCAGTCATCTCTTTGGACTAGTTATTCATATCATATCATCGCTCATATCTATAACGTATGTACGTTTTTAATATATTGTTTGTGTTCAATGCTTCGCTCACTCTTCTTCGAAATGTCCCTAGTGGGCGTTGGAATTACAAACATTCTTTATGTGCATGTAAGTTCTGCTCCGGAGATATTAACCTCGATTTACGCGGGAAACCAGAAACTATATTTGAGGAGAATGTTTTGAAAGCAAAGGTGGAATCGGGACCATAAAACGGTGCAGGACATTGTACAGAACCTGGAAGTATATACCTTGACAAAAATACTTCAACAATCTCTAATAGGAAAAGTGAAGTGTGCCTTAAAATAGGGTGTTTCATATCGTGCGACCTAATATGGATATGGATGTATAGTTCTACAGCAAACCACTTCTTTTGTGTCTGTTTTTTTAGTTTTATTGTATCCGTACTCAGAATGTAAGGATGGAAATTTTCCATGTTCTGGCCTTAGGCACGGACAGCCTTTCACCTAAAATAAACTCATGTAAACAGAGACTCCTTTTTTAGCCTTAATACATGACCATTGAATGCTCCATTGAGGCTAATGCGCACATGTACATACTAAATCTTATTCATTTATTCCTCTATACCTTGGAGCCGAGTTGTGAATTAAGGAAACTCAAGGGTATTGGTTACATAGACTTATTTGAACAACTCCATTATTCGAAGACATAACAGGTCGATCTGAGAATCAGTGCCATCAACTGATTTTGATCTTCTATCCACATCTCTCGCCTGACTGACAATGCTCAGAGAATATACATAAGTGTCTCGAAAAAGCTTCTCAAATTTCGTCATTCAGACTCCGAACTTAGGAGTCGGCATTGAACTGTAGAGACGGTAGGGCAATCCAAATACATCTCCAAGAACTCCAGTAAATTTGTCACTTGATATGTACTTATTCATGTATGTATATTAAATGAAGAATGAAGTTTGGTTAGGGTAAGATAGCATATAGACGGGCATAAGCCGATGACAGATACTGAGACAATAGCAGACGTATTGAGGAGTATACCCTTGTTCCTGTTCATTGCCACAGCCTAGCATATCTACTCATTGGCAAGTCCAGACTACATGAGATAATCTACTCGATTAACTACGCGTAGTTATTCGAATAAACTGCACGCCCGATTTGATTCATTTACTACCTACATATGTTACGTGCGCAAATACGAGTACATACACAGAAAACGTTAAACTTCAAATGTAATTTCCAACTGGTGGATAACGGAAAGATACACAACGATGAAATAAGAGTTAAAACACGACAATTTCAAATTTTTTATTATTAGTTTAATATTTGTCTGTTTTATTTTTATCATTCAAAACACAACTGAACTGACGTTAAATTAACATCTCAACTACATTTTGACACTCAGCACGACGTCTACTACATTTTGTTACGTATACTACATTAACTACCCAATGACGTGTAACAAATGTAGTTATTCGAAAAAAGTTACATTTCTGCCATCATCTCTATATTCATAAGCAGGGTCATGTCGTGCAGGATTTGACTAAGTATGATATGGTTATCTTCGAGGCAATACAAGAATTACTAAATTATTAAATTATTAAATTACACTCAATATTGGTAGGAATCAACAGTTAATAGACATATGAAGGTTGATATGAAGGTTCATTACACACATTTTCATGCCGAATAAACTTAAATCTGTAGACAAGTATGTACAAGCAAATTGTTTTCAATCCTTTACTTTTTTCGAACAACGTTTGAAGGTTTATGTCTATTAGAAACCGTTGCATAAACTAGGCATCGAAAGCTTTTTTTTTCTATAACCGTTGCATAGGCTGAGCAATAGACACAGTATTATATCCAAAAAGTATGCAATAGTTTTTAAACATTTAAAACTTTTTTGTTTGTTTACTTTTATTTTTAGAACGGTTGACTGCGATAGTCTGAACTCATCTACCAACAAAATGCATTCACATCAGTTTGACAAGTACGATTCACTGCACTCGGGGAGCATTTCTTCCATCGAAAGGCCCAACGGAGGTGCATTGGCACTACACTATGCAGCAGCTCGAGGATGCTTGGACTGCGTCCGATTGCTCGTTGAAGCGACTGCTGAGATTTGGTAAGTTATACAAAAAACATTGACCCTTAGTAAAAAATCCGTAGTAATAAACGAGCAACCCACTTCTAACATCGACAAATATTTAGATGTGGCCGAGTCGTATCTAAGTCGAATTTATAAGTGGTAGTTTAATATTTCAAAATGAGTGTCAAAATCAGCTGTGCTAGCTCACAATAGCGAATATGACAGGTTGTGCTAGCTCACAATAGCGAATATGACAGGTTTATTCACAATGATTACGTTAAATTCGAGTTTTGTTAAAACTGATTTATTACTACGGAAACTTATAAGTACCTTAGCTACACCTAACAAAATTCGACTTTAGAAGCGACTTTATGATTTTCTATTACTAAGGGCCATTGCTTTTACCTATGAATCAAATATTTTTTTTGATTATGTATTTACTTTCAAATAACATTAATCTAATGTACATTATTTTATATTGACACGAAATCGTGACTCACACATTTTCATTCAACGGGTTGTGTTGGGATTCACAGATAGTATTTGTCCCTCCCTGTGCGCCCTCAAAGATAGTCCGTCAAAACGGATAATTATGTTTCCACTGGATTTCTCACAAAAATTACTATACAGTAAATTACGCTTATAAGAAACTCCAAAATGCCAACAGACACATAGAATACTTTGCGTCAGTAAGTAGTAATTTTTATTGAGGTTTTCTTCATGTTGATTTTTACAAGTTTGTGTTACATTAAATCGATGATTCTAACTAAATAATTGTTGACTTAGAATTGCTTTTTTTTTATTGCTTGCATTAACTTTAATTTTGCAAACCACATGTTAAGCTTTTATATAAATATATTATTTTCATGGGTCCACTCAATAGGGAATACTTTGCGGCAGTGTCAACTACTTTGAAAGATGAATAAAATACATGCGTTCTTATGGGTGGTGAAGGTGACACATAAAGCAACGCTTAACCTTCGTTCCACAGTGCTGCATTGGTGCGTCGCCTCATTTTTCAAACCAATACTAAGCTTGCATACAATTCACTGCGTTGTGCTACGTTTTGACTTTTGTCAGTTTGCTCCATGTTTTCACTGGGCGTGAAAGAAACAACAGCTGAGGTGACACACTCATCCCTCAAAGCAAATGTCGTAACCAGCCCGTAGTCGAGGCACCATCGCTGTATTGTGAAACGGGCATACGTCGACGTGACAGATGAAGTCAAAAGTCAGCTCTCTCCTTCAGCGTTAAATTTTAAAGCTAATTTCAAAATACACAAAAATATAAATAAAGGCTTGAAATTATATATTTATAACAAGATACAACACAATTATACAATATACAATTACAAATGCAATTTTAATAGAAATCTATCCTCAGGTACTTCACCGTCAACAGATTGTCAGACGAATAAAACAAATGACCGAATATGGCGTTTCTTTGAATAAACTTTGTTATAACGATTAAGACACGAACGGAGACACAACGAGATAGTCATCTTTTCAGTGGAAACCAATCGCATTTCACCTCAAAACAACACAATTGCCAATCGCATTTCACCTCAGATTTGCTCTAAAGTCACACATCCTACTTTATTTTCACACACACTTCTTAAGGCTTGCTTTTAAGATTTGCCCACAATAGTATCAAAAAGTAGCGAGAGTGCCCATGGTAATGTCCAAAATGCAATGTAAAGCACGTTGTTGTGCGTTTTTATTAATTTCCAAAAAAATTACAAATTAAAGAAAGGAATTATGCGGCCATGTAATTTGGGATGTACAAACTACAAACATCTCTCCGGGCTTGGGTCTTTTCTAAAAACCCACTTGCGTATCTCAGATTTTGCTCTAAAGTCACGCATACAGCGTTTTTTATTTTCACAGACGGACTGTGAATACGAGTGATCGAAGAGCAACATGGCGCTGCTCTACAGCCTTAAGAAGTGTGCGTGAAAATAAAGTAGCATACGTGACATTGTGTATACGATGATTCCGTGTGAACTGACTTGACATTACCGTGATTCTTTGACGCTACGCAAGTAAAGTATTCTATGTGCCTTTGAAGAGTGCATTAAGTAGTTCTTGTGGATTTCACTATAAACATTGGCATAGGTTCTATTTCAAATCTTCAAGCCACTACCGAAGTTAAACGTCTAGGCAAAATTATTTCGAATTTTGAGACTGGGATCCGTCTGCGTGCCACTTTCCATTGACAAAGAATGGGTAACATTCTGCGGGCAGTATTGATAAGTTAGAAGCCAAAAAGATAACTGTCCTGTGTAACTCTTTAGGATATTCCCTTTGATTAAATCGTAGCTAAGTGAATAGCTATTTGTATGCAGGAGCGTGATATTTTATGAAAATTTATAATGAGGACAAGTTGCATGCATGCAATTTAATTTTGTTTCACTGTTTTATAATTCGGAATCTGCTCAAATTTAAATTAAAACCCTTAGTCGTGGATGCAAATAGTCTAGGTTCTAGGCCCGGCATTTGATTTGGCAGAAAACTGTAAGTGCCACTCTCACAATCTGGGTCAAGGTAAACAAATATGAATTTAGAATTCCAAATACAATTTCAGAAAGAAAGCGATAATGCTAATTGGCTAAACATGCCAAAAGGAATGCCAAAAAATTTGAATATACCGGATTTCCAGCGAACTGTTGGATAACCTTATGTGTGTTCAGTTTGTTGCTGATTTCCGTTATCAGATGTTTACTTTTGTCTCCTACGTTCCACTAAACCAATGTTGCCAATGTGTATCAAAAACACATTATTAACATTAGTACCGTCATTACTCGTCTTGAAGCCTCTCAAGTACCCTGCGTATTGGGAGACTTTAATATTGGTGATGTTACTTGGAGGAATGTGGATGATGATGAAAATTGAATCCCATTTAATGTCACTCATGAATGGCAGCATTTGGTAACGCACGGTCTATTGTCTTTGGGCTACTTCACTACATTCGAAATACATAGCTTAAATATAATTTTAGATTTAATATTTGTGAATAATGAAATTAACTTAAAAATTTCAGAAGCTTTAGATGTGATTAATTCTAACAAAATTCAAGCCTTACTTTTAAAGTTCAAATTGATTTGCTATGCAGTAATAGTACCAATATCGGGTTAAGTTTAAATTTTTCTAAAACCAATTTCGTTTCGCTGACAGTATATTTAAATCCATTCAATTGCGATGACATGTTGGATTCGCACAATTTGAAAGGTAACTATAGGCGTATTTTTTTGAGAACTCAGTACTCAGCTCAGTGTGTACACTGAGTGCTTTCGGCTCAGTAATTCGTTTTGTTGTTGCTTTGCATGTAAAAGTAATACTGAGCTGAGTGCTACTAGCTGCCCAATGCTTACCTTGCTTCGCCCGCCTTAAATCGAAAAATTCGTAATATCAAGCACATTTTCATTGTACGAAACGTTAAATAAACGTACGAATATTTTTTCCGAAAAGTAACAACAAGTTGAAGTATCTACCAGTTTTACAACAGACCTCAGTCACCGTCTAGCTTTCACAGCGTGCACTTCGTGTTGACTTTTTCCAGTTAGTGTTTTGCGACTGATATCTCTTTCGGATAACATATAGGCATCTCGCTTACTCTATATTCTTGCTCTCCTGTCATAACCGCGTGTTTCAGCCTTAGCACAAAGCGCGCAAATAAAGAAAAAATGGCCCGGGGCCAAACAAACTAAAAACCCGGGAATCGTTTTAGTGATCTTGCAGATCTTTCTGACGTGCAAATCACAGAACCCCGTCCCAAGAGGTACAGATCTGTCGAAGATTTCCCTTGTTTACCCCAAACACATAACCTCAAAAATCCCAGATTTGTTATTATCACTGCCAAGGATGCTAGCAAACACCTTTCTTCTGTCAGCATATTTGCCCTACGAAAAGCAATTGATGGAATTAGCACCGAGTACGAAAGTATCTCGCAGTTGAGGGATGGGAGCGTCCTGATCCTTACTAAATCCCAAAACATTGCAGATAAATTCTTGCGTACTACCAATCTAGCTAACCAATGCCCCGTATCTGTTAACCTACACTCACAACTCAACTCATCTAAGGGCATAGTTTATGCACCGTGTCTTATCAATATCAATGAAGAAGAAATCATAAATGAAATGAAATCGCAAGGTGTTACGGCCGTTTATAAATTCACAAAACAGGTCGACGGGAATACACGTCCGACTGGGTTAATGCTATTTACTTTTGACCTTTACCAATTTCCTACAACTGTAGAAATTGGTTGGTATAAAGCCAAAGTGCAGGAGTATGTCCCCAATCCCATGAGATGCCAAAACTGCCAACTACTCGGTCATACCAAAAAGAGGTGCAATAAAAGTAGTGCGTGCGACACATGCAATCTACCCCCACACAACCCCTCCGAGTGTACACGTATTATGTGCGCAAATTGCTCACAGGCCCATCCCTCTTCATCAAGAAATGTCCAAAATACCTACAAAACAAGGAAATCTTGAAAATCAAAACACGCAATAAATGTACAATGGCCGAAGCCAAACGCATACACAACCAAACACTTCTATCTTCTTCTACATCTCATTTGGGCTCCTACTCAGAGCAAGTTAAAAAAACACAAACTCAACAAAATTGCGGCGTTACTACCGCAAGATCTTCACACTCACAAATCAATAATACACAAACGAAAACACTTACCACCGCCGCAACTTCTAAAATTCCACCCACTAAAGACACTGCCACCAAAACCCTTCCAAACCACTCACCATCGACACCAAGCACTAACATAACTACCTCCGAACCCAAAACGCCTCAACCTCTAATAGCTTCTAAACCTCTTATAAACCTACCTCTAACGAGCACCAATAATACTTCTGTCCAAAACTCCCCAATAACTGCACTCACCAAAGATTTACTCAATTCAAGCACATATTACATACCTGATACAAGCAATGATGTACAGTAAAATAAATAACTTAACCAACAATTCGTCGTGCACCTCATTGTCGAGGGTAGATGGGGGGACTGCTAACTCCAGCCCTTCCTCCCCTACCCCCAGACAATGGAGTTCACGACCCATATCTTATCAACATAACACCCGCCAACCAAAAACAAAAATTCTCCAGTGGAACATAAAAGGTTACATAAACAATTACGACGAGCTAAATATCCTAATTAAAGAATATAACCCAGAGGTTATATCAATGCAAGAAACACACTGTGCCTTCAATGTTATACCAAACGTACCAAAGCAATACACGGGTTATTTTCTCAACTTTCCTCATAATATTTCATCAAAACAGGGAGTGGGTATTCTGGTTAAAAACAACATTCCGCATAAACACATTCATATAAACTCTAATCTCTTAGCTGTAGCTATTGAACTTCAACTTCCTCCTAAAATTACAATAATATGTATCTATATCCTCCCCGACCAACCATTTACTGTAACCGACTTATCAAATATTCTTCACCAAATCTCTACTCCCATCATCCTTACTGGAGATCTTAATTCTTGGAGCTTGACTTGGGGTTCAGCAAATACCAACCCCAGGGGTGCTATCATTGAGAATTTTATATCCAAACACAATCTTACAATACTTAATGATGGCTCTCCCACTCACTTTTCCACACATGGCACCTTGACACGTGTTGATGTCACCTGCTGCTCTCCAGAATTATGCGCAAAAACCTCTTGGCAAATATTGGATGATCTCTATAATAGCGACCATTTCCCTATTATAGTTAAGATCACCAACGGCCCTGCATACTATACAACACCTGTTAGCCCAAAATTTAAATCTGATTTTGCTAATTGGGCTTCTTTCCAGAAGCACATTGTAGATTATCTATCAGTTAACATTGCATCAACCAACACAAATAAAGAGGCTGCCACAATTCTGAAAGCAATTCGCACAGCTGCGAACAAATCAATTCCGCAGAGCTCTCCCAAAGTCACCAAACGCAATGTTCCATGGTGGTCGCTTGAATTAAATCACCTTAGAGATGAAAAAGTGTCAGCCTGGAAATATCCCAAGAAAATTTGATATCGTTCAAGAAGAAGAATGCTGAATTCTGTAGGGAGCTCAAAATCAGCAAGGCTAAATGCCTTGATACTTTTTTTCTTCATCAATAAACCCTAAATCATCTTGCGGAGAAATTTGGCATAAAATCCGGTGCCTAACCGGTAATTATACTCCAAAGAATATTAGGGTAATAGAAGCCCCTAATGAAACCTTCTCCACCCCAATGGACATATCTAATCACTTTGCCAAAATCTGGTCAACCCAATCCAAAGATGAAAACTTCCATTCAAATTTCATCACCCAAAAATACGCTACGATTAGCAATCCCGTAAGCAGTTATTCAAACTTCAATCCAGCACTTAAAATTGAAAAACCAATAACATCTCTAGAACTACAGTGCTGCCTTAACAAATTAAAGAGCAAAACCCCTGGCAGGGATAGAATATCATATCAGATGATTAAAAACATCCCATCATCAATAATGCCTAGAATGTTAGCCTTATATAATAACGTCGTAAACACTGGTGTTATTCCACAGACTTGGAAAACGGCCACAATAATTCCTATTTCTAAGCCGAATAAAAACATAAGCAATGTGGACGGGTACCGTCCAATATCCCTAATCCCTTGTATATCGAAAGTCCTCGAAAAAAATAATAGCGAAACGATTACTTTGGCTTATGGAATCAAAAAACCTCATAAGTCATAATCAAGTGGCTTTTAAACGTGGCAAAGGTTGTACCGATGCCCTATTACACCTTGATCATTACATATCAAACGTCATATCAGCTCGCAATCATGTCACAATCCTAGCTCTTGACTTCGAAAAAGGCATTTGACCGTATAGGCATTCACATTGTCCTAAATAAACTCAAAACGTGGGGCATTGGTCCCAAATTATACAATTACATACGATTCTTCCTCACCAATAGGAGGATAAACGTTAAAGCCAACCACTGCTTTTCGTCTTTTCCCACTGGTTAATGGCATCCCACAGGGCTCGCCACTATCAGTCATACTATTTATTATCGCTTTCGATGATATCAGTGCGATCCTAAGTAAATATCCTACTCTCGATCATTGCATTTATGCTGACGATATTTATATCATAAGCAAACATAAAGACCTCGCCCATACTAAAAATGTGATATCTAAACTAATGGCAGACATAACAACTTGGTGTACCTTTTCTGGTGCTAAACTCTCCGTACAGAAATGCAAAACCTTACACATCTGCCGCAAGATTTCTTGCAACAACATTAATTTAAGTTTTAACAATATTAATATTGAAAATTTTACCAACTTAAATATTCTAGGTATATTATTTAATAATAAATATAATTGGAAGTTGCACTGTGTAGAACTAAGAAAGAGCCTTGTTGCGAGAACCAACATTGTTAATTATTTAGCCAGAAAGAAATGTGACACTCATATCAACACCCTCTGTAAAATTACAAAAGCGTTAGTGTTAAGTAAAATCGATTACGGACTATTTCTATACGGCATCAGCCCCAAATCTACAATGAACATTCTAAAGGCACCCTACCATCAAGCCGCGCGGAGGAGCATAAATGCATTTCCAACAAGCCCAATAAAGAACATACTAGTGGAAGCTGGTTTACCGTCTATAGAAGAACGGATATTTGAAACAAAAACCAAACTTGTCGCCAAACTCATTTTTTCAAATAAGTCGGTTATTGACAAAGACATATCATCTTCCTTGAAAAATAAATCTCCCAAACGTCTCCAAAGTGCTATCTCATCATCTTTTGCTGCCGCCAGAGGGATGGAAATTTCCCTTATCCGCCCCTTTAAATATGCCCAAATACATCCACCTTGGTCAATCAAGCCTACTTCTGTACTAATCGAACTAGCCCAACATCAAAAATTAAATAAAACTCCAGCAATGTATCGTAGCCTCTATACGGCAATCGCCTCTGAGCTTAAATCCAACGGCTGGAAGTTTATTTTCACCGACGGATCCAAAACCAAAGACAGTACATCTTTTGCATGCATATTCGAAAACGACGACTTACTGGCCAAAGGAATTCTCCCGGAACAGGCTTCAATTTTTACAGCCGAATCGATAGCAATATTAAAAGCCACAGATATCGCTGCAAGTATGAAAGGCAAATTTATCATAGCGACGGATAGCTTCTCAGTTGTAACTGCTATCTGTAACCCAAATTATAATGCCACAATTATCAACAAAATCAGAGACCGAGTGATTGATATGCCAAATAAAGTAAAACTTATGTGGGTACCAAGTCACGTGGGTATAATAGGGAATGAAAGAGCGGATTTAGCTGCCAATCTTGCACACCGGTCCCCAGTCTTTAAAACGATTGTTTATTTAAGAATTAAAGAAGACTTTACCAGGATCATCAAGAACAGCTTAAAAACTAACCAACTTCAGTCTTGGGCCAACTATTCCCATCATTATTCAACTATCAACAACAACAGACTGCATCCTGTATAGCCCACTTCAATGCCCAAATCTATGATAACTACCTTTGTGAGATTGCGATTAGGGCACACAGCAGTAACACACAAACATCTTCTTAAAAAGGAAGATCCGCCCACATGCAGTGGCTGCAGATCTGTATTTGACATAAAACACATTCTAGGCATTGGCACATGCCCCTCTGCAACCCAGCATAACCAGTTTCTATCGCCGCAACATCAATCTATCCAGCAAATTTTAAACGAACCAACACAGGATAATGTTTTAAAAATATATAACTTCATCCAAAAATGTAAATTCGATATTTAACATTGTAATTAGTACTATTGAGCCGAAAGTCTCGCAACTTGTGCTCTTTTCTTTCTGTTAACACTATAATTGTATTATATGTTAATAAATTATAATAATAATAATACAACAGACCCATAAAATGCATACATCCATAGTCAAGGACCGTGCTTTGTGTCCTTCTCTAAGGCAATGAACAAATTCGTTATCGAGTGTCAACTCTTTTTTTCGTACGTTAGAGACACTAATGCATTTGGAAAAAGTGTGCGTTATATCGATCATTGCTTATATAGGCATTCGTTGTACTGCACCAGCACTGTATTAGCATTGACATTTTTTTTATGTAGGCAACGATAGGCAACGATCCTCATGCTTTGAACTGATAGTCCGCAAAATTTCATTACAATTAGCCTAAAACGGATTTGAATAAAAGGCAAACATACATACAAACATTCTTCTTTACATACATTAATTATTATTATAATAATTTTCTAGACAGTTATACACTTTGAGCATTGTCAGTGACTCGGAAGTCGTGAGACCGTGAATTCGGAATGGTTGTGGGAAGGTCATTCCGAATAAACGAATTTTTTCCGAATTAATGAGCGATTTTTTTTATGCACAACAACATCTAAATGTGGATCACCGGAATTCCCCCCTACAATTTTTTTTATGGTTTTTTCCCAACTTCTAAATGTGAATAGCCTGGACTCCTCCAATAGACATTTCGATGATTTGTTCCGACTTTTACATTTTTGAGATCTTTTTTCTACCTACACGTGTTCAATAATTGCTTTATTTAATTTTCGCGAATTTAATTTAATTTTTACTTACAACATTGAAAACTGACTATAATTTATTCGAAAACATATCTTTAATTCGGAAAAGAGTTTTTTTTCCGAATAAACGAGTTTTCCGAATAAAAGGGCTTTTACAAAATCGTTGATCAGCGATATGTAATATTTAGACTATTATCTGTGCTTTTCCTGCGTTCATACCTGTGAGTAAAAACTAGTAAGTTATATATGCATTTGTGTACCTCAATAACAAGTAGGTACCAACATAATGATATTTTTGCAGCTAAAGTAGTTCTTTGTATACAACATTTGTGCTTGAACGATGCAGGGTTAATAAATGCAAATTTTCCTGCTTATTTACTCGTGAGCAGACCACGTAAAGCTGTCCATACGAAGAGCATTCATTACTTAAATCAATGCCTGCAAATTTCATAGCAAAACATTATTTAATTGGAAACTGCAGTCTTTGAAAAAGAAATGGGTAGTCCGAAGTTATCATCGGTATTAGTGGAATAAATACATTCTCATCTGTGCCTGGTCCTACAATAATCGCTTCAATTACTTTAGGTCTTAAAGCTTTAACCAGTACCGTGCTTCCATTGCACAGCTTTGGAGGACATACACTTGGCAGCATGTAAAATCATTGGCCCTCCTACTTTTAAAAAAATGATGTGCATTAGCCGACCTGCTGGATTAGTATAATTTAAAAATTCTGTTGAAAAATGTACTGAATCGTTCAAGTATAGAATAGTGCCATGGTAGTCTTGCTAGATTCGTAGAATTTAAAAATTCTGTTGAAAAATTTACTGAATCGTTCAAGCATAGAATAGCTTAAGTAGTATGAAAACACTCGTGCATATATGCAATATATGTATACAAGCATACCCACAGAATGAACACGCTAAGCACAAAGCCGCTTGGGCACCGATAGTGGCAATGGTCTCCACTCATCGTATTGGCAGTACAATGCAAATAATATATGTTTTGTGTTGTAATTATGTTATAACTTTACTTTAAGATAACGTACATATGTACATAATATATACACCAATGGATTTGTCAATGAAAGTTCTACATAGATATTAAATTGAATTTAGTTCTGTTTGGTGAGAGAAAAGAAAAATAGAGACAAACCACCGAAAAATGGGGGAAAAATCAATTTTAATATATCGTTTGTTTATTTGAAATGAAATCTATGAAAAATTGATAGAAAAGGCCTTGTCCGTGAAAACAGTGATACGAGAGAGGGTGAACTAAATTAGAGTGTTAGCACGTTACATTTCTCGAAAGTAACCTGTGGTTAACTGCAATGCTCATCAACAAATTCTGTCTCGCTTTAGCAAACTATGTCTTATGAAGAAGAATTTTGATTTTGACGATTTTCACTTTTTGACACCTCTCGAACGATTCTCACAAAATTTGCTATAAAAAAAATCTGAAATCTTCCTGTTTGTTGGCTGGAAAAATCGAGACTGCCTTGGACAAAATAAAGTATCCATAGGAATTAAATGTCGAAGTTTACGATTTTCGCAGATCGATGGTCACTAATCATTTCTCATGCTGTTCATCTGTTGAAAATTTCCTTCAAGTTAGTACAGTAGACTCCCGATAGCGTGAAGACTTCGCTTTCTTGCTTGACATCTCTAAAACGTGAACAAATCATAATTACTCTAAAACGTGAACAACAATCTTTGCTTCAGGTTAACCGTAAACTGAACAAGCTGTGTTTTAGCTTGAAATTCCTTATTCTTGGTACAATACTTCTTCTTGTATAGTTTCCGGTTTGCTCCTCGTTGTTCCTTACAATACATTTTTTGATTGTCTTGTTTGCTCGATTTTTATCGGTTTTCTTTGATGTTTGTCATCATAAGTCTTATACGCATAACGGTTTTAGTTTTTTTATTTCCTTGCGTCAACATGTCCTCAAAGAAACCAACGTCACTTAAGGCCAAATGCGAGATAATTGACTAATTCCGTAGAAGACCAGAGTAACAAGTTTGGCAAACAAAATACGACGTTGTAAAGTCTACTATTTGTGCGGTTTAACAAAAAGAGTGAACAAATTTTAAAGTGTGTAAACAACCCATTTCAGGGCCACAGAAAAGAAAAACACTTCGATCAATGGAGCTTCCCAAAGTGGAAAAGGTACCGATGGTTTCTTGACCAACGTGAACAAAATTATCCGAGTAATGACCTGATGGTAAAGGCATAGACTTTGTCATGGCATTCTAAATATAGGAGAACCAAAGCAGCGTTTTAAAATAAAAATCTAGAGTGGTATTACCCTATTCTTCATAGCATCAACTTAGTTTTGGATGCATCAATCAAGATACGAAATGTGTGTATGGATGGATACATATACGCATATATAATTCAGTCAATAATTGCAGAGTTATAGGGGTATACGTTGGATTCACACTAACTTAAGATATGCAATCATTATGACTTGTCAAATCGAATTTATTTCTTGCAGTGGAAGTAGAAGTTTATTTTTCTTCAGTTTCATGTGGATGTCTAAATAACCTGTTCCATGTACGACAATTTGATTAAGCAGGATATATGTAAATACAGAGTCAGTCATCAATTTGGACTGGAAGCAAATAAAATATATCGAATTCATAGACAATTCAGACTTAGATGAAAGTAATCACAACTGAACAAAATTAGATAAGTATGTCAATCAATTAAATTCTAATGTGCAGAGGAAATTAAACGTACATCGCTGATTCTAAGGTCGTCTGAAGTAAATGTAAATATTTGGTCCTGCTTGTGTCTAAGATATTGATTATACATGCATGAACAGGAGGTCCTGCAGCCCCATTAAAATTATCCCATTTCCGGTTTTGCCCTCTTTTTTTTATATAATTTGTGCCCGCCAAGGGATTACTACCCGTTTTGCAGGCCAGATATGAACGGTGTACTCAAGCTTACAAAGTCAAATCAAAGTGTGTGAAATATCGATTGAGGATACCTAGACACCACAACCTCTATCAGGCCGTTCGTGTTACTGATAACTATATGACACAGACAATCTCTATAGATGTCGTATATTTGTATGGTGCGACACAACTGAATCAATTTTCTGAAATCTTGATTTCAACCAAAACATTGAAAAATGATTGCTGTTTTTTTTTCTAAAAGTTCTATAATTCACTTGCTTACTAACTAGACTTAAAACTTGCTGAATTGTCTAGCAATAGTTGTTAAGCTTTAACCTGGTGACATTGTGCGGGTGTTCTATACTATTCTATTTCAATTCAATTGGTGTCTTTGGGCTTACAATTGGTAAAAACGTTTATTAATGCATCTAACTTAACTTACTTTAAACTAACTTAACCTAACATAAATCTTAGAAACTATATTAATCGTCTGAATATATTCTAAAGGTACCATAGTATACATTCACCTTGTATTTACAAAACAAATGAAAAGGGCAAATTTGTGTTTGAAAATTGGTGGTGGCATTGGAATAACATCCGATTTCCTTTTGTGCAAGAATTGATGGTGATACATGAAGTTGATGCAGTAGATCCTAAAGAAGGCCGGCGTCCCATTTAGGGTCCGATCCTTGAGCAATTGCTGCCTTCCATTGATGACGGTCCTGGCCACGCTGCTTTTATCAAGCTGTTTTGGATCCGCGATTACTACCGGAGATTCGGTCTTCCTCTCCTTCCCGAACCTGGAGGCTCGGATTTGAAGACCCTCTTAGCTGGAGCGTTGGTGTCCGTTCGCTCGATGTGGCCGAGCCAGTACAGTCGATGGGTTTTTGACTTCCGGACTATATCCACATCATGGTACAGCTCGTAGAATAGAGTTCATGGTTGTGTCATCTCCTCCTACCTCGCAGGCGAGACCGACATAGAATTACTACTACATCCGCGATTACTATCGGAGATTCGGTCTTCCTCTCCTTCCCGAACCTGGAGGCTCGGATTTGAAGACCCTCTTAGCTGGAGCGTTGGTGTCCGTTCGCTCGATGTGGCCGAGCCAGTACAGTCGATGGGTTTTTGACTTCCGGACTATATCCACATCATGGTACAGCTCGTAGAATAGAGTTCATGGTTGTGTCTTCTCCTCCTACCTCGCAGGCGAGACCGACATAGAATTTTTCTTTCGAAGGTACCAAGAATCAGCTCTGCCGTTTTGCTTAGCGTCCAGCTTTCGGCTCCATAGAGCAAAATAAGAGTTTTGTAGAGCATCATTTTGGTGAAATTGTGGTCCGGAGTTGGGGATATACCTTTATAGTCGGTGCAAGAAGTAGGATCGCCTATTTTGTGGATGGGCATATGGAGCTGATATTCCAGCCGTCGGGCATGCTTTCGTCTTCCCCAATTCTACAGATGATATGGTGCATGCTCCCTACCCGAACATCGCCACCAGTCTTGAAGAGCTCTGATGGTAAGCCATTTGAGCCTGCGGCTTTGTTGTTCTTCAACATTTTATGACTGTGCCGACTTCTTCAAAGCTAGGTGGCAGGACTACTTCATCGATTTCCTATCACCCTCTCCTGGTCAGTCCCGTTAAGCAACTGTTGGTAAAACTGCTTAAACACATTCACTATTCCATGTCAGTAACAAGGTTACCCTCACAATTTCGGAGAGCCTGGGTGCCTTTCCTAAAACCTGAAGCCAGGCTTTTGGCCTTTTCCGGAGATCGCCAGGTTGTTGAGTGGATTCTTTCGCAAGGGAACCTTGTGCTACTTATGACCATATTACGTCCTGTCGAAAAGTCAGTGATTCGAAAGCCGTTATCTGTTGTCGTGTCGTGAAAGCTGTGCTTTCCGATCACTCCGCCAAAGATTTTTTTCTTACTGATTTTAGCATTGTAGTCTCCGAGCACGATTTTAATATCGTACTCCGGACATGCTCCGTAGGCCCAAGAGGTCGTAATAATCCTTTCTGACGGAGTCTACAGCCTGATCAGTAGGGCGTGTGCACATATAAGGCTGATGTTGTAGAATCTGCACCTTACCTAGCACCAAATATTTTAAGTTGACCAAGTGTACGAAAAGCGTGCAAACGATTTTACTGGTACAATCCAAAATAGGAATTTTATATGTATGTATATCTTCAGTTAACACATTATATAGTAAAATGTTCAATCCAATCAGAATTAAAGTCCTTAATTTGTATGCTTTACTTTTGCCATATATTGCGACCAAACAATTTCTGTCTTCACAATTTCTGTTCTATTTTTCATTAAGCATAGATTTGAAAACAAACAGTTCATCTTTATTTCGATTTATAACGAATCGTGGGATAATTACTGCATTACACAAGAGATCAAGCAACCACATCATATACATTTTTAGTTAGCATTGCGCTTCAACCGCCTGACGACCTGTCGCAAGATCCCAATCCGTCTTCATTCACCAACTAAGACAGAAAATTCCGTTTACAACATGATTTCATGCAACAAAAACATGCAATTGAAAGTCAGCCAAACGCTAAATAATAGACTTGCACTCCTCCATTTTATGGTTGATTCCTTCCAAGCTACAACAAGCATATTCACAAAAATCCTCAGCTCAATATATTTGCACACACACCCCATACCCCACAGAAGACCTCTACTAACTTCTTAATTCATTTTACCTACTGACTTACAGTGATGGCTAGATGGCGAGCTGTATAGCGCTACAGTATCGACTGTTCGCGCAAGAAACCAGAAAGTTAAATGAGGAGAACCAGCGAACGAGTTCGATGCCGATGAAGAGACCTGCTTTTCGCTGGCTTAAAGAGTTGTTCATCTATCTATTCGTCATCGGTTCTCTGAAGTGTTCGGTTCGATAGTCAGTGCTATTTTTTCACTCGCGAGCTGCGTCACTTGCAAAGTCCAACGAAAAGGGATCGTGTTTTCCCAACAATCACTGTCATTGCAATATATAATCTCAAGTACATCTGTGAGACAAATACAACGCGCACCTGAAGTGGATGTATTGTGTGTGTTCCATGACCAAGTGATTATCGCACGGACTCATCGCTTCTACTATACGCTTAAAAGTGCTTTCCTCTATGGTCACTGGGTTTTAATGTAAAATTCAAGCAATTATTTGCGAAAAGAAAAAATAACAAAAACGAACTGTAAAATCAAAACTACACACCGGTAAATTCCGTGAGCAAAGAGATTTCGCTCTATTTTCACATAGATACTCATTCAACTTGTTATTCTTCTTTGAAAATATAGTGCGCTTGGCGCATCGCGAATGCAGGCAATAAGTGAAGTGCAGTGCAGTGCAGTGGATAATGAAGTGTTGCTTAAAATCAGTATCGACCGATTTTCACATTTTCACCACCACAGTCGTTCGTTTAGATTTGTTCGGCAAAGAAGTGCTTTCAGAATGTTGAGATTGAGAATTTGAAAGTTCTGACTAGGCTGCAATGCACCACAGTGGATCCCTGAGTAAAAAGTCGAACGTATGCGAAACGTGAATCCAAATATGAATTCTGCTCACTAAAAGTTGTTTCCATTGTGTTTCTTCTTTGTGTTAATAAAATGAAGGTGGGTTTTGTTAACGTCTTTGTTTCGATTTTGTAACATCACAAGTGCCCTAAAAGTGCTGAGTTCGAAAAAACACACACACACCTAAAACTGCAAAACCCTAAATTCCCACCAACTCGTAGCAGCATTTTCGACGGGAACATTGTGTTGCAACAACGACATCAAAATTTAAAAAGAAATATTTTTATTCATGTTTAGCTACTTTTCAACGATAAATGTTAAGAAAGGATTGCTCGGTAAAATGACAAGTTTGACGGCCTATCGTCGGAGCAAGACGAAGAGTTCGTCAAACAGTGATATACGATCTGTTACTAATGAATTCGGTGAAAACAACGATATGGCCATGGTCGCGTCTGATGGATTCGCCTTAGCCAGCGATGGCAAAGATGCACCGCTCAGCAAGCAAGTCCAGCAGCCGGAAGAAAACAATAAGATTCTGGTTCGCAAAGAACGGAATAATCGGCGAAGTGTTGTAAGGTAATTACATTTGAATATTCAATGTACTTGAGTTTGTCCTTCATCTCGCGTTGTGCCGAAAGTAACGCTACATTCAGCGTTGCTAACAAGAATTATTCAGGCAATCTTTCCTCCCTTTCTCCTTCCCTTTTCATTTGATTGTGTGCATATCACATTCAGACTGTGGTTATGTAAGCGATGTAGTTCAAAGTGAGAGTTTGTTGTCGTCTGAAATATTCAGAAAGTGAAACAAAATACATCAGTTAGATAGTAGATCCGTAGCACGTTGTATAGTGTGCGTGAGATTTGGAAAGATGAAACTCTAATAAAACGACAAATATTATTCACCGACGACTATGACGTTATATCACAGCAACTTTATAGCTTGTAGGTAGTTCGTATGCATATTTAAATACATCTCTTCAAGATGGGAAATAATTGCTCTAGCAAAGATTTATTCAGGTAAAAGCTTTAACATAACAGAGTGTGAATTATTAATTAACTCATCATTGGAAGCCGTCAAAACGTAGTTCCACTTTGTATTCACAATGAATATTATTTCAATTCTAATCCAGTTGTTTGGATTAGTGCCGTTGCAGATGATGGGATTTGCTTCAACGTATTTGAACATGTATATGATCACTTTTATATAAAGATTCATTTTTATAACTTCTGTCATAGAAATGATGAAAATATAACTTCTACAGTGATATACGTCTTCTCTGATATGTCAGTTACAAATATGAAACACTTGGAACCTTAATTGACACATATTAAAAGCAACTGAAGAAATTGTATTGTCAAGATACTGCCTTTAAGGTTATGAAACGATATCTTCTAAATAATAAAAAAAAAACCCAATATTTTTGGAAAAAAAAACTTTAATAATCAAAATTTAACAATAAATTACAAAAAAGAAATACTATATAACTTAAGTACTTACAAAAGCACCAACAAAATCGTTAAAGTTCTAACAACCGAAGGTTTAACCAAGAAAATGTTAAAATGGGAGTAACCGCATCTGCATTTCAAATTAAATAATTTTTGGTCCCACATTTTTGACAATACAAAAAAGAGTCAATGACTAAAACTCCTAAAATTTGATTTGCAAAAATTGATTTTTTATATAAGGAAAATTTTCACGAACATTTTATACAAGTATATGTGTCTGTAAATATTTTGGTTATCTTTCATTTTATAAATAATTTCGATTAACCAAAGACATGATCTTGTTTTCATCGATGAATATTTCTTTCCACAGGTTTTTCTTTGAATCAGTATATTAGATGAAATTTAAATAAATATTATCTCTTCCTAGAAACAATACGATTGCACCTATGTGCGTACACTTACCAACATTTAAATTATATAAATTCATTATTATGCTTTTTTTCCCATATCACAGTCTAGCATCATATTTTTGAATTTGAATTGTATTTATTTCAAACACTGCGAAAAAAGCAAAGATTTGTAGGAACAGTGACGAATCTAAATATTTTTCAATAGCGAAAAATAACTGAAGATGTAAGTGCAGTTTAGCTATGAATTAGAGTTGTATTGTAAATGGACCCAAATAAACGAAAACTAAGTCTATATGCGAAATTGGTACAGCAATGCAATATTAATATATACCAACATATTTTTTGTCATTTCCTCTCGTGTTATAACATGTGTTATAAATCCCAATGGAATTGGAATAAAGTTAATGTTTATTTCACATACATATATGTATGTATAGACAAGTTAGTTTTTTGTCAGTTTACACGTTTTGCCATAAATATCTTCTTTCGGAGCAACGTACTTCTATTTTCTTTAGTAAGTTAACTTTTGTTTAATTTAACATACTAATAACCAATAGCGTGTGGTGCATTTTTTTTGGATTGTTGGTCTGGCCACATAAATACAGTTAATAAAAATCGGTTTGATGGTTTATCACAGATTTTTTTCAATTCTTGATTAAAAGGCCTTAACATCGAAATGTTTTGTTTTCCAACATTTTTTTGTAAAAACCCTGAAAACCCTGATAACCTGGATACTTTCAACAACTTGGAAGCCAACATTCACCGTTATACTAAAATAAGTTACACATAAACTTTAATTTTCATATTTCAATATTGGTATTCCTACGAACTCTATTTTCGTTTCTCAAACCTGACATATTTAACCCAGAATGGTAGTCAGTGGGTTATTGTTTGCCTTTAGTCCTACTTCACTTGACGAAAGCAGATACAGGATATATTTCCATTCAAGTCAATAACATGACTGTCAAAATGTTTTCTTTAATTATGTGCATCTAGAAAATAACATTCCTGTACATAATTCAAATTCTCTGATATCATGCATATTTATCAAATTATTCACGGTTACTACACCAGAAAAGTTCAGTTGGACTATTTTAGATCATTCAGCGAGTACAGGAGAATAATCTGACTAAATATTGTTCAGAACATGTAACATGCAACATTAATTACAGTAAAAGCTAGGCCCTTATCTACCTCGGACTGAATCGCCACCAACCATATTATTATTATACATACATAGGCTCCAGCAATATTTATTATGAAGGATATGAGCTAAGAGATTGAAAATAAAGTGGTTTTATCCCAATTTGATCATGACTTGAATCGATACGATACGGGATACATTCACGTGCGTATGTGCGTAGAAAAAAAACAAAAGCATGTGCAACAAAATATTGTAGCGTAATTTTCAATGGATGCTACGGATGGGCATTATTTATAGCAAGAAATTTGTTGTAATACTTTTGGAGGTCAGACGAATTCATCTAAATATATTTCAATAAAATGCATTCTATTTCCACAAACCACCAAAAAGGAATATTTAATGATTTTTTTCTAATACTCCCAAAATTATTAGGCCTCGAATGGTCAACGCGTTTTCACTGCAATATCTTTATTGCGAGCCTTTTAACCCGATTTGTCTGAATGATGACGCTGAACTACTCACAATAAGAATTGTTCATGATTAGTCGAAGAAATTATCAGCCGATTCATCTCTAGGACCTTTACTTGCGATTATGCAAATAATTTTGTCTCGTAACAAATTTTGCCACTCTCTTTTTAATTAATCTTGCAAAAAGTAACGGAGTTTGATTGTTTGTTTGTTTATTTTTTGTATATTATATACAATTTTGCAAAAAAGTGGTAGCGCTTTATTGCCTTCGAAAATATACTGTGAAAATGTTTTCGCCTTCGACTATGTCCATCTCAGCCATAGCGACGACTTCCATAAGCGTTTCGTTGACACCATTATGTTCTGAATTCAGTATGCAGTAGGTTGTTGGCTTAAAACAAAAATACATTAATATAAACACAAGCATAAATATTCAAGTTTTATTCTCTAATACTCGTGTGTATCCCAATAAATCTAATGCGTGTTTAGTACAAAAGTACAGCGAAAAATATTCATTACATGCATGAACTATGGTTTAAACTAGCTTCAACTTCTTTCTACTCTATACAGCAAGCATCATCAACAAGTGTAGCGCCTTGGCTTACATAAATTGCATAAAATGCATTTTAAATATAACCATATAGATATACAACCATATCCTCTCTGCTTCAAAACTTATCAAAGTGGGGTTTCGCCTCAATTTTCCTTGCAAAATCACTTCTCCGTTTAAATTGCTTTGTTTTTTCTCATTTTCATCATTGAAATGTCTCATTGCAGTGCTAATACTCAAATGGATAATGATGTCACACCAGTTTACTTAGCTGCACAAGAAGGACACTTGGAAGTTTTAAAATTTTTGGTGCTTGAAGCCGGCGGATCGTTATATGTTCGAGCCCGCGATGGAATGGCACCGATTCATGCCGCTTCCCAAATGGGTTGTTTGGATTGTCTCAAATGGATGGTAAGTCATTAGGAAGGCTGCAAAAAGAGATGTATTTACTCACACATTTGTGTTGATTGTAATTACGAAAACAAAAGTTGATTAATCGTTTGGCTTTGTTTCCTGTAAGATATATTTTCCGGTTGAAAGATCATACTGACTATTGACTGCGTGACAATGTTTCCTGTCATTAAGGTTTTATTTTACAAATGATTTTTTTAATTTTTATAATAATATTTTCACATGACTACATTCTCTAAAAAAAAATGTTCATGTAGCATTATAAAACATATATAAAACGCATTTAATAGTCAAGAGATCATCAATCAAATTTGAAGAAGCGATTACAAAATGAAAGTGAGTACAGAAATAGTGCGTGATGAATTCTTCGTGTACAATTGTCTTGGTTTTTCAAGTACAGCTAACGCGTTATTTTAGTGTAAGTAAGAGTAAGACTCGAGTCTGGGAAGGTATTCTTCAATTCTTCTCTTCAATAACTCGTTACGTTATGACAAACTTGACGAATATTTGTTTTCAAGCTGTCAAAAGCTTGCGGATTGTGGGCATGGGCAGTGACTTTTCAGATTTGTAACACATTCTGCTATTGATAAACAATTCGTGTTGTATAAAGCAGAGCTCAAATTTGGACCACGAATTTGATGTCTCTATATCGTATTGATATACAAGTTTAGGGATTACAAGTCTATTTGCGGAGAATATATTGTACAAGATCAACGAAATTCGGTATCATATCTTGCATTTTTTTTACTTCAAGCTTGGAGTTCGAATTCTAAGTGGGTGTTTCACTGTGTTTGTAAAATCTGCGTTGAAGAATTTCATTTATGGATAAATCGCAAATATTCGGTATACTCATGATTTGAGAAGTTGCCGTTTTTTTTTTGTATGATATCCACCCAAATGGAAATATCTAAATATGTAAATGATGTCTAGGTTCAAATCATAACACAAACACCTCTCTCACGAACACAATGCTCGGAGAATATGTTATAAGTATAGACTCGCGCATAATTGCAAATGAACGAATACATTTTTTCGCCACTTAAGTGCTGTAAATATGCACTACGGCTGCAACCACCGGACAGAACTAAAAAAAAACGAAGGAGCCTTCCACAATTTCCATTTTCACAATTTCACGACTAAAAAATTCGGAAATTTGGCTCGTAATTATCTGTGAAGAAACAAAAAGACATGTCAGAGTCAATGAAGTTCATAGATCTTCAGATCATGTGGTCATCACTTTAAAGATTTCCTTGCCGACAGATCTCGGCTTGTGCTTACAGCGCTATATATTTATGTATTTAATCTCTATCGACTCTGTCATATGTGGAATTGAAGCTATTGAATTTGTACCACTTGAGTGACTGTGGTTTATTTTTTTGAGGATCTGGCAAACAATTCTATAGCTACATTCGTGCTATCCTACAATAAAAAAATAACCATCCAGAGTTTATTTGAGCCGTCATAGAATTTATGTTTACCAAAGAGCATCGAAGACGTCCTCCTTCTTTAATCTGTTCTACTTATTTTCTGATTGAAGAAGAAGTTTTGCGCCTTTGCCACTCGTTGTTGTCACTTTTTCTGAGGTTTACCATAATGCAACCATTGAATTATTTGCCTTACGATTTCTGTTTGTTATCTTTGAATGATGGTGATAATCAGGTTAGTTTTCTTTCAGTGTCTCTGGATTTTCATGCATGCAACTGCGGCAGCCCTGCAAAATTTGCGTTCATAAATGTAAATACACTGCATTGACAATGCATCACAGCAGTCGACAACTGCGTTCATAAGAGCAAAGCGACAGTCAAACTGCGATCAATTTAGCAGTGATTTTTGTTTTGTTGCAGGATTGCAGGGAAACCGAAAGTTGGACTTCTTCATTCGAAAGTGGTTCTTAAAAACATTATCCGGAAATTCTCTTATTATTTTAAGGACATTTCGGTCCTTTTTGGAAAACGTCTTGACTTCCAATACTTTTTATTTGAAAATACAATTAAACATCACTCACTTTTGTATCGCCTACTGATGTTGTGTTTATGAATATATTTTCGACAATGCTGACCTGCTGCAAACTTACGGCATAATTTGTATTCATGAATGCATTGAGAACATATTCTGTGCAGTGCAGGGATAACAATTTTGCAATTATGAACTCAACCTATATAGATAGTTCATTTGTTGTTTTTTTTCGGTTAATTTATTGCGTTTCTCTTGAGGCAAAAAGGTCTATATAAATACCTGTATATCCATATTGCCTGGCTAGGTAAATTCCATATAAGGTGCTGCCTGTATGAATACCGTCTAGTTATCGTGTATTATTATTCTTTAAAATATTTCTTTAAATTCTTTAAAATATTCTGTAAAATCGAGACCAGTGTACTGATTTTAATGAACATGGTACAACTGGGACTTTGGGACTGAGAGTTCGTTTCATGATCCAAACTAGGGTTACTTAAAAAATTAAGGTAAATCCATAGTTGAAATTAAAAAAAAGAAAACAATTATTGTTTTAATGTGGAAAACATATATAATGTTAAATTAAGTCTTACAATTGATAAATATGTGTATATATATATAAAAATACACGTAAATTGTGTATTCATTTTTCAATAAAATATAATTGACTTTATATTATTTAGTCAAATAAGACCTGCACTTCATTGCTTAAAGGAAATTTGTAATCCAGGGATCCGATGATATCAGCATTTGATGAACAGCTTTTTTTATTGTCAAACGGGACCATTTCTTTATTATGAATGCTGCTTTCTAGTGTTTGGTAAAATATAATTTACTTTATATTATTTAGTCAAATAAGACCTGCACTTCATTGCTTAAAGGAAATTTGTAATCCAGACATCCGATGATATCAGCATTTGATGAACAGCTTTTTTAGTTGTCAAACGGGACCATTTCTTTATTATGAATGCTGTTTTCTAGTGTTTGGTTTCGTGGAATGCGTTATTTTAAAACGTTGATTAAATTGTGGTACAAATATTTTCTAAACTTCTAAAACTTTTTGTTCTATTTGAAATACATAGTACCATCAAATCGCAAAGCAAAATGTGCATTCGCGAAATATTAAAATTACGAATGCTAAGATACAACTGCAAGGTTTAGGCTGTTTTTTTATATATATATAACCAAAAAAGTATTTCCGCATTTCAAAACCCTAATTTGAGTTAAAAATGACATCCGATTATTGAAGTCATAAATCCAGCAACTTGGCAACTTCAACGCAGTTTCCCATTTGTATGTACATTGCCACACGTGGACCGGACATAGCTTCTATGACACTACAATAAACAACAGTTTAAAACATCCGCATTCATCATTATTAATATTTTAAAACTGATTCAATTCAATTTTGCATCAAAATAATCACTCTGGAGCTTCAATACAAAATTTGCGTAACATGTAGTTTGCGTCAAAGGTTAATTTAAAGTGCAGTTGAGTTCAACATATTGCTGCACATAAGAGGCTCTGGCGGCCAAGTGGTCTGTAGGGGTGTATTATATTTTTACATTATGAATAGGTCACGCTTCCTGGAGCCTTTGGAGTTTTATTTCTACAGTCCAACAAACAATCAATAACTAATTGTTTGACGTCCTTCATCTATGTATATCCGGCACCTTGAACTTCATGTCGTGAGTTGATTTGTCACTGCGACTCTGAACTGCTGAAAAAAAATGTGCTAACGATAATATTTATATTACCACTGAAATTAGTGTCTTCACTTAACTTTTATTGTCTAAGATATTTAAACTCGTTATGAAAACCGATTACGATTGTGCACGTAAACATTTATGCACATCGAATATTTAAATTCAATGTCTGTTTTTACGTCGCATTAATAAACAAACACATATTTTTGTCTTGCTAAAGACAAAATATGTTTGTTTTGCAAGTCTGATCATAAAGCCCAATGGACAAACATAAACGATGAACCCTTTGCTTAGGCGTATGTGTAATGAACTGGTACTATTAAGTTTTGTGTTTTATGCAAAGTACGAATTACAAAACAGAAACTACAAACTCATGGCCTTGACTCTGATTTGATATCAGTTGTTGTAGAATTGCCATCTGCATACACCTTCTCATAAAAAAAGCTGACGCCTAAATATTGCACCGCGATTTCTCCACACCAATGCTAATGATTGATATAAACTATGTATAACAGAAAATGTGAACGCACACATCTTGAAGAAATATTAAAAGAAACCCAGTGGCGAAGAGTTGAAATTCACCTTTCTAAAGTAGAAGACGAAGAGAAAAGAAAATCGAAAAACTCGCGGAGAGATTATCTCAACTTTCTTCTTTTTCCACACAGTTGCTACGGTGCAATTCAAGGGTAACATCTTATACGTACACATGGCCTTATACTAGTGCATTTGATGCTGCTGGCGTGTACACAAAATATGTTTCTGCATGTACTGACAACTACTTAATAGTGATCAACGGAGGTTTTAAGTTTGTTGATCATTACAGTTTTGTTTTCCTTGCACTTGTTGATCAATAATGGCAAGTCGTTATTAGGAGTACACTGTCAGCCGGAATAGGTGTCACTGCGCTTAACACAATATAAGCTTGACCATACTAGAATTATGCTCAGCTTCGTTAAGTTAATGTCTGTCTTAAGTGGGAAAGATTTGTCATTTCAAACAATTTGTCAGAAAGCTATCACATTCGAGTTCCTAAAAGGTTGGTAAGATCGAAGTTTTATAACTTTTTGACCAGTGACCATCATCATCATCTTCTGACCCAATTTTCAAGTGCAGAGAAATATAAGTTGACATCAATTATCCCGATATTTCAAAGACGTAGACCGACTTGTGATAATGCGGACGATGGATGATATATTACATTAATGTCAACAATGTAAAATCAAAGACCGCATATTTTTATTTGATTAACTCAATGCCGATTGTTATAAGTGGCATTAAAAATTGGGGGGGGGGGATTAGGGGATGCTCTTAGCCTTATGATAACTAGCCAGACTTGTCAATGCTGATAGTTTCATTTAGTCGCGTGAGATATGTTACAACATTTTAACTTTGTTACAGCAATGAGAATTATAGAGGAAATTTCATCTTTACCTAGGTTTTATCTAAGTTTATTGTCTTTGCTATTATATAATAATAACATAATATTGGTGGCGCTACAGCCCGTAGAGGGCCAGGGCCTAGCTTCTCAGCAACCACTCGTGTTGTGCGTGCTATTGTTCTATCACGAGTGGAAGGGACCTACAGTTTTATGCCGACTCCGAACGGCCAATTTTGAGAAGCTTTTTCTAGACATTTATACTCTTTGAGCATTGTCAGTGACTCGAAAGAGGTGGGGCCGTGAAAAGTATTTCTTGTCGTACCAGGAATCGAACCTAGACAGGCAGGTCCAAGTGCGTAGGAGTCGACGCACATACCCACAACGCCACGGTCCGCCACTATCTTTGCTATTATTGACATAAAATAAAAACGGTCCATAAACAGAGTCTGATCAATCAGTATGACTGAGATTTTTCCACCCAATATATGTCAAATATAATTCAAACTCTTCAGTGGAAAGAGATGCCATTTTTTGGATGGCAATTTCAACTTGCCATCAAAATTTCGATGGAAAAATGAAATCGCTTTCCACAATGGCGATTAATTAATCATAATTAAGTTATAGAGAATTTAAGTTTTCTGTTTTTTTTTTTCAATCAATCATTAATCGCTGTTAATCAGTACATCACTTTATATGTCGTGTGTTTTAGGAAAACTAGCAAATGTGTAATCAATATAAGACGAACGCGTTCATTGGGTATACCTATATGCATCTCTGAGTATCATGAATCAGAATTCAGATCATTGCTTACCCCAAACTAATCATTCAAACATTTCAAATAAAAATCTAACTTTGCAAACAATTTTATATAACCACACAACACTTAATTTTTGTCAAGGTGGAAGAACAAGGTGTTGATCCAAATTTGAGAGATGGTGACGGAGCCACTCCACTTCATTTTGCGGCTTCGCGTGGTCATTTAATCACCGTTAGATGGCTTCTCAATCATGGTGCCAAGTTATCACTTGATAAATATGGAAAAAGTCCAATTAACGATGCCGCAGAAAATCAACAAGTCGAAGTAAGTACTTAATTACACAAGTGGATCTGTTCATTTTCAAGTGATTCAATCATTCTCTCTGCACTTAGTGTCTCAACATACTAGTTCAACACGGAACATCTGCCGATTACAACACGCGTGAAAAAAATAATGCTTCCCGTCAAAAGTCATATGGCAAACACAGCAACAGCAGCAAACAAACCAGTCGTAGCTACACCATCAAATCAAAATCATCAACAGGCAGCTCCGACATTGAACCATTCTACTTACATCCACCGTCAGTGCGTCAGAGCAATGACGGCATTTATTCGCAGTCGAGATCTTCGTCGGAGAAAATCTATGGAGGACCGATTGTGCCAAACGATGGTCTGTATGTGAATCCAATGCGAAATGGTTCCCTAACACCACCATCGCCGAACGGGAGTATATCTGGAGAATCATTTTTCTTACACGATCCACAAGAAATAATTTACAATCGAGTGAGAGACTTATTCGACTCTGATTGCAGCAGCATCAATAAGAATGCGCAGCCAAAGGATCAATCAAACAAAGGTATGATCATCCAAGCTGATGTTCATTCCAGTAGCAGTGGTGCCGGCAGTGGTTCGGATGAATCAGTTTCAATTCAATCCAGTTTGGACTCACCAAAGAACAACGTCCGCTTGAATCACAATCTCAATCGCAATATCCACAATATTTCAAACAATCACAACAAGAACAACAACAGCAATAATATTACTAATAATAGCAATAGCAATAGCAATAGCAATAGCAATAACAATAGCAATAACAATAGCAATAACAATAGCAATAATAACAATCACGACTACGAAGACATTTATTTGGTGCGAGAGGAGGCACGAAACGCGATCAAGAAGAAGTATAACATCGGTAGATCTCGGTCGAGAGATAGCGGATCGCACAGCCGTTCGGCAAGTGCCAGTTCCACCAGGAGCACAGATGTTGCCATACACTACACCAAACAAGTAATTTCAAATCATTCTGACCCAGATACATATTGACATACCTGAATCTAATTTAATTTTGTTTCATTTTCACTATTTCTTTCACCTCGGCAGGATTTGAACAACAAACGCGACGTGGCTCTATTGAATCGCTACAAGTCACAGTCTATTAATGGTCTTCACTCCAAGTACGATTCCCCCCGCAAAGATACATACATAGCCAAGAACGTCAACCTGAAGAACCAAATCAACAGTGGCCTCAAGAGCGACACCTACGAGAGTGTTTGTACGCCAGAGGACGTGGCCGAACGCACTAAGCAGGCCAACCGAAACTCAACAGTAATACGAAACAATCTGGACACAGCAAATACTTCAAATACCGCCAGCAGTAGACTCCTCAAACGGGTCTCCTCAGCACCACCCATTCAAAGCAATGCAATTGGTAATTATTTCTATCTGTCATCAGTGTGTATGATTCGAGCTAAAGTAATGTTAAACGCCATTGAGCAAGTTCTTCTTTCAACTTCTCTGCTGTCATGTACACGGTGAATGTGGTTCTTGAAAGTAGGATCCATCAGTAGAAGAAGCGGTTCTGTAAGAATAAATTTATCTTAAATGTGTGCCAATGTATTGAAATTAATTCCGCACAGATAAATACAACATGTTTGAGTTGAAATGTAACTAAATGCAAACGAGAATTGTTTCACGAGTTCTCCCCGAACGTTCAGTCTTGCTCACATTTTTTTTGGGCGTACAAATATGTTTTTGTATTTAATTTCCTTCACTTACCAAGTGAGAGACATACACATGTATGATTACATACATACAATAAAGGGGGTTTAGCTGAAGGAAATCGATAGCAAATAATAAGTATTCTTCTCACTTAGCAGTTATACTATTGAGCTCGCATTTAGACTGTGTTTTTTTATTGGCCATGAGGTTTAGAAATCCATCAATCCTGAAGCACACTATAACTGTTTTTGTACTAAACTGGTACCAACCTGTTCGTTGTGCGCCTATATTCGCTTTAGCTAACTTTCTTTGAATGTAGTAGATACAAGAAAGGTCACATTAAATGTGTTTTCAACGATGCAATTTGTCTTAAATTTAACGTTACAAAAACAATATATTTTTAAGGAAGTACTTTTTGTTAATAAATGTATTCCACTTTTGAACATAGATATGTTCCAATCACAACTTTTTCCTATCTTATCTATTTTTATTTAAAAGTAAATGGACCTCCACCACCACCACTGCCACCACCATTAAGGGCACCGTTGAATAAGGGTAATGTAACTGAAGACGGTTATCCCTGTGGCAACTCTAAATCCGCAAATAATTCACAACAAGAGACTCTTGACTCGGATTCTGGACTTGAAGTTGTTGAAGAACCCAGTCTTCGACCTTCTGAGCTGGTGCGCGGAAATCATAACCGCACAATGTCAACCATATCAGGTGAGTTTTCTGCATAAAAAAGAAAAATAAATAAGTAAGTAATTTTATACAATACATGAACAATAAAAATTAAATAATAGAACATTTTATTGTGTTCACAATAATATATATTTGATAATCAACACAACACAAAAACATTAAATTATATTTTATAAATACGGATAACATACAGAAAGAGGCAGTAAAGAAATGCGTTTACAGTCACTCTCCCTAATGCAAATGTGAAGAGTACACTTCGAATTATATTTATTTGCCATTTTTTCGAAAGAAATATGCCCAAATTGTTATACTTAATAATATGGGTGGTACTACAGTCCACGTGAACCTGGGCCCAGCTGCAGGTGTTGAGCTATTTTTCTTTTTTTTTGCACGAGTGGAGGCGACCTTTGACCCTACTCCGAACAGCTAGATTTGAGAATCGTTATTCTAGACAGTTATTCTCTTTGACCATAGTTACTCGTATGCAGGATTTAATCCAGAACCCCCCATATTATAATTAGATCATTAGACTTTCCGAAAATAGCCCAAAGGAAAAATTACTAATGGTTAAATGATGGTCAATCACACAATCTCGGCGGTCAATAAAAGCCAATATTTTAAAAAATCGATTGGCAAACTGATGTTTTTGTCCCTCTTTTCTAAAGCGCGGACAAAAGAGATTGCTCCAACTACAGGGGCATATCTCTTTTAAGTATCCCCGGGAAAAGTCTACGCTAAGTTGTTGGAGGCGACTAGAGCTACAGTTGATTCCAAGATGAAGAATGAACTGCGCAGCTTTCGTAAGTATAACCGACCACTTTCTTACTATGAGATTGGTACTCGAGAAGGGTTGAAATTATGCCAAACCGATTAACAACTGTTTTATATACTCGGAAAATGCATTCGAACGAGTACCTCGAAGTAATCTCGGGAGTGTTCCGTAGGAGTATGAGATTGATAGTTCTGTTTTGAGGCTTATTCAGTCTTCATACGCAAACTGTGACAGCTGTGTTCGGGTTAAAAGCGTTAACGAACACCTTTCATCGTGGGCGTTGGAGTTCTCCAAGAGTGCGTCTTGTCACCTCCACTTTTCTCGTTTCCTTTTTTTGTATTCCAACTCTCAACAATGGTCAAGAAATTTGGATAATTTCAGCTACATACTCTTCTATGTTGGCTATATTTACAACTCAACTTCCCGAACGAGAGTAGGTTGGAGTTTTCACACCTGACACGTTAAACGTACGTTTATGGTACGTTTACACCGCACCTAAATTCAACATTTCGCTGAAATTCAATATTTGGAAATGCTGGAAAATGTATGGCGAAATGTTTGTCAAATCGAACAAACCTCTTTGCAAATTCAGCACATCATTTAAACTTTTCCGCTGACATAACAAAAAAACAGCTGTCAATAAAACAATCATTCATTTCAAGTAATGGAAAGAATAAATTAAAAATTGAGTCAACAACATATTTAATATGTCTCAATTAACACTTGCAATCATCTTTAAATATTAATAGAAGAAGCTAAATAGGTTCAATCACTTCTGATTGTGTCATTTGAAATGTTGATAGAGTTCCAGTGGGAACGCAAAAAAATATTTCGCAATATTTTCCCCGAAATGTTGAATTTGGGTTCGGTGTAAACATACTATAATACTCACCGATTAAATTCACTATAGTTGCACCTGAAGACGTCTGATGATGACTATAGACAATACTTATTCGATGTGAAAAGTTGTGGTATATTTTTTTTGTATGTAAGATGGTGCTTGTATTGTGCAGTTTTCTTCTGATATCTCTGTGGTTTATTGGGAGTTGAAATATCTGTCAAACTCTTTTTACAGCGACGGTCAAAGTGTGATGGATAATGGCCGGGTCAAAGTTTTATGAGAAAATTGCCGCAATTTCAAATGATCAGTTAATATACATAGCAGAAATAAGAGAGGTAGAAGTTGGATATCTCCTTGCTCTCTTATGCCCCTTGATTTCATCTGACAGCGTTTTGTTCTCCCCCGTGTGAGCTCTTGTGAACAGCTGGTAAACAGATGACACCCTTCCCCAACCGTAGTAATGGCGTGAATTATAGTTCTTATAATTTATTAAGCACTAGGGTGAAATTAATGAATACTTTACTTAATGTACATATTTATTTCTGCACATGTATGAATAATACATATAAAGTGCATTCACGCGAAACTTGTGTAAAAATACTAATAATAATAGTATTGAAAAATTTGCATGAATCATTTAAACTTTTTTGGTCATTTTAGTTTTTTAAAGAAATGTGATGGAAGTTTATTCCAAATTTTGACAACCATTTTCATGAGTTAGTTTTAGTCGCGTTTTAGACATTTCTTTGAGCAATTATGAAATTTAAATTCATGAGATTTCACAATTCATGAATGATATACAACTGCAAACTGATCGCCTATATATTACTTTGAAGAATTAAATTGATTCAAAATATTCTTGTAAATAGATTTACATGTATTATTTAAATAGCATTAAATTTTTATTCACCCAAGTATTATATGTGCTCTTAAAAATATGAGTCAAGTTTTGAACACCCTCCGAACATGAGATTGGCCAAATCCACGAATCTGCCGACAATTTCCCACAAAATCCACTAATCGGCCGCCATATTGTGGTGGATCCATGGTTTTTGTAAGAGTATATGTGATATACAAGGGAGTTCCACTACTCTCACATTTCTCTCCGGTGTGGACTAGGGGAAATTGTCGCCGAAGTTGGATATCTCCTTGCTCTCTTATTTCTGATACATAGTCACGACGATAGATTTTGGACGATAGCTATATCACAATAGTCTCCCATTCAGGTGTATGAATAAAGAGTGTCACTGTGCTTTAAAAGGACACAGATAATAATTATTATAATGTTCAGATCTGAGAAATCTGATGAGAAAAAACTTCTCAAGCTTAGCCTTTCGGAGTCAGCATACAACTGTAGGTGCCTTTCACTCGTAAAAGAACAATTGCACGCACACCACGAGTGGTTGCTGTAGAGGATAGACCCTGGCTCTCTATGGGATGTAGCGCCAGCCATATTATATATTATTATTACAATATAATTAATTGAACATATGTTGTTCCACAAATTTGTGATAGTTCCGGAGTGGTAGAACGTAAAATTCAAGATGAATGCACATAGGTAGTTTATACGCTTACACTCAAACTGTATAGAAAATAAACGATAGGTGAGACGATATCGGTGGACTAACATCGGCGATATCATTAATTCATCGGCGATATCATTAAAGTGAATCCAACCGAATCGTCACTGACTTAACAAACAGCCCTCGTATTAATCCTTACTTAATCATCAAACTAGTGTGAGTCACTATATCTACTTCAGGAGCTAAATTCACTGGCAGCCGATGCAAATCCTTAACCAGTGGTTTCAAATAGGAGGTGTTACCTTTTCATTCGAGAACTCCAGATAGTGCAGATGATGAAATCTTATCAGCAAAATCATTAGCCTTTAATAATAATCTACAATATTATAAATGCTTTTATTATATATACATTACAAACAGGACTGGAGTGAATATTGACCTTGTGATGCCAGTACAATATACATTGCTCAGCTGCCTTACAATCAGTAACCGTAGACCTACACAAATGTAGTCATAATATCACAGTTTCTAGCCATCGATTAAGAAGGAACTGTATTAAGCATATTTCGCTCAAAGTTCTAAAGTTGTTTAAGTAAAATCATTTGGAGTGCTATTCTTTAGAACCGCGGTTATGCTGGTTCGTTATGATTGCAGAGGCAAGTAAATATCATCAACTTTTCCCAAAATGTTCATCGTAGTACCAATTGTATTTGTATACAAGAACTTTTCACATCGTGTCCCGATATAAACCTCCAATCCAACTGTACCACCAGTCCGCACTGAAATATGGCTCAATTATGTTGCCGGCTGAAAAGTCGCTGCTGCATTTTATTATTATTATAATATTTATATAGCCAAGTTTAAAGATACTCTGTCGATGATTATACCAGCAATCTTGGTTGTCTCTACTATAGATATAAAAAGTACTTTAATGCCCAGAATTTGTAACCATCATTAAAATTCTTACAAAATATGCAAATAAGTATACGAATATTTTAAACAAAATCGATTCCTCAACCTTGAGAAATTACACATTCTTTCCTGAACATTCCCTCTTCTGAGAGTTGTGTAAAAAAACAAAATTTGGTCAATTTGTAGAAAAACTACAAAGTCGACCATATATTATACAAAATTAAATATACAAAATAGATTAAAATGTACCATCATTGAGATATGGTTTGTTTCTTTGTCCCCCACTATACAATCAAAATTCAGTTTGTTTCGTTGAACTGCATTTATTTAAAAAAAATGCCCCATCACAGGAATTGTGTCTCAATCTACAATGTCATACATATGCTTGTTGTCAAATAAAACACAAATAATTCGATTCATCAATTGGTATTAGGAACAATAGTATATTTTTATTTGAATTAACATCGAATGACAGTAGGTCAATCCCACTTTTTATATGTTGCACTCTATCTAATTGGATTCCAACAAAATAATAGAAAGTTACCAAACGTCTTGCGGACGTTTGGACAAATGAAAGTGTCCCCACTGACATGCCATCGGTAGTTTGTTCTCTCTTCCTCTTCAAATGCCACCTAAGATTCAACTACAACAAGTCAGAGACCTCATAGCTCTGTTGTTGTACCAGTATCTTGAGGTTATGAAATCCCGTACTAACAACAATCAATTACCTTCACATAGTATCCACATTTTGTGAGAAATGCAGGAAAAATCTTTTTGCATTGTGGTGGGGAAAAGCTGAACACCCAAAAGGAGAATAAGCCGACTGAATGCAGCTAAGTTCAATTGCTTCAATGTCCAATCCAATGAGAATTCCGTCGAAGCTCCTTAATGTGATCGATCTGGATCTTGCTTGGTAACTTTCTTTGCACATGAGTCAAACTGCAACCATGAACAGATTATAGTTCATTAGATACAGACAACTGAAACTTTCTGTTGAGCGTTGGGAAATTTGTGAAACAGTTATCAGAAGACATTTATTCAGTTGCATAGTTAAGACTAAACTGTTCAAACGTATGATACATTGATACGGAGACGAGTGGATGCAATAACGGAAAGAACACAGTGTGAATATGAATTATTTTGTGCGGCTTCACAATCTAGATTTTTTCTCAATTCTGTGTAAGTGATAGTTGATTCCTGTTAGGAATCTGTGGTTTGTGAAATTGTTTTTTTTTTGTGGCAAATTGAAATGACCTTTACGTGGAGAATACGTGATGAGCCGCTTTTGTCCTGTTTTAAGTTTCGAGGTATTCTTTTCCAATGATATTATTTGGATATGCATGACTTCCATCCAGCTATGCATGCGAACCGATTTTAAGGAAGTAACAAGAATTACATTACCAAAATATCAAACTCAGCATGTTAATGGATCAGAATAAATTACCAGAATATATCGAATTTAGGATAAATGTGTTTGTGACACTCAATGTATGTAATTATTTAGGAAATGTTTAGCAGGTGCGTTTAAGTGAAGAAAGCGGTGTACATTTTAAGTGAAACTATAAGTGCGTCTGTGTTTAACAAATATCTATTGTATTTAACTCTTTATTAAGGTGCATGTCAATATGTTGAACCTTGGGCTTGTCGGTAAATTTCTAAGTAAGTTCTATCAAGTTTCATCAATACTACTCTATGTTTGTGTTTTCATATTAATTAACTTTGCTCTTAACACTTACTTATTAAACCGTACATATTCGCAATTCATTAAATTATTGAGATATAAGCTATTCGAAATCCGAAAAAATATGGCCGCTCTGTAAAATACTTACAATTACAATTTTAACGAAAAAGGGAAAAATAAAGTCACATTTTCATCTACATGGTGTATCGTGTATTGTGTTCTAAATTTTCTATACATCGACCCGAGATGTATGGCAATATCTTGATATTTAGATTCACTAGTAGGATTCACCCATTAAATTATCGTGTCCGTAGATGGTTGGTGTTGACTCAGTTTTAAGGCTTCTAAATATTTAAATATTTTTATATTATTATTTTTTTTTTTTTTTATATTTATATTATTATATACTAAAAATATGTATAGCATTTTATGTGAATTGTTTTGGTAATGCTTGACAAACATTTACACTGACTTTCTCCTGTCAAATCGGAATCAAACCCGTGACTGTGTATGGTCGTTTTAGTTACAGTTATTCTATGGTTATCACTTTTCATAGGGATTTCTTACTAGACATTTAAATAATAAACGGAGACTCACTGCCTAGCCTTCCAGCTATCACTCGGGTATTGTGGGTTCTCTTTGTCGCATGAATGGAGTGGACTACTATTTTATGATGAATTCGAACAAAGATCAATGAATGAATGTCAATAAATAAATAATTCATGCATGAATGCATCTTCAATTAACCATTATTTTAACATTACGTTATCATCGGTACATTTTATGAAAATCTATTAGGGTAATACATTCTTTATTAGATCTTTTTCTAGATGTAATACAAATCTAAAATTTAATTTATTTTTAAATTCTAAATTAAATTTTTTCAACTCATATGTCAACTCTTTATTTCGATATTTTTAAAAAATACTACGGTAGCGAAAATTTGTCAAACCAAACCACTATATTTTCGCTTAACTCGCAAAACATATATATATATATATATATATATATATATATATATATATATATATGTTTTGCGATATTGTATTATATATATATATATATATATATATAATACAATATATGTAAATTCCAAAAACTTAAATAGTGCGTAGTTAGTGTCAAATTGTTCAGTCGCTCTAATGAGTCGCCATGTCGCTGTACAGTGCAATCCACCCACGAACAACACAAAATAACAAGAACCAAATAGTTCAAATTTACAAAAAAAGAACATTCGGAAGAACAAACTCTAAACAAAAAAGCTTATTCTTACTGATTTCTGCACCAATCTAATCTGAATGCAGATTTTTTATTAATTTGCCTTTTTTCTTTAGACTTTCTATTTTTTTTTTTTAAAGAGGGAATGAAAGTTCATTTTGTATTTATAATTTAATATTGTTGTCGCAATAATGCCCAGCCAGACAGGGAGCTTCCCATTTTAAATAATCAAATATAAAATATAGGATAAGCGTTTAGGGCTATGGCTAGGTTATAATTGATAGTGAACAAATATTCAGAAGACATGTACATCTTAATTCTGCCATAGTGCCTGGATTAAAATTTTATACATATGTATGAACATATATTAGTACTACTTTAATATTATAAGTGGAATGAGTGTTGAAAGATAGATGCTAATCTTAGCAATGGGACTTTTTGGCTTGCATTTGGACGGTGTGTAAACACCATACAATGTCAAATATTATATACATATATCTATCTATGTATATAAAATTTTGTATAAAAACAAGATACTTTTTTCCAATAAATCAGCGAATGTAGTGTTTTGGTTCATTGCTCTCTAATATTTGTTCACCAACGAAATCGCAGTTTTCCACTAACTCACAAACTTAAAATAAAATTGTTTTATTTTTCCGAAATGAAAAATCTGTCTGTGTTTGTAAGAACTTGTACAAATCTTACTTTTTAATTATTATTAATTGTACATTTTCTTTTATTTTTGTAGAAATTGTCTACAAATATGTAAATAAATATTTTTGGCTTAATAATAAAAATGTGTACATATGTTTAAGATTACGTAGTAAAAATAATATTAACAGTTGTAACTTTGCAATAGGGTGTTAGAAGTAATATTAATATGGGGGGAAGCACTTATGAGAACGAAATAAACCTTCAATAAAACGTAGTAGGCTTCTTAGATGTTACTTAAGTACAACTTAGTACGGGTTTGAAGTACATGTATATGAATTCAAAGCCGTTTTTATGTCGGTAAAAGTACAGCATCTCGATATTGCGTCCCACTTATCTGATGATTTGCCATAATCCTGGCAGAAGGAAAATATTATATATATTGTGTCATATTATATTTACTCTCTTGTAATTAATTCCACTGGAGTTTAGGATTTATAAAATATCGGAAGAAGGTTATTCCTTTATTTTACAGATTTGTTGAGTATTCTAAAACCATGATAAATACATTTTAAATTAGTATTGTTGAAGCAAAGTTTCAATTCAATGAAATTTAACACTGTATTTACTGCACTGCGCTTAAAATAATTCCCTTCGATTTCGATATCATAGATAAATTAAATGCACACAAACAAAAACATACAATACATATATTCATACACAAAACTGTTATGCATTTTCTGACTAATTTAAAAGCTGCGTATCGGATAACCCAACGGCTTAAAAATCTTACACGCAATTGATCGCTTAAATAACCGAATGTTTTGTCACATGTTGTCTATGTGAAATGTCTACCTGCACTCGTATATGACGCATTACTGGCGATGGTATTGTCACTTTATCCGATTTTATTTGACACAATTTCTTTACTCTCATCTGGTCGACTCTAAGCGCTAACTCCCAACTTTTACTTTCCCCCCCAAATCCGAACCGTCGAAAATGAATAATTTGTTATTCAACTCTCTACGTCTATCGATCTCTTCATCAAAGTTAAACGACCTCAAAATATCAGTCTACATAATTGACCACAACCATATCCGCATCAAACTATGAACATCACAGTGCAATTAATTCTGTTCAAGTCTACCTACTACAACGACTCGTTTATATTAAAACAAGTTGAAAACAGTAATGTCTAATACATACGTACGGGTACGCATACAAACACATTAAAACACCTTTCGAATCAGCTTACTACTTACTGCTTACCATCACCCGCCCGTCCGCCTAAAAGCATCCTCTTAAGCCAATTTAACGTCCGTAATTACAAATTGTATATTTTGTGCCGTGCGGCATGGTTACACTTTAGTGTTTAAGTAAACGGCACAGACATACTCAGATGATTTTCATCCATAAATTGGTTCAATTTCAGCGAACAAGAAAGCCAAGCTTCTTAATGGAACCTCAACGGTGCAGTCATCTTCTTCAGCCACATTCGAAGCTTCGTATCAGCAGCAACACCACGGCCATCACACATCTGGAATTGGAATAATAACACAGAGCTACGCCTGCTCGGAGAGCGATTATAACGACCAGCATTGTAATTATTCTTCGCAAGGATACGATCGTGCTAGTGGACGACCTGGAGGACCAAATCTTGTCAATAAACAATTAGTTCTGCCGTTTGTTCCACCAAGTTTTCCAAATAATTCCCAGGATGGTGTCACACATTTGATAAAACCATCGGAATATCTAAAGAGTATAAGTGACAAAAGGTCCTGTACTTCTTCCGCAAGGTAAGTGAAGTTTTACATTAAATCAAGTGTTTTTTGTTTAAGGGAATCAAATATGCCCTGTCGTGATGTCATTTAAGATGAGAGTTAAAAGCGATATAGTGGGTGTTATAAAGAAATGCATTAGAGTGTTAATGAGTGCTCATGTATGCGTAACGTGCAGTTATTTTGCTTGCTCTGTTTACTCCAGGTCTAGTTACTTGAATTGTTGATGGTTTGTGATTACTTTTTGGTATTTTTTCTAATTCTGTGCTAATGGTTTTTCTTACGTCCACTGTATAAATGGGCGCCTCTGTAGCGTAAGAATATTTATCTCATTCTATTAAATAATAAATAGCATCAAGCACTACAGTCTGGACTGAAATTGCTCTGCCATCGACAAGTTTTTCCAGCTATAGCCTCCAGTACCTCGTGCCAAATTATGTAGTCAAGCATCAAGACCCCCTATAAAGTGTGAAATAAAACTGATTCTTCGGACGGGAAATGGATGAGTTAACTGTCATTATTGTACGTAGTTTCCGACCAGTGAACTCATCGGTCAAGTGCTTCTTTTTCTGATATATGATTAAGATCTTGTATAGATCTATCTTGGGATTTAAGTATTACGCAAAAATACTTTTAAATAAACAACCACCGACAAGGGTTATTATGGTCTTAAAGAACTCCCTCACCGACTCAGTTTGATGTCCTTTACGACACCCGTCAGTACATGTACTTACGAAGAGCTTAAGCTACCTTTTTCTTTCAACTCATGCTCTAAACAAACATTTTCTGAAATTAAAATTAAAAACTTGTGTATGTAGCTCTGAAAATATTTCTTTAAATAATATTCTTATGAATCGCCATCAGATCAACAGACACTGAAGATTATATGCAGATACAAATCTCACATCATCACACAAGTGGTCCCGAACCTCCAAAACCGCCCCCGCCACCGCCTATGCCAGCCCCCCCTTTACCAGGATTCAACAATTTCACCCTCAACAAAGCAACACCAGCTGTGCCCTCCCATCAGGATACTGCAACCAGAAAACAACACCAGCCGCTATCAGCAATATCAATACAAGATCTAAACAGTGTACAGGTATCCTACGTGTTTGCAATAAATAGAATAATGTAAATTAAATTTATTATTCTTTCACAGCTGAGAAGGACAGAAACTAAAATCATGCAAAAGTCTTTTGCAGCACCTACCAGAAGCTTTAGCATGCAATGCCTGTCCTCAACGACAGAGACATTCCTCAAAACAGATTTGATTGCAGAATTGAAAATGTCCAAGGATATATCTGGCATTAAAAAGATGAAAGTGGAAAAAGCACGATTGGCAGATAAGCATGATCAAGAGCACTATTCAGAGATATCAAGACAATTTAATGCAGGCAACTTTGTAGACCAGGTGAGAATTTGTCACGCACTTATTCAGAAAACGACGGAGCTTTCATATTATTTCAAAGATTCAATTGCAGATTCCTGAAAAGGATCAGGCCGGAAATGTTATACCTGACTGGAAGCGACAAATGCTTGCAAAGAAAGCTGCCGAACGCGCCAAGAAGGAATTCGAAGACAGAATGGCACGTGAAGCGGAAAATCGTCGTCTGTCACAAATACCACAGTGGAAGAGAGATCTCTTGGCAAGACGTGAAGAAGCAGAGAATAAGTTAAAGTAATAAAATTTAATAAACGGTCTCTCTTATTATCTTCAATCAATCCATATTTTAGGTCAACCATATACACACCACGAGTGGAAGAAGGCAACAGGGTGTCCGACACCTGGCGAATGAAGAACAAAGCTGTCTCCATTGACAACATAAGCATGTCTTCATACTGCACAGAGTCTAACTATGATCAAAAGACCCTACCTGTCGACAGCAACAATAACAATAAGGACAACAAAGAAAACGAATCCGATTATCAAGTTATGAATATGAATACAAACTATTGTGAAAAGACTACCGATTCCCCTGATGAAAATAATAAGTGTCAAGAGCAAGAAGTCGACAACGACAACATCATACCGTGGCGAGCACAGCTGAGGAAAACAAACAGTAGACTGAGTTTAATATGAGAATGCATCTTTGCCTTGACTTGTTATTTATTGCTTCTTTATGTTTAAAAAACATACATTTCTTAAATCATATGCATATACATACATTCATATATAATATATATATATAATACATACCTACAAATATAAATATATACATATTTAGATTAAATCTTTTATATCAACCAACAAAATCCTACCACTGATAAAACGTCAAAAGCATGTTACTTTAATAGTAAAATATTTCGTAAAAATTACAATTATGTATCTTTGCACTAATAAATACGACAAGAAACCAATAAAGTTAATTAAAACCGAGCAGTTTTTTTTTGCAAAGTCGCAGCTTTCACCGCTTAAATATCTTTACTTAAAAGGCAAAGTGGCTTAAGTCGACTTAAGCCAAAGTTGATATTCTTTGCATATCTAAACGTATTTAAAATAAGCTTTTTTCCTGTCTTATTAGCGTTTTTCTATTCCATTTTGTATGATGTCAAAACGACTTAATTAAACAACGATTACACACTTGCATTTGGAGAAGCGTCTTAACAACAGGTTATTCCGTATGTGTTATTCTTTTCAGTACAAAGTCTAACTAAGCTGCAAAGTGCTTAAAATAGACATACGACGCTTTACCTTTTAAGTAAAAATAAATACAGTTGATTCTGCTTAACTGGAACAACAACTTCCTTTGCGTGTTTGTTAAGCGAAATCCGTATAACTGGAAAAAAATTGTAGCTCTAACAACTAAAAGAATGAATGATACCTGATTTCAAAATAATAATAATAGTTTTATGCCGACTCCAAAGGCAAAGTTTAAATAGATTTTCCGGACACATTTAATTTCAGTTGGTTGAGTACCTGCCCCTGATAAGAGGGGTCACCGGTTCGAATCCCAGTGAAAGCATAGTTAATACCAGAAATGAATGAGTAAAGAGATATTCAACTTCTTCTTCTCTTGCCCCTTGATTTCATCTGACAGCGTTTTTTATACGCTTTTTCTCCCCTGTCTGTGAATACGTGTGAGCTCTAGTGAACAGCTGGCAAACAGCTGATACCCTTCCCCAACCTTAGTATTGGGGTGAATTAGAGTTCTTATTTGAAAATTCGCTCGTTACTTGAACTTTTTTCAAATTTGGGTGTCAAATTTTCAACACAGTAAGGAGGGGTAAGCAAACGAACAAAGCGTATGTTCATGAAGTAGCTTTCTGCGAGTTACACTCTGAGGTAATAGGAATAAATAATTTTGCCATTGTTTACATTAATTATTTATGCACTAATTATTAATGAATATACGACTTCATGTATGTATTTTTGCATATGCATAATATCGAAAAAAAGCATTCACACGAAACATGTGTACCGGCAATATTATTGAAACATTTGCTTGAATCAATTAATATAAACAGCTTTTTTGCTTATTTTACTTATTTTACAGAAATAGAGATGCAAGTTAATTGCAAATTAGTTTGAGTTAGGTAAAGTTAAAGCCATTGATCTTAACAAATTATGTAATTTAATTGCAGAAGTTTTCACAATTCATGAATGAAAGATATAAAACTAAGTTCATTTGCCAGTCATCGCATATAAATCAGCTATATTTTACTCTGAAGAATTAAATTGATGCAAACTATTCCTGTAAAGAGAGCATAGCATTAGATTTTTATTCACGCAAGCACCTTTTACAAAAATATGTTCTCTTAAAAATATGAGTCACCTTCTGAACACCCTCCGAACAATAAGTACATGTTCGTGGGCAAATTCACGAATATCCCACAAAATTCATGAATCTGCCGCCATTATCCCACAAAATTCACGAATCGGCCGCCAGATTAGGATGAATTGACGAGCGTTGTAAAAGTATGCGTGTAATGCAAGGGAATTCCACTACTATCACATTTTTCTCCGGTGTGGACTAGGGGCAAAAATGGCCGAAGTTGAATATCTCTTTACTCATTCATTTCTGGTTAATACGCTTTTATCCGTTTTTCAAATCTGATCAAATTAACGGCACTATCACTGGAGTTGTGGATCAGTGGTAGTAGTCTGACTATATGGGTATTACAAGTATTCTGGCGATTTCGCTGACAGCCTCCAGCTCAGAAATCAACTAATAGAGATATTCAACTTTCCAGCCAAAAATACCATGACCTACCGCAAAACACGCATACTTCTTTATTTGGAAGCTATATTTTACGCAGACTTTCACAAGTGGTGTCTTTTGATCAGCTGTTTACCCCTCCAAAAAATATATTGCCCGTAGGAGTGTCAAACACATTTCCAATGTGTTTAACTTGCCCACGATCTGGAAATATTCCATGAGTGATGTTCGTCAAGTTTAGCAAATTAAATAGTATTATAACATGCGAAAAAGAAGTTTCTTTCACAAGTTGCATTTTAAAATTAAAGCAAATCTTTACGAACTGCGTACAATGGATATGTAGGACAAATTTTCAAATTTTGCTGCACAGTTTATATGTGATATGAGTCCAAAACTAAAATGCTTCAAGTAATGACTTCTGCTGCAACACAATTAAATCGAATTAATTAGCAAAATGAAGTGTTTGTAATCGATAGATATACAATGTTAAAGTAACAATACGAAATAATTCAAGGAATTAAGTTGTTTTCTGTAAATTTATGTATAAAACGAACGATCAGGCATACATACATACATGTGTGAATTTGCAAAATTTCTATTTCATGATCATTGCATTATTATGAATTGTGAATGATTATTTACAAATTGATTTCAACCACAAAATCATATTAAAACCCTTTTGCTTTACCTATTTTCTAATATTTCAAAGGCAAAATATTTGAATTCAAATTTAACGTGTCAATGATCAGCGCATTCCAATATACTTCCAGGTATACGAATGTACCTTCTGAACACAATCAGTGTTTTAAGCTCCTCCTCCTTTTCGGGGTGAAACATATGAATTTGAAATAACGCTCAGATAACCATCGCTTTTTAAAAAAAATGCTCTGCTTCACCTCATTATTTCGAAGGGGAAGACTTTCAGCTGTTCGAAACGCCTATCACGTATTCACAGATGGAACAACTACAACAAGCTGTCAAACTAATTTCAGGGGCAAGAGACGAGGAAGTTGGATATCTTTATTAGTTGATTTCTGCTCCAGCTCCAGTGAAGAGCTAAAAATACCCCCGATAAAAAAAATACTAATCCTCCAAAAAAAGCTCCGTCGAGCTCCGGTCAAAGCTTGACATTTTCTGAAAGCTTATACCTATATTAAACATTCCCATACACTTTATCGACAACTGTAGACAACTCTAGAAATAAAGATATCTTCTTAACTATAAAGCAGAAAGTTTGTGTGTCTAACCGACAAAGGCTCCGAACTACACGTCGCAGAGCTCTGAAATTTTCAACAAAAATCATCAAATGTGATTTTTAAGTCGGTACGACATACGGTTCGGAAGTTACGACAAGTTTTTAAACGAGAATAAAATTCTCAAAATAAGGGTGGTTGCATCAATCCAATGGTATGAAACCATTTCAAGTTGCGTAGTCGTGGATATCAACCATCCCACAGTGTGTTGTAACTTCCATATATACACACATTTTTCATATTTTGCTTTGGTGCAACCATTCATTTTTTTCTTCGCCTCAATCCAACATATACGAACGACTGCCTGAGTCTCCAAACGAAAAGGAAACAATAAACATTTTCTCACTTTTCTTATTTTGTCATACCCAAACTACATATCTATGCATATACATATACACAGCTACACACAAATCATTCAATTTTGCTGAAATTGTGAATATTGAACTTCTGAACGGTTTAGCCGATTAAGATAAAATTTCAGAGCTAGACTAATTACATAATGTGTTACAAGATACGCTAATTTTTTTCATGGTTCATGACGGTTGAAGAAACAAACCCGGGCAAAGCGGGTACGAAATCTAGTAGATAGATATAAAGGCAAAGGTCCTCAGGCATAAAAACAGAGTCAATAGCGGATCCTAATAACCCAAACAATGACAATTACAAGTGGTAGGTCAATTATACACATATAGATGCCCCTGATAAGAGGGGTCATTCTATGTTGCAATAGACCTTTAAATGTACGCTCATAAATAGTTTCACCAAAATTGGAACAAAAATACTAGGTGTATTTTATTAAGACCAATGATCTATATAGATCATGTGGCCATAATACAATAAACAATAGCCATTATTTTTTGAAATACACAGAAAGCTAAGTAGGAAAATGTCAACGAAAAGCAACAACAACATCTACTCAAACTTTTACTGAAAGATAATGCTGCCTGCAGCCTCTACTGAAGGTTGCGCGTTGAATAATCTCAAGCATAGTTGGCGTTAGGCGAAAAAAGTGTTTCTTAAATGTTGGTAGCAACGATCATTTGACACAAAACAGGGAAATAAAATAAGTAAGGTCGCTTTTACACACACAACTTTTTACTAACGATTTTCTGCAATTCCCTTTTGTGATCGCAAGCCACACGCCACTCGGGTTACCCCTAGCACGCTTCACCTCTCTTGCCAACAAGATTGGAAAGTTGCAGACGAATTTAGCGTGTGTAAAAGCGGTCTAAATAAACATCTCACAAAAACTACCTTTTATGTGTTTGCGCTTGATGGAGAGTAACAGTAGTATTTTGACATTAAATGAAAACCTTTGAGACAGGGCCACGCAAGTAGAGATACGTTACGATACAAGTACTTTCATACTTATTTTACTTGTATCGAGTATGTACTCGTATTTACTTGGATCGAATCAACCATACTCATGCTTAACGAAACATTTGTGTCATCGCACATGATTAACGAAATGCTCGTAATCCCTCATGGACGACATTATAGGTTGTTGGCATGGGGGTGGTATTCGCTCACTCACCCAGGCGCGGTTGACATTAGTTCATGCTCGCACAAGCGCATTATAGATTTGCCGAGTTCTTTGAAAAAAATTTTTCGCCGAGAATTTACACACTTCGCCTGGTTTTAGTTAGGCCCGCTGCACATATGCGTTATTTTAATGCGCGTTTAACGGCACCGCCTTTGCGTCTTACAGTACTCACAAATAAATTGAGTGGTTCGAAGGAAAGATGTCAAACATGGAAGAATTTCATTCGGAATTATTGATTAATGAGATAAAAAGGTTTCCAGAAATATGGAGTGTTGCCTCAGAGGCGGTCTATGACATATTTCACACATTCTGTGTGTCATAAGTGTTTTCTGTGTTCATAAGTGCATTCTTTCGGAAAAATTCTTTTTGTGTGGGATAGAAGCGCGTCGAAAAAAAAACATGAAAATAACTTTAGGACGTAAACAGACCATATAACCATACAAACGCCATGCCATGCCATTAATATAGACTAACAAAAGAACGAACGAGAGGACGGAAAACGAGCGACGGTATAGCGAAACATGAAGTAATTTCGACGCAACCAGAAATAAGAGAGCAAGGAGATATCCAACTTCTACCTCCCTTGCCTCTTGATTTCATCTGACAGCGTTTTTTATACGGCTTTCCCGGTTCACCCCGTGTCTGTGAACACGCGTGAGATCTTGCGAGCAGCTGATCCCCTTCCCCAACCGTAGTAGTGGGGTGAATTCTTATTTGAAAATTCGCTCGTTACTTGAATTTTTGTCTGAAGCACTAGGCTGAAATTAATGAATACACTACTTAACGTATGTATGTATGAATTTTTGTACATGTATAATACTTATAAAATGCATTCAACCGAAAAGGTAACTAATAATAACTATATTATTGAAAAATTTGCATAAATCACTAAAAAAACAGATTTTTTGCTCATTTTACTTCTTACATAAATATGGAAGTTAATTCAAAATTTTAACAACCATTTTCATGAAATTAAGCTATAAAACTGAGTTAATTTTGTAAGTATTATATGTAAATCGGCTATATATTACTTTGAAGAATTAAATTGATGCAAAATATTCCTGTAAAGTGAGCGTAGCATTACATTTTTATTCACCCAAGCATTATATGTGCTCTTAAGAATATGAGTCAATTTTTGAACACCCTCCGAACAATAGTACATGATATTGAGAAAATCCTCGAATCTTTCGCCATTTTCCCACAAAATCCACGAATCAGCCGCAATTATCCCACAAAATCCACGAATCGGTCTCAATATTGTGGTGGATCTATGGATTTTGTAGAAGGATGTGTAATATACAAGGGAGTTCCACTCCTCGTACATTTTTCTCCGCTGTGGACTAGGGTTTCTGGACGAAGTTGGATATCTCCTTGCTCTTTTATTGCTGAACGCAAACTGTCGGTTAGGAAGGTAGATGTGTTTTTGTGTGTTAAATTTCAATGTGTATTTTCAACTATATGTTTTTTTCTTTAATAATTACACGAAGTGAACTTTTTAAATAAATACAATCCTACAATTTGGTTGCATGGTCGAAATATTAAGCACGTACGCATCATCGTACAAGTTTGCATCCATAAACATGATTGTAAAGGGCGATTTTTTAGCTATTATCTTTTTGGCAACACTGTTTAAACAGCTGACACACTTTTCGTGTTTGTTTCACTGTCAAACATCAAGGCTTGTAAATTATTGAATTTTATTATCAAAATGCGTGCTCTGTTAAGAAAGTTCATCGCGCGCTTCTTCCATTAAAATTGTGTTCAGCGACGAAGTTCATTTTTGGCTCAATGGGTACGTAAATAAGCAGAATTGTCGATTTTGGAGTGAATATCAGTCAGAAGCATTGCAGGAGCTACCAATGCATCCAGAAAAAGTCACAGTTTGGTGCGGTTTATGGGCTAGTGGCATCACTGGACCGTACTTCTTCAAAGATGATGCGAATCGTAACGTAACTGTGAATGGTGACCGCTACCGTGAGATGATATCCATTTTATATATTTTTGCCCAAAATGCAAGACCTTGACTTGCATGACATGTGGTTTCAACAAGACGGTGCCACATGCCACCATGCCACACAGCACCCGCAACAATGAACTTATTGAGGGGCGAGTTCGGTGAACATTTTATTTCACGTTCGGGACCGGTCAATTGGCCGCCTAGATTGTGCGATTTAACGCCTTTAGACTATTTTTTGTGGAGCTATGTTAAAGCTCATGTCTACACAGACAAGCCCGCTTCAATTGACGCATTGGAAGACAACATTGAAGCATTTATTCGTGAGATACTGGCCGAAATGTTGGAAAGAGTATGCCAAAAATGGACTAAGCAGATGGACCATTTGAGGCGCAGTCAAGGTCAACATTTGCATGAAATAATCTTCAAACATTAAATTATATGGACCGTACTATCGATTCAAATAAAGATTTCATGCATTTTTCTGAATTTTATGTGTTTTTTTTTAAAAACTTTCTTATAGCTTTTAAAAAATCATCCTTTATAAGCACACAAAGCATATTTCGTGGAACGATCGCACATCTGCCTACAGTGGTGTATACCGAGAAGGGAGATGTAATTAGCAGCCGAATTTGAAAAAACTGTTGCTGAAAGGATGCCGCATAAGATAAATTTTGAATTCTTTGAAATTTTAAATATATTTTGAGTTTCCAAGTATCATACATGTGTAGTTTGTAATTATTTGCATTTGTAACGACAGCATGGATGGGGACCAAATTAAATCCTTTAGGGCCAATTTTTCAGCAGTCAGATAAACAATCAGATAGGAGTTAACTGTCAGTTAAGACATAAGTGCATATTTCAATAGCCGTTTAGCAGCTATTCGAGGAATATAACATCTAACTATTCAATAAAGTTATCTGCCCGTTTCTGAGGCAGATAAAATGTAATTCACCAGTTAAAGTAAGCGGACTGTCAAATTTAAAAAGTTTGTTTACGAAGTCTTGTCTTGCGAAATATGTATTGTGCAAATGGATTTTTTCGATATATTAATTAGTTATTGAGGAAGAAGAATTAGTACATAATTACTTAAATCCAACTTCAAGAAAGGAAACAGTAGTGAGACAGAGACCTGATCATTATACGGAATGGGAAAAACGCTGATTTCAAACGAAAATTCAGATTACAAAAAGATACTGCCCAATACCTGGTTTCATTAATAAAGAACAAAATCATGTACAAAACAGAAAGGTTAGTTACATAAATAAATATGTACATACATAATATGCATATGTACATATGTATAAACGTCAAGGTATGAGCATAACCAGCTTCTACGCTTCTATGCTCAACAATTGCCAGTCAAGCTGTTTCATTTACACCCACGTCATGTGAAATTAGACATAGCTGATATTAGCAGTACTGCAAAATACCGTCGAATAACTATCTAACTGCTATTTTTTTTTTTTTTTTGAAAAAATTACTACTTGTCTATTAGATAAAGAGTGGAATAAATTTATTCATTAGTTAGCAATCTGTTTATCTTACTATTGAAAAATCAGCCCTTAGGGCTAGTTTCGACAGGCAATAAGAACGATTTGCAGAGTAGACTTGTGCGACACTACGGACATGACGTAGGCGATGATAGTTCGGTTGATACCATACACGAATGCAATTCAAAATATGTAACCAGCAGGAGAGGAAATGAGCCAATAAGCACATATCAGTTCCGTGATATAGAAGATACTATCGTACCATTTTCTGAAGAATCGTCGGAGAACATTAATTCCTAAATTGAAGAGTTTGAGTCTTTGAGATAGTCAAGTGGAATCAACTGCAAAGATTAGTGTATGACCGAAAGGTGATTGTGGGAGCAGCTCTTAGTTAGTTTAGTTTAGTTTAGCCGAAATTCATCGACAGCTTAAAATTAGACGAAAGCAGACAGGATAAACGCTTAAGGAATAGAGAGAAAAGAATACATTCATTTTCTCTCTATGACCGAGTATAGTACTGTATTCTTTTCAATTTTTCGAATGCGAGTACTCTAAATGTGAGTACAGTAACGTAGAAAACGAGTATTCGTAATTTCAAATACCCGATTTCTAAACGACTACTCTATTCGTTTTCCTTTAATTTTTCGGGTACTCGAAAAGTTCACTACTACTTATAAACTACTTATAAACAATAACTGAGTAAACCGAGTACACTGAATGAAACAAATGTATTTGTCGTCTAACGCCTATTCAGTGTAGGGATGAAAAATTTGTAAATTTTCGGTTTTGAAATACATAGATAATCAGATTGAATATATTGGTTTTAAAAAGCATATGGAAGTAAATAATTACTTTATTTAATTAATTAAATGATACAGAAATTCAATTTAGAGGGATGTACAAATTATTGTGGATACTGAGGTTACCTGGGCGTTGTGGATATGTACGGCGACTACTAGGCACTTAAACCTATGGTGTCTAGCTTCAATTCCCGGTATGACAAACAATTTTCACAGCTTCACCTCTTTCTAGGCACTAGCAACTCTTAAAGAGTTGATATAACTGTCTTCAAAAGTTGATAAAAATGCAGGTCCTTTCAACTCGTGAAAGAATAATAGTACGCACAACAAGAGTGGTTGCTTTAGGCCCTGGCGTTCTATTAGCTGTAGCGCCACTAATATTATTATGAAACATTGTTATTATGTGTAGAGTTATAATAATAATGGTATTACAGGCATTGAGTCTCTGATATGCTGGAATTTACGACACACCCAAGGAAAAACACATGGTTTGACAACGAGTGCAAACAGAACAAGCCAAACAAGACGCTTTCGAGGCAACGACACATCTAACGAAGAGAGCTATTCGCTAGGTTTACGAACAGAAAACAGGGACTATAGCGCCACGCGAATTAGGATATTAATCCTGTACATGTTTTTTAACAGACTCAATCCATTCCTAAATCTCTGGCAGAAAAATTAACTGCGTTAGTAGACACGGGCTGCGAAATCTCCTTATTACGACAGGAAGTACTACAACTACTAAACTACTACAATTACCACACTTCACCACAATTACACGGGAATCGACAATTTTAGCAGGTATAGGAAACACGAAGGTAAAAACTTTGCGATATTTTGAGACAACAATAGCGGTGGACGGTAATATTTTCCCGGTAAAATTACATATCGTGAGAGAGCGTGATAATGGTAACGAATGGTAATGAAATCCAGTTCAGATGTCGTGATGGGGAATTGGTTAAAGCTCTAGCAGGTGCAACGGATGGTATTACAAAGTTTAGAACTGAAAGCAGATGATATTGACGAAGACGAAGCTGTTGAGCAATGCGACATTCAGGAGGGAGTTGTATCTGCGATCTTGAGAAGAATACAGGAAATTGTCACAATGCGTGGATCATGCAGAAGGAGACCAGTTGTGAGGAAAGTTGATAGCATCGAGGAATTGAGAGGTGAATTCGTAGCTATGTGCACTTCGGTTGATGATGATTCTGAAATAGAATTGAACTATTTACCTGAGAAGTACCAGAAGTAGATCCTGACTTTGATAGGGGAATATAATCCAAAAAAAGATGTGTACTCGTCAGTCGAGATGAAAATAATTTTGGAGGACGAGGCGCGCCGATGTATGAAAGTGCCCGAAGAACATCACCATCGGAGAAAGAAGAGATTGAGAAACAGATCGCGTAATGGAGGAAAAAAGGAGTAATTACGTAAAGTAACTAAGAATTTCCTCAACCAAAAATGTAATTTTGGTATCGAAAATGAATGGAGGAAAGAGGATGTGCTGCGATTTTCGAAGACTCAACGCCAAAATGGTAAAAGATCATTTCTTCACTCATTAATAGAGGATGTTACAAAGTGCATTTGTGCATTTGTTTTCACCAAGCTGGACTTAGTGAACGATTTTTTTCACGTGCCAGTTGAACCAGAGTCCAGAAAGTACAAATCGTTTATCACTCATAACGGACAATTTGAATTTTGAAAGTCAGTTTCGGATTGTGTAATTCGGAAGCTGTTTCAACAAACTTTATCATGACTGTAGTTGTTAACGAAGGGATTTTTCAAGTATATGTTGATGATGTAATTATACCAGCGAATGATTATGATGAAGCAGTAGTAAGATTGCAACGTGTAGTGGAAGTAATGAGCAAAAACGTACTTATAGTGAACTGGGGCAAATGCAAATTCTGAAGACAACAAATTGTTTTCTTTGGGTATGTGATCGAGAAGGGAACAACCCGACTATCCATATAGAAGACAAAGGCCGCAAGGAAATATCCATTGCCAAAGGAAAAAAATCGCTTCAACGATTTCTTGCACTAACCTCATATTATCGCAGATTTGTGGAGAGATATCCTGCCAAAGCGAAACCTCTTTGTGAACTACTTCGGAAAGACGCTGTGATTTTTTCCTTAAAGCATGTGTTCTGTACAAAAGCCCAGGAAGAGATCTTTTAGTGGTGCCATCGGAAATCGGAATACGCTCGATACACAGGAATGGTAATTTCCCTGCAAAGAAAACAGAAGACATTTTGTGACAAACGTACTACATTCGAAACGTGAAGACAGTGAAGGTTGCAAAGGTTGTAAGGAATTGTGCGGAGTGTATAATGACTGAACGCAAAGCTGGTAGACAAGAAGGATTTCAATCACCGATCGACACTTTCAGACCTATCATATTGACCACATAGGCCCCATGGAATGTACCAAGAAGCTTTATAGTCACATAATGGTAGTGATCGACATGTACAAATAGCCAAGAAGTGATTGCGAAACTCATGCAGCAAGCAGCAATATTCGGCAACCCACGGCGTATAATTTCTGATCGAGGAAGGGCATTCACCGCAAATGCATTTGGGGAGTACTGTAAGACGTAAGGCATTACACATTTGCTGATCACACGATTTTGAGGAAGAGCGAAGAAATTAAGAAAAGAAGCCAAGGGCAGCATGATACGAATTTAAGAGGAAAACCGACGTACGGATAACACCAGACGAAACGCACCGACAGAATATCGAATCAACGATCTAGTAGCTATCAAGAGGACTCAATTTGGTCCAGGATTTAAACTAAAGCTGAAATATTTGGGACCTTACAAGATAACGGAAGTTAATGCCAATAGTCTTTACGAAGTTGAGAAAGTTCGGTACAATGAAAGTCCTCGGGGTACTACTACCGCTGCCGACGGGAGGAAAGCCGAACACAGACCCCAAAATAATTCCTGATGAATGTCAAATTCACGAATTGTGTGCGCAATTCAAGAATTAGGACATTTTCGAGGGTAGACATTACGAATGAGCCGCCATTTTCGTGGTGTACTGATTTTTGCAAACAAGTGTGCGTGAATATGCGACAATGTTCGATGACTTGTAAATAACTGTGAAAAATTCATGAATAACCGTCAATAATTAGATGAATATCCGCCAAATTCGTGGATAAACTAGGGGGGCAATCATTTCAGAAGTCGGCTATCTCTATGCTCCCTTATTTCTGGCTAAAAGTAAATAGTGACGTACTCTATCAAAAGCTTTCGTAAGGTCGGTGTAGAGTATGTCAACTTGTAAACGATTTTCATAACTGTCAAATATATAGTTTGTCAATAAATTTAAATTAGTAGTACATGACCTCCTGCGCACATATCCATGCAAGTCACTGACGATCTGAGATTCCTGGTTTCACGAGGTTCAGTGACGTAAACATGACAAATAATGCCGTCACCAATGATGGAAATCTTATCTTCATTTCTCAAGATCTCCAGGGTATCTTTAACTCGCTAAAGTAGAAAAAGTGGGAATCGATGGCATACCGAATATTGTGCTACGCCATCTTCCCCCAGAAGCCGTGCAGATTTACACAACACTGTGCAACATTGCGCACACCCGGCACACTGGAAAAACAGCTGTGCGGCAACCAATCCCTAAAAGGGACAAAGACAAATCTATTCCGACAAACCTTGGGTCGATCAGTCTTCTTCCTTGCATAAGCAAAGTTTTTGAAAAGATAGGCGTTCGAGTTCTGAAACAATGGGTTGAGGAAAATGAAATCATACCGGACAAGCAGTTCATATTCAGGGCGGGGTATGACACCCTACAAAGACAAAAAACAATGCACGAGTACCTGTCTGATTGACTTGGAGAAGGCGTTCGACACCGTTTGAAACCATTACTATACATGATCTATGACATGATAACAGGTAGATAACAAATTCAGTGATTTTGCGACAACTGGAAGTTGATTATCAACTTCCTGAAATGTAAAACTATGCTGAACAGGATAGGCATTTTATCAGAATGCATATTGCACTAGCTAGGACTTCTTCCAACAATCTGATCGTTTTGGCTTACTACCCCAATGATATGTACCATGAGAGAGTACGTCTTATCGGCTTTATTCCTCCTGAAACGTTCCTCTATCTCGACACAATTGGCCTAATACAGGATCGCTGTTGACTTGTAGTCCTCACTTAAGGTTGTAGTCCCATCGTTGGTTGATATCAAGTGCGACTCTCCTTGTGGCTATCTCCGGTGATTGGGAGGTAGCGTACTTTATGAGGTCGTCGGCATATAGGGTACAGGTACCTGGTAAGTAAAAAGTTAGAAATCTGGTCATTACCAGATCATTGCGTAGCCGGATTGGATGAGACTTCTTTACTCTTCAATATGCGTGAATATTTAACCGATCATTGGGTCAATAGATGTTGGTCAGATTTTATATCGTAGACGCTCGTGTTTCCACCTCGCTGATGAATTCGTGCTACTGTTTACGTCTTATGAACCGATTGAAAGTGAAGTTCGAACAATTATGAGAGGAAATCTTAGAGATAAGTCCATCATATTTGACCTACTATTTTTCATTTATCAAGTTGTATATTACAGCTTTATCAAAAGATTTGGATTAACAAAAGAAGACTTTCCGTATTGTAAATATATTCCAGAGAATCCACAAAAGTATTCTTCTTCGAAAAGTTCAGACTTCCATGCGGTAAATTTTCTATTATTAATATAAACATTAATTTACATCAATATATTTCATTATGTAGTAATCGGTGACAGTGGTTATCCACTAGAACATTTTTTAATAACACCGGTATCGGTCACTTAAAGGGTATTTATGTAGACTGGATTATCTTTGTTAGATATTCGCCAAAAATTTCGAAGTTATATAGTTGAAAATCAACCACAGCAGGTGATGTGAATGGATGGGGATGGTTTGCAATTAAATCAGAGAGCTTATTGTAACGCGTTAAATGCATAAACAAAATATAAAATATTGTAAAGCGTGTTTTTTTGAGATACTGAAATACAAAGTAATAGAGATCTGAAAAAAACGCCTTTTACTCAGGTTTTTTGTTTTTGTTTTAAGACTTGGTGCGTTTGATTACGTTAATAATATAATATGGGTGGCGCTACAGCCCGTAGAGGGCCAGGGCCTAGCTTCTCAGCAACCATTCGTGTTGTGCGTGCTACTGTTCTATCACGAGTGGAAGGGACCTACAGTTTAATGCCGACTCCGAACGGCCAAGTTTGAGAAGCTTTTTCTAGACACTTATATTCTTTGAGCATTGTCAGTGATTCGAAAGAGGTGGGGCCGTGAAAAGTATTTCTTTTCGTACCAGGAATCGAACCTAGACAGCTAGGTCCAAGTGCGTAGGAGTCGACGCACATACCCACAACGCCACGGGCCAGATCCTGACTTTGATAGGGGAATATAATCCAAAAAAAGATGTGTACTCGTCAGTCGAGATGAAAATAATTTTGGAGGACGAGGCGCGCCGATGTATGAAAGTGCCCGAAGAACATCACCATCGGAGAAAGAAGAGATTGAGAAACAGATCGCGTAATGGAGGAAAAAAGGAGTAATTACGTAAAGTAACTAAGAATTTCCTCAACTGTAATTTTGGTATCGAAAATGAATGGAGGAAAGAGGATGTGCTGCGATTTTCGAAGACTCAACGCCAAAATGGTAAAAGATCATTTCTTCACTCATTAATAGAGGATGTTACAAAGTGCATTTGTGCATTTGTTTTCACCAAGCTGGACTTAGTGAACGATTTTTTTTACGTGCCAGTTGAACCAGAGTCCAGAAAGTACAAATCGTTTATCACTCATAACGGACAATTTGAATTTTGAAAGTCAGTTTCGGATTGTGTAATTCGGAAGCTGTTTCAACAAACTTTATCATGACTGTAGTTGTTAACGAAGGGATTTTTCAAGTATATGTTGATGATGTAATTATACCAGCGAATGATTATGATGAAGCAGTAGTAAGATTGCAACGTGTAGTGGAAGTAATGAGCAAAAACGTACTTATAGTGAACTGGGGCAAATGCAAATTCTGAAGACAACAAATTGTTTTCTTTGGGTATGTGATCGAGAAGGGAACAACCCGACTATCCATATAGAAGACAAAGGCCGCAAGGAAATATCCATTGCCAAAGGAAAAAAATCGCTTCAACGATTTCTTGCACTAACCTCATATTATCGCAGATTTGTGGAGAGATATCCTGCCAAAGCGAAACCTCTTTGTGAACTACTTCGGAAAGACGCTGTGATTTTTTCCTTAAAGCATGTGTTCTGTACAAAAGCCCAGGAAGAGATCTTTTAGTGGTGCCATCGGAAATCGGAATACGCTCGATACACAGGAATGGTAATTTCCCTGCAAAGAAAACAGAAGACATTTTGTGACAAACGTACTACATTCGAAACGTGAAGACAGTGAAGGTTGCAAAGGTTGTAAGGAATTGTGCGGAGTGTATAATGACTGAACGCAAAGCTGGTAGACAAGAAGGATTTCAATCACCGATCGACACTTTCAGACCTATCATATTGACCACATAGGCCCCATGGAATGTACCAAGAAGCTTTATAGTCACATAATGGTAGTGATCGACATGTACAAATAGCCAAGAAGTGATTGCGAAACTCATGCAGCAAGCAGCAATATTCGGCAACCCACGGCGTATAATTTCTGATCGAGGAAGGGCATTCACCGCAAATGCATTTGGGGAGTACTGTAAGACGTAAGGCATTACACATTTGCTGATCACACGATTTTGAGGAAGAGCGAAGAAATTAAGAAAAGAAGCCAAGGGCAGCATGATACGAATTTAAGAGGAAAACCGACGTACGGATAACACCAGACGAAACGCACCGACAGAATATCGAATCAACGATCTAGTAGCTATCAAGAGGACTCAATTTGGTCCAGGATTTAAACTAAAGCTGAAATATTTGGGACCTTACAAGATAACGGAAGTTAATGCCAATAGTCTTTACGAAGTTGACTATTGGCATTATTGGCCTCCGACGGGAGGAAAGCCGAACACAGACCCCAAAATAATTCCTGATGAATGTCAAATTCACGAATTGTGTGCGCAATTCAAGAATTAGGACATTTTCGAGGGTAGACATTACGAATGAGCCGCCATTTTCGTGGTGTACTGATTTTTGCAAACAAGTGTGCGTGAATATGCGACAATGTTCGATGACTTGTGAAAAACTGTGAAAAATTCATGAATAACCGTCAATAATTAGATGAATATCCGCCAAATTCGTGGATAAACTAGGGGGGCAATCATTTCAGAAGTCGGCTATCTCTATGCTCCCTTATTTCTGGCTAAAAGTAACTAGTGACGTACTCTATCAAAAGCTTTCGTAAGGTCGGTGTAGAGTATGTCAACTTGTAAACGATTTTCATAACTGTCAAATATATAGTTTGTCAATAAATTTAAATTAGTAGTACATGACCTCCTGCGCACATATCCATGCAAGTCACTGACGATCTGAGATTCCTGGTTTCACGAGGTTCAGTGACGTAAACATGACAAATAATGCCGTCACCAATGATGGAAATCTTATCTTCATTTCTCAAGATCTCCAGGGTATCTTTAACTCGCTAAAGTAGAAAAAGTGGGAATCGATGGCATACCGAATATTGTGCTACGCCATCTTCCCCCAGAAGCCGTGCAGATTTACACAACACTGTGCAACATTGCGCACACCCGGCACACTGGAAAAACAGCTGTGCTGCAACCAATCCCTAAAAGGGACAAAGACAAATCTATTCCGACAAACCTTGGGTCGATCAGTCTTCTTCCTTGCATAAGCAAAGTTTTTGAAAAGATAGGCGTTCGAGTTCTGAAACAATGGGTTGAGGAAAATGAAATCATACCGGACAAGCAGTTCATATTCAGGGCGGGGTATGACACCCTACAAAGACAAAAAACAATGCACGAGTACCTGTCTGATTGACTTGGAGAAGGCGTTCGACACCGTTTGAAACCATTACTATACATGATCTATGACATGATAACAGGTAGATAACAAATTCAGTGATTTTGCGACAACTGGAAGTTGATTATCAACTTCCTGAAATGTAAAACTATGCTGAACAGGATAGGCATTTTATCAGAATGCATATTGCACTAGCTAGGACTTCTTCCAACAATCTGATCGTTTTGGCTTACTACCCCAATGATATGTACCATGAGAGAGTACGTCTTATCGGCTTTATTCCTCCTGAAGCGTTCCTCTATCTCGACACAATTGGCCTAATACAGGATCGCTGTTGACTTGTAGTCCTCACTTAAGGTTGTAGTCCCATCGTTGGTTGATATCAAGTGCGACTCTCCTTGTGGCTATCTCCGGTGATTGGGAGGTAGCGTACTTTATGAGGTCGTCGGCATATAGGGTACAGGTACCTGGTAAGTAAAAAGTTAGAAATCTGGTCATTACCAGATCATTGCGTTGCCGGATTGGATGAGACTTCTTTACTCTTCAATATGCGTGAATATTTAACCGATCATTGGGTCAATAGATGTTGGTCAGATTTTATATCGTAGACGCTCGTGTTTCCACCTCGCTGATGAATTCGTGCTACTGTTTACGTCTTATGAACCGATTGAAAGTGAAGTTCGAACAATTATGAGAGGAAATCTTAGAGATAAGTCCATCATATTTGACCTACTATTTTTCATTTATCAAGTTGTATATTACAGCTTTATCAAAAGATTTGGATTAACAAAAGAAGACTTTCCGTATTGTAAATATATTCCAGAGAATCCACAAAAGTATTCTTCTTCGAAAAGTTCAGACTTCCATGCGGTAAATTTTCTATTATTAATATAAACATTAATTTACATCAATATATTTCATTATGTAGTAATCGGTGACAGTGGTTATCCACTAGAACATTTTTTAATAACACCGGTATCGGTCACTTAAAGGATGTAGACTGGATTATCTTTGTTAGATATTCGCCAAAAATTTCGAAGTTATAAACGTGTGCGCTAGCTTACACAACGTATGGTGCATATTCAATACCCAGTTCCGCAATCGCTTTCTGAAGTTGAAAATCAACCACAGCAGGTGATGTGAATGGATGGGGATGGTTTGCAATTAAATCAGAGAGCTTATTGTAACGCGTTAAATGCATAAACAAAATATAAAATATTGTAAAGCGTGTTTTTTTGAGATACTGAAATACAAAGTAATAGAGATCTGAAAAAAATGCCTTTTACTCAGGTTTTTTGTTTTTGTTTTAAGACTTGGTGCGTTTGATTACGTTAATAATATAATATGGGTGGCGCTACAGCCCGTAGAGGGCCAGGGCCTAGCTTCTCAGCAACCATTCGTGTTGTGCGTGCTACTGTTCTATCACGAGTGGAAGGGACCTACAGTTTAATGCCGACTCCGAACGGCCAAGTTTGAGAAGCTTTTTCTAGACACTTATATTCTTTGAGCATTGTCAGTGATTCGAAAGAGGTGGGGCCGTGAAAAGTATTTCTTTTCGTACCAGGAATCGAACCTAGACAGCTAGGTCCAAGTGCGTAGGAGTCGACGCACATACCCACAACGCCACGGGCCACGGTTTGATTACGTTAATGACATTTAATGTCAAAATACTACTGCCACTCTCGGTCAAGCGCAAACAAAAAAAGTTAGATCTCAAAAACAAATAAAGCGAAGAAATAATAAATAACAAGAAGAAGGAGAAAGAAAATGTGAAATATTGTGCAAATTATTAACAAACAATTCTTAGTTCATACGTATCATAGTATCAAGTGATGATTCAATGCTTGAACTATTTTTTTTTTTTTTTTTTTTTTTATGTAATTTTGTTTTTATTTAATGAAATATGCTTACTTGCTAGACAAAAGTACTTAAAACTAGCTTAACTAACTTAAGAATATACAAATGTTCTTAATACTAACCTACTGACCCTATGCGGGTACTCTAAGCTAATCTAATCTACATTATAAATGTGCCTTTCGGCTTAATCTATGTTTTTTTTTTTTGTTTTTAGTCTTTAAGACAATCTTTTAATAAAATTTTTTATTTGCCAAGAAAATTTTCAAAAAACTTGGCTAAACTAAACTTACTTACTTAACTACTTAAACTACCTTATACTAACTTATCCTGACATAAAACTTAAGACTATCTTAACTATGTCCGTAACAGTACGGACACGTGCACCAGGGCGTATATTTTATGTATATGCCTAACATATATATTTTATACGCCGTGGTGCACCTTTTTTTTCTTTTCTTATTAGTTTTATAATTTTTTTTTTTTGGATTTTTTGTTTTTATTAATTTTTTTTCGGATTTTTTGGATTTTTTGTTTTTTTTTAATGTTTTTGGATTTTTTTTTTTTTTTTTCCTACTTTCTACCTTAAACCTATGTAAGTTGGCCACCATGGTCAACTATCTGGTCATCTAGAAAAGCCAGCGGTGGCGGAGACTGGTTTTGGTGTAACCACCAGTAAAATTGCCGTTCTTTGGCAGACTCTTTCCTGTCACGAGCGGGGATCGCTCTACTGAACCGAAGAAGATCCTCGTGGGTGCGAGCGACATCCGGTTCGTATTGGAGTCGCCTGTCCACTGTTCGGCGTACGACATGGAAGATAACAGGGCATCCGTCTGTATCCTGTATTAGGCCAATCGTGTCTAAATAAAGGAATGCCTCGGGAGGAATAAAGCCGTTAAGGCGCACCCTTTCATGGTACATGATATTGGGGTAATAAGCCCCGAAGATCAGACTGTTGGAAGAAGTCATAGCTCGTGCAATGTGCCTTCTGATCAGCTTAATAATAAAATTATCTATCCTGTTCAAGTTTGCCTCGTTGTACAGGACCTCGTTAGGGTAGTACTTCTTGTACTCAGACTCGGGTGTGCGATACAAACGGAGACAGCTCCGGAGACACTGTCTCTCGAACAACCTCATCTTTTCCATCTGGGAAGGACTCACGTTGAACCACAGGGGACAACCGTACGCCATAATTGGCCGTACTAGGGCCATGTAGCAGATTACCTTCACCCTGGTATCAAGTTGGCTGCTGAAAAACAACCTCCTTGCCGCAGCAAAGGCTTTTCTGGCTTTCGTCAGAGCAATATCTATATGTTTGTCAAAATACAGATATTGATCCAGCCAAATGCCAAGATATCTAACTACACTTTTCACAGCTAACGGCCGTCCTTGCGGGTGCTTGAACTATTGCTTCGAACTTATATGAACTAATATGAATCCTCCGAAAGATTGGAGCCAAAAAAGAGGTGTATATGTACATTTGGTACATTAGCAACACATTAGCAACATGGATCGTTACACAAGTTAATGCTTACATAAAGTGGCCACAAGAAAGTGCTATAGTAGACAATTGCCGCAAATTCGAAGCCAAAAAGAAACTACCGGGTGTAATTGGTGCAATAGATTACACACATATTATTATAAAAGCTCCTAAGTTAAACAAAGAGTGTTACTACAAGCACAAACAAAACTTTACAATCGTTTTGGAAGCCGTTGTTGACGCCGATAGAAAATTCATGGACATATGTGTCGGCGTACCGGGCTCTTTGCACGATAGTAGAGTTTTAAGAATATCTGCTTTGCACAAAAGAGCACGTACCAATTTCACTCGCGGCTATTTGGTTCAAATAAAATTCATTTTGGTTGATTCTGTGTATTCGGTTTTGAAATTGTTAGTGCGTTGTAAAGACTACGGACAACTTACAGATCAACAAAGATCTTTTAATTATCTACACTCAGCGACAAGAATGGTAGTTGAACACACATTCGGCTAACTGAAAGGCAGATTCAGAAGAATAAATAAGTTCACCGAACAACAAAGTCTGGCATTAATTAAAAATAATTGTAGGAAGTGCTTGCATTTTGCATAATATACGCATAATTTTCATTCAATTTATTAAAAATGTTTTCCAAAAGTTTAATTTTTTTTATTTTGCAATTCTTCTTTTTTTTTCCTTCCACTTTTCCACTAACATCAACAAGAGCAGGTGACGTGGATGGATAGGGCGGATTTGTAATCAAATGGTGGTGGAAGACATCCCATGTCCTTCTTCAAACCAGGGCAAAAGAAGTGTCTAAAGAAGACATCTGCAGCGCCCTCCAAGAAGACCATCCGACACCACACCGGTTCAATCCATCCCACCCACTCAACCAAATCAACCAACCCATCAGTCCCTGACACAAGAATACAATATATGTAGTTCAAAATGTGTTATAATGTTCTGTATTCGCTGAGCAAAGCATATCGAAGCGCTCGAAGAACTTTAAGTGATAACCGTCGGTGACGGTCTTTTCGCAACTGATCCACCAAATATTCCAATGCTCGTATTTATACCCGCTTGATCGTTGGTTTGAGTTTTCATAGGATACTCACAATTTATGTTTCCAGAATTGATGTGTGCAAGTTAAAACTCTATTCGTTGAGTTTTATTAAAAAAAATATTTTTTTATTTTGAGGAGAAGCCTCTTCCTTTATTGGTTGCGAAAACTGAACTGACTTAAAACAATTTCTATGACTTAATTCTATGCCCTACTGCCATTGGTCATTTTGCTGCATCAGCGAAATTATGATTTCGATGAAGATGTGTGCTATTGCTGGTGGAAGTAATTCCGAGAAATATCTGTGTGTTGATTTCAGATCGTGATGTTGGTCATTTTGTTGCGGAGTGAAACGATAAACATTGGATGGGGAGAAATATTACTTGGAATCGTTGGGAATCGTTCTGCATCCGGCGTATGAGTTGATGTTATTCCAAATCAGTGTGTTTGTCTTCAACTCCTCCCCCTTTAAATGCGAGGCGTCCTCGTCTGCGAATAATTAGAAGAATGGGATCTGACTGACACGTGAAATTCTGGTTGGTGAATTTTGGGGAGTTGATGGTTGTTCAAGACGTGGTGCTTCGTTTTGATGAACATCAGCATTTGCAATATCTTGAAGTTCTTCTGCAATGTTTGGTATCGTTTCTGCGTGTGTTACTCTGTACCACTTGAACGCAAATATGGTGAAAAGAATAATAGCGAGTGATGTTAACAAAAACCCTGTTATTGTGAAATATTTTTCTTTTTCCGTTAGGGATTTGATGATTCTCGTGTTGTTGACATTCAATTCTTTTACCATTTCTAAGGACAGGTATTGCTGGATGTCCATAGGCCCATTATCAATTTGTAAAATGGCTGGTTAAGGTTTTGAGCCAGAGATTTCTTCTGAGGTGTAGGTGTGCCCTTCCATCCTTATTATAGAGTTATGGAATCGAATCATGAAGGTTCCGCTTAGTTTCATCTCGTTGTTGTCGATGTCGATTATACCATTGAATTGATTCAGGAGTAGTGTGTCTGGGAAAAGTTGTTCGATCGCCGGAATATGGTGACTGTTGGTTTTAGGACAAATGGCAATACGGCTTTTCAAAAGGTTAGGAATACATAAATTGTTACTTATATCTATTACATTGTTTTTATTACATAGTGACAGAAACTTTTCTTATTCCTAATATTTTTTCATTACATTGGAGGATATTTTCAAAAGGTAGTTTGTTTACAACATTATTCATTTTTACTGATTTTAACATTAATTTCTTACAATTTTCTTTTTCTGTTATCGGCAAATTTAAAATATATATAATTATTGTTCCGTTTGTTGCTATTTTTGCATTTCCAAAATCGACTACCTCCTCCAGATTTAATAATGGAATATTTTGTCTTACTAATACATTTCTTAATAGGTTTAGTTCTTTATCTGAAAGAATAAATGAATTTATTACGCCGGCTTTAGCCCAATTTATTGCGTATTCGATATTTATAATTTCTTGCTTAACAATATCTAATTTTAATTTTAATTTCATAAACAGTTCACTTCTAGCAGTTACATTTGTATTATCTTGAATACTTTTTATGATTTTATTTGTAACATTCTTAACTTCCATTATTTTTTCGATTGACAGTTTATTTATTATGACTTGATTTTTATTATTTTCTAAAATGTTATTCATTTTTTATTGGATAATTTCGAAGTCAGCGTGGTCAGGACTGCCTGCCAACCACTTCCAAGCACTGCCAATGAAATCCAAAGAACGCTTGTTTCTCCTACCGATAGGAGTAAGTCGCTCGAGGTGACTTTTGATTTCTTCGATTTCATGTAAAAGGAAAGGGAGTAGGGATTCGTTTTTGCTAATGTCGGTTTTAACATGTCGCTACAAGTCGTCTACCACATGTTTTTTAAATGATCCGCTTTGAAATTTTGCAACTCCTGCTTCGATCGCTATCATTTGGGAGTTACTGTAGTCGAGTATTTGTACCTCGGAGTTCGCAAATTTAATCAAGAGCCTGTAAACAATATATAATATTTTAGTTACGTATATGTTTTTTATGTATAATTCTACCGCTTTCGGTTAGAATAGTAATGTTACGGTTTTCCTTAACAATTTCTTTCTTAAATTTACTTGAGAGTTTTGTGCCCAATCTCCTATTTATGGCAACAAAAACTACCTCTCCTGGGTGATACATTTTAATTGGGTGCTTGTTTTTATTATGATTCGTTAAATCGATTAATTGTTTCTTTTTGATTCTTTCAATGTTTTCCTGCCTATCTTTTTCAAAATCTTCTGGATTTGTTGATACTCTTTTACCAAAAAATACTTCTAGAGGTCTTTTCCCTGTGACAGAATGCACGGTAGAATTATATTCATGAACGCTTTTACCTAATAATTCCTCAAAAGTTGTATGTTTATTTTCAGCTCTCAGACATCTCATAATTTCAGCAAGTGTAGAATGGAAACGTTCGACTTGTCCGTTCACTGAGCTAGTATAAGGTGGTGTCGTACAGACTTTTACTCCTAGCTCATTTTCAACCATGAAATTAATAGATATTGAATTTAAAGATTTTTCATTATCTACCACAATTACCTTTGGGATGCCGAAAGAATATAAAATTTCCCTGAGTGGCTGCTTGATATGTTCTACTGCTCTTGACTTTATGACTCTGGTCTGAGTGTATTTTGAAAATTTATCTAAGGCGATAAGAACAAGTTTGCCTTCGGTTAAAAAAATGTCGATGTGAACTATTTCACCGGGATATTGAGGAATGTCCGTTGGCTGAAGTTGTGGTTTGTTCGGATGTCTTTCATATTTATTTTCCTTGCAAATGGTACATTTCCTTATGATTTATTTTATTTTCCTAGACATAGCTGGAAAATAGTAACGTTCCATGATTTGAACCTTATTTTCCCTTTCATTTCTATGCGCTCGCCGATGGGTATCTATTATTATATTTTCCTGTTCGTTTTCATTTAGTACATCCTCAACTTGCGTTATTTGATAGGTACTGAAATGTGATGGGTATAATTCCTGAATCATTCCCATAATTCTTTCAGTAGTTAGAATTGCATTTATTACTGAAGGGTTTAAACGTTTTTTAGTAAATCTGTCAATTTCTCCATAGTTATGGATGGTTCAGTTATATGATGGCGGTGGTAAGTAGGAAATACTATTTTGAAACTGTAGGTTGAGGTTTTACCAATGTCAATAAGGATTTGGTTTTTGTAAGCATTAATAGGGTTTTCAACGGTATAGATCAATTTATGCGATGAGCTTTGTGCGCTATGAACTGTTGGTGTTAGCGAGTTGACCTGAGTTTCTTGTGATGGGCGTTAAAATGGCCTTCCATCTTTTCATCTTACTGTTATTGTTTTTGTTACTAAGAGCAAACGTAAGAGGTTGATGATTGGTAAAAAATTCAATATGAGCAGAACCGTAAAGGTAGTTTCTTAATGAATTTAGAGCCCAAATAATCGCAAGCATTTCTTTTTCATTTGTGGCGTAATGTTCTTCAGTCTTGCTCAATGTCCGGGAAATGAATGTTATCGGCCTGTTTTCCTGAGCAAGTACTGCACCAATTGCATAACCAGAGGCATCTGTGGTTAACTCAAAATATTTGCTGTAGTCGGGGTAAGAAAGCATAACATCTTGTGAAGTCAAAGATGTTTTAATTTTGTCTAGATTTTTTTGCCGATTGATTTTTAGAAACCTTACCATCTTCACGTGGGAGCGGAAAATTCTTAATAGCTTCTATTTTTTTAATACTCGTTTTAATTCCATTTTTGGATATTACGAAGCCTAAGAACTCTACTTCTTCTTTGAAGAAGTTACATTTGTCCAGTTGGACTTTCATGTTGGCTTCATTTAACGTATGGAAGATCATTCTCAAATGATTTACATGTTCGGACTCACTTTTACTAAAGATGGCAATGTCATCGATATATACGTAGCATATTTTCCCAATATGCGCGTGAAGGATGTCGCCCAGAGCGCGCTGAAAGATTGACGGTGCATTCTTTAGTCCAAAAGGGTGTCGTGTAAACTCAAACTTCCCGTTGTTAATGGAAAAAGCCGTCTTCTCTATATCTTTCTTTTTTAAAGGTATTTGGTGGAATCCACTTTTTAAATCTAATACAGAAAAAAAAGCATTTTCACCTAACTGGAATAAAACTTCGTTTATCTCTGGAATTGGGTATCGATCCGCGATCGTTACTGAGTTAAGTTTGCGGTAGTCTATGCCTAGCCTGTACTGCTTATTTCCCAAAGAATCGGGTTTCTTTGGCACAACCCATAGTGGTGAGTTGTATGGTGAGCGGGATGGTCTAATGATTCCATCTTCGAGGAGTTTGTGGACTTGCTTTTCCACTTCTACTTTGAGAGCCTGTGGATATGGGTAACATTTCGTATAAACTGGGGAATCAGTATTTGTTCTTATTTCACCGAACACTTTGGTGGTATAAGTTAGTTTCTCATCAGGATCCAAAAACAAACTAGGAAAATTATTTATTAATGATTTTATTGATACTTTTTGGGTATTTGACATATGAGATAAATTAATACTATTTACTGATTGAACCTCTAACTGCTTGATTATAATTTTTGTTTTTCCCAATATTGTCATGTAATCTTCCTTAGTATAAATGACAGCAGACAAAGCCTTAAGACTGTCATTACCCAAGATCGCGTGAAATGATTTAAGAGTGGGGAGTAGGAATAACTTAATGACGGGATCTTTTAGTCCAAAAAGATTGGTTTTAACGTGATGAGTTATTTCTATGCTTCCTCCGACTGAGTTAGCGTAAAAGCAGTTTTCGTTGGGTTTAGGTTTGTCATGTAAGCCTGACTGAATGTAGTTTCGATTTGAGCCGGTATCAGTCAATATTTTCATGGTGTCACCACTCTTCGTCCTTACTTCGAAGTAAGATAACGAAGAGGAGGTTAATCTAAAAAATTAATATCAGTGCAATCGACCAATTCATTTGATTCATTTTCAGTTATTGACTGATAATGATGATCTGGATATTCCATTTGGGTTTGATCAAGGCATGCTGCTTGTGAGAGATACATCTGCTCGAAGTTAGCTTGATTCTCATCAGTGGATATGTGGTAGTTCTTCTGCTGGTATTTGTTGATCTTATGGCGCTGAGATGGATGCTGAGCTTGGACACTAGGATTTCTTGTTTGATAACTTGCGTTTTCCCTTGGTTCTTGTTTTATAAAGCGATTGTGATTTGTTTGATTAGGAAAGTTTGGTTGGGATTTAAAAAGGTTTTGGGAGTTGTTATAGTAATGTTTATTTGGATTTTTGCAAAAAAGCAAACTTCCACGAAAACTTTTTTTTCACGTCTTTCTACCGGTCCCTGCTCGGGCGCCAGTTAAAACTCTATTTGTTGAGTTTTATTAAAAAAAATATTTTTTATTTTGAGGAGAAGCCTCTTCCTTTATTGGTTGCGAAAACTGAACTGACTTAAAACAATTTCTATGACTTAATTCTATGCCCTACTGCCATTGGTCATTTTGCTGCATCAGCGAAATTATGATTTCGATGAAGATGTGTGCAATTGCTGGTGGAAGTAATTCCGAGAAATATCTGTGTGTTGATTTCAGATCGTGATGTTGGTCATTGGGTTGCGGAGGGAAACGATAAACATTGGATGGGGAGAAATATTACTTGGAATCGTTGGGAATCGTTCTGCATCCGGCGTATGAGTTGATGTTATTCCAAATCAGCGTGTTTGTCTTTAACTTGCACAAGGGTTGACAGAGTTAACGAGAAATTAGAAGTTTAAATAGAATACAAGAGTTGACAGAGTTAACAAGAATTACAGAAGCTTAAGCAGAAATACATGGGTTGACAGAGTTAAGGAGCAATATGAAGTTTAAGTAGACATTTCAAGACATTCCCCCTCCCGTAAGCTAAAGTGAGAATCACGAGCTTGCTTGAACTGGTCCGACGTCCAAAACTACAACCTTGTTGACAGGTCTCTTCAGTAGCGTTTGACCGTCTTTTGCTAATACCGTGTCAAACACCTTCCCTTTGGGCCAGCACCTTCTTGGAAGATTTTCATCGACTATGATGACTATGTTGCCGATCAAAACAGGAGGCAAGAAGGAGGCTTTGACAAACCATTTACTCCGCGGTGATATTATTGGCAAATATTCACTAAGCTATCTCCGCCAGAACATATCAGCGAATGTCTGCGTTCGTCGCCATCGTTGTCGAATATCGCCGTCATCGTTAAAAGCTGGATTGTAGCCATCTACGGATTCCAAAAGCAGGTGATTGGGTGTCAGGGCCTCATCGTCTTCGTGTTCGATTGATACAAATGTTAGCGTCTTCCACTTCACACAATGCACCTACGTATTAAGCGTTCCCATGCCCCGCTCATGTGTGGAGCAGCCGGGGGATTAAATTTCCATTTAATTTTGTCAAATTTGGTTCCAATAGAAGATGATGTCAATATTTTTTGAGTTATTATACAATAGTTTTTCTGTTGCTTTGAAATTGGTGTCATTATCTGAATATATTTCGCGTGGCATTCCTCTTCTTGAAATGAAATTGTTAATGCACAAAATGCACGAACTCGTATCCAAACTGTGAACGATTTCTAAATGTACTGCGCGAAAAGTTAAACATGTGAACATAATTTCCCACCGCTTCTCCCGTCTTCTTCCAACAGAAACGTGTAGGGGACTAAAATAGTCGATTCCTACATATGTATGTGAACGGTCGCTCAAATACAGCTAATCTAGCAAGTGGTAATGAAGCCACTTGCTAGATTTTTGACATGATTTTCGTACCTTTTTGTAAAGTACACTTAGTCGAGGAATGTAAAATTGGCTTTTAATTTTATTTATAACTGCTTCATGCATTTGATGGCAGGAATCCTCATGAAAAGATTTGACTATTAGAAATATAACGTGGTGATATTTCGGCAGTGTGATGGCTTAGAATGCCTTTATTATCTGTTCTCTTACCGCTTAGCAGTTGCTCTGTTTTGCTTCTTTTATGATAAATGCCTGAGCCATTTCGATCATTTCGTGGGATGTTGTTGTTCGAGGAGGCTTGGATTGCATTGCAGCTTTGAGATTGCTTAGGCACAAAATGAATGTTGCTACTGCACGGAGAAATATTCAGCATTAAACGGCACTGACTCTACCAAAAGTTGGAGTGACTACTTTACTCGCAGCATCAGTAATATCGTAAGACTGGCTTTACAATGACGATGACGATGAGGAATCCGAAAGAACTCGGAAAGCTGTTGCTTCGCAGCTCCAGCTTATATCGGCCACGTCGCTATTCACTGCAACACATACAAAGTGATACCAGTTATCACAGTGGTCACACATTACCATACGTCCGTTGTCGCTTTGAACGTATTTTTTGCAACTATGTCCCGGTACATTGTCACCTTCCATGGCGCGGTTTTTTTTATTTAACGACTTTATTATTACTTCACTTCAAAATGATTTTTTTATTTAAGTTCAAAATATGTTATTATGTTCTGTATTCGCTAAGCGAAGCGTATCGAAGCCCTTTAAATCTTTAAGTGATAACTGTCGGTCATTGTCTTTTTGCAACTGATCCACCAAATATTCAAATGCAATGAATTTATGATTTATTAAATGAATTTATATGTGCACAAGGGTTGACAAAGTTAACGAGAAATTAGAAGTTTAAGTAGTATACAAAGGTTGAAAGAGTTAACAAGAATTACAGAAGTTTAAGTAGAAATATAGTGACGGCGGTAACAACAACAACCCAATGAGTGTTCGCTGCCAACCTCACCACCATAATAGGCAAAGCTCGCAGTGCTATACCACCCGGGTATAGAAATCTGAGCGAGACTGAAATGTCCGCGGCCCTAGTCACGTTCATTGTTCAAATATGCAACGTCTAAAACGACTACGCATAATCGAATACAATGTCATTGCAGTGTGTTCAGATGAACAGTATTTAGTCGATCATAAAAATTAACCAACCTGACATTGTATTAGTTAGCGAAACCCGTCTGACGAACGAAAATAATATATCCTTTAAAAATTTCACTATTTTCAGATCAGACGGCACCAATGGGAATCGGGGTACACGTACATCAGGATGACGATAAACTGCACAAAGGTCGGGGTTCCGAAGGTAATTGTAATTGTGACTCCAACGGCGACACTAATTGTGCTAAGCATCTACCACCATAATAATAGTAGTAGTGCTCACATAAGTCATGGTCTCGAAGAGCTTAATGCTCTCTTATCAAGGCATACCTATGGGCTCATTGGTGGTGACTTCAATGCAAAACAACCTCTGGCAGGACACGCAGTCAGATCGATAGCGGAAAGCTATCGTCAAATGGATAGAGGAAAAGGCGGACATGCACTCCCCGGTCGTGACTTCGCAGCTCAATCTACACACCAGCGGAGAAAGCAGAAGCGTTTTTATCCTACTTCGAAGGCAACTTCCAACCATCAACGCCTGATGATCCAGATTTTGTCACAGAAGTCGACACCTAAGTCAATGCACTAGAGAGTCCATCTGCACCAGACGTCATATTCAACGAAACTAACACAGCTAGTGATCCGGTAGGAATCGAAGACCTCACTACGGCCGAAGAAATCACGGGAATTATTCAATGTAACACAAATCAGACAAGCAAATCGAGACATCAAATCGGTACTTATGTGTTTGAGGAGACCATCACGAAGTGGATGGAGATCAGCTGAAATGTCGGGGCATAAAGATAGTGCTCCCTAACGTTACGGAAATACAAACAAAGAGGTCAAGTATCTTGGTGTTAAATTCACGGAAAGGTTGAAATTCATTCAAATTCTTATGAACTACATATGCAACATGGTTATTAGCGAGGAAAATCTTGCGAGGCTGCACTTCAAAATCTAGTTGGTAGAATTGAATGCGCACTCGATGGGAAAGAATATGCGTTGAGCATCTTCATGGATATAGAGGGTGCTTTTGAATACGACTTTTGGGTGCAAGTCTAACTCGGCCGGAGAAGACGGTGTAGAAGAATCATTAGTGTTGTGGATCAAAACAATGCTAATGAAGAGAACTATAATTGGGGATGCGGATTATGGCCAGAATGTAATGTCGGGGGTAAATAGAGGCTGCCGTCAGGGTTGCGTCCTGTCTCCTCTGTTGTACTAGAAATGGGCTTTCAGAACAGAAGTCGTTCTCTTCACGAGGAGGAGAAAGTTCATTGGTCTGACTCAACTAGTACTAAGAGGTGTCACCATCCGCTTTTCCGATGAAGCTAAATATCTTGGGGTTATCTTGGATAGAAAACATCTCTGAAAAAAACACATTAAATCGAAAACTACCAAGGCGCTGTCAGTTTTCTGGCAGAGTAAGGGAATTTTCGCAAGTCTTGGGGTCTATCAGCAAAAGAATCCCTTTGGATCTGCACGGCTATGATAAGGTCACTTTTATTATATGCATCGGTCGTTTGGTGGAATAAGCTTTCGCGTAAATACATAACTGCTGCTTTCACTAAACTTCAAAGAACGGTTTGTCTCGGGCCTTCTCTAGCGCGCCTGGCTCTGCTCTTGATGCACTTCTGAATCTAATTCCTTTGATATCCACATCATGGGGTGCACTCTCAAGTAGCGACAGCCAAGCTGTCCCTTAACCACTTTCAGAACAGCCCAGGAATGCAAGTCTTGTCTAAATTGGATCAGCAGCTTCAGGTTACTAGCACACATTAGGTTAGGTAGTTGGGCGGCCAGCGAAAGCACCAGCACACTTAGACCATGTTGGTCCATTGTGATACCCATAGTCAGACTACTACCACTGATTGACAACTCCAGTGATAGTGCCGTTAATTTGATCACAACGGCAGTTGGTGACTGGACCATATATGAAAACCGAATAAAGCGTATGAACTTTGCTTTCACTGGGATTCGAACCGGGGACCCCTCTAACCAGGGGCAGGCACTCAACCAACGACGCCATCCGCTAAGACTTATCTGGATCCCGGGCCACCACGGGATCATGGGAAATGAGATCGCCGATGAACTTGCTGGAAAAGGAAGATATTCTTAGGACCCGAACCTGCGTTGGGACTACTCGCGTCCTCGGGCTTTCATCGATGGCTGGGCTTCTCGAGAGTATAACCGGAGGTGGCATGGCTCTCCAGTATGGAGACAAAGAAATGAATAAGAAATCCGCGGGATTCCTGTTACCTTTTAACAGAAAAGACTGCAGACGACTTACCGGCGTACCAACGTGCCACACCTTCGCCAAACACCTAAATGTGCTTGGCTTTTTGAAACCCGCTGCGACGCCTGTGAAGAAGACGACGACGCTGCACATCACTTCCGGGACAGTGGCAGTGTCCCGCCTTTGCTCGGATCAGGTGGCTGTTATTTGCTCCTGATGAGGTGAGAGCTGGTGGAGTAGACTCCTCATCACAGAAGCGCCTGCTGTATGTTGCTGCCTGGTAGTACAATGGACCAGTTTTTGGGTCTGAATGCACCAGTGTAGTGTTCAAAAACCTCCGAAATACTGTGCGGTAATACTGTGCGGTACCTCTCCTTAGCCGGGCCACTTTCCGGAGAGTACAAATGGCCTTACCACGCTAATGCGAGGCTCTGGTGTGGCTGTAATGTAATTTCCTTAGCTACTCCTGGAAATCAAAATTAAACCAAAAAACAAAAAAATTAAAGGCTTGTTAAAAAAGCTATAGTGGGTTACCTCCGAAGTAGCAGCGAGACGTGTTGAGCATGGGCTCGACAGAAGCCCTAAAGGTGCTAAGCCTAAAGCGGTCAGCAGGGTGGTGCTGGAAGGATGGTGCAACCCAGCACCAGACAGAAAGCTGCGAAACCGATAGACAAGGGCACGCAAGCTGCCGATGGGCAAGCGGGATCAAAGCTTCTCTATCTCTAGCCGAGGAAGCAAAGAAGAGAAGGGAAGCGGATGTGAAGAACTCTGCGACCTCTTAATTCTCTAAAGCCGAGACAAAGAGAATAAGGCGCAATTGTCCACCGACGCCCGCTCTGGCACAACCCGGTCGATTGAATGATCCACTCAGGAGAGGGCTCAGTGGTGCTGGAAGAAGGTGGTATCTTCGCTACCTGGAGAGGGGCCTAGTGCCTGAGGAAACGAGGAAAAAGGCAGACTAGCACAGGGCCCAGCCTAGCTCGGAACCTTCCACCTCCGAAAAAAGGAGCAGTAGCTTCTTCTCTCCACCCGTGCCTAGAGCATATAAAAAATGAAACTGCCATATCAGTGGGCAGAAGCTGCAAAGGCAGTGGGCGCTAGCAGGACTTTCTGCTGGGTTGACGGTGGCCGAGAGGGTAGCAGTTCTTCCTTGTGAATAGCCAAGGGAGATGCTGTGTGCTGAAGACCGGAACAGCCTAGAGGATGCCCTGGTTATTGAAATGGCCCGAAGATGGGAGCATGAGCTCAAATTCCAAGGCATACATTCCAAGCATGGGATGCTACTAGTGGAATGCGAAACCCTGCAAACTGCAGAATGGCTAAAACATGTAGAACCCAAATTATTTAAATTGAAGGGAGTGGGTCTGACTACTAAATGTGGGAAGGAAATATTACGATCTCATTCCGTTACCGTTTATTTGCCCAAAAGCACCCGACAGGAGCAAAAGACTACACTGCTCTCCTCGTGGCCCAAAATGAGTGAATAAATACAAAATTGTGTATGTTCGGTATGGTCGTGACGAGGGAACTGACTAGACCAACAGCCCTTTGACGTTATTCACCCCTATTCTCTTAGTCGTGTCACCCCAAAATATATGTGACTGTGACAAATTCGTATTCTCTTAGTCACTTTATGTGACATTTGTCATCCATCCGACGATCTTGTGTATTCTATTAATCACATTTCATGGTAAAGTGAGATACAATGTGAAAGATTTTGTCACTTGCATTTTTGTGGGTGACACCGAAGGACGCAGAATAATTATGTTACTTGGAATCTAATTTGTTGTAGCTATGGAGGCTCCCGTTAAGGGTTAGAACTACAACGAGACAACAAGTTGAGTATCTGGTCTCCTTAATTTATGAATTTTGCCATTACAAAAGGTTTTAAGCGTTGGAGAAAAATTAAACTGAATTTTTTTGCAAAAAGGCCGAGGAAAAATGTATCGGCTTAGGTCCTCTATTGCGCGATTTTGTGTCAGATCAACACATCCAATCACACTCGGAAACATATTTTTTTTATTTTTCAAAAAATTAAAATTTGCCATTTGTCATTTGAAATGTAATCCATCTGGGACAATTTTCTGTTTGCAGAATTTGCAACACGTCGATTAAATTTTTGAAAAATGTTTAATGCCTTCTTCGATAACTTAAAATATATACATATGTATGTACATACATATGTAGCTTTAAACTTGGGTTGGAATTATCTAAAGGGATTTGTGTTGGTTTTGGTTAATTATCAAAGGCTTCGTAAATCTTATTTCGTTTGTGTAGTGCGATATCGCATATACACATTTTTCATAGAATATAAACCAATGAATAACTAAAGCCAAGCAATTATACCACAGACAAGTAATCGAAGGAGACATTCTGGTAGCAAGCAATTGCAAACGATTTTAATGCCAACATTTTCCAAAAATTTCATAGAAGTGTTACAAATTCTGGAAACAGTAACTGGTCGCAGATGGACATTTCAAATGAGAGTAGAAAAAAGGCAATAAAAATCACATTTTTGAAATTATCGTGCTTATCATGAACAAATTTCCCCTCGAACTTTTTCCCTTTTTGGGAAACCCGGTATCATAAACAATGTTCGAAAGGAAAGAGAGAAATTCCTCCCTATTATGAAGAACTTTCCGATGGAAAATTTCACTGAATTTCCCCCGAAATTTTCCCGTTTTTTTGTAAGAGGAAAAGAAAGAGAAGTGTCTCAGAATCTTAAAAATATAAGTATTTTGGTTTGAATGTTGGTGAAAATACTTATGAGTGTCTTTCAATTTAAAGGTAAACTGGATTAAAAAGTTCTCAGATATTGCTAAACACCTCTCTATGCGATGAAAGGAGCAACATTATATTTGGAAGAAGATAGAAATATGAATGAATTGTAGTGTTGTCCTGATTTTATGCACTTGAATGATCAAAAAAATCTTAAATTTCAGTCGGGAATTCAAGACACAATCCTTAACTCCAATAAGAAAACATTTTCGAACATAATTTCGAATTTTCCCCGGGGAAAAACATTCCGCCGGAATTCATGATAGGAGAATTTTTTTCCTGGGAAGAGAAAAGTTCGGTGGAAATAAGAGAGAAAAGTTCGGTGGAAATAAATCAAATCCGCCGGAATCCAGGATAAGGGCATAGGGAGGAATTTCTCCCTTTCCTTTCGAACATTGTTCATGATACCGGGTTTCCCCAAAAAGGGAAAAAGTTCAGGGGGAATTTTGTTCATGATAAGCACGATTTTTGGGGTGAAAGGACTAAGAGAATAGGGGTGACTAAGGCCAAGCAATTATACCACAGACACGATCCAACGTCCAAGAAACCTTCTCAAGGTGTTGCAAATTCTTAGCAAATAAACCCAGAGAATGGAGAGTAATGCTACTTGATTGAATTTTCTTGGGGTGAGACTTGCATTTAAGAACACACTTTTTGATGTGAGGTGAAAAAAACATGTGGCGTGACTGAGAGAATAGGGGTGAGTGACATATATTTTTGGGTAACACGACTAAGACTCGATAGGGGTGAATAATTTTCCAGATGTGATTGGATGTGTTAAGCTTTTTACCAACCCTCACAATCGCGCCATGAAGGAGCATAGCCGATCAATTTCTCGTCTTTTTATAAAAATTTTCTCCAACGATTAAAACCTTTTGCAATGGCAAAATTTATAAATTAAGGAGAAGGATTTAATAACCGGATTTGAAATATGTACAGTGGACATATAAGGCATAAGTACCAAAAATTCGAGTAAGAGGGAAATTCTACTTAGAGAGAGTTCGACTTTGGGAGAGTCCGCTGTATCCATGTTGGGTTCTTGTACAGGGGTATTGACGGTACAAAAAAAACCGTTTTGAAGCAATTTTCTTTTTTCATTGCCTACCAATTTTGTAAATAAACACTATAAATAAAAACACTGAAACCATTGATAGAGAGACCTCACACGGGGAGTCGACTGAGTCTATGATATCAAACTTCTTTACGGGCTTCTCAAGTTTATTCCTAAACCTTCGTGTGATTGCAGTCAGTGCAACTGACGGAGATGTTTACTTTTAAAGAGAACATATGCAGTTTGTAGCTGTTAAGCATGCACTTAAGTGAGAACACTTTTGACAGTTTGTGTTTGAAAGCCCACTTGTATTTATCATAACCAAATTACATATATTTACAAAAATCAAAAACAAAACAGTGTCATTTTGTTAAAATGACGATTGTTTGGATTCTGCACATACCCAGGATATTAAATGTATCTAAGATCCATTTTGTAGGTTTGTTTCAGCATCACTCCCATAGGTAACATTTGGAAATGTAAATGCAAAGTATGTGAATTTTTATCGTAACAGTTCACCTCTATTGGGTCTATCAGGTTTATATATTGGTATGTATGAGTCCTACAAAGGACAACCAAGGAATATGTATATTTTTAAAATTAAAACGAAACAAATTTAGTTACTGTTATGGATTGGCTAATAAATATGGCAGTATGTAATTTACGTGGTAATAATATGAGTCCCAATTTTCATGAACTATATTTTGCTGGTACGAATTTTTTACGAATTTTTTCTTTACAGAAAACCCGAAGTATTCATATCGGCACAAAAAGGTTACAAGTTGAAAAAAACAAACTGCCGTCTACTTCATGGATTTGTTTATGTCTTATTAATACAGCCTTAAAACATAACATAACTCTTAAATGTGAAATATTTGGTTAAAGCTATTAAAACAATACAAAAAAATCTTTATTAGCATACGCATACATTCATTTAAAGTTGTTCACAAAATATATTTTTAATACGTATCTACTTATTCCAGCAAAACAAAAATTATTCGTGCTTGTGATGCCCTCTGCACATTTTTAACTACAATTAAGTGATTTATTGGGATGGAAAGCACTTTTTTTCTGGAAAAACAATTAATATGTAACACATAATAAATTCGATCTCACGCAATGATTGTCTCTAATTTTGCATCATTTGAAAAATTGGTGACATTTGAGGCGGTATTAATGCATTTAATTGCAAAAAATAATAAACGTTAGCTACGCCGAGAGACTGAGTTACTCGTCGTTGAACTATATATGGAAGACAGGTTTACACGTTATGTGTATATCAAAAGAACTACCGAAACTAGATAAACGGAATTGAAAAATCCCAATATAAAAAACAAACACAAACCGAATACAAACATTCTTGGGCTCTCTAAGTTATCTATACATTTTTTATGAATTTTTTTGTCGTTGGCACATGGACTATGATTTGGATATGAGATATTTAAAAAAAAAGCTTTGGAAAAGGAAGACATGTATTCAAATAATTCTGGACTTGATTTGCTATAAAATATATATGAAGTACACCAAACACTCCAAACAAAACCCTCAGTATATAAAATAATATAATAAACTATAATTTTAAAGTCGTGACTCTTACAGTAGGTAAATTCGACAATTAAATCCAATTTGGCAATGGATTTGAATTTCTGAAGTAGTTGAGATGTATACACACTCTTGCTAACAATGTAGTCATTTGATTTACTCGGGGGCTCCCAGTGGCAAACAAAACTTAAGGGCATCACATATCTGTACTTATTTGGTTTGACATTGTATACTTCTCTTATTTATGTACTTTTCCTAAAAATATTACTAGGGATTTAAATTATAATTTCACTAACACCTTGTGGATACAAATGCTTTAAAATAGCATAATAATGTACACCTGCAGCCAAGACAACAAACAAGTGCCATATAGCATGCGCCATTGGTATAACACCGTCTGATTTGAAAAATATAATTCCAACAATGTAAAGGAAGCCACCCAGTTTTAGTTCAGTCATTCCATGGAATTCATGACCTGCCATAATAACGATCATTGCTGGTCCTAAACCCATGACAATATAGAAACAAGTTTCTAAACATTTAAAGCGTTCGTGAAAAATCTGAAAGAAAATAAGAAATCGATATTATTTCGAATATGTTGGCTTAAAAAAAATTATTAGATTACCTGTTGATATGTTATGCCTAAGGCTGCCATTATCCAGATTATCCATTCTAAAGATGCAAGTATAATAGAGTGTTTTGTATTTTCTAATTGTAGCCAGGGAAAGTAAGACCCAGCAATGAATACATATATCATAGCACGATCACAGCGATGTAATACGTTCTTCAGTCCCCTTTAATTGAAAAAGTGTACGTAATGCAATAATTCGAATAAAACTACAATTTGAATACCTGTTACGATCACAGTAGAAGGAGCAGTGGAAGAAAGTGGATATACAAAATAAAAGGGTTAACGCCGATCCATAAACCCATGCAACAAGCATTTGCCCCGAAGTCTTAGATCTCTCAATAAGTTTCATTGTAGCCATCACTGACGGTATAACCCAAAGACCATGTGTGACACAGTTAGCCATCTGTTCTAGCTGGTTAAATTAATTAAAAAGAAAATATGTATAATTTACACCCATTTTTAGCTCATATTTTATTCAATTCACTACTAACTTCTGTTGGCATATAAGCACATCCCGATTTCGCTTTGCTATTTTTCCATTTGATGTTCTGAAGTTGCAGTTTGATCAAAAGATTGGACTTCAGCCATGACTTCCAAAAGTTTTTCAAAATATTATCAATGAATGAGTATTTATTTTGAATTTGCTGTACAAAATTTTCCATTTTTCTCTTATTTTTCTAAATTCCCAGAGTGTGACAGTTAAAACGAAAACAGTAAGATCAGTTGCAGCTCCAGCCGGAAAAGCATCTCATATACCGAGAATAGCAGGAAATATTTAGCCCTCTCTAGAAACATAGATATATACTAATTTATTATTTATTAATTATTTTATTTATTTGGACAAGTGGGGGATATAATACAACCGATGTATGTAAACATGCTTGTGGTAAGAGGCAACTAAAAATATTGGGATTAAAACTAAAACCGGTAACTATTTTAGGATATTTATACATAATACAACTTACAACAACAAACCTGACTTACAAAGCAATCATGCACAATACGTACTAAAATTATTTCCTTATAACTCTTGCTATGCTCACAGTTGTTCTCAAAATTAATGAAAAAATATGTATATGTATTTCAGACTAGTGGAAAGTGTTTACATCAAAAAAATTTAAAAATTCAGTATATATAACAAAAATGTAATAACAGGGAGACAATTATACATGTATAAGACATGAAATTTGTGAAACGAGGAACACCGTAAATCTTTAAAAAATTATCATGTAATAGCAAGCATCTGCAATACACGTACCTCCTCAATTTGTATTCTGTTAGCTGGGGAGGAGCCCAGTATCCTAATCCATATTCAACAGTGGAATGAAATAAACCGAAGATAATAGAAGGAAAATAAAAGTGTTATTTGAACAGAATCTACGGGTAGTTTTTAGGATATGTATATTAAATTTATATAGACATTTGTGGAATTCAAAATCCCTAAAAACAATGGGGCTACTATTGCCTATAATAAAAATAACATATTCGCCAAATTTGTCAACTCTTCTAGGTTGTTGAATGATTTTTCAAGCGATACGAAGATAAACTGACACAAGATCGCCATGGTTGCCACGGATATACATTGGTTAGTGCAAGTTAAGTAAGATATCTGGGCATTTGGTTGGAACAATATCTGTATTCCGAAAGAAATAGATATATTTAGATGTATATAAAATGGTTTTTAATATGACAAGATGGTTGTTTTACAGGGTATTAGTAATGGCACTCATTCAGCTGTGTCAAGAAACAGTATTTTTAAGGTTCCAAATAACTTTGTCTAGAATGTAAGGCAATGCACTCAGTAAATAAAAACGAGCAACTAAGCAATGTGTCGACTTATACGTATATATGTATATTTTAAGGCAGTGAAATAAAAAGGGCGAATATTTTATTTATATTTACATATATGTTATTAATTTTAAACTTCTAAAACTATTCAATGACTAGCATTTATTTTGTGAATACATTCAATTTTCTTTCATTCAGAATTTTGTCTTGCTCAGACATCGTTTCCGACAATGAATACTATGGATTTGACAGATTTGATAGTCACCAGTGAATTCTTGGCCGATTGATGCTTAGTTAAATATAAATTTTAAGTAAAAAATGCGGAATGTTTTATTTATTAATTTTTGAAAAATTTGGACAAAACTAAGTGAAATATACGATTTTAGTTTAGTTTCCAATCATTGAATTCATTACATAAATAAAGAAATAATACATTGTCAGATTGTTCAACCAGGAACTAAGTACATACATATGTACATATATATGTGCTTTCAAAATGTAAAAAAAAATGATTATATGTACGTACTGCTCACATTCGTCTTGGCAAAATCTAAGTACACACAATTATGTTTCTACATCTAATGTAAGATTAATTTTTGATTTAAAGATTTATTTATCAGAAATAAACAATAAAATTATTTACAGAAATTCAGTCAACCGTCGATTATTGACTCAATTGGTATTCATTCAATAACACATAATTGAAGGGGACTACAATACACAATAAGAAATTCAATGTGCATGCGGTTGAACTGGATGCGTTCATGAAACATGTGATAAGAAAGGGAATAAGATTTTATAAGCTGATTACATCACAACTGCATTCATTTAGAGACAACTTGTTGAACAAGTGGCCAGCATGGTATAGGCAAAACGAATGCCAGCCAGTTAAGATTATAGAAAAACATGTTCTCTGTTCTACTATGACTTGGTGTATAATTAATTTGACTTTCACGATGGCAGTTGTAAAGTCAGGTAGGGTCAAATGTGACAATTCTTAATGATTGCTATCGCTATGATTACGATGGTTGTTTTCCATTCAAAGCCGCTCCGGATATATCATATAAATCATTTTGTTTGATGCTTCGCTAGAATCACTCTGCTTAAAAATGATTGACTACGCAAATTATTGATTGATCAATATCTATGATGATATAATATTATCAATAAATGACGGCGGCCGTGGCGTTGTGGGTCGTTTCCTACGTACTTGAACCTTATTGTCGGGGTTCGATTCCCAATACGACAAGAATATAATTTTCACGGCCCCATCTCTTCCGAGTCACTGATAATGCTCAAAGAGTATAACTGTCTAGAAAAATCTTCTCAAACTTGGTGGTTCGGAGTCGGCATAGAACTGTAGGTCCCTTCCACTCATGATAGAACATATTGTCGCACGTCCCCATTCTGCCGTCACAGACTTTTTGGCAAATGATCCGCAGGATAAATGAGTTGGTCCAAGATCCGTAGTAAAAAGAAACACATCATTTTTCTAACAAATGGCTTTAGTAATCTATATCTCGCGTACATCCCGACTGACGAAACTAAATGTCGTTAGGAAGAAATGATTTTGAAAACATAACGAATTTGTAATTGATTGGCTCAGTTTTTTTTTTTTGAGTATTTGAGCGCGCGTCAGAGATCCAGCAAGAGAAAATTCGCAGGAAGATAACGACAAACTGTACGTGTAATATAAACGCTTGACCATGGTAGGCGGCATTAGTTCAGGCTCAGAACTGGATCACTGCCACCAATGATTTTCGCCAATCTAAGGCATTGAAACGGATCGCCTAAAACTCCAAGAAATTTTCCACCAGCATTCTTTCCAGATCGGATTGCATGTCTGACAACCAGACGATGGTCAATCTCCGGCGCATATACATAGACGGATCGAAGACGGACGAATTTGGGGGTGTTCCTACACTCTCTATTCCAAATACCTTAATATCGCCCTCTCCTTGAAGCTCCCTGACTACTGCAGTGTTGTTCAGGCAGGAAATATTGCGATGAAAGAGGCATGTGGCTCAAGAACACTGTAATATCCTAAAAGGGATATCACCATCTGCTCGGACAGTCAGGCCGCAACCAAGTCCCTGAACAATGTCATGTTCAATTCAATAAATTCTATGAGCCTACTTCGGCCTAAGTGTGACTGCCTTCTGCAGTCAGCCACTCTTACCTAACCTAACCTCAGGCGTATGGGGAAAGAAACATAGATTAGCAATATTTTTTAATTATTTTATTTTCTTTCTAGTCAGATAAAGTCTGAAAACACTATTCCCATTAAGGTGTAACCTTGAGCATATTTTTTCAGATAATATATGTAGATAGAAAAATGCCTGAAATTCCATCATTGATAAATGTCGATTAAAATTATTATTTTCGATTAATTGATAAGTATAACCGTAGATGGGCTAAGCTAGACCAACCAATCCTTGATAGCAAATAATCATCTGACTAGTGATAACCCTTAACTTCGATTAATCGGAAAATAAGAGCGAGATAAGGTTTAGCCAAAATTAATGGATTTACCGTGGGATTATTGTGTGGAATTATATTCATCGTGCCCATCGATTTCACAATGTAATCTACATCTGTTGAGATAATGTTAATGTTGAGATTGATTTTCTTTCTAGGTGGCATTATTGCGGATCATTATTTTATGGCAATTTCTATTTCCAGTTCTTGGATTCAGCAGGAAATATGACTATTTTTCACTTTGCAAACTCCCAGTCCAGATATTGGTGCGCAAACGCACACTTCGTTTTCGGGACGGGGCATCCAAATTGCGTAGTTCTTCTTTGCATGGTTCTGGCATGTGTACATTTTGATTTATTAATCTTGAACAACTTTACGGAAGGCTTACGAAAGTGTTTCTACCTTTGAAGATTGCTCTTTTTATGAGAGAGTCGTCGATTGAATTTTGTTTTCCACCGTCTTCCTTCGGCAACGTTGATAGCAATACTACCGCTTATCTATTACTACAATTGTTTATTGTCTTTTTTTTTCAGAAATTACTTTAATATTTATTCATCTCAAACATCCTGACACTGTGTTTATACTGAAAACAAATTTGATAGAATAAATGTTCTTCAATAGGCACGATCTTCAAAAAGCTCCTACAATTGCTAGCATTGGCGGATGACATTGACGTGATTGGTCGAACACAGCGAGCCGTCAATAAAGCGTTGGCTGGTATAGAATCGGACACACATCATCGACGACGGCCACAACGTCATATAGGCAGATATAATTTCGAGGTAGTTAATGACTTCGGCTCCCAGAGAAAGATAATAGATTTTCCTCTGTCGAAGGACCAAACTGGCATCGTATAACACATTGATTATCTCTGCCTTGCTCTATGGCACGAAAGCATGGACACTCTCAAGAACAGATGAAGAAGCGCTTTGTCTTTTGAAGTTTGCGTAACTTTTAAACCAATCGCGAAGCTAATCTTAGACGGAATGTGTAGAATATCCAAGAACAATATTCGCGAATGAGTAGCTGAAGAACCGTGGGATTTCGGCATAAAGGAACCGGTAGATTTCATGCCGGTTACCTTTAATCTGCTAAGGTCAGAAATTTTCAATTATAGTACGTTTTTTTCAAACAAACAAAACATTAAACAAATACTATTATAACGGAGAACGGAGCGAGAAATAATCAGAAGGTCTCGTCACCTCTGCTATGGATTTATGCTTTAAGTTTAAATTCCATACCATTTGTCTCTCGCATGAAGTGCTAGTTTAATATTTGCCCATTTTGTACAACTTTCAAAAACAATTTAATTTCAACGCACTGTAACAAAGCTTCAACACACTTACTTAATTAAAAATAAGAACGCACTACTTTGGATGACCATTAGCAATATATGGCTTAATTATATGAGCACATGCTGAATAATTACATACGAAAAATTATAAGAAAAAATGCAATGCTTAGCAGCATTTACCGTTTTATTGCTAGTACCTTAATTATATGAGCACATGCAGAATAATAACATACGAAAAACTATAAGAAAAATGTGAATTTTTGGGAATGCAACGCTTAGCAGCATTTACCCAATAAACGAATTTTACAACACAAAGAAAAATAAAGTAATAGAACCCAGGATATTGATATTAGATAACAAACATTTCAATTTAACAAATGTGGCTTAATTGTATGAGCAAAAGTTGCATGTACATATACCATACAATGTACCATATGTACTACTTCGCCAGTTCAAAATCACGATCTCGATCCTATGCGGAAATTTATGAGGGAAAACAACAATAAAAATTGATCTCGTTTGATGAGTTGGAATAAATACTGGTACATATTACCTGTATCTTTATCAAAGTAAAATAAAAATGAAAAACAAAATACACGCAGTTGCTTTGATTACTTAATAACGAGGAATGAATCACACACAATTCGCAGTCACATATGTACATGTGACGTTGCATAAAGGGCATCAACAAAGCAAGCAATTTTCTCAAAAAGTACAATTAAAAAATATTTTTCCGAATAAAAGAGTTTCCCGAATTAAAGAGTTCCGAATTAAAGAGCTTTTACTGTATTAAAAATTGGCAGAAAATTGTTGTATGGGTATACCAACCATCTTCCAGTAGATGAGTGTTTCGTATTGCAATACAATGAATGTGTATGTGTCGTTCAAACAACGATTGATTGGTTGAATGACCGATTATTGAAATGAACGAACGATTAAAATGACCGAATCTTTTTTGAAATCAATACTTGAATGATTCGTTCGTTTGGTTTAAACGATTGACCCAGCTCTACAGTCAACATAGATCCACCACTTTTACTAACATCCCAACAATACATATCAACAATCCAGATACAATCAAATTTATTCAATTACCTTAACATTTATTTCCTTAAGATAAATAACTTCACGTCAATTTTATTTTTATTAGTGCTTCTGAACTTACTTACGGATTATTAAAATAAACTACTGTTATCCATTTAATAACACAATAAATGCTTGATTTTATCGCTCTGATTGTAGATTGCATTGTTATCGCACTTGCTACCACCAAGGTAAGCGTTTTCAAATGAAAAGTACTCATATCATGGCAGCAGATAAACATGAAAACATAAAACACACGTGTATTTTACTTGTTGATATCATCGACATGTCAAAAATAGGAAGATTGCTCCTATATTTGTGCATGTAAAAACAAACACTTCAGATTCGAATAACTTGCATGTACAATATTTTCCACACGATTGCAGCGATTTTTCCTGGTTTAGTTCTCTACAGTCCTTTTTTTACTATTTTCAAAGTGTCACAAAATGATAACGCTTTTCTCAGTCATGAATACATTCATATGTATAGATCCTTGCGTTAACGATGACATGGAATGTCATCATCACATTGATTTTTTCCTGCTTGCCTTTGCGAACTTAAATAAGGACGTGCGGAATTATTAAGAAATTTATAACAATTTCTTTTCTTTGAGATTTGATTTTGTTCACAAGTGGGATAGTAATGTAGACACGACGTACCATTTGATCTGTAAAAGCTACGAAAATATACGTCAACAAAGCGGTATAAAAACGTCATCTGCGTTACCAGGTTCCTTTATTTCCGAGTAAGACATGAAAACATAAAACACACGTGTATTTTACTTGTTGATATCATCGACATGTCAAAAATAGGAAGATTGCTCCTATATTTGTGCATGTAAAAACAAACACTTCAGATTCGAATAACTTGCATGTACAATATTTTCCACACGATTGCAGCGATTTTTCCTGGTTTAGTTCTCTACAGTCCTTTTTTTACTATTTTCAAAGTGTCACAAAATGATAACGCTTTTCTCAGTCATGAATACATTCATATGTATAGATCCTTGCGTTAACGATGACATGGAATGTCATCATCACATTGATTTTTTCCTGCTTGCCTTTGCGAACTTAAATAAGGACGTGCGGAATTATTAAGAAATTTATAACAATTTCTTTTCTTTGAGATTTGATTTTGTTCACAAGTGGGATAGTAATGTAGACACGACGTACCATTTGATCTGTAAAAGCTACGAAAATATACGTCAACAAAGCGGTATAAAAACGTCATCTGCGTTACCAGGTTCCTTTATTTCCGAGTAAGGCATATGGCGGCAATAAATCTCTTCCACCTTTCACCATCTGCAGTGTACCATGCGAAGTCACGACGTTGTATTCCTCAACTATGACGAGCAATCCAACACCATTGACGCAGTCTGAATAGTCGACCAATTTTGATTTGTCACAGATCTTTTCTCCAAAGCAAGGTAATATTCTGACGTCAAATATCTTTTAGCTACTGTGCCGTAGTGGATAAGTCCACCGATTCCTACACCAAAGGTCTATGGTTCAAATGCCGATAGACACGCCCAGACCTGACAAACGATGAAGTTTTATAACCTTTTTATAGGCAGTTATTCATTGCCAGTGACTCGAGAGAGGTGATGTCGTTACTTGATTTTTCTTCGGGCCCAAAGCCATTTCACAGCCTAGCCTAAGTTACTCTTCTTCTCCAATCGGTGTCCATATAAATTTGATAAAGATGTAACAAAGATATAGCAAAGACATATCGTATTGGTGTTATGTCTGGATCTAAACGAGACAGAGATTGTGTGTTTGATACATGCGTTAATTGTTGAGCCGACCTTTGACCACATCGAAAATAAAACTGCCTATTATAAAACTGTTGGCCCGTGGCGTTGTGGGTATGTGCGTCGACTCCTACGCACTTGGATCTACCTGTCTAGGTTCGATTCCTGGTACGACAAGAAATACTTTTCACGGCCCCACCACGCTCGTTACTTGAACTTTTTTCAAATTTCGGTGTCAAATTTTCAACACAGAATGGAGAGGTAAGCAAACGAACAAAGTTCATGTTCATAAAGTAGCTTTCTGCGAGTTACAGTCTAAGGTAATAGGGAAAAATAATTTTGTCATTGCTTACATTTTATGCATTAATTATTAATGAATATACGACTTCATGTATGTATTTTTGCATATGCATAATATCGAAAAGAAAGCATTCACACGAAACATGTGTACCGGCAACTAATAATAGCAATATTATTGAAATATTACCTTGAATCACTTAAAATAAACAGCTTCTTTGCTTATTTTACTTGTTTTACAGAAATAGAGATGAAGGTTGATTGCAAATTTGTTTGAGTTAGGTACAGTTAAAGCCATTGTTCTTAACAAATTATGTAATTTAATTGCAGACGTTTTCACAATTCATGAATGAAAGATATAAAACTAAGTTCATTTGCCAGTCATCGTATAGAAATCAGCTATATTTTACTCTGAAGAATTAAATTGATGCAAACTATTCCTGTAAAGAGAGCGTAGCATTACATTTTTATTCACGCAAGCGCCTATTACAAATATATGTCCTCTTAAAAATATGAGTCACCTTCTGAACAACCTCCGAACAATAAGTACATATCCCACAAAATTCATGAATCTGCCGCCATTATCCCACAAAATTCACGAATCGGCCGCCAGATTAGGATGAATTGACGAGCGTTGTAAAAGTATGCGTGTAATGCAAGGGAATTCCACTACTATCACATTTTTATCCGGTGTGGAATAGGGGCAAAAATGGCCGAAGTTAAATATCTCTTCACTCATTTATTTCTGAGTATAACTGTCTAGAAACTGTAGGTCCCTTCCACTCGTGATAGAACAATAGCACGCACAACACGAGTGGTTGCTGAGAAGCTAGGCCCTGGCGCTCTACGGGCTGTAGTGCCACCAATATTATATTATTATTATAAAACTATGACCATTTTATTAGTAGTGTCTTTTTTTAAGAGTTGCGTTGTCCTCGTTTTGGATCAGATATCTAAATCATTTTTAAAGATTAGTTAGTAGAGTTAGTTTAGTTATTTTTCTATACCAGCTCAGGCGAGTCGAAATTGAGTTTGACTTAAACTATTAAATTGATCACGTTTAAAAAAACACTCGATGGACATTGTTAGAAGACATTTTTTCAGTAAATTGGAAGGACTGTTGTTTACTTTGGCCCCGATTGCGATACACACCGATTGTCGACAGCCGATTGGTTGTTTTGGCATTGTGAATGTCGATTGTAATCGATCCTAGTCGATTTTCCCTTCAAATGTCGTTCACGAATTTTTGGTTTTACTGTTTTCGTGCCGCAGAAAATCGTAAAATAAACATTGTTTTCACGATACAGATGTAATTTAATTTATATTGTTGTCTCTGTAAAACATTTCTTATTATAACTTCATCTTCGAACAATGATAGTTTCATATATAGTTTTTAATTCACAATAATACGATTTATTGGTTAAAATTAAACTTGTAATAATTGGAATCTAAATCTGACTTCTAAATCATCCAAACACTCACAACCAAAAAATAATCGTCAAAATACAGGACAAAATTATCCGCAAAAAACTAAATTAAGATGTAAATTGTGAATTTAATGGGGAGAAAAGCTTATTAACAACTTGTTGATCCACGTTTGGCTTTATAACAACTTACAAGCGCTTTTGCATGCTGTTCAGGTGTTTTTTTTTTTGTAAAATCTCCTTAAAAGCTTCTCTAAGGGCCGTTTGCTGATACTAAACTTAGCGATTTACGATACTTAACAAGTTAAGTTAGACTTGATTTATTTGAAGATGATGTGGAAGTGATAGACATTTAAGAAGTTGGTGTGCCTCGTCATGTCTTCAACCGAAATTAATATTTTTATAGCTTAACTTTCGTTTTATAAAAGTTGATAGAACAAAATTTGGAATGTCCTTTCATATATATGTAAGGTTTTCCATATTCATTTGAACATTCACATGAACATATTGTACATTTCCAAGACACAATTCGATTGCACATATATCCAAACAACGACTTGTCACATTAAGGTTTTACGTGCCTGGAACACTGCTGTTTTCGGAGGAAGTTACGTTTCGAGTGTTTACTGGATTGTTGCGCAGGTTCGAAAGCGAAAGAGAGCCCCTTTTAAAGCAACATAAAATTACCGAAGACAGCTATTTTCTATTGCAAATGGCAACAAAAATTCTTTCGGATAGCTTCGTTTACATTTTTGATTGGCGCCATCTATGGAACCCACATTAAAACTCACATTCACCCATTAAAAATAGCGAATATGACATTTAGAATCGAAGAGAACTTGGATCCATTAAAAAAGATCCATAAAAAGCCGTGTCATAACTCATAGTTAAGATCGACTTAAATATTTACTAGCAACGAAGAATAAGTTAAGTTGAACTTAAGGTTTAAGTGTAACTTGGCTATGATCAGGTGATTGTGGAATGGTTTTCAGCTGTGCTAGAATATTAGAAAGAAGTTACATCTTAACATTATGAACAGTATGTTTTGTTATGAAGAATGTTCAAATATTCATACTGATCCATTTTGTAGTCAATAAACTCCATTTAACAGATAATTTAAAAAAATATATTTAAATATCGATAGCACAATTTTGGGCTACTAAACAAATTTGGTTTAAACTCAAACTAAGTACAGCTCTATCAACGGCAACGGCTGCTTCAACGGCAGCAATATTCTCGGCAATTCGACCCCGTTGTATTCAGCATCCAGCAATTTTGGTAATCATTTTTAAATATTTCTAAACGTTCTTCATTTGTAAACATCGCCATGATAAAAACACAGTTTTTACCGATCGTTGGGTTTAAGGTTTAGGGGAACGTTCAAAGTTGTCAAGTTCCATATGAAAAATCTGTTTATATAGGGTGTCCCAAAATTAACGCAAGATTTGTATTTGCCACCATTTGTGCAGTAAATTGTTGGCAACGCTTAAAACAATAACAATTTGACAGCAGGGTACAATGAGTTTTCATTATTGAACAATATCTAAAAAATAATGAAAGTGGTTTGTGTTTTCTATTAATTTAACTCTTGCGTTAATTTTGGGACATATATAATCACACCGCTGCAAACATGCTGTTTGTTAGATCAAACTTGGCTCACTTCTTATGTTAGTCCTCGATCAAACATAAAACCCTTATATACAAATGGGTGGTAATTGGAGCGCTAACTGGTCATAATCATCTTAAGTACTATGAAAACAAATTAGGTGCGAAGAGAAAATGCCACCCCTTTCGGCGTCTGAGTGGTTCCATCAGGACCTAAGTGAGATGAGGTTTGCGCCTGTACCCACATGGGGGCACACGTCATAGATATTTCGATATTTCACACTACGACATATTCTGAATGCAACATTAACCAAGTCCGAGTTGGAAAGCTGCCATAACTTATGTGCAGAATGAGATTAATAAATAAAGACGGTGAAGGAAAGCAAAGCTCAACATGCTCTTAATTTTGATATCAACAAATAGTAAGTAATACAAGTTTTTAATAGCGTTAGAGAATTTATTTGTTTAAAAGTATTTTACAATAAATGGGAGCAGGTCAACCCAACGGGTATAAGTATAACCAAAAGAGTCAGCTTTATTATACCAATCAAACAAGAAAAGTAATTCAAAACTACAGTACGCACTTAAGGGGAATTACAGATGATAGACAGAATAGACGTGAAGAAACATGCTAATCAGAATCTAAATGATATTAAAAATCAAGATATTACGTATTCTACCAATTAGATAAAGATAGAATAGCCGATGAGAGTCTTAGAATTGTGACAAGAAATCATAATAAAAGAGTGGTTGTAACTAGAAAGACAGAAAAAAATATTTTCCAATTAATATGGTGATGGAAAATATTCGTGGACACAAGATCGAACTACATAATTGCTGAAGGAACATTGAATTCCAGTCATCTCCAATAGTGTGGTAGTATTATAATATGGAAATTAGATTACGATTGTATTTAGCTTCGCAAATGTTACATATGTATATAGAATATTTCATATAATTATTTAATTCCCGTAATAGACTAGAGATATTTTATATTTCGAGCTATCCTTAGATTGTCGTCTTGAATAAGTCAACGGGACACTTCCAAAGAAGTGAATGCGCTTGTCTAACGAAGAAGGCTAGCGAAACTGTTTCCGAGAAAGAAGTGGCCCGGTTTAAAAACCGAATTGTGTTACATATATACTATTCCAGCTAAATTATAAAAAAGCCTAAGGAAATAATTGGGCAAAAGCTTGTGTTTTCATGCTTTTACCAAGACTTTGCAGTTTTGGGAAACAGTCTAAACTCCCGTTCTCGTTCTAAACTCTTTGCCAAAGAGATTGTAGGCCATAATTGAATGGTGTCCAAATAGTTTTCTGAAAATTATCTCAGCTATTTAAAAAATCAATAATTATCACACCTTTTATTAAATTTTAACAAATTTAGTTGCTTAAGTCAGTTTTGTGTCCATTTCTATCTACACTGTTTTTAAGTGTATTTTTCGCTGCACAGTGCCTCGATTATCTGGCGAAGGTGAACAGAAAGATAAATTTAAGTTGCGTTTAAGTTACGTTTTGCAAATGCAAAAACTACTTAATATTTATGAAAATAATGATTTGAACACTGTTAATAATTATAAAACTCCCGTAGAAGTATCATTTACATATTATTTTAGCACTTTTATTTTGTTGTAAGTTAGCTATTTCAATAGTTTCGTGAATATTTCTCATAGCAATAATCTTTTGCTGGTGATTAGATACAGTCCGTTGTATTGCCTTCGGTTGACGGCAAGAGTATGCGTATACTTTTATTGAGTCTTTACATTAGATTAATAATTTTTTGAACATCTGGTTTTTAATTATAAGAAAACGGAAAAATTGCAAAAGTGTACGGAATTTGTATTTGAGTTGATAAATTATTACTTGTTATTTACTTAAAGATCATTTCAGGTAAAAATTTAACAAAATTGTTTAAAAGCCCTCCATCTAGATCTAGTCGGCAAATTCACCGGTCCAAAATAAAATTTTCTCACCGAACTCATTTCTCAATTGCTCCACCGATTCGCCTGCTTTGCGCCAGGTACCATTATCTGGAACCACGCGTCGACCATTTTCAATTTAACAATAGTGGATTCCATTTTTAACAATAGTGGGTTCCATTGATGGTAACATAATTCAAAGTCATCTTTGAAAAAATAAGGGCCAATGATTCCGCTGGACCATAAACCAAAAAGACAATTTTCCGGATGTATAGGTAGCTCTTGAATTGCCTGCTGTTACTAGTAGGGCCACATTCCATGGACACAGTCAGATCTATTTGCGAACTGAATTCGAACTAGTAGTGTTCTGTTCATGTTGTTATTTATTGTTTATTGTTCCATGTCATTGTCGGCTTTGATGTGTGTTGGGTTTTGTCATAAGGATTTATTTTACCCTGGCGGGTGCGATCGGAATTCGTATTGTATACACGTCGGATACGCAAATTCCAGAACTTAAATATAGTAAACTTGTTTCTATACCAAAAGTGAAAGTCATAACCTTGCGTATACTTTCTTTTGCTCGCGTATTGCTCCTTCTTATTTTAACACCCAGTACATTTTATCTCATTCTCCTTTTCGCGTAGTAATTAAATAAACCAAGCCTAATAAGGTTGATCCCACTCTGTGAGTGCCTGTCGGCTCTGTGAAAGTGGCATATTTTAAAGCTTGCACTAATTAAGTTCCTGCAGTATTTCACGTACGTAATACATTAGGGAATTAAATGGCAACATGCAATTACATAACGCCGGCCATGACATTTTTCTGTCATCATATGCAGAAACTCATATGCATATGTATATCTAATTATACAGAATGTGAAACTGCTGGCTTGGTGGTTTCAAATTAATAAATGTCAGCCTTTGGTATTGGCTTAGCATCTATCAACAAAGATGTAAAGGAAAAAGAAATAGTAACAATTTATTAATGCTCTTCCAATCACCCTTATTCTCTCAGTGAGAAATTGTCACGTCACGTGTTTTTGTCACCTCACATCAAAATGTGTATTCTTGAATGCAAGTGAGGTGACAAAAATCCATGCTAATTCTCACCCCAAAAAATTCAATCAAGTAGCATCACTGTCCATTCGGTTTGTGTATTTGGTAAACACTTGCAACATTTGTAAGGTTTTTCGATGTCTTCTCGCTAATAGTTGTTGTTTTAGAATGCTTCGTTACTTGAGCATTGGAGCGCGGCTTTGGTATAATTGTTTATCTTTAATTTTTTATTGGTTCATATTCGATGAAAAATGTGTGTAGATTCATAATCGCACTACACAAGCAAAAGAAGATTTCCGAAGATTTTGATAATCAACCAACACAAATCCCTTGGGACTATTCAAACCCTGGTTTAAAGCTGCATATGTACATACATACATACAGTTTGTCAAGAAAGTGTTTACACTAGGTAAAAAAATAACAATTTCTATTTTCTCGCTTCAATATTAGGCACTTCTATAAAATTTATTTCACCATTTTTTTTTATTTCCATACTTCATGTTTTAAAAAGTAAATAACATAAACAAAACTCCAACTATCATAACAATAACAAAAAGTAAAATTTTTTTTTATTCCGCATCCTTTTCGCATTGCATACATATGTAGTTCAAAACGGTACCGTTATAGCAGTTTTTATTTTCTGTTTTGTAGGAGATATAGGAAGTCGAAAGCGAAAATGTTCATTGTTAATTCTACCTCCTTGTTTAAACTAAGATGTTTGCATCATGGACTTCATCTGAAGTATTATAAACGCCAAATGACTAAAGAACATTACAAGAAAGTCATTCAATCATTTGCGTTTGTGAGTTGGACTGCGGGAGACTGAACACCTACCAGTTTTCTGAATAAAATACACAGTGGCATTCCAATCCGTGCGCAATGAACTTCAAAACAAACCAAACTACATAATTTTGAAGTATCACAAACCCAAGGGATTACTCATGGTCTTTGATCTTAAGTCGTGATCGGCTTTATTTCTCTTTTTGAAGATGAACCCGTTCGTCACGTTACACTATGCCCTGCGCTGTAGATTATGTACGTTAATTAAATAAAGGGTGATTTTTTAGCTATTATTTTTTTGGCAACACTGGTTTAAACAGCTGACGCACGTTTCGTGTTTTGTTTCACTGCCAAACATCTTCAGTTTGGTCTATAATTTGACCATGAATCGTCTTACAAACTAACAACGCTTGCAAATTATTGAATTTTATTATCAAAATGCGTGCTCTGTTAAGAAAGTTCATCGCGCGCTTCCTCCATTAAAATTGTGTTCAGCGACGAAGCTCATTTTTGGCTCAATGGGTACGTAAATAAGCAGACTTGTTGATTTTGGAGTGAATATCAGCCAGAAGCATTGCAAGAGCTACCAATACATCCAGAAAAAGTCACAGTTTAGTGCGGTTTATGGGCTGGTGGCATGATTGGACCGTACTTCTTCAAAGATGATGCGAAGCGCTACCGTGAGATGATATCCAACTTTTTTGCCCAAAATGCAAGAGCTTGACTTGCATGACATGTGGTTTCAACAAGACGGTGCCACATGCCACACAGCACGCGCAACAATGGACTTATTGAGGGGCGAGTTCGGTGAACATTTTATTTCACGTTCGGGACCGGTCAATTGGCCGCCTAGATCGTGCGATTTAAAGCCTTTAGACTATTTTTTGTGGAGCTATGCTAAAGCTCATGTCTATACAGACAAGCTCACTTCAATTGACGCACTGGAAGACAACATTGAAGCATTTATTCGTGAGATACCGGCCGAAATGTTGGAAAGAGTATGCCAAAATTGGACTAAGCGGATGGACCATTTGAGGCGCAGTCAAGGTCAACATTTGCATGAAATAATCTTCAAACATTAAATTATATGTTATTATACTATCGGTTCAAATAAAGATTTCATGATTTTTTCTGAATTTTATGTGTTTTTTTTGAAAAGCTTTCCTATAGCTTTTAAAAAATCACCCTTTATTATTGATCCAAACTGGTTGATGTTGATGTAAGCAATGAACTCCTGTTACACACTTCTGACAAATTACATCTCCTACCGAAACGAGTTATTCCGAGAATTTGTAATCCGAACATGTGCGTGGCCCTTGTTATTTCGAATATAAATATTCAATTGACATTCTAAGTACCAAATCATTGTAGCGTCTTCCAGTCCGAAACTATAGCGATGAAGCAAGCTCTGTCCTTAAGTATAGATATAGTCGGTTATGACAGCCATGTGGCGATCAAATCGCAGTCACATTCAACTGAAAGACTTACCTGAATTGCGGCCTATCTCTTAACGAGATGGTGAAGTACTTTAACATCCCACTTATGTGGATGCCAGGACATTGTGACATTCCAGAGAATTGTGAAGCAGACGAACTCGCTAGAAGGAGCGAGTTCCGTATCGCAAAACATATACTGTAGCTTGAAACGCTTGCTTATACAAGCGTAAATGGTCTAATAATGCAGGATCTTACATCCGGAAACATGATAGCCTACTCTCGATCCAAAATGCTTACTCAGCCTGATCAGAATTATTAGGTCGAATCTCTTATTGGCGTCATAATCGGGCACTGCGCCAATGGAACTCACGCCTTAAATTTAGACCTGCCCTACAATGCATAAGATGAGGGGAAACTATTGTGCATCTTCTTTGTAATTGCAGCCTCCTCTCCTCTGGATAATGAAGTCACAGAGGACTAGTACTTCAACAACATGGACGAACTAATTAGCATTCGTGGCAGTCATTTTCACCGTGGTAACACAACGGGCGTACCCTGGTATAATTGTGACTGCTGCCACTCAGAATTGATAAGGTGGTTTGGAAAAAGAGACAGATTTTAGTAGTGACAGTTCCGGCCACTCTCTATAAGCGATCGCCCTGGCAAAACATACGTTCTATTTATGTATTGAATAACTAACAATCGCCTCTAGATGCACTGCAACAAAATGTACCGTATATTAAGTAATATTTTGCAGTAAGCATGCAGCAGAGGTGTACAGTCTTAAGATATATTTGAAAGTAAACAGTGATTAATAAAGATACAATCAAAAGTCTAAAAAATATTGCTTTATTTTTGTTTCGATTTTAAGATAAATTTATACCAATTTTTCCATGGGATTGATTATTGTAATTAAACTGTAAGGACATTTATGTTTATTATGATAATGCTCCAATAATTGAACTTTGCGCGTACATTACAATTTTGTTTGTACGTATATTTCCCTCACAATTGATATTTATAATGTAGTCAACGCGCACCTTTAAAGTTAAACCCATGTTATGTCGAATGTTTTCAACGAGTTCTATCCCTGTAGGCTACTTGAAAAACGCTAATTCAATGGCCATATCGTCTAAATGCGTGCCTGATGATGTAAGGACATGTAGTATTTCGCTCATTTTTACCACTATCAATATTATAAGTCAAATAATAAGTAAATTTCACGTTAATGCGTTCACATAAAATCTCCACTTATGCATTGCAATGCTGTATCAAAATATAAGCGAATTATACACCTAACAATGGATGTACACATTTATTTATTTAATAGCTACCACATAATTGAAATTACAGGGTAGCATAGTACCCAGAGCATCAAGGGCCTAAGGCTATGGATGTACACATAATTAACACAAATGTGCACAAACCACGATGGGCCATTTATGACAATAGTTTGAAGAATAAATCATATTTTTTCCATGGGTGATTTTTTGTGATGAATACAATCAAGAAGAACAGACGCAATTTCTGTTGGAAACATTTTTTTCTTTTATAATTGATTTCTTTTACGAAGTTCGTGAATGATGAATAGACACCTGCACCTAAGCTACAACACCCGTCCATGCCAATTTTTAGAAATAACAAGACATAAGAATATTCATTGTAACCTTATGTAAGAGCATCAATAGACCTAATATTCCATAAAGTTAATTTTACAAATCATCAGGGAATGAATTGGTTCATACCTTTTATTATTTTTCGAACAATTATCAAAGCAACGTTGACTGCTTTTGCACATTACTTGGAAGCAACATGATTTATCATAATTCATGAGTTCAATAACATTACGATGTAAATCACTTTTTGTTATTTAACAAAATAAATTAACCTCACGAACCACACAAATTGGACTATAATTTACTTAACAATAAAAGCACATACGCTCTCTCTATATATGTATATGGAAGTTCTTTGTTGATTTTTTTTGGCTTGAATTATGTTGTTTAATACCATTAAACATTGGACTTATTCTATGCACTGAAGATGGAACAAAAGCCTATATACATAATTAATTTCAACAAATTTATATACTAGTTATGAGCATTTATTTACACTGCCATCGCAAATTTATTTTTTTTAATAAATTTTGAAGTTCGACTATTCGAGATGTCAAGTTTAATCGATATTCGAATAAATTTTGACAACTTTCTCCAACACGTCTCTACAGAGATGCCGAAAGTTAGAGGGGAATTGCGGTATTCAGAGTCCTGCTTTTGTATCACCGAGATACTTTGATACCTAGTGCAATGAACTCTGTTCCACCCCGACAATACAATTTATCACTAACGGCAGTTCAATCTAAACTGAAGAGCCACTCATTGTGCGGAGCGGTTTTTATCACTAAAACAACTCAAGCAGTTTAACTCAAGCGAATATTCGAATTATAACACATTCTAGTGTATAATACTTTTAAATGGTGTGATACACATCCGAGAGCTGTTTATTTGTGACATCATCACAATTTGTAGTAGTTTAACATCTGAATAAAAGGTACGTGAAACTTGTACATTTCTTGGTAAATTAAAACGACAAAATATTTTAAAAGGATCTTCATTTTACTAACTTTGTTATATTCAAAGAGAGTAATGACATCAAAAATGCGAGGCAGTAACAAGTCTCATTAGAGCTACAACATAAGTCGAGTTAGTTTTTCGAATGTTATGGAATCAACCAATGACAACATAATTCCAGCCAGATGACGCTTAGGATGAAATATAATAATCCATATCAATTTGGAGAGGCATTTCTCCAGAATTGATAATTACGATTACATTCAAGAGAAGTGTATATCCATTGGTTTCCCAGCAGTGTGGTTGTTCATATGGTGGACTCTCTCGAGGGCATCTCCGTTAAATTCCAATTAGACACCAACATAAAATCCTTAACGGTTCAGCTCGAATGGAACTAAGAACAAAGGAACTGTTTAACAAGAGCCAACATAATGTGAGAAGGGAGGTAATGTGTAACAGTGCCCTCATCCGACAAGTGATTGCATACGAGTGGTTTAACGTGTGAGGAATCTTTATTTATATAAAGGTATGTCAAGAGGACTCGTCTTCACCTTTTTCTCCAATGAGATCATATAAAACAACACGTCATAACCGTCCGTTGTTGAAAGACCGTTAAAGGCTGTATAGAGCCCTTCAGATTCAGATTTTATGGCCGCATATGACAGCATGTATAGAGACGAGTTATACAAGGCCATGTCTATTTTGACATTCCTTCCATCTCGTCAGGTTGTCCAGGATGAGATGTTCTCTTTATTCCATCAAAGTCAGAAACGAACTCACCGATACCTTCAATGTCAAAAAAGGATTTAGACAAGGCGACGAGCTGTCATGTGATTTCTTCATCCTGGAGAAGATCGTGCAAGACTCACACGCCAACACTAGATGCATGATCTTCCAGTAGTCCATACAACTGTTAGCATACGCCGATGACGTACGAATAACATCAGTACCGAGATTAAACGCAGAATAACTCTTTCCAGCCGCTGAGGCAATTCAGAAACTGGAGAAAGGTAGCGCCAGAGATCGCGCTATTTGGAGTGGCTTGTTGATCGAGGCCCAAGTCCAACCGGATTGTGGCGCCATACAGAGAAGAATGTGTAGAATAGGGCAGCTTTTACATGTGCCTGTTTTTACTCAAGATTTTTTCAAAATCCATTTTGTGAATTTTTTGAATGATTGTGAATTTTACACGTGGCAATCAACCTAGTTGCGATTCCTGCTCAATTTTCCGCTTTCCACCTTTTCTCACACATGTGCCATCTCTTTCTCGCATATGCGTAGCATTCTTCCAAAAAATTAAATGAAAAAGGCAGTCCGAAAAAAAAACGAAGAGATAAAAGAGAATACGTAAAATCCCACGTACGTCTCACCTCCCTTGCCGACAACCTTGAAAAATCGGCGACGAATTTAGCATGTCTAACTAACACTGAAGTTCGCTAACTTAATTAAAATTCCGTGATTTAACGCCTCGTACCTGACTATCTGCAGATTGCATAGTTAATCTGCACTTTAACGGTAACAATAAAATTAAAAAAAACGCTAACATATGCTGAGATTTTAGAATGTAATTGCTTAATTTCAAATTCTTACCTTCTTCTATACACACATATCGACATTGAACAACAGAAAATTCTGCTTTCAAAACTTGTCGTCCGATTCTTTAGGTCTCGGGTGAATGGATCCGGGTGTATCTGGTGTAGGTAGCGCTTTTAAGGTTGTGATAACAGCCGTTGGCCCCTGTCAGTAGGCGCTCATCGCTGAAAAATGTTGACTGAATCTAATCTGGTATTGTAACGAGAAATTATTGCTCAGCTATATGTTAAGCGCACAGCATAGTAAATGATTCACTTGTTAATTAATTATTGTTGTGCCTAGTCTATTGAGGAGTTGAATTATGAATTAATATACTGGACTTTCTCGTTACCATCGGTGAGCTGTTGTCACAACTTTGGGAAGTTCAGATTCTGTCGGTGTTCTCCAACCGAAATCGTATAAATATACGATTACATAAATATATTATATTTTTGTTGGATTAAATCTAAGACTTTAATGTTAAAATAAATAAAGATTTTAATCGCTTAGTGGGAAAAAAGGAACTCAATATTTGTTCTATGAACAATCAATGGAGGAAAAAATACCTAACTTATATGTAACAATTATTAAGAACACCGTTATGAACTTTTCAAAAGTCGAATTCATTGAAACTAGAAACTTATTTTTAACTAGGAAGTAAATTATATGGAAGTTCCAAATACAAAAGTACACAAATATCATGATTCGTGTCATCTCGACATGTGACGTTTCAAAGTTGCGTCCTTAAAAATATTTACGTTTCAAAGATAGCACGGGCCGAAGTTATAGAGAAAAGAAGTGTTATCTGCGTATTGATCTTAAATATCTATGGATGTATTGAATGGAAAATATTGGTCTGGAAGGACCATTCAATATTCGTATGGTACGGTTGAAAAACGAGTATTGTGGGTGAATTCATGGAGGGGAGATTATTATACAATTGGTTAGCTCACTTGAGCAACGTTTGTTAAAATTGCGATAAAACAACCAATGATTACATGAACGGTGTTCAAGCGAGTCGATTGACTTCTCCTATCCACGTAACGACACAGTCCGGGTATTAGTGTATATAATGATTATAACAATATGCATTCTCGCAACCATTCATTCATTTGTATGTACTCCAGATAAGAAATGTGTAAGAAGTGTAATATTAAAACGTGTACAAATATATTTCCATTTAAATCCATTCAGACATATAAACATGTAAATGAGTGTAACAAGTCATATCCCTTGGTCAACTAGACCAGCTAATTCGTTGGTGCATAAACGCATCTGCTTAAATAAACTTTTTATTAATACATTTTTTTTTTCTTAAAACATAAAAATGTTAAGATTATCATGTATAGAGTTATAAATCACATCATTTGCTGTTTAGATCTTTTAAGCATACACAATTTTGTTGTTTTTTCAAAATTTCAAAAAAATATTAATATTTTAAGCATACTTGTAGTTAATTGATCCAAATAATAAACTAACCTTTCAATGATAGCGGTTACTTAGTCGTAATAAATTTATTTAGTATTTAGTAACGAACCCGATTTCAAATTTTATTTAAATATAAAAATTATCTGGTTGTATTAAAATGCGAAAAAAACAATGAATACTAAAATTAAGAATACGAACTTCAAATATTAATTTAATTTTATTTAATTTATTGTTTTCGCTCTTGCCTATCTTTTGTTATGTTCAATATTTTCCCTTGTAGATGCGGATTTCCAGCCTTGCCTTTCTTTGTTTCAACTGTATCTTCATCACTGAACGATAAATTTCTCTTTCCTCCTCGGACTAATTTGTTCCATCTATCTAAGTCCTGTTGAAACAAAAGTATTAGTTGTTGGTAAGATTGGACATATAAGAACAAGAGACTGATTATTACTTTTGATGGACTTTTGTAAATTTCAAATACTTTGCAGTTTGGCGAAGATCGCAATTCCTCGGCGTGTTTTTTTGATAATTTTTCAATAGTTATCTGATTTGAAACTTTCGTAGGTGGATTGATTTTCTCTGTGGGATGCGGGGAGAGGAGAAGTTCGTGTTGCTGTAAAAATTAAAATACATAGACAAATAAAATTTGTTTAAATTTTATTTTTACGTTATTATTTGGTTTTATCTTGCAAAACTAAATAATACAACATTTTAATTTCGTAGACGGTACTTACCGATTTCTTCTTTTCGCTAAAATTAAGTGCAAATGGCGACATTTGTACAACATAAATCTTGTTGTAAAAAAATATTATATCGCCATACCGCTTGCTTTCTACTCAAATTCAAGAAAAAAATCAAATCTTCATCAAACCACTTAAAATAAACAAAAATTAACATACCGTCGGTATTCGTTGGATCAATTAATACCTCACGGTACGTGCTGCTTACAGATAATGGTTGTTTTCTATACATTTTCATTATATCTGTGAAAGTTTTCTCCGGAATTTCCTTAACCTAAGGATGGAATGATTAAATGAAGTCATTTGATGATTCCATTGTAAGTCAAACCCTTATATAAATATATATTGCACACATGAGTAACTGATCTAGATGTCGATCCTTCATTAGTTCGGTTGTATGTGTTATAGAATACTCAAACACAGTCCATATAATTTTAATATGATTTTGTTCGGATAGTTCAAGTTCTCGACACAATTCTCTGAGACGTACCCAACCTAATTGATAAAACTAAGAAAGAGAATAAATATTAACTAGTTAGATTTGCTTTTGCGAAGAAATTATCGAATACCTTTCTTAAAAATATAATGAGTGAAGCATTCTTTTTACAGTCTACGGGAGTTGGCTCAGACGCTGAAAATAAAAATTTCACAACTATGTTTTTTTACTTGTTAATAAAAGAAAATAATAAGTTTTAATATCTTTCAACAATTTTATAAAATTTGACGACAGCAGTCCTCCAATCGATATAACTTGCAAGCGGTACACAACCCCAATAACAATAGACCACTATAACTAAACATATATATGTAATTATAGCTATTAATACTGAATAAGGACATGCTGGAAAAATGAGCGAACAAGAAAGCAGTCTCATAGACGGTATGCAAAGTGTGTCGACCACAAACCGCACGCATTGTTTGCAGTAAAAAAAGAAATGTTGTAGCAGTACTACGCTCTCTTATAATTATTTATGTGCACACATTAGATCAAGAGATCAGGCGGTAGAGATTCCCCTGATCGACGAATAAAGTCTACCTATCACCACTAGACATTATTGTGTATTTCTTACTTTGATGAGAACAAAACAAGATATATGCTAAAGCAAACAGATCGAAGCGGCACACACCACTGAGGATAAATCATCACGATCGGCAGTTACGATTGCGATTGAAGTAGTGAAAACGTGAACTTCACAAATGACGACATCTTATTGGAATCGACCTAGAATCTTCTTGGCTAATTCGGTTTGTCGAAACAACTTTGGAAAACTCCTAACTCCTGACTCATACTCTACATAGCTCTGAATTTGCCAATCCTGCTTTGTTCTACTTGCTCTTTGACCTGTAGTGAAAATATTGTATTTATTTTCGTCGATTATATTACCAGACAGATTTTTAGATCGAATTCGAATTGTCATTCGAATTACAAAAGATAGATGTTGAAAATTAAAGTTTGCAACAATTGGTGTTCGCTTTTTCTAAGAAAATTTTACTTAGTTTTAGGTATTTTTTTTTTGGTAATGTTTGTTTTTAATTGTAGAGTAATACCATTGTATATGAAACTTATAGTACTATAGCTTGAGGAAATTCTTAGTGCTTCATCTGTGATCGTGACAAACAACTACATCAGTGAGTACGGAAAAATATTACGCTCTTTGTTCTTAAATACACGCAGACGCACTCGGAGATATACATTTTCACTCAACTTTAATCAATCACATACCAATATCCTACGTTGCCGTTGCCTCCGCTTTCCAACATGTTGTTGAATACGAACTCAAAGCGAGTTATAGAATAAAGTGTGTGATTGCACATGTAAAATGATTTTGAATCCAATTCGAAGATTTTCCGTTTTTTTTTTTTCAAATTTGTATGGCAAAGATATCTAGGTAGAATCCCTTAGAACCTAGTTGCTCAGATCAGTCTATTGACGATTCTTGTTTCCGAATCATGGACATGATACAACTTTATTTAACGGTCACTTCAGAAAGTTCCAGTTTTGTCAATCATTCAAATGTGAGCAACGTAGCCATCACTCGCTTGGTCTACTTAAAGACCAAGAAGGAAATCAGTAACTCCACACACACCCTAGAATTACTACTTAAAATTAATTTGCCTGGATGCATTGATAAAGACAACACAAAAGATAAATCACAGACAAACTATATCTTCAGCAAAGGAAGAAACGCCTATATAAACAAATATATAACGTATGAAATAGTTGACTGGGCTATAAATAGTTTTAAACCATTCAAGGCCGCTGGGTAGGATGGCCTTGGTCGCCCTCAGGAGGTGTCCTATCCCCACTTCTTTGGTCAATTCTAGTAGATGAACTTCTTTATGTTCTTAACAATTATGGCTTCACAGCCATCGGATGTGCTGACGATATTACCTTTATTATTAAAGGATTCTGGATCAGACAATCTCTTGCAATGCTCACATCAACAAGACAAGAAAAGTGGACAAAAAAAGTGCCATAAACAAACTCCATAAAATACAAAGGCTAGCGTGTATCTGTATAACTGGTGCAATGAGAACGACGACGTCCGCAGGGATGGAAGCAATATTAAACATACCACAAATACACACTGCCATTCAGGCTGTAGCTGCAAAACAAGCATTAACCTTACAGAGAAAATACAACTACAAAGAAGGACATCTAGAGATCTAGAGATCATAAAAAGAGTCAATAACATTTGGGAGTTTACTCGTGTAAGTGACTTGATGCATCCCAAACCAAACTAAACCCAATAATGGTATACTGATTGGTCGAAATCTAAAAACAAAGCAGGGGCTGGAGTGATAGGAACAAGATACAACCTACGCATTCCTCTCTGCAAGTAAGCAACAATTTTCCAAACAGAACTGTTCGCAATCAACAAAGCTGCCCATTGTAACATTAACAGAAAACCTAAAAATAACAAAATATACATATTCTCAGATAGCCAAGCGGTTCTCAAAGTCCTAAAGAGCAACACATTTAATTCTAAAGCTATTTGGGAGTATCACAAAACACTAAATACACTGTCAGAAAATAACACACTAAAGTTAATTTGTGTGCCAGCACATAGGTGCCAAAGCAGGTGCTCAGATACCCTTCATTGGGCCGTTACCTCTTTATGAATTCAATGACACGAACACAAATCTCCACTTACGCAAATGGATCTACAAACAGATAACTCAATTTTGGAACAACCAAGAGGCTATTAAGCACCCTCGAACTTTTGGGAAACAAAACTCCAATCCCAAACGAGCCAAAGATGCTCTAGATCTCAATAAAGCTGACCTAAGGTTGCTATGTGCAGCTAACAGGACACGGAGCATGCAATTATCAGCTCCATAAAATGGGTCTTATCAGTACAGAAATCTGTAGGCACTGTGGTCTGATGTTAAAACTATGGTCAAAGGTATGGTAATGATCTACTAATAATAAAGCGCTATGTATACATGTTAGAAGCAGTCGTTAAGTCTTTCTATTGTGAAAACCCAAAAGTATCAATTCTCTCTTCACTCCGTTTCGCACAAAACTTGTGGATGTGAAAGGGAGAGCAAAATCTGTATTTTGCTTTGTCTTCACTCATCACTCACTCAAAATTTCACTTGTCTTCCATTGTCAGAGAGTAATACAATTACCCGTTAGGCGTCGCCGGAAACAACTAAAAAAATTCGTCTGATGATAGTACTATAGGTTTCATATACAATTTCATATATGTACAAATAAAGTTATTCGATGACCAAATGAATAAAATCCAATGTTAAGTGAAAATACTCGACGTCTAGAGGCAACAAATATTTAATTCACTGTATTGAATTGCAGAGAATGACTCGACTCGATTATCGATGCAATTATATTCATGTAGTACAAAATAATATTGATGAACTTATCGATTTTGAAAATGTGTCATAGACCTAATATTACAAGATGCCATACTAGGAACTAATTCACAAATATACGTTTACATTTTTGTCACAAAAAATCTATAATTTACCTTTTCCCAGATTAAACAGCGCTCTTTTAGCTGTTTCAGATGTTGACGCACTCCCCGTTGAATGAACAGGGAATTCATACGATGTATTCTTTGGCGAATGGGGTACTATAATTGAGGCTGTTAACATCAAATTATAAGTTATTTGTATTTAAATACTTACCATTGTTTTCTCTCATTTTAATTACGTCAACATTAGCCCACGAAGGAAATTTTCTATTTAATTCCTTATAAAACTCCCAAATAAGGGAATCCTTTTTCCATGATAAAAATTCCAAGCACACTTCTTCTATTCGATTGAGACTCTTAATTGTATTACGTATTGGTTCTACTTGCAGACCTTTTACAACTATTTCAATAATTTTTGTAAAATTGAACGGATGTATATCGAAACAATTTAAGACCCATGGGAAATTTGATCCGTACCAAGCATCTAACACGATTTCCACACAACACGCTATAAGAGTTGTATTCAAACTTTCATTTTCCAGAACAACCTACAACAAAGATAAATCACACTGGTCAATAAACAATGTTATAACTTGACCTACCACTTACCTTGAGATCAACATTTGGTTTTGTTTTCTTTTCAGACTGTAATATTTTCTTTAATAAATAAAAAAATAGGCCTCTTGCTACATTAAACCGGCTAACAGCTTCCTCTTCTTTGGAGAACTTATTCACAAATTGGTCCTTCATACAATCAAGCCTAGCTACGATATTTTCAAAAGTTGGCTCTCCAGCAGCCTGCCTGCAATTAAGATACAATTCATATAAATAATTATATATATATACCAGCAATTGGTTACGCAAATGTTACTTGATAAACTCTGAAGGCTCGGTAAGTTGGGCAATTTCTGTCAGCCTTCTGACACTTTGTGTTGCACTTGCTATAGGTTCGTTATTATTGTCTTTGGCAGGTAGAGCATCTCTCCTTGTCAATGGTGTTGGCGGGACCAATGGAAAATCACTCTAAATTTATTTAAGTATTAAAAAAACTAACACTCAGGTTTCATGATTCACAAACCTTATTTAAATATGCTCCATTGCTTCCAAATGCTTCTGAAAATTATTGCGAAAGTTCGTTATTTTTTTTTCCTTATGCAAAATACCGTGTGAATAGAATTGACATATTTCATATTTCGCGGCACAAGTGTATGTGAATCATATTACTGATTGTAATCAGTCCCTAATGAATAGGAAGGTCCCACTTTTATTTTTTTAAATCTTTTTTAAATATATTTCATATTACTACTATATCTGGGCAGATATGCACATCTCCAGCTTCACATTCCCATTTAAATTTTAAAATCTATAATCTGTATAAATTATGAAAAAGCGGTGGTGAAAGTGCAAGGTCTGAGGACTTTAAAATCATAATGTCAAGGAGATTCCAAGAGAAAATTGAAAATAATTACTCTTGCATGTGATTAATTTCTTCCGTATTCAGCGTTATGAACATTTTCAAATAGTAAGTGCCGAGTACGGTGGTCTAGTGGACAAATAGAATTGAAGTAACGACAAAAGATAGATATTTTATATGTTTGGAAAAAATATCCCTGACAAAAATTTCTTCATAAACAGTACGTCTAGTTTATAGGTATACCAAGCAATAGAAAATTCCATTTCGTTTTGGAAAAAAATAGGATTGCCTAGAAATAAATTCAATGGGAAAGGCTGATTTAGTGAATGTGATTGAAAGAAATTTCTGAAAAATAAGAGTTAGACCAGGCATGACAAACACGCGGCCCATTGCCTGATTATTTGTGGCCCGCAACTGTTATGACGGTAAAATGGAGTAAAGTTGCAAACAACGATTCAGAACTTCGTTAGTATCTTTTTAATAATTTCCTATGCTGATGCTCAGAACTTTCACCGTGCCGAAAACATAAACATTAACCGACGATTTGTTACTGACATACAATGATAACAATGTTGTTTGCCCGTATTCGAAAACTCTTAATAATTTAATAATATATTGAACTTGTAAAATGTCAAATAAGGACTGCTTACCGTTGCTGCCGAATTTTTTGTCATCAGAGCTCGGCAGAAAACTTCTCTCGTCAAAGTCTCCCACACACAAAATATACTGTTCATAAGCTGTGTTAAGTGATTTCAAATTTGGTTCAAAATTATTATTTGATATAATTTCCATGAACGTTTCCTCTTTTCCAAGCAGAGTCTGTTTAGAATAAATTACAACGGGATTAGCAAATTTTTCATGACCGTATATGATAGGTGAACTCACTTTAGTCTTAATAAATTGATTTATGATATTTTTGAAGGTGACCAGTTTCATAAACATGGCATCTTCGTAAAAACCTTTTGCTAATTTACAAAGCGGTTCAATTATACTATGTTTATGTGCGTCCTTAATGTCGAACTCCGGTGAATTCCATTTTGGTGGCACTCCTTCAAAATTTACATTTATTAAGTCAACCCGATTTTCTGACAACGCATTTATGTATATTAAGTCTATGCAACAAACTAGTAAGTGAAGTGAAGTTACAAGATCAACGGGTCTATTTAAAATCTCATTCTTTGCGCATAAAAATAAACACCAACAAAGCACGTATAACTTATTTGCTGAGCATTTCACAGGTCTGCAATGAAATAAATATTCATGTAAAGGGGAAATGTTAATTATTTTACAATGTATATATATTATACATTAATAATTACCTTGATTTTTTGTTCTTCTTTTCGTGTGATGAAACGTTGAAAATTTTTTCAAATATTTTCATATAATATTGAAATATATGAAGAGATATACTAAAGCCTTGTTCTTTGCAGTTGATTTGTTTTATTAGCTCTTCTGGGAAATTTGCCATTTCACACCAGAGCTTGACTTTCGTAAAAAAATCGTAAAAGCTGAAAGTGTTAACAAAACAAACATCATTATAAGTGAATAGTAGGCCTGATAATTATTTTTGTTCAGTTTATCAAAACACCAACTTGTATGAGTGCATTTTTTAGGAATATGTTTTAAAGTTTATTTTGTAATTTTTATATATTTTACAGGACGAAACTCGTTTATTCGGAAAAAAGAATTTCGAATAATGAGTCGGTTTTCAATTTTGTCTGTAAAAATTAAATTATATTAGCAAAGACTGAACACGTACATATAGGTACATATAGGTACATATAGATAAATATAACTAATAAATCTCAAATACCTCAACCTTTTACTGTATAGAAAGAAAAATACTTCGAAAGGGGAAATACAAAATGATATTGAATACTTCTGGACGCCGAAATCACCAAACGACTTGTGTTTAATGTTTGGTTGAATTGCCTCGTAAACTCTTATAAATACGAAATATTTTCGAAATACGTTTAAACATGATTTGACTCGGTACTGGTACTCTAATCGGAATATCTGGTAGGATTGCATCAGTAGAAGAACATTTTAAAGCCTTTGTGCACAATTATTTTACAGTTCTTTATAAAACTGTTTTCATTTAAACGGGTTCCCAAAACAAATTACTAAATGTGTGTGTTGTTATTAGTTATCGTAATTAGTACGCATTCAAGTCTTATTCGTATTTTAAAATTTAAGTACGTGATGGGTATGAGAGGTGATGTAATATTTCGAATTCTATATTCAACTTAATACTTATTTCATTCTATATATCTGTGGTCACAAAGTAAAGCCGCCTAAGTTGTTTTTTCTTACTTTTCAGGGGACGCATTTAAAATTTTAAATCAATCTAGCAATTCAGGAAATCTTAAGTTCTTATAACTTCTACAATTTTAACACTAGCGGAATATTAAAATGGGTGCATATTGATTTTAATATCAATTACTCAATTTTGACCTAAGTCGATTTTCACTTGGACCACAGATGTATGTAGTCAAAAATTACTGTAGCCAGAATATTTACACATTGTACGCTATTTAAACAAAAATTACCTAACATTGCAACTTCTTAGCAACTTTATTGGAGAAACACAATTTCCCTTGACGATTTCGTTCGATCCACCAACGGTAGGTCGATAGGATTCTCTTGTCGCAGTATATAATGCACAGCATAACCACAAAGTTTGGCAACCCTACAATAGAAGGAGAAACATATGTACATATGCATTAGTTAAAATGTTCATAATAAAATCGTTGGGTAAAAACAAGAATACATTTGAAAAATAAGGTATTTGATGATACACTGTCGGACAAAATAAAGTACAAAACAATCTTTAGAAAAATTTAGTACAAAACATTTAAAAGAAAATGTTGCCTTATTACTTACATACTTCTATACAAAATTGCATAAAGAAAAAAAAACTATAAACGTTCCAAGACAAACTAAAGTCCAAATTCTAAAATACAAACTGGAAACGTAATTATTAAATTTAATTTCAAAGCACCTTAAGAACTGGTGGCTCCTTAGAATATATTACTGCTGCAAGGTGCCTAGGCATGATCAAAACTCAAGTGTTACTTGGGATTTTTACCCCTTTATTTGTTAAACTTTCGCAAAACTAATGTAAGCTGCGACGCTATCCAAATAGGAGTATCTCGTTCAAGATCGTTCAAAGGTACTCAATCAGGTTGATGTCTGGAGACTGGTATGTCCACTCCAACAAATAGCATGATTTGAAGAAACTACTTTGCTTATTTGCTTTGGGTCTTGCGTATGATGTTGACAGAGAATGACTAATCGAGATTAATTAGGCTGAAGAATACATGGCGAGGCTTAGTTAAGTACATTTTTGGCAGAAAAATATTCTGGCCTAAGACTCGCCTCGATGTAAAGTAGTAAATGTCTTATAGAAATGAGGAACAGTAGGAGGAAAATTAATGTTTGTTTTAAATTATTTGGAACCACTGATTTCCATGACGCAGTATTAGTTTAGTTAGCGACCGATTGAGCATTTTTTGATTAATATAATAATATGGATGGCGCTACAACCCACAGGGCCAGGGCAAAGCTTCTCAGCAACCACTTGTGTTGTGCTATTGGTCTCTCACGAGTGGAAGTATATTTTCGTTGATGGGATAATAAAGTGCATCGATATTTTTTACCATATATTCATATTTCATCTGCTACTATATCATTCTATGCGATTATTTCAGGTCAACAAATTCAAAAGTTGGTAGAATTCTTCAGATCAATGAATCACCGAATGGATGAAGAGTTAACTTTTCCCAACGTTTACATCGGCTCGTATCCTTTGTTTTAGCCCAAGATAGTTCTAGAAAACAATAATATCATTTACGTAGAAATACGTTCATGCCCACATAAGTGAAGCAAAAAATACTAGGTACTACCGAATGCCTAATAAGAGATTATGCACCACAATAAATACTTACTTGGAAACATAAGCAAAAGAGAAAACCTAATACCCAATTAAGAAGATCAGGAGGCTTTTTCGCCGTGATACATGTAGGATGACTAACTAAACAGTAAACAAATTGATCTATAGCTAATTTCACTGAGTATCAGCTAAAGATGAGTTTATCTACCCTTTCGTTTGTTGCCTGATAATACCATTTGGATATTCTAAGCGAACTTTCAAAACGGTTGTGAGAAGATTGAAGGATAAAGTCCACATAAGACTCCCTTCAGTGATCTATCGAAGATTGGGTGAGGCAGCACTGAAGATTGTAACTTCACAATCACCAGAAGAGGAAATCAATTCATCAAATTTTGCGACATTCAAGAGGTCTAACACAAGTTTATTGTGCAAAGCTGGAATGACTCGTTGGGTAAACCCTAGGTCCACCCTTGGAAGAAACATCACAGAAGAACATATGATGATTTGTATGACCGACACGATAGAATAAGAAAGTTCAAGCAAACAATTATACAACCTAAGAACATATTAAATCATTTAATGTTTAGACTTCAATTCAAAGTAACTTACGTCCAGCGAATATTTTTCCGAAACCTCTATGTATTTATTCCATGCATATTCTTCAGCCTCTTTGTCCATGTTCAAATCACGGCATATATTTTGAAAGGTTGTTTTTGTATCCGTATTTAATTTCGACAAGGACATTGTGTCCGCGATTGATGGATCTGTCGTCTTCTATTATGCACCAAACGGAATGTAAAGATTTAAACCGATGCAATTAATTCTCTAATCTCTCTTATAAAAAATGCGACACAATTAAAACAACCCGAACTAGAACTTTTCCGCCAAATTTGATAGGCGCGCTCCAAAACCCATTTGACAGTAGAGTGCAATTATCATTTTGAGTGCGTTTGAGTTTATCAAAATATAGTTTTTCCGAGTTCAGTAACTAAAGGAGATGTTCAATAATGTTTGCTTTATCATAATTATTTGTCCTATATATATATATATATGTAATGTTGTATTTTAAGCTAACGAAATTTGTTGTAATTGGTTTATTCTTATGGGTATACTTATAGTATACGAAATGTGATTAATGGTAGATAAAGGTTAAAGGTTACATTTCGGCTATCTATAATATATATAATATATATCTATTATTCAAACTACATATCCAGAAATATTACTGTCGGAAATACATGAATTATGAACCAATTAACAAGAAAAGAAATTATACCTTACAGTATCTTTAGCGGCGTTGACACTCAACAATTTGTCTATACGATTTTCTTGACGACAAATTGGAAGAACGTCAATATAAGCCGCTTTTACACACGCAACTTTTTAGTCTCGATTTTCTGCAATTCCCTTTTGTGATAGCAAGCCACTTTTACACGTAGAAATAACCCAGTTGCAATTCCTGCTCAATTTGTCCGCTTCCCACCCTTTCACATATGTGTCATCTCTTGCTTACATACGCATAGCATGCTTCCAATACCCAAAACTGAGAAGGCAGGAATAAAGTAATTCGAAAAACCGAAAAAACGTTCAAAACCTGAAATATGTTAATTATTGTCCTTCATATGTATATGTGCATTATCTATAAACTCAAAAGTCACAACCAATATGGTGTCACAACAAAACAGAACTTTTTTCCGGCTAAGATTGTCAAAATCAGATGTTTCCATTTGACATTTGTAAATTGGAAAATCAGTCAAAAATCATGAAATAGTAATCGTGTTTTTATTAATCTGCTCATAATTTTGTAAATAAGAGATAAAATGTTTAGGTCGTTGTGTGAACTCTCTAAACTCCAGCAGAGTATTTTGAAAAGACTGCCTAAGTCTGCTTCAGGACTTTCGACTTCAGTAAAGCAATCCAGTATTTCTTGCACCAGAAAAGATGTGAGTATAAATGAAATGAAAGATGTACTCATTTATGTTACATCACATTATTTGCAGTTAAAGCTTTTCAATTTGGAATACAAATCAGCAGTTAGAATTCTATGCAGTTCATTTCAACTTACACCAGCTGAGGTGCGAAGTTTTCATACAAGATTATTTTCATCTCGTAAAACTGATACTCCTCGTGACACAGATGGTCGAGGCAGCGTAGACAAGTCTAGTCAAAGTAGTTCGGGAAGTGGTAGTTCAAATGATGGAAAGAAAGATGACAATGATGATAAAATGAAGTCTGTTTTAACCAAAGTATTTCTTTGGGTATTCACTGTGTACATGTTTATTTCCTTCATATCGTTGGTCGTTAAGAGACCGGATCGACCCGAGGTGAGTCTGCATTCAATTTTATAGTTCATATTTGAATTAAATATTTTTAATTACGTAGTCCACTACTAGGTATGTATCTTGGAACGAATTTGTACACCATATGTTAGCTGTGGGTGAGGTTAAGGAGCTCATCATTCGACCTGACATGGAAATGGTCACAATTATTCTGCACGATGGTGCCATAATTAAGGGCAGGAAGGTGGTTTCACCAATTTTTCACATGGCAATCGCTGATGCAACGAAATTTGAAGAGAAACTCCGCGATGTAGAGACCAGGTTAGGAATAAAAGAAGGTAAAATCAAGAAATATGATCTAAGCTCCTGGTCTAAAAATTTTATTTACAGGAGTTTCAGTTACGTATGACAGAGAAAGTGATGTGACCGGAAAGATCCTATTACTTCTACTATTCTTTGCCCTGCTAATGTCCATTGCGTCAAGAATGAAAGGCATGAAGAGCCCTATAAGCATGGATTCGTTCGTAAGTGAATACTATTATAGTTGAATGCATTTTTAAAAATTTTAAACAAATATGAAATCAGTCTCAGATGGGTCGTGCAAAGTTTACCCTAGTTGACCCAGTGAATGGAGGACGTGGTGTCCTCTTTAAAGATGTGGCAGGATTGCAGGAGGCCAAACAAGAAGTGGCGGAATTTGTAGACTACTTGAAGTCCCCAGATAAGTATCAGAGGCTAGGCGCTAAAGTTCCAAAGGGTGCCTTATTGCTTGGTCCACCTGGGTGTGGAAAAACGCTTTTAGCAAAAGCAGTTGCCACAGAAGCGCAAGTACCTTTTCTGAGTATGAATGGGTCGGAATTCATTGAAATGATAGGCGGGCTGGGGGCAGCCAGAGTAAGGGACTTATTTCAAGAGGGTAACAAGCGAGCTCCTTGCATAATTTACATTGATGAAATCGACGCTATAGGTAGAGCAAGATCTGGTGCAGGACAAGCTGGTCAAGGTAGCTCTGGGGAGTCAGAACAAACACTAAATCAGTTACTAGTTGAAATGGATGGCATTTCATCGAGAGAAGGTGTTCTCATGCTTGCCAGTACGAACCGTGGTGACATATTGGATAAAGCTCTTCTTCGTCCTGGACGGTTCGATCGTCATATCCTAATAGACCTCCCCAATCTTCACGAACGCAAAGAAATTTTCGAAAAACATCTCTCATCCATTCAGTTGGAAAAAGAACCAAATGTGTATTCAGAGAGATTGGCTAGACTCACTCCTGGCTTTTCAGGAGCAGATATTGCAAATGTCTGCAACGAAGCAGCTCTACATGCAGCAAGACATTCTGAGAAAGTAGTCTCGACAAAAAACTTGGAATATGCTGTGGAACGTCTTGTGGGTACGTTAGATTTATTTTGCAACTATTTCAATTTATTTATCATCGTAAATATAAGGTGGAACTGAAAAAAGGTCACACGCACTGACACTCGCCGAACGAAAAGTCATCGCATACCATGAATCGGGGCATGCGCTTGTGGGTTGGCTCCTTCCAAACTCTGATGTGTTACTCAAAGTGACCATTGTGCCACGTACAAGTTTGGCACTTGGTTTTGCCCAATATACACCAAGTGAACAAAAACTTTTCACAAAAGAAGAGCTTTTTGATAAAATGTGCATGGCTCTTGGTGGAAGAGCTGCGGAAAATCTGATGTTCAGTCGTATCACAACAGGAGCACAAAATGATTTGGAGAAGGTCACAAAGATTGCTTATGCACAGGTAAATATGAAGATACTTGGGAATAGCATTCAAGCATTCATAATTTTTTGCGAAATCTAGATAAAGAAATTCGGAATGAATGAAGTAGTTGGACCGATGTATATAACCGATTCAGAGGAAATCGAAGGCGGTCCCGTAGGAGACAAACCATTTTCCAAGAACTTGGAGCAAATAGTAGATTCAGAAGCAAGAAAACTAGTTGCAAGTGCCTATGAAAAAACGGAAAATGTCTTAACGGAAAACAGAGACAAATTAATAAAGGTATGCCAGAGAGTAATGGAAACACATATATCATCTAAATTATAATCTTACCGTTTTTAGCTCGCGGAAGCTTTACTTGAAAAAGAAACGCTCAACTATGATGAAGTTGTAAAGTTAATAGGACCCCCACTACATTCGAAAGCAAAGCGCATGATTGAGCCCGTTGATTTTGAAGATTCCCTTAAGAACCTTAGTGGTGTTTGATGAAAATATTTTTAATGTATTAAAGCTTTGATAAAAATAAAGTGTTTCAAACTCATTCACAATAGTTTCTTTGTATTTACTTTTACAATTGAAGAAGATATTGTTCGAATTGGTGAAATTTAGTTTTGAAGAATTCGAAAATTATTGTGTTGGGGAAAAAGCGGAAGAAAGAATGATGCATTTACAAAAGCTAAACCAATATGAAAAAATCTTTTTTTATATGGAGTAAAAGCTGTTGAAGCAAAAATTCAAATAATTGATTCCTTAAATGCTCTCAGCTGACTCTAATCGTAGTCATAGCCGGACGATGCGCAATATTGGCATTCATGCCCGCAAGGTTGGTGTCCCATATAATGATTTCTGCAGAAGCTGCATCTCTGCTCTGTGGTGCTCTGGCAAGTCGTTAGGTACATACACCTAGGGGCCTACCTTTAATTTTATTATATCAAAGAGCTAAAAAGTGACAGCATAAGCCAGCTAAACCGCCCGTCACCAACTGGTTCCACTGTTAGGAGAAGACAATCCGGGTGGTATCACAATAGGATTACTATGGCCTAAGGCTTATGCAGTCAGCCATTCTTACCTAACCTAACCTTGAATGCTTCACTCAAGAACTCTTATTTGCTCTGTAGGTATATGCTGTTTTATTTTTTCTATATTATTTTACAGACACTGCTTTCAGTCATCAAGTCTTTATCAAGCCTCAGGCCGCTATCACTTGTTCCTTAGACTAGAGATTCGATTCGCCTCCTTCTCGAACCAGGAAGCTCGGAGTTTAATACTTTCTTTGCTGGAGCATTGGTGTCAATAAGCTCTATGTGGCTGAGTAAATGTAGTCGACAGATTTTGGTATCAAAACACCTAGACTCAGATTTACTTGTAGAGATTGATTTTGGTCGAATCAGAAGTTCTGACTCAAGTTGTTTGGACAAAATCGTTTGCAACGATTGCCAGAGGCAATTCTATATTGTGGAATTCGCGTACATATGTGCCGAAGTAGACAAACTCGATTTCTACCTCAGAATTGCCATAACACATAACACGGGAATTACTTTTTTATAAATGTTTTCAGCGGTTCTATCTCCACAATTCTGAGTCGGGTTATGTAGTAACTCAGTGGATTAATGTATGTTGCGATGAATCTGTCACTGACAAGCCTCTCCAGCTAACGCAATCTAGCTAGCAGCCTCTATTTACACGCCTAAAGTTTATTGACGTCCTTCTCCGGGCGTCCTCTGTTGCGTTGTCAAAAAGCTTCGGAGTCGAATATACTAGTATACATTTTATTCTCTAATCGATCAGTGAGTCGTCAATGAGGCTTTTGTTAGTAAAAGACTGAACCTGTCGTATATCTATCTATACTTCTTTAGTGACCAGTACCGAGATCAAATACAGAATAACTTTTGCCAATCCCTTTCTTTAAGCTCCTCTCGAAGAACCAATCAGACTATAAATCCCATCCTTCTCCTACTCTACGATGCAATTGGAGAGAAGATTAACACATTTTTAAGTGTCGTTTTAAACATCACACCCTTTCTGTGTCAAAAAACTGCAAAGTAGATTTTAGTTTTCTGTTTTTATTTACTAAGTAGGATAATTTCAATTTCTCGTTAAATACAATTCAATTTCGTATCACTACAGAGTACAAGCCTAAATATATTTCAATATTTTAACCATCAACGGCAACTCTAAGCGGTTGTGCACTTGTTAATGCACCTTAGTTTTTTCTGCTATGGAAAGAGATAAATAGATTTGAAAATAAGGACAGATATATTATTGTATATGCATATGTAGACTTAAATGAAATATGTGTACAAATATGTATATTGTATATGCTGCATTTTGTTTTCCTTTTACCCTCATATCAGTTAAAGAGTCAGGTATACTTACGTATTTATTTTTGCTAAGCTGCTGAACAACTTCAGCATCTTCACTTAACCATATTGTAGGTGTAAAACACTATTCTTTTGATTTACCAACAGTGTTAGTATTGAATAGAAAGAGAAGACAATTGTGTGTGCGCCGCATTTTTCTAGAGTGAGGCTGCTGCTATCCATGTATCTTTAAAATTGAAGATGTGATCATTTTGATCGATTCTGATCTTGTTGACAAAGCATTTGGCATTGGATGTATAACTGATCGATTGTAGCTTAGCAATGTGGGAAACTGTTGGATCGTATATCGCATAATGTGTAGTGTTTTGCATATTTAAAACAATTTTGCTGATACAGACAGCGTGTGTTGCTCTTTTCCTAGAAGTATAAAATCACTCAGCCTTAAGTGAAGTGAATTTCTATTGGGTTTCTGTTTACAATTTATCAGCACAATTTTCGCCGAACTTTTTTTTTTTGTCATACGCAAATATGGTACTTCGCAAAGTTTTAGCTTTATCTATATTAGTGATATACGGTGGTATGCTAATTATAAGTGAAGTAGAATCATGTAATGAGGTCGTTTGTGCATCAATTGTTTCTAAGTGTATGCTAACACAAAGTTGCAAATGCGAACCAAAGAATTCTACGTGCTATAAAGAATGTCTAAAATGTTTGGGGAAAAAATATTACGAGGAGTGCTGCAGTTGCGTTGGTAAGTATGCAAATGTGCACGCTACTACTGTATTCATAAGTAATTCTAAATACCTACACTATGCATACATATGTATTTACGTGGAAGTATGTGCAAACGTTGTTTAGTATCTAACTATGAGATGAGTGTGCTTTTCAGTATAAATTTCTATCAATAGGATTTTAATGCGTTTAATGAAAAAGCATACCGAATTCCCGCCTAGGGATTTTTTTATTACAGATAAAACTGAAGAGAAATCGTACGACTAGATTCATCGTTTCGCTTTACCACGAATAAGCAATCTCATCTTTCTGATGATACATCCAACGCATTAAATTTTTTTACTGGCCTTGTGTTACCTTTTATCCGTAGAGAAATGATTACCTATATATTTATAAAAATTGTCCACTGCTACTTGTTTCTAGAATTTACGTTTTCAGGAGTGTATTGATTCGTTGTTGATTATTTACATCTACTGTTTAATATTGCAGAGCTTTGTCCAAAACCAAACGATACAAGAAATGCCTTGTCTAAAAAATCGCATGTTGAGGAGTTCAACGGTGTTCCAGAACTATTCAATGCATTGGTAACATCAGGAACGGAAGAATATGATTGGGACATTGTAACATTCCCAGTGGATTATGATACAGTTCTAGCGAGTCCAAAACTAGACACAGATACAACGTACTACTTAAGTATGCTTCACAAGTAATCAACATTCCTTCGCATACATATAAAATTTTCAATTTTTTGGTAGAATCAAATGAACAGGATTCTGACGCGATTCTAAAAGAACGCAATCACACAGTAACAATGAACTGCAGCGTCATCTACTTACCGCAGTGCATTTCATGGAACAAATGTCGTCAAAGTTGTCAGAGCACTGGCGCCAGCAGTTATCGGTAAGGTTTCCTTTTTCCTTAAATTTATGACTCAACTGTCTGAACTAATGGAAAATAAAGTACTTTGTATACAATTTCCGAGTTCAATCGTCGAGTCTTGAGGGGCACAATTTAGTAACAAACACCGAAAGATTCCTCATTAGTGAAATGTAAATCTATTATAGAAGACTAGGTGTTAACAGATTTATTGTGTTTCTTGTATGTTGATAGTAATCTTTGTAACATATATAAACACATATTTGTTATGTTTTTTAGGTGGTTTCATGATGGCTGTTGCGAGTGTGTTGGATTAACATGCATTAATTACGGCATAAACGATAGCCGTTGCAAGCGATGTCCCGAATCGAAAGATGACGGTGAGGATATGGAAGAGATCGTCGATGATGATTTAAAAGATTTCGGCGATGAAATGGGACCATTTGATGGGACAGTAAATACTAACTTTTAATGAGGGCCGTATGTAAAATGTAATCTAAAATGAAAAAAAAACAATTATTTACTAAATTAGGCTTCAGTTAGATTGCGTTTTAGCTTAAATCAAATCTTGCTTTCTGTTTTGTTTTACCTGAAAATGACTCATTTGTTATGTGCCAATTTATACATACACATATGTACATATGTGTATAGGTGTATGTTTTACTATTATTTATGAAATAGTATTTTGTACAGATATTTACGCTAATTTAAAGAGTTGAAGAAATTAAACTAACATTCCATGGTAAGAGAAGTTATTAATAAATTTAATTTTACCAAAGATTGGTTTTTATTTCCTATAAGATGTTCTAATTTTTTCATAAAAACAAATTCAAATGGTTAGTTTCATGGGCAGTTACGTAAGTACGCTTTTGATGCAAACCCAAATTGTTTCTTTTCATAGTAGATACCATAAAGGCACATTTATTTCTGATGTTAACACGCCACAATAAAAATCAAGAGACCGTCAATCGATTATGGATTTGCTTTTCTCCAACAACGGGGAAAATATATTATTATGCGTGTAAGTTAATGTCCACTCGAAACACCAAATTCAGTGGAGAAGGCTTTGGAACTCATTTGGAATCAGTAACGAGTTTAGTGCAACGTAGAAAAGTCACAGGACACATTGATAAACAGCTAGCGATGCAATAGGCACAAAAAAGCCAGTATTGGCAAAAAATCTGCCGAATTTTCGTTGGCGCTATCAAATTCATTGCTGAGTTTGGGTTAGCCTTTTGGGGGTGACAATGAAATAACTGGTTCACCGAAAAATGGACATTTTCTGGGAATTTTGGAATTTCTAGCCGAGTATGAACCAATCCTGGCAACCCATTTGCAGCAGCATGCAAATAAAGGATGTAGTCATGTCAATTACGTTTTATTTGCAAAGAACAGTTCTATGGGTGACAAAGTGCTAACTGAAATAGTATCCAGAATAAAAAGCAATCCAAATATTCAGTGTAAGTGGAGTCTACTGTCGACGAATCTCATATCGAACAACTAACTAAAGCAAACGGCCATAGCAAATAATTTACTAACATTTTTAGGTGACCATCAAATACACCAATACCCCGGTTTGCGTCGATAATTGGGACCGGAAAGTTGCGACGCAAATCGAAACGACGCAACCGAAACACGATGCATAACAGTGATTCCATTTTTTCCATTAAGGGACTTCTCATTTTTATAAATTGTGTATGTTGTAATGAAGTGTATGTTCAGCAAATTTTTCAATTTTATCAGCGGCTCTGTAGAAGGGGCCATTCCAAGGTCTCTTCCCATATCAACAGCCTTCTCACCCGATTTAAACCGCTTCAAAATTTCCAACTTTCGTTCTAAGCTTATTTGGTTTCTTTTTTGACTCATTATTCAAAAATATTTACTTTTGACTTGACTAGCAACCTGACCTGAGCAAACGTATCAATGAAACTGAGGAGCAGACATCCTTCACAACCAAGTTGAGGTTTCCCGCAGTTTAGGGAATTCCCCAGAAATTCCTACAGCAAGACACGCACTTATGCCTTATATTTACGTTACAAAATCGCGATGAGACGAACTTTTTTTTGATATCGACTCAAATCGAAGCCATCGTCGCAAACCGAAACATAAACTTTAAAGTTACAGAGCATTTTTAAAACACGACGCAAACCGGAACGACGCAACCGGGGTATTGGTGTATTGGGTCACTGCACTTATTATTATATGATATCAGTCGTCGTCTAACACTTGACTAGGCAACATCGACTTGCACTAGGGTGAAAGTGTACTATCGCTATCTCTATCCCTCTTTACTTTCTAAAAACACAGCTTTGAATTTGTCTCTTCCTTTTCTTGAATTTTTACTAACGAAAATGACCCCGGGACCAAAATTAAAGCCCGGGAACCGGTTCTCGCTGAAGATCGTCCACCGAAGCCTAGGCCAAAAAGACATATGATAAATCAATGTGTAACGGAATCCCCCTCGCTCCTGCTAATTTCGGGAAAAAAACCCGCGATTCATTTTGAGCTCCCCGAAAAATCCTGCAATCCACTTAACATCCATTAGCGTTTTTATACTGAAAGAATTCAATCGACGCAATGATGATAATATCTTATTATTAGCTAAAAGTCAACGCATTGCAGACAAATTTTTATCAGTGTTGTCTTTATTAAACAGTTGCCCAGTAACAGTAAAATTACACGACTCCCTCAATAATTCCAAAGGCGTCGCACACGCGCCCTGTCTGATAAACGTAATGAAGATGAGATCATAACGGAACTAAAACCACAAGGAGTTAAGAAAATTTATAAATCTACAAGGAAGTACGAAGAAAGACCAACTGTTCTCATATTATTTACCTTTGACCGATACCAACCACCGGACACTCTAGAAATAGGATGGTATAAAAACAAAGTTTCAGAGTATATACCAAATCCGATGAGATATCGTAATTGCCAGCTCCTTGGACATACAATAAATATGTGCAAAACTAACCCCACCTGCGAGAAGTCCCCACTCTTCCACACCATTCCAACGCTTAACGTGTGCCAGCTGTTTCCTCCCCTATCCTCTTCAGACTGCCCGAAATTCTTGGAAAGGAAAGATATATTAACCATAAAGACAAGAAAGAAATGTAGTTTCTCAGAAGCTAGGAGAATTTCTAAGGCTAACAACGGCATCCAAATCAATTTAAGGGCACCGTCCTTTGCAAATGTAACGGACACATACAATATAACAGTAAATGAAGAATACACAAAATCCGGTCACTCCACTTCTAACTCAATAACCAAACCATCATCTAATAACACAACACAAATAGCAAAACGCAGCATTACGGTGGAGCCACACGCACTGTCATTACAGCAACAACAAGTACCAGCTCATATCATCCCTAATTCAAATTCATCCCACCAACCAAAAAACGATTCAACAATAGCATAATATTAAAGGAGTAATTAAAATTTAAACGAATTACAATTATTAATAAAACAATATTCCCCCAAAATTATTGCATTGCAAGAAACCCATATTTCCACTCAATCAAACATTCCTATCCCAATTAACTACTCTTTATACTTCCTTAACTTATTTCAAATATATGGACATATGGCGGAGCAGCTTTACTCATACATAATTCACTTCAACACCAAAAAAATCCAAATGGAATCTATTCCAGAAAATGGCTGAAAAGTACAATACTGAAAAACCTTTCATCATCATCATCATCACCATCTTCTGACCCGCATGATCCACTAAAGTGGTCGCGGGGGTAAACCACGCACGAGAGATCTTCAGGCAACTCGATCCTCCGCCATCGACTCTAACTCATCAGGAGCAATGCCCAAGCGTAACCCGGCGAGTTCTTGAACTTGGTCCAACCACCTCGTCCTGGATCTGCTAAGCGGTCGCCTACCTGTTCGCATTCAACGCCCGGCTCGGAACTCGTGATGATGGGGACATTCGTGCCACGTGACCAAACCACCGAAGCATAGCCCCTTCCGTTCGAAGAAGGAGCTGCTCAATGTTGAGTTCCTCGCGCACTGCCGTGTTTCTCACCCTATCCCGGCGAGTAATTCCCACAACAGCACGAAGAAATCTCATCTCAGCAGCTTGCACTCGCGATCTTATTCTTTCGGTCATTACCCAAATTTCATGACCATAGGTGAGAGTTGGAACAAATACTGATGCAAATACTTGAAGTAGGTGGAGAAGTTAAAGACTTTTCAGTAATAACATAAATAAACAGGGAAATACCTCAATGCCACACACTCGCTCAGCTAAAAGTAACCATGATGTCACATGGTGGAACGCTGAGCTTCAGAAATTAAAATCTGGAAAAAGCAATTTTTGGCATGCATTCAAAAGAAACGCCTCTACCAAAAATCTAATTAAATATAAAGAAGCCACCACCCTGTTTAAAAGAAAAGTTAAAAGCACAAAAACGAGTCCCTGGAACTATTTACAGCTCAAATTAACGCATCTTCTCCCACTGAAAAATTGTGGTCTAATATCAAAGGGCTTTGCTGTTTAAGACATTTCATTATTCACAGTATAGAGAGTCATCCGAGCCTAACTCAATTGCAAACGAATTCACAATTTACTGGTCCAAAAATTCTGAAGCGATACATTTCCGTACTTCATTTCGGCACGAAAAATGTATTTTAACTCTAGACGTATTACATATACATCCCTCCGCACTCCATATTGAAAAAAAATGAATTTTCTCGAACTAACCATAGGTTTGGATAAGCTTCACGGTAAAACACCAGGAGAAGACAAAATTTCATATCCTTATAAATACCTAATAAAATACCTTTCGATTCGCAGCAAACAGAGGCTATTACGGCTCTATAACAACATTTTCCAAAATTGTATGTAATTATCCGTACAGTTATCCCAATTTTAAAACAAACCTCAAACGAAACTAAAATCAAATCTTTCAGGCCAATTTCACTTAATCCATGCTGTTCAAAACTATTAGACAAAATTATTGCGAATAGACTCTGGTGGTTTGTTTCCCAAAACAAACTTCTTTTTTTTTTTAGTTCATTTTTGTTTTATTTTTGATTCATTTACTAGTGCTAGACAAAAATACTTAAAACTAGCTTAACTATCTTAACAATTGTTCTTACATCTAACCTACTGACCCTATACGGGTACTCTAAGCTATTCTGATATACATTTAAATTTGCCTTTCGGCTTAGTCTATGTTTATTTTTCATTCAGTTTTTGTTTTTTGTTTAGCCAAGAAAACTGGTAAAAAACTTGGCTTAATTTATCTGTCTTAACCTACCTTAAACTAGCTTAACCTAACATTAAAACTTAAAAACTATCTTAACTGTGTCCGTAACTTTACGGACACGTGCACCAGGGCGTATATGTTATGTATATGCCTAACATATATAATTTATACGCCGTAATGCACCTTTTTTTTCTTCTTAATTGCTACCCTATAATCTATGTAAGTTGGCCACAATCGCATCATCATCTTGAAAAGCCAGCGGCGGCAGAGACTGGTTTTGGTGTAACCTCCAGTAAAATTGCCTTTCTTTGGCAGACTCTCCTGTCTCGAGCGGAGATCGCTCTGCTGAACCGGAGGAGATCCTCGTGACTGCGAGCGACATCCCGTTCGTATTGGAGTCGCCTGTCCACTGTTCGGCGTACGACATGGAAGATGACAGGACATCCTTGTATTAGGCCAATTGTGTCGAGATAGAGGAACGCTTCAGGAAGAATAAAGCCGGTGAGGCGCACTCTCTCATGGTACATAACATTGGGGTAGTAAGTCCCAAAGATCAGACTGTTGGAAGAAGTCATAGCTCGTGCAATATGCCTTCTGATCAGTTTAATAATAAAATTATCTATCCTGTTCAAGTTTGCCTCGTTGTACAGGACCTCGTTAGGATAGAACTTCTTGTACTCAGACTCGGGTGTACGATACAACCGGAGACAAGTGCGAAGGCACTGTCTCTCGAACAACCTCATCTTTTCCATCTGGGAAGGACTCACATTGAACCACAGTGGACAACCGTAGGCCATTACTGGCCGGATGAGGGCCATGTAGCAGATTACCTTTACTCTGGTGTCAAGTTGGCTGCTGTAAAACAACCCCCTTGCCACAGCAAAGGCCTTTTTAGCTTTCGCCAGAGCAATATCTATATGTTTGTCGAAATACAGATATTGGTCCAACCAAATGCCTAGATACCTTACTACACTTTTCACATCTAACGGCCGTCCCTGCGGGTCAACTATGCCGAACTTACGCCAGTTTGTGCGCGTATCCCATGCTGTCGTGTACAGCGGGGTCCTGAAAAGGATAGTTTCGCACTTCAGGAAGTTGATAATCAGTCATCTTCCAGTCGTCGCAAAATCGCTGAATTTGTTCGAAGTCAAGTTGCAGCAAGTTACTTATTACATCTACCTTCGGACCTGATCTGTACGCTACTAGATCGTCGGCGTACGCAAATTAAATGCAGTGAATATTGAGAACAAGATAGGCGAACCAACGGCTCCCTGTTGCAGACCATTTTTGATGTCAAAGACCGTGGTAGACGTTACGTCGCCACTTTTCACAACGAACTTTCTACCTATTATCATGTCATAGATCATGTATATCAATGATTTGCTTATGCCGAGCCTGACCAGCTTGAGGAAGAGGCCCTCTAACCAAACGGTGTCGAACGCTTTCTCCAAGTCAATCAGGCAAGCACCCGTGCATTGCTTTTTGTCTTTGTTCCACTGAATGTCGGATATCAGTTTGAACGCGGCATGTATAGTTTCATGCCCAGCCCTGAATCCGAACTGGTTGTCCGGTATGATTTTATTTTCCTCAACCCATTGTTTCAGAACTCGAATGACTATCTTTTCAAAGACCTTGCTTATGCAAGGAAGAAGACTGATCGACCGAAGATTTGTCGGGATAGATTTGTCTTTGTCCCGTTTAGGGTTGGTTGCATCACAGCTGTTTTCCAGTGTGCCGGGTAACAAGCATTACTCAGCGCATTATTGAACAGTGTTGTGTAAATCTGCACGGCTTCGGGGGGAAGATAGCGAAGCACAATATTTGGTATACCATCGATTCCCACCGACTTTTTCTTCTTCAGCGAGTTAAAGATACCCTAAAGATCTTCTTGAGAAATCAAGATGTGATTTATATATCGTCACTGAACCTGGTAAAACCAGGATTCTCAGATCGCCATTGACTTATCTCGTTTCGGAGCTCGAAGTGGTTTAGCGAGGCTCTATGCTCCAGGTCGTGATTCGGCCTACGAACCTCGTTGAACGAATACACTCGCTGAAACACAGCACCAATTGCTTTCACCTTCTCCTAGGGATCTTCAACCACGAAGAAGTCGTTGTCTAGCACTGCCCCATCTGGATCGATGCCAGCTGAAGTCAGTAGTTGTTGGTTATTTGTCATCCTGGGAAGTCTAACGGCCTGAATGTCGTTTTGATCTTTCCTCCGAAATATTTTATTTACTTGTGGGAAAATACCCGGATTGTTAGAATGTACAGCCCGGATCTTCTTGCCCCAGTGCAAGCTTATGGCCAAACTATAATTGATACGGATTATCTGTTGGAGGTTCTTGATCTCCGATTTCAACGCCCTGACTTCCGCGTTTTGTGGATCTGTAATCCGCCTGTGTAAGAGTTTGAGTTTTGACAGCAGCCTACTTTTGTGCACGTGAAGTGCATCGATGGAAGCATTTCGATAAACATCACTGTCATCGACTGTCTTGTCCATGGTACGTTTAATTACGTCGTCCATTTGTATGAGGTACCTGTCAACCTCTTCGTTCGTTAGGTTTCTGTTTGATGGAGGATTGATCCCACTCGAACGTAGTTCTGTGGATAACGTCCTGGCGAAGCGAGGCCAGCGGGTCTTATTGTAATTATAAGGATTCCTCTGCACATACTCCTCCAGTTCTTCCACCTCGTTCGGGAGCTGAATAGCCGCGAATAGTTCGCAGTGATCACTCTCGTACTCAACCGCAGTTAAACAGTTCCGCGTGCGCCTTTCCACGTCTAGTATCGTCAGTCGTCTGTCGATCAACAACAGATCCAGATAGGACCCGGATCTGGGGTACGATGGCCTCTCAGTTGCAAGCAACTCTAGCTTGAACTCAATATTGTGCTCTGCCAACCAGTTATACAGTGGGGTCCCCCTGTTGTGCACTCTATTGCCCCATTCTCTATGCTTGGAGTTCAAATCCCCAGCAATTATATAATAGTTTTCCTCCGAGCTCAGTCGAAGGTTAGTGAAAAGAGTATCGAGTTCTAAAATAAAGTTGCGATTGAGTGCAGGATTGTCAGCTGCATAGATCGCGATCACATATAACCGCTTTCCACCCTGGAGAGGAATGCGTGCAATACACGTTTCTAGCACTTGAAATCTTCGCACTTCACTGCTATACATGACCTTATGACAGAGGCCTTTTTTGATTAAGAGAGCTACCCCGTCCCCTCGCAAGGATTGGGGCCGGTCTCTTCGAACAACGTGGTAATTCTTGTACCAGAGTGTGCGTGTCTGGTTCAGCTTAGTTTCGCTGGCCATCAGCACGTCCGGATTGTGAGTTTGCATACGGTTGCCGAGCGTTAATTTGCGTTCTGTCCTAATCAGCGAATTCACATTCACTAGGATGTGAGTTAGTTTTAGAGCTTTAAGGTTACTAGCTGCGTGCGCAGCCATTAGACCGATGATGCGTTTGGCACGGCAAACACCGTCGAGTAGATTAATTCTACTCGCGCTGCTTGCTCTTGGAACTGTTGCTCGAGCTGAGCGATCAGCCCCTGGATAGAGAGCAGTACCGCCATCATATCCAGATTCGCTTCAGGTTACCTGGCCACTGGGACCGGGTCACCTTCGGCACTGTCTGTTGTACCGGTAGCCTTCCTGATGCCATTTGGGCGTAGGAGACGGCCGGCGTAACAGTGGTAGCTGGAACACGGGGCACTGGCCTCGATTCTACCATTTTGAGTTGTTTCTTTGCCTCTACACTCTTTCTGATTTCCTGGACTTTAGGACATCCCCGATAATTTGCAGGGTGCCCATTGGTCTTACAGAGTACGCATGTGAGCATAGCCCTATCCTTTTTCCTTCCCTAAACGGCATTCCCCTGGATTGTGGGTTTCTGCGCATTTGACGCAGCGAGACTCCATGTTGCAGTTCGCCGCGGCATGCCCAAACCTCTGACAGCGAGCACATTGGAGTATGTGCTTCGTCTTTATTAATGTGTCCCATTTCACAGACAAGGAGCCTAAACGAGTCATTCGCTTTAGGCTCTCTATTCTACTGTCTGGGGTGACCTGAACAAGGAAGAACGGAAGTTTCCTGTTCTCCTTTCTCGTTACCGCAGTGATGAAGGGCTTAACCCCAACGAACGTGACATCGTCGCTCTGCGCCTGGCGCAGCACAGCGAGGATATCCTCGGGATCAATAGCGGGATCCACATTCTTGAGGAGCATTGTCTTTATTTTTCCCCTTTTGGGGTATACGAGAAAAACTCGGCCCCGCCGCCGGTAGCTTCTCTTTTATGACGCGGTAATCTGCCACCTCGGAGCAGTGGACCGAAAGCCTTAAGGGCCTTTTATACTTTAAATAATAAGAATTTTTTGTGGCCAACTTACATAATTTGTCCACCTCCTTCGTCTCCAGTCCGAAGACGTTGATGGGAGGGCATCTCTCCATCTTGGCTGCTGCGTCTGCTTCTGAGGATGTCGTTGTTGTTGCTGCTGCTTCTGCTTCCTTGGTTGTTGTTGCTGTCGCGTGGCAGGTGTGGAACGTTGCCCCTTTGCCAGCTGTTGGAAGCGTTCATGTTGCTGCTGCTGCTGTTGCTGCTGCTGCTCTTGCTGCTGCTGTTGTTGGTGCTTTTCTTTTTGCTGTTGTTGTTGTCGCTGCTGTTGCGTTTCCTTGGCTGCTTTCCTTGCCTTCAGCTTAGTTTGAAGTGCCAGGATGTGGGCGTCTAGTTCCTCTCTCTCCCTCTGCTTCCTCAACAGCTCTTCGCGCTCATCCTCCACTTCATCATCAGATTCGGATGATGTAAGGTCACGGTAGGGGTTCCCGCTACCGCCGTACGAGAATCTCCCCTCACCCTCTGCCGATTACTACGATTACTGGACGATGTCCAGAGGTTTTTTGCGTAGCGCAGCTGTAGCTGCGATTAAGGCTGTTTCTGCTGCTGCTGCAGCTTTTGTTGTTGTTATAGCTGCTGCTGTTGTTGTTGCTTCTTCTTCCGCAACTTTCGTGTCGCCTGAGGCGACAGTGGAACGGCGCTTTACCACATTAGGTTGTGGGTGAAGCTTCTTCTTCCGTTTCTTCCTCTCCTCCGGCTGCGATGGCTGGTGGCCTGATGTGCCAGCCTGGTGGTCTATGTATCAGGCACCGCTTCGTCACATTTGCTCGCTTTTAAGAGAGCGGACAGCTCTTTCGATGACATTCGTTTTATTTTATTTTACAGAGAAGAAAAAACGACGACTGCGTTTCTGGTTTTCGAACCCACACCGCGGGGTTCACCAACTCCGCGGTCTAGCACCACTTCCTCTGAGCCACACTATTGAGTACTTGCCAAATTCGCACTAAGTCGAAACACGTCTGTATCGGTCGAAGGTCTGTGAACGACTGTCACACACACACAAACTTCTAACCAGTCGTCAAATGGGCTTCAAAAAAGGCAAATCAGTCATAGATTTGTAATTTATTTAGACCATACAATTTCAAATTCGTTATCATCCAAATACGTCATCAACTTTATGTCCAACAGGAAGATAAGAGTCCGTGTAGGAAGGCACACTTCAAACCCAAATTAGTTGAAATACTAACGTTTCATAAAGATTTAGACTTAATTTCTTATGCTGATGATTTCATACTCATTAAAACCATAAATAAAAAACTCACATGTGTCACATGTAACCTCACGCCTGTCTTTGATGATATGAAATCATGGTGTTCATATTCAGAAGCAGAACTCTCAATGGAAATAACTAAACATCTACACATTTGCCACAGCAATACCTTAACTGGAGGATTTACCATCGCAAGTGTGGATTCACTGAAAATGTTGGGTATATAAAAGATATAAATGATATAATAGATACACATTGAAAATATTTTGCCATCATTAGCAGGCCGTTAGGCCTTTAACACTTGCCTAATTCCAGGTCCCGCTTGATGTTCTCAAACAGTGTAGATCGTCCTTGTCGTTCCCAGTAAAAGTTATGTTTAATTTATCTTTGTCTTCTGGTAAATTTTTGGGAGAATGAAAACTTTTTCTGTATCGCCGATATTTAAAGTTGAAAATTATGGGGACATCTGTCGGCTATTCTAAAGCTCTTAGATTTGATTGTAGCAAAGAAACTTAGCCTAGCCTACCTAACAAAAGCTACCTTAAACTAACCTCTGTCTCTGTCACGAGCAGAGATCGCTCTACTCCCGTTCGTATTGGAGTCGTCTGTCTACGTACAACATAGAATATAACAGGACATCCTTGTGGATCCTGTATTAAGCCATTCGTGTCTAAATAAAGAAATGCTTCGGGAGGAATAAAACCGTTCAGTTACGCACCCTTTCATCGTACGTAATATTGGGATAGTAAGCCACAAAGATCAGACTGTTGGAAGACGTCATAGCTCGTGCAATATGCCTTCTGATCAGCTTAATAATAAAATGATCTATCCTGTTTAAGTTTGCGCTGTACGTCTTGTACTCAGACTTGCGTGTACGATACAAATGGAGGCAGGTCCGAATACACTGTCTCTTGAACAACCTTATCATTTCCATCTGGGAAGGACTTACAGTGGAAAACCGTACGCCGATGAAGACAATGTAGCAGATTACCGTCACCCTGGTATCAAGTTGGCTGCTGTAAAATGACCTCATTGCCATAGCAAAAGACTTTCTTTAGCTTTCGTCAGAGTAGTATCTTACTACACTTTTCACGGCTAACGGCCGTCTCTGCGTGGCAATTATGCCGAACTTACGCCAGTTTAGGCATGTATCCAACGAAGCCACGTACAGCCGGGTCCTGAAACGGATAGATTCACACTTCAGGAAGTTGATCATCAATGAACCTGGTGTATCCTGAATTCTCGGATCGCCTTTGGCTTTTCTTGTTTCGGGGCTAGAAGTGGTTTAGCAAGACCCTGTTATCCAGATCGTGATTCGTTGACCATGTACACTCGCTGAAATACAGCACCACAAGTCAGCAATTTTGTTAAGTTGAGGTTAAGAAAACACTCTCCTTTTGGTTGCCTTGTCGTGGCGGGAGGGGTTAAGAGTCAAAGAACCTTGGTTCTAAAGATCCCAGGTGAGACGTCGAACCAAAAACCAGATACGTCTCGACTTGGACGTTAAAAAAAGTCAAAAATTGGTATGACGGATAATCAAAAATCGAATCGATCAGCCGCTATAGCCAAAAAAAACCACCCGTCGTCTTTTCGACTGCGGCTGGGGCAAGGACTCTGTAGGCCCCACCCACCATACTCCCCACTACCCCGCCCATAGCGGCGCTGACCAAGGAATCGCTGAAGATTCCTGCCACTCTACGAAACGTTCGGTAGTTTGAGGTGGAAATACAGAGAAAGTAGCGGAGAGGCTCTGCCTGATGGTATGACTCGGAAAACCGAAAAGGTTGAACGGGCTCCAAACGAGGCAGTCTCCGAGGCCCCTGACTAAGATAATATTGTTTACCCAAATCAACCAAGATGCTACTGGAATTCCATGTAGCAGACTTTCCATTACAAAAAAATGTGGGGCTTCTCACTACTCTACGACGAGAGGTCTGAAATACCGAGAACTTGTCTTATTGTGTCGAAACTTCTCTGAGCAACAAAGCTTGGACAGTTCTGTGGACAAAATTTAGTTGCTGCTGTTATTAGCTACGAAGCGAACAGAGGGTGGCATAACTTCGTTGTTGCTTCAGCCTACTTCCTCCACGAATCTGTTCTGCCGCCACTTACAAAAGCTGTAGCGGAACTCATAGAGTACTGCGACACCAGAAGAATGGACCTAGTCATTTGTTGCGACGCTAATGCTCAGAATTCCTTCTGGGGTGGCAGCAAATGCAACATGAGAGGGCCTTATGTTCTGGATTTCATACTATCTATAGTATAACTTTTGTTACGACTAGAAGATAGGAAGTAATCGACTTGAGGCTTTCCAACAGATACTTTAAGGATACTACAGACTGGAACGTTCTGTCGGAAGTGTCCATGTCAGATACATTGTATTCCGAATTGAATGCAAAGCCATAACCTTGCTTGAGAAGAGGAATCCTCGAAAAACCAACTGGAAACGGTTTAGGGTTGAGCTAGAAAATCGCATCGAGTCTCGCCCTAGGCTCAGAAAGAAACGGAAGGTTGAAATGACAGTTGAAGATCTTATCAATACTCACCAAATGTTTCGAACTGACATGCCCAGCCAGAAATACCTCCTGCAGATCACCTTTTCCATGGTGGAACGCAGAGCTGCAGAGAAAACTTCTTAATTAGTCCCTAAAGACCAATTCAGAGGAGGACTGGTACCTGTACCGATCGAAACAAAAAGAATATAAGAGCCTAATTCGGATATCGAAAAGTGCCTCTTATAGAGATTTCTGTGGAAAGATCGAAACACTCAGTGAAACCAGCAGACTAGTCAAAGTTCTCAAGAAAGACAAACCAGTCACACTGGAAAGACTCAGGAAACCCGACGTAGGTACCTACACTGAGTTAAAAACCGAGACTCTCAGCCCCATGCTTGAGACTATTTTTCCAAGAATCCAGGTCATAATCTAGGCTCCTATCCAAGGAACTGGAGATGAGCTGATAAATATCACACGACGAGGCTGGTAGGTGTCATCACTCGTAGTAACAGACGATTCTATCAAATACGCAGTGGCGTCCTTTGATGGTTTCAAGTCGCCAGGTACCGATGGCATATACCCAGCTTTGCTGCAAAAGAGCATTGATCAGTTATTAGAGGTTCTAAAAAGAAGTTTCACTGCCAGTCTAGTACTGGCCTATATCCCGTAGCCTTCATACCAAAAATCGTAAGTGGGACTACTCACTCGCCAAGAGCTTTAGATCGATGAGTTTAACCTCTTTCCTGCTGAAAAGCATAGAGCTACATGTGTTGTTGATCAAAGCAATGCTAATGAATAGAACTATAATTGCGGATGCGGACTGTTGACAGTATCTAATGTCGGGGGTAAATAGACTGCCCTCAGGGTGGCATCCTATCTCCTCTGCTTGATGCATGCTGGTTGACTTTCAGCTTGACGCCCTTAATAGCTCTAATGCCTATGCGGATGATGTAGCTGTACTGTCTTTCGTATCGTGCCTAGCGGGTGTGTGTTCAAAAGCGCAGGCAGCTCTACACGTAATAGAAATGGGTTAACGCTCTTAAAACAGAGGTTGTTCTCTTCGTTCTCTTCGCGAGGAGAAAGTTGACTGGTCTGACTCAACAAGTACTAGAAGGTGTCACCATCCGCTTTTCCGATGAAGCTAAATATCTAGGTGTTACCTTGGATAGAAAACTTCTCTGGAAAAAACACATTGAATCCAAGACTACCAAGGCGGTGTCAGTTTTCTGGCAGCGGAGTTCCGGCAAGTCTTGGGGTCTATCACCAAAAATATCCCTTTGGATCTACACGTCTATGATAATGCCTCTTCTATCATATGCATCGGTCGTTAGGTGGAATACGCTTTCCCATAAATATCTAACTGCTGCTTTCACTAATCTTCAAAGAGCGGTTTGTCTCGGTTGGGCCCTATGCAACCGTAGCACGCCTGACTCTGCTCTTGAGGCTAGACAATGATGCTAGAGAAGGATCAGAGGAGATACTCTTAGGACCCGAACCTTGCATCGATAGCTGGGCATTCTTGTTATCTCTTAACATACAAGACTGCAGACGACTTACCGGCGTACTAACGGGCCACTACCTTCGCCAAACACCTAAATGAGCTTGGCCTAAGCTACGAAACCGTCTGCGACGCCTGTGGAGAAGACGACGACACTGCAGAGCACTTCCTGTACCACTGTCCCGCCTTTACTCGGATCAGATGGCAGTTAGTTGGTGCTGATGAGGTATGAGCCGATGATAATCTGCGCACTTCACACAGCGACACTCCATGTAGAAGTTCGTTTCGTCATTCTCTCATTTAACGGAAATGGAGCCTAAACGATAAATTCGCATTTGGCTCTCTATTTTGCCGTCTGGGGTGACCTGAACAAGGAAAAAGAAACCGCTGGTTTCGAAAGTATTATCTAGGTCGAGACTCAAAGAGCTTTTTAATACTTTTTAAATCCGAAAAAACTAGTCAACATTAAGTCCTCAATTGGTTAAATTATTGTTAGGATAAGTATGTATGTAATATTTACTCCCTTTAACAAGATTATGTTGATACGTTATTGAACGTTTTAACAAAATAATGTTGATACGTTATTGAACGCACACAATAAGTTGCAAGTTATTCTACATATCTGGCAATGCCTGTTTGACATTTATTTCAAGAAGAAGTTAGATACGAAGAATTGGTGTGTTTAGTTTTTGCAATTAATTCAATATTGTGGAATTGAAGTGTAAATATAAGCAAATAAATTACAATAGTACGTTGCGAAAAAAGATAAGTCTTTCGCAACCTACAGAGGTGTAGTTCAAGAAGAATAAGAAAGTAGATGTGATAAGAAAAGAATATGAGCACACAAACCAATTATAACTTTAAGGTTGTTTTGTTGGGAGAGGGATGTGTGGGCAAGACTTCAATTGCCCTTAGATATGTAGAAGACAAATTCAATAAGAAACACATAAGTACGTTACAGGTAATGTGATCAAATGTATATACATCTTTCCTTACGAGAAATCAGATCGAACATATCAGCAAATCTTAGTTTCGTGGTTTCAATGTCAGAATTTATTAGGCTTCATATCTGAAGTGGAGCTTTATTTAAATTTCATTGGTCTATTTGTAGGCATCGTTCTTAACAAAAGTATTCGTTTTAGACGATAAAAGAATTCAGTTAAACATATGGGATACTGCTGGTCAAGAAAGGTAAGCAGATAACAATTCTCACTTAGTGATTAGTATGTGCATGTCACGCTATCACACCACCTGTGAACAGGAAAGGAATCTAACGAGTGTGTCGTATCTTGTAGATTTCATGCACTTGGCCCAATATACTACCGTGCATCAAATGGTGCAATCTTAGTGTACGATATAACAGATCGGGATTCGTTTCAAAAGGTACTCCGTGACGAATCTTTATCGTATGCCTTTAATCTCTAAATTCTTTCTTTTGTGGTTTCAGGTGAAAAACTGGGTAAAAGAACTGAAGAAGATGCGTGGGACCGATATAGTGATAGTTATTGTTGGAAATAAAACAGACTTGGAAAAAGATAGAATGGTGAATAGTGAGGAAGCTCTAAGGTGAATACTCACCATCAAATTGTACTCGCACAAACATTTTGAAGTGAGATTGTTTTCAGTTACGCCGAATCTGTGGGAGCAAATTTCTTTGAAACTTCAGCAAAGCTCGATGAAGGAATTGACGACCTTTTTGAGAAGTTCACTCTGTCTGTTAGTTTATATTAATCTTTGTGCAAACAAAAAGATAAAAATATGTTCATATTTTCAGATGATTCAGTTCAATGATGTCAAGGAAGCAAAAGCTTCGTCAAATCAACGTAATAATTCGGTATGGGGCTCAAACCTACTTATTGTTGAAGATGATAATAATTTAGAAGCACATCCTGACACTGGTACACGATGTTGCAGTACTGGATAAGTAATTATACAAAAAGTGATATATAGCATTTTACATAAAGATTTCGTTATATTTTGTTGGAATGTTTCAATATTTTTCTTATTTCATCAACGTTGTTTGAAATTCAAATAAAATGTATTGATTCTACATAAAAACATTTAGATAAAGTGGCAGTGCAGTGCAAAAAGAAATTGCATGTTTTATTATTAAACTCCGCCACAGTTGACGCAGAAAACCTATACACCCCATATATAATTACTCTATAAAACATTCAAACACAACGTAAAAAGTTCTTCATTTCGAAATTGAAACGAAATGTCGAATTTTGTTTATTTTAAATACCAATTGTAACACGACAAGGATGGTGCAGACATGCGACTAGATGACTTTTTTCACAAACATTTTTTCATAACTTCTTTTTGGAATTTGTTTCAGCATCAGTTAGAACCGCTTTCATTTTTTCTATTCTGTTTCTTATATCCACTTCAGCAGGATCGATATCATTCACGTCTGATTTTATCGGGCTAAACACTTGATGAGCCGATACGAGTACAAAAACGGATGGAATAATTCCACTTAATCGGTAGACTGAATCCTGGCAATATATTACACATATTGCTGCACATACATATAAAATGCTGGCAACAAAGTTGTATGCATACCTTAAATGTAAAAAACGTTACGAAAAGTCACATACATATGTAAAAAAAAAACGGATCTTACAAATTTCTTGGTGCTGAGAAGTGCCAAAGCACAAAGACAGAAGCAATAGTTACTGTTGCAGGAATAATTGATGGGTCCGATGAAAGTCTATTTGAAAATCTGTAAAATAAGTAATTATTTTAAATTCAACTTTTAATTTCAATTTCTTACCCGAAATCTCTAGCCCATGAAATTGTCGCCGGTATAAATAAAAACGTTAGTACACACAGCAGCATGAAGAGGGTCATGTGGAAATGTACGCATATAAGTCCCTCGTGAATTCCATCGTATTCTTTTCGTTCCGTCTTTCTCTTTTCTTCCTTTTCATTAAGAAGTTCTTTTTGTTTTTCAATTGCCTCGTTCAGCAACTTTTCCAACTCTTTATCTTGCTCATGATCTTCACTATTGACATCCTCTACCAATTCGGTTGAAGTCGTGACATCGTTGCTTCCATTTAAATTATTTTCAAGAAGTTGAAGTAAACTATCCTCTTCGGCATTTTCATCGCTTCCCTTTAAGGTATTCGAATCGTCTTTTTTCACAACCTCATTACCCGAGTTTTCAACACATTTCTTTTTTGGCACGTCTTTTCCGAAAAGTTTCTTCGCAATTATGGCTATTGTATCAAACACAAATTGTTCCAGAAAATCTTCATACTTCTTTGTTATCTATAATAGTTTACAAATTATTAATATATTATTGTCTGAAATAGCGTGATTATATTTTCATAATATTCATACATTTGTCACCATTCTATGACAGTCAAGATAAGCATGTCGAAAAGGACATAATGCGTAATCTAATCTCCGTGAGCATGTTGTTTGGTAGTTAAAATCTTAAGGTTGCTGTGTGTATGCACAATAATTGAGACTTATTTACATAGAATTACGTATATACGTATAAACAGAAATCGAAGTAAGGCAGGCTATCTACTCTAATCTATAAGGCAGATTGCACAGAGAAGCAAAACTTCATGCTTGTCGGCTCCCCTGCAGAGAAAATACGTCCGGATTTGCAGCGTAAAGTAGTTTCCCGGTGATTGAGCCACAACTAACAATTTTCATAATTCACTGTACTACCTCTCTGAGTCACGAATACGGCGTAAAAACTGTAGGTTCTCTTTACGCGAGGAATAACATTAGCACGTACAACGCAAGTGCTTGTTTGTAGTACCAACTCACAAGTCATCGAATTATAATATTATATTAACAAAATAACTTACCAGCATAAAGTAAACACAGCACGCAAGAATAAGAGCTACTCCACCACATGATGCCAAAGCAATAGATATGAGGATAACACCAGCCAACAATGGAAATCGTTCAATAATTGGCAATGTAATTGACAAAACTGGTGAAGATAATCTTGTCAACCTGGAAATACAAAACCAGTTAAGAATATTTCATTTCTTTATGGTTCACTCTCACCGGGTAATATTAACATCAGTTACCATTTCTGAACATTTAAACTCACCTTAAGAAAATGCTGTGAACAATGTTGGCATAAAATGTAATGAGCGTCCAAATACCAGCGGTGGTTAGCAAAATGATTGCACAGGCGGATCCATGTATCACAAATGAAATTAACAAAGATTGATGGAAGTTATCTGGTTCGGGTAACACTTTGACGGATAGAAGAAGCTTTGCAAAGATTCTGGTCACTGCAACAATCCAAATAATTTTCAGTTACAAACAAAGAAAATGTGCAGATTCATTTTTGATTCACCTGTTATAATGAAAAATGATCCACAGTGTACGATAGCCGAATGAAGTTTCCCACATTTGAAGGGCGAATGGTGTGGAGTTAGTGAGAGTTGATATTTAAACGCTAGCAGTAAAATAGTAGTTAAATGTGCAGGTAACCAGTGAAAATATTGTTTCACAATACGTGAAACAGTCCCCGCAAATGAATTCTGATACCTGTTGAAGCAAATATATTTTGAAAAGTGGTTAATGATATTTCAGAATATTACATTATCTCATAACGGCAATTGGGATCCAAATGTAAATTGACCGTGACTGGATTTTCAGTAGTATTGTATCCCAAAGGTTTGGAAATAGGAACATTTAATAAAAGTGGATTATTTTCAATATCTCTGAAATTGAATGAAAAATAGACATTCGAACAAAAAGAGGAGTGTTGGTTAATTTACGAAAAGTTTTGATAACGATCGAATCCTTTCACCCACGGAATACATGACTTTGCTACTGCATTGTGGTGAGGTTTAGAGCAGACTCTCGGTCTTATGTTGAATTGTATAGACTGATAGGATTCGTCAAGATCTAAGGCAAATAAAATTAGCTAGATGTTTCGTCAATTTCATATTACTTCAGTTACCTGATACAACAATTTTAAAATGTGATACCCCGATTGTAGAATCGGCTATCAATTGCTTTTGGGTGTACGAATACCATCTTGGCGCCTTAATTCTTAAAGTTCTTTCCTCGGGATCATGAATATCAATGTTTAGTTTAACCTTCGGAATGACAAAAATAAAATCATCTGATGATGGATGAAAAAAAGTAACTTACATTGTTTCTGGTGGGTAGTATGCGAAGTAAGACATGTGTCCAGTTGGGATATGTCTTTTTTATGTTGTGCAGATCAATCGACACAAACATACGTTTTTCATAGTTACTAGGCAGTTTTTCCGTGTGATGAGAAATTGAATATCCGGTTGAACTGAAAATATAAAATTACAATTAAATCAATAAAACGGAATATAAAATAAAGTCGGTATAAGACATTAGGACAATACGATAGGTAGCTGAAGACGCTAAGCCTCCACCCGGACTATAGCGCCATCCAAAATAAAAAAGAGAAACGATGAAGTTATCTTCCTCGAATGGGAGCCATGTACCATACATCTAAACATTTGTTTCAATACCTCTAGTGAATCATTGTCAATATAGCCTTGGCGAACTGTTATGTACAAGTAAAAACTATTAACTAAACAGTAGCTACACTAAAAAATGTTTAAGACTCAGGTGAAAAAATATTAGGGACAAGACGAGTCATTGGTTTCTGTACATTATACTGGAAATAAAACCATTGCAATGATATTGGCTGATGGCTGGGTGCTGTGGGAATCGGGTAGGCACTGACTGGCGTCAACCTGGTGATGCCCAGTGTTGTAACTTTTTCTACGCACCAAAAAAAAGGAACTGGCCCTCCAGGTTGGGGGTTGTGCCGTCGGGGTAACTGCCCGGCCACACAAAAAATTGCTAGTTACGAAGCAACAACAAGCCTCGGAAACGGATGATTTTACTGATGACGACCCCTGCAAACGATATACGGACAACGATCTTCGGATTTGTACGTGGAATGTAAGGTCCCTTTATAGGCCACGTGCAGCCGAACAACTAGCGGAAGCCCTAGACTGCTGCAAAGGAGATATAACCGCCATCCAAGAAGTGCGATGGGATGGACCGGGCAAAAGAAGGATGAAAAACTGTGATATATACTACGGTGATTGCTACAAACAACAAAAACAGCGCCTATTTGGATGTGGATTTGTCGTTAGAGGCAGACTTAGGCAAGAAGTCCTATCGTTCAGGTCCGTGAACGAGCGCCTCACGACAATTCGCATCCACGCTAAATTTGCCAACATAAGCCTTATATGCGCACATGCCCCCACAGAGGAGAAAGATGATGACACCAAAGACAGGTTCTGTGAGCTCCTGAACAAAACGTATGAGCAATGCCCTAGCTACGACCTTAAAATTGTCCTTGGCGATTTTAACGCAAAGCTAGGAAGAGAGAACATCTTTGGTAGTACGGTCGGAAAGCACAGCCTACACGACACCACATCCGATAACGGATTTAGGCTGATCGATTTTGCTGCGGGGCGAAATGTTGTAGTAGCCAGTACAAGATTCCCACATCTCGATATTCACAAAGGAACATGGCGATCTCCTGATCAATCAACCGTCAATCAGATTGACCATATTGCGATAGACGCAAGGCACTCCTCCAGTATCATAGATGTCCGAACGTTCCGAGGCGCCAACATTGATTCGGACCACCACCTTGTTGTAGCCAAGGTAAGGCTGCCGATATGCCGAACACCGCCAAGACAAAGAAATGCTGTGAGGAAGTTCAACGTCAGCCGGCTACAATCGCAAGAGATAGCCAAATCCTTTTCCGATCGTGTCTCCCTTAACCTCTTAAGAAATCCTACGCCGCCAACATCAAGTATTGAAGACCAGTGGCAGCATTGCCAAAAAGCCATCAGAGATGCCGCCTCTGATGTGCTGGGTTTCAATCCGCCACCACAACGAAACCCCTGGTTTGACAACGAGTGTCGGCAGGCGAATGCAGCCAAGCAAGAAGCATACAAAGCGGCACTGCAAAGAAGGACAAGAGCTGCTCGGGAGCTCTACGAGCAGAAGAGGAGAGACGAACACCGGCTTCTCAGGAGAAAAAAGAAGGAGCATGAGAAGCGCGCGATCGGCAGAATAGAGGGATATTACTGCAGGAATGAGGTGAGGAAGTTTTACCAAAGGGTAAAGTTAACCAGTCAAGGTTATAAAGTTATAAAGTAGTAGTAGAGTCACAGTCGATGCTGAGGATATAGAAAAACCATTTCTGCAGACTGTATAACGGCGACGAAGAACCAAATCCCACTGTCAGGCAGAACGAACCATTCAACCCCAATGAAAGGGACGACGAAGATCAACAATTCCGTCCACCCGACCCGGATGAAGTGAGGATTGCCATATCTAAACTGAAATCCAACAAGGCTGCGGGAGCTGACGGCCTACCCGCCGAGCTTTTTAAAGCCGCAGGCGATGATTTGGTAAGGAGCATGCACCAACTCATCTGTAAAATATGGTCGGAGGAAAACATGCCCGATGAATGGAACCTCAGCATTGTTTGCCCGATCCATAAAAAAGGAGACCCTTTGAACTGCGCCAACTACAGAGGCATCAGTCTCCTAAGTATCGCATATAAAATCTTATCTGCCATACTGTGTGAACGCCTAAAGCCATTCGTCAACAACCTGGTCGGTCCATACCAGTGTGGCTTTAGGACAGGAAAATCCACCATCGACCAAATATTCACACTACGGCAGATTTTGGAGAAAACCCAGGAGCAACAAATCGATACCCACCACCTTTTCATCGATTTTAAGGCCGCGTATGATAGCATCTATAGAGACGAGCTATACAGAGCAATGTCTAGTTTTGGCATCCCTACCAAACTCGTCCGTTTGTGTAGGATGACGATGGAGAATGCACGCTGCTCCATCAAGGTCGGTAAAGACCTAACCGAGACCTTTGATGTCAAAAAAGGATTCAGACAAGGCGACGCGCTGTCATGCGACTTTTTCAACATCGTTCTTGAAAGAATTGTTCAAAACTCGAACGCCAACACCAGAGGAACAATCTTTCAGAAGTCCGTCCAACTACTCGCATATGCCGACGATATTGACATTATTGGAAGAACGCAGCGTGATGTCAATGGCGCTTTTGTGGGTATTGCAACGGAGGCCGCCAAGATGGGTTTAGCGGTAAACGAGGGTAAGACCAAGTATATGCTGTCAACGAAAAAGGACACCCAACACCGACGTCTCGGTCAGAACGTCACAGCAGACAGATATAACTTTGAGGTAGTCAAAAACTTTGTCTACCTAGGCACCGCTATAAACTCAGACAATGACACCAGCGCTGAAATCAAACGAAGAATAACCCTTGCCAATCGCTGCTTCTTTGGGCTAAGAAAGCAACTGGTAAACAAAGCCCTCTCTCGAACAACCAAGATAACGCTCTACAAGACCTTAATCGTCCCAGTCCTGCTATATGGCGCGGAGGCATGGACTTTGTCAAAAGCGGATGAAGCTGCCCTTGGTTGCTTCGAGAGGAAAATTCTTCGTGTGATTTTCGGTCCCGTCTGCATAGACGGTGAGTGGAGGAGGAGATATAATGACGAACTATACGGGCTGTTTAGCGACATCGACTTAGCCAGAAGAGTGAAGATCCAAAGACTGACATGGCTAGGTCATGTAGAACGGATGGAAACCAATACTCCGGCCCGCAAAGTCTTCGAATCCACCCCCGAGGGACGGCGCAGTAGAGGAAGACCGCGACTCAGGTGGCGCACGCAAGTGGAAAGGGACCTCAACCAACTATGCGTGCGAAACTGGAGACAGCTAGCTAAAGATCGAGCTGGCTGGAGACGCTTGTTGGTTGAGGCCCAGGTCCACCCCGGACTGTAGCGCCACCTTAAGTGAGTAAGTAAGTAAGAATGATATTGGCTTCTCCTTATGTAAAACAGAGTTCCGAAGTAGGTGGCATACTTTTAAGAAGATCTGAACATCAAGAGTTAGGTTTTGGCAGTGGGCTCATAAAAAACGTGGTATAGCCATATGCGATTTGTGGAGTAATAAATAGCAGATTTAAAGTCGCGGTGGCGCGATCGATGACCAGATTATAATATACCAAGTAAGAATATCTGAATTAAAGTTGAACGATAATCTATATGAAATAAACCGTTGAATTAAATCACCGGGTACGTGCCAATTATGCCATTTTATGTGGGTTAACGTTTCGCGACACGTTAATATCTTAACACTTAGGAAAATTTCTTCAAATCGACTCAAAAAATATTTAAAAGATGTTCTGTGAGAACTGGCGATAGCAGTACAGTAGGTTGTACAAAACAATAAATGAAAAAAAAAAATCTTTAAGTCATTTAACATTTTTAATGCTGTGCACACATTTTTTTAAGTCTCAATATTTGAGTAATCGACTTCACAAAAACCGCATTCATCCCCCCGAAGATCATAAAATTAAATTTCTAGGCAACAGTAGTATTTACAGAAAATAAATGAAATATGGGAAACCTTCGAACGACATATGAATTAACTCGTAAAAATATTATCGTTATGCTATTATAGTCTTCAATAAGTAGCATAGCACGCTTTTTGTGTGTTATCTAGTTGCAACTGACTTAACTGTTCGGGAAAATCGTGACATTGCGAAACGAACTCAGCAGCCACCGTTTCTTCAAATGTTGTCGTAAATACATCAACTACAATCGTGATTTTTCGTTTACCAATTAGTAACAAAAAAGGTATCAGTAACAGCTGTCCACTGACATGAATCTATTGTACTGAGGTGTCTACGGATACCAGAATTTTAAAATAAATAGGAGATGTATAACGTATGCACAACAACACTTTTCTGACCAAAAAATTCTTCAATCTCTACTATGTACCACACCAAACGACCACATCTATTAGACTATCATCGCCTTGGTTGCTGAAACAACTGGTAGGTAATCTTGATAGCTCCATTTATATCTGATGATCTAGCTAGTAGATTCATTAATACAAGAATATTCACGAATTGATTAAGTAATAACATAAAGCCAAACCAATATCTTAAATTGCGTTTAAATTCCTTTGCATCACAACCGAATACCCAATCTTCAGATTCCAAATTGACTGCTTCAGCATACAACTTCTGTAAGTAAAGGTTGTTCATTTAAATTGTCCATATTCGTTTTGTCGCATTCGTTTATATAATATCGTACCTTATACTGTCGTTTATCAATAACGAGTGGTATCATTTGCAAGTAAGGACGATCTATGCCGTCAGCAAATTCTTTGGTGAATACTCTGCGGGAGTCCTGAACCCATTCATCAACTTGTTCATCCGAAGCTAAGTTAATGTCTCGACGTTTATTATTTGCTTTTGGTGCCTGAATTTATAAAATAATCTATATGCATTATATTTCTTATAGGTACACAATATTAATTACCACAAAGTAATATGAGGCCTTTGAAAGTCGAGCCGATTTATCGTGAACAAAGCTCAGCGCCCGTTGCGGGGAGTTATTCGGCGATGATATGATACTATATAAAAATCTATTAATTACCAACACCAATTGAAGACACCAAACAGAAGCAACATGATCTGTGCTCAACCAGACGTTGGGAATTGCAGAAGTCTAAAGACACAAGAAGGTTCAGATTGGGCACATATGGCATTTAATTGAAAACTAACCATAACGTTGATATCGCTATATTTTGAGTATGTCAAGCCAGCATGAACCAAAAGATCACGATTTCCACCACCAATTGATATGAGTAATTTATCATCTAACAGTTTGTTTTCTTCACCAGCCTTGGTATGGCCATTCCAATGGGGAGCAGTACAGCAATTTGTGTCATTTTGAAATGGTATTAATTTGCGGTTCAATTCTAAAAATTCGTTAGTTGCTTTGTAAAACGATTCCATATAGAAATCGATATTTATAACTGGTCGATCGACCGGAGTTGCTATGAATATGATGGTGTTAATTAATTCGGATATGGTTTCATTCAGAAGCAGAGATTGTGCAACTTTTCCTCCCATCGAGTGGCCAATCAGTACAACTTGTTTTGGGGCGTTCGGTAGATGTTTGTATAATTTTAATATCGTTAAAATGCATTTATTTAGGTACTCCGCTTGCTTGACCAAATATTCGCCATATAATGCCGAAAATTCTTCATTGAAGTCAACTGCGAATAGGGATTGTTGGGTCGTAAGGACTTTTATATTTTTGGGTTTTATGGATCTTACCCAAAAAATAGTCTAGATGATGTTTCAAGTCATGGTCCATTCCTTTACGAAGAGCGGTCGATGCTAAAGATCTTCCCTAAAATTGTGCTAGTAACCTTTTGATTGGAACTAAAAAAAAAATATTTATACTTGTTTGTATGATCCACTGTTTCCCGGAACAAATATAACGGGAGCGCCAGTAAACTTCATAGCACGTGCATTTTCGATTAATCTTCCTTCCGCGTACGCAAAAAGATTGTATTTTGGGAAATCTTCCTCTCCATTCACTTGAATTTTCTGCAAAAAATGTAATAACATTTAAATCTTTTTCTTTGCCTGTATCGTTATTCTTGAGTAAATAAAAAATGTCTGTGCGATGTTTGACGACTACTAAACACAATTTCATTCCACATCTGTTTCTCGATTAAGCCTTTGTTTGTGGTAAATGTAATAATACGAACGTACGCCGATGTTATTACCGTCGATCATTTGGTTAGCATACATACGTACAAAAAGCCTAGCCAAATGCAGGATAGGGAAGCAAGCTTCTGGAAAGAAACTGTTGGAATTATGCAGCTTTTTCTTTTATACGAATGAGCAGCAATATGCCGACTCATGGGAATGAGTTATGCCAATTAATCTGTCGGAAAGTTGATGTGTGCCCCGTCGGATTGAACCGCAACGGTATCCGGCAGATGTTGACCAAGAGATTCACCGATGCCTGGTTTAAATACATTATGAAGTCCAAATTGCCTTAAAATGCAGAGTTTAGGAAAGATGATATTAAAAACAGTTTGTGATCAAGTAGATGTCATTAATACGTTCATAACAAGTGAAACAGTAGTAAAACGGTATACGTAAATGTGATCATTATTTCTTAAATTTTGCTCTGCGGAAAGATATACTCTCAAATATTATTGTTTCACTTCAATGAAGCAGTGTAATATCCTACATTCTAGGTACATGCACTCTTTACATACGCTTCTGTCTAAAATGCAAATCTCATAAACGTTTTCTCGATATCTTCAATGACCACCAAGCTCCTGCGGTAAATACATCATGATATCTTATGCACTCTTAAGCAAGCTAACCAGCTATTATCGCATCTACCACCATCAGTCCATAAGTTACAATACAAGCCCCTAAACATTGAACAGCGTGTGTCTTTTTTTGTAGAGTATTTCCCCAAAACTGAATTCGTCCTGCTGTCATAAAGCTTCATGTGCGTCTCTTCATAGGCGATGCACTGTAGAAGACTGCGTCACCATAGAGTCCAAGTTATGGACTACGGTGCATAATCATTCAGGTTTTTGTAAAAACATAAAATGCATGAATAACGATCCAAAGTTGAAGTGGATATATACTATTACTGAAATGAATTTCAGCCTTAATTGATACTCTCCAACACAAACAAGGGCGTAACGAGGTGATTAAAATTATTCATGTTAAAATAATTGTGTGAGATATACTCAGGGCCATGCACTATGTAGTTCAAAGTTAAGTTCAAAATCTAAACGTTAATAAATAATTGATATAAAGGGCTCTTAAAGTTGTCTGCTAATTGTACGTTGATGAAAAGAACCGATGGGAACAGACAACTGACACTACATATTTGTTATGCATAACTTGAATTGAGGCCATGAGAAATGTATCATCTGCAGATAAATTGAATAAGGCACAGTTACACAAAAACAAATACAAATTAATATGTGAAACATCTTACTATAAATGTAGGAAGTTGATACATATAAGTCATCCGACATTCATTCTTTTCTACATCCAAAAGAATATGAACAATTCCATACAGAAAGCAACACAAACTGGATAAGGAGACAACAATAACTAAATGCTTATACATGACTCTAAGTGACTGTTTCACATAAAATATATTAAAATTATTTCTTTCGTTTTGTTTTATTCTATTCGATCCAATTTATCTTTTAATATGCACGATTTGCTTCCATCTTTTAATATACACAAATTTGAAGAGAAAATGCACACTAATTTTCACTAATCTTCAACCGATACGAGGACTAATAAGACTAATAAAACCAAGAAAATGATACTAAACAAATTGTATTTGCTGTCACAACAACCGGCTGATTTCTGACATGAAATTATTCGGAATAGAATGGGGGTCAAATCAGGGTTGTCAGTGAGGTATTCACAAATTACGAAAGAGTTATGAGGAATGAGATTGAAAAGTAATAATGAGTAAAAGTGATATTTTGACTTGGAAGACTTGTTTATACGTTTTAAAAGGTTGATAATGATGTATGACATTCCCACATTTCTTTCACTCTGACATTCACTTGACATTCTTTCACTAGACATTCAGACACATTTCTAAATTTGTTCCACTCTCTCAACTATTCCAAAGCCTGCAGTCTATGAAAACAAACAGAAATGGGATTGGAAGGCAGATTGACAGCTTCATTCTGTTTACATATTTCTATCTCAGCTGTTTGAATTGCATTTTTTTCTATTTTCAATTATTCTGAATAGTTCCCCAATATAATTTATTTCAACAATGGAAATTGATCCAAATTCTCAAATTATTAACTTAGTTCAAAATAGGCCTATACTGTATACGAAGTGTAATGACTTTAGAGGTCGAAACGATCAGTGGAAGGAGATTGCAGATATGATTAAGGTCGATGGTAAGAGGCATACAGGTTTCATAGGATGCAATTCAATTTATAACAGCCAGTTTATAAGTTTAGCTTCATGGATCAAAAGCCGCTGGCATATCCTTCGAGAAAGATTTCTTGCTGAATATTCTGCAGAACTAAAAGGAAAACGTTCAAATTTTAAGTACTTCAACGAAATGTCATTCTTGGTCGATCACATAAATATAGAAGCATTTGATATGCATTCAAAATCAGAAGAATTTGAACAGCCAGAATTTATAATAACACAAAAAAACCTAGATGAGAATAGCGATGATGATTCAACGAACATTTTTGTGGAACTGGACGTCGATAACAATTCCAATAACGAAGACGCTATGGATGAAACAATAAGCATTCATAATGAAGATTCCTCTGGAAGGAAGCCGCTTCCATCGCAAGCAAATTGCAAACTTAGTTCACAGTCAAAAGTTGAAACTTTTCATATAGTTGAAGAAAATGAAAATAACTCAAGAAATTGCCCGAAGAATGATACCAGAAATAGGGATAAGTCATCAGACAAATCTAAATCAATTTCTGAGGAATCAAAGAAGTCCGATGTTCCAGCTGCCGAAGAAAAGCCACCGATGAAAGTCTTAAATAAATTATCTGAACAAGCTGAATCGAATCAGTCAACAAGTTCAAAATCCGAAACACTTCGCTGTGAAGATACCATTTTTGGGGAGCTTGTGGCTGCTACGTTGCGCAGGATGCAAATCGAAAAGAAGAATGCAGTAAAAAGAGAAATTATGAATATCCTGTTCACTTAATTTGATTTATTTGATGCGGCGTTCATACTCGACAATTTTTGATACGATTTTTTTGACTACTGTGCTTGATGGGCCAAATCGTCAATGTGAACGCACAAGTTAACAGACTTGTAGTACGGTAGACAAAGCATTTTGACTTTTTCCAATTTAAAATCAAGCAAATCGTATCGACAAATTGTTGAGTGTGAACGAGGCTCGAATAGAGTAATAGACGTCATGTGTCGTTTTAAATTTAGAAATACATAAGTATAAATAAGTACGGCCTTATATTATTAAAAATTAACTTATGGAAATTGGAAAGAGTATTTCCCACAGGATACGGGATGCGTAGGTTAAAACCACTTATCTTGGTGCTTGCCACAATGGGATCGAACGATGTTCATTTCATAAAGTCAAGGGAAAAATTATTTTCTTTGGTTGCCTATCTTTGAACACGGTTTTGAACAGATTTAGTTTCCAAATTTTATGGAAGTTGTTCGTTTATGGCAGTTGTTCTTGAATCGCAGATATGTATTAACGATCATCGAACTCTTGTTGTTTTATACTAAAGACATCATTTGACGAAATTCGTGGGATACGCCGTTTAGAGGAAAGAGACTCGCCGTGACGACCACTTTGCGGACCCTTTGGCCTTTTGTGACTTGTCATGAGGTGAGAAGCGAGAGAGTCCGCTTTCCCTTTCCAAAGGGGCACCAAGTCCTCTTTGAGGAGGAGAGGTAGAGGTAGAGGTAGAGGTTTCGTGCATTGGAGCTTGCTAGTGCAGCTGGTGCCCCATGTAGATTTCATGGCCGCTTCAGCGAGCATACCATTCTTTCTCCGTAAGGGACTCAGGATCACCACTTTTGAATATGCAAATGAGCGTTTTTGTGTATGTTGGTATTAGATACCGTGTTAACACTGTCCAGTGACGAGTTGCCTTCCTCAGGAGATGTGGCGGTGGGCCTTGGTTGTTGGTCCACCCTTTCGATGTCTCCTCTAGGAAATCAAGCGCTCTGAATCGAATCGCGTCTGCAGTTACGGATCTTACTGCTGGCAGAAGTTTTTGGAAGTGGTTCCATTTAGTATGCACTCTACTAAGGGCTGACGTACATTGTTTAATTCAACATTTGGTATTACAATATCGGTTTAGTGTTTATTTTGTATATCCTACAATGTCCAGTGCTAATATCGGGTTGTTCAAATCCCAGTGTGACTGTTGAACGTCAGCCTTTCCGTGAAGTTAACCACCTCGTGAACCGCCTCTGTGATGTAGGTATTACGATTGTCGATAAAGTAGTCGTTTTACGTCACAAAACGACTTCTGGCGATAAGCTTATGTGGAACGTATATTTTGTGTGACACTTGTCGTGTATCGGTATTCCGAAAGTCGATTTACTACACCAAAACGACGACAAAAGAAGGCGGTTTGAATTTTGTGAACGACTCTAGTGGAAAAACATGAGTTTTCTTTGTGTTTTAACTGGAATGGTGTAAAATGTTTTTAGTGTTAATTATTTATACCTTAAGAGTCAACATATTCAGCCCAAAACAAATAAAGCGACTGGTTGAACTGGTGGAGGAAAATATGAATTTAGCAACAAATTTCAAAAGAGGTTTTTCTCAAACGTGTGCAAATAAAACTGGATGGAAAGAAATTTATCACAATTGTACTATCTTACTTAGCATATGGTAGATCAAATGGATTGCATTTTAATCGAATATTTCTTCTGATGTTAATTAATTCCCTTTTCTGCAATTCTTGATAGTCGTTATCTTCACTAATCCAATAAATAAACTAGCAATGCCGTCCATATTTATTTTAAACTGCACGAATAATTTTATTAAGCAAACACCTCAAAACAACAATTAAAAATGTTTATTTCGGTAGAATTTATGAAAACTACCCCAGTTAACAAATTGAGCTTTCAAATTGACAGAAAGCTTTTGAATGGCAGCTTTAGAATGTGTGTGGAACATAAGCTCGAGTCGATTAAGGTTCGTAATACCGATGCTTAAACGCCTGTAAAGTGACTCGACTCTCAAAACGCCTTGTGTCGTTCAAGTGATACTTGACCTCTTTGTCTGTAGTTATTTCCGTACCGTTAGGGATCACTAACTTTATGCTCCGACATTTAGCTGCTGCTCTGTATCCACCTCGGGATGGAAAGCTATTTTGATGAGGTCGGAGGAAAAAATTAATTGACTGATTATTAGAAGTGGAACTTTTGAAGTTAACTTACTCACCAGGAGTTACGGGGAAGCGGGTACGATGTTTATCATGGATGAAAGACAACAACATCGATTGTAGAAAGTGCACTCGAATCCAAAGAGATTGCGCTTTGTGCATTCCTCGATATCGAGGGAGCTTTCGAAAACACCGGCTATGGTTCGATCTCAAGGGCGATCAGCAGTCGAGGTATCGAAGAATCGACCAACCGATGGATTAGTGCCATGTTGGTAATTCACCTCCTCTTCTGGAGGAGTTTCGGTTTCTGTAACTGCGGCAAACTGACTGATGCCTACAGGGAGGGGTTTTATCACCCCTGCTATGGTCTTTAGTTATCGACAAATTATTAGCAGATCTTCATAGATCTGGTTACATCACTATAGGTTATGCTTATGACCTGGCGATTATTATTCGAGGAATGCACGAAACGACATTATCAGTATCATAATTATAAACCAGGATATCTTATAAGGTCAACTCGGCATATTCAACTCGATCCCCAATAGAGACATGTTCTGTATAATGCCGGATATAATGATCAGGCAACACTTTTTCGGAAGGCGCTAGCTGGTCCAATGGTGTCTTAGCAGAAGACCCCAGAAGTCTCGTATGGTACACAGAGGGATTAAAGATGGCATCCGGAGTGGGAGCAGGAGTCTTTGGATCCAACACAAGGATTTCCGTACCAATGGGGTCGTATCCTACAGTGTTTCAATCGGAAATCCACGCCATCGAGATCTGCGCCAGAAAAAACCTGCACAAAAGCATTAAGGGCGATAATATACTGATATTCTCAGACAGTCAAGTAGCACTAAAGGCACTCTCGTCTAACCTTTTAGACTCCAAAACAGTCAAATGTTGCTATGACGCTCTACAATTCCTTGACAGGCACAACAAAGTGAAACTTGGCTCTGTCCCTGGACACAGGTGAATTGCAGGCAACGAATCCGCAGATGAGCTCGCGAAGCCTGGCTCGGAATCTGCATTCATCGGTCCTGAACCGTACTGTAATGTCAATTGGACAGCAGTCACAACTCTGATTAATGAATGGGAAAACAAGCTTCGCTTAGACCAGTTGACACATGGTCATGGTCTTAGGCAATCCAAACGTTTAATCAGGCCTTATTAATATAAGGAAATACTCATTCTTAACAAAAACTTAAGATTGCTAACAAGCTTTATTACAGGCCACTGTGGCCTGTAATACCACCTTAACAATTTAAACCTGTGTCAAGGCAGGGTCTTCCGGCTTTGCCTCGAAGAGGATGAAACTTCTGAGCACATTCTGTGCGAATGTCCGGCACTAATATGGTTAAGTAAATTTATCTTCCATAAGGAGATACTCACTTCAGTGGGCTTAAAAAACTTCACTACTAGAGACTTACTAGCTTTCATGAGGGAAGTAGTATGTCTTTTGAGATGACTCCAACCCTCCGATACAATAGATCTATCCTGGTCGCGGTGTAGTTGCCTTCACGGCATGGGTTGTACAAGAGAAAAAAAAATCATATGACTGCCATAAGTTAAGCACAATGCATTACTTCCATCTATGTCTATATGTTCTTTAAATTGTCAAGTCTTGGAGCTTACAAAGCGGATATCACCGACGTGGTAGTGCAGCGGCAAACCTTATATCTTCTCTCGAAGACTCGCTGAAGGATGAGAACAATATGGACATACCAAATTTGAATTGCGTCGTACGATTCAAGCGCTCCAATTTTCGAGAAACATGAGTGTTAGTATACAAAAATACTGTCAACAATACAAATTGTAACTCCTCATATAACTGTCGGTTGCAACAAGCAAATACACAATCTGAATACTTCAACAATCGGCGACATATGCGCTGCTGAGTGCGTCATAGATGACCAGCAAACAATTTTGATGGTGGCTATATACACATACATATACATATCTCCGAATCACATGACAGTAAATTTATCCACCGATCTTTCGCGGTGGATATTGCTCCGCTCATTGATCCCGAACTTGGCAAATTACCAATAATCCGCGGTGGAGATTTTAATGTGAATTTTGCATCTGCAGAGTCTCAACCATTAATTGGTTTTCTCTATGCACAACTCCAACTACGAATGATGAATGACCGAGCAGAAGTAACGACGAAATCTAGAACCACTATTGATGCAGTTTTTGCCCGATTTCTAGATCGGTTAGAATGTAAAATGTTTATTTCATACTTTAGTTATCACAAAACGATAATTTCATTTGTAGAAAAATGTGAAATGGAAACAGAATAACATTTTTTTTCATTGATATAATTGAATTGTTCCAAAAATAATTTACAAAATAAGCAACCTTCAATTGAAGGTGGTCCTCTACTATTATATATATAAGGTATAGGTATAGAACGTAATAGATTCAGACATCATAACATCTCTAGAAATTCAACCGCTATGAAGTTTCACTTCTGCCGCGTTTCACTCTCTACGCTGTTCTTGTTTTAAACGTTAATTACTTTGGTGTTTAAATGTTCAATAAAATTTAATAAAAATAAAATAAACAATAATATGTATGTGTTTCGGGTTTTTTTTTGTTGATTGCGGTTCGTATTTGCGGTGTATGCGGTGTTTTTCTTATTCATAAGCGATCGGACATACCAATGCGTCGGCTAAGTAAATATGAAGATACGGTGGTTCAGGATGCATTCACTCAAAAATGTAACACTCGAGCTTATAAGAAACATACCCATTCGACTTCGTTGTATAGAGTACACACTTGCACCGCCTTTTTTGTGAGTAGACTTGCCAATCTCTGGTTCGCAACTTGAAAAGCATCTGAAGCGACTTTCCATCATTTCTCTTCGTTCCTCACCTCCAATTTGCCCCATCTTGTATGATTTGCCACTGTATTTGATTGCCATAGTGTCATTTATATTAATTTTAATTCAATATTAAGTCATTTTTATTCTTTAAACTTTATTTCAAATTGTCTTGCAATTTCACGCACAATTTTGTTTAAGCTCAACACTTTATTTTTGGTGGCATCCTTAAGAATTATGTAATCTGCAGTCCATGAAAATCGCAAAGAAACTAAAATCAACACGAAGACAGAAGAAGCAAAATACGCCAACATTTAGCGCTTTTGGCATTGAAGTATAGATTCCGCTTAATATCCAGCGTTTTTTGTAGATCGCGATAATTCAGCTTTGTACTGCGTGAGGATATTTTCCAGTTCATTAGCGGAAAATAAAATAAAAAAATGCTGTAAACTTATTGTAAGGAGGAGAGAAGTAGAAGTCATTTGTCTCTACAATACCTGGTTTCGGAGTCGCGTGTAGCCTTGATTACAACTTTTTAGTTAAGTCAGCAAATATTTTCAATAAAATTGTCAGGTTATTACAAAGTTTGTGGATAATGCTACTTACAACGGTATTATGTGCCAAAACCATTTCTTCAGTTGTAGACGAAGTCTCTAACTACTTCGAAGTTATAAACAGAAATAAAGTAGCATAGAGACTTTACTGCTGATCCCCTTGTCCATTGACGAATTTGAGAGAATTTTTGATAGTTATTCACAAAAATGTTTGACGGTTATTCACGAAATAATGTAAATTGCATTCTCTGATTGGTCAGTTGGATTTGAGAAAAGGATATAAAAAACGCTGTCAAAAACACAGCAGATTCGCCATTGTCTCTAATCCAAAGTCGTAGAAGAATCCTGTTAGATCTTGCTCTTAAATAAGTTGCACTCTGAAAGGAGCGCGTTTACTTTTCATTGGCTCATTCTTTAACTTTTGTTAACAGTAATACTTCGGTTAGATACCGCGTCTTCTGCCAAAGTTGCTCAGTTCTATGGTCTCAACAAGTGATGCTACAGTAAGACTCCGAAGACAGATGTCTTTAGCATTTCTTTCACATCCATAGTAACAGAAGTTCTCTGTTATGAAGAGAGTGATTGTGCCAGTCAAAATCGCCAACATTGTCCAACTTGTCCATCCATTCTATCGACCTTATGTTGAGAACATTTTTTTTCCAGCAACCACTCTAGTATATACATACTGAGCATGAACATGAACTGTATCCACCTCATTCAGGTGATTAAAAGAATTATAGCTCATCCTTGTTCAGATTTGATATGGTATTCTCCACAAAGGATTAGGCTACTGCTACTGGCTACCCCTTGTTTATGTTTATCTAATATTTCGGCTGCCTTCGAATAAAAAATATACTTAATTAATACTGAAGTGATAGAAAGTTAATCGAATTTTGGAAAACATAGTGCATCGGTACATAAGAACATACATAAGTATTTGCGTATATCATGCGAAGAATAACACCATAACTATATACAAATCCTTAACTGCTTAAGAATATTGAATAATTAATCAGCTAACCCTCATCAGAAATATTAAAGCGCCCCCAAAATTTGCCAGTTGTTCTAATTATAATTTGGTGTGTATTCATTCATTTTTAATTACATCGTAGATCTCACATCTTCAGTGCGAACATGTGTTTGTTACTCATAGTTAACTCTTAACCCTTTTAATGTATGATTTTTCATAACGATGGTTAACTTTATGACGTATATGTAAGCCAAGGGTGCTTCTATCTCTTCCTATATTCTCGAAAGGCAAATCAGAATTTCTGGTTAAAATTACATGCATACTCGTTTGGATGTAAATGTGCGTCCATATGTGCTTTTAAATGAAGAGGGATGTTACATTTGCGATTTATCGTGTACAAATATGTTAATCCAAAGATGGTTATTAAAGCTGACCTTGTTATAATATCATAATAATATGGGCGGCGCTACAATCACACGTGGACCTAGGCCTAACTTCTACAGCAACCTCCTGTATTGAAAAGTTTGAGAAGCTTTTTCTAGACAGATATACTGTCTGGGCATAGTTAGTGAGTGAATAGAGTTGGAGCCGTGAAGTTGCAAGTTTTTCTTGTTGGAAATAGAACCTGAACACCCAGCTTGATGTTGAAGTTGAATCAGGCTATTGTACATAAGTCCCCAGTTGTAATACAAATGCCATATGGAATCGTTCTTCAATGTTATGCGGAGGTGATCGATCGACTGTGAAAGTCGAGTCCTTTGAACATCTGTTCTGCGAATGCCCAGGCCTAGCAAAAAAAAAAAGCAGTTCCTCTGAATGCATTTCTGAGTGGTAATTGTACATATTAACGATTATGGCCATAAACTGAAAATTTGAGAAGTACATTCAAAAGGAGCCAATGGAAGACTTGAATTTTCCATGCGATGTGCATTATCTCGCTGGATTACAAGTCCTTCGATAGGGTGATTTTTTAGCTATTATCTTTTTGGCAATACTGGTTTAAACAGCTGACGCACGTTTCGTGTTTTGTTTCACTGTCAAACATCTTCAGTTTGGTCTATAATTTGACCATGAATCGTCTTACAAACTAACAACGCTTGTAAATTATTGAATTTTATTATCAAAATGCGTGCTCTGTTAAGAAAGTTCATCGCGCACTTCTTCCATTAAAATTGTGTTCAGCAACGAAGCTCATTTTTGGCTCAATGGGTACGTAAATAAGCAGAATTGTCGATTTTGGAGTGAATATCAGCCAGAAGCATTGCAAGAGCTACCAATGCATCCAGAAAAAGTCACAGTTTGGTGCGGTTTATGAGCTGGTGGCATCATTGGACCGTACTTCTTCAAAGATGATGCGAATCGTAACGTAACTCTGAATGGTGAGCGCTACCGTGAGATGATATCCAACTTTTTTTTGCCCAAAATGCAAGAACTTGACTTGCATGACATGTGGTTTCAACAAGACGGTGCCACATGCCACACAGCACGCGCAACAATGGATTTATTGAGGGGCGAGTTCGGTGAACATTTTATTTCACGTTCGGGACCGGTGAATTGGTCGCCTAGATCGTGCGATTTAACGCCTTTAGACTATTTTTTGTGGAGCTATGCTAAAGCTCATGTCTATACAGACAAGCTCACTTCAATTGACGTATTGGAAGACAACATTGAAGCATTTATTCGTGAGATACCGGCCGAAATGTTGGAAAGAGTATGCCAAAATTGGACTAAGCGGATGGACCATTTGAGGCGCAGTCAAGGTCAACATTTGCATGAAATAATCTTCAAACATTAAATTATCAAATATCGATTCAAATAAAGATTTCATGCATTTTTCTGAATTTGATGTGTTTCTTTTGAAAAACTTTCCTATAGCTTTTAAAAAACACCCTTTACATTGATCCGTCTTATTGGTGACATTGCAATGAGATGATCAGAATTTATTTATTTTGTTCTTACTAAATATACATCCATATTTGTCACTTCAAGTCTTACTGTAGTTTGAAGGTGTTTCAGATAAAATGCCGAAACTTAAGAGGAATTATACCTTTTTTTTAAATAGCAGCCACATCATCTGCAGCGATAGCTCGAGGAGTAACTGTTCATGTTCGCCGTGAAGTTTGAAAAGTTGCAAAAGTATCAGATCGCCAACGAACAATTGTTGATCTTCGTAACTCTTGTTATGCCCTATCTATTCATTTCACACATTTATTTCTTTATTTCATCTACGGGGTTTCACGATTACAGACTCCAGAAATATAAATACTATTATACATCTTAGTAATTATAAAAAAACATTTCTTATATAAATAATTTAGTGAACAATTGGTTATAATAAATATAATAAATTTAAATAATAATTAGTAATAATAAACGAGATAATATAAAAATAAATCGAATAAACAATTACGAAATAAAATTTAATCAGATAACTGAAATGATTTTTTGAATTTCAATCTATCATCAAATACGTCTATTTTAGTACAGGCAGAATTAAAATTTTGAATGTATTTTGTTAGCGGCTCATAATAACGATAATTATATAAGTGTCTTGGCTGGTAAGATGTTTCTTGACCGAAGATTTCTTTCTGATGAAAACCGGCTAACATTTACGAGTACATAGAGTGAGTGGAGGCTATGTAACAGAACAATATTCCAGATACGGACGTACAAGAGACATGTAGACTGACTTTAATGCATATGGATTAGAAAATCCATAACATGTACGTTTAAGAAACCCAAGAATTGAGTTTACTTACGTACTTTATCAAGTACGTAATATATATATACAGTATATACGAAGATCTTTAATTTCGGCTTTACTCAAAAGAGTCCCCCAACATAGGGTATAATCAAAGACAATTGGCAACAAAATATGGAAGACAGTCATTCAAGCAAATGAATGACACACCATTTGACTAATGCGTCTGCATATTTTTGGATTTTTGTAGAGTCTTGGTTACTTGCAACACGCAGAAAAAAAAGTTACTTGATACGCCTACATCAAATAATTAATATATTTAAAAATTGATGAAATATAATTAACTTTAAAATAAATAGCAATGGCCCTAGATAACCTTGGGTTTCCTTGGGGAACATCAGATAATACCATGATAATTCCAGATTGACATATACCAATTTTCATGGTTTGAGTCCATTTGTAAGGTAACTCGTAATCCAGTTAAGGAGTGTAGAGTGAATAATGCAAGGAGGAGGAGGAGGAGGCCAAAATGTTAGTACATTTGTGAATATTATTTTGAGCATCCAGTGTCAAAGAAAATCATATCCCGACATTCACAAAACGTTCTTTTACCTAACATTCGATAGATGATAACGTTAAAAAATACTTGTAGACTTCTAAATCCAGCTGGAGCCATACAAAAAGTGAATTACCTAGGAGACCTAGAATATCATTGTGAAATATCATAAAAGTTATACAGAAATAACCCAACCAGATGCCTACACTTAAGGATGAGAGTTCAGTTGTGCTTTCATGCACTGAATAAGTTAATATACTAGCTAACAACTTTCTAAGCAATTACACAATTGCTAGTAATATTATTACATCTGTTAGCATCCAAGCCTCACACACGATGTCAAATAATTTGAAAAATAGTTCACTATAACACCATAAGAAATTAATCGTAAACTAAAAACTAGGACATCGTACGGTTCCAAACGAATGAAAAATGTGTGCATTAAAAATAGTCCTAATTCTGCTCTTGTGCTGCTAGCAAGTATCCTTAACAGATGTCTAAAACTGGGTTATTTCCCAAAAAATGGAAGAAGTCTCTATATAATTACACCAGACAAACGTCCTAATTTGCCTGGCTGTTAAAAGCCCCTAAGCCTCTCAGCAAATGAATCGAAAAGGTGTAAACAAAAGCAGTGATATTTGACATTGTGACATTTCAAACCAATGTTTTAAAAATTATTTTCAAATTACGAAGACACAAAAAATAAAAATAAAAAATATTTAGCAAGAAGATTAGTTCATTAAACATGTTACATTCACAAATTTCTTTGTTACTCAATTGGTTTTATTATGTGCTGTGAAGCAAAACTTGGAAAGGGCAATCTCGATGGAATCACGTAAATATATCTAAACCTCGGTTTGCGGTTATACAAGCAACAATATCTGTATAAACGTATAAAAATATTTCCTATAGAGCCACTCACAAAATATAGCACCCCCAATTGAAGACTTGGATGACCAGTTCGAAGTTGTTTTTATTCCCGTCAAGGACCACATTTATAAGGTCATAAAATATTTACGCAAGTGAATTATTAATCTGTTTTCTAAGAAGTTGAAAAGAAGTTCAATAGAAATCAAGATAATTTTTTATACAATAACGAAACGAAGAAAGTATAAACGAAATAAGAGTATCTGTTGCATAGAGCTCAAAAAAGTTGCTGGTAGACACTACCACTGTGGTGCATGGATATTTATTCATTATATCGGCATGTGGCACTGGACTTAACATGTCGCAAAAAAGTTTTATGAAGTTCTACGAGAGTAGTGGGTGGGAGAGAACGTACAAAATATTCGATCATATGTAATATATAAGTATAATGTTCGATCTGTTTTCACAGCTACCGGTGTCCGTTTTTTCTAGGACTCCATTTCATTTTAAAACAATTGTTTGGAAACATCAAAACCAGAATGAAACAATATGTACATATTAATACAATTTAAGTTACACAATTTATCAGGTCATGGATCTCACATGGACCAACGTGGATACAATATCACCACAAAATCTGTCTCTTTGATAAATTGTGTAGGTTGATGTTCAATTCACATACTTAATGGAGTCAAAGAAGTATTCTCCAAATGTCTTCTTTCTTGTTCTGGCCATACTGCACTGCTTATATCTCTTTTGTTGTTCTACGGTATCTTCAAACGTTTGTCGAGATCAGCTGTGGGGATGATGACAATGCCAAGTATTAAGTTAGCGATTGATTTCTAGATAGCGATGGCCATAAAAACTTGGACGTAGTTCTTCCCATATACTGATTGCATATTTATTGAGTACAATGTCTTGAAACCTATAACTTAACCTAATATCTCTTCTCATTTCATCTTTCATTTCATTGTATACATCCGCGTCTAGGAATCCAGAATCTTTGTTCTTACGACTCAGCTCCTGGAACGATGGGTTCTGTTTGGAGCAATGTGTAGATGTTAACATAATTGCTGATGATTTGTCTTAGAGTTCTTACATAAGACAATAATCAACTATTTTCAAAAGATTACAATGTCTAAAATTGAAGCACTAACAAGTGCTTGCTGGGATCAAAAGGCAGCGGTCTATAGAATCGTCTTAGGATATGTACATGGAACGTCTCATCGCTCACAGAAAAATATCTCAAGCTAATTGAGGAAGCTGCCAGGTATCGTTTAGATATCGTGGGTATCTCTTCGACGTAGCATAGATCTAGAACTGTGAACCTTTTGGACGGGTGGAAACTTTTCCTGTCGGGAGTGGAACTTGAAATGGCTGCGCAGGCGGGAATGAGAACGCTCACAAGTCCCAGGATGGCAGTCAGGGTATTGGAGTGGATACCGTTAGTAGGGATAGTCGGGATTTTGAAGACCAAGCTTGAAAGGTCAGCTTTAGCTCTGAGGTAGAGTACGCTGCTTGGGCGATGCTGCCATTATTAGGGTGGCTGAAATGGATTCCTATACTCTGATGGTTGTCTTCAATGATGGGTATGAAAACAAACGAACAGAGAGAAGCATCATTAATGCACGGCTTGTGACGTTCGTGTGATGAGAGGAGCTGAACTGCCAACTGATCATAACCTGATGTTGTGTATGCTGTACTTTACTGAAAAAGTACCTCGCCTGCCAAGGCGGAAAACGAGAGTGGTTATGCGCGTACGGAGGAAGAAACTAGAGAACTATAAGGTGCGACAAAATTATGTACGGCACATATCAGGAAGATTTGAACGAATTCTAACTGCTCCATCGGATTTAGAGGAAGAATGGTGACTGTTTTCAACAGCTGATATTGCCTCTGCACGGGATGTTTGTGGAGTGAAGCGGCTTAGATTGACCACTAGTGATGATAAAAGAACTGCATGGTTTAAAACGCCCAGAGTTCAAGAATCCATTAGAGAGAAGAAGAGGGCCTACATGGACTTAGTTCTGTTGGAGGACTCTGTTTCTCGTGATTGGTAGACTTGGCTGTGCGAGCAGGTAAATAGCAGTCCTAGAAGGAATTCGCCAAGAAGTTGAAAAGCGACCATAAATCTGCGAAAAACGTGCGCCATTCGCCGACTCATAGGAAGGAAATTCAACATCATCGCAGGAGTCAAATCCAAAGATTGTGTGTTGCTTTCCAAGGAGGTGGACACTTTGCGCAGATTCCAAACGCTGCACTAAAGGCTCCGGCACATAGAATATCTTACTTGCGTTGCGTCAAAGCATCCGTTGACAGTATCTGACGCAATGGGTGACACAATGAATACTTCAACGCACAGCTGATTTCATTGGCAGTATACACATTTTTTTATTTTATTATAAATATACAATTGCAAACGTTTATTTACATTTGTATGTATTTTAAAATTTACTTAGACAACAACCAACCCTCAAATATTAATTTAAAATTCGAATTCTATTGAAATGTCACAATGTGATGACTTTCAACACTGAAGGAGAGACAAAAGTTAAAAGTTGAGCAACTACATCCGTCGCGTCGATTTCAGCGTTCGTCTATGTGTCACCTCTCATAAGAAGGCATGTATTTTATGTATCTGTCATAAGTATATAAGTAAGTTTTGATGGAAACGTCTACGGAAAGGGAAGCTTTTAGTTTTTAAAAATATACGCAGAAGACTTAACTATAACTACTCATATTCAAGGTTAGTTACGTAAAGGTATGCTCAAAAAACTTGAGCTTTGTGTTTCTCCTTTATGAGTTGATGTTTTGACTCTTAAATATCACCCATTTGCTTGAGTATAATATAGCTCTCCAATATGTCAGTCATGGTGCCTAGATATTTAACTGATGCAAGTAAAACGACACCATCGGTTTAGTCGTGTCGTGCTTGATGTGGATGTGAAAACTTGCAAAGTTAGACTTTAAAGGAAAGGTGGGCGGACTTCACCTTCACCTATTATCACAGTTCTAATAGATTAACTTCAGTCATTCGGATTCTTCACGGTCATTTGGCATGTGTCACTTAGGTCCTGATGAACTGACCTGTTGCTACCCTAGTTGGTTGTACCTTTGAACATTCAGCCATACCTAAGTTTATTTCAAATCTGAAAATACAGAGTAAAGGAATATTTGCTATGTCTTGAAGGACTTGCCTTTTCAGCAGGGCTGTTGTGAGATGAAGAGAAGATTCTTAGGGAAGGATTCTCTTATGTAAGATTATAAAATACTTTCCTTTAGTTGACATGAAGTCAGATGCATTGGTTTGTATTCTTTGGCTATAACATTAACCAATTTTCATACCTCCTTTTGGAATGAAAATAATGAGAGAAGCTAATAACTGAGAATGTTACACACTAAGCAGTATCTGGAGATTGACGCTTAAGAATGATCCCGACAAACCTTTGCAGAATGCGATGTATACAGGTATAATCCATTTTAACTTATAGATTGTAAACATGACTGACATACATAAATTTCCATTGCCGTTTATATTATCATTAGAGAATGAATTAGGATGTACAGTACATTCTGGATAAGGCGAAATTAATAATATGGACTGAATATGTTGTCGTTTTTAAATTAGATTCGAAGCGTATGCTTTTTTTTTTTATTATTTCTTGATTTAGAGAAATTTGGATCTTATTTATTTATTTTGATTATTCTTTGAAAAAATGCTGACAATCTTATAGTGTGATGACAGTTTCCCAATTCATTCCGCCTTCCCATTTTGTTTGCTTTCATTCATTTAATTTTTTTTTAATTAAATTAATATTTTCTTCTGTTTAATACCAAAATGGCATCAAAATACTTGATTTTTTTATTATTACCCCAAGTACAAATTGAACGTAGTAAGTAAACAGAAAACAATGCAATTATTTCCTAGCTTTAACTGAAAAAAGGAAAAAAAAATGTCTACAGTACGCAGTGATAACATTTTTGTTCGTTTTTGAAATGCATCCCTGGTGACGTTGTAAAAAATTAATTAGAAATTTGGGGTGAATCCCCTAAAATTGAACGAAAGTGGAAAATGAAATAAAAGAAAAGAAAATTAGCGAGGGGTGGTCTAAAGATTAAGGTTTGTAACATATCTATTTGCTGTAGTTGATGTGCATCTTAGGTTGTTTGGTTGAACAACTTAGCTGGTACATTTAGCAGTCAATTTCGGTTAAGGGATAGCGCTTCCAGTAATGTTCACTTTCAATTTTATTTGAATTTATTTTATACGTATGATTTTAAACGTATAAGCAAAAATGCAGAAGTGATTTTTTGTGTAAGTTTACGCGAAAACGTTCCTAGATAACAACACTACACAACAAATGACGCTTCAAATTAAAGCTACCATTGAGATATAAAACAAACTTTATTACAAAGTTATTAAGATGTCCGTTTTAGGGACAGGTAGGTGAATGTAGTTACATTTTGCAAAACTGCAAATGTAAATCAATGATTAATACTAGTGGTTATTTAAGTCAATTAATTTATCAAAACGAATTTTATATATACTTTTTGCGCGAAAGGTAATGAAAAAAGCTGGCTAAAAGCGTTTAAATACATTCTCACTCTATTCTGCGTCCCTCGACGTAAGGTAATTCAAAGCGATATAGAGAAATACGTAAACATACACACACCTCTTTGTTTCCTTTAAGAGATTTGTTTCTTTTAAGATTATATCACCCTTCATCCATCTGCAGTGAATAGTTCTAACTATGCCACCATTGGCATCGCTAAAATAAACTAAACATTTCAATGAATCCATTTTAGTGAAAAGTTCTTACTATGACACCATCGGCATCGCTTAAGTAAACTAAACCCATCGAGACACCCGATCGACAGATCATACACAAAATGTATCGGGGAGACACTTGTCATCCTCCTTGCATCCTCTTCACATATTCTTAATCTCAAATTGCTTGGTCAGAGAATCATTTGTACATCAGTTTTAAGTTTCTGCTCGTTCAATAAAGTTCTCCAGTAATCGGAGTAAATCACCCAAATTCATCTTTCGTTTTATTTTTAGTTTGTCAATCTAAAATATATAGCAGTTGGTAGGATATCCAGTATCAGCTCGCTATTTTTAGTAATTTCGAAATTACTTAAAGTGAAGTGAAAATTCGATTTTAAACTGAATTAATTGGGGTGGTGTAACTTTCTAGAGATGGAAACGTCTTCCAAACGCACTTATAAAATGCCTGTTGAGACTGGCAGGTTACTCAAAAATAAATCGAATCGAATAAAAGCAATATATAAAGACAACATAATAAGTTTAAAAATAAATAAATAAATAATAAACTAAAACAAAATGAGTGAGAACGAGGGTCAGCAACTCAATAAATTGCTCAACGATAAGCTCAGCCAACAACAAGATCAAACAAACATATGGAGACAACCAGAAGACTACGCTGAAAAACGGGATGTGGGTTCCTTCAGATATGATGTGGATATCAACCTCCAGTATCTTAGTCCAAGTTCCTGTGGTTTGCTGTGCAGATGATAGTACGAGGACTCATCCAAGGAAAGGCTAAGCAAGCAGTCGGAATGTTAGTTGGTGCTACAAGTTGGACAACTTTAAAATCAACCCTATTCAAGCACTTTGGACCAAAGAGTGTTATAGTGGGACATACCAACAAGCTTTAAGTGATAAAACACAAAAATTTAGAAAATGATTATTCTAAATTGTATGAAACCATAAAAACAATCGAATTTTGACTTAAAAATGTACCAAAAACGTTTTTTATAATTTTTTGCTCACAATTTAATATATGTACATAAATAAGTTTTAAGTCGAAATATGGATAATATGCAAGACAACAATTCTGCAACATTCAAACCCATAATACCCAGTATTTTTAAATACTATAAACATTAATATGAATAATTTCAATAACGTTGAACGTAGGAATGTCAATATTAATAGGAGTGAAAACAGAAATCATAACAACAGTAACTATAATGACAACAATTCAAATAACAATAATAATAGTTACAATAAAATCAGGAACTATAATAATAACAATTCAAATAACAATAGGAGCTATAATAATTACAGCAGTATCAGAAATTATAATAATAATAGGAACAATAGGAACTATAATCAGAATAATAATTACAATAGTAAGGTGCAAGCCTAACAGGTCCTCTTCCAATAATAGACTCACTATAGAAAATGAAACAAAACCTATTATAATTGACACAGTATCTTCAACCTCCAGTATTGGCAACAGTTTTAAATTAGATCAGCCTTTAGAGATAAACAGTCTACCAAGGACAATAAAAATAACCGAACAAATTAAAACCCCTTTTCCTAAAGAATTGTGGATATGTGGAAACTTCGAACTTTTTCTGAAAAAAGTTTCGAAACCTTAATAGGTCAAAATATACTCTATGCTTTAAATGTTATTCTCAATCTAGGAGAAGTCTCTCTGAAATTTTTTTATACATGTCCGCAAGAAATTAATTATTCAGAAGAATAAAAAGTAGCGAATTGCTTAGGCTGCCTGTACGATGATTTGAACAATGAAGAAATGACAATGCTCAAAGAGTATAACTGTTTAGAAAAAGCTTCTCAAACTTGGCCTTTCGGTGTCGGCATAAAACTGTAGGTCCCTTCCACAAGTGAGAGAACAATAGCTCGCCCAACACGAGTAGTTGCTGAAAAGTTGGGACCTTTACGGGCTGTAGCGCCACCCATATTATATTATTACTAACATTGATCACTGTTTGATAACCTCGGGAAAGCTCAATATTTTAGAACTCTAACCCTAGCTAAGGGTTATCATCAAATAATGGTCAACGAAGTTGACATATGTACAATGTTTTCAAAAAACACTTAATATCTAGGACATATATTGACCGATAAAGGAATTAAGCCAAACCCAAGTAAATAGAAACGATACAAAAATTAGGTGTACTTAAGACGGTAAACCAAATAAAATCCTTATTGGGAATAACCTTAATATTAATAATTAATGTAATAACATTAATGCAAATAATCCAAATGATATAAGTGCCTTTGAGAATTTAAAAACTTGATTACGAGTCATCCGGTATTACGATACCCTGACTTCAAGGAAAGTTTTACTCTCACTACTAATGCTTCAGATAATCTATCGGAGCTGTGCTATCACAAGATAATCATCCTATCTCATTTACATCAAGAACTCTCAATGAACAAATTCAAATTCATTCACTCAATTACCACTGGTTAGGTCAAATAATATTAAAGACCCTGGCTAGGGTGCAAAACCATATTGAATGAAATGAAAATTATGATATAGAATACGTTATGGGTGAAGAAAACAAAGTCGCAGACTTTTTAGCATTAACACAAGTGAAACTGAGATCAACGCAAATGAAATTAACCGAACCAATGAAATAATTGAAAATAGAGGAATCATGAATAAAAGAACAAGACCATACAAAAGTACATAACAATAACGAAATATTTATTACAGTAACTGAAATAAATAATAACGAAATGAGAAAGGAATCTTAGGTATCTATTCAGAACTAAAAAAAGAAATTGCTAGACCATTTTAGAGACAAACTTCTTGAACAAGTTTATAAGATGTATATATTTAGCAGAAGATCTAATCAGTAAAGACTCATGCTACGAAAAAATAAAAGAAATTCATTGACAAACTAACCATAGAGGAATTCACGAAAATTATGCCGAACTAAAATTACAATTTTACTTTGGAAAATTAAAAGAAATTATAACAGAATTCCTTAATAACTGTTTAATTTGTAATCTAGATAAATATGACAGAAAACCCCCTAAACATAAATTGCAACATACTATAACACAACATTATAAGAACGAAATTATCCAGTTCGATATTTTCCAAATAGAAAAAATGTACAACTTTACAGTAACTGACAAATTTTCAAAATAGTTCTATGTTCTGCGATTGGGATTCCAGTTTTTGTAGAATAATGGGAGGGGAAGTAGAACCTAACGGCGTTGATCTTTGTCTAAAGAGGTGATAGCTGGTACGTCATTGCAAATCAGCGTGGGAATTGAAGTCGAGGATGATTTCTTTATAGTTTTGACATTACTTAACAAGATTTTAAGTAAAGAACAAAAGGTAAAATATGCTACTATGTACTAAAGAACACAATTATTACATATGTACATATATTCAACAGTGAAAATTATGGCCACTTTTAAAAGCGATGCTTTGGGAATGGGCCGCTCATAACCATTACCATTCCGTTCTTAGTTGGTTGAAATCTCTCTCAATTCTTGTGCGTCGCCCCAATAGTAGTCATCCCTTTTCACCACTGGAGGCTAATACGTTCTGAGTGTCACAAATACAGCATATCGCATATCGCTCATTTGAAAGAACACCGTCAAGAAAAGAACACCATCACAAAAAACAACAATTTTTACTTAATGATACAGTTCAAACCCATTTTCTATAAAGTTTCTATAACTTAAGAATTGACGAGTAGATCGATAAATATGAAAAACAATTATGATAGCAGTTAAATGGCTATAATTTTTTATGGACGATTAATTAAAGTATTTCTTCGGAGTCTCCGTTTTAAGTTTTAAATAATTCTTCCAAGTAAGAATCCATCTGCTCAAGGAGTTTACCTAATTCTCCAAACAGCTTTGCACTGACGTATCCCACCGAACAAAGTAATACCACCAAGGTTTAAACATTTTCTGTTTCTTCACCTATTCGTCTATAAAAAATGATTGTCCAATGTCCAGAATAGGACACACATACTCGTATATGCTTGCATGTGCCATACTTAAAAAAAGAAATATAATGAGACGTTATTTCCTAACCAATAAATGTCAAATAAAAAACAAGACATCCTAATGAGGGTAATTTTCCTCAACCTATTATGCATCTATTCAAACGTTTGGACACGAAAATACATTCGCATGCGTATGTTTGCATGTATGATCCACTCTGTGAATCCTCACCTGAACGTCACAATCACTCTTCCGTAACATGTCAGTAAAAAACAGAACAGGACAGAATAGATTCAAAGCCAACGGTACATTAGGAGCTTATCGAATACAGAACTATTGAGGAGAAAAAGAGGATTTGTCATAATATTGCATTATTGTATCTGTATGTCGGTTGGAATACATTCGATATCAACCGAGCTTTCGTCCTCCTCACAGAAACACTTCTACGCCACCCACAATTCACAACTCAGGACTCGCTTCCGCGCTGTCAACCCCGCTCGCATATGAAACACATCATACATATGATACATTGAGAAGGGCCATAATATGTGAGCCAGCTACACGATATTGTCGTAAGAACACAGAGGATGATTTTATGTTTACCCTGGATTAAATGAGAATGAATATTGCATGCGATTTGCAAATTGTCTTCATTGTTCTCGTTAATGCGAAATTAGCATTATTAGGTAGGTACTAGTGTGTTTCGAGTACATATTAGGTTTGGATTTATCCGTAAACATGATGTCATATTTGTACATTGTAAATTGTCCGAGAACTTTTGAATTTTCGGTTTATTCTCAGTGGTCTACTAATTACAAAATCCCATACCACATGTAGACGGGCCTAAAACGAGCACCGTATTAAATTCTAATTTATATTCACGCAACGGAGAATTAGATTTCGGAAAACGTTTTTATTTCGTTGGGGAGTGGGACAGGAGTCAAAATGGGTGGGTAGGCACGGGCAGTAATTAGGGAGCATTTTCATCCTCAAATCAAATACATCTGTCAGGGGTCCCTGTAAACACGTCACAAGAACACACTCATGTTCGCTTGAGTTTCAGTCGGGTGGCATATGTAAGCAAAAAGTGGATGCATATGTACATACAAACCTGCATGGATGGGTTCATGAAAATTATGGTATTTTGAAGGGAATCTGCTGGTAAGGAAAGTCCTTTGAAATATTCATGCAAGTTATTGTCGTTCGGACAGCGTTCGGATAAAGTGCGAACCTTTATTAGATGAGCGCGTGTTCGTTGATTTGACCGATTGTTGCATTTTTAACAGAATTTGAGGCTTTCCATGTCCTCTATGATACAATGTGGCGCCAAATGCAAAAATTGTTCGTCAAAGCCGATTGCCTAGTTCAACAAATATCTCGACTTAGAAATTGTGACAGGCAAAATGAACATATACAAAAACTCAGAACAGGGTAGGTAGGTTAAGGTGGTTTGAGAATGGAGCAAATTAGGTCCATAATGCTACCACGTAGATTGCGCTTGGGTTAATACAATTGCCCATCGTAGTCAAAAAAATACTTTAGACTGGACTTTTACTTTACTTATCGACTTAATTCTCTGACTAGATGCCTAAATGCAACAAATTTGTTGACTTGCAGTAAGCCGGCTGGAATAGGTTAACTAAGGTAGCACGAGTTGAAAAATAGTGCACAAATTCTGATACACGGGGTAAAGGCTTTAGGAAAGAGACGAAGTGACGGAGTGTTCATTGTAAAGATTATTCAGATTATTAATATTCCTTTATATTTGCATACCTACTTATCACTATAATTATTTATTTTTTACATTTATTTACTTAGTGCTATGTAATTAACAAAATTGTCTATCATGTACATATGTCCAATTTATGAGACCCACAAAATGTCCAACTAAGTACAAAAATACAATCCTTGACACATCTCACAAATACACGCGAAGTTTCAAGTAATTCAATTGTAAAGGATAAAAGTTCTGCGTCAGTCCATAGCCTGCTATTTTGCCGTTTAGTCTGAAAAAAAAATAGTGCTGAAGAATAAGAAACAAGGAATATTTTTTAACACATTCTTATGAAAAATTACTTGTATCCTTCGAAATTTCATAATTTGAAAAAAAAACATTTAAAAATTAATCTTTTGATCGATGATGATTTAAAAACTAAAAAATTGAAGAACATTTTCAGTCTGCGGGGACATAAGTGTTTTCAATCCCAGGAAGTCCCATTGCAATACAACGGTACGTGATTGGGAGTCGACAAATGTCAACGAAAATACACTTTGCCCTCTTTTGAACGAAAGTATTCTCACAAACACGGTGTTAATATGTTCTAGATATACATACATAGTTTCCGAAAAGAAGCTTTGTTTCTATTTCGGATTTCTCCAAATGTGTTACCAATAATACAAATAAGAAACAATAAAAAACTTACCACTAAAAACTAGCAACGTTTCTTTCATTTGAAACAAAATACGAGTACACAAGACTCTCGTGTCCCAGTTCGGACATTTAATTTATTTTTTTATTAATAAATTATTGTGATGTGTCATTTTAAAATGATATGAATGCCAAATTGTAAAAAAAAAGTTTTACTTTCAAAAACACTATAACAGTCAATGGAAGTATTAAGAGTAAGTTCGGATACTAGTGCATTTGCTCTATGTTCAAGCTATGAGCTTTAAGGCATTGATGACAAACATTCTTAAAACTTGAATCTTACCGACTTACAACATTTGAATTTGTTTTACGAATTTGTCAATGTTCGCAATTCGTAAATATGCTTAGCGTCCGCTCGAGCAATAGTGAAAATAGATTGTTTGGCACCTTTAAAAATAAAACCTATGGCCTCGACTAAAACTATGGGTCAGTAGTTATGTTCATCGAGTTTAAGAATGCCTTCGGCCCTGGAGCTGAGGTATGAAACAGTTATTATCCAATGGATGTAAGGTTCAGAGAGAAGCTTTTCGGGACGAAAATTGACTACTGTTCATAGATTCGCAGTCGATACTGAGAATTTGGAAAATTTATGCAGTTTATGAGCACTCAAATACTGACGTCAGTTAGAATGTTCCACTCAACGTGGACGATGATGGACCAATGCCGTTCCCTAGATCTAAAAGAGGTCAAGATACCAATGTGAGTGGATGACTTCTCGTACACCAGCAGTTGAAATACCTAAAATAAATGCATGTATAAGAGTTTAATTTAGAAGTCTCAAGTGCAAGGTAACCATAGCTTAGGGATGAGGTAAGTTTAAATATGGACTTCGTCGATTCGACGAAGGTTAATCTTAGTGTTTGTAAAATAAGGGTAACCGTACAGGATACACGCAAATGGAAATCTGATGATCTGAATGATCTTGGTTGGGCGAATGTACCAGCTTCATGTCCAAGATAAATGCTGTCAAAATCCGCCTAAAACAATCAAATGAAATTAATTTTTTTCAATCGGTGGAATTATTATAACGAAGAATATTCTTCTGTTAACTCTACTTCAATTAACTCACATTGTGTATGAGATGGGTTGAACTATGAGGCTGCAATTTAAGAAACAACTAAATACATGTCATATTCACCTAATTTTTGACTGTTATTCACGAATTTTTGACAGTTATTTACAAATCATCGAACATTGTCTCATATTCACGCACACTTGTCTGGAAAATTGCCGCTTTGTGAATTTCTTACTTACTTACTTATCAGGCCCATGGAGGATCCGAGCCTGAGCAATTGCTGCCTTCCATCGTTGGCGGTCCTGGGTACGCTGCTACTAGTCATCAATAACAAGTCTTGCATCCGCGATTACTTGGTCTTTTTACCGGAGATTCGGTCTTCCTCTCCTTCTCGAACCAGTAGACTCGAATTCAAAGAATTCTTTGCATCGAGGTTGTCCATGCGCTCGATGTGGCCGAGCCAGTGCAGTCGACGGATTTTTGTCTTCCGGACTACATCCACATCCTGGTACAGCTCGTAGAGTTCGCGGTTATGTCTTCTTCTCCAGTCGCCTTCCTCGCAGACGGGACCATACATTTATCCGACGTAGAATTTTTCTTTCGAAGGTACCAAGGCAATACAAGCGTTTTGTAGAGCAGGATTTTGGTCCTTCGAGTCAGGAGTTTTGAGCCTAGTTGTTTTGACAAACCGAAGTAGCACCGGTTTCCAAGAGCGATTCTACGACGGATCTCCACTGTGATGTCGTTTGTGGAGTTTACGTTTGCCCTTGCTCCTTTGCTGCCTCGAAATTGCAGTTGTCGATCGTGAGGTTTTGTCGAAGGTGGTGTGCGACGGAACGTTTTTTGGTCGACAGCATATATTTCGTTTTGTCCTCATTGACCTTGAGACCAGTTCGTTTCGCCTGTTCTTCAATCGCCGTAAAAGCCTCCACTACGGTACGTTGAGAACAGTTGGACCGATTTGTAGAAGATAGTGCCTTCCGTGTTTACAGCTGCCCTTCGCACTATCTTCTCCAGTACCAGGTTGAAGAAATCACACGACAGCGCATCGCCTGGCCGAAATACAGTGCACGTTTCGAACGGGTCGGAAGTCCTTGAGCCTCACTGCACCGTGCATCGCGAATGTGTTAGTGTGGTGCGACACAACCGGATCAGATTTAGCGGGATCCCGAATTCGGCCATCGCATTCCTTGCGATGAATGCTGTCGTTTAAGGCTTTGATGAAAAGGTGGTGCGTATCGATTTGAAACTTACTGGTCTTCTGCAGGATTTGTGTTAGTGTGAAGATTTGGTCTATAGCCGATTTGCCGGGCCGGAAGCCGCACTGGTACGTGCCGATTAGTGCGGTGCAAAACGACTTTAGACGTTCACACAGTACGCTGGACAGGATCTTGTAGGCGACGTTGAGCAGGGATATACCACTATAGTTGTTGCAAGAGGTAAGATCGCCTTTTCTGTGGATGGGGCATATGGAGCTGATATTCCAGTCGTCGGGTATGCTTTCGTCTTCCCAAATTCTACTGATGATCTGGTGCATGCTCCCCACCAGAACATCGCCACCGGCCTTGAAGAGCTCTGATGGTAAGCCATCTGAGCCTGCGGGTTTGTTGTTCTTCAGCCTTTTAATGGCTGTGCCCACTTCTTCAAAGCTAGGTGGCAGGTCTACTTCATCGACTGGAATTGGCATTTCTTGATTCCCTATCACTCTCTCCTGGTCAGGCCCATTAAGCAGTTGCTGGAAGTGCTGCTTAAAGACATCCACTATTCCCTGCGGATCAGTAACAAGGTTACCCTCACAATTTCGAAGAGCCTGGGTGCCTTTCCTAAAGCCTGAAGCCAGGCTTTTGGTTTTTTTATAAAAGGTCTTTATTTTATGTCTATCCCTAGACTCTTCGATGTCCTTGAGCTGGGAGGTTGCGAGAGACCTTTTCTTCAGGCGTAGAAGCTTCTTCTCCTCCCGTCTTCCAGCCCGGTATTCCTCTTGCGCTGCTCTAGTTTTCCGTTGCAGCTTTTTTTGTTATGCCTCGTCGGTTGCACGTTTCTTCTGCCATCATACCACGGGTTTCTTGCCCAAGGTTGTTTCCGCTACCTCTTTGATGGCCGGACGGCAATGCAACCACATCTCGTTGGCGTTGGTATTCGACGTAGGCATACCGGAGAGTTTCTCGCTTAGTTGATCTTCGTAGACTCTGGCAATCTCCGTTGTGCTCAGGCGTCCAATTGCAAAACTCGTCTTTGTTGGCTGGTGCAGCTTTCTGACATTGGACAGTCGGGCTCTGAATCGTGCTGCCACGAGGAATTGGTCGGAGTCGACATTTGGCCCTCTGAATGTTCGCACATCCAGAAAATTTTACGCAGGTCTTGCGTCAATGAGCACATGGTCAATTTGATTGGCGGTTCAACCGTCCGGAGATCGCCAGGTTGCTGTGTGGATTCTTTTGCGAGGGAATCTTGTGCTACTTATGACCATTTTACGTCCTATCGCAAAGTCAGTGAGTCGGAAGCCGTTATCTGTTGTCGTGTCGTTTAGGCTGTCCGATCACTCCGCCAAAGATGCTTTCCTTACAGATTTTGGCATTGAAGTCTCCGAGTACGATTTTGATGTTGCGGAGGCTATCCAGGGAGCGCCGCTGGGATGCTGTATGTCAACTTGATCTATGCATCGACAAGGATCGATCGACCCTACTGTGAATTTCTGCCCTCAACAAAGTCAAAATTCATGAATTGCCCACATTCCTATCCTATCCTAAGGTAACGCTTTACAAGACCTTAATCGTCCCAGTCCTGCTATATGGCGCGGAGGCATGGACTTTGTCAAAAGCGGATGAGCTGCTCTTGGTTGCTTCGAGAGGAAAATTCTTCGTTTGATTTTCGGTCCCGTCTGCATAGATGGTGAGTGGGGGAGGAGATATAATGACGAACTATACGGGCTGTTTAGCGACATCCACTTAGCCAAAAGAGTGAAGATCCAACGATTGAGATGGCTAGGTCATGTAGAGCGGATGGAAACCAATGCTCCGGTTCGAAAAGTCTTCGAATCCACCTCCGAGGGACGGCGCAGTAGAGGAAGACCGCGACTCAGTTGGCGCATGCAAGTGGAAAGGGGCCTCAACCAACTATGCATGCGAAACTGGAGACAGCTAGCTAAAGATCGAGCTGGCTGGAGACGCTTGTTGGTTGAGGCCTAGGTCCACCTCGGACTGTAGCGCCACCTTAATATATAAGCAATTAACTTATTTAGTGATAGTTATTTCATTATATTTAGCTTACGCATTGCACGATATTGTGGTTGCCGTGACGACAGTTGGGGAGTTCAACTCGGTAGCTTGGAAGAAAACCCGAAAAGAGTGTTCCAGTACTAACGTCAGAAATCTCGGTATTCTCTTCTTGTTCAACCAGACGGCCGAGCCAGTACAGCCGACCCATCTCTGCCTTCCTCACTACATCCACTGAGTTTGCGGTTGTCTTTTTCTTCATTCAATTTTCTCGTTGACAGAATATCTATGTACACATCCGAAAGAATTTTTTTCTTCCAATGTACGTATGGCAATATTATTAACAGCGCTCAAAACAGGCCTCAGCTGCACCTTCAAGGCGAGCCTCCTATACAGATGCCAAAGCCTTTTTTGGAAGAAGTCTCTCAGCAAGGTAGACAAATCGACAGCATTGTCTTCGATGTCATTCGTGACATACCAATAAAAATACGTTCGCAACCAATAACAAAAGTGTCAATTGCATTCCGCTGTCAATGGCGCTGTCTGAAGGCCATCGGAAACGGAATGCGTTGACCCTATCAAAAAAAACATGAAGCCATATGTTCCAATAAAGAAAATTGTGACGATGGACGACACCAAACGCAGTATTGTTTTCTTTTCTTTTCGTTAATAAATATAACTGGCGCAGTCGGTTTGTTTCTTCTAGACTGGAAGAAATTTAAAGTCGAACCTAAAAAGTAATCACGACAGTATACACACTAAAAATCAGTGCTTAATACGGTGTTACTAAACGGTTGTATAAAAGTGAAAATAAATTTACTATTAAATTTATTACTAAAGAAATAATGAAAATAAAATGAAACAGTATGAGAGATTAATCTATAAAGAAGGGGATAAGCTTACAAGTACGTGATCAACAAAATAATTCAAGATTTTATAGACTGCCTCCGAAGCACGATGAAGAAGTTCGGAGACACGTTACAGAAATGGAGAAGTAGGGAATTGTTAGGAAGTCGAATAGTAGATACTCTTCCCCCATAATAATTGTTGCAAAAAAGTTAAGTAAGTCAGGAGAACAAAAATTCGGACCTTGTGTGGACTATAGAAGATTGAACGATATTATGTTCGACGACAAATACCCTCTACCTAATATCGACAGTATATTAGATAAGCTAGGGAGAGCCCAGTATGTCAGTACTTTGGATTTAGCCAAAGGATACTATCAGATCAAGATGCATTCAAGGGATATTCATTACATTGCATTTGTAACTCCAAATGGTTTATATGAATTTACTCGGATGCCTTTTGGTCTCAAGAACGCCCCAGCGACGTTCCAGAGGCTGATGAACGAAGTACTAAGGGACTATATAAACAAGAACTGCGTCGTCTATCTGGACGATATTCTAATATTTTCCACAAGTTTTGAAGAACATCTCCATGCCATTAATACGATTTTCAATGTCCTTGCTAAACATAACCTGAAGGTACAGTTTGATAAATGTTCTTTTCTTCAAAAGGACACGCAATTATTAGGCCATATATATATTAACTGAAGAAGTCATGAAACTGAATCCAGAAAAGGTCAAATGTATAGCAAATTACAACGCCGGAAAAAGAGCTAGAAGCATTCCTTGGAGTCACTGTATTTTATCCAATTCGAATGACTAGGTTTTTGAAAAAAAGGTACAAAAATCAATATTAGCGATCCCGATGTGCTTACCCAAGAGGGTTAGCCAATCTAGGTCGTTAAATGATCGCGAACAGAACTACTCGCCTACCGATAAGGAATTCTTAGCTATTGTTTAGTCTGTGACATATTTTAGGCCATTTCACCCATAAAGTATTTGAACAAAAAATACAACGGAAAAGAGTACTCCGATAAAAATCAGCGGTGGCTTCTTAAGCTGTCTGAGTTCAATTACGATATTGAATATCTCAGGGGAAAGGAAAATAAAGTAGCTTAGCTTTTAAGCCGTATGAAAGATGTCGACCAAATACATGAGGAAACCGAATCGAACCTTGCAACAGTTCATTCTGCCTCTCAACAACAAGTAGATTATTTTCCTAGAAAGGAAGATATTGTTAATAAATGCAAGACCCAATAAATTCTAACAAATTCTGTTTCAGCACAAGAGGAAGTAATCCATGGTAGAAAAATCATTCAATTAGATATGACTAAAAATAAATCATATTGGGAAGATCTTTTCAAGAGAGTGTTACAAAAGGGAATTGTAGGTATTTATACCGAACAGCCGTACAACGAGTGCAAAAAAGTTCTACAATGTGTGATAAGTGTTTTGGAGGAAATAAAAACATCTCAATTATTAAGTACTCACTGAGAGCTCAAGAAATCAGAACTGAGTCAAAAAAATTTGCAAGCAGATTTCACTTTATCATGTAAGAGGGAGTAATCGCTCAGGGATTTCGGAAACTTATCACACACTTAAAAACAGATTGTATTACCCAGGACTTATTAGAGAAATTTCAAAAGTTATTGGAAACTGCCAAACATGTCAGGAAGGCAAGTACGACAGAAAACCTCTCAAACCAAAATTTAAATGATCGGAAACTCCTTCTAAATGTTTTATTGGATATTACAAACACTATCACTAACTAAAAATAGATACCTTGGAAATGCTAGCAGCAGTAGCGTCTGCTGAAATTAATCTTAAAAAACTTAATTTAATGAAAAATGGTCCATTGCTTTTTAATTTTAATTTTAAATATTAAGGCACAAACTTATTTCTCCATTGTTTGTGTGCTGTTGCCCGCCTTGCAGGAATCAAATAACCCCGACATCACAGGTATTAATTTCAGCAAAAAGTTCGTTATCATGGTGTAATAGCGCTCGCTATTGTTTATATTCTGTCCGGCCCCATTTTTAAAGAAATTCGGAGCCATGATTGAACCGAACCATACCAAATAGTGAATTTTTGTAGACGGTAATTCGAGACTGGCAATTTTGTTTATTCAGATATCCAATGATCAAAATCATTGAACTTTAAGCGTAAATTAAAATCTGTCTGCCCCAATTCTTAAGGAAGTTGGTTATTGTAAGTATTTAAACTAAGATCGCCTACAGCCACTTTCGCCATTACAGTACAATAATGTACATACACTGAGACTTGAATTAACATATGGTAAAGACGAAATCAGCAACCTAGTTAGCGTTACGCCTGTCCGTGTATTTAGCATTTTGTGGAATGTAAATTCTTATTCGACACTTGGTGTCTAAGTGCCTTTATCGCTATTCTGAGCGTCGATTTAGTATGGCAAAATGCATAGCCAAACGCCCATTTTTGTCGTGAAAAAATGTGTAAACCTTAGGTATTAGGTTAGGTTAGGTAGAGTGAACTGCCAGTGAAATCGCCAGCGGCAAATGGTGACTGGAACAGATATGAAAACCGGATAAAAGCGTATTAACTTGGGTTTTACCGGGATTCGAACCGGGGATCCAGTTTTTAAAATCTAGTTAAAATGTAAGTTTTGTTAAATTTCTCCAAATATTTAATTTAATTTATATTTTTCAAGAGTAAAAGTAATAAATAATAGACAGATGAAATGGTTGGTACAGCTGATGGAAAAAAATTCAAGATTGGCACAACGATTTCGCTCAAAACTGGGTGGGAAAAAATAGCTGTTATATTAAATAGCTTCGTCTTTTTCTTCTTTGCTACAGTCCGGGTGAACGTGGGCCTCAGCCAACAAGCCTCTCCAGCTGGCACGATCTTTAGCCAGATGCATCCAATTTCGTAAGCCAAGTTCGTTGACGTACTTCCCCACTTGTGCACGAAATCGATTCCGTGGGCGTCCTCTATTGCGTTGTCCTATTGATTCGGAGTCGAAGATAAATCCTAAATATCTTATTACCACCAATACGACCACCAAATTAAAGAAAACCAATAAGATTTATTTCATATACGTTTGAGGCGATGCAAAATTTAAAGCAAACAGATAATTTTCAACAAAAAATAAGTGAGAGCCACAGGTGGATGACCGTTCAGACAAATGTACTTTAATGGAACAAATGGAGCTATAGCAAAACCTCTTGCCCTGAACGAACTAGTCGACCCTGTGGGAAAAGCGTTTGGCGGCATACAAACTACACAGAGTAAGCACTCTTCCATCAAACTGAAACATCGTCAATCACACCAAAAACAAGCGCCGAATTAGAGATATCATTGGTGACTCCGATCTTGAATCTGAAATTGAGAAAGGTTTAATTTCAATTTTAAAATGTAAATGTGTATGTAGTATCTGGTAAATCCAATAAATTGAACTTCGATCGAATACTTCCGCGTTTTCGCAATTCGTATTAGATATTTTTTTGTTTCCTACTCATCCTCGCTATTTCACGACATAAACATCAAAATGTTGTCCACATTTTTCACCAAAGTTATTTTTCACCGAATTGAATTACTTATGCACTCAAATATAAGAACATAACAAAAATTTGCAAGCAGGCAACTTCATAGAAAAAAACATTTAAGTCTGTCAATTTTTTTCTGTAGAATGTACATGCATATGTATGTGGAACATGTATAAGTAAAATGACACTCAAGGCGTTTCGCTATCGTAATACCGACACTAAAACGCCACTTATCCGACAATATCAAAAAACGACAACTTAAACGCCACTCATAATAAGGGTGAATAACCGAATTGGGGGGTCGATGATGCACAGCATATGTTGTCTCTATACTCCTTTATATGTGTGACCTTTAAAAAAAAAACATGTTGAAAACCAAGTTTAAATGAATCATCCGTTAGAAGCAGTTCATTGTTCACAAGGTTCCTCAGCAATGATGAATAAATATGATTGCCTACGTGGCACCTATGAAAGTAGGTACGAGCACCATAAAAAGATAGTCAATCTTCTTTACTCCTATAAGGAATAGAGTCAAAAATTAATAGTCTCTCTATTAACTATATTGAACTTAGGGTATGAGCCTAGTTTATACAAGCCGCCCTTAATCCAATTGAACAACAAATTCGACTCCATTGATGCCTGCCGAAACTTCAATAACCCTGAAAGCGGAACGTACGGAAATTGCAAATGGTGCATAATGAGTGTTATGAAAGTAGAAATAAAATAATAGTAATAATATTGAAAAAAATATATAAAATGCGTAATATAAATAATTTAAATAAAGTTTTTCTTTTTTTTGAGCACTCAGACTCAAAGACAGCAGGCGCGTCTGTAATGAGGAGACTACACCATCAGCTCTCACCTCATCAGGATCATCCGAGCAAAGGCTGAACGGAGGCGGAAGAAGTGCTCTGCAGTTTCGTCGTCTTCTCCATAGGCGTCGCAGATTGTCATAGCCGCGTTGATCAAGAGGGATCTTTTTGGTGATAGATCCCAAGCCTGAAAATTCCCTTACACTGCCAGAAAACTGACAGCGCCTTGGTGGTTTTCGATTCAATGTGTTCTTTTCAGAGAAGTTTTCTATCCAAGATAACACGCGGATATTTAGCTTCATCGGCAAGGCTGACGGTGACAACTTTTAGTATTAGTTGAAGACCAGTCAAATTCCTCCTCATCGTGAAGAAAACAACCTCTGTCTTAAGGGGGTTACCTGAAAGCCCATTTTTTAGTACACCAGTCGTCGATCACGTCTAGATCCGCCTGCGCTTTTGAACGCACAGTCTCGGTACGATCCGACGGACACTATAGCTACATCATCTGCATAGGCCTGGGCGTTGACGTTAGAGCTATTAAGGGCGTCAAGAGACTCAACCAGCATGCACCATAACAGAGGAGACAAAACGCCGCCTCTACACAGTGTTCTCTGGCCGAGTTACACATGCCATCAAAAGTCGCATTGTCAAAGGCACTAAAAGTGCAAACGTATCAAAACAATTGGGGCCGAATCCACCACATGTGCAGGATGTGCAAATTAATATCACAAATCAGAAATAAAATATTCACGTTTCGCTCTAAAATATTCATAGGAAAATATCCCAAACTAATAAACTCAGTTCTCAATTCGTATGGAATATGATATGATGTGAGCAAAACGTTTAAAATGTATTTCTGCGCATATGAGATTTGCTCATTTGACTTAATTGTTTGAAAAAGAGAATGAATTATATCGTTGTCACACACACAAACAAGCTAGAAGAGAAAAATATATAAAGCTAAAACCATTGTTGATCCGGTGAGAAATAAAATGTTTGATTTTACATTTATAAATTCATTGGACTCTCCCTAAGTCGAAACTATACTCTAAGTCGAACTCCATCTAACTCGAAAAAATTTGTATACACTAGTGGAGATTTGACTGTGCTATGTTGCTTTTTGATATGGCATATCACATAACCAGTCGGCAAGTGTTATGGTTTTAGAAAATGGCTAGCACACTTTCGTGAAAATGTGTTAATGATCATGTTTCATTTACTGAGCGTATTTCTAGTAGTCTTGAAATACCTTATACATTTCTATCACGTCGGCCAAAAATCCTTTATGCTGATGAATGTTCTGAAAATATTTTCGAATGGAAACAAGGATTTGAGGTAGAGTCTTATTTCAAAATACATACTAGATCAAGCGATTCTATTAATTACAGCGATTCTATAATAACATAATATTTTAAAGCTTTGGCCAGAAATGTTAGCTTCCTATATTAAACTGCCAAAACTGAAGAATGGGGCGCTAAACGTAGGGCTTGCACAGGGTGCTCATTTGGCTCGGGACTGCGCTGCAAACAACTATATTGCTGCTTCTTCGTCTTCGTATGGAAGATCCTGACCTAAAAAAAAGTCGATCCGGTCCGCGTGATCCTTCTATAGTTTCTTACAATATCACACCTCAAGGTGGTTGAAGATGTTGTCCACTTATGTAAGCCACCACAACTGAATACGTCGTCTTTTGGAAATCAATATTATTTTATTAGAAGTTATTTATTCATGAAATTTCTGGCTAGACTTACGTCGTTGTACATCCAAAAAGCAAGCAGAAGAGCAAAGAGAAGAGAAGTTTTATCTCGGTGCTTATGTTGTTACTGTATTTAATGGTGAAGTTATCTCAATGTCTTTTTTATACAAAATTGTTTTGTCCCAGTACGTGCTTACATCCAAGATGTAATGTGTTTATAGTATTTGAGGTATTTGATCTCCGAATTAGACGACCCTCTCTCACGAGTGGAAGGTTTAATGCCGACTCCGAACGGCGAAGTTTGAGAAGCTTTTTCTAGACAATTATACTCTTTGCGCATTGACATTGACTCGAAAGAGGTGGGGCGTGAAAATTATTTTTGTGTCGTACTAGGAACTGAACCTAGACACGGTAGGTCTAACGGCGTAGGAGTCGACGAACATACCCACAACCCCACGGGCCACCACAGAATTTTTAAATACAGCATGTAAAATGTATTAAACATTTATTCTTTTCATCTTCGGATCACTGAAAAGAAACTTATTGAAGACGACGCAGAAAAAAACTGCGGTCCGCAGATTGTGTGATTGAGAATGAGATCCTGGGTCATTATCAAACAGAAAACAATATCGAAGCTCCAACAGGGCACAGTTGAAAAACATGCCGCAGAATACATACACGATTATTGCGGAATGTGCAAAAGTTTATTTATTGAAGCGTAATAAGTCATTTAAAAAATGAAGATGATTCAGGAACGTTATCTGTAATTGCTCCGGAAAGTATTAACAATCATATTAAAAAACCGTCAAAATCTATAAAATGTGTCTATAAACTTAAAGAGCAAATAAGCCGTGCATACATATATAAGTGTCAAGTCATGTCATTCGTCACAACGCTGCATTGCACCACTACCCCTAACTGGCACTGCTAATTGTTACAAGCTACCCTCTAATTTCAGCTGCTAAGTGACACTACATTATTTTTCTAAATTTCTGACATAATAATTTTGAATTCATTACACCTGTATGTCGTTATAAGATACTAATAGCATTGAAAACAAGAGCAACTTTATAATATATTTCCCTGAGCATCCCTTAATATTTCAAGCGTAATGATTTTGTGTTACACTAAGCTGATCATATGGCACAAAGCAAAAATTAGGCATGAATCATGCAATAATTATTCATTCGGTAACTTATTTTAACAATCTCTGACAAACCCCTTTAAATGGTTTGGGGGATGGTAAATATAGGATAAGACAATCTTATACAAAATAATGGGGTTGGCTGGTAAGTCGAAACAGATGACGTACTCCAGCGTCCATTCTTGTTATTTGGTACGCGCGTTTGAACCTTAAAGCAACGGCGTTATATATAATAACAACTAGGGAGTGGAGTGAAACCTAGAATGAGTTGCATTAGTGCCTTATAAATAATTAAATTTTTCCTTGCCAGTCGAAGTACGAATGGGCTGTCAGATGGGAGTATACTAGCCTAAGGTTTATACGTCTCCATTTTCGTTTGTATCTTAACTTGTTCCTGTACATGGGCGGCGGTAATATCTCGGTAATAACACAAAACAAAAAAGGGCGAAAGATATTTGAAGTGATTAACTGGATTATCCATGAGCTTTGCTTGATTTTCTTCGTATTGGCTATTATGACTATGAAGGCGGTAATGATATCTAAAGACTTTACATACATATTGACATATAGAGTTGTTCTCACAACTTTTAAATACTGTTCCGAAAAGTGTGCAGGTGTGAGGGGTACAGACTGTTAATTTTAAATACGACTCCATGTATACATTAATAGGATCAACTAAAATAAATTAAAGTTGTTAATTGAAGAGGTTAGGCCACATATATAAAAAAAAAAAAATGGCTTATTATAATTCAAAAATTGCTGAAGATGTTTGTGCGGTCGTGGACCTTGAAGAAACGGAGGCATCATTAAAAAACTCTGCACAGCCGAGACTTTGAATTTAATCCCTTCAAGAAAATGTTGTATACAGTCACATATGCATAATAAGTACTCTTTATTGGAATCCCGATTTACTTAATAGCTTTTATAACAAAATTCTAGAAAAGCCTATTTATTCGACCTCTAGAGTGGCCTAACACCTTAGGTTAGTTTAGGTTATAAGTGGTATTAAATAGGGGGGGGGGGGGGGGGGGGGGGGGGGGTGCACTTAGGCCAGCTTCTCCAGAAAGTCTTTTCGCGTGTAGACCTAATAAGTCCCGTGTTTATTCCCACTACGGGGCTGATCTTGGATTTTTTTTAGGGAGATCAAGCTATCAGATCTTTTTGGGTCGAGACTGGGCCAGATTTGTTTGGTGATTTGTCAAGTGTTGCCTGTATTCCATCTGCGATTAATTTTTAGTTTACTTTAATTGTTGAGTTGTAACTTAAAAGTTGCTAGGGAGGTACCTATGTATGTCACAAAAGGTTCCATCATCTGGCAATGTGGTGGCGATTCTTGTGAGTTTGTCAGCTTCACAGTTTCCCTAAATATCTCTATGGCTTGGTACCCAACACAGGCAAATATAAAACTGTTCGGATATCTCATCAAGAGATACGCGACAGTTGGTGACTACTTTAGACTTTATTGAGTGTGATGTCACGAATTTAATTGCTATCCGTAAAGATGCAAATATAGCAAACGGATATTACGTTCCACCTCAGCCAGGGACAGGGGCTCGCTGTCGCCATTATTTCCGCTTGGAAGACACTGCAATGATTAGATAAATGAATTTTGAGATGTTCAGAGAATACACCACTTTCTACTCCGCCTTGCGTTTTGGATCCATCTGTGTAGAAGTGTATAGCGTTACCAAATGTTATATTGCCGTCATACCGCAGGTCTCCTTCCGTAATCAGGTTTCGAAGTTTTTCCCTGGAAAGGATACTGGTGAGATGTAATCAAGGTTAATAGAGGTAAGTCGCTGTTCTATTAGGATTTCGGCATGTCCGAATGCACAATCGTTTAATTTTTAATCGTATTGCACTATTTGCTTACCAAGAATATCTAGGGAGGGAAGGTGTAATACGGTTTCAAGTACATTGGTGGGAGTTGTTCTCAAGGCTCCACTTATACAGATACCGGCTTGTCTTTGTACTTTTTTTAGAGTGTTGAGACGTGTGCCGACGTTGAGTATGGGCCATACTGCTACGCCGTATAAGAGGATGGGTTTGATCACAGCAGTGAAGAGCCAGTGTGTCATGTGGGGTTGGAGGCCCCATGAAATCGTTTTGCAACCAGCCCCTTCCATTATTAGTAGCAATTTATTTAATGCTAGGTTCCAGAGAAGAGGCGATAGTACTCCCCTCTGAGGTGTCTAAGAAAGCGACCATGGTGTATTCTTTATGGTGAACTCTCAACGGTTCGTATCAATGTGTGCAGAGCCGTTTAAACGAATCTACCTTTGTTGAGACAGCGAAAATTTGGTTGGGTCAATCGTTGATCGAAGATGTATGTCAAGATGTAAATCTAGTGTATTGACATAAAAATGCTAATTTTTCAAAGGTTTGCCAGCGTGCCATATTCAAACTTTAAGTGTCACAGTGCCATTTAAATAAAAATGTGCCCCATTTGTGCCACATCGGCAACGCTGGTCCTAATTTAACCTCTTAATAATTATAATAACATACAACACAAATCAAGTTTCCTAGCTTATACAGGAACCACTTATGTTATTATTCTTTCGCGAACTATAATTTACTGACAACTACGAACAGCGAACGTTTTTTTCTTGACACATACATATGTATACCCAATTGATCTTAATTATAACGCACTGATCTTATACGGGTACTCTAAACATTTCGGCTAAAACTAATTCATTGACAGCCCTTTTCGTTACCTAGCAATCTTCATTGTCAGCAAACTACATTGCGTCCTAAAATAGGACCCATTTACTACCGCTTAAGTACAAAAATGCATGGACTTTATCTTTTTACTGTTAAATCAACTGTAATTTACCTTGATGAGAACCCATTTAACCGTTGACCTTGTAGTAATTCCCTCTTGGGATTTGTTGGTCATATTTGACTTCATCTGACCTCTCTTATAGCAATTTAGAGGATAAATAAATTGTAGTATATCTTTTGCATTTATGTATCCTCAAGGTTGTTGAAGTAGTATTCGCCAAACCTCAAGGGTAATATTGTTATCATTTATTTAGTTGGAGGTTGGTTTTTTTCGGCAACGGAAAAAATATTCCCACAAAAAATAACCACAACGCTTGGGTACAATGAGAAAATCTGAATCCTATTTGTCTTTCGCAGAATGAGGTTCAATAACCTTTCAAATGTAATTGAAGAAGATGAAGGAAATGATATATATGCAATTGTGGTATATTATATTATATTTTCTGAAAAAGCCAATGAATTATTAACTTACTAATAATAATAGTTCAAATGTGTATTCTCATATTGATATTAGCTATAATAACGAATTGTCCTCCTCTGTATGGGTCATCCTAATAATAAACTATTTTCTTTCCATTTTTACATTAAAAATATTCATGACCTAGGATCTAATTTAAATTGTTGTCTGCTTCATCTCGTACCTCGTCACCATTTGCTAGATATAATATTTCGATCTAATTTTTGATTCCGAATTCATACATAGCTTGCGATATCGCCGTTTTTTTTTATAGAAATAGTATTTCAAATTGAATTATCATATCCAATCATCTTCAACATACTTTCTTAATATTACTCATCACAGCCGAGTCTGTATTCACTTGTGTTGCAAACACAGCGTTTTGTAATAACACTCCCAAATAAACAGTTTTTGTAAAATTAAAATCAATTTTGAATTTTGGGTTCATGTTTGATCTGCTATAGATCCATCTACTGCCTTTGATATAACTGGTAGTAATCTAAACAACTAAACATAAACATAGTAATACACTTTAATTTGTTAAAACATTTATTAACCTTGCTATTCGAAATCAGCGAATACTTTTTTAACTTTTATATTCAAGAAGAAAAACTATTTCTGGTAACTTTATTTGAAAATTGATAATTTTGCGGATAAACAACTAAACATAAACATAGTAATACACTTTAATTTGTTAAAACATTTATTAACCTTGCTATTCGAAATCAGCGAATACTTTTTTAACTTTTATATTCAAGAAGAAAAACTATTTCTGGTAACTTTATTTGAAAATTGATAATTTTGCGGATAAACATGACTGAAGTTGTTTTATGTCTGAAACCTATGGTTTGCAAGCCTATTATTTTGCATCTTTCTTCTTAACTAAGCAGTTCTTCAAAGATGTTTAATTTACATACTTCCTGCATTTTTTACAGTCTTTAGAACCAAAGCTTATAGACTATAAACTTCTCGGAAGTCTTTGCTAATTACTTTAAGAAAGACTAACAAGGAGTTAGACTTAGCTATCAATTGGGTCGCAAATTCACCCCAGATCTTTAACCTCGCCTCCGACCTCTGACAACCTATACATATGCTCCTGAAAACGCACGCTCTTAGTTATATACGTTGCTCAACATTTTCTGCACCAAGAAAATTGCATACAAAATATTGAAGAAGTAGCTGTATAGATATATATAGACATCCGTTCCATCTTGCAACTTGGACTGAAATTTCCAATTTTGTTACAGCACGCAAATTAAAATACTGTTGAGTTTTCTTGGTTGGAGTAACGGATCACGTCCGCTCTCATTCAACTTTATTCTATAATATGAATTTCGATTATCACTAACCTAGGATGAAGCGTCGATGCAAACACTTGTCATCGATCATTTTCTTATCTGCTAGGAATGTGGGAGATCACTTTAAAGGGATGATAATATATCTAAAAATATAATTACGTTTCTTGTAGGTCATATTGAGCATTAATATTCGTATTCATGTTTCTTATCTATGAATGATTGAAATATTGAAATATAATACCAAATGAAAAAGTTAATGTTTGTACTATAAAATGAGGGAAGATAAACCGTAGTAAAGGGTCACTTTAACTCGAATGGCAAAAACTGCGTAAGCCACAGAGTTGGTACAATATGACGCAGAATTTTGAAAATAATTTAATTTTTGTTTGGTTTCAAAGGTTGAAGTGTTTAAATTTCACAAAATTAAAAAAAGGATTACGATTTCTTCACTCAGCTTCACTTCAGTCAGACAAATTTGCACCGGGGGTGTTTAACTTAGAAAGGTTTTACTGTATAAAAATATGAAATAAAATATGAATTAAATATATGATTTCTAATATTATGGTCAAACAATTTGACAACTTGTCTTTATATAAACATCAAGGCCATGCTATTTTTACATTTAAAAAATATATTAAATGCTGTGTTGACTGACTTAGAATTGAGTGCATGTATAGTTTTTCAGATAAGAATGGATGATAATTACAATTTAAGAACAGTAGAAATTATGTATACTTACCAACTATTAACAACACTCTTTTTTTTGCTTCAATTTTGCTACAACGCCGCGTATGTTTTATTCATTACCTGCTAATCCAAGGTGTAAGAGACTAGAGTGTGCGTTTTTATTTGGCTTAAAAGATGTATATTGCCTTTATAAATTATTGAGAAATGGTAAATTCTGTGAGGTCATTTAGTTATTGGTTTACATTGCATGTCATTGCAAATTACGGATTTTGAAAAAAAGCATAAACATAATTCACACACATCGCCGTTCGGAGTCCATAGAACTGTAACTCCGCTCGTCGTTCCCTGGTGTGAAGGCCCCTGTTTGATTGGATAGTATTTGTATTGTTTTTGTATGAAGGCTGGATAGTATTTGTATCGTTTTTGTATGAAGGCTGCAGCCGTCCAATTAATTGCGCTTAGCACATTAATTGCAGAAGAAAGTTCTCATATAACACCAAAGTTATCCAAGCGTTGACATATGGGTCTGGTGTTTGCTAAACAAAATATCAAATAATGTTGCTACGGGGATTCGAAGTTGCTGATTATGTTGAAGCAGATTAACCACACCGTCGTTATCAAAGTTCTAGGCTGTATTATTAGAAAACCATTTCGCGCGAGTTATGCATGGTCAATACCAATATATTTTTGTAAAAAATATAAAACTGGAATTGTTTGCAAGATAAAAGTTAAATAAATAAAATGGAAAATTCAAAATGAATATAAAAAAATTATATAACTTAAGTAATTTTGAATAAATAATACATTTAGCTGTCTCAGTCGCAGCCCAACACGTAATTAAAACATTTAAGTCACACAGGAGCGAGAATGGTGCGTTAAGAAAAAAATATATCTCATTCGCATTGTTTATTTAAAAGAGTCTTATTATCCAAATAAATATCCACTTAATAGAATAGTCCACTGTCGGATAAGACCGTCTCAAGACGGTCTTCAAATTTTGCCACATAAAATCAAAACTGTACTTTTTTAAACTAGTTTCTTTGAATTTTGGTATTTAAATTTTTGCACTCTGCCTTGTCATTTGTGTGCTGTAGTCCTTTAAGAGTGAGCAACAAAAAAAAGGATACATACATATGTACGTAATTTTTCCAATTTCGCAAATTTAATTTATATTTAATTTGTAAAAATCATTCTTTTACAGTAAGTAGTAAATATATAATATTTGTGTTTAATAGTATAGTTGAAGTGAAACAAATAATGTGCATTATGTTTCGGAATCGAAAATGCAAGGCAAGTAGAACCCATTTTCGAGAATACTAGTATTTTTCTGGATTGAGCTCGAATACATTCATTGCATTATGGATTGAATTGTTATTCAAATAATTGATTCAAGTGGGCAATAGTCGGAAACAAAGTATTATGTGTGTTTTAAGAGGCTGTAAAAAGGCAGCATTAATTAATCAACATTATAAATTAATGGACAAAATAAAAATCAGAGAATCCCAAGTAGTAGCCTTGAAGTCCCAGAGGTTGTAAGTGGATCAGATGCGAACCCACTAAAGAGGACGTTGCGATATGGTTATTTAAGAGTGGATTAAATGTATGTCATTAGTCCAGATTGAAAGCCAAACATCCTAAGTTTAACTATTGTATAATAATTCAATGCACCTTATCAAATGATTTTTGCAAGATCATCCGACTAGGCCTTAGTAATCCTCTGCATATACCAAGCAACATGGTCAATAGTATAAGGTTTGCTGTCAAGATGAATCCAGTGACCTTCATGCCTGGGTGTAACAGGAGTGTTACTCCTTCGACGGGCTTGAAGGCATTATTAAATCTACTAACTGTTGACCATGCAGTTAACTTCTACAAAGAGCGCCATAAAGATCAGTCTATTCAGTGGTTGACCCTCAGTACCTGCGGTCTCTTCAGGGATTGTTCACTTCATTACTGGGTTAAGGCCAGTTTGTTTTTCTGACGAATTTAGCTATGTTCGGAATTTTTATATTTCACATTTCATTTAGGCTGTTAAATAATAATGTTTGCCTGTTGTGGCAAGGGCTGGACAGGTGCCGATACAGTGTGGCGTGGTTTCTACCTCTTCCTCATCTTTGCAGCTCCTTCTTACAATGACGTAAGGGGTTTCCATTCTTCTTGCATGTGAGCCCCGGATACTTCGGATTAATTAAAAGCCATAATTGCCTCAAAGTCAAGAACAAGTGTCCAGTTCCATCCTTCTCCGATTGGTGATATTGATGTCATCTGTATGTAGCATGGTGTTTATTACTTGAATAGGCTAGGGGTCTCCTGATTAATTGCCAATGGCAACTCGTCGGCTTTTTCATTGCATGGAATACGACAAAGCCCACGGACCTTTGATTTAGTTGATGGTTTGTCCAGAGGCTTGATGGCCGCCTGACTGTCTATCTATATAACGATAGATAACCCGTCTATGGGATACCTTGACAGTAAGCGGGCAGCCTCCTGGTTAGCTTTAACTTCTGCCTGGAATACACTGTAGTGGTTAGGCAATCTAAGAAGGAGAGAAGGAGATCTCCGACCATGTCGCGGCTACTCCAAGTCCGGTGCCTTCGTCGGTCTTGGAACCGTCCGTGTAAACATCCAGATTGGCAGGTTTTCCGACTATATCTTTTGCCCAGTCCTCCCTACCTGGTATTAGAATTTTCTAAACAGATTCAAAGTCTAAAAAGGGTGCGATATAGTATGTATGCTTTGGAATTCTTGCATTCTTGATTATTTCCATGTGACCCATAGTATGTGTTCTGTTCCAGCGGTCACTCTCTCTCAACCTAATCGCTGCCTTGATAGCTATCAGCTACCCGTATATGTTCATGGGAAGCAGCTGTAGCATTGATTCCATGCCGGCTAATGCTGTGGAGGTTTGTTGCGAAGGTCAGGCAGGAGGTATTAGACCTCACTATAGGTAGTCAATGTCTTAATGACCTATTCAAAAACTGGGAAGCATCCAATGAACCATCTATGTCTGACCACAGAATAATAAGGTTCGGCTTGGACAACTCCAGATTAGCAGATAAAACTACAAGAAATCAGAGGAAATAAAACTGGGATATCTATGAATCGCATCTAGAAACCCAACTGGAGCACATTGATACCAGAAGAGCTCCGGCCTACTTTCTAGAGTTAGAACATGTTGTAGAGAGCACAAAAAAAGCTATCACAACAGCGTTTGAAGCAAGTTGTCCAACAAGCAGGGACTTTAAGGGAAAGAGAGTGCCATAGTGGAGCAATAAAGTGTCCAATCTGCGGGCCAAAACACGCAAGCAGTTACGGCTAAACGAACCGGAGACTGGGAAAGCTACAAAAGGGCACTCACCTTCTATAATATTGAAATAAAGCAAGCAAAGAGAGAAAGCTTTAGTAGTTTCTGTGATACAATATCAACTACCCCTGCAGCAGCTAGACTACATAAAGCGCTGTCAACAACAGGGGAGATTTAAGTCTCTAAAGAAACGCCAGCTACACTGAAAATGAGGACCAGTGGACAAGACTTGTGCTGGAAACTCAATGTCCGGGTAGTCACCAAAATACTGACGGGCCTGGAACCAATTTGCGAAAACCAGGGGTTGGAGAGACTGGAGAGTTGCGAGAAAGATATTCTCCAAAGGACGCCTGGAATGGGCGATAAGCTCATTTCAGTCGTTCAAATCTCCTGGGGTTGATAAAATTATACCAGCCCAACTCCAAAAAGGTAAAAGCAAACTGCTTCCATACCTCAGAATAATAACTAGAAGTTGTTGGGATATGTAAAAACCAGTGGAGAAGGACAAAGGTAGTGCTTATTCCAAAGATGGGGGAAGAAAGACCCAAGCCTACCTAAGTCTTACGGACCGATCAGCCTTACATCATTTCTGGTGGAAATAATGGAGAAAGTTGTAGGCAACTACATACAGAGGAGGTACTAACTATATCTCCCGTACAGAGACTGCGCTATACCAACTGACAGAAACTATGGAAAGCGACCTTGAAGCGAAAGAAATAGTTATATGTGCTTTCTTGGATATTAGAGGAGCATTTGACAACACATCGCACGATGCTATGTTCAAGCTCTGGAAAAGAAGAAAGTGAGCCGACAGTATCGAAATGGATGTATGAACTTCTGAGCACGAGAACAGCTGAGACGCATACATCAGACGGTATAACAAAAGTCAACACAACAAAAAACAGACTGGAGCATTGAATCCATAGTACACAGATTGAGCAGCAATACGGTAAAATGGTATACAGATGGATCAAGAACTGATGAAGGAAAAGGGGCAGGAGTATTTGGACCCCGGACAAAGTACTACGAACCCATGGGCAAATGCACCAGTATTTTTCAAGCAGAAGTCTATGCCATAGACAGATGTGCTCAGATCAATCTTGACAAGAACTATACCAACTGTGACATAGCAATAATGTCGGACACATAGCAAAATGCCGCTATCCTGGCACTAGACTCCTATATCATCAAATCCAGGCTCGTGTGGGAATGTCTACAGAAGCTTAAGAAGCTGAGTAGCAGTAACAGAGTGAGACTCTGTTGGATACCTGTCCATACAGGGATAGAAAGCAATGAAATGGCCGATTCCCTGGCTAGGAAAGGAGCATTGGAACATTTTATAGTCCCCGAACCATTCTGCGCTATAGGAGATCACGTCCTCAGGGAAGAGTACATGGAACTAGAAAGAAGGAACCGGCCAGATACATGGAACTACGCTCATGGTATGAAGCAGGCAAAGAAACTCTTGGGTCAACATAACCGCAAGAGGTTTGAAGCATGTATCAGACTGAGCGAAAACAAACCTCCCTATCCCAACAGACTTCCTAACAGGGCACTGTGAACTCAGGGAGCACCTAAGGAAACTAGGAGTATCAGAAAAAAGTCTCTGCAGATTCCAAAAGGAAACTGACTTAGAAAGAATGCTCCAGGACAAATCTCTTCCACCTTCGCGCAATAGGAGAAAATAACCCTCAATACGACTCTGAAAAGAGCTGCATGGGAAGGGAGCTCTTAAGAAAGCAATGATATGAATAGGGGACACAATAGATCTTAAGGTCGTGATGCAATTTACCCTCAACAATAATAATAAAATAAATAATGGCGTGGAACGAAGCGCTCCAGTGATGCAAATACTCGCCGATCTTTGGATTCTGCTTATCTTTTCAAATTTTCTTTGATTCTCAACGCTGTCCACAATACGAGGATGCCGTACGTTAGGATTGGTCTGACTACTGCTATGTACATCCCGTGTGTCATTGTTGGTTTTAGTCCCCATCTGCGGTCGAATACCCTTTTGCGTATAGCCATCGCCGTCTTCATAATGTGGTCTTGAATGTTTGGTTTCGAGCTAAGTTTGCTGTCTATTATTACGCCTAAGTATTTGTATTTGACCAAGGCATATTTTTTGTTATCAAAGGATTTTTCAATGGTGCTGACCAAGGAGTGGTGTGCTGTTTCTGTTGAGTATCATTTGCGATAATCGTGTTGGGAAGGTGAAAACGCCTTGAAGTTGATACCTTCTCTAATATGTAGATCCACCAGCCATTCCATTGTTTTCAGAAGAAAAAAGAGAGGGTGATGGGTCTGAAGTCCTTTGGTAGGCTATATGTAGCTTGCCCACACTTACATAGGTATGAATACCACCTTAGCTCTTCTCCATAGTTTTGGAGTGTAGCTGTGTCTTAAACAGCTGCTCAATATAGCCCTCAGCCATGATGATAGTATGTCTACACCTTGCTGTATTGTAGCCGGCTGACTACACCCAGGCCTGTAGACTTGAAGGGCTCGAAGCTATTAACTGCCTAATCCAGCTTAGATTTCGTTAGAAGACCAGCTGGTACGGTTCTATGATACTGCTATTCAGTTGGTTTAAGGTTGCAGTCAGTATTTGTGGGATAGTTTGAGGGTCTCCTGAGCGGATTCCGTCCAGACACCTACCGATGACTGAATGAACATTGGCATGGTCGGTGACTTTGAAAGTAGAAGACTAAGCCGACCACAATCTTTGGCATTTTCTATATTACCACAAAAACCTTTCCAGGATTCTTTTCGCGCCGTCTTGACCTCGTTTTTAAATGTCTAGAGACTTTGCGTAAGGCTGAAAGGTGCAAGTGTACTAGATAGACTACAAATTGACCAAGAAAAAAGTGAATGACACGATCTAAAAAAAGGTGAAACTCCAGAGAAATGAGCCAGAGAAATGAGACAACCCGGATTCTCTCGTCCAAGTTGAACATTGCAAAAAAATTCCTTCAATGCGACAAAAAGCTGTTAACGATGGTAGTTGAGCATTAACTGGCCATAATCATCTAAAGTACAGTCGTTCACAGACCTTTGACCGATACAGACGTGTTTCGACTTAGTGCGAATTCGGCAAGTACTTACTATATATATAAAAACACAGCGAATTGCAAGCCAATAGTGTGGCTCAGAGGAAGTGGTGCTAGACAGCGGAGTTAGGGAACCCCGCGGTGTGGGTTCGAAAACCAGAAACGCAGTCGTCGTTTTTTTTTGTTTTTCTCTCTGTAAAATAAAATAAAACGAATGTCATCGAAAGAGCGGTCCGCTCTCTTAAAAGCGGGCAAATGTGACGAAGCGGTGCCTGATACATCAGACCACCAGGCTGGCACATCAGGCCACCAGCCATCGCAGCCGGAGGAGAGGAAGAAGCTTCACCCGCAACCTAATGTGGTAAAGCGCCGTTCCACTGTCGCCTCAGGCGATACGAAAGTTGCGGAAGAAGAAGCAACAACAACAGCAGCAGCTATAACAACAACAAAAGCTGCAGCAGCAGCAGAAACAGCCTTAATCGCAGCTACAGCCGCGCTACGCAAAAAACCTCTGGACAACGTCCAGTACGAATCGGCAGAGGGTGAGGGGAGATTCTCGTACGCCGGTAGCGAGAACCCCTACCGTGACCTTACATCATCCGAATCTGATGATGAAGAGGAGGATGAGCGCGAAGAGCTGTTGAGGAAGCAGAGGGAGAGAGAGGAACTAGACGCCCACATCCTGGCACTTCAAACTAAGCTGAAGGCAAGGAAAGCGGGAAAGGAAACGCAACAGCAGCGACAACAACAACAGCTAAAAGAAAAGCAGCAACAACAGCAGCAGCAACAACAACAGCAGCAACAACAAAAGCAGCAACAACAACAGCAGCAGCAGCAGCAGCAACAGCAGCAGCAGCAAGACCAGCAGCAGCAGCAGCAACAGCAGCAGCAGCAACATGAACGCTTCCAACAGCTGGCAAAGGGGCAACGTTCCACACCTGGCACGCGACAGCAACAACAACCAAGGAAGCAGAAGCAGCAGCAACAACAACAACAACGACATCCTCAGAAGCAGACGCAGCAGCAGCCAAGAAGGAGACGTCCCCGCCCATCAACGTCTTCGGACTGGAGACGAAAGAGGTGGACAAATTATGTAAGTTGGCCACAAAAAATTCTTATTATTTAAAAAAAAAGGTGCACTACGGCGTATAAATTATATATGTTAGGCATATACATAACATATACGCCCTGGTGCACGTGTCCGTAAAGTTACGGGCATAGTTAAGATAGTTTTTAAGTTTTAATGTTAGGTTAAGCTAGTTTAAGGTAGGTTAAGACAGATAAATTAAGCCAAGTTTTTCACAGTTTTCTTGGCTAAACAAAACAGAACGAAAAAAAAAAAAAAAACATAGACTAAGCCGAAAGGCAAACTTAAATGATATATCAGAATAGCTTAGAGTACCCGTATAGGGTCAGTAGGTTAGATGTAAGAACAATTGTTAAGATAGTTAAGCTAGTTTTAAGTATTTTTGTCTAGCACGTAAGTAAATGAATTAAAAATAAAACAAAAATGAACTAAAAAAAAAAAAATCATCTAAAGTACCATGAAAAGAGTCCCGACTTTATATGCAGGAAAGAGGACACTCTTCACTACCATTTTTCAAAGACCTATATTATCTAACAAATATACCTCTAGAATCTCTTTCTAGGTTTATTAGGATATCACGATGGCTGAGCAACACGTCAACACCAACGTGAAGTGAGAAATAGTAGCAAAGAGGTTACATTACTCCAATGGAAATCACAATGGGTCCAACTGGACCTACTTGATACTAACCTAACTCACCCAATGGAACCCATTTGATCGTAAAACTGAAAATGGTTTTATTATTTATTGCGCAATGAAAAAAAATATATATTACCTATGAGTATTATAGTGTAAAATGCATTAGGCCAAGTTTCAAACTGTGTTCAAAGAACACATCTAGAAGAGGGAATCAATATATTTATTTGAAAGTAGATTGTATTATCCGATTCTTTGGCGGGACTGTGTGGGGTGGTGCAACAGTCCGATGTAGACCTCTGTCTAGACCTGTGTTACAGTAACCACTCGTTCTGTGCGATCCCTACGGCGTATACTCACAATTTATCTGTATCTTCACACACATTTTAATTAAGACAACACTTGAAGCCTAATAACCATGTACATCGAAGAGAACAAATAAACGCTGAATTAACGAAATTCTGACACATTTATGCAGAATAGTCATGCAAAATTTGGACAAAAGAGTGGGTAAGTGCTATTAAAGTCGTTGTTTCTTCAATTTACTCCATAAAGCTAATTTGTGCATTCAATTGCTCTTTTTTCGTTACTTTTAAAGCCTTTTTGAAGGCCCGTGTTGAAAAGAATTTAATTTTAACAAAACATTTTGGCATAATAAACGTGCCTCAGTAATATAATAGTGGGCAATTATTGCGGCTGCCATATTTTTTTAGCTTATCACGGTGAGTAAGTAACTCTCACAACATTGCATTTCAAAGATAAGAAGAATACAATATAAAGAACACAACAAACTTAAAGAAACGTTCCAAGATGTAGATGACCTGTTCGATTTAAATGATGTAGTTTTGTCCGATTTTTCTGAAGCAAAAACTTAACTTAAGAATATACAATTCAGTAGCTTTCCCTCAATATAAGATAATATTTGAGAATAATTGAGAAAAAACTGGGATTTTCGCAACAGCTGAATGTACATATATGTACGTCATTGCTGACTCAGTAATCACAAATTTTCAAATAAGTTTGACTCGATAACTGCAACTTTTGTTTTTATATATCTTTATTTACTCTGGCTCTTGACTATGCTTTTGGGGCAGTTATTCTACCGCTAGTGCATCTAACTGATGGTACGATGTAGTTATATGAATGTATGTATCTGTTGAGTGGAAGATTTTGTTGTTAGCTATATGAATTTTGTTTAGTGAGCAGTCGCTTGTGTGTTTCGACTGTATTACAAAAGAAAAAAAATGTGAAACTATCAATTAGAAATAAAAGAACTTTGTGCGAATATCCTAAGATGGACAAAAGTTTTATGCAAGTGGTTTCTCAATCAAAGAAAGCTAAATGTGCCAATAACCAGCGAGTTCCTAAAAAAGGCGTGCTCATTGCATTAACAATATTAAGCAGAGACCACAATCTTTTAATGCGAGCAATGGTTGGGTGACAATTTCAAGAAAATAAACCGAATTCGCCTGTTGAAAATTTGTGGAGAAAAACTTTCAAACAAACCGCAGATTATAGATCCTTTCTTGATTAAATTTAAGGAAAAAGTCAGACAGCTCGATTTGACTCCCCATCAAATTTGTAACGCCGATGAGTCCGGGTTATTCTACCGACTTATACCCAAATCCTTGTAGGTTTAAAGGAATCGTCAGCTACTGTCCGAAAACCTGCGCTAACGCTTCTTTCTGATAACCGCGCTTCATCTCGAATTGAGCCAAAAAAAATGTACGCGGTCATTGCAACCGCCCTAGTTTTAATTAGTTGCGACAATCGAGAATGCACTGTATTAAAAAAGACGAAAATAAATTTTATTTTTTGGATGGCTATTGTGCTAAGTTGAAAAGAAGGCGGAGTAGCCATTTTTATAAAAAAATACTATCAACTATGAACGTCTAAGCATTAAAACTAACTCATTTGAATCTACAGACCACGAGCGCTTGATAAAGGAAAATTCATTGCAGAGCTAGGAGATGTTTTAGACAGCACAGAGTTTTCCAAAGACATTATCATAGTAGGTGATATGAACTTAAGCCTAAAAGATATTATTAAAACTAAAGTTCGCCAATATCAAGAATTATAATATAATAATATGGGTGACGCTACAGCCAGTAGAGGGCCAGGGTTTAGCTTCTCAGCAACCACTCGTGTTGTGCGTGCTATTGATCTATCACGAGTGGAAGGGACATACAGTTTTAAACCGACTCCGAACGGCCAAGTTTGAGAAGCTTTTTCTAGACAGTTATACTCTTTGAGCAATGTCAGTGACTCGAAAGAGGTGGGGTCGTGAAAAGTATTTCTTGTCGTACCAGGAATTGAACCTAGACAGAGTGGTCCAAGAGCGTAGGAGTCGACGCACATACCCACAGCGGCACGAGCCACCACAATATCAAGAATTGGTTGCCCAATAATGAATACTGTAGCAGCCCTTATAACGAATTCAGGCACTCTTCTAAGAAAAAGAGATAAACATGTAAAAGGGACTAATGGTGTGAGAGCAGTGAACATGAATAAAGGGTCACTCTGGTGTAGTTTGCGAAGCGATACGGACGTACCTTCAATAAAGTGGAAAAAATATATTCAAGTGTTTTATTATTGATATTTCTGTCGGTTACAATTTCAGAAGTGGGATTAACTCGTAATAATGGATCTTGAACAATATAAAAAACTATACGGCGGTTCAGCTAAAACCTTGGCTCACGAAAGAATATTGCTGCTGGAATGATGAGTGAACAGATGATGAGTGAACAGATGATGAGTGAACAGATGATGAGTGAACAGATGATGAGTGAACAGAAGATGAGTGCACAGATGATGAGTGAACAGATGATGAGTGAACAGATGATGAGTGAACAGATGATGAGTGAACAGATGATGAGTGAACAGCTGATGAGTGAACAGATGATGAGTGAACAGATGATGAGTGAACAGATGATGAGTGAACAGATGATGAGTGAACAGATGATGAGTGAACAGATGATGAGTGAACAGATGATGAGTGAACAGATGATGAGTGAACAGATGATGAGTGAACAGATGATGAGTGAACAGCTGATGAGTGAACAGATGATGAGTGAACAGATGATGAGTGAACAGATGATGAGTGAACAGATGATGCGTGAATTTGAAATAAAAAGAGCAAAGGAAAAACTTAAAAAAATAGAAAAACCATGTAAAATTATATAAAAAAGAAACTGTTGGAAGAAATGCGGGAAATGTTCGGAGACCGTTCAAGTCGGTTGACTATGAAGCGAGCGGTAGAAGCAAGGAAGTGGTCACCGGATGAAACATTCCAGCAATATTTTAACGAAAAAATAAAAGCCAATTGTTTGTTTTTGGAAAAGTCGAATCTTTTGTAATCTTTGAAGGAAAGAAAATTAACGTAACTTTATTGGCTGTATCAGATTGTACCATGAAATATACAGTTGTCTTAGGAAAAGACTTTTTAAAATTAGCGAAATTAAAAGTTCAATGTGTTGACCAGGATAAGATGATAGAAAATGAAGATTGTAAAGAAGAGTGTTTAAATTTGATGAAGATAGAATTAGACGCACAAAAGGAATATATTGAAAATGAAGACATAGATTTTGTAAATAAAGAAAAGTTCGATAGAATATTAAGTGAGTGCTACCTGAACTGCAGGCGTGCCGATATCCCTGGGTTATTGATAAAACAATGTAATTTACAAAGGAATCGGGACGATTTGGAGTCAGGAAGGCCGAGTTGTAGCAGCCCTTATAACGAATTCAGGCACTCTTCTAAGAAAAAGAGATAAACATGTAAAAGGGACTACCGATGTGAGAGCAGTGAACATGAATAAAGGGTCACTCTGGTGTAGTTTGCGAAGCGATACGGACGTACCTTCAACAAAGTGGAACAAATATATTCAAGTGTTTTATTATTGATATTTCTATCGGTTACAATACAGAATATCATTCGAAACCATTCTAGAGTAGATTTAAGAGCAAATTGCGCTAACGGTCTAAGCTAACATCTCCAACCACTAATGCACAATATATGGAGAATACGGAAAAAAGTGAGAGTGTTGTTGAATCAACTTCTAACTATAAGATCCACGCCACAAAAGTAAATACGCATATAAGATCTACTGATTGGAGTTCGATAATGAATGAGATGCAAGCAAATGATTTCTATAATGCATTTGAGAAGAATATGGGAGACATTTATGAAAAATCAGCAGAAATAAATTAAAAAAAATGTCGCTCGGAAAAATGAGGCATGAATCACATCAGATATTATCACAATCTGCAAAGAACGTGATCGCCTTTACAAAAAGTGGAAGAACAATCGAACCAGCACAACCCTTGAAACAAATTACAAAAAAATACGCAACCAAATGAACAAGAAAATACTTCTCGCAAAAAAGCAATACTCCCAAAAAAGGTTCGAGCAAGCCAGATTCTAGGCAAGACTGGGTCGATAATTAATGAAGTACTTGGACGTAGAAAAGACTTCTTAGACAGCACATTGCGGAGGAATTTCAACTTTTCAAAGCCTTTGGAGTTGACTAAAAAGATTGCCCAACCGTTTGAAAAACAAGCATCATTAATCATTCACAGTTGTAATCGAGTGATTTCTACTCAAACTTGCACCCCACTATGTGATTTGATCTATAACAAATGTTTTGGTATGTCTAAAAATTAACAAAGCGTCCGGCGAATGTGGTGTTAGAGCATGAGACCTAATACATAATATAGATATATTCCTACAAAGCTTAAAAAATCAATCATTAGGCCCATATATAAAGGAGGTATCAAAAATCAAACAGAGAACTATCGACCTATAGCCATTTTGCCAACGGTTGATTGAATTTGGTTGATACAATTTAGAACTTTATAGAAAAGAATAATGTGCTGCGAGAGCCAATACCGATTCCAAAAAAAAAGAACAAAAAACCAACACTGGGCAACTTCGCCGATCTTGTCACCAGAAGCCTAAATAAACGTTTTCTAGACTTTAGCAAAGCTTTCGGCACATTGAATCACCACAGAATCATAGAAGCGCTCTATACTGTAAGCATTCGAGGAAAACTAGCATACTAAACATAGATTACTTAAATGCTAGAAAATTTAAGGTGCGGTGAGAAATCTATAGCATGCGGTGACCCACAAGGCTCTAAACATGGGTCGCTTTTGTATATACTCAGGTTACCTTCCATTCGCTTATGCGGATGACACGGCAGTTGCCAATGCATACTGAGGCAGGTATACTATGGTTTGTTGGAATCACGGTTGCGATATGGCATAGATTACTTAAATGCTAGAAAATTTAAGGTGCGGTGAGAAATCTATAGCATGCGGTGACCCACAAGGCTCTAAACATGGGTCGCTTTTGTATATACTCAGGTTACCTTCCATTCGCTTATACGGATGACACGGCAGTTGCCAATGCATACTGAGGCAGGTATACTATGGTTTGTTGGAATCACGGTTGCGATATGGCATTCTTGCCTGGGGCAATGCATCATTTACCCACATCAACAAACTGCAGAGTTTGCAAAATGCAGCAACAAAGTTTTTACGTCAGGAAGGCCACTTTAACACATTCTTAACGGTTAAGAAGATCGTCCAGATGACAGCGATCTTGGAGTACTACGATAACCCTAAATTTCGTATCAGAATAAACTACCAGTATGAGACGCGAAGACGACATGAAGGAATGTACTACCTCCCAAATTTCGGCAATGTATACGGCAAACGCCGGCTGCAGCATCCCGTGCATCCTAAATAACACTACCCAAGAGCTATCAATTGCACAACAAGTAGTGAAGTGATGACGTAATTGTAAAAAATTATCTTTTCTACTTTATACCGAATATCCTCTTAATTCATTAAGAGCTTCCAAATAAACGATATCGTTCGTATCGTTCATTCTCAATTGTTCATTTGTAACTAGTAAATATCAATTTTCACTTCAACTAATAAATTTGCATGTAATCCAACCTCTTGCAGACAAGCCAAATGGCTTCGCAGGACACATAACTTAATGTATCACACCAAAATTTAAATGAAATAAAATTATAAATTATGAATTAAAAACAGCATGAAGAAATCTCATCCTCACAGCTTGTATTCTCGATCTATGTAGTTCTTTCGGTCATTACCCAAATTGCCAACACAGAGTTGGCGTTAAAAACCGCTGATTTGGCTTTGAAACCAAGTTTGTAATTACAGATCTTTCAAGCTGTTTCAAAATTAACCTAGGTTGGCCAATCCTACAGGAAGGTTCAGCATTACTCCTTCCATCAAAAGTAAAAAAGACCCCAAAATACTTAAACTTCTCCCTCTGCTTCAATAGGACTCCACTAACTTGTTGCTAATTTGTCCACGTTGGGCTTCATCCCAGCATCAGCACACACGACCACTCATCACTCACCACACACCAGATAATTTAATCTAAACTCTCCCAATGTGAAACATCCCTCGCATTGGCTCCACTTCAAAATCCAGTCCATTTACTAGCGGATCCCGGCGTGCTTTATGAAAATTATCATTGAATCAAATTCATTTTGTTTCAATTGCTTTTATATTTTATTTTTTGTTTGATTGTGTGGTGTATGAATAAATAAATTTGTTGGTGCTGATACTCTAGAACATGCTACTTATAATTGTCGGTGAGAAAAGCACAGTTCCTTCAAGAATTGAAAATTCATGTCATTAACATTTGCATTTTTTGGTGCTAAAATTGGGCGTTCTCGTACCCAATCACGATTCTTATGGTTTTGCACAATGTTTGAAAAAACGCGATCAATTAATTCTGCAATTGCAATTGCAGACAGCAATTCAATTTTGCCATCGCCAATCTGCAGCAGTTTCAAATTCATTTAAACCATAACATGATGACTCACTGACAGGTGTCAATGTATATACGTGTATCTACGCATACTACGTATTTGCTTTGTTATTTTTTATATGGACAAAATCAGATTTTTACATTAGCTCACGACCACGTTGAGCAATTACATTTAAACTTTAGATAAACCATCTACACGACCGTACGAATAAACCCTAAACATTTGATCGAATTCGGTTTGACAGTTTGTAAGTTATAATGACACAACGTACTTGCAACAATTTCTTATATATATAGATAATGATAAAGAAAGGCGACAAGATGCAACCATACATCTGTGAAAAAGATGTTCTGGCAAACCATTCGCCGACTCCGAGAAAGGAGCTGCTCAATCCCAAACAGGGCACTGAGGATGACAGACCCGAAGTCTTAAGTAGTGTGTAGAAGTCATTTTGGCGTTTAGATAAATAGATAGTTTATTTTTTCTTTGTATTACAAATACATTTGATACATCATCGCATATTTTACATTAAAGAAATTTGATATAACTTTATCTTTCTTCTGAAATATTATTAGTAGTCAAAAACTTGAAACAAATTATTATAAGCCAAGACGTTTTGTATCATTTGTGTCAAACATGTATCATCACAAATACATCATCAGGAGAAACACTCCGTCTCCTTATGGATATACATTTTCCGGGTGTACGCAGTACTATCCGACGAATGTAACTACACCGAATACTGCACTTTTTACTCCGACAGGAATAATTGATGAGTGCAAGGTAAGATGGGCAATTGACTCCTTTGAACAGTTCAAATCCCCAGGAATAGACGGCATACCCATCATGCTTCAGAAAACCGAGGACATAAACACTCCTATCCTTGTGGACCTCTTTTCTTGCAGCCTAGTTCATGATCATATAGCACATACCAGGAGGGAAGTCAAATTTTCATCCCTAAAGCGGAAATAGATTTTAGACCAATAAGCCTCACCTCGTTCGTTCTCAAAACGATAGAAAAAATCATTAATGCGCATATACGTAGTAACTTCAGGATCAACAGCATTTCTTGTACATAGCATGCGTATATGAAAGGTAAGGACGTAGAAACTGCACATCACGAAGTAGTCAGTGTCATCGAAAGGTCTCTGAACATCAAAGAATATGCTCTAGCAGCGTTTCTGGACATTGAAAGAGCCTTCAACAACGTAGAAACAGTCGCAATTAAAACTACACTCGAAAAGGCAAAATTAAGTAATTTTAAGTCTGCTTAGCAAGAGGATCATCAATGCAACCATAGGTGATACGGCTATCGAAATGGTGGCTTCTCAGGGAACTTGAAACCTCCACATTGATAGCATGTTGATGGCTAGGTTTCAGAGTTAAGTAAGGAAAATTACCATCGAACACTGTTATGATCCGATAGAAGATGCGACCGAGCATGGAAAGGGCAATATCTACATATTTAACCAAACGCCTAATGAAGCTATCGAAATCGTGATGGGAGATTTCAATGCCAAAGTTGGTAACGACAACACTATGCCTAAGCACGTAATGGGAGTTCAATGTTTTGGAGATTGGAATGACAATAATGAACGGACTTCTGCAATACCAACCTGCCACAAGATCATCTGAGTCTCAACTGATAGGCAGCGGACATCCAACCAGATCTTTCTAAAGCGGCTGCTTATCACATTGCGATAAGCAGCCGCTTTAGAAAGCGTCTTTGAGACGTCCCAAACATATGCGGAGCCGATATCGGGCTAGAACGAGATCACCATCTTATGATAACTCATGTACGTCGTCGTACTGTATTCGTAAATAGCAGTCGCTGTAATCTGATTAATGCCAACAGGTACAATACGACAGGATCAAGGCTCCCCAAGTACGCCAATAGATTAGAAACCGCCTTGCCTAAGAAGCAGAAGTAATCAGCAGCTAAAGACAGGAGAGCATGGATGGACACTGCACTGCTATGAAAGTTGGAAAATGCTTTTATGACTAGAGAAAGCACATCACTTACTTCACATAACATAAAAGAGATGATTTGAGTTCAGTTCAGTTTCATATAGATTCAGAATTCTGCTGCGGAGTTTTTTTTATACCACATATTAAGTTTCTTTAAGCAAAAACCTTTTAAATAAATTAAAGAAATATTAAATTTGATTTTTTTTCCTATTTTTCTTGACTCTCACCAAACAGACGTTGTGAAACTTTCATTGGCAAATCCATTGGTGTATATATTATCACTGTACGTTATTTAGTGTAAAGTTATAACATTATTACAACATAAAACATAAATTATTTGCATTGTATTGCCAATATGATGAGTGGAGACCATTGCCACTATCGGTGCCCGTGTTTATTCTGTGGGTACGATGTATACGTATGTACGTATATGCAAGAGTGTATTCATACTACTTGAGCCATTCTATACGTGAACGATTGAGTATATTTGAGTCACTGAGAATGATCAAAGAGTATAACTTTCTAGAAAAAGCTTATCAATCTTTGCGGTTCGGAATCGCCATATAACTGTAGGTCCATTCCACACGTGAGAGAACAATAGCACGCACAACACAAATGGTTGCTGAGAAGCTAGGCCCTAGCCCTCTACGGGCTGTAGCGCCGCTCATATTATTATTATTATTATTATTATTATAATAATTCATTTATGTAAAGAAGAATGTTTGCATGTATGTTTGCCTTTTATTAAATTCCGTTTTAGGCTAATTGTAATGAAATTTTGTCAGTACAGTGATGGACAGTGTAATGAATGATCGATATAACATACCCTTTTTCCAAATGCATTAGTGTTTCTAAAAAAGTTGACACTCGATATAACGAATCTGTTTGTTGCCTTAGAGACGAAGAACGCAAACCAACTCCCTAGACTGTGGATGCATGCATAACTTAAACATTTTGTTGCTGTGCAGAAACAATATTCGAATTTTTCGATTTAATGTGGGCGAAGCAAGGCAAGCATGGGTCAGCTATTATGTAGATAAATGGCAGAAACACCATTGATCATAGATTACATTAGATGCCTGGGGGCGTATCGTATAGCATTAAAAGCTCGAACTGCATCGACTTCAACGACGGGCAAAGAACGAAGTGCAGCGTAGTGTAAGATGTAACAAACGTCAGTATATCGACACACTGGCTTCAAGGGCTCAAAAGACAGCGAATAGATGTGACAGTGGGGCTGTTTATATCATCACCAACGAAGTAATTTGTGGTAGGAACTCCAAATAACACTGGGTGAACAGTCTAAGCGGTAACCTCCTGATTTCAGATGATGATCAACTCACTAGATGGAGAGAGCATTTCGCTACTGTCTGAAACCACTTACGCGATGGCGGAATGATATCGAACACTAGCGAGTATTCCGTCGAAACAAATCCCTGAATTCCCACCGGACCACCCATTAAAAGTGATTTAAAAGCACTTTTCTATTCTTGCTATATTCCACTCCTGAGGAGATCTGGAAGGAATCAAGATTCAACTCTCGTCGTCGAAGAGTCATGTTATCGCTCTGGATCCTCCTGCATCGACCACATAAACTCCGTACAGATCACAATAGAGCAATGCGTTAAGTACAGGTTTAAGCTACACTTGTGTTTACCGACTTAGAGAAAGTTTTCGATAACTGAAATTGAGGTTCTGACAGGTGATACAATCCAGAAAAAACTGTTATATAGGATACATACGAAGATGGTTAGTGCGGCGTCTTACACAATGGTAACTTGTCATCGGTCCATAGTAGAATTCGTCACAGGGTGCGTACTGTCGCCACTACTGCATACCACTATTGTTTCTATTGGTTTTCAGCAATGTACTCAGCGCAGCGTTGACGGAAGAAAATTATAGACTTCGATGGACTATGACATCTTACCTACGCTGTCCATGTTTGTCTACTTAGTCGTAATCGATAATAGACCTTCAATTCATTGCCCGCAGTCTAGAAGCTCGGGCAAACAAATTGGGGCTACAAATAAATACAACACTAAAGCCCTAGGCATTATTAACACCCGCTCCCAACTGAACATTGCCGAACAGGATGCCAAGAATGCTAACAGATTGCATTCGATATGCTATCCACTATCTGGAAACCAATGTTATTAACTTGAGAACCAAGCGGGGACTGTTCCGCTCCAACTTGGAATCGGTGCTGCTTTATAGGTGCAGTACCTAGAAAATAGATATCATTATTACACGAAAGCTGCAATTCGTAAACAATTATTTAAGAAATATACTAGGGATTTTTTAACTCAACCGTATCCGCAACACGGAAGTGTACATGAGAACAGGCCAAGAACCTAAAAGCGTTACTATGCGAAGGAGAAAGTGGCAGTGGATTGGACATAACTTGTGGCGCGAATCTTTGGGAATGAGTTGGAGAGAGCTCAACCGCATTCCAAAACTCCGAACGAGATGGCGCCAAGGTACGGACTGTACATATATGTACATATACCCCCAGGGGTTAAGGGACATAAGTTAATATTTCTGCAGTCTGATATTTGTGATATTTAAAATACAATAGTAATATAACGTTGAGATTTTCTGGTGAAGTAACAAAAACCAATAGGTACAATATTCAATAATATATATAATTTAGAAGTTGTTATTAAAAGAATATTAGTTATATATAAATAAATATAAGTGTATAATATACATTTAGTTTCAATTATTTGCAAATGTGAAAGTGAAACTAAATATATTAAGTTATTGATAAATATGATAAAATAATATGATATGTTGTGATAAATTGTCTATTTTTGTGTGAAAAATTGAATTAATAAATAAATACCTGTTAGCATATTGCACTTCTCTCATTTCTTTCACAGATAAATCGTATCAAAATCCTTGGACTTATATGAACGCACTACATCAATCCTGAAATGGGGCTGTAAAACTAACGTTGGAATTTATGGAAGAATTACCTTCATTTCCATGAACCACCGCATCCACTATCATCATAAAATATCTGCAAAATAGAAACCTACTCATGCTAGCATGTAGCACGTTGATGATGAAATTCAGATCAAAAATAATAATTATTCTTCTAAAAAAATTAGTCTAACTTTATTTGTATTTGAAAAGGTTGTATATACAAGAACGTTTCTGATAATAAATCTTAGTTGTATATATATGTACACATATATATTTATATATATTTATATATGTAATTTACTTTTATTACTCTACTCTTTGGCTTAAAATAAATTCTTACACAATAGGTTTTTTTTTTCTTTTTATCCGAAAATGATTTTTTCATTTAGTGAATCAATGAAACAGGACACTATATACATGGAATTTGCAAAATGCAAACAAATTTTCCTTCGCAATTTGTTTATTCTATTACTAAGTATCAGTTGATTAAAAAAGCTATTAGCACATACCAAATGATCAATAAATGAACGAATTTTATTATTCATTATAGTTTATTGCCTATTGCACATTCGTTTATCATTTAAATAATTCTAATAAAAATAATACTAAACTCTTATATTTTGTTTTTTTCAGTTTGTTGTAGGTAAGCAATTTAACCTTCCGTGCTAAGACTTGCTAGCTTAGTTTCTGAGTCTATTGAGTTCTGAATTAAAGTTAATTTAAACACTAGAAAATAGATACACTTTTCATTCCTTCAATTTTTCTTTTAGTTTCTCAAAATTTAACTAAAGATTCAATTTACAATTTTTTACGGTTTGCTTTGTGTTTTGTTTTCCTGTATCTTGATACAATTTCCGATAGGGCATAGAGTTATCGGATGAGATTCTTCTTAGGAACGCATATTTCCTTCAAGACAATTGGCTTTAACTGCACTACCATATACAAATAATGAAGACTCACTTATGCATACATATGTATATGTATATGTATTGGCGTGTGAAGAAGTTAAGAAACAATTGAAAGACACTTGAAAGGAGATTTAAAGTAAACGAAAAGTTGAACTTTGGTCTGGAGAAAATATTGAGAGATGGGTGGCGCGCAGTTCTTGTCCGCATTGTATCAGTATGCCGTCAGCACCGTTGAAGTGATGATGGAGTCCATTAGGTCGATGGCGTTCAGTGCACTGCTGTTGCGGGCTGTGTGGGATGTAAGCTACTATCAGTAACCAAAACCAGTAACTCCAGCGGGTCCAGGACCGGTCATTGATGCCGTAACACTACTAACAATACCTAATTGTGTGGCTGTATTATTTGATTGTCAGTGCTGTGCAGCGAATTTCATACGTTTTTGTTTTTGCCTTTGATTGCAGAACCAGACTCGCACCACATTCTTCTTCAGATCCAATTTCTCAGCAATTGCAGCTATCTTCTCTCCAGATGGCCTCGGTTGGACGGCAAAATATGCTTCAAGGGAGCGTTTTTCAGGTGCAGCAATGGAAGTCCTTTTTCTTGAAAAAAGACTCGATATAGATAACTGTACAAAACAAATATAAATATACAATTTCGGATCGAAATGCTTTTGAAACACTTCTGAGTGCACACATTCAGTACGTTCAGTGTTATTCAAATTTCGACGAAATTTTCTCATCGAATTGAAACGTTGTCTACCTTTTTTTCTCGCCAGCAGGCAGCACGCTCGGCGCATCTGGGTCTCTTCTTTTGTTTTTCGCTTGCGCCTCCGCTTCTTCAAGCCATGCCTGCAGGATTGGTTTTAGTGCTATCATATTGTTGTGAGACAGGGTAAGGCTCTCGAAACGACATATTGTACTTTGTGAGAGGGCTCCGACGCCGGGTAGTTTTAAATTGGCTAAAGCTTTCCCGACATCCGCTTGTGTGACACCTGCAAAAAATATGGTAAAAAACAAGTTACTCTTTATATCCCTACAGTGTGTAGGCTTTATGGCATTTTATAGCATATGAATTAAATAGAAAAATAATTATAGATTAAATATAGTGTAACGATTTAATGAAAATTGTTCTGTATAAATATATGAAATTCTGTTATTAATAATATTTAATAGTGAACTGATTGCGATATTCTAAGGGTCCAACCATAATGGATATAAAGAGCAATCGAGCGATTGCACAGAAATGATACACTGTGAACATAATAAATTTTACGCTCAGGATTTTACATTCAACAACGCTCTCTGCTATATTCAGCTCTGACATAAATCATTTATGATTGGGGCTTAAGGCTGTATGTAAGAAATACAATTAATTGTACGACAAGTAAAAGGTTAAAAGTTAGAATTGTTACAAAATTGATTGTGGATTTTCAGAAAAGTGTTTGTATATCATAATAAACTCTATAACCTCATGCCACCTTTCTTGTTTCCAATTGTTCAAAATAAATAATAAAATATTTAACAAGTGATAGATGCATATTCCTACGTGCATGAAGTAAAGTATGTTGCAGCAAGTTTAAATACAATAGGTACCCAATTTTATTCGCCTTTGTTTGAAACGTTCCGCAAACGCTTCCAGCTCTCTAGGATCTGTATCAGTGTCAGGATGTAGTCCGGCGGCAGCAACTGCGGCAGCCATTGCAGGATGATGCGCACTCGGATGACCATGATGTCCTGTTGAAATGCAATTGTGACAGATGAAGGGATAGAGAACACAAACTATAATACAGTTTGACTGTCCACGAATATTGTTTACCATAATTCCTACCCGGTGTGTGTCCACCTAAAGGTCCTGTATGGTGATGTCCCATCATGTGGTTCATACCATGATACGATCCGTGCAGTTGATGGTGTGAAGGGGTGATTGGCGTTTCAGACATTGGCGTTAGTGTTGTCATTGAACCCGTTGGATCCAGCATATCAAGTCCGTCCATTGTATGATGCATCTAAGTATATATTTTAACTTTTATCAGTGCTTAATTATTTACAAATCCACCCACAAATCATCCACTAGTTTAAAGCCACAATCGTTGCCATAGGCCATCAATAGAACAAAAAATAAAAATAAAATCAAGCACAGAATGCCTTAAATTTTCTATGTAAAGCGAGAACTTACAGAGAGAACCGCTTGCTTGTTTGCTGACTAAATTAAGTTACATGCCGATTTAATTTGTTGAGCAAACATTGACAGTGTGTACAAATTTACAGAAGGCCGGGCATAGTTCAAATGAAATAACGGCTTGGAACTCAGCACTCATTCGGAGTAGTGGCACCCACATAAAATAACAACATCAACGACACGAAAAATAACAACAAGGTGACCGGATTTTGAAAGTTGCTCTAGGCGGCAACAGCCAACCCCCGAACGTAAATATTTTCCATTCGAACTTTTTATTCTCCCATTATGCCATCTGATCAAAAAGCCACAAAATTATCTAGCCACTGCGGCAATAGCTCTCGGTTCAGTTCGGTGAAACCCTAATAAACATATTGAAATCGTTCGCCATTCTCTCAGCAGCCCGGTTGTTCGGCAAACAGGGTACTTTCAGCTCCTTGTTTGACTTCCATTACTGTTACATTCAATTAGGTAAATATCGTCAGAGTATGATTAGAGCACTTGAAATTAATTTTATGTTTGCTTAAGATCTTTGCTTCTATCCTGATACCCGAAGTTCCTCGTAGCTAGGTTGCCCTACGGGCATGCATGTGTTGGTGTGTGTTCGTTTGTTCATGGAGTACGTGCATGTACCCTTTTTGAGAAGAAAAATAAAATAACAACAATTTGTGAGAAGAGGTCCTTTTTGTTTCAGGTTTGTGTCAAGGTTTTTGATGTGTTATTATGTGAAATAATTGCTTTCCGTCTTCACATCAGTATTGTGTTTAGGAGGGCACAAACAATTGAGCATGGCATGACAGTGGATATTGTACCCACATACAACAAATAATGACAAATGTGAACAACTGGGGGATGCATTCTGCGGACAAGTGTTATGTATTGTTTCGCGAGACGAAATCATTATTGATTGTTGTTTCTTTTTGAGGACATTTTAGTTATGGACGTCAAGATAATTGTACTATTGATATTAAATGTATATGTTATTATATGAATGATAAGACTAACAATCAGGGGGGGTGAGTGTGTTGTGATGCAGACCTAATTTGTCTGTAGTGAAGTACTAGCCGCAGAGTGGTGGTGGTCTAACTATAAAATTGCATTCGCGTGAAGTTTAAAAATACTAAAAATATTGTTAGTTTAAGCATTTTTGCCTAGTATTATAATTGCAACAAAGTTCAAAATATCGGATATATCGGAAAATCTGAAGCTTTTTTCGAGGGTGTGGCACATCTACTATTCCGTGATCAAAAAAGCAAGATCAGTGTTAATGGCTATGTGGCACAAAATATAATTGATATTGAATTCAAAATACAGCCAAATCATGATTGAGAAAGATGGTACCAAAATCATCACCAATATCGATAAATTAATGCATATAACATCGAACTGAAAGACACTTTCACGTTAACACAGATATCAAATACCAATAATATAGACCAACAATCAACATACATGCAGACTGCCTTGGCCATTGCATAAATAAGACCGATAACGTTCCAACCATGGGAAGAATTCACTGGTTCCATTGACCTTTAGGCAATGCAAAAGAATGAGTTTTTGGACTTAGTCCAACCATCTCGTCCGAAATTTTGAAATTAAAAAAGAATACAAATGATTACAACTATTACTGACTATATACCTCAAACACAAAACAATTTTGGAAAAAAAAAAAAATGCAAAAGATCTGCTTCCAACAACAATATCGTTGTGGAGTTACAAACACAAGAGCCAACATTGAAGATTGATTGATTTTTTAGCATCTGTATAATCTGATCATGATGAGTGCTTCGATTGATCTCGTATTATAATTAGCTAAGCACAGTCAAATCAAGGTGAGGAAGTTTTACCAAAGGGTAAAGTTAACCAGTCAAGGTTATGAAGTCCGAACTGAAGCCTTTAAGGATGATCAAGGGAACATCGTAGTAGAGTCACAGTCGATGCTGAGGATATGGAAAAACCATTTCTGCAGACTGTATAACGGCGACGAAGAACCAAATCGCGCTGTCAGGCAGAACGAACCATTCAACCCCAATGAAAGGGACGACGAAGATCAACAATTCCGTCCACCCGACCCGGATGAAGTGAGGATTGCCATATCTAAACTGAAATCCAACAAGGCTGCGGGAGCTGACGGCCTACCCGCCGAGCTTTGCATGCATGCACCAACTCATCTGTAAAATATGGTCGGAGGAAAACATGCCCGATGAATGGAACCTCAGCATTGTTTGCCCGATTCATAAAAAAGGAGACCCTTTGAACTGCGCCAACTACAGAGGCATCAGTCTCCTAAGTATCGCATATAAAATCTTATCTGCCATACTGTGTGAACGCCTAAAGCCATTCGTCAACAACCTGGTCGGTCCATACCAGTGTGGCTTTAGGACAGGAAAATCCACCATCGACCAAATATTCACACTACGGCAGATTTTGGAGAAAACCCAGGAGCAACAAATCGATACCCACCACCTTTTCATCGATTTTAAGGCCGCGTATGATAGCATCTATAGAGACGAGCTATACAGAGCAATGTCTAGTTTTGGCATCCCTACCAAACTCGTCCGTTTGTGTAGGATGACGATGGAGAATGCACGCTGCTCCATCAAGGTCGGTAAAGACCTAACCGAGACCTTTGATGTCAAAAAAGGATTCAGACAAGGCGACGCGCTGTCATGCGACTTTTTCAACATCGTTCTTGAACGAATTGTTCAAAACTCGAACGCCAACACCAGAGGAACAATCTTTCAGAAGTCCGTCCAACTACTCGCATATGCCGACGATATTGACATTATCGGAAGAACGCAGCGTGATGTCAATGGCGCTTTTGTGGGTATTGTAACGGAGGCCGCGAAGATGGGTTTAGCGGTAAACGAGGGTAAGACCAAGTATATGCTGTCAACGAGAAAGGACACCCAACACCGACGTCTCGGTCAGAACGTCACAGCAGACAGATATAACTTTGAGGTAGTCAAAAACTTTGTCTACCTAGGCACCGCTATAAACTCAGACAATGACACCAGCGCTGAAATCAAACGAAGAATAACCCTTGCCAATCGCTGCTTCTTTGGGCTAAGAAAGCAACTGGTAAACAAAGCCCTCTCTCGAACAACCAAGATAACGCTCTACAAGACCTTAATCGTCCCAGTCCTGCTATATGGCGCGGAGGCATGGACTTTGTCAAAAGCGGATGAAGCTGCCCTTGGTTGCTTCGAGAGGAAAATTCTTCGTGTGATTTTCGGTCCCGTCTGCATAGACGGTGAGTGGAGGAGGAGATATAATGACGAACTATACGGGCTGTTCAGCGACATCGACTTAGCCGGAAGAGTGAAGATCCAAAGACTGACATGGCTAGGTCATGTAGAGCGGATGGAAACCAATACTCCGGCCAGAAAAGTCTTCGAATCCACCCCCGAGGGACGGCGCAGTAGAGGAAGACCGCGACTCAGGTGGCGCACGCAAGTGGAAAGGGACCTCAACCAACTATGCGTGCGAAACTGGAGACAGCTAGCTAAAGATCGAGCTGGCTGGAGACGCTTGTTGGTTGAGGCCCAGGTCCACCCCGGACTGTAGCGCCACCTTAAGTAAGTAAGTAAGTAAGCACAGTCATTATTTCACTGTGATTTTATTTTGATTCCTCAAATAGAAAGGATTTATAAACACGAGCATATACTTCTGTGCTGTACTCCTTACAAGTGATACAAGTGATAAGTGATTTAAGAAAAAAATCACTTAAAATTCTAGATCGTAGATGATGAGCATATGTATACTTTCTCAAACAGTACATTAAATGGTGTCTACGAACATTTGATTTGTTAAAGATACCCAAAAATATGGATAAAACAGGATTTAGGGATACATATTACTGTATAAACCATCTGTTGTTCTGTTATGATACATAAACAACAAAATTGAAATACTTCCAAAGAATAGGGTGTGCTGCGGTACTTGCCAAAAGTGCAAAGGGACAAAGGGTGGAAATCACACAAAGAGAAAAGAGAGAAAAACATGAAATAAAAATAAAAACACAACAAATTGCCACTGGGGTTGCCCACGTAATCGACTCTGCATCTCCTCGTTTTATCACCCTGCCGTTGGTTGGCAATCTTGTATTAGTTTTTCAACCTTGAGTTTTGCCGGGGTTAACATGTTGTTAATGCGGTACATGACTTCTACACAAAATGTACTCATCCCGCCCATATGGAATCGCCGCTGTCTTCTGGGAACCGTATCAATATGAAGAGGGGGTGTAATGGGAAAAAAATCTGAATTTCAAGACCTCAATGTATCCCATTCGCTCTGTTGTATTGTTCCACCATCATCCCTGCCTCTCATTCAATGCATATTACACAGGGTTGTAACCTGTACGGATGGATGGTAACGAAAGAGTATTATGATTTATTTTTATTTGGGGTGCACAATCTGCAAACACCAGTCCGGTGGTTGAATCCAGACCATATTGAGAGATTCTCAATAGGGGACGGACTCTGATATGCAATACTTGCGTTAACCCCGTGGGAGATAGTTAATCGTATTCATTGCCATAAAATGGCAAGCGAGTAGTTCCTTTATGGAAAATCGTTCTAATCTTTAAGTTGATTATATGGGCGGGATGAACCAGTTATATTTATTAATACGATCAATTTGCTGTTCTTTTTTGCGTTAGTAACATGCACTTTCCTCTGAATGTACCTCTTTGATGTGATAACAACGAGGGTAGCAGATATGAATTGGAAACGGCGTTGATAGAATAGGTGGATGCGTGCACTTACAATGTTTTCGCCGTGGCATTTGTATTGTTTTAAAATGTTCAGACATCGTGGATTTTGTTGGCTTGTCATGAAAGGGAAGGGTCGGGATGCAACACATGCTAGGGAGATACGATATATTTTTTAACAGATTACTTTCGAATAATATTCATTAATGTGGAACACATGAAATTGCACTTAAGGGTAATGTTTGTAAAGTTACTACAATGAAAATCTGACAGCTGAGTTCTGAGCAACATATGTCCATTAGAATGCAATTTGAAAGTAAAGTGATTTTTTCGGAAAACTTGTAGGCACATTTGGGTTAACATGTTTGCACAAGGATGATACACTGGATCAACTTGTTCACGGTTCATATTTTGACAAGTGAAAATCATCCCTTTGTACAGCTTGAACAGATAGTCGACATGTGATAATGATTATTTGTTGAATCTAGGTAAATTTAATGTTAATTAAAATAGAAAGGGGTTACATTTTCGATTACCCCCGATTTTTGGTTTATTATGAAGCACGGAGAAAGCAGATGCAAAAAAATGATAAGAGTGGAGGGCGTTCGGGAATATATCTGTTCTGATGCACTTAGGAGCCCGAAAGTAACTCTGTAGTTTTAGCTGTTCAATAAGTCGATGACGTTTTTTTTTATTTAAATTGTATAATATTACCTGATTACTTGAGAATACATTTTTGTGTGCAAGTGTTTGTAGTTCTGTAAAGATTAATGTATACATTTAGAGGAAAACGAACATTTTTAACCCTTCAAAAAAATATGATTACTGATTACAAAATAAACACCTTTTGCCAGGACTTTACTGTTTGGATTGATCCTTCTTACTTGGTGTTAGTGGTGTAACCAGGATTTAGCAATGTCAGCAAGGCAAACCCAGCACCCGATATTGTGTTCGTGTTTTTAAAATGCATGTATCGAATGATGGCATCATTTCAAATTTGTACAATCTTAGCTCTCTGACTAACCTTGATCCGGAAATTGTCCAACACAATATCATGGACATTGTTGACCATTCCTTCCTTTGTAACAACATTTGAGCGTCCTATACAAATTAAAACGTTGTTGAGTTTGCTCGGTTGGAGTAACGGATCACGTCATTCATTCTCATTCAACTTTATTTTCAAACTGATTTACAATGAATTTCAAATATTACTAACCTAGGGAAATAATGTCGATGCACTTGCCGACGAGCATTAGCTTGTTGTATTACACAAGTACTTAAATTATGTGGTACGAAAAGATACTTAAAACTGAAGTGCGATTTATGAGGGTAGAGCCCTTTCTGAATTGAAACACATTATTTATTGCAATACAATATTTATTGCTTTTCATAGTTTTGATTTCTCACTAAGAATTGAAATTCGAAACTATGAAATATTGGAAATATGGAGGATAAGCCGAAGTAAAACTGTACTTTAACTACTCAGAACATTTTGCTAGTGCAACCCCAGTGCCACCTCGCACCAAAGTCACTAACTTATTGAATAAGACTGTTGATCTCCCGCACTCGTGAAAGAGTATACAGAGACATAAAGCACCAGGACCGCAACAAAAAATTTGAATACTTAACTAGACTTCAGTCGAGGCATACTTAGCAGCCATCCACCAGAAAGCATATCCAAATTTTGCGAAAATTGTCTTGAAACAGAAACGCAGGTCCATGCGTACTCACTCACTGGTTGCCGTGTTTGACTCAGTAAAGATATATATCCTCCCTCTGGAAAAGTCTCTGAGTGGGATGTTTAGTTGCTGGTGCTTGTGTCTATTGTCCAGGACGATCTGATTGCATAGTTCAATTTACCAAAAACTAACAAAATAAATATTCTCCCTGCCCAATCCCAATCCACCAAAAGCTCAGTAATACCTGATTAGAACATGTGAAGATATAACATTCAAAAGAATGTCGGGTGTTACAACCTACCCATGCATACATCATTATTTGTCTCTTTTTCTCGTTTTTTAATTTTCGGAGGATGGCTTTATTTTAAGATGTTACATATTAAATAAAACTGTAAGTTACCAGCAAGCTAAATGCTGACAAAGAGAAGTATTACGTTTTTGCCTCCATTAGTAAAAGTGACAAGTATACACATTATCTTGACCCGTAAATACTAATCATTTTTGTTAATTTTTTTTACTAAATTTTAATGCTGATTCATAGCTTTTTGTTATTTTGAAAGAAGATATAGAAATATTTCGAAAAAAGCAAAGCTTTTCTAAAATCGGCCGTATAAAACCCTTCATTTTTCTATGTGAAATAATGAAGTTTGGATAATTATTTTGTCACGGTATTTTTATTATAAATATATTATTTGCATTAATTTTTCTTCTTCAAGTCATCGAAATGTTCATGTTTTCCGTTTTCCATATTCCAGATTCAAACAGTACATTCGCAGCAAAGCTTTATTCTAGTTATCCCGTTTCAATTTAAATTATACAACACTGAACGCTGCAGTTCTTAATCCATTCATATAGCACATCTTCAAAGTGGTAAATAGTTCAACTCGAGTTTTTGTTCAAAAGTCCCATGTGTTGTGCACTTGTTACACATTGACATGCATCACGTGTCAGAGAGCTCTCTCTAATTGAAAATAAGTCGTTATTCTCAGCGTCCTTCGCAGCATTTCTATTGCCACCCTTGTGCTGCAAAAAGAGCCCTAAGTGTTGTTTTCTTGTTAGTACAAATGGAAACAATTAAACAATTTCCCATTGCACAGGACGCAGTGCACATCGGCTCCTGCCAATCGTTGTCTTCGTTTTCGCTGTCGTCATCATCACCATCGCCGGCGTTGTCGCCCATCGACGAGGGGTAGCGGCCCTTATTACACCACCACCACTAAGCTGCTCCCTTCGAACGACTTTAATTTTTCAATGTTTAATGGATGATAATGCCAACATAGGGTCGCAGAGCAATTTGAATTTGTATCTAAGTGTATTGCTTTGCTGTTGATTTTCAAATGAACCGAAAAACCACGGTGTGCCTCTGACAAGCAAATTCCGATTTTTCAACTTTCCACACTTGTTCGTGAAGAGCTGGGAAAGTGTTCTCCAAATTGATCTAATCTTCGCTGCATGGGCGTCAAGACAATGGCACAACCCTTGAGGCTCAAGTACCTGTGTGTATTTAAATTGAAATCGGTTGCGCTGCTTGGTTGATGGCCGAAGGGTTGCTTGTCTGATGCCCCCCTGAGTAATGACACGTGACAGACGACAGGGATGGGCGTGTGTCAGAAATCGTGTCTCTGATTAGGCAATACCGGATATATGTGCGTATAAGTGCGTGAAGCTAATAAAATTATTAACCAAAAACTAGACCTGATCAAATTATCGACTCGTGTGGCATAAATTGCTTGAGTGGTTTCTAAAGAAAAAAGGGCAACATAAATACATACATAGACAAGTAGACAAGTAGACAAGCATGCAAGCAATAACAAGTAAATCACCTGTAATGGTCTTTGTGGAGGGCCGCTCATACTATGGTGGTACATGACATCATGCTTTATCTGTGAGGGCATTTGCGAGTGGGCATGTGTACTCTGGTGTTTTCCTATATCGACAGCTGCTAATGCCTCCGCTCTGCTAAGAATTCCATCGTTCAGTCCGGCAAATATGTCACCCTAGAGAATAGGAAATAAATTTTAATCAAACCATCAAATGAAAAACGTATAAGATTTTGTTATATTTATTATTGTATTTTTTTTCGTTGAAATAAACATTTGCTAGTGGTCATTTAATTGAGAGAGGTCAGACGATACTTCTTTATTTTCTATAAACCAACCATATCATTTTTAACATTAACAAATAAAGATCGATGTTCTGCTTGTTGCTCATCTTTACACAATTTCCCAGTAAGGATTTCCCTGGTGAGCAGAACACATTTCGCTTAGTATTTCATTCAAGGTACATACAAACTGATTAAAAATACTCAGTTGTACTTTCGCACAGCATTTGTAGAACAAATGCAGTAGTATCACTATTCACAAAGAGTGCCCCAAAATTAACGCACGACTTCAGTTAACTAGAACTTAGAAGTCAATTGTACATTTTGTCTTTAGATTGTTATTTTTTTAATGCCTCATAAAGTACATGGGATAGGATTATTTATGGAATGACACATTGGGAAAATGAAATCCACGGCTTTGCTGGCACATACGCACTCCTTTGCATGACCATTCTGCGTGAGTTTGGCTGAATTTCGTTGATGCAGTTGTGTGGCATGTGGCACCGTCTTGTTGAAACCACACACTGGAGATACACAGAAAATCTTGAAATAACTGTGTTATCATATCGCGATATCAAGCACCAGTAACAGTAATTTCTGACCAGTCTCATTTTCAAAAAGGGTGGTCCAATGATACCTCCATCCCAAAATCCGCAACAAACCGTAACACGTTGTGGATACGTTTTCGCGCCATCACCCTAAACGATCAGCTGCCAAATTATGATGGCACAAATGAACAATTTTTCGTTCATTTTGGGACACCCTTTGCATAGCTCATAAGATATTCTCTGCTACCTCAACCCCTTCGTCAATAATCCAAATGGTCCATCATCGACCAGCCATTTTCATTACAGCATTATTAATGTATCCTTGCACAACTTGGCCGTGTTTTGCTGAATGAGGACAGATGACGCCCGCTACTCCGCGAAATCACCGAAAACTTTGATGGCAACAAAATTGTTATTTTACATGTCTAAATTCTCATACCGCCATACAACTCCTTTTACATGATTTGAAAGGATATTGGGCTTTAGGTAGATGTAGTGGCTTATGAAATGCACTTAGCCATGCTGAGTGACCCAAGCTGAGTGGAGATCAGACGCGCCGGCAAGATTGGTAGAGTTTTATTTCTGAGGGAAGTTATTAGTGCTTTAGTTCTTATATGCTAAAAAAGTTAGGATTTACTGTTGTCAAAAGAAATCTGTCATGTCTTTAGAAGACTGTTGTTCCAAAATAAAAAGCGTTTCCACTTTTTAATTGTCAAAATTCCATCAGCATTTCTGATATTCGCACAGACAATTAAGTATTGTTTCGAGTACAAATTCATATGTAGTACTTAATTACTAATTCAGAGCTTTCAAAACCTAAGGCACAAATCGTGTCATAATCCATTGTCAAACGTCATACATAACAACGTTTACGTATTCAATAAATATGCCGTTCGACTTTGTCTTTCAGATTTGATAGAGATGTTTGTATTACGCTTATACGAGTATATATTTATTTTTGGCATAGCGTAGTGGGAATGTGCGTCTCCGCGCAGAAGGTTGATACTGGAGCAAAGCACCATCACGCAAAACTTTTCCAGCTTCGACGATCAGAGGAAGCATATAGCACAACTATATTACTCTCTCAAACCCTAAGCATAGCACGACGCGAGTGGTTGCTGTAAAAACTAGACAATCTCAGGGTTATCCGTAACCAACAGAATTATTTAAACCTTGAAATTCCATTGCGTTACTAAGGCAGAGTAGTTTTAAACATTACATTGAAACTACTCGTTTTATTTGTCGGCATACTTGCAGCCCCTAAAGACTTTCAAATAGTTGTTAGACTTATGAAAATGCGCGGTTCTCTAAAATTTTAATTTTAGGAATAAATAATATAATAATTATGCAGTTTTGAATGTTATTTCGCCTCTCAAATTGTGCTGTGAACTCAAGTTCAATATGGTTCAATTATTTGTCTTAAACTGATTCAATATGGTGTTTTGCAAGCTCAATACCAAAGCGGTCTTACGATGATAATTTACAACTCATCAAGACACAATGAATCCAGTTCACCAATCACTTTTCCTTTTGGGGATTAAATCGATCAGAGCTCTTGAGACAACAAGCATATAAGTAGTCGAGAGTCTTACAACAAAATATCGCACACAAAAAGAAGAAGAGGAAATGCAATACTTCTAAAGACAAAACACAAAAGACCTGCATATTGCAATTTTTTGTTTATTTTAATTTAATAAAAGAAAACTTGTCAAAGGCAGAGATGGCAGTGTACTAGTTGTGACTGAAGGATGATGGACGATGAACCGATATTAAACTTACGACAAAAATTGAAGAAATTACTGATTTTAATACTATTAACATAAAGTCGTGGGTCATTTGATAGTTTTTTAAAGGTCAGAGACTTTTGCATTAAAAAGCGATACAGTATTATTTAATCCATTATGACATCCATCATATCAATAATATTTCAATACATTTTCTATGAATTCGGCCTCTGCTTCAGGAACTTGGCTTGATGTATGTCATCGGTATTGAACTTTAAAAAACAAGTAAAACTTCGTCAAATCGCACCTACGCAGCGGCTAAGCAGTATCACCAAAACCTGTGATTTCAAAGGAGACTACAAACTTTTCATATCTGAATGATACAAATTGAAAGCCATTACCCCTACATACACTTACAGGGTCTTAATTAAAAATAGACAAAATCAATCGAAGAAATTGAATGGCTGTCCTACGAACTTGGTATGGTTGCACTCAATGAAGACCGTTGTTTAGCAGTCATTCAGTCCCCGATTCCTAATGATATGATTGTACAAGGCAGCTACAAGTGGTTGTTAACGGTCTATATTCAGATCCTTTGGAATTTGTTTGGCCAACTATTTTCGTGTTTCCGCTTATTTAAAGAGGGCCTCTATTTTTGCCATCAACATTATCTTGCAACATTGCATTTATTAAATTCCACCTACTCTCTTTTGCTTACATCAGTGTTAGTTCAGAGACACTGGTATCAATTCACACGCAAGTCTCTTCTGTGAGTGAATTCCAATTAAGTGCGTTTCTAACAGCTCAGCTTTACATTTGCCTATGTATACATATGTGACAATGTCAAAGCTTCATCTTCTTTTTCTTCTTTAAAAGTTTAAACACAATTTACTCGCCATATCTGATTGTAAATTAAAAAGCAAGACAGTAGATGACATACACTGTCATTAAACAAACATTATCTTTGTCATTTCCTCTTACATGCACGCACCTATTTCCCAAAGCTGGATACACCAGATATCAAATGAAAGAAGAGGAAGGTAGTGCACTTGATAAGTGTAAAATCTTATGACTCTCGCCGTTCATCCATCAAGCTAGAAGCACGGATCCCCCTTTAGCAAGGAAGACCTTGAAATATTTATGAGATGTCTGGCCAATTTTTAATGAGGCCAACTTTCTCTCTCTCTCTTGTTTTTCCTGCTTTTTTCTCCTTAGTCATCTAATCGCTCAACAGTGGGCATATGTTAGTGAAAAAAAAATTTACTTGTCCTGACTTATATATTTTTTTCCAATATTTTGATTCTATGAGGTACTTTCATCCATGTGCAGGAATGAGACAAAAATTGACTAAAAGTTAGCAACTTGAAATGCCAGTTCCACGTCAATTACCTGTGTGTGCGATGAATGAAGTTTGTCCTCGCACTTGTCCGAAAAAACGGATATGAGGAGATGGACAAATTCATTTCAACAGGAAAGCAATATTTGTTGTCCTTGTTGTCAACAGTTTGTCTTCGCAAGGTAGAAACGACATAAGGCACACGTTGCCTTGGTTTGTGATTCGATAACTTCGATTGAGAAAATGTTACCCCACATTCAGCTGTGGACAACAATTTTTGTATCTCTATATAGACACATGCAAGTACATATAATGAAATGACACTGCGCTACCGCAAATTATGCTTTGGTCAAGAAGAATGTCGAAAAACACGACGTGTACGTACATACATGTAATTTTCTTTTAAACATTGACAGCATGCATTGGCTTGGCTACTTGTGCTAATACCTTTGCTACTTGAGATACCGTGCCGTGACCGGAAGTAATTTGTGGCTAAATAAACATTAATATCCTGCGATTGAAACAAGTGCAACCCTACTCCAGTTCATGGCACAGCTCATGCTATAGACATTTCTTTTGTGGGTCAGAGTTAAGGAACAATAGTTTGATTGGGGTGGATAACCATATGTGGCCACTTGCTGGTGTGGAGTGGAACAAAGGAGGACGACTCAGCACAAGGATACCTAATGAATGTGACCGCACATAGTACATATTTGTAAAATTCGATAAAGCGACGTTATAATTGCTTAGGACCATATCACGAATTAAACGAGTCTATTATTATGAAGTGCGTTCGCCTCGGTGTGCTCTCTCAGAGTTTTCATTCGAAGCACATATGTATGTACTCGCTCACAGAAAAGGGGACAACATATGTCACACATGCTTTTCACATTATCGAGTGTTGCCGCGATCAATCTAAACATATTTGCATTCGTGTCATTAAAGATATTTGAAATTCTTAATGTATTTTGTTCTATTACGTTAAGTGGTAAATGGAAGCGTTGACAATTTGGAAATTTAAGCAATCTTTTGATTAATTGCTGAGGCAACACATACATAGATCTAGTTTCTAAATAAATCTAAAAATCGTACAATTGGCCTAAAGACTTGCGTTTATAATTGAAAATGAAAAAAGATTATATTTCTATGAAAGCGAATTTACTTGCTGTCATATGTATCATATCAAGTTTGTAGTGATTTCAGGTTTTGTTACAATGTTGCTGAAAGGAGAAAATATATAATTATATGGATGGCGCTACAGTCTGATGTAGATCTTGATCAAGCATCTATAACCACTCGTGCGTACTATTTTATCTCCCTCTCGAGATACTTCCAATGTTTAGAGAGACTGGAGCCTTGAAATCCAAATATTCTTCGTGTCGAAAATTGTACATAAACAGCCAACGTAAGCGTTGACGTACCAACTCACTATGCCTCGGCGGCCACTTACTTCAATATTTTGCAAAGCAGAACCCGTCACTAATTTAGAACTTTTAATTTTTGTATCGTCTGTGTATATTCATATTGCTGTTATGTCAAAATTACTTTGTGGCGCAGCTGATAGTTTTGAAGCAAAACATATCAAATGAATATATATTGCAATTTATAATGAATTAGGAAACGAAAATATGCTGTCCACGTAGTGATAAGGGGTAAAGACAAAACAAACGAAAACTGCCGTTAACGAACACGATTTATAATTTCTCATTATTTTCCGAATTATTGATTTTGTTTCCTCGATAAAGACCAGTGCGGATTCCGGTAAATCGACAATAGATTGTTCATACTTTACCAAATCCTGAAATGCTGGAACGAGCTAACGAATTGTTGAGGACCTTGTCTTATCGATTTTGACTGCTTGTTCGCAACGATCTCTGTCAAAGACTTTGAAACCTTCACAAAATTGCGGCAACGGGAGGCACTGTCGTTTGACTATTCAAGAAGATAGCCCAGCGGACAAGTGTAAACCCCGAAGACAATATATTCTACCTAGCATATACTGAATGTATAAACTAAAAGTGTTTGTACAATATTCATACCCAATACGTCATGTTGGAAGGTTCACATTTTTTTAATAGTATTGTAAGCAAAAATGGAAGTCGATAACTCCGTCTTTAGCTACTGTGTTTGCTTCAAAAGAATGATCTTATGCAGTGTTGCTAAATGGAGTAGAAACATGAATGGGAAATAAAACTGGCACTGGTTCCTTCGACAGAAAAAAATGCTGGCTCTGTCTGCAAACAGGACAGAAATCTACGAGCTATTCAAGTGGAATATATCGTATAAATGTGGAAATAAATATATACACGGGTGAACATCAGTACACCGGCTAAGAAAGTCATCCAATTCGAGCTGCTGCTCTTTGCGGGAGAGGAAGAGCTCAAGTATAAAGACCATGGATTGCAAATGCAAGTCGGTTTAGTTGAGGTCCATGTCAATGCTACTGACTGTCACCTGAGAAGAGGAGATGCCACCCAACCAAGATCAGGTCCATGTCAATGCTACTGACTGTCACCTGAGAAGAGGAGATGCCACCCAACCAAGCTAAGAGCGCTATAGAAAAACAAATTAGAGTTCTGCTTGGTGAGTGTTAGTCGTCCTGGACTATCACGTCATCTGACTATATGATTGGTTGGAATGACCGAATAATGAACCACATCCTCGTGAACAACTGCCAATAAAACTATGTATCACTGTCATGCCTAAAAACACTTGAATTAATTTATGTATTATATTAATAATATTTAATTTCATTTTACTCAATTTAATTTATTTCAATCAGAATATCGCTCCATGCGACTTGTTGATACATTTTGTTTCTAATAATAAATGCACATTTTTTCACATATCGAAAAGAATGCATAAGTAAGTTAGTAGAAGAAAAATGTTACAATTGTTAAAAAGAATCAACGTTGCCCTAAGGAAGAATAATATTGTATAATGCTTACAAAGTGAACAAATGCTTGTAGTAAAATGAGTTGTAAAGCGGATTGAAGTTGAGACTCGTTCCTCAAATTGTTTTCTCATTTATTCCAATCCAAATTAGAGACACACTACGCAAAAGAGAGGCAGATCATACCTTCGATGCGGCTCGTAAGTCAAAAGGCACTTCAACCAATTGAGAATGCGCAGCTGAAGACAGCTGGCTACAACTTGAAACGTCTGGAGATGCCTGCTGGTTGAAGTACAGATTCACTCCAGATTGTAGCGCCATCTAACGAATGATAAAGATAACAGTAATAATAACAATAATTGCAGTAATTTTTTTGAATGTGTTTATGTATGTATATCTCAGCAAAAGAAAAAAAACAATATGTATGATCAAAAGCGAATCCCTAACAATCTCAAAGATATTGTTTAAATGAACCAATTGAATAGACAATTAGTCAGATAACAATTGGCAATGAAGAAAGTCTCCAACAAATGGATAGGCATGTATGTGTATGTGTTGGCGTGTAATAGGAAAACTTACATTTTGTCGAGAAGACCATGAGTTACATAATAGGGAAGCATCTTCTAATAGTCGTGTCTGAAAAGGCAAATATTAAAGTGCATTCTTATCATAGAGTTAAACAGTGGGAAAACGTAAAGAATAAAGTAAAAAAGACATATTCATATACAAGCAATAAAAGAAAGCAACATCAGAGATCAGCGTTTTCTATTTTCGATTTTGTGCCATGCATTGTATTGGTACAACTAACCTTGGTATATCTGAAATTTCACTTCAACACCAAGTTGCTGATCTCTTTTCAAAAGAAATACATTCACCCCTGGCCATTGCATGATCGCCTATGCGTACGTAAAGCGAACACAAAACAGTTTTTAGCTATGTAGGTTTTCTACAAACTAGCCTACAAATAGGCTAGTTAAATTTCGACTGCAAATAAGACGTTTTTCTAAAACGGATTTAAGGCTGAACTGCAATTGTTCTTCTTCTTCTTAGTAACAAAGCAACAGTGGGCAGATCCTCAATACTTTGTGGCATTATTATTTCGGTCATTACCTAAATTTGCCCGCTATATGTTGGAGTACTTAGAACGAGATTTTTCGACTAGACGACAATCCATTGTTTAACAAGCTTAAAACATCTTTTTGGATCTCATAGCATAATAATAATATAATATAATAATATGGGTGGCGCTACAGCCCGTAGAGGGCCAAGGCCTAGCTTCTCAGCAACCACTCGTGTTGCGCGTGCTATTATTCTATCACGAGAGGAAGGGACCTACAGTTTTGTGCCGACTCCGAACGGCCAAGTTTGAGGAGCTTTTTCTAGACAGTTATACTTTTTGAGCATTATCAGTGATTCGAAAGAGGTGGGGCCGTGAAAAGTATTTCTTGTCTTACCGGGAATCGAACCTAGACAGGTAGGTCTAAGTGCGTTGGAGTCGACGCACATACCCACAACGCCACGGGCCACCACATCTCATTGTATATCTATATTAATCGTATCTTCACAGTTTCACGACGTAATTTAATAATAATTATAATAATTAATTATCATTATCTTCAGTTAACATACGTTCCACTAAAGCGATCGCGGTGGCAAAGCATGCAGGAGAGCTCCCTACGGCACTCGATCCTTCGCAAATCGCAATAGCGCTTTCTCGCGGTCGGAATTTGATAAGCGTTGGTACGCGTTTTATCGAGTTTACAAGAATCTTATGTCAAAACGTAGTATACTCAGTTTTCCATATCGAAATGGAACGCGCACGTTTGACAATTCAAATGTTCTGAAATACATTTTACAAGGAAAAAATATGCCCTTACTATAAATAAAGTCTCTACAAAAATGTGTAAGAGTTATGAAGTAAACAAATAGTTAGTCAGCCCGACTAATATGAAAAGTCATGAGTGAATAAAAAAAAACAGTCGGATGAGCAGGGAATAGCTTCACCTAGAACTTTGTGGTCTGGCTTACGATATTAAGGATTTACGTGTATCCTACTTAAAATGTCAATTATGGATATAGCTCACCAGGAGTTATGCCTACACGCAACAAGGCGAGTTTTTGGAATTAATCCAATGACATCGCCTTGGTACTGCCAAGCGGTCGCCTACCTAATGGAGTCGCATTCAAGGCACAGCTCATAAAGCGTTATGGGGACATTCGTTCTAAGTGACCAAACCATCGAAGCATAGCCCTTTCCGTTCGAAGAAGCAGCTGTTTTGAGTTCCTTATGTACTGTTGTGTTTCTCATCCTATCACGGCGAGTAACTCCCGAAACAGCACTCAGAAATCTCATCTCGGCAGCTTGTAAGTATTCCCGATATAATCTTTCAGTCATTGCCCCAATTTTATGAGCAGGGGTGAGAGTCGAACAAATAACGCTAATTTGGCTTTGATACGAATCTCGGCCGTCCTGATTCCAGATAGCTTGAAATCTGTTTTAAAAAAGATTAACGTTTTTTGCTGCAAAGAAACTCTTTTTTGACATGTTCCTAACATTTTTCCTGAGAGTAACCGTGTTCGAAGAGCATTTTGGTACTAAAGACGCAAAAATAATAGTTTTAACAACCGCAGTATTTTAACGCCAGTTGATTTTGGTTCTTTTGAATATTGCTCTATATTGGTTGGAATTACAGGAATAAACAACAATAGCACATACGACACGAGAGTCAAATGTTTGTGGAAATTGGGAACTACATCACCTGTTTTTGAGCGGCTTCGTTGTCTTGTACATAGAACAACGAAAGAATGTCGTTGTAAGGACATATTCACAACGGCTTTGAATCGCCAATTTTGCCGAATATGTCATATGATCAGTGCTGCCAATATTTTGATGTCATATTTACCATACAGCGGTAGAAATGTTTCCAAGAAAATTATCTTTGTAAAGGGTGTCTTTTTAGAGGTATAGACCTGAAGTTGGCAACGTTCTTTTAACTGGCGGCCATTTGTATGTACATCCAAAAAAACTGAATGTTTGGTGTGCTTGATGGGTTGGTGGAATAATGGGTCCGTACTTCTTTAAAAACGATGCTGAACAAAACGTTACAGTCAATGGTAGCCGCTATAGAGCCATGATTACTGACTTTTTCGTTCATCATGATGTGCAGGAGCTGTGAGCTTATTGAAACAAGGGGGCAACATGTCACACAGCTCGTGACACAATTGATTTATTGAGGGAAACGTTTGCTAACCGCATAGTCACGTGACAGACCCGTGAATTGGCCTTCAATATTGTGCTATTTAACGCCGCTTGACTATTTTCTATGGGGACACTACGTCGATAAGCCTGAAACGATAGACCACTTGGAGGACAACATTCGCCGCGATTGCCGATATACGACCACAAATGTTGGAAGAATTCATAGAAAATTGGACCTCCAGATTAGACTATGTCCGTGGCGGTCATATGCCAGAAATCATATTTAAATTATAATACCAGAAGATTATATTTCGAATAAAGTAACTTTCATGTTAATTTCAAAAAATTATCTTTGTTTTATTTCAGTTCAAAGTTCTATACCTCTAAAAAAAACACCCTTCATCTTTTTTACGAAATCGATAAAGTGAGACTTCAAACATACCACGAACTGGTTGCAATGTTCTTCATGTTCTCATTAACCTCAGATGTATTCAATTTCTTCGATTAACTGGGCCCTACGTAGACCATAGCTTCTGCTCTCAGTTTTTTCTACTACTTTTGTACTTGCAATCGATCGCATCAGGATGTTGGCTCGACACGAGATCATATTTTGTCCTCTACCGTGAAAGGAAACCGTGCAAGGTCTGTTTTTCGAACCAACTTTAATCTCTTTCCAGGTCTAAAGCGACTCGACGAAAGTAATGCGACAGTAGTGCCTTCAGTATCCCCGTAGTGGGACCTTAATTGATAACTTTACAGTAATGATTGGCAGTAGAACCATGTATAGTTTAGACCTGATTAGTACACACTGAAATGCTAAATGAGGAGAAATCGCCTAGCTGGAATCTTAGAAATATTCTTTACAGAAAAGGAATATATGGAATATGAGAACCGCTAAATGGTTCGAATTATGCAAAGTAAGAGAATTCCGACGGCAATTCGTATAAGGCAACACTATCCCGAAAAAAAGAAAGTTGTGTGAGCAAAATTCCTAAGAGTGAAGCAGTGATGCGCAGAAATATTTGCGTAGATAAAACTGTAAAGAATAATACATAAGTAAATACAGAAAGTAAAAATATTCTGCCTATGATAGTTAATACTTCCCGAGAACATTTGTTTAAGCCTTTACACTTTTGTGCAGAATTAAAGACTAGTAGACGAATAGCCCTGAGTTTAACGTCTTTAACACAACAAAAATCTACCAAAGGATGTAATTGTGACGATATAGACACTGTTCGTGTACGATCTGGTTTCAGTCATTCAGGATATATTACCTAAAATACAAAATTTATTGGTTATAGTAGAGTTAAATGCGAATGAATAAGCTCGCCCATTGCACGTAGTTTTATTCTCAACATTACGAATTACCATTAGTCGCACATATGTGTGTCCACATCGAAACTTATGTTTGAGAAAGTTAACAAGAATAATAAAGTAGATTGACCTATGCGGAGTATCGCCATGATACACGTTCCACGACAGGATATGTACATACATACAAAAAGAGAAAGAAAACGATTCAATAACAAAACTTCATCCTTCTTAACAAGGTTATCTTAAAACGTGCGGTTGACGATATGCGCATACTGTGGTCTTTTAAGAGAGCAATTAATTGTATTTTTGGTTTCCCAATCGAAATAAATCCAGAACCATCTCATACACACATCTATAAATGAATAATAACAATAAATTGTCCAAGTTTCGTAATAAAAGCTTCCCAACCTTCTCCATGTTTGCTGTCTTTGGAGGCTGTCCTTTCTATCTCCATAAGGGGGAACGTGGATGTCGTTGTGTAAATTTATAGACAGGTTCACCCCCGATCGATTTGGTTAACCTAAAGTGGTATTTGTGTTAATTGGTCTGTTGTTCAATTATGGCGACCAATTGAATTATATGTCCAGTAAAACCCCACACGAATCTGAACATTACATTTGTGTTGCACAGAAAATTTAACCGCACTTAGTGTTGTGCGAATTTGTTTCGTGATTACATACTTTGGCCATTATCAAATCGAATTTAAAAATAAGCAAGAATAAAACACATTTTTTTGTCTTACAAAAGTATCTACTTGTCATTATTCCCACTAATGTATGTATGTATGTACTAGATGCAAATGGAATTCTTATGGCAAGAGCTTTTTCCAAATTTACAGAACGTTGAACTTTCAGTGGGGAAATCGATATATATTCTTAGCTGTGATTGGCTGATCAAACTTATCTATGTGAAGAAGGAGAGCTTTACGCACAGGAAGACAGTACACAAATGTCATGAATCGAAGGAGATACAAGACATGCAGGATAGATAGAGACAGTACGTCAATCTCAAAATGTAATAAGGGGTTCGCAAAATGGTGGGTTGAATTCGCTAATTTAAATTAGTTGAGCCCTTAATGCTTTTTAAATACGAGTACATACACTACATTGTACCCGCACCATATTTGGAGAAAAGTTTGTATATACTTTAAGATGATGGTAATTTATTAAGAGGTACATTCATAAACATACATATACGAATTTAATAAAAATGTTCTCTTTGTTCAAAAATATTCGTGGATAACAGCATAGGAAGGGTGGTTTGCATTTTACAAAATATGATTCGCTTATTATTTGATGGAAAGTATTCACTATACTTATCTAAAATGGTTTCACTTGGTAGAAAAAAATACCTTTTTCTTTTACAAAAAGGTTATATTTAAGGGATTTCACTTTCAGCAAACTCAAGAGACAATTGAATAAGATATACATCTGGAATGTTTTTATACCCTTCATATGATGAATAAATCGATAAGTAATTAAGAAAAAATACCAATTCCAATTCCGATGTCTGCATGCATACATCGTCCGTCACACAATTAAACAAATTACTACGTACAGATTATAGAGCAGAGATTATATTATGAAATACATGGAGAATTATTTGTAAATTTGTTTGTTAAATTCTTTAATTCTTTCATATATGTAACTTCCAATGTAATTCGAGATTATCTATTGCGAATTTGGGAACGCCAACACCTTCTGCGGACACAATCACTCTAAGCATCGGTAAAAGTTATAATCAGTTATAAATGCGTAGAAACATTTCAAATGCGAACTGTATACGTGCTTGGCTTCATTCCAGTTGAAGTATAGGACCTAGCAAAGACCAAATAATACCAAAATAGTGCAACTCTCATTTTGGATTGATAGTTCTCACAATAGCCCTTGCAATTATATCGGACCATATCTAAACCTATCAGCCAATGCAGGCTAAATCCATCAACTTCTATCTACTTCTGTGAACGATCCTTCTGGCACCCCAACTAAGTGTTGGAAGACATTTTATCTTCGTTAAGATTTGGAGGAACTGCGGCATGTTGCACCCTTCAATTCTAATGTATCATATAGAACACATAGCTTAAAACCAGTTAAGAAATGCTTACATACTGTTGAAATGCTTTGTGGTTGATATTTATGTATCTGCCCAATATATGCAAAAACTAAAACGAAGTTAGACTAATTATGTATATTCTGCCAGTGTTTATCGATCTGTTTATCATTAATAAACTCTGACATCTGTAAAGTCATCACAATTATAGTAAAAAACTGAAATCTCGACAATGGATTGAAAATAAGTCGTCTTGTTGGAAAATTACTGAGAAACTTCAGTTTTATTGATATTCTTTATTTGATATTGAAAAGGAGGTTTAAATTGGGTAAAGAATTGAAGCCGAATAGTCGTTATCTGCGTAATAATGAATGAGAAAAATCTAGAATACCTACAGAATCGGCCAGGTACTCTGTCAGTCTATTGGTTACATTATTATGGAATTCTTGTTCTCGATCAAGAGGCGTTTTTCCCAACTTAACTCAAATTACACGCTAACTTCAGAAACTCGTTTACCCCCAGGCTCCATGAAGAAGATGCAATTCTAGAATTTCAATATTGTATGCATGTCAATTACAAAAACAAAGGATAGCATGCTATTATTCTTGGAGGTCGTTGTCACAATTCAAGGGCATGTCAACACTTTACAGAGCCCATAATTAAAGTATGTCTAATTTACCAATTATGTATTCCCGCATATTTTGCATTTTTTTAACGTTACTATCACTATTTTTACGTGTCCATTAAAACTGCAAACACCGTTAGTGTGGAATGCAGTTTTAAACTACCATGGCACATATTTGCTACTCCCCTATGCAAGTTGAAACAACATCTCACGATCGACCGTGGTCTTTGTTGACATAGTGCAACGTGATGGTAGGCTATTACTCAATAAAACTCCCTCTGCCTAAAATAGCTCCCTTCAATAAGTTCACCATATACATGTACAAAAATCTGTATTTGTTTAACAGAACCTCAAACTCATTTGTAATTTAAGGTCATAATTAATAAATTAACGTTGAAACTTAGACAACAACGTCTGACTAACACACCGGCTACAGTCAGTGTTTGTTGTGGTTGTTAAAGGCACACACTACTAAATGTGCAGTTTGCATGATTGATAATGATTTTCTAATTCTATTGACAATCGAATAATAATAGTTGATGGCTGTGTAACCCTTGTTAAAATCATATAATTTCTAAGTTTGTAGAGTTTATACGATAGGACACGATAACAAGAACTAACATGAATTTATCCGATTTAATTGCTGATGAATATTTTCACAAAGGAGAACAGTATTTACTGTTGGACAGATAGATTCATTTTGTTCAGAGACTGTTTGCTTAGTTATTATTTTCACTAATAAAAAAATGCTTTCCTTATCGACCTCGTATCTACTGAATATTTAATTTTGCTGAAAAAACTTGTCACAATTCTTACAACCATAGAAACAAAAGTTCTAAGATGTGTGAACTCCTACTGCCGCTACAGCGTTCGCTTAAATCTGTGTACTTAAGGTGTTCCCGATGATGTGCACATAGGTCCGCTTTATATCATGCCAAAAATGGTCATCATGTAATTGCGTCAATTCTTACGCTGGGATGTCTGGGTACAATGCCCGAAATAAGCTAATTTCATAATTCATGGCTTCTCCTATTTTGATTTACTGACAAATTCGATCTTCGGAATTGCTGTGGACAATAGACCTAGGCACATCTCGGACAGTAGATCCATCAATATGGACGAAATAATTCTTAAAGCAATTCAATACTTAGCTTAAAGCAATGCAATATTAAACCTAGTTTTCTTAGCTGAGATGCCAGCACGATCCTTGTAAATGCGCAATACAAGTTGACATACAGCCTCGGATATGAATGATTTTACCGCTGACGACTCTAGTAGGCGAAATAAGGAAAACGATCTTCGAATCTGTACGTGGAACGTTCGAACTCTTAACACACCACGTGCAGGCGAACAACTTGCGGAGGCCCTGGACCGCCATAAAGTGGACATTACTGCAAAATGCGGTGGGAAGGGCCGGGCAAAAGAAGGAGTGGTAATATTGTCAAGAAGTAGTGGAATTACAGTCGGTGCTGGGAATATGGAAAGATCACTTCTGCAGACTGTATAACGGCGATGACGACCAAAATACCGCTGTCAGGCAGAATAACACACAAGAACTCCGCTCTCCCGACCTCAATGAAGTTACGGCAGCAATCGTTAACCTAAAGGCGAACAAGGCTGCTGGTGCCGATGAAATGCCTGCCGAACTTTTCAAAGCAGTTGGTGATGATTTGGTAAAGTGCATACATCAACTCATCTGCAAAATCTGGTCGGATGAAAGTATGCCCGATGGATGGAACTCAGCATCGTTTGACCGATCCTAACGAAAGGGGACCCTCTAATCTGTGCCAATTACAGATGTATAAACCTCTTGAATATAGCATATAAGATTTTTTATGCCGTCTTGTGCAAGCGCCTGAAACCTTACGTCAACAGCCTGATTAGTCAATATCAGCGCTGGTGTAGGCCAGCGAAATCAACCATTGACCAAATATTCACATTACGGCAGATCATGGAGACGACTATTTATGGAGACGACTACCGCGTATGACAGTATTTATAGAGGCGAGCTATACAGCGCATTGTCTAGTCTTGTCCGTCTTTGCAGAATGACGATGGAGAATGCTCGTTGCTCCGCCAAGGTCGGTAAAGACTTCACCGAGACCTTTGATGTCAAAAAAGGAGTTGGACAAGGCGACGCTACGCTCTGTCATGCATCATCATTCGACTCGAACCCCGAAGGACAACGCGGTAAAGGAACCTCAATCAGCTGAACGTGCGAGGATGGAAGCCATTTGCCCAAGACCTTACTAGATGGAGGGGCATATTGGCTGTCACCCAAGTACACTCCGGGCTGTATTGCCAGCCAAAGAAGAAAGAAGTTTTTCTTAGCACTTTGAAGATTAGACATCTCCATCCCCAAAGAAAATTGCTCAGTTTTTCTACTAGCTAGTGCCACATTAAAAATTTGATTTTAGGATTATTTTGACAACGTTATCGATCCTCGGACTTTCACTTGTTGCTGCTCCGATTTAATATCTCTGTTAACATTAAATTTTCAACTCAAAGAAATGGAAACATTGCTTTCATAAAATTCCAATTGATTAACATTGGTATGTTGGTCGACTTTATAAATGGAAATTCTTTTTGCATCTTAACAGACATTTTGATTGATGCCGTCATATTAAGTTAATGCCGCGATATATGTATTTCAAAATAAACATACTTGATATTAATTAGACAGATTGAATAATATAATAATATACAACCCGTAGAAGGTCAGGACCTAGTTTCTCAGCACCCGCTCGTGGTATGCGTGCTATTGTTTTCTCACGAGTGGAAGCGACCTTAGTTTTATGCAGACTCCGAAATGCCGTTGACTCGAAAGAGGTGGGGCCGTGAAAATAATTGTTGTCATACTGGGATTCGAACCTAAGCGCCAAAGTTCAAATGCGTACAGATTTAAACATAACTTAAATAGACTGGATACTCCACAACAAAATAAAAATTTGATGTTCTCTAATACATACATGTGTACACAATTTGAGTAGCAATGCAAATTATCAAATTTTGTAAGTGTCAATTTTTGCTGCACTTTGCGGGAAAAATCCACAAGAAGCGAGACATTCTGCGTACAATTTATGATTTCAGGCAGACATACTGAATAACTTAAATAACTTAATAAAACTCCCAATTTTCAACACGCTGTACTGCCAAAGAAATATAACCTTAATCCTTATCCTCTGTAACATTTGATTTTTCCAACAAACTCCCTCTCAAGAGGGATGAAAAATGGCCACGTTTTTCAGAAACACATATTTGTATTAATTGACTGAAGAAGTACGTGTATGCGTGTAATATAAGTTTCAAATAATAGAATACAACATGTTATTAGGAAATTTTCAACCAATCATTATCGGAAACTAATAAGAATTAAAATGTACACGTACATGGAGAGAAATATACACTTCGTGCAGAGCGAGCGAACTTAGTCCACCTGCGGCTTAAAAGCTCCTCTATACGCATGCACTCATATGCGACAAGTCTGTCGTACAAAAATACATACATAATTGTGAGAAAATAAACAGTTGTGGATACATTAATTGATCTGATTTTTTTGTTCATTCTCAACGGCACCACAAACGACTTTAAATGCTAAAAAAATCACCATCAGGGTGATACAGAGAGTATAGTGGCATTATATTTGAACGAACTCAACGATACACAGGCTCATCCAATTCACTTCTTGTGCTCTTTTTAGCCTGTGTGTCAATTCAGAAAGGATAACCAGATATATGTATGTTGGGACGAGTTGCTCGTACATATATGTATGTATAAATGTTGTATTGGGTTACGTTACACACATGCTCACGCAAAGAGTTGAAAGAATAAGGGGGTGAGGGCCATTTGATGGTGAGTGACAGCTTTGGACGGCGACTAGGAAAGAAAAAAAACGAATTGGACTTCCGAAATGTAATCCGTGAAGGGACAACATGAAAAGTGGATTTTAAAACAGTACACAAAGTACTAGGAATCCTGAGTTCTTAAAGTCAAAGAGCTTAAAATGGACTCTGCACGAGCTATTGTAATGGGTTAATGTTGCTTCAAAACATGTAAGTGGATTACAGGAACTTCTTGGAAAAGTTTTACCCCGAAATGCGTGCATGTCGTGAATTTTTCTTTCGTTCAAAGCATTTCATTGATGCACCATTGGAAGGGATTCTACTTAAGCATGTCCATACGCATGTACACAATATGAAGATGGAAACAGAGTTGATGTATGAAAAAAAGATATTTTTCACACAAATCACATAATATGATGAATTAAATAAGTATCTACTATAAGATCCGATTTGAAAGTCAATTTGTATATGAAATGACTAGAAATGCTAAAGCGCTAACCGCAAAATTGAGTGAATGCGATGCGTTTATTTGTAATAATCATTTTGAGTACATTTTCAAATACGTATATGTTCCTTGATTTTTTATTTTTTTCTTAGATTTAGAAATCAACAATCATGAAATAACGTGCTATGCAAAAAACGTTTTTTATTAAACTAGAGATTCATAAAAATATGCACTATTATCTGATAAGTATCTAGTAGATTCGATAAATTAGAGGTGTTGTTGAGCCCATTCAAGGGCTACTCATCGTATGACAATACCAAACAAATTCAGAGATGTACACCTCTATTATGGATGGCGATGCAGTAATAGAAGCAAACGCTTCCTCTTTAGTTTACTGTTCATTGGATGATCATGTTAATATAGCTCTTTGAAAAACAAATAATAACGAGCATATTTACATTTGAAATACAACAGCATTTATTATTATGACTTTTTGAGTCGTTCTCTTGTTTCTTCGTTTCAACCATTTCCATCCTGATCGGGGGCGGACAAATGATTTTTCTTTTTAAAAATCGTGTCTCCACTGTCTCCATGTCAGCATTTTTCCTCTGAATTTCTCTAAAATTATGTATGTCTGAAAATTCAAGTTAAACTAAAATCTAATAAAATAATTTTGTTTTATTTCGTGCAAAAATTTCGTGTTCGTGTCTCCACTGTCTCCACGTCAGCATTTTTCCTCTGAATTTCTGTAAAATTATGTATGTCACCTAAATCATCGTAGTCATTGTTAGCTTTGTTCTACAATAGCACCCAATTCATGCAATTTAATATTTGTACCAGAAATAAAGTAGAATATAGTCAGCCGACTTCTACCCACTTTCCCCTTACAATTTTTTGACTACGTTTTTTATATCGTTTTCTCAAGCCAAACGCACCAATCAGAGAATGCATTTTACATTAATTCGTGAATAACCGTCAAAAATTCATGAATAACTGTCAAAATGTCTCTCAAATTCGTCGATGAACAAGGAGTCAAACAGCTGTGAAGTCAGCTTCTGGTCTCACTCTACACGTCAAAACATTGACTCTTACGTGTGACTTTGGCACATGACCAGACTAATGTCACTGTGCAGTACAACTGGTGAATTTCATAGTTGACAAAATATGCAAACAGAACACAACGTACCATGATCAAATGTAAGTGACAGAAATACATTGCTTCCTTATACTTATTATCCACCAAACTTATATTTACGAAGCCCATTAAAACACAAATCTATCATTCTATCTAATGTCAAGAAGTTAGCACCAAATTAATATGCCAAGCATTTCTATCATGTGTTAAATCAGTGTAGATTTGTTAACTACAATTCATTATATAATTACGTGTAGAAGTTCTAATGTTACATCTCGCACAAGGGAAAAGATTTAACGCGAATAGAATAACAGAGTCCCAGTGGCAATCAAATAATCAAATAGAACCATCCAAAGGCCATGCGTATTATATGTGTGTACACACCTTAACGCTCGCTCATCTGCAAGGACGCTGTTCCTAGTAAATATAAACTGCACAAAGTGGTACTAATATTTTTTTTTAACGTGAATGTTTTCCAGAAGATCCATGGATTCCGACCATTTTCATGGCTTCGCAAGTCTCTGTTCATTGAAAATACTCCGAGAATATAACTGCCAATAAGATGATCTGAAACTTCGTCATTCAGAGTCGGTAAATTGAAGATTCCCTCAACTCATTGTCCAGAGTTCTAGACCATCTCAGAATTAGGGTAATTAAGCAGACTCAACACATATAAAATTGCGGAGATTATGGTCCTAACTGCATCAATTACAATGGCAACGTCTCAGAATCGATAAGTGACCAGGGCAATTATCCAACTATCGGGGAAATCCTTCAATTCACGTGAGAACATTAACGAGTGGTAACCAATGAAGCTAGGGAAAGTTTATAATTAAGATATAATTGTTGCATTTATGTATATTTTATGCCTGAAATTGATTGTAGAAAAGAAGTAGCTGGCAGAGTGTAGCGGCTGTGTTGGGCAAATGTTACCGCGCATTTTTAATTATTTTGCGTTACCTTGATCTTTAATCCGATTTGAAGACCCTTTAGCCGGGCCTTGCTAATAGCTCAGTTTTCGGCTCCAGAAAGCAGGACTTGCAAAATAAGTGTTTTGTATAACACGATATCCTTCGAGCTAGGAGTTTAGTTTTGAGTACAATTATAAACACAATAATTTTGAACTACAATTATTTCGACAAACCGAAGTTAAAGAAGATTCACGTTTGCCCGGGATAGACAAACTTGGAAGAGTTGTTGCAAGACATAGTTTTGCGGATGAAACATGTGTAGCTGATATTTCAGTCGTGAGGGACACGCTCTCATCTTCCATAATTCTGCAGATGATCCGGTGCATGCTTCCTTTCAGAACATCGTCACATAGTCTTCCCGTCTTCTTGCCCGATACTCATCTTGCACTACAGTTGCTTTACGTTGCAGTTACTTTTGGTATGCTCATTTCTTCTGGTCACGTTTCTTGTCAGTAGTGGTAGGTAGCCTAGAGTGGTTTTCTGCTACCACTTTGATGGCCGAGTGGTAAGGCAACCACATATCGTTCGCGTTTGTGTTTGACGTAGGCGTATATTTTTTGCGTTTCGTAGGTTCTGGCAACCTCTAGTGCTCAGGTGTTAGGTGCCCAATGTTAAGACTCCCCTTAGTAGGCTGGTACAGTTCTGAGTTCTGGCGTTGGACAGTCGACCTCAGAATCATACACCCTCATGCCGCGGGTGTTCGCTACATACATTACTTCACCTCACATCACGTGTTGTAGCGCGCGGACGCCACAAGGAGCCCGAATGACCTGAGCATTCGTGCATTCGAACAGGCATCGTTGCTAACATCCCGCTATGTTGGGAGCAGACAACAACTTTGCGAACTGTGGTATCAAAACGACTCCTAGTATAGAATAGAAGAATAGCACTTTGATCATAAACTTGACACAATTCAATCCCAAAAGTCAGTGTATCAGTTTATAAATTAAGACAAGAGCCCTGTTTCTACGAAAAATTGAGGAAACTTTAAAATTTAAATTTGTTGTCGAGGAGACTATCCTTACAAAACAATCAAGCTTAGAGTAATTAAATATTTAAAAATGTTAGTGCCTTCTTTTCTAACCACGTTCAATATTCAAAACAACTACAATGACGTAGTTTAAGTTCAACCGTATTAAAATAAACTTGAATATTTTAACCAAATAATAACGAAGAGACCTATCTAAAGACCACAACAGTCATTCTATTATATATTTTTTGCTATAAAATAAACCCTAAATTGCTTTGAACCAAATGCATATGCATACATATGTACGCACGCAGTACATACCCATTAAAGGAAACGTAGGATCATGAAAACCTCAAACGATCCACCAGAAAATAAAAAGAAAAATTATCCTTTTTATTGCCAAATAATAAAAGGAAAAGTCTCCATCTAGTTTTATGTATCATTCCTTATTCTTATCCTTCAGTGCCACGCTTTCATCATTTTGTATGCGGCACTTGTCTTCTACCTTTATGCGACCAACATTTTGCATATGTACCGATGTTGAGTGCCGCAAAGAAAGGCATAAAACCTTCATGGATACATTACTATGGGTGGATACAAGTTGTCAACATTTGTACACACATTCACACTCAAATACCTGCACACGACCATACTTAGTCTCTTCGTCTTCCATTTATGTTTGTATATTCCTAACTTGCATGTGAATACATATATTATGGTGGTATCTACGAATATACCCGAGATTCAGCAGAGTCTGTGCTGAAAACAACGTTTCCCACTCACTGTCTGTTTATTTTTATTCCGACTGAATTGAGCATGTCCTGGCATTGATAAAATAAATTTTAAACAATTGAGCACACACACCCGTCCATACGTATGTATGTTCATTTCTGTATCGCTCTCTATATACACTATCTTTATGCCTCCGAAAAATAGACTCCTGGCAGAGTTATATAGCAAAACCTATTCTCTAGCTAACAGGTGAATTGTAAAGTGCAGCAAAACAAAACTTGTTACCCCGTCCATGCATACAGCCAAATAAACGCAAAAACATACTCTCTTGTATTCCCATTGCATGGCAGGATACGTTTTTTTGTTTCATAAGGACAACAGAAAAAGTCTCACTTGTCGAAAGGGTTAAAAATAGTTTCTTTGAATAAAATAAAATGAAAAAAGGAAATACAAACACAATAAAAGAAAAAAAAACAAATGAATTTTCTTTCTGCAACATGTTACGTTTGTAGATTTAAGTCCTTGTTTTGATGTAACATGTAATGCATGGAATACAATGAAATACTTCCTACTCTCCTCCAAAAAAAACTGATTGTTAATCCGCCACTAGTTGTAGAGGTAAAAATTACAATATTCCAAAGAAGCTAAAATTCAACTGTGTCCCTGTATTTTTGTTTCTATTTCCTAAAAGCAAATGTAAAAAAAGTATATACTTTTTTGTGAGGGTTGTAACACTGCATCCCCCTTCAAATGGGCTTAAGCAGAAAATGTGGGATTATTCCCGAGAGAGTTGGCTGTTTCCATCGCCCTTGTTCTTTCGCTAAGCCGACGGCACATCAGAGGCATACAACCTGCCATTGCAGGTACAGAGCTGGTGAATTGAAAAGATAAAATTATGTACATGTAATCAAGAGAACGTGCATGTGGAGGTGAATTTGTTTCACACAAAATGTTCTTAGTTGTTTTCTTCACTCGTTTTTTTTCTTAACAAATAAAATGTCAACGATTATGTCAATTTTATTGCGATCCAAGGAGTTGAGTTATTTCGCATTTAATACTACTTGCATAACTAGGCTTCAGCAATTCCACGAACATTTGTAACAAAGATTATACAATTAAATTATTTTTTCGAAAAACAGTAAAACAGAAAACCTTTTTAGGCGGTATTACCGATGATATTCATTCGGTTTTTATTTAAGTTGCATGACAAATAGTGTTTACATTTGCAAGAGTATTTATAATTAGAGGTTTACAAGAATAGCCCTTATTTAACTCTTAAATTCTAATATTGCAATGTCCCCTAGTCAAATATGTTTATTTAACTTATTTTACACATTAATCAACATATTTATTTATTGTTAAGCGTTTAATTTGACATTTGATAAGTTCATTAACTTAAATATAACAATTATCATAGAATCTTTGTGTTAAATTTTCTATAAGAGAGTGTAAAAAGTTTTGCTTTGGCTGTGAAGTCTGCGGGTTGAATAACAACGTGGTAAATTGAGCATAATTTTAAATACTTTATTTTGGTATATTTGAAGTTTAAATTTGTGAGTTTTAGCGCAGTCGTACCAAACAGGAGCCACATACAGTAGAATCGATTGAAAGACAGACTTATACAAAATAAGCTTATTGTCAGTACTAAGATTCGATTTTCTATTTATAATTATTATTATTAAAGAATTTTGATGCACCTGTTAATTGTATGTACAGTGACAGAAATGTGTTTCTGAAAAGATAGTTTCTTATCAATCATAATTCCGAGATATCTGCAGTGCTCGGACCAGTCAATATCGATCGAACCCATTTGAAATTTTCGTCTACGTGTAAACCAAACTGCTTTCGTTTTCGAAGCGTTAACTTAAATTTTTTATTTGTAAAGGAATATTTCTAATTTGGAAAGTGCCGCTTGAAGCACATTATAGGCGTACGTATAGTATATTCCAGATGCAAGCATTGCTGTATACTCAGTAAACATAGCAATTTTCACATCATTGCCAAGATCTGGAATGTCAGAGACGAGTACAGTACCTTGAGGTAATCAATATGAAATATTTTGTACTGCGGATTTAACATTTTGTACTTTTACTATACATTTTCTTTTATTTAAAAAAAACCATGGATGATTTTAACAGTTTCCTTAGAAAAGTTTAATTTAATAAGTTTATATATTAAAGCATAATGCCAAACCGTATCAAAGGCTTTTTCAATATCTAATAATAATAATCCAGTGGACTCTTTGGATTGAAATTTATGTTTGACATGTTCCTTAATCCTTATGATTTGATGGTACATATTGTAAGAACGCCAAAACCCAAGCAGAGTTTAAGGCACGCATTATGCAGCCTGTGAGAGGAAGGGCCTTAAAAAGCTTATTGTTAATACCAACCGATGATAAATGTTGGAATTAAACAATTCTAGTGAGAGCGGTATGCTGTTTTTAAATAAAGGTTAGACTTAAAGATGAATGCCAAGAATTTTGACAACGTATTTTGGAAAAAGCAAATACATTGTACATTCTTTTCTACAATCATTCATTCAAGTATCATTCATTTCTGTTTACTGCAGAGAAATTCATAAATACACATAGTCAACAAACTAGCCAAAAAGTGAGAGAGGAGACACCAATTCTGTACCTGTTTAACTCATGCTAGGCAGTAGTCATACATAGTCAGACTATGCTCTACTGGGAGCTCTATCTGGTTCAATCAGACAACATGATGCAATTGACACCACAATGGGCTAGAACTTAACTGGCTCGCCGATGTGGCCTACAAAATAATTTATGTAGTGACATTTAGGAAGCAATTCCAATTATCAAATTTAACGTTAATTTTGTGGAAATATGTAGATAATTTACTTGGCCAGTTGATATCTCGTATCATCTTCAACAACCTCAAGAAGAAGATACTTTGGAAAAAAAAAAGTACCAAACAAAAAAACGCATTCTTTGAAATTTTCAGTTGGTAGACAAATTAATATTTTTTTCAATCACAAATTTTGTGGACTGTTTTCAGTATGACACATCAACAATAAAATGCTTGAATCTCAAAATAAATCAGTAATGAACATATTTAATATAGATTTCTAGAAGTTTCACTCGATAGAAGACCTTAATAATTAAAAGTGTATAGCAAAAAGTAAACATTTTTGATTATTTTTACTGAATAGTGGTTAATAACAGAAACCGCAATCGCCGAACTCCGAACACATATATCCAAATCGTTGCAAGTTTTTGGCAGAATTCATTGCACAAAACGATGGGATAAGGATGCACATAATAATTTGCTTAATAGCGAATTTGATTTTTCACTTTAACAGCAATGATCTTTTTGTGTTTTCTTTTCTGATATTGAAACACGAACGTCAATACGAAGGTCACCACCTTCAAACTACAACAATTAATACAACGAATATTTTTTACGTTTTCGTCTGATTTTATTATGTATTCTACCATAGACAATAAAGATAAAGACTTCAACTTCATACAGTAAAAATTACCCGACGTATATTGATCATACAGAAATAATTCGCAATAACTGAATCATTGATAAAACTGAAAATAAAGCGAGTGATAGTAATGGTGTCCAGGATTACGAATCTCCATTTGAAGTCCAGTGATATTTCTAAATATCGAATAATGAACAATGTTGCTACTCTGTTAAATTTAAAGGAATAGAAACAAAACTAAACATAAGAATCGTTATTTTTTCTTACATGTCTTAAAAGTTTTTTTTAATGTCATCTTTTACAATTGATGACCCGGATATTTGGAATGGAGCAGAAAAAGGTGAAGGCCCATTGGTTGAAGAAGACGGGGATGCGACAGTTATCAACATCAACAAAATGGAAGATGAAGGCGGAGGTGCTGATGGGCAAGTTCAAATGACCAAATGACCAAATACCAAGACGCTAGTTATTGCTTCAAAACAAGTATCAAATGGTCGAAAAAAAACCAACAAGATTTCTACAAAATATTGATTCTGCTACAGTTGCAGGAGGAAGTGTGGTATAAACAAACGAAAAATTATATATTGTTTTTAAGGTCGAAAAAAACTGGATTCGATGTAACGAATCTTTGGATATAACGAATTGGCTGAAAATTATATCTTTCGTTATACTGGATGTCTTGTGTATTATTATAAAGTACAATTTAGAAAAGACATGACAAACAGTAATATTCAAATTGCAGACATAAACTTTAAGGATGTTTTTAGTGCATTTTAATTCAATTCATTTATTCTAATTCATTAATTTCAAAAATCCGACTTTTTGGTTAATTTTACTATTTCTTTAGAAAAATATGTCTGCTAAATATACCTCGGTTGTGAGCAAAGTTGAACTTTACTATTATATAGTAAAGTGTGTGAGTTTTACGTTAAGAGTACTTTTAATCTTGAAACTTTATAGCTTGCCTTATGGAGAACAAATTTTATAATTCAAATCTAGTAACAACAAATAACATCTGCGAAATTTCACTAGAATATCGCATTTAGTACCACTTAGGGTAGTTGGACAATATGTACAAATGATGTGCGGTTTACTCTACAAATCGATGATAAGCAACATCATATGACCTAAAATGATTGATTTGGATATATCACCTGTCACGATGAATATTCTACCCACGCGATCTGATGACATGGTTATATCGTTATATCTCAAACAACAAAAAATCGTATAAAGATCGTTCAATATTGCGCCATAAGATTTTCTTCGTTGATGCTATTTTAAAGGGATGTGCGCACATGCTCTGCAACACTTTCAGCCAGATTCATGCAAAAGGGATTTGAAATAAAACCTCCACACTAGTGTTCGGAGTAATCGAATGAAAACTGTCGAATTATTAGATTGCAACAGATATTCCACTCATTCGGTAATTATTTAGAAACCATTCTATGAATTATTGATAAATAAAAACAGCAAAATAAATCTTTTATATGTAAGATTTAAACGTTTCTTTCAAGCTCGGTTGGTATTGGTTTCCTACTGTTAAACTAAACATCATTTGAAGTGAATAAGTGCATTCGGTTATTAATATTCGAAAAAAGTGAATTCATTCGATGGTTGTCAATACTAACCCCGAAGCAGATTTTAATCAGATTATACTTACAACCATAATATATTCTTGGATATGGCAAGAAACTATACAGTTTATGTGTAGTTTTATTTACAATTAAATATAAATCGTTTCAATATAATCCATCCGAACTGCAGATGTTATGAAATTCACAACGAAAGTAATTTTTAAATTACAAACTATCTAACCAACACACTGGTGTATAATATACAATTTAATTCACACTTTCGTTATTATAAGACTTCAGAAATAATTTCGTTGACATTGAACATTCACTTAAAAAATCTACCCAGCCGCTGCATTAAATATGTAAACGCAAAAGTACTGCAATTCAATGAGTTATTTGCAATAATTATGAACATACGTTTAAAGTGTAAGTATTTTAATTTTTGTAAATAAGAGGAATGAGATTTAAGGAGAATCCTCAAATTAGTAGTCATCGTGTATGGATTCGAGTGGAATCCTGGCTTGCTGATCACTGAAATTTCATACAAATCCATCTTTAAACCGATGATAACACCACCAGATACAGTTTAGTGAACATAATTGAGAAAGCAAATTTTCGTTCACTAAATACAATTTGTTTCCTCTTTCAATTTCAAATTGGTGACCTACGTACATCATACACAAGGCAGGTATAAAATAACTGCCAAAAATGACAGCACAACTTAGAAGTAATTGTTATTTGTCAAAATACACCCTTAATTCAAATCTTAGTGTTGTCTGTCAGAATCTTTTTAAACATGCATTCACTCATAATAATTGTTTCTCTTTCAATGAGCAACAATGATTTGTTTCAAGCCCCAGGAGCGGGTGTCTGCAGCATGGAAGAGGCTCATTTGTTTTCTTAATTTCGACAATTAGCGTAAGAAGTGACCAGATCTAATTTATTATTTGCACCCTTGTTCAGCCTGTTTACGCAAATTAAATGAGATTAATTGCAACTCTGCGATTTTTTTAAATGCTGTCATCAGTTTTCTTCCTAGCTGAAAATAAATTTAAATATCTGGGGGATGATTGCGTACTAGGAGGAACTCTTGTGTTTTGGATTTGAATTAAAATTCTTCACATACGTTCACATTACTTAAGCCGCTTTAAGGTGTAATTCACAATAATTGCAGGTATTTTCTATTGCTAAGTTAGGAGGAGGAAAAAAAAGGCGATCTTACCTCTTGCAATAACTATAGAGGTATATCCCTGCTCAACGTCGCATACAAGATCCTGTTCAGCGTACTGTATGAACGTCTAAAGCCGATTTGCACCGCACTAATCGGCACGTACCAGTGCGGCTTCCGGCCCGGCAAATCCACTATAAACCAAATCTTCACACTAAGACAAATCCTGGAGAAGACCAGTGAGTTTCAAATCGATACGCACCACCTTTTTATCGATTTCAAAGCCGCATACGACAGCATTCAGTGATTTCTTCAATCTCTTCAATGGTACTGGAGAAGATAGTGCGGCGGGCAACTGTAAACACGGAAGGCACTATCTTCTACAAGTCGGTCCAACTGTTGGGGTCCGCAGACATCGACATCGTCGCGCGTTCTCAACGTGCCGTAGTGGAGTCTTTTACAGCGATTGAAGAACAGGCGAAACAAACTAGTCTCAAGGTCAACGAGGACAAAACTAAATTTATGCTGTCGACCAAAAAACGTTCCGTTAAACACCACCTTGGACAACATTTCACGATCGACAGCTACAATTTCGATGTAGTAAAGGAGTTTGCCTAACTCGGGGCAAACGTGAACTCCACAAACGACATCACAGTGGAGATCCGTCGTAGAATCGCCCTTGGCAACCGGTGCTACTTCGGTTTGTCAAAACAACTGGGCTCAAAACTCCTGACTCGAAGGACCAAAATCATGCTCTACAAAACTCTTATTTTGCCAGTCCTGCTCTATGGAGCCGAAAACTGGACGCTAAGCAAAACTGCAGAGCTGATTCTTGGTACCTTCGAAAGAAAAGTTCTACGACGGATATATGGTCCCGTCTGCGAGGAAGGCGAATGGAGGAGAAGACATAACCGCGAACTCTACGAGCTGTACCAGGATGTGGATGTAGTCCGGAAGGCAAAAATCCGTCGACAGCACTGGCTCGGCCACATCGAGCGTATGGACAACAATGCTCCAGCAAAGAGGGTCTTTGAATCCGAGCCTACTGGTTCGAGAAGGAGAGGAAGACCTAATCTCCGGTATAAAGACCAAGTAATCGCGAATGCAAGACGGCCTGGTCTTGATGACTGGAAGCAGCGTGCCCAGGACCGTCAACGATGGAAGGCAGCAATTGCTCAGGCTCGAACTCTACATGGGTCGCCGGCCTGATAAGTAAGCAAGTAAGTTAGGAGGTTAGCTTCGAATAGCATCAGATATCACTCTGGTAGCACTCGAGCGATAACCTCCTCATTAATTCATTCGCAAGGTTGGGATTCAATTTCCGAAAATGAATTGCGCTATTTTTATTTCGCAGCAAAGCATTACATGATTCAATGTTTCTGAAAACTATTTGTGCAATTTCAGTTCAATATTTGTGTGTAACACAAAATATGTGGAATTCGAATGAGTCTTTATAAAGGAACTAGCTAAAACCCAGCCCGCTTCACCAGTCTTTAAAACAAATTTGTCAAAACCGAGAGCGCCACCAAATTACATTTTTTTTAGAACGCGGTGGCCGTCGCGTATTGGGAAAAAATAAGACAAAAAAGATTCAAGGTTATCACTATAAAAAAAAAACTCTTGAATGCAATTAAAGAACCATTTAACTTTCGATAATAATTTAACATACGATCTGTCAGGCTCCAACCCTATGTCGGAGAGAAAACTTATGTTGCATTACTGTTGAACAGTTTACTTCTGGAAATATGGGATCTAAGACAAAATTCTCAATCTAGCATTTAGGGCATTGATTGTTGGTTGGGCTGGTGTCATTGCCATTTAGAAAAACAAGATAATAATAAGGTTTATAAATAATCTGTACAATGTACACCCAAAGCTAGAATAAAACCAACTTATTCCAAAATGAAATTTCCATATTCACTTTGAAATACAAAATACGATACAACATACAAATTTTCGTACAACTCTATCACAAGTATGTACAAATGCATGAGATCGCCAGTAAAGCAATTGTTATTTTAATGTTAGCATTTGCTTTACTGGCGAATCTTACACGCACTTAAATAAATCTGGTAGTAAATAAAAGTTATTACCCGCTGTTATCATACCACGACGCCATGTCTTGATCACAAAATTAGTTTTAGCTTAAAATTAATTAATGACTTCCTCTTTTAGCGCTTGAATTTTAAAGACGTACGTCCCTTGAAGTTTAGTTTTCTATTTGTAGTACCTTTTTCAGAAACGTGAAACTAGTTCTTTGACAAAATCTTATCATCTGAATTCTGCTCTGTGACTCTTACACCGAAGGCCCATTAAATCAAATCCCGATTGTATATACTGGCAATGAGTTCATCTGGAATGTAACGCTTGTCAAATTATCGTTTGGAGACGGCATTAAACTGTAGGTCCTTCACTCGTGAGAGAAAAATAGTACACACAGCGCGAGTTGTTACTGTAGAAAGTAGACCCAAGTCCAAGAGCCACCCAGATAAGTATTCCTAAAATCACCATTATTTTCTTTAAGAGAAAAAACTATCAGAACCATCATAAAATGCAATGAATTCAAGCCATACAAATTAAAAACATGAGTAAGTATATACGTACATAGATAATATACCATGTGAGCATCATTCAAAGTTAGCTAAGACCGTCTGCATACCCAATAACTTAATAGTTAAGTTTAATAATGAAAACTAACTGAGAATCAAATAAAGTTGTATGTATTACAGAATTTATTTCCTCCAAAAATCGTTCCCATATAACCCAGATTATAAGATGTACCAGGACATGATGACACCAAACATTTTCTAACATTTCATAAAAACACAATAGTAGTTATATATGTAGAGATAATTTAAAAAAAGGACACATTTGTCTGTTACTTTAATGTCTCACTCAAATGCGTGACAAGTATTGCTATCACATAACAAAACAAAATTCCACAGATACATTATTAATGAATGATCATGAATTAAATAACTAAAGAAGCGAGAGCGTAAAAAGTATTCAAATATGCATGCATTGCTCATGACTGTCATACCACTTTTGAAAGCCAATGGAAACTACCACGTTACATTGATTTTCCCTCTGACTATCAAGGACATCTACGAGCACATTTTTGTCTACTTATTTACATACATTCTGATAATGACATGCGGTTTTTTTTCAAGTTTCTTCTTTAAGTGTACAAAATAACTATCCATGTGGGTAACTAAATGGGGGTATTCACTTTGGCTCCCTCAGGCAGGTTCAGTTTTGGTAAGGATTAATTGAAATCAAAGCAGACAAGTAATACAAATTATGAATGAACTTGTAATAAATATTTGCATTTTCGAAAGAGACATTCCACAGTTCTGACTTCGGTTCCTCTTCCTAGCACCAGCATCTAATCAATGGACACCGGGGTCATTTCTGAATGATAATTCAGTTGATCCGTTTCCTTGTGGCGGCCATGACACGAAATAAACAATATATCTGAATTTACTAACACATTAGTATATGGCGAGAAGACATCGCCTGTTTTGGTTCCGCCGAATAACAAATTCATTTGTCGGCCACAAATATGTTATTGGAATCAATGCCAGAAGAAAAAATTATGAAATATGTAGAACTTTATATCAATAAATTTAATAGATTAAGAAGCGCAAAAATACCAACAAAATTAACAAATTGGGCCAAAAAATGGAGCTACTGTACTTCTCCTAAAAACATCTTTACTACATCGAAAATATTTATTGTATAATTTACAAGCAAAAGTTTGTTTTAAAACGTTTGATTAGCTGTCTACATCTTTCCGAGAAAATCTGGTAGAAAATTTGTCCGTACCTTCTAGTTATTTGTCTTTTACATACGATTTATCAGACAGAAAGAGCACTGTATTTGCAATTCACTCATTTCACAGAAATGTTATGTTTTTGTACCGTCAAGAGGCTACATTGTCTTCATGTTATACTTTTAATTTTTGCGATGATAGTGTCTAAAGTGCACAAAGAGGGCTCAGTAACTTTTAAATCAATAGCGGCGTTCACACTCAACAATTTGTCGCTACGATTTGCTTGACAACCGTGCTTGATGGATCAAATTTTCAATATGAACGCTCGTTACTACAAAGTTGGCAGATTTGTAGTACTATCGTACTACATTTGACTTTTTTGACTTTGTAGTACGATTTTGCATTTTGACTTTTTTCCAAATTTGCCGTCAAGCAAATCGTATCGACAAATTGTTGAGTGTGAACGCCGCTAATCGTGACTGTCTATCATAAATTAATATTTTATTTTTCTATATGTGTATGCTCTCTTGAGCGACAATTCTGCATAGCTTTCATTTAGACCTAGATTACCTGGACTATAGCGCCACTCAAAGAAGACTCTGGTGAAAACGCACCTTAGGAAAAAAATACGGAGATTCAGAGAATCCTCCCTAAAAATATTTTCGAAGTCATCATTGCGACTTTGGTGAAATTGCTGTCATAAATTCGGTTAAACATTTACCAAGGCAACATAGCATTTTAGCTGATGCTTATATAATATGTGCTTTACCACGTAACATTATAAATAACGTCCAACAATACATCTTCTCTTAACTTCGAAAGCGGGCTGAAAGAGGTAAAATTGAGAGTTCAAGTCAATGAATCGTAGCTCGGGAGTGGCGCAAGGAATTCATACCGTATCTTATTACCTGTCTTATTCATTAACGATCCCCCTTTTGGAAACATTATAATCGTTTGCTACCTGATCATAAGGATACACACAATCGGCATATGCGCACAAAGCTCGTTAATTTCATACACATATTAGCTGTATTTTTGCCATCTTCAACTTAGCTCGGGTTCATCAAACCTGGCCTAACTGCAAGGATTTACTAATCCATTCGCCAGAATATAATATTCTAATTTCGAAACCAGATCAACGTTTTGAATCTCTTCAAACGCGATTTACCGAATATAAAAATGAATTGATATTGTCTTCACAGCTATCAGGCAATCTTTACCGTCGAAACGCACTCTTTATTATGTTTGTCAGCGGTATAATTTTCGCTCAAATAAAACCTTATCTCCTATTGATGATCAATTTTAATTTGCCTGTTAGGTCAATCCGAACGTGGAATCGTGTACTTGAAAGCCAACGGAGAAAGCACTAAAAGGATTTTTCGATTCTAATACGAACTGTCACAAAATGTGCATCTGTTAAAAGCAATACCGCAGTTTAAAAGTACATCATTAAACATTTTGAGCATAACTCTGAATCTTCCTGTGTATTACATTGCGTTTATAAATATTGTAGGTACAACTGTAATAAGAGTGTGTGCTCTTCTTATTCTTCTTCTACGCGCTAAAATGATAATAAGTAACACATTTTATCCCATCTGCAGTTTCTCATGATCAAGATGCAAAATGTTCGTAACCAATGCACTTGACTTATAATCAAACCATCAACAAAAATGGACGATAATTGGAACTTCCAGAATATCATGAACATCGTTTGATCCTAATAAAGAAGAATAAATGTTGTTTGTTCCTCATCGGGTATTTATTTTGAATTACCGACGGATATTCGTAATAATTCCCTAACTGAACTGCTTTCCCTAGAGTGATGCCTAGGTTATCTTTGCTAGATAATTAATATACAAAACACGACTTTCTGCAAGAACCACGACAAGGGAAGCTTAAGAATAGTACCATGCTTTTGAAGATCAAAACATTTTTGAAATCTGATTGCTTTCGATTATAAGACAAAGTAGAACATATTCCTTAAACTTTATGAGTTCCCAAATACTTGGTATGTATTTCTTTCCAGATATCTATTTAATCACAATATATTATTACAAAACCAAAAAATTTGAAATAAGGAAAAAATATTAAAGTACACATACCGACGGATTGGTCATACATCTCCGCATTTGATCTGGTCCCCGATAAGACGGACTGTAGCGGCCTGGAAAACAACCCGGTGTCCCCATTTTCATCTTATCGGGTGTCGAATACATCGACATCGTCATACAGCCGCCAACGAAATCTTCTTCCAATTTTAACGCCCTAGAGGCGTCAAAGGACGTAGGCGAATAAATTTTGAAACACTATAGTAAAATTATATTAACACAAAACAAGTGCCCGCAATACGAAGCGGGGCGCTGAACTGAACGTTGTTAAAAATCGAAAACTCTCTCTAATTATTTTTTTCTTTTTTTCAATTATTTATATTTATTTTGTATCTTCAATTAATGCTTTTTTAACTTTGCTTCAAACCGCACCTCGAATTGCCGTTCAACTGATCGAAACAATCAAACCACCACAAGAGAGCTTAGTTCACTTTATTTATTTTGATGTAATAATTTTTATTCAATTTAACAACCACATTCAAAGAAAAAAACAATTCTGTTAACACATTTTCATTTGATGTAATTTGTTGTAATTTTTAAGTAGAAACTAAAATTATCACTTGGAATCCATGTAATTATTTCAGTTGATATCCATCATTGTTATCGAAGCGTAGAGCATTATCCAAATGTGAGAACTAGAAAACGTTTTGAATACTGAATTATGTTCCGAGGTATCGAATATTGAAGGACTTTTGTTTGTTTTTAACTTCCCACAGTACTACTAATATTTACAATTATTCTAACAATAACGATTGCACAATATGTATGCGTTCAAATCCCCTCGTTTAAATTCTAAACCCCATATGAACTTTAACAGATTTTACAACTAGACACGAAGAAAGGATAACGAATTCTTTAACACGTCTGAGGCAAAGGTATTCTTTCTCTCGATTGTCAAAATTTTCGAGGAAAGGGTGGTGCTATCGTGTGTCCCACCCAAAAAGTTCAGTTCGTTTTACCCTCAGCCATAAGCATGACGCATGAATGGGGTGGATTAGGGCGTTCACGTTTCTACACCCTACGATTGTGTGTGTGCCGAATTGTTCTCTGATTGGCTAATCAAACCTGATGATACATAGAATATTGTTGTTCCTGCTCAGTGTTATAGGTCACAGGACTAAAAGTTTCATATTTCCTTTCTTTCTTTTTTTCTCTTGCTGTATGTTAATCTTAGAGTAAATTAGAACGCGCTTCAGGTCTCTCCCAAAATTTTAGAAGGCTTATTGTGGCAGGAGAAACTATGAGTATGATCCTAGAAAAGTTTATCGATGAAATTGAGAGTTATTTTTGTTGTGCATGTACACATAAGGGGTGAGGTTGGAGCATGCGTGGTAATAGACGCAAAAATAGAATGAAACTTCCTAAACAAAAATCAAACCAATACAGGTGCAAACACGTGAGCTTTTGAAATGGTTTTTCACTGCTGCTTCGTTATTTTCAACTCTTTTGCACACAGTCAGGCGATACAGCAAAGTCAGGATAGGGCGCGAATACTATCGATACCAATTTGAACAATCGTCTGTGGGGATTGAAAATACATTGTATTAACAAAGTACAAAAACACTCACGCAAAAGTTTCGATTGTAACGGTTCAAATTATTTAAATATTAGTTTTTTTTTTATCAGTTATTGAGCTTTTTAAATCTGTTATGTCCTCATGGAAAGCAAAACGGTAACACCTTTCGAATAAACAGAACAATGTGTAACTTGAAATAAAATAAATGTGGTGCAGAGTTCAGTTACTTTTCCAAAAGTTTTTATTTCAATTTTTTTCACACACTTCGCTTATTCATTTTCATCTGCCGTGTTATGAAGTATGTCGTGACAAAAAATTTGTTCACACTCGGGAAATCTCTTTATGTTTTTCCAAAAACGTCAAATTACCCTTCATCGAACTTAAGATATGTAGACTACTATCAAAGCGCATTGCCGGACTTCTTTTCATCTTGGTCTGCAAAATACACGTTTATGAAACGAAAAGCAAACTTTGATTCGTAGTGCAATTCGTGAATGAAAGCGGATTCATTTCGCAACTTCGGCTTACAGTTTAACTACCCCTTTTTTTGCAAGAAATACGGCAAATTCTCTGATTATTCCGAAAAGTAATGTGTTCGCATTATCAAAGTGTGTTCACCATTTGCTGTCTAACGTTTTGGAAGTTCCTTCGGCTCAGAATCCAGTTTATGCAGGTTTTAGTGCACACTTATCAACAAAGTCTAACTTGCTTAACCTACAACATGGCATTGGAACTATAGATTTAAAGTAAAAGCGTGCTGTGCATTCTGCAATTATATAGTCATAATTCCCAATAGGTTTATTTTTTAAAGTTTCTGAATTTCGTACGCAATCTGTAAAAGGGATAATAATGTACATATGTATATTTATTTCTTACAGCCTGCTACGTTAAAAGGGAGGATACAGAAAATGTAGGTTCGTCTCTTGCGTCTTATTGTTCTCTTACGAGTGGAAGTTCGGTCTTCCTCTCCTTCTCGAAAATACGCTCCGATTCGAAGACCTTCATTGCTGAAGCATTGATGTTCATGCGCTCGTTGTGGCCGAGCCAATGTAGTCTACGGTTTTTGTTTTCCGAACTTCATAGCAGAGAGGACCATATATCTTACAGCGCTTACTGACTGTAGTATGAGTATAAGAGTTCACATTGAACGATTCATCGACCATACCATACTGACTACTGATTATTCATTTTATGATAGATGATTTTTTTTCGATACACCGATTCAAGTCTTTCGTCTTTCTATGTGTGAGGCCCAGTTGTCTGAAATCACCGTAGTTGAGATCCTTCACCACATTGTCAATTTTAACTGCGTATGCTAACAGTTGCACGATGATCTAGCAGATCGTACTTCTATTGTTAACCAGTAAGTTGTGCACGATCTTCTCAATAAGAATAATGAAGAAGAAGCACATTACTCGAGCATGACAGCGCATCGCATTGCCTAAATCTTTTTTTTACAATAGTGGTTTTGGTGAGTTATTTACTGACATTGATGGACCACGACAATTCTCCGTCTCCATTGACATCGTTGTGTGTGGCTGGATTATGTAATGAGCACCGATCTGATGTGTAAAGATCGGGTCTATGAGGGACCTGTACCCACTCTGACCTATCAGATTGTTGATAAACGGCTACCGAAGCTCACACAAAACACCAGAGAATTTCTTAAAGTAAATGAGACTTATCTCTCTTTATTTGCCATAGTCGACTCTGTTTTTTTGTTAAGCAGTCAAACGATATTGAAATTTCACTCATCAATCTGAAGCATGATCCCATCCCCAATGACTTTAAAGACTGCAGTCGAAATCCCGGAAAAGCAGCTTTGTTTCCGTCCGATTTATTGGTGGTATAATTCTTTTTTATTTAGTAGAGGTCTGCATTAATCATTTCATTGCCTTTTCTTACAGTGTACATTACTTCAGTGTATTCTACTCATGCCATTCAAAATAGTGAGTACCACAATTCAAGAGACGTACAACATTCGATTACCTGATAACGAAATGAATGCACCATTGTTTGACTCTACTTTCTTTACTCAGATGAAACAAGTTCACTGTTCAGAACACTCCAAGAACATCGAGTGCACCAAATGCTAAACGAAAGAAGTGAATCCCTAACAAACAATATTTTTAAACTATAATGTAAAAAAACGGAAATTTGTATTGACCTACAAGACTAGCATACTTTGAAAAAAGAATTACAATATTTTTTTATCTAAATCGATATTTTGTTGGAATTTATTTCTCTCAGCAAATTATTATTTTCATAAACACCTTTCTTAACCACAGCCGCCAAGGTTGGGTTAGATTGGAGTGGCTGACTGCTATAACAGCGTTGGGATACCGCGCGGATCTAAAACACTATTCCGCAAACTAATTTGCTCTTTTGATGAAGCAGAGGAGTTGACTGCTACTGATGCTATTTAGTTCTGTCAAGTTGTTGAAGTAGTAGGCGTCCAAATGAAGCTTTCTACGTGTGTAAAGAGCATTGCAATTGCATAGGAGATGTGTAATGGTCTACCTCCATTACTTTCATATCTGCAGCTTCTACAGAAGCAATTAAAGGGGAGACCTAGTCTGGAGACGTGCGTGCAAATGGCACAATACCCAGTAAGTACACCGATAATGGTTCTGAAGTTGAGTCTACTCAATCTGATCAGGCTACTTAAACGTGTTGGATCTTTGGTGGGCCATAGCTGTTTTGTATTGAGGCATTTAGTGTCGGTAGACCCCCTACGTAGCGGTAACTCCATCCGGAAGGATTACCGAGTGGAGTGTGCGAATCGGCGTTAATTCTACATGTGTAGCGATTTCAGCCTTATCGCCGAGCAGGCAACAGACTGTCGAATAATTCTATCGGCGGAAGGTTAAGGAGTATGTTCAGGGCTTCGGAGTAGGTTGTGCTTAGCTGAGCGGTTGCAATTGATGTTTATGTTTACGGTGGTCCACCAGGTCGCGACGCCAGTATGGGCCTGACTATACAGATGAATATCCAGTGGACTATGAGGGGATGTAGTCCCCATTTAGCTTTTCTGCAGCAATAAAGAAACGTAGAGGCCTTCCTGACGCGCTCCTGGATGTTATGTTTCGGTGGCCTAAGAATTTTGTACTATTATTCAGTTGTAGAGGGATTGTAGAGTTGTAGAGTTATGTCTTCTGCGGGTTGACGGATCTCAAGTGCTTCGGTTTTGCTTCACACTGCCGTGGTGATACTCCAAGGCTTAGGTATGTGTCCTAGATCTAGGCAGCCTTGGACGACTTTTAATAGCAAGGGAGAGATAAGGTCTGCTACCTTTTTTAGCTCCACATGAATGATGCCATCCGGCCCTGGCATTTTATATGGTTTGAAAATACTTATGATCCATTTGATAATGTTGATTTTCACTCTGAGTGAGCTGCTACGATTATAAAGGGTGATTTTTTAAAAGCTATAGGAAAGTTTTTTAAAAAAAACATAAAATTCAGAAAAATGGATGAAATCTTTATTTGAACGGTCCATATAATTTAATGTTTAAAGATTATTTCATGCAAATGTTGACCTTGTCTGCGCCTCAAATGGTCCATCTGCTTAGTCCAATTTTGTCATACTCTATCCAACATTTCGGCCGGTATCTCCCGAATAAATGCTTCAATGTTGTCTTCCATTGCGTCAATTGAAGCGGGCTTCTCTGTATAGACATGTTGTGGGCTTTAACATAGCCCGACAAAAAATAGTCTAAAGGCGTTAAATCGCACAATCTAGGCGGCCAATTGACCGGTCCCGAACGTGAAATAAAATGTTCACCGAACTCGCCCCTCAATAAGTCCATTGTTGCGCGTGCTGTGTGGCATGTGGCACCGTCTAGTTGAAACCACATGTCATGCAAGTCAAGCTCTTGCATTTTGGGCAAAAAAAAGTTTGATATCATCTCACGGTAGAGCTCACCATTCACAGTTACGTTACGATTCGCATCATCTTTGAAGAAGTACGGTCCAATGATGCCACCAGCCCATAAACCGCACCAAACTGTGACTTTTTCTGGATGCATTGCTAGCTCTTGCATTGCTTCTGGCTGATATTCACTCCAAAATCGACAATTCTGCTTATTTACCCATTGAGCCAAAAATGAGCTTCGTCGCTGAACACAATTTTAATGGAAGAAGCGCGCGATGAACTTTCTTAACGAGCACGCATTTTGATAATAAAATTCAATAATTTGCAAGCGTTGTTCGTTTGTAAGACGATTCATTGTTAAATTATAGAGCAAACTGAAGATGTTTGACAGTGAAACAAAACACGAAACGTGCGTCAGCTGTTTAAACCAGTGTTGCCAAAAAGATAATAGCTAAAAAATCACCCTTTAGAAGCGGATTTTAGTGCCCTGTCGCAACTTCCCGGAAAATAGGTATTTAAAAGAAGCAAGACTTTCCTTTGTGGAGGTGGTTCAGGTACCACCTGCCTTTTGGATTAGGCATGGCATTCTAGGGGTGATGCCAATACTTTCCTGAGTCTGGAAGCCTTCGAGATTTCTTCGATTTTCCAAAGAATTGTCTCCCTGGTGGTGAAGACCTTTTCGCTTTCCTCAGTTCGGTGTTGAAAGTATTAAGAACAATTTTGTAGGAGTCCCAGTCGGCGGTAAGGCGCGTGCTTTTGGCCTTGTTAAAAAGCTCTCTGCATCCCTCGTGGAAGTTATCAAGTACCGATCGCCACCAAGGATTTCGGTCTGCCTCTGGCTGTACTAATGGGACAGGATATAATCAGAACTTTATTCAGTATATCAGTGAGTTTCTTCACTGAGGAATCAAGAACTGGGGGTTTAGTTAATTTGAATCACTAGTAAAATCGCTAGTAAGCAGGTTGTTAACAGTCTCCCTGTATTTGTCCCAGTTAGTTTTCCTAACTTGCTGAAAGGAGTTACTGTGGGGGCGTACTTGCTTCACTAAAAGTGATCTATCAGTGGTCAGAGAAGGTGTGGTCACAGCCCCCTAACTACAGTCTTATTATTCTGTGACCATTTGATTTCAGCAAAATGTCAATTATGTGAGTATACAACGCTTGGTTATTAATGGTCTTTATGCCGGAAGATCCTCTTAGCTGGGGCATTGGTGTTCATTCGCTCTATAGGACTGAAGCACAAATATATTTTCTTCTGTCCCAGTGAGTAGGTCAACTCCTTCGCTGGGGGTTCAGCCCTTGAATAATACACCTCTTTCGAGTCACTGAAAATGCTCACAGAGTATTCCTAGTCTACTACAAAAACTTCTCAAACTTCTCCATTCGGAGTAGGCACAAAACTGTAGGTCACTCCCACTCTTAGTATTAGAAAAATAGCATACATAACACGAGTGGTAGTCCTGGAATAGGCCCTGGTACTAGTAATGGGCATAAACGTACTATTTTAAAAGTCGAGACTTTAGTAATCGAGATATTTTAATAATCCAATGATCTATCACTCGAGATATAACTAATAAAAGGTAGTGGGGGACGCATTCGACAGACTACTAACTAATACAAGGGAACTCGACAAATGTCTCATTCGAGTGCGCGAACAAGTAACGAAAGGTCGTAAAGAAATACTAGTCAGGAACGTAGCCAGAATGAAAGATGAACCCAGAAGAAAATAACTCAAATATTACTCCAAAGTAATGGAACCGAGAAGGAGAGTAATATTTGAGTTCTTAGTACTTATATCTTATATATCGCTTTTCGTTTTCAGCTAACCAGAGAATAAAGTGCCGTTCGAAAGCATGGGATATTAGGTCCTTCCCGAACTCGAACTTAGTGTAATTATACTGTAAAAGTCTAAGGATCCAATCACTCCCTGGCTTAGCAACATTTATAAATGGTGCCTAATGATGGGTTATGTTCCTAAAAGATGACATGACAGCAAGCCGAGCCACTGCCAAAGATTACATATCCATTAGCATCTCATTATTCTTACTAACATCTCTTAAACTCTGAAATAGGGCTACAGAGTTCTTGCAAGTCGTAGGTAGGCAGTAATCGCAATATGCATATTTTGAGTCAGAATCTTGGAATTGATACAGAACTGAATAAAACGGAGTTGTTGCTCTTTACCAAGATTTATTCCAAACTCATTTGGAAGGAAAATGTATGGCTTTAGGAGTACCGGACGGTAGAAAAGCATCCTCTATTAAGAGCTGTTTCTAAAGGAAATGGCGGACAGATGCAAACTTATCCTGTATCCCTTGGCCCAAGTGTATTCCGGGCCGATGAATTAAGAAGAAATGGGCAGGTTTGCCACTGCCACAGTATCAGAAGACACCCCACCCTCACTGAAGGCAATAAAATCGCTGCTAATGACGAACGTCATAAATGACACCAATCGTAGGTGAGTATGCAGATCATGGAAAACGATGTGATTGCAATAAATCAAAAGGATACTAAAACTCTCCTGGAGTTTGTCAGGAAGCATATTAGTAAACTAACAGCGCGTAATAACTGGCCGCTGCCTCATAGGCAACCAGGCCAGAAGACTTGGAGCGCCCTACATTGACTCATGTAGCAGCTGCTTGAGGAAGGGGAAACAATACTGAACTACCTCGGAACATCCCTCGCCCTTGCAGAAACAAGACGAAGATTACTAGGCTTTAACTGCCTCGAAGACAAATATAAAATATATCCCACAATATTTTAAAACCACCAAATGGTTAGGAAATTATCGAAATAGACATCTTACAATGACAAATCGGTCCAGACAAACAAACGCAGTACGGTAACCGGGGACCCAGGTTGCAAACCCCACCTAAGGGTTACTTTTTACTTTAATAAGAGTAGCTTAACAGATAGCTCCTCTAACGGTAGCCGTCAGCCTTCATTGACCAAATCAAATACCGAATGAGAACATACACACAGAAATATAAGGAACTGAAATACTCCTACATGAAGTTGTAGCCCAATCGATCATTCATGGCATATGAGTCCTAGAACACATACAATCTGCTTCCATTTCACTTACAGAATACTCCATCATATGTCGTCTATAACTTACCCACCACGTAAAAACGAAAGTACGATTTCCAAAACTGTGTTTGGTGCAGTCGGATACCAACACCTCAATCGTTTTCTACACACACTTTTTTCAAATATTACAAGTAGAACTCAAGCGTCATAAGCTTATTTATGTTTTGCATGATGACTTAAACCTTCATCGCCGTTATTCGTTTTTCTTGGATTTCTTAAAAACCTCTACAAAATTGACTAGTTCATTCAAGGTATTCAATGTATGAAGCACACATTTTTTCTTGATAAACAGAATAAAAATAAGTGGGTAACAAACTCTTAATGAGGATTGTCCAGCACATTTACGATAACACGAAAAAATTGACCTAAGTCACCCTCCCCACTGAACAATACGAATAGCAGCCATTTGTCAGCTTGGTTACGTGATAATTAGTTAGGACATAGCTTGTGGAATGAACAAATCACTCTATCCACAGTAATTTGTAAATGTTGAGAGTTGCTAATAAGAAAAGTTTCGGTTTGTTTTCGTCGAAGATTCCAGAAAACCGACAAACAGAACAATTCCATAAGTGGTAATTATCGTGGAAATAGACACATTTATTTGCTCCTACTGGCACTGAATGGTTCGGCGAATGAATTCCAAAAAGAAAAAACAATTTGGAAAAGGTACAAATTCAGATATCTCGTATCTACTCGAACATTACTTTTGTTTCCCCGTCCCAAGGATTTTCATTTTAGTTTACATGCGATTTAGCAAATATTACACAGGGGAACGCCAATGTCGGTGGGAAGGCATTCTCATATTTGCAGCAAAATTGTAAGATGCAATGGCTTCTTAGTCATTAAGATGAATAAAACATTATCCAAAATTTATTCTTCAATTGTTGGAAGTTTATTCGCTTAGCTGAATGTGCTTTCTTTTATATTCTTTGCTTTTTTCCGAGTTCCTCGCACTTAAGGGTGCTTCTGTTTGTTTCAATGCATATCTGTCGCCAATAAATTCTAACTGTTTTGTTGAAATTCCTAAATTGTTTTTTTCAAAGAAACATGTAAACCAGTGTGCCGTTTCTTCCGTGCTTCGGCATTTACATGTGTGCACTGTGCATATGCCTTCGAATATTTATTTTAATCAAACAAATGAACTGTTATAAATTGTGGGTTGATGCTTACTACTAAATTATTTTATTTTCAGTAAAAATAATCAAAAATTCTTACTTCCCTTTGGTTCAATAAACAAAATGTTTTTCCTTTCGTATCCGGTTTCCCGATGAACACAACAAAAATATAGGTAGAAAATTTCTATGACTGATTATATTTTATTTATTTTCTATTATCTTGGCGTCTAACCAAATCTTCCATACCAAATTGCAGGCAGAAACTAAGCCAATGTTATCAATTTAAAATAGGAAGGAAGGTATTTTAAGAAAGTTCAAGGACGCCGGATCTTTGACTTAATTGAAAAATATATGGTTAATGGTCTAAGCCAGCACATTGGTCAGTTTTTGCAAATGGCATCAGTGAAAGTATTGGAAAGTCAGTGCTAAAAGTACTCATGACCAACGTTCTTCTTGAATTTCAGTTATTTAAATTTTTTTCATTTCAGAAACTAAAAATGTACTGAAGTTCAAGGCTTGCTTGATCAAGCCGAAAGGTTGAGAAGTTTTGTCTACATTAACGATTTGGCCCATCAAACACGCTTGCCAAACAAATCGTACCGACAAATTGTAGAGTGTGAACGCAGCTATTATCAAAGACATTCCATAACCTACACGACGCGACAAATGTGTATTAGATATGCACACGACTAAAATGTAATAATTTCTTATGAAATAATGGCAGCACTAATGACTTCAAAGTCAAGATATATAAAAAAAAATTATGAAAAATTATATATCGGCATAAGTAAACCATTACTCTACTACGAAACATGTAAAAGTAAAATTGTTTTGTTAAGTGGACCGTTAAGGAGTATTAAGTGAATAAAATAGAAGTGCAGATTTACAATGAATGAGGGCCGAAATTTGTTACCACAGCTTCTTCATCTGAAAATGAGCATCAGCAAGAGATATTTACAAGAAAAATGATTAGACAGCAAACAAATCCCATCTTATCCAGTTCAAAGTAAGTGGAGAACAATTTAGAGAAATAGCATCATTCAACGACTGAAAACCGACAATTGTTTGCGTTCTGTCGTGTTTTCTTTTTGTATTTTATCTATATTTTAACCAACATGTTCAAGACAACAAAGCTGTTGATCAAAACTCATTTTGACAAACATACTCAAAACAAAACCAATTACAATTCATTTGGTCTAGATGCTTATTTTTCTGAAACAACCATTAACTTAAATATAACTGAACTCAATTAAACATTAAACAAGGAGACAGAGGTAGTCTTACATATGCTTAACATGCTGATTTTACGCTCTTAACAGGTACATAGCACAGAGGAAATCTTTAGCTTGTCTATAACAAGGATTATTTCTGCCCCAGAACAAGCTCCTTGCTCAATTCCTAAGACTGGCACAAGCAATATGCCTTGCACACTTAAACAAGCTATATTTTTTGGAAAAACTTAGGCAGCCTACCATTTCAATCATGCCGAATAATGGAATAACAATTTTTTTTCTGAAACTGGTCCTCGACACTCTGGCGTCAACATCGGCACACCGCTTTGGACGGGAGTGTTCACGGTCATAGCAAGGATATCCGTGGGTGGCAATTGTATCACGTTTGTGCACAACAGCATTCAACATTTGCATCCGTTGTAATGATTTGAGTACTTTCAGTTAACTCTTCATTCTAAACTTCCTCAGTCAGACCTGCTTCGAGGCCTTCTACCTTTATTAAGGTCTTTTCAGAAAAATATGCTAGACGGCTATGACTTTTGAATTAGCACCACTGAACGCAGACACAGACACACGCTTTTTCACTTTAGGAGTTCAAAATAATAGTAGAATTTTGCAGAAAAGGGTTTAATTTTTGTTTACTGGGTCACAAAGTAAGAAGACAACAGCTTTTGTCATTAAAACATTATTTTAGATTTTTGTTAAAAAAATTAGTTTAAAAATGTATTGTAGTAGGCCGTGAAAAGCACACTAATTCGGAAAAAAGCGAGAGCTCATCTGCAAGGGAAAATCTTATAAGGAGATTCAGGAATCACTTGGGTGTGGAAACTCAAAACGTCCAAAGCTGATGACAGGTTAATAGTACGCCTATCGAAAAACAACCCAGTGGCATCTTCAAAGTTCATAGCAGACAAGATTCAGCCCCCTATATAATAAACTTTTCGCCCGAAGCCCACGGGCAAAGCTCGGATCAAATTTGCCAAAAATCATGCCGATTGGCCTGCGACGAAATGGCGCAATATTCTTTATACAGACGAAAGCTAAATTGTCCTATTTTGAGGAACTGGTTTCCGACAATACGTCCGTCGTCCACCCAACACAGAATATTTACCCAAGTATACGGGTAAACACCGTTAAACATGGTGCGAAGATCATCGTTTGGGCATGTTTTTCGTATTACGGTGTGGGGCCGATACATTTGATAAATGGTGACATGAATCAACATGTTTATCTAATAATCCTTGCAGAAGTTATGCTCCCTACGAAATACCGAAACTCTATGCGACGTCGGTGTCAAACAGTCCTATGAAGTACTTCTTCTTCTTCTTCTAGTGGCACTACAGTCCGGGGTGGACCTGGGCCTCAGTCAACAAGCTTCTCCAGCTGGCATGATATTTAGCCAGCTGTCTCCAATTTCGCGCACCAATTTGGTTGAGGTCCTTCTCCACTTGTGTGCGCAATCTTGTTCTAGGACGCCCTCTGTTGCGTTGTCCCAATGGCTCGGAATCGAAGACCCATCCGGCCGGAGCAGTGTTGTCCATGCGCTCTACATGGCCTAGCCATCTTAGGCGCTGAACCGCGGTAACGAGAAGGGAGAACAGGAAACTTCCGTTCTTCCTTGTTCAGGTCACCCCAGACAGTAGAATAGAGAGCCTAAAGCGAATGACTCGTTTAGGCTCCTTGTCTGTGAAATGGGACACATTAATAAGGACGAAGCACATACTCCAATGTGCTCGCTGTCAGAGGTTTGGGCATGCCGCGGCGAACTGCAACATGGAGTCTCGCTGCGTCAAATGCGCAGAAACCCACAATCCAGGTGAATGCCGTTTAGGGAAGGAAAAAGTCGAGGACAGAGCTATGCTCACATGCGTACTCTGTAAGACCAATGGGCACCCTGCTAATTATCGGGGATGTCCTAAAGTCCAGAAGATTAGAAAGAGTATAGAGGCAAAGAAACAACTCAAAATGGTAGAAGCGAGGCCAGTGCCTCGTGTTCCAGCTACCACTGTTACGCCGGCCGTCTCATACGCCCAAATGGCATCAGGAAGGCGACCGGTACAACAGACAGTGCCGAAGGTGACCCCGGTCCCAGTGGCCAAGCAACCTGAGGCGAATCTGGATATGATGGCGATTCTGCTCTCTATCCAGGGGCAGATCGCTCAGCTCGAGAAACAGTTCCAAGAGCAAGCAGCGCGAGTAGAATTAATCTACTCGACGGTGTTTGCCGTGCCAAACGCATCATCGGTCTAATGGCTGCGCACGCAGCTAGTAACCTTAAGATCCTAGCAGTGAATGTGAATTCGCTGATTAGGACAGAACGCAAATTAACGCTCGGCAACCTTATGCAAACTCACAATCCAGACGTGCTGATGGCCAGCGAAACTAAGCTGAACCAGACGCGCACACTCTGGTACAAGAATTACCACGTAGCTCGAAGAGACCGGCCCCAATCCTTGCGAGGGGGCGGGGTCGCTCTCTTAATCAAAAAAGGCCTTTGTCATAAGTTCATGTATAGCAGTGAAGTGCGAAGATTTCAAGTGCTAGAAACGTGTATTGCACGCATTCCTCTCCAGGGTGGAAAGCGGTTATATGTGATCGCGATCTACGCAGCTGACAATCCTGCACTCAATCGCAACTTTATTTCAGAACTCGATACTCTTTTCACTAGCCTTCGACTGAGCTCGGAGGAAAACTATTATATCATTGCTGGGGATTTGAACTCCAAGCATAGAGAATGGGGCAATAGAGTGCACAACGACAGGGGGACCCCACTGTATAACTGGTTGGCAGAGCACAATATTGAGTTCAAGCTAGATTTGCTTGCAACTGATAGGCCATCGTACCCCAGATCCGGGTCCTATATGGATCTGTTGCTGATCGACAGACGACTGACGATACTAGACGTGGAGAGACGCACGCGGAACTGTTTAACTGCGGTTGAGTACGAGAGTGATCACTGCGGACTCTTCGCGGCTATTCAGCTCCCGAACGAGGTGGAAGAACTGGAGGAGTATGTCCAGAGGAATCCTTATAATTACAATAAGACCCGCTGGCCTCGCTTCTCCAGGACGTTATCCACAGAACTACGTTCGAGTGGGATCAATCCTCCGTCAAACAGAAACCTAACGAACGAAGAGGTTGACAGGTACCTCATACAAATGGACGACGTAATTAAACGTACCATGGACAAGACTATTCCGAAGGTAGTACAAACCGATGACAGCGATGTTTATCGAAATGCTACCATCGATGCACTTCACGTGCACAAAAGTAGGCTGCTGTCAAGACTCAAACTCTTGCACAGGCGGTTTACAGATCCACAAAACGCGGAAGTCAGGCAATTGAAGTCGGAGATCAAGAACCTCCAACAGTTAATACGTATGAACTATAGCTTGGCTATAAGCTTGCACTGGGGCAATAAAATCCGGGCTGTACGATCTAACAACTCGGGTATGTTCCCACAAGTAAATAAAATATTTCGGAGGAAAGATCAAAACGACATTCAGGCCGTTAGACTTCCTAGAACGACAGTTAACCAACAATTACTGACTTCAGTTGGCATCGATCCAGATGGGGCAGTACTAGACAACGACTTCTTCGTGGTTGAAGATCCCCAGGAGAAGGTGAAAGCAATTGGTGCTGTGTTTCAGCGAGTGTATACGGTCAACGAGGTTCGTAGGCCGAATCACGACCTGGAGGATAGAGCCTCGCTAAACCACTTCGAACTCCGAAACGAGATAAGTCAATGGCGATCTGAGAATCCTGGTTTTACCAGGTTCAGTGACGATAACATGGCAAATAATGCCGTTGCCAATGATGGAAATCACATCTTGATTTCTCAAGAAGATCTTCAGGGTATCTTTAACTCACTGAAGAAGAAAAAGTCGGTGGGAATCGATGGTATACCAAATATTGTGCTTCGCTATCTTCCCCCCGAAGCCGTGCAGATTTACACAACACTGTTCAATAATGCGCTGAGTAATGCTTATTACCCGGCACACTGGAAAACAGCTGTGGTGCAACCAATCCCTAAACGGGATAAAGACAAATCTATCCCGACAAATCTTCGGTCGATCAGTCTTCTTCCTTGCATAAGCAAGGTTTTTGAAAAGATAGTCATTCGAGTTCTGAAACAATGGGTTGAGGAAAATAAAATCATACCGGACAACCAGTTCGGATTCAGGGCGGGGCATGAAACTATACATGCCGCGTTCAAACTGGTATCCGACATTCAGTGGAACAAAGACAAAAAGCAATGCACGGGTGCCTGTCTGATTGACTTGGAGAAAGCATTCGACACCGTTTGGTTAGAGGGCCTCTTCCTCAAGCTGGTCAGGCTCGGCATAAGCAAATCATTGCTATACATGATCTATGATATGATAATAGGTAGAAAGTTCGTCGTGAAAAGTGTCGACGTAACTTCTACCACGGTCTTTGACATCAAAAATGGTCTGCAACAGGGAGCGGTTGGTTCGCCGATATTGTTCTCAATATTCACTGCAGATCTTATAGGTTCCATGCCGCACTTAATTGCGTACGCCGACGATCTAGTAGCGTACAGATCAGGTCCGAAGGTCGAAGTAATAAGTAACTTGCTGCAACTTGACTTCAAACAAATTCAGCGATTTTGCGACGACTGGAAGTTAATTATCAACTTCCTGAAGTGCGAAACTGAAGTGCAGCATGGGATACGCGCACAAACTGGCGTAAGTTCGGCATAGTTGACCCGCAGGGACGGCCGTTAGATGTGAAAAGTGTAGTAAGGTATCTCGGCATTTGGTTGGACCAATATCTGTATTTTGACAAACATATAGATATTGCTCTGGCGAAAGCTAAAAAGGCCTTTGCTGTGGCAAGGGGGTTGTTTTACAGCAGCCAACTTGACACCAGAGTAAAGGTAATCTGCTACATGGCCCTCATCCGGCCAGTAATGGCCTACGGTTGTCCACTGTGGTTCAATGTGAGTCCTTCCCAGATGGAAAAGATGAGGTTGTTCGAGAGACAGTGTCTTCGCACTTGTCTCAGGTTGTATCGTACACCCGAGTCTGAGTACAAGAAGTTCTATCCTAACGAGGTCCTGTACAACGAGGCAAACTTGAACAGGATAGATAATTTTATTATTAAGCTGATCAGAAGGCATATTGCACGAGCTATGACTTCTTCCAACAGTCTGATCTTTGGGGCTTACTACCCCAATGTTATGTACCATGAGAGGGTGCGCCTCACCGGCTTTATTCCTCCTGAAGCGTTCCTCTATCTCGACACAATTGGCCTAATACAGGATTCACAAGGATGTCCTGTCATCTTCCACGTTGTACGCCGAACAGTGGACAGGCGACTCCAATACGAACGGGATGTCGCTCGCAGTCACGAGGATCTCCTCCGGTTCAGCAGAGCGATCTCCGCTCGAGACAGGAGAGAGTCTGCCAAAGAACGGCAATTTTACTGGTGGTTACACCACAACCAGTCTCTGCCGCCGCTGGCTTTTCAAGATGATGACGCGATGGTTGACCATGGTGGCCAACTTACATAGATTATAGGGTAGTATTTAAGAAAAAAAAAAAAAAAAAAAATAAGCAAAAAAAAAAAAAAAAGGTGCACTACGGCGTATAAATTATATATGTTCGGCATATACATAACATATACGCCCTAGTGCACGTGTCCGTAAAGTTACAGACATAGTTAAGATAGTTTTTTAAGTTTTAAGGTTAGGTTAATCTAGTTTAAGGTAGGTTAAGATAGACAAACTAAGCCAAGTTTTTTACCAGTTTTCTTGGCTTAACAAAAAACAAAAACAGACTTCATAACTGAAAAAAAAAAAAAAACATAGACTAAGCCGAAAGGCATGCTTAAATCAGAAGATCAGAATAGCTTAGAGTACCCGTATAGGGTCAGTAGGTTAGATGTAAGTACAATTGTTAAGATAGTTAAGCTAGTTTTAAGTATTTTTGTCTAGCACGTAAGTAAATGAATTAAAAATAAAACAAAAATCAAGAAAAAAAAATTAGGCGCTGAATCCATAGACGCCTGACTAGGCTCATGTCGCTGTACGCCCGTACAGTTCATGGTTGTATCTTCTTCTACAAAAACCATCAACGCAAACAGGACCAAAGATGAAACGTAGAACTCTTCTCTCGAAAAGACCAAGGACTTCTTCATCTGCTCTTGAGACTGTCGAGGCTTCTGCGCCATAGAGCAGGACGGGGATGATGAGGGTCTTATATAGCGTTAGCTTGGTCCTTCGAGAGAGAGCTGTACTACTCAATTGCCTCTTGAGCCCAAAGAAACAGCGGTTGGCAAGAGTTATTCTGCGTTTAATCGCGGTACTGAGGTTGTTTGTACTGTTTACGAAGTCAAAGCTGCCTACGGTGACGTTCTGGCCGAGACGTCGGTGTTGTGCGTACTTTCTCAATGACAGCATGTACTTCGTTTTGCCTTCATTCACTGTTAAACCCATTTTTGCAGCCTCCGTTTCAATACCAGCAAACGCTTCATTGACGAATAGGTGGTGGGTGTCGATTTGCATCTCTTGGGTTTTTTCCAGGATCTACCGTAGTGTGAAAATTTGGTCGATGGTGGACTTTCCCGGCCTGAAACCGCACTGGTAAGGACCTATCAGATTATTCACGAATGGTTTCAGGCGCTCTCACAAAACGACAGAGAAGATCTTGTAGGCGATGTTTAGGAGACTTATCCGTCGGTAGTTGGCGCAGTTGAAGGGGTCTCCATTTTTGTGGATCGGGCAAACGATAATGAGGTTCCCCTCATCGGGCATGCTTTACTCCGACCATATCGTATAGATGAGTTGGTGCATGTACCCTACCATCTCATCTCCACCTGCTTTAAAGAGTTCTGCAGCAGTCCGTCTGCACCAGCAGCTTTGTTCGACTTTAGTCTCGATATAGCTATCTTGACTTCGTCTAGGTCGGGGGACGGAATTCTCTTCCATCATCGTCCATTGTGTGGAGTGGAACATTCTGCCTGACAGCGGTATTGTTGTCTTCCTCGCCGTTTAACAGACTACACAAGTGATCTTCCCAGATTCTCAGTATCGACTGCGACTCTATTACTACATAGTTGCCCATCTTCGTCCCGACAGGCTTCTGTCCGAAGTTTATACCCATGGCATAATTGTTTCACCCGTTGGTAGAACTTTCGGATATCATTTCCGCAGTAACACCTCTCCATTTCTTCTATCGCGCGCTTCTCATGCTCTTTCTTCTTCTTTTTGAGAAGCCGGTGCTCTTCCCTTCTTTTAAGTTCGTAGAGCTCACGAACGGCTCTCGTCCTTCTGTCCAGCGTCACCTTATATGCCGCTTGCTTTGCTAGATGCGCATGCCTGCACTCGTTGTCAAACCAGGGGTAACACATCAGAGGCAGTTTCTCTGATGGCGTTTTGACAACAGTTCCATTGTGCGTCCATTGTTTCGCCTGACAGGGTTGGACTCTTTGAGAGCTTCAGGGAGACTCGATCGGCAAAATCCCTAGCGGTCGATTGCGATTGTAGCTTTCTGACGTCAAACTGTTTTGGTCTTGCTCTACTCCGTTGTGTATGAGGCGCTCGCTTATGCATTTAAAGCTTAAGACTTTTTGCCTGAGTCTGCGTAGAACAACAAACCCGCACCCAAACAAAAGCTGCCTTCTCTCTTTGTAGCAATCACCGTAATAAATGTCGCAGTTTTTCATCCTCTTTTTGCCCGGCCCATCCCATCGCACTTCCTGAATGGCAATTTTAGGGCCTCCACACGTTCATCGGCTGCACGTGGTCTGTTAAGGGATCTCACATTCCACGTGCAAAACCGAAAATCGTTGTCCTTATTTCGTTGTCCATGGTCGTCAGTCATACGTATCCGAGGCTTGTTGCCGTTTCTGAACTCTTTATTTTTTTACACGGTGGGGAAGTTACCCCACGCGAAACCCCCGAACCTGGAGGACCGGGTCCTCGTTTAAACCCCTGAACAAGAGGCCGCTGTACACATTGTGCAATTTCCTGTGCAATTTCAGGGATCGTAGCTGGCATCTTGCCAAGTTGAGAGCAGTCAATAACTTTGCCCTGCATGCACAGGCCCACGCCTTCTATGAAGTACTAAACATTAATAAAATAGCTAATGGATTTTGAAATAACTTTGTTAATTTTGTAAAATATTTGTGTTTTTTATGTGTTTATAGAACAAATAAAGAAATAATGAATAACATAAATAAAGAGGTAATAACACATAAAATATTTTGAAAGTTATATAATCTATCAATTCTTAATTCATACGGTAACTAGTAGAATCATCAAGCGATGTTGATTCAATGCTTGAAGTATTTCTTAGAGCTTCTATGAGCTCAGATTAATCCTCCGAAACCAACGAATTGCATGCAAAAGTGGAACATTTTATGGATACCATCGATAAGTATAGCGAGACGGATTTTAAGTCTCATTTAAGGTTGAATCGATCTACCGTTGATCAGTTGGTAAGTAAGTAGATTTTTGTTGACTTTTCATTTCAATATTCTTATTTTTGTTCTTCGTAGCAAATTATCCATTGTCTGAGTTTCGTCCTTTTGTCCTCATTGACAACATGGAGGCAGAACAAAGATTGGAGCCAAAAAAAGGTGTATATGTACATATGGTACATTAGCAACACCGTAACATTCAGGCAACTGGGACACCTGTTCGGCGTCACAAAGTCTTCGGTTTGGATGACAATTGATCGTGTCAGTATTTGGCTCGTTACACAATTTAATGCATACTTAAAATGGTCACAAGAAATTGCTATCGCAGACAATTGCCGGATATTCGAAGCCAAAAAGAAACTACCGAGTGTAATTAGTGCAATAGATTGCACACATATTGTTATAAAAGGTCCTAAGCTAAACAAAGAGTTACTACAACCGCAAACAAAACTTTGCAATCATTTTGCAAGCCGTTGTTGACGCCGATAGAAGATTCATAGACATACTATGTGTCGGTGAACCGGAATCTTTGCACGATAGAAGAGTTTTAAGAAGATCTGCTTTGTACAAAAGAGCGCAAACCAATTACAATCAGCTATTTGGTTCAAATACATTTCTTTTAGGTGATTCTACGTATCCGGTTTTGAAATGGTTAGTTCCGCCTTATAAGGAATACGACATATTACATATCAACAAAGATATTTTAATTATCTGCACTCAGCGACAAGAATGGTAGTTGAACACGCATTCGGCTTACTGAAAAGCAGATTCAGAAGAATAAATAAGTTCACATAACAACGAAGTCTGGAATCAATTAAACAAATTATTGGAAGTGCTTGCACTTTGCATAACACATGCATAACCAATAATGATTAGTACAACATAACTGATCAATTTGAAACTCCTTCCTTACCTACTGAGCACAACGTGGATTCTGATGATATTAGTCCAAATCGCCGTCAAATTCTGTTTGGCTACTTGTGTGAGAAATGTATAATTTAAAAATGAAAAATATGTTTTAATTTTCATTTAATTTATTAAAAATATTTTACAAAAGTTTTATTTTTTTATTAGAAGAAAATACTATTATTTAGTATGTTTTTTTAAAGACACAAAACCAGCTGAAATCATATCTTCAACAATGTACGCATAAACTGTCCTCTTTTTTAGGCGTGGGTTTTCCATTTGATTCCTCCTGGCACTATAAAAGTGCAGAAACGCCTTCGTCTCCTCAATGGTCCAACATTTTTTTCTTCTAATATAGAAATAAATCCTAATTAGTAATTGAATACAACATTTTTATTGTATTTTAACTTACTTTGGCATTATGTGTGTTTTTTTCAGATGTTTTTTATTTATTTTTTTTTCACTTTGAGTTTTGTGTCAAATGATAGATGTTACCAACTTTTAAGAAACATTCGCCTAACCCCACCTATGCTGGAGATTATTTAACGCGATACCTTGAGTAAAGGCAGAATTATCTTTCAGTAAAAGTTTCAGTGGGTATTGTTGTTGCTTTGCAGTGAAATTTTTCTACTCAGCTTCCTGAGTATCCCAAAAAAAAAAACACGGTTTTTAAGTTGCGTTTAAGTTTTATGTACATATGTATTAAATTTTGTTAAATTAAACCTACTACGACTAAAAAATCCTTTTTTTGTAAATATCGCTCCTATTATTTTGAACGCAGCTGTATATACGAGTATCTTTTAACCAAACTTACCAACCTTAAAAGGCGTTTTTTTTTTTCAAAAATATCTCCAACAGATGGCTTTGACTTTTTTTATTTTTTTCTCTGTGATACACAGACACAATCACACGCAATTACTGCTTTAAATATTTTTGCAGTCCTTCCCCACTTATTATTGCAACCTGTATACAATTTAAGTTACACGCCAGAGAGGATTTATCCCGTCGGTGTCAATATAAAATCAGTTCTGTGGCGCACGCTCACTTCTGACCTCTGATTTCTCGATTTCGACTCCTTCGATTGGATCTAAAAACACTCGCAGATCTATGGCCATCAGATAGCAATCGACTTAGAACAAACATGTATATTAAATAGAAATTAAAATGTGCACCACTGCGTATGAGCTATGCACATATATATGTTATGCATACAGGTACATACCATATATGCCCTTGACTAGATTATTTAAATTACACAGAAGTAATTCACGCACCAATGTCTCAAGTTCATATTTTATTCTTACGACTGCCACAACGGCCCAAGTAGACCTACCTATGACTAACTATACATCTTTCGTGATGTTTTCTTACATATGTTACATTGGAATTAGTGTTACATATCAAATAAAAGTCATCTATGAAATCCGAGTGGCATTTTTTGTCACTAGCCCCGGTGCAAATGTCGATTGTCGATTCCACGCGGATATGATTAAGCGGCTTAGCTGGCTAATACTTACGCTATTTATTTCTCTGAGGTTGTTGAAATAGAAGTCCCCTAGATGGAAGGAAGTGATTTGTGGTTCATCTATGTAGCTTCTGCAGATATCGTATGAGACACACATCCTGCGAGCGTGTATGCCAATTGAGCAGTGTCCGGTTGTGGTGCCGATTACCGTCCTAAGTGAATCTGACCAGACATGATCGATTAAGATATAGTGCTGGCCATATTACCTTTGTTTTACAGCAGGTGGTGCATTGCAGCCATTTTTGATTTAATTGTATGTATCTTAAGACGATGGTTGTCTGCACCGTTCGGCATAGAAGATGATGGAAGGTGGTGTTAGAGAAGAGATTGTACCACACCTTGCGAGTTCATCGGCTTTGCAATTACTCTGTATGTCACAATATCCCAGCGAGGTGTATATTAAAATACTCAACAATCCCATTAAAACTAGGCTATAATTAAGGGATGTTTTTTAGTTGTCGAGGCCTGACTGGCCGCGCAGATGTGATATCCCATTTCGATATCATGAGCTTGGACAGTGCCTCTTTCATTGCAATGGTTTCTGCCTGAAAAAACGCTACAGTTGTCTGGGAGCTTCAAGAAGAGAGCAATATTAATATCTTTGTAATAGACACCTATGTACATCTATCTTCGATCCATCTGTGTAGACACGCAGGGGATTATCCAGCGTCTGATTGTCAGACATCCAATCCGATCTAGAAGAAATGTGTTCGTTAAAAGTGGTTGAGTGACCAATCGTGAGTTCTGTAACTTGTTTGTCAAATAGTTCCAATGGAGGAAGGTGAAGTAGTATGTTAAATGCATCATAGGGTATGCTTCCCAACGCTCTGCTGAAACACATCCAGATCAGTCTTTGCACCCGGTTGAGTGCCTTACAGTTAACCGCTTTGCTTAGTGCGTGGCTGTAGTCCCCATACATTCATCATTCTATTAACTCCTATTTAGATCGTTGCACTACCCAGATAAGAGTAGAATACTCTGCTGGTGAGCTGCTGATGAATGAAAGCCACCAATGACTTTCCGATCCCGAGGTTGTCAAGCTCTAGTGACATTGCCTTTGATTCAATGTTATAGAATGCATCTTCGATGTCAAGAAATGCAACAAGGAACTCCTTATATTCGAGGGGTTTTGCATGGGAGTTCGAAGGAGATACGTCTTGGTTATCTGCTTTTATGGAGTAGTTGCCGAGAAAGTGTGTATCGAAAAGGAGATTGAGGGTTTCCTTGGTGTGTTAAGTCCAGCTCCCATCGGGTTTTTGGAGGAAACAAGGTGATTTAGGGGATTATGCTAAAAGAAAACTCTGCGACGCCTCAATCACCTATGATCAAGGCGAAAAGGAAAATACGCAATTGTCCAAAGATGCCTCTCCGCGACAACCCGGCGGAATGGTTGATTCAGGCAAAAGGCAGAAGAGCACAAGGCCAAGCCTAGTTCGGAGCCTACCACCTCGGCCAAAAGGAGCAGTAGCTTCATTTCCCCCACCCGTGCCTAATGCACGTAAAAAACAAAGGGTATCCCCAAAGCCGGACAGGTCGGAGGCGGGACCCTCGAAGCAAGCTGCAACAAAAGCAGCGGGTGCTGGGATAAAGCTAAGGAGGTTAGCAGTAGCCGAGAAGGCAGCAGTTGGCATGTCTGGCCTCAGGAAGTAGGAGGAGGAGATGAGTCAGTCGACCACTCCAACCTCGGAGAGAAAGCCTGCAGAGGAGAAATTAGATCATACACAGGATGAAACACTAGCTTGCCCTGTAGAGCAGGTAACTGAGGAAGAGAACGAAGATGAATTTATGTCTTTCTCGAGGGCTCACTCTCTGAGGGAGAGCTTGGAACGACGGTAATAGAGATGGAGAAGAGCATACTCCTTGAGGCGGAGAGTAATAACAACCGATGAACTCACCTCGGCAATTGAAAGGGTACAGGATCGAAATGCTCCTGATCCAGACGGCATACCAAATCGGGCCTTCAAAAATAGCGATGAAGGCCCGCCTAGACATTTTAGTTAGCATATATAATGCATGCTTAAGCGAGGTTCTATTTCCGGAACAATGAAAATACCAACGGTTGGTATTATTACCGAAGAAAGAAAATAAACCGCCGTAGGAGCCCTAATATTATCGGCCCTTCTGTATGCTCGACACTATGGGCAAACTATTGGAGCGAATTATATGCAATAAGCTACAGCCTATCATTAAAGCCAATGATGGGCTCGCGGACTCTATCAAAGACGATAGAAAGGAGGCAGTAAACAGTACTGCGCCGTGGTTACACTTGACATGAAAAATGCATTTAACTCTGCAAACTGGTCGCGTATTTTACAATGCCTCAAAAGATTACATGTACCAAAGTACATATTAAGATTGATCAGGAGCTACTTTACCGATAGGTTTCTCCTTCACGACTCCGACGACTGGACGAAATTGTATAAAATTACAGGGGGCGTGCCCCAAGGATCAGTGTTAGGTCCTTTACTGTGGAACGTGATGTATGACGACATTCTACGGCTCCCAGTCCCCAGGGAAGCCACCATTGTAGGTTTCGCGGACGATATTGCTGTTGTTGTCGTGGCGAAATGGCTTGAAGAAATCCAGCTGTATTGCAACGAAGCTATAGCACTGATAAAGAACTGGTTACGCGATATGAGTTTAGAACTCGCGGATCATAAAACGGAATCCGTGCTCATTACGAGTAGAAGGGTGCTAGAGACGAAAACGATAAAAATCGGAGAACACGACATTATTTCCAGGCCATTTATAAAATACCTTGATGCACGGCTTAATTTCAAGCATCACCTAGCATATGCTTGCGAGAAATCGTCGAAAGCGATAGGCGCTCTTTCGAGACTTATGTCGAATATCGGCGTTCCGAAGCAAGATAAACGATTAATGCTTGGCAGAATTGTAGCCTCCATACAGCTGTACGGGGCACAAATATGGTCTGATGTCGCGAATAAAACACACGAAAGGAATCAAATCTGTGTATAGATTTGTGCACTGAGAGTTAGCAGTGCATATCGAATGGTATCCCACGAGGCGATATTGGTACTATCGTCTATGGTACCAATCGATATCCTAGCCTTAGAAGCTAGGCAACTCAAACTAGTGCAAATTGCTCCAACCGTAAATCTAGTAAAGAAACTCGAAAAAAGCCGCAGTGTAGAAACGTGGCAAAAACAATGGAACGAGTCCCAAAAAGGAAAATGAACGTACCGACTAATCCCAAGGATTGAAAATATTGAAAATTAGGTAAATCAAGCACGGTGAACTAAATTACTATCTTACACAGTTATTGACTGGTCACGGTTGCTTCCGGGAATATCCTCTAGAGAACGTAGGGCACGTTTTCTTCGAATGCACTCGGTATACAAACGAAAGAGCTATATTGCGCGAAGAATTTGGTGAACGGCCAACACCAGAAAACATAGTTAAATATGTGTTGAAATCCGAAGAACTTTGGGCTGCTGTGTACAGCAGTACGAATAATGTGTGATATAAAAAATTTGCAACGGCAGCGAAACGCGCATTCACCAAACACCCCGTGCCGAAGCAAAAAGCTCGAGTCCGTCCCTCGCCAAGTAATACTTAGCGGTAGATTCGCGGGGGCATAAACGGAAAGATTCGGTAGGTGGTTTTAGTCAGTAGGAATCTGACACTACCAATGGACGTCAGACCTTTAGTGCCTATGTGAGGTTTCCACCTAACCATGCAAAAAATATCCATGCTCCCCCCTCAAACACACTTAAGGTGGCTCATCCGCCACGCTATAGCGGCATCTGCTGTAATAGCAAGGATGTTCACCACTGTAGATCTGGCCTACGTTCTGATTCAGGAACCATACATCCTCAAAGGAATAGTCAAAGGACTGACATGCAGGAATGCTAAGGTAATTTTGGACACTAAGATGCCCAATCCAAGAGCCTGCATTATTATTAATAATAATAAAATTTATTATGTTCCCGTTGCAGATTTTGCCATTGGGGACCTTGTGCTCATTTTGATGACGATAGCTATGGCAGGAGTTGGGCAGCGAAAAGTCCTCTTGGCATCAACGTACTTTGCTGGAGATTAGCCGGCAGTAATAGCATCAATGCAGCAACTGCTGGAGCACTGCAACAAGCCCCAACTACCTATACTCATTGCATGTGACGACAATGCCCACAACACCATTTGGGGGAGCACAGACACCACCACCGCACAGTACCTGCTACAATTCATTTTAAGCTCTTCACTTGCCGTTTTCAATGTCGGGAATGTTCCCACCTTTGTTACAATGGTTAGGTAGGAGGTATTAGGCCTCGCCATATGTAGCTACAAGCAACTTCGATTGAGACTGGCAAGTATCCAAAGAACCATCCATGTCTTACTGCAGGATAATTAGGTTCGATCTGGACAACTCAGGCATAGCGAGTAAAATTGTAAGAAATCCGAAGACAACAAACTGGGATCTCTTTGAATCGCAAGCTGTTCAACACGGCTAAAGGTGCCGGGGAAAAGAAAGCAAAAGAGAAAGCCTTAGGAATATCTGTGAGACAATCACTTAGACCCCTGCTGTGGCTAGACTCCACAAGGCTGAAACTGCACTCTATTAACTGACGGAAACTATAGAAAGCCCTTGAAGCGAAAGAAATAGTTTTATCTGCCTTCTTGGATATTGAATGAGAATTTGACAACACATCTCATGGTGCAATTATTGGAGCTCTTAACAAGAAGTAAGTAACGATACAGTATCGAAATGGATTTATGAACTCCTGAGCACAAGATTAGCCTAGACTCACACATCAGGGATAAAAAAAGTCGGCACAACTAGAGGATGCCCACAAGTAGGAGTCTTATCTCTAACAACCCATGGGATCAGATGTCCTGCATACGTTAATGCCATAGCCGGAGGCAAGATGGAATGGAACCATAACTAAGAAATGGTGCTTGTCGGCTGGGCTAAATTTAAGACCGACAAAAAACACCATATTACCTTTCACTAGGGAACGAAACTAAAACCAAACGACTAGAACCAATAAGTCTGTCGGGCACAACACTGGCTCCAGTAAACGAAGTTAAATATTTAGGAGTAATCTTAGACTGCAAACTCATCTGGAAAAAGCACACAGAAGAGATAATCACTAAAGCGACGCGTGCTCTAACGATTTGCCGGAGCTTGGCGGGCAAATCCTGGGATGCATTCCAAGCATCATAAGATGGATGTATAAAGCTATTGTTACGTACGCTACAATACCATGATCCAAAAGAACAAACCTGATCAGCTCAAGAGAGACACACAATAAAGTTCAAAGATTGAGATGCCTCTGTCTTACAGGGACCATGAGCACTTGCCCAACAGCTACCATGGAGGTGCTATTGGAGATGACTCCCTTGTATACAGCGGTTGCAGATTGTGCAAACAAAACAATCATAAGGATGATAAACGAAGGTATAGGAAAAGACAGGTGCATTTCATCGAGGCAATTCTATGCACTAGGCACGTGATTATGAAATTCAATTTCCAAAAGAAGTTTACCATTAAGCTCAGCACCAAAAAGGTCTACGGACAAAAAACGTCCATGTGCAATCGCACCAGCATCTTTCAAGTTGAAATATATGCCACAGACAGAAGCATTAAAATCAATATGTCCAATTGCGACATAGCAGTAATGTCGGACAGTCTATCTTGGCACTAGACTCCTGCATCATCAAATCTAAACTTGTGCGGGAATGCTTACAGAAGCTTAAAAAGCTAAGTAGGAGAAACAGAGTAAAACTCTGTTGGATACCGGGCCATAAAGGTATAGAAGGCAATGAAATGGCCGAGAACATGTCCTCAGAGAAGAATTCAGGGAACTAGAAAGAAGGAAACGGGCAGAAACCTGGAACAACGCACATGAAGCAAGCCAATAAACTCTTGGGTCAATATAACCGGAAAAGGTTTGAGACATGTATCAAGATGATCAAGGGAGCACCCAAGGAAACTAAGGGTATCAATCTAAGGTCTCTGCAGATTCTTAGGAGAATCTAATGAAAACACAAAAGGCAATCACCTGATACCAGAGGAAGAATTGAAGTCACTAAAACCATCTCTCATTCTCAGATTTCTAAAGGAAACTGGCATAGAGCGACTACTCTAGAATAAATCTCTTCCACCTATGACTAACAGGAGTCCACAAAACTCTGAAAAGAACTGCATGTGAGGGGCACAATAGAACCAAAGGTTGCGATGCAACATATCCTCAACAATAATAATAACAGGGCATGAAATGGCCATTGCGTTATTAATAGTTTTTGTGAGCTTGTGCACTGATTGGTGGGATTGTCCGGGATGGAGATGTTGGCATTCACACATACGGCCGCAACAATGTCTGGCCCAATTGGTCCTTCCATGGTTTCTGAAGTCCTTTTGGAATATAGGAGGACTCGTTATAGCGAACAGTACATAGCAGCACCTTCATTCTGGAACAGCCTTCAAATTATTTACAATAAAGTTTTAACTGGAGCGGAAATTCCATTCTATTTTAAAGTCTGTCATTTTTTCAATTCATAAAAAAAGGATATCTTCATGTAGTAGAAAATTACAGCAGGCTGGCTTTCGAAAAGGTTATTCAACTGTAGATCAGATATATAATCAGACATCCATTGAACTCTTTTTTGTTGACTTTAAAGCGGCCTTCAACCTTGTTAACAGAAATGCCCTTTTCTACTAGCTTTCCCAACTCGGCATATCTTCAAAATATATAAAGGTGATTAAAGAAATGTACACGCATACCACTGCAGCAGTTTGGGTTGGTACCACTTATTCAGAATGGTTTGGAACGAATACAGGTGTGAAACAAAGATACCTTCTTAGTGCCTTCTCAGTTCCAGGAGGTGTTGGAATTTCTAATACCACAATCAATTATGGTTGTCGCACGATCTTCAAGAATTCAAAATAAAAGACAATGGAACTACGATAGTCAACTACTTGAAACAGTTAAAGAAGTGAAATATGTGGGAGTCAAGGTATGTAGGTAGGAAGTGGCATTAATGCACTTAAGCTAGAGTTGGCACATTGTACCGCCACGTGGGGGTTCAGACAGAGAGAAAGAAAGATAAAGGAGGGTTTATGACAGGCATTTGGTACTCTCAGCAAATTTGTCTAGCGTTTAGACTATCGAAGAAGTAGGAGCCTATGGTGGATTTTCTGATTGAGGCAAGAGCACAACAGTTGCAATGGAGATGGTGAGTATTTTCTTCCTCTTCTTCGTCTAGGCAGCTTCTGCAGAAGTCGTTAAAAAATAGACCTAGTCGTTTTGTGTGAAGGCCTAGGATGCAGTGTCCGGTAATTATATAGACTTCAAGTTACCTGTCGACCATCTGACGTTGACTTTCTTTGTGTAGAGATTATTAAGCTGTAGCTTGCAGGTAGTAATAGGGGTACCTATGTTACAAGAGTTACTAACAACTTGCAGTCACAGACGAATGTTGAACTGTTCGGATACGTCGTTAAGAGATGAGCGGCAGTCGTTTACTAATTTAGTCAAACTGAATCTAACTTTAAATTTCAGTAAATATCTTACTGATAACGCAAATAGCTCTCAAAGACGACTTAACCTTTCGTGGAAAAATGTTCTACAATAAAAAAATGTATCTATCTGTAAAATACAAAACATTTAACTCTGCCGTTAAATCAACTGTCTCTTATGCCTTGCAAGTGTGGGGGCTTATGACTATGAAGAAATTGAAGCATTCCTAAGTCATGCATACTACTTAATTCTTATTCACACTTTAGAGCAGAGATGAATTGTACATGATTTCTGCTTTAGAGCAGCCTGCAGTTGATCTGTGATCAATCGTATTCACAAACACTGTCTGTGAGCATTTTATAAAAAACGCCGTCAGATAAAATCAAGGGCCAAGAGAGGTAGAAGTTGACTATCTCTTTATTATTTTATCTCTGTTCTTAATTTCATATTATATAATTATCTTTTTGTTATGAATTATTAATAAAATGAATTACTTACTTACTTACTTATATAGCGGTGATCAGAGAATGAGTGATCAGATGATACTCTCCAATTGCTGATTCTATCCGCTATATGGTCAGACACGAGTGTTAGGACTTCCTGTCGGCTCTTAGTTATGAAGGTAGGTACATTACCGTTACACAAATCCAACTTGCTACTTATAAAGTAATCAAAAACGTACTCAGCCCTTTGGATAATGTCCGTCCTACCACAAATTGTGTAATGGACATTTGCATCAAAGCCTAGGATAGGCGCGTTTCGGTGGACCGTTCACATAACAGAGGTTCCACGTGGCAGTGGGCCATGTATGCCGAGATGAACCATATTTTGGTTTTGCCTGCTTCTAGACATATAGTGACTGAGTCGCGATCGCTGTAATTGGAGAGAATATGTGCATTTAGTGAAATCTTTGTAAAATGCAGGGACTTAGCTTACCTTCAGTTCTTATAAAGAAAATATTGTAGTGGGGTTTCCTGAGTCCACAAATTTGATCATTTACTAGCTAGGGATCCTGGGACAGGACGATATCATCTCCGATGGTGACGGCGTTTGTATGTAACATCCACCTCGAAGAGGAGGCAACTCCGCGGGCAGAGGTTGCAGGATCCTCTCTCTCTGATATCCGTGTGCTTCTCACGTCTATGTAATTACGAAATGAGAGATTTGACATCCACAACTGACAGACTTACACAAATACTTTTTAATTTACAATAGGCGTGTTTTTTGCGATACTGAAAAATAACAGTAAGTAAGATGTGAAAAAAAATGCTCTTTACTCAGGTTTTTTTTTGTTTAAAGAGTGTGTGCGTGTGATTAGGTTAATAACATTTAATGTCAGAATACTAATGTCACTCTCCATCAAGCGCAAACAAAAAAAATAGTTTTTGTGAGATGTTTGTTTAGGACGCTTTAACACACGGTAAATTCGTCTGCAACTTTCCAATCACGTTGACAAGGGAGGTGGTTTTGATTTTGTGTCAAATGATCGATGATACCAAGCTTTAAGAAAGTTTTTTTCGCCTAGCGCCACCTATGTACGCTTGAGATTATTCAACGCGCAACCTACGCGTAAAGGCTGCAGGCAAAATTGCCTTTCAGTAATAGTTTTAGTAGTAGTTTCCTACTCAGTTTTCTGAATATCTCAAAAGACACGGCTACGATCGACAAATTTGTCGACAATCCAGACTCACAATCGGGGCCACTAACTCTATCCGTTTGTATTAGATCTTTGCCAAGGTCCGTTGTAACATTCTGAGATTGCAGAATTTAAAACGACAAATACCTTAAGACGGACTTTATCAAACAACAGATCCACATCCCAAAAGCACCATCTTCACTCCTTATATTTGTAGTACACATAAATTGCACAACTTTTCATTCCAAACTATTTTTCCTCCACCAAACATCTTGAATTGCGATAATGGTTTCTTTGCTGCTGGTGCATACTTGCATAGGCAGAACTTTACGAGGCAAATAATGCCGTCGCCAATGATGGAAATCACATCTTGATTTCTCAAGAAGATCTTCAGGGTATCTTTAACTCTCTGAAGAAGAAAAAGTCGGTGGGAATCGATGGTATACCAAATATTGTGCTTCGCTATCTTCCCCTCGAAGCCGTGCAGATTTACACAACACTGTTCAATAATGCGCTGAGTAATGCTTATTACCCGGCACACTGGAAAACAGCTGTGGTGCAACCAATCCCTAAACGGGACAAAGACAAATCTATCCCGACAAATCTTCGGTCGATCAGTCTTCTTCCTTGCATAAGCAAGGTCTTTGAAAAGATAGTCATTCGAGTTCTGAAACAATGGGTTGAGGAAAATAAAATCATACCGGATAACCAGTTCGGATTCAGGACGGGGCATGAAACCATACATGCCGCGTCCAAACTGGTATCCGACATTCAGTGGAACAAAGACAAAAAGCAATGCACGGGTGCTTGCCTGATTGACTTGGAGAAAGCGTTCGACACCGTTTGGTTAGAGGGCCTCTTCCTCAAGCTGGTCAGGCTCGGCATAAGCAAATCATTGCTATACATGATCTATGACATGATAATAGGTAGAAAGTTCCTCGTGAAAAGTGTCGACGTAACTTCTACCATGGTCTTTGACATCAAAAATGGTCTGCAACAGGGAGCTGTTGGTTCGCCGATCTTGTTCTCAATATTCACTGCAGATCTTATAGGTTCCATGCCGCACTTAATTGCGTACTCCGACGATCTAGTAGCGTACAGATCAGGTCCGAAGGTCGAAGTAATAAGTAACTTGCTGCAACTTGACTTTGAACAAATTCAGCGATTTTGCGACGACTGGAAGTTGATTATCAACTTCCTGAAGTGCGAAACTATCCTTTTCAGGACCCCGCTGTACATGGCAGCATGGAATACGCGCACAAACTGGCGTAAGTTCAGCATAGTTGACCCGCAGGGACGGCCGTTAGATGTGAAAAGTGTAGTAAGGTATCTAGGCATTTGGTTGGACCAATATCTGTATTTTGACAAACATATAGATATTGCTCTGGCGAAAACTAAAAAGGCCTTTGCTGTGGCAAGGGGGTTGTTTTACAGCAGCCAACTTGACACCAGAGTAAAGGTAATCTGCTACATGGCCCTCATCCGCCCAGGTATGGCCTACGGTTGTCCACTGTGGTTCAATGTGAGTCCTTCGCAGATGGAAAAGATGAGGTTGTTCGAGAGACAGTGTCTTCGCACTTGTCTCCGGTTGTATCACACCCGAGTCTAAGTACAAGAAGTTCTATCCTAACGAGGTCCTGTACAACGAGGCAAAATTGAACGGGATAGATAATTTTATTATTAAACTGATCAGAAGGCATATTGCACGAGCTATGACTTCTTCCAACAGTCTGATCTTTGGGGCTTACTACCCCAATGTTATGTACCATGAGAGAGCGCGCCTCACCGGCTTTATTACTCCTGAAGCGTTCCTCTATCTCGACACAATTGGCCTAATACAGGATCCACAAGGATGTCCTGTCATCTTCCACGTCGTACGCCGAACAGTGGACAGGCGACTCCAATACGAACGGGATGTCGCTCGCAGTCACGAGGATCTCCTCCGGTTCAGCAGAGCGATCTCTGCTCGAGACAGGAGAGAATCTGCCAAAGAACGGCAATTTTACTGGTGGTTACACCAAAACCAGTCTCTGCCGCCGCTGGCTTTTCAAGATGATGACGCGATAGTTGACCATGGTGGCCAACTTACATAGATTATTATACTTACATAGGCATAAGAAAAAAAAAAAAATAAGAAAATATATATAGAACAAAAAAAAAAGGTGCACTACGGCGTATAAATTATATATGTTAGGCATATACATAACATATACGCCCTGGTACACGTGTCCGTAAAGTTACAGACATAGTTAAAATAGTTTTTTTAAGTTTTAATGTTAGGTTAAGCTAGTTTAAGGTAGGTTAAGACAGATAAATTAAGCCAAGTTTTTTTTACCAGTTTTCTTGGCTAAACGAAAAACAAATACAGACTGAAAAAGAAAATAAAATAAAAAACATAGACTAAGCTGAAAGGCAATCTTAAATGTATATCAGAATAGCTTAGAGTACTCGTATAGGGTCAGTAGGTTAGATGTAAGAACAATTGTTAAGATAGTTAAGCTAGTTTTAAGTATTTTTGTCTGGCACGTAAGTAAATGAATTAAAAATAAAATAAAAATGAACTAAAAAAAAAAAAGAACTTTACGTTAAAACAAAAATTTCATTCATTTCATTTTTTTAAATCCCATCTCAAAAACGTCGTTGTTTTTCCAACCTAAAACTAACGTTTGTATGTACACACATTTGAAATATTTACTAGTGAAGTTGTTACGTTTAAATATGCTGAAATGTCAGAGGTGTGTTCATCAATGCCTTTCTCTAGCAATCCTTATCACACTATGTATAAGGTGTACTTTACTTTTGTCAGTTTGCAGCTACAAAACAGGTTAACTTGTTGCAAATTATATTCACCGGAACTTACAAAATTATCCTGTCGTCTTATCTGTGTCTTATCACTACTACTCAGGTATTGGCAAACACATTTTATCCTTGTTCTGACTTATCAAACATGTCAAAATCCAACATACCAAAAAATCGCTTTCCATTTGGAATTTGTTTTGCATTTAAATCATTCGAATTTTTTAAATGGAAAACGCCTCCAATTTTCTTATTTAAATGGGAATGAATTTTCTTCCACAATTCAACTCTTTGCTTGTGTTCACCACATTTCGATCGAAATGACGTCATCCACATTTTACGTACTTCTATGTCATACCTATGTTATGACGACTTGTTTATTTTTCCTTTCATCCACACCTCCATGTATGATGCTCTCTTTCATTCATTGCGTACACTTTCTTTCTTGGTAGATTTTGTTTATTATTTTCGTAGATAAAACCATTTCCCCTTTCGTTTGATTTACATTTATCGGAAAACATTTTAACAAATCAGTAAGTGTGTAAATGACAATCATTAAATTGATATTAAACTATTATTGCATTTTAGATATGGATATTATGGACATACAAGCTGTCGAATCCAAACTGAGCGACGTAACCGTGACACCAATTCCTCGGTCTCAAGTGCAAAACTTCTATAATTATCAGCAACAAAGAGAGCAACAACGCGATCAAGCTCCACAGATTCAAATTTCTGCTATTCATCACGTGCCACAAATTCCGCCGCCTCAACCTGTCTCACCTGCAATAATAACCACACAGACCTCAGCAAATATTACGACTCCAATGACATCAGCAGCAAATATTCCATCCAACTTGACAAATTTACATGGTTTGACAAAATATGCTCAATTACTTGCAGTCATTGAAGAAATGGGTCGTGATATACGACCAACATACACAGGCTCTCGAAGTTCAACAGAGAGACTTAAACGTGGAATAGTTCACGCAAGGATATTAGTCCGTGAATGCCTAATGGAGACAGAGCGCTCAGCGAGGCAATGAGTTTAATCACTTATTCTGCCATCATATGTTTACTTTATACTGAAATGTTCATAAATACGGTTCACGAACCATGTTCCCTCAATATATTTTTTTGCATTCAACAAAAATAGCATATGTTATGAAAAGCAAACAACAAGTACCTTTGTTTCAAAACCTCTAAAGACGATATTTGTATACCAAAAAATGAAAAAAAAAAAAAAAAATAGCAAGATCACTGCAACATGAACAAGGAGCAAAATAAAAAATAAACTAGCTCAGGATTTTATAGTAAAACATAATGAATTCAAAATATTACAATATTTAGTCATAGAATGTAGAGTGTAATGATTATTATTAATATTAATATTGTTTAATGAAGAAAAAAATCTTGAAAACTAATGTTACTAGACCCATGCAAACCTATTTTGATGTCCCATGAAAAGGAACAACAACAAAATGCGTAATATTTTATCAATAAAACTAAGATTTTTTTTATAAAAAATTAGTTTTTTGTACTTTAAAATTTAACGTTAATACGACATAGGCTGAATCGATAAAAAAGCTTTTCCATGTGTGACTTTTTATTCACGATTGTTACAATTTTCTTCGTGTGATCTCTTTCGTCTCGTCTCCCTTACCGATAACATTGAAAAATCGGCGACTAAGTTAGCGTGCGTAAAAGCTGCCTATGAGTTGATGGATGTAGGAATACAGAAAGCAGCCAATTACAGCGTTGCTTTAAAAGGTATATGACGAACATTCCGATGGGGTACCGAATAAAAATCAACCGAGATCCAAAAGTAACCAAAATCCAGACCGATAGTGTGATGGAAAAAACGAATTATTTGCATCAAATACTAAAAGAATCTGAGTGGATGTTTGAAACAATTTTAATTTTACTGTGTCTAGATAAATAATGGAAAATGTATATCCTTAAGTCTAATATATCAATTCTGGTAAGCGATTATCATCTAAGTTGACCCAATCGGGGACTCTGCCGCATTTAGCATATGCCTCCTTAGTGAGTGAACGAGTTGCTACAAGATCCGTTGCACCGCAAATTGAACCACCCAGCCAAGCTGAAAAATTCGGTCTCCCAATAGTCTTATGAAATTTCACACTTTTAAAGAATAACTTGTCTTTATAAATATTATTATCCAAAAGCAAATTCAGTTCCGTCTTCAAACGCGCCATCAGGCCCATAATTATTGAAGTACCACCGATAATAAATATATTTTCGCCTAATACTGTCCTAACATCCACAGGACACTCGAGAATTGAATCCAGTATCAAATAAGGTAAACTTGACCGTTCATTGTCCTCAATGAACATTATTTCGTAAGCGGTCTCACGAACGGTCCCGGGTATATTTATAATTTCCTTTTCATTTATTGAATATTCCACACTGGGTGGGGCAGTTACTGGCTGACCTTCTCTGTATAATTTTGCTCGTTCTAGTGTGGTCACAAAACATGTTCGAACCTTAATGTCTTCCAGTATCGATTCGCTTAGAAGACTTCCATTTACTCCATTTTCGACCAATTGTCGTTTTATTTCGTCGTGAATAGTTCTAGCTCCAAACGCCTGGTCTTTGAAAGCCCGCAGAATTTGTACGCCGCTAAATACTGGAATGACTGTTGCTTCATTATAGCCCATGTCAATAACGACTCCTGAGTGTATCGCCAAGGTGGACAAGGCAACTAGGTGAGTAGGCACAAAAAGTATTGAAGAAACTTCGAAATGCTTAAACAACGCTTTGGCTAGGGTCTCCCGAATAATTGTTTCTCCAAATACGTTCTCCACCACTAGAATTTTTCTATCTTTTGGACTAACCAGAACGTGCCTGAAAAGTGGATTAAATTAGTCGCTGATGTGTTTTTACTTTAGTTACTGATGTGTTACTTACTTGAAGAATATAGTCTGCAGAAAATCTACAATTTGATCATACAGCTGCGTATGCGAATCGTAATCAAAAAGTTTCTTAATCTTTCTGCCTGCTGGCGTCTCTGAAGGTAATATAAATCTAGGATGAGCTTCGCCCGCAAAACCAACTCTAGAAATAAAAAACCCCAAAATGTAAGTAGATGACATCATACAACTCAACTTCTTTGGATATATATATTCATACTTTGTGTATGCACTCCCCACATCAAGAACAACCGGAGGTTTTTCCTGCATCACTGTATCGTAAATGCCCATTCTTAAGCCGTTTTTTTTTGGAATAGTATGTTTAATAGAGGAATTGCCGAAAGACTTAAGTAATCCACCAGTAATTTCTACCCAGCAATCGCAGTGACAGATTGTCTACTTTTAACATAAATATGACATTTGTTTGACAAGCTCCTTCTTGACTTAATACCAAGGTTGACACTTTTCTTAAAAAACCATACTAATTTGACAGCCGATTTCACAGTTAAGAATTTTGTCAATATGAGAACACAATAATTCTTTCAAAAACGAGCTTCGAATTGAGAACCTAATTTATCAGCTGTTTTCAGTTCGCAAATCTCACATGATCATCATAACATAAAAAATGTTTACTACATCAGTTTGCTCTCGGGCAGTTTCACATAAGGATCACGACGAAATAAAACGACAATTGGTCGAAAATGGAGTAAATGGAAGTCTTCTAAGCGAATCGATACTGGAAGACATTAAGGTTTGAGAACCTAATTTATCAGCTGTTTTCAGTTCGCAAATCTCACATGATCATCATAACATAAAAAATGTTTACTACATCAGTTTGCTCTCGGGCAGTTTCACATAAGGATTTTTCGACATGTTGGAAACAAATCAGCGCGAAGGCGCTTTCGCTCTCCTTACAAATTGAGAGATTTTCTCGCAAATAGAAAAATTTGTATGTCAACTGACATTTGTGAAATGAAAACAGCTGGCTGAATGGTTTGTCATTTCGAAGCTCTACAGTCTACCTCTACACTCGTAAACAGAGATAAAGTAGTAAAAAGATAGTCAACTTCTACTCTCTTGCCCCTTGATTTCATATGATAGCGTTTTTTATAAAATGTTCATAGACAGTGTTTGTGAATACGATTGATCACAGAGGCGGCTCTATAGCCTTAAGAAGAGTGAAAATGAAGTAGTATGCGTGACCTTAGAGCAAATCAGAGATAGGCCAGGGGTTTTTTAGTAAAGACCCAAACACGAGTTCTTTACATCTGTTTACTACTTCATCTCTGCTCGTAACGCTAGCAACAACGCCCTATTGTGTTTCGCGCATACCAGAAATAATGTAATACAGTATAGTTCGGATATAAGAAAGTCCAAAAATCCCAAAAATTTCTTTCTTATATCCGATTTTTATTTTATGCAATAAACGGATATAAGAAAAATGAATGCTTATATCCGAAGAACTGATATAAGAAAGAAATGTTCTTATAGGAAAACTAAAAAAGTTTGTTATAAGAAAATTTTATTGAAAAAAAAAACAAAAAATGTACATATGGATGTGTAATTCATTTACCATAACATTGTCTACTAAGTCTTTGCTCAAACAATAAATAAGTACAAAGAACATTAGGATATATTAAAACCTAGACATCATGAATATTGCACATTGGTAATTAGTTACTTTGGAAATAATCTTCAATTCTTTGTTGAACAAGTATTTTATCCCTATCTTTAAAGAGAACTTCTTCCATATTTGACAGACACTCCTCAGCATTGGTCAAATACTGTTTTGAAATAAAAAAACAAAAACACAGCTTCTTCTCTTTTTGGCTTTATCTTTACCAAATCAACAAATTTCGACTGCACCTCCTCGACACTTTCACTAAGTAACATTTCAGTGACTAATTCATTTTCATCGATATCCCCATAATAGTCTTGGATTTCCTCATCGGTTATTGCCTTAAATCCTTGAATCGTTCGGCTGCTTCGAAATCAGCGGAGGAGGATTCTCCGCAAAGTTTTTTAAAAAGGATATTTTGACTTTTCATCCATCGTTGAAGCCATCTTGGATTAGGTTTGAAGTCAGGGATTTCTAATTCTTTGGCAAACATCTCAGCTTTTTCCATGAGCGTTTGACCCGTAATTATAGCTTTTTTCTCTGTCATTTGTTCAAACCATTTGGTCATTGTGTTGTTCATGTTTAGGCTTTCAATTTCTTTTAATGTCCAAGTTCTTGCAAGTAAATCTATTTTCCTTAATTGCTTCCATGTTTTTTATAATTTTGCTTAGAGTGCTTTGGGATATTGTCGTTTAGACACATGTTTCCTTGTTCCATTTTTTATATCGTCCAATATTTCTAATTTTGTTTTTGTGCTTACAGTATTTCTTTTAATAGTAGACATTGTAACACTTTTAAATGTGTAAATATGTATGCTCCCGTCTAAGAAACCAAATTACAAAACAAATTACACGTATTCGCGGTTTTTTCTTGTTACAAACGTCAACTTGACATTGATTGTTACTGTTATTTGCACGGGGGAGTTCAAAATCTTCTTGCGTAAACTCATGCTCAAAAATTTCTTATAAATATATCTCTTATTTCAATATATCTATCAAATTCGGTGTTAGGAAAAAGTTTCTTTTATCCGTATTTTTCTTATAAGCTTTTTCTTTTAAACGTTATTTTTTGTATGAAGTTGTGAAGGCGTGTACGGTGTATTTGCTCGTATTTCTTATAAGCGATTTTTCTTATATACGACTTTCTTATAACCGATATGTACATACGTGAAACTGGCAGACAGCCAGAAAGCGAGCTCTTACGTTTTATGACATTCCTCTTATTTCGTTTAACACGAAGCTGTATATTGTGCATAGCGTATGAATTGCATCTGTCGAAAGACAATGCTACAACCAACGCTCTATTGTGTTTCGGATTTTTGCATCTGCAACGTACGATCGTTTAGTCGATGTCTGTGAACCAGAAATAAGAGAGCAAGCTTGCTCTCTTATTTCTGGTGTGAACAGAGTGATGATGAAACATCTATTGATTGTGGATCAGATATATTTGAAAGAAGTAACAAATGCCGACAATTAATTTGTTCGATTTAATAATTCGCTTTTAGGTGCGGTAATTACATTGGCGTTTAGTTATTTTAAATGTAACAGTTTCTCACGCAATTACATGATGTTGTACTATTGGCTACCATAAGGACGCTCTTAAAAAATGTGTTTCTCTTAAAACACTAGAATAAATAATTATTTCGTAAATAAAATAGATGTCAGAAATTTAGTTGGAGAAAAATATTCCTGATGAGTCGCCATGACATGAAATGGGCAAAAAGTTGAACCAGAAAAGTACTCGAGCAAATCTATTTTCCTTTTTCGTTGGTTAAACGAGATTTTGACAATTAAACCGTTAATTGCAAAACCCGCTAATAAGACTGTTCGTTTCGTTTTTCGCGAAAAACCCCGATCATATGGAATTACCTAGTGAAGATAAAACAATGTGCGATAATTTACTTGAATACTAATTTTAAACATTAAGCATTAATGAACGCAAAGGCTGTGTACGAAGTCCTGTTTCATATAACCTTGGACGTCATTTATACCCAAACGATGATCTTGATAGACAGTGATCTTATAATATCACCATCAATTTTATATTGTGAACAGGTCACGCGAATTTTCCCGCCTGCTTTCTGACAGTTGTTGAAAATTATTAACATACACGATTTCATTTGCGTGCTTTAAAACAAAATGCGTTAATTGTTTTATCTCTTTAAAAAAATATATTGCTTGTTCTATGTGTTATATTCAAAATGTTTTAACCATTTCACACAATAAGCTATCAAATACATGATAAGGACTGCTCTCATAATGAATAACATTGCAATTAAGTTGGTTTTTCGCGTCAATATTTAAATGAATCAAAGATCATAAGTTCAAATTTTACTGAAGGCATTACGAAAAATTAGTTACTAATATGTTTGTGCAAGACTTGAAGAGTGAATTTTACAACGTACTCATAGGAAAAAGAATACTTATCATTGTTAACTATGACATTGACGCGATTTGTGCCAGTAAGATCTTGCAATCATTGTTCAGATATGATCATATGTTGTACTCTGTGGTCCCTATAATGGGAATGGCTGGTTTGCAGCGGGCCTATACAGAAAATCGTGATGATGTCAAATATGTTTTATTAATTAATTGTGGGGGTTGTGTGGACATAGTGGATTTGTTACAACCAGAAGAGGATGTTACCTTCTTTGTCTGCGACTCTCATAGGCCATTTGATGTTTGCAATATTTACAGTGATAAACAGGTTCGTAAGGTTTACTTCATTGTTTTTCGTAAAATAGTACCATGTGACACTGATGAAAGAAATTGCAAAAGGACGTCCTTTATGTACTTCGCTCAAGGTTTTCTATCTTTTAATTTTTAAAAATAATTAAATTATTTAGTTCATACGATCAATTTATGACATACCATTCTCAAGACATCTGTGTAATCCCTTTTAAATTTAATTTTTGTCTAGGTGTGCATACTTGCAGATACATCTGGTGAAGAAACTATACCAGCATTTGATGCCATATTCCGAGAGTCTGACGGAGAAGATAGCGATGACGATGCCGAGTCTGATAACGAAAACCAAACACGATTACAAAAACATGAAAGTCGAATTATTAAACAACGCGAGCGCCGAAATTGGGAAAATGAACGTGACCGGATCATGTTCGAGTACTCCCAGTATAGTTTCTATTCAAAGAGTTCAGCAATGACTATATTTGAATTGGCTTGGAAATTGTCAAAGGACTCTACAGATCTTCTATGGTGGGCCATTGTCGGCACAACAGAGCAATTGATTTTGGGAAAAATTGAGAGTTCAACTTATACGCTAGAGATCGATAGTATACAAAGTCACGTTTCGAGATTGACAAATAAAGCTAGTGATCAAACCACTCACAGTGCCTCGAAGATAACATTTGAAAATGATTTGCATTTAGCGCTGTATCGACATTGGTCAGTGACGGAATCAATGAAGTGAGTAAATGCTACAAATTAGCTATGTACATATACTTAAATGTGTTATAACACGCAGATTAGGTAAATCCTCTTCTGAAAACAATTCCGCGCCAAGCTCTCCTCATAATAGTCTCGTAAGGCCGCATTTACACACGCTAAGTTAGTCTGCAACTTTCCAATCTTGTTGGCAAGGGAGGAGAAATGTGCAAGGGGTTGCCCGAGTTTCGTGTGCTCGAGAATTGGAAGCATGCTATGCATATGTAAGAAAGATATGACACATGTGTGAAAGGGTGTGAAGCGGAAGAATTGAGCAGGTATTGCAACTGGGTTATTTCTACGTGTAAAAGTGACTTGCGATCACAAAAGGGAATTGCAGGAAATCGTCAATAAAAAGTTGCGTGTGTAAAAGCGGCCTAAGTTGCTTTTTCTTCGAGAGGAGAGTCAACTACCCCCTCTACTCTTGTCTAAGAGATGATCAAGTTTATCTGTAGTTCCGTTTCCTATCGCTATCGTTTGTTTGCGTGATGTGACATATTCCTTCCTGCATCGGTCGTATGAACCAACGTACGTTTCATCTTCATATTTTAAAATGTGTGTAAATGAACATTTTTTTGTACAGTACTAAGAATTTGTACGCAGCCATACATACGTTGTTATTTTTGAAATTTAAATATCCTGGCAGAGTTCGGTTAGCGACATTCATTTCATTCTCAAGTTCTCAACTGATATAGTCATATATCTCCACTATCCTCCAACAATTCTTGTCCATTAAAAGACTTAACAGTTTCTTCTAAATGAAGAGATCCGCCTTTTCCTTGTCACTTATTTACCATTCTACATCGGTTTTCTAATAGGTACGGATTACATTTTGAGCTTGACACGGTTTTTCAGAGTGATATGTAATACAATTGGCTATTTTTCCACATAGGAGGGTTTCTAACAAATCTGCGCGTTCTACATCTATCTATTGGTCATTTAGGCTCACAACTGGAGGCATTCGTTAGTTGGTCGCCTTTTGTCAAAATTACAGTTGAGTGGGTAGATGAGATGTTAAAGCTTTCCTTTGCCTTTGTGGAATTAGTAGGCATCATTTTTGTAACAAAGAAATGGACCAAGTCGGGCGAATGAGGCAACTGCGCGTGGTGTGTCTGAACGTGCGGGGACATCGCGTTATTTTTTGGACAGTGAGTTCCTCTGTGCTTTGTATTCTTCTTTAAGTGAATCATCCACTTTTTCTAGTTCATGGAAGAAAATATCAATTTTATCCAGTTTTAATTTGAGTTCTTTGTTTTGGAATGGAGATGTCTTTGCCCTTGCAGAGAAGTGATTCATAATATGCAATAACTGGCTCCACAACCCGACGTCCGAAGAGGTCCAGTCAGTCTGGAGTGCCACCTGAGTTCGTTGCATTTTTATATACTTAACCGTTGTATATGAAGTGCGAATTTTAGTCGCTTTTTACGACAGACATGCCTACCTCGGATACCCAACCCCCTGCTTATAAGAATTTATTATGAACATAGCTTTTAACTGGTGAAGTGCCAAAATAACCATTCACAGTTTTGGCAGCAAAATCAGGGCAAAGTGGTCTTCCACTAGTCTGATTCACCGTTCAGATGTGGTACCTGATTTAGCAAATTGTCTCTGAACTGTACTTGCCACAACGATTCCACTGATCTCGTTCCATCTTATTCTTACATCTATATTTCAATTTAAAAGTACGAATTATTTTTTTGTTAATTTAAAGTCTTCGATATTTGAACAGTTTGTTGATTGTTTTTCTTCCGTTACAGATTTTCCATGTATCCTGCTTGTAAATTAAAACTCTGGACACTTCGAGGTGAAAAGAAGCTTCATGAATTGCTTGTCGAAATGGGACTACCACTGACACATGCAAAACAAATGTTCAACTCAATGGATCTCACTTTGCGGCATGAATTCTATCAAATGGTTGAGAAACTTGCCGAGAAGTATGGTATTCCCGATATTGTGTACGGTTCTTTTACGCTGAACTATGGCTATCGGAATCGTTATTCGGCAGCGGATTATGTGTACGCGATGCTCGCAATCCTCGAATCCGTGAAGAAGGATAAAACGCCGGAAGACTGTTTTTTGGAAGCTCTTGATAGCTTGTCAAGAAGCCATAAAGATATACTAACAGCTGGTATTGAAAATGCGAAACTTTTGCTTTCAGCTGTATTCCGGCAAGTACAAAGTAGTCTTGAAGCACATCAAGTGCATTCTGCTGGACCTTTCTTCTACTTCGTCATGAGCGAGGAACATAATTTCTTTTCGTATCCCTATGGCCTCTCTATGCTGGCTAAGTTCATTTTAAATGGTTACGTATCGGGCTCAAGAAGTCGTCGTGCTCCTGAATTGCCACTAATCGCCAGTTGTCCAATTGACGCGGAGCGTGGATTGTGTCTTCTGGTTGGAGTGCCACCAGTTCGTGAAAATTCCCCAAAAAGTTTCTTTGGCAAAGCGTTTGAACAAGCTGCCCAAAAGAGTAATGCTGTTATTCGACAAGATTTCTTCGATCCGTCGTTAATACAAATACGACAGAGTGATTTAACTCGTTTTTTGGATACATTAACGGTTTTGCTGAGTTAAAATATCGATAGTTATACAACTTTATTTTTAAGTAGTATTTATTTGACACAAATTAAAATTAGAAAGTAAACTTGAAATTTATTGGTTACAATCCTCCCATTCATCTCCTGCATTAGACAATAATTCAAACACGTAAAGATAACGTTCGACTGCGGTAAGGAGATACTCGTTTACCATTTAATTGTTAAAATAGACTTAAATTAGATGTAAGCATTCTTAGTTTAATCAGGACCCTCCAAAATAAAATATGTGTATGCCTTTTCAAAATTTGATAAAACAAGCTCTTTTCTTTCACATAATCATATTTGAAAGACCATGTTTTTGATCAAGGCTCACGTGCATTCTCTCGGAGGAACCTATTCTGGCACAACCCAAGCATTCGTTACTTATATAGAATACAGCATATTGGCCGGGAGTAATCGCGCGAAGCGGTGTTTTCAAAGTCACATTAAGTCCGGATTTTTCATTTTTCTCTATGACACAGTCAACTAAAGGTTTTGTATGTTGAAAGCGAAATTTACACTCTAATTGTTTTGCTTCATTTAGAGGATCATCAGCGATCCACGACGGTTCCTGTGTGTAAACAAGATTCGAGAACAGTGCTGGATGGTCTGTGCCAGCAGCTACGAGAATACTGCTTGTTTTTACATCCTTGTATGCAATGAAATACGGCTTAAGACATGAATGTAACCGACATCTCTGCCCTATGGTCCATTGATGAATGCCTTCATGCTGTCCAACCACTTTTCCCGTGTCTATGTCAATAAAACTGCCCGGTTTTGAGCGTATATACTAAAAATAAAAACAACTGATCACTTTTGAAATGAATACTTTAAGAAATGTTTAAAACAATCTAAGATACTTTCATAATAACTGGTAAAATTACCACATACCAAGAATCTATACCTCTTTAATGAATTTTTGGAAATTACGACTTCCAATAAAGCAAATTCCAGTGCTTTCTTTCTTCGATGCAATTTTACGTATTCCTATTCGTCGTGCTATTGCTTTGACATCTGATTTCATGTATTCTCCCAAGGGAAACATGACCTTTCGGAGGGCCAATTGATTGATGCCTGACAAAAAGAATGTCTGATCCTTAAATGTATCCATCGGTTGAAGTAAACGGACACCTAAAATAAAACAGAACATCTTCTAAAGGGTAAAGTACTTAACAATTATAATGCATTACCAACTTTCATTATTTTTATAATTATCTAAATATGGCCCAAAAGATGTTCTCGCATAGTGACCCGTAGCAATGGCATCAAAATTAAGTTTCTTTGTTGCGTACTTATAAAAATTATCAAATTTTATATGTCTGTTACAGAGAATGTCTGGATTAGGTGTAAGACCGGACTGATAGTCTTCGAGAAAACTCCTTCAAATAGAAAAAATAGAAACATTGGTATACAGAAGACCATCAAATCTTACGAGAATACGTTATTCCAGTACTCCCTAACGAAGTCCACCTCCACTAAATCGATGCCAATTTTATTGCACACATACTTGGCATCAACTAGTTCCTGCTCTACAGTACACTGTGCCGTTTCATCAACCTCGTCCCAATTTCGCATAAAAACTCCCAGGACAGTATATCCTAAGGGGAACAATAGAAATCACTTTTAGATAATTTTTTGAATATGTTGGGTGGGGAAGCATTCATGTTTACTGTATTCGCGTTTGTTTGCTAAAACTTGTTCGACCGTACCATTTTCTTTCAGTAAATGTGCAGTCACTGCACTATCCACTCCACCTGATATACCGACAACAATTTTTCGAAACATTTGAATGCAAATGCATTAAACAAGCAGTTAAATAATCCTAATTAATAAGTTGTAGAAGTTCAAAAAATAAATGGTTGGTTTTTCTTCCGAAAAAATGTTTGCCCTGAACTTTTGGCTTAAAAAAAACTCAATGTGAATTGTGCTTAATCTGGTAGCTCTATTTGAATCTAGTTGGAATATTCACAACAGACTACTTTTGGCAGTATCTAAGGTTAGTAATCCATATAGTAACTCTTATCATCAATATATCATGCTTCATCAGCTGTTCATGAATTTCATAATCGTTTTGACGGATAGTACAGTACGAACGAAAAATGTCTGATTTTATTAACCATAATTGTGCGTTTTAGTAAAAACTAGAACCAATGGTGCAGAGGGTGTTTCATGTTTCGAGATAAACCCACTGGGAGGTGATTCATTGAGTCCAGACAAGAAAAAAAAACATCGGACCATTCGCTTTTAACTACAGTCGATTAATAAATATACAAAACCTATTTGCTGAGACTAATGGTTCTACGATTACTTAATAGTTAAATTATGTTTGTTAAGAAATTAAGCGATAAGTTCAATATTTCATAAATATGTAGAAATTGAGTTTTCAAATAAATTTGTGCGCGTTTTTTTTAATACTATTTTTGTATGATTAAATTAATAAAAGCATTGGTGTAACCAAAATCGTATAACAAATTGTAAAAGAAAATAAGAACACAAAATGGGAGAAAGTCTCGATCCCTCGTTCCCTTTTTAAACCGGACTTCGGAAATCGGCTGACTATATCCCACGTTTTATCGATATTTCAAGAACAGAAAAATTGGTAATAAATTGAGACCGTTTTCGTCTTGTCTTCTAAAACCCTTTCAAATCAACCATGTTCTCGAGTATGTGTATCCCAAAACAGATTATTTAGGTCAAGCCCAAGAGCGCAGATGTACCGAACCAATCAAAAATTTGTTGATACGATTTGCTTGATGGCTCAAATCGTCAATGTGAACGCTCGTTACTATAAGTTGGCAGTACGGTAGACAAAGCATTTTGATATTTTCCAATTTTCCGTCAAGCTAATCGTATCGACAAATTTTTGAGTGTGAACGCTGCTAAAGACAGAACTGAACTACGGAAACAAAAAGTTGTAAAAGGAACTAAAATTAAAAAAAAGCAAGGTCCACTTTATGTCAACGTCTTCTTCGTTCAACAGACATTAACATCTATTGGCTTAAATATAAAGTTGATGAATACATCTCAAACCCCATAAAATGAGGGTCGTGTCAAAACATTTTGAAAAAAATATCTGGTTTACCGCTACCCCGTGAACATTGCAATAGAATTTATTGTATTAACGTATTGGGTGAGGCCCAAATGCAACATATGCAAACGTCGTAAGGCAAGACCTACTATGCCACTGATGGGACAGCTCTCTGAAGCTCGTGTGGTTTTTGACTTACGGCCCTTCACTCACGCTGGTCGAGATTGTTTTGGACCCCTATTTTTGAAGTTTGGACGTGAATTAGCCAAGGTTTACGGTATGGTTTTTACGTGTCTAATGTTCCGAGCTGAACAAATTAAGCTGCTAAACGATCCAAGTCTATAATCTAAGTATGATCTAAGGTACGACGTTTTGTTATCAAACAAATTGACTGATCTGGATTCTGGAGTCTTTAACCTCCGGAATGTCGTCGTTGTGCACCCTTAATACAAAAAAAAAATGCAACTCTAGTCAATTTTATACCGTTTAAGAAATCCAACGCGTAAGGAAAATATGCTTAAGGAATTTTGGTAAATGTCTCACGGGACACTTTGTATATCGGATTGGTATGTGATTCTAATTTCACCCTGATTTTATATTACATGTATAAGCTTAAGAGGTGGGGTTTGCATTTCATGCTCCACCCACTCAATAACAGTATCCCTAGAAGCTCTCTTTTCGCTCTGATATTATTTATAATAGCTTTTGACGTGCAATAATTACGAAAAATAAATGCTGTGGTTAACTTAAATAATAAATTAATACCGTCAATAACTTAAAAGTTGTAGGAATAATATTTAACAACAAATCCAATTATTGCAAACCTCACTGAAAAAAAATATATATAATAGCAAGAAGCTAAACGTAAACATTAATATGTGTGATATTACTGTTTCTTTAATTTTTAATTTAAGATTAAATAATTACGTTAAATTGAATGCGGGTGGCCCGTGGCAGCGTGGGTAGGTGCGTCGACTAAAAGAGAATACGAATTGCAAGAAATAAAACTAATGTTTGTCTTTTTGTTAAGAATAATACTTACTTACTTACTTACTTACTTACTTAAGGTGGCGCTACAGTCCGAGGTGGACCTGGGCCTCAACCAACAAGCGTCTCCAGCCAACTCGATCTTTAGCTAGCTGTCTCCAGTTTCGCACGCATAGTTGGTTGAGGTCCCTTTCCACTTGCGTGCGCCACCTGAGTCGCGGTCTTCCTCTACTGCGCCGTCCCTCGGGGGTGGATTCGAAGACTTTTCGGGCCGGAGTATTGGTTTCCATCCGCTCTACATGACCTAGCCATGTCAGTCTTTGGATCTTCACTCTTCCGGCTAAGTCGATGTCGCTGAACAGCCCGTATAGTTCGTCATTATATCTCCTCCTCCACTCACCATCTATGCAGACGGGAACGAAAATCACACGAAGAATTTTCCTCTCGAAGCAACCAAGAGCAGCTTCATCCGCTTTTGACAAAGTCCATGCCTCCGCGCCATATAGCAGGACTGGAACGATTAAGGTCTTGTAAAGCGTTACCTTGGTTGTTCGAGAGAGGGCTTTGTTTACCAATTGCTTTCTTAGTCCAAAGAAGCAGCGATTGGCAAGAGTTATTCTTCGTTTGATTTCAGCGCTGGTGTCATTCTTTGAATTGATAGCGGTGCCTAGGTAGACAAAGTTTTTGACTACCTCAAAGTTATATCTGTCTGCTGTGACGTTCTGACCGAGACGTCGGTGTTGGGTGTCCTTTCTCGTTGACAGCATATACTTGGTCTTACCCTCGTTTACCGCTAAACCCATCTTCGCGGCCTCAGTTACAATACCCACAAAAGCGCCATTGACATCACGCTGCGTTCTTCCGATAATGTCAATATCGTCGGCATATGCGAGTAGTTGGACGGACTTCTGAAAGATTGTGCCTCTGGTGTTGGCGTTCGAGTTTTAAACAATTCTTTCAAGAACGATATTCAAAAAGTCGCATGACAGCGCGTCGCCTTGTCTGAATCCTTTTTTGACATCAAAGGTCTCGGTTAGGTCTTTACCGACCTTGATGGAGCAGCGTGCATTCTCCATCGTCATCCTACACAAACGGACGAGTTTGGTAGGGATGTCAAAACTAGACATTGCTCTGTATAGCTCGTCTCTATAGATGCTATCATACGCGGCCGAAATCGATGAAAAGGTGGTGGGTATCGATCTCAGTGTGAATATTTGGTCGATGGTGGATTTTCCTGGTCTAAAGCCACACTGCTATGGACCGACCAGGTTGTTGACGAATGCCTTTAGGCGTTCACACAGTACGGCAGATAAGATTTTATATGCGATACTTAGGAAACTGATGCCTCTGTAGTTGGCGCAGATCAAAGGGTCTCCTTTTTGATGGATCGGGCAAACAATGCCCATTCATCGGGCATGTTTTCCTCCGACCATATTTTACAGATGAGTTGTTGCATACACCTTACCAAATCATCGCCTGCGGCTTTAAAAAGCTCGGCGGGTAAGCCGTCAGCACCCGCAGCCTTGTTGGATTTTAGTATAGATATGGCAATCCTCACTTCATCTGGGTCGGGTGGACTGAATTGTTGATCTTCATCGTCACTTTCATTGGGGTTGAATGGTTCGTTCTGCCTGACAGCGGGATTTGGTTCTTCGTCGCCGTTATACAGTCTGCAGAAATGGTTTCTCCATATCCTCAGCATCGACTGTGACTCTACTACGATGTTCCCTTGATCATCCTTAAAGGCTTCGGTTCGGACTTTATAACCTTGACTGGTTAACTTTACCCTTTGGTAAAACTTCCTTACCTCATTCCTGCAGTAATATCCCTCTATTCTGCCGATCGCGCGCTTCTCATGCTCTTTCTTTTTTCTTCTGAGAAGCCGGTGTTCGTCTATCCTCTTCTGCTAGTAGAGCTCCCGAGCAGCTCTTGTCCTTCTTTGCTGCGCCGCTTTGTATGCTTCTTGCTTTGCTGCATTCGCCTGCCGACACTCGTTGTCAAACCAGGGGTTTCGTTGTGGTGGCGGATTGAAACCCAGCACATCAGAGGCGGCATCTCTTATGGCTTTTTGGCAATGCTGCCACTGGTCTTCAATACTTGATGTTGGCGGCGTAGGATTTCTTAAGATGTTAAGGGAGACACGATCGGAAAAGGATTTGGCAATCTCTTGCGATTGTAGCCGGCTGACGTCCTCTATAATACTGGAGGAGTGCCTTGCGTCGATCGCAATATGATCAATCTGATTGACGGTTGATTGATCAGGAGATCGCCATGTTCCTTTGTGAATATCGAGATGTGGGAATCTTGTACTGGCTACTACAACATTTCGCCCCGCAGCAAAGTCGATCAGCCTAAATCCGTTATCGGATGTGGTGTCGTGTAGGCTGTACTTTCCGACCGTACTACCAAAGATGTTCTCTTTTCCTGGCTTTGCGTTAAAATCGCCAAGGACAATTTTAATGTCGTAGCTAGGGCATTGCTCATATGTTTTGTCAAGGAGCTCATAGAACCTGTCTTTGATGTCGTCATCTTTCTCCTCTGTGGGGGCATGTGCGCATATAAGGCTTATGTTGGCAAATTTAGCCTGGATGCGAATTGTCGTAAGGCGCTCGTCCACGGACCTGAACGATAAGACTTCTTGCCTAAGTCTGCCTCTAACGACAAATCCACATCCAAATAGGCGCTGTTTTTGTTGTTTGTAGCAATCACCGTAATATATATCACAGTTTTTCATCCTTCTTTTGCCCGGTCCATCCCATCGCACTTCTTGGATGGCGGTTATATCTGCTTTGCAGCAGTCTAGGTATTCCGCTAATTGTTCGGCTGCACGTGGCTTATAAAGGGACCTTACATTCCACGTACAGATCCGAAGATCGTTGTCTGTATATCGTTTGCTGGGTTCGTCATCAGTAAAATCATTCGTTTCCGAGGCTTGTTGTTGCTTCGTAACTATATGTTTTTGTGTGGGCGGGCAGTTACCCCGACGGCACAACCTCCAACCTGGAGGGCCAGTTCCTTTTTTGTAACCCCTAGGACAAGAGGTCGCACTTATAAGTTTGGCAAGTTGAACTCGGGTGAACTACAACCAGTACCCGATGGCTACCACATGGAGGTTAAATAAGCACAATTGGTGTGTAGAAAAAGTTACAGCACTGGGCATCGCCAGGTTGACGCCAGTCAATGCCTACCCGATCCCCACAACACCCAACCAAAGAATAATAGTATTTTAAAATTGTGTCAGGAGGAAAGAGTTGTTTTAATACATTCTTAATTTAATTGTTGTTATTTAAATTATTTTCAACAAGTAGTGAGATGCATTCATACAGATTAACACAACTGCATTACATTAAAGTGAAATAATATTTTAATATTCCATTTGTATTTTCTTAAGCGTTATTAAATGTGTTATTTATCACAATGCATTGAATAAAAGTGATGAGTGAAGCATAATTTGTATTAGCATTATCCTGTACTTGTCCATGATTTACCATCATACAGAAACGTAAGTAAGGACTTAAATATAGTAACATAGGTACTGATTTCGAATTGTTAGTTCTAGAATAGTAGAAATTATATGCCAAAGTCTAAATAAAATGCTCTTGTCACCTGTGATATAGGCAAAATCAGAAAAGTAAACAAACATGACGGACATGCGCAATGCGTAATCTGTAATACTTCATTCTTGGTGCACATGTATGCCTGCTACGACCGTATTGGGCAACATGTAATCAGATAAAGATTACGATTACTAATGTATTTTTTAACCATAAATGTACGGACATAGTTGAGTTAGTTTAAGATTTATGTTAGGTTTAAGGTAAAAGTTTATTTTAAGTTATCATGGGTAAGTCAGATTAATTAATTTCTCGTTACTAATTTAATAAAAAGCCCAAAGCCTGGCTTCAGGCTTTAGGAAATGCACCCAGGCTCTTCGAAGTCGTGAGGGTAGCCTTGTTACTGACCCGCAGGGAATAGTGGATGTGTCTAAGCAGCACTTCCAACAACTGCTTAATGGGCCTGACCAGGAGAGAGTGATAGGGAATTAGGAAATCCCAACTCCAGTCGATGAAGTAGTCCTGCCACCTAGCTTTGAAGAAGTGGACACAGCCATTAAAAGGCTGAAGAACAACAAAGCCGCAGGCTCAGACCGCACTAATTGGTACGTACCGGTGCGGCTTCCGGCCCGGCAAATCGACTATAGACCAAATCTTCGCACTAAGACAAATCCTGGAGAAGACCAGTGAGTTTCAAATCGATACGCACCACCTTTTCATCGATTTCAAAGCCGCATACGACAGCATTCATCGTAAGGAGCTATTCGATGCGATGGCCGAATTCGGGATCCCGGGCAAACTGATCCGGTTGTGTCGCACCACGCTAACACATACGCGATGCACCGTGCAGTTCGGCTCAAGGATTTCTTAGCCGTTTGAAACTTGCACTGGATTTCGGCAAGGAGATGCGCTGTCTTGTGACTTCTTAAATCTGGTACTGCACTATCTTCTACTGCACTATCTTCTACAAGTCGGTCGAACTGTTGGGGTACGCAGATGACATCGACTTTATTTTTTGCGACTTAAATTATTTGTTGGAAATAAATGAAACAAAATTACATATTTATACCACAACAAAAATATTTATTAAATTTTATTTCCAGAGTGCCGCTGTCTATAGCTTGGCCGCACACTCTTTCAATCCAACAAAATAATCCCCGATTTGCTGACATTCGGTCGGTTTTATATCATAAAATTGATTAGCCCAGCACTTCTCATATTTGAATTCGGAGGTAGCCGATTTTGTTGGATTAGCACTTTTCAGTGTTTTTCGATTCCTCGCATTCTGTTAATGCAAAAGTGCCGTCTTGCAATTTCATAATTCTTTTTGGTAGGTGGTACGTAACTCGCGTTCTCAACGTGCCGTAGTGGAGGTTTTTACGGCGATTGAAGAACAGGCGAAACGAACTGGTCTCAAGGTCAATGAGGATAAAACAAAATATATGCCGTCGACCAAAAAACGTTCCGTCACTCCACCTTGGACAAAATTTCACGTTCGACAGCTACAATTTCGAGCTAGTGAAGGAGTTTGTCTACCTCGGGGCAAACGTGAACTTCACAAACGACATCACAGTGGAGATCCGTCGTAGAATCGTCCTTGGCTACTTCGGTTTGTCAAAACAAATGGACTCAAAACTCCTGACTCGAAGGACCAAAATCATTCTCTACAAAACTCTTATTCTGCCAGTCCTGCTCTATGGAGCCGAAAGCTGGACGCTAAGTAAAACTGCAGAGCTGATTCTTGGTACCTTCGAAAGAAAAGTTCTACGACGGATATATGGTGCCGTCTACGAGGAAGGCGAATGGAGGAGAAGACATAACCGCGAACCGAAACTCCGGTATAAAGACCAAGTAATCGCGAATGCAAGACGGCTTGGTCTTGATGACTGGAAGCAGCGTGCCCAGGACCGTCAACGATGGAAGGCAGCAATTGCTCAGGCTCGGACCCTTCATGGGTCGCCGGCCTGATAAATAAGTAAGTAATTTAATAATTGAAGTTTTGTTTTTAACCCTAAAAGCATAATAAGTACATTAATTAGAATAGCTAAGTGTACCCGCATAGAGTTTTTAGGTTACGTTTAATTAATTTAACTGTGTGAATCTAATGCTGAATCTAAAGCTGTTTTGTACCGCACTAACCGGCACGTACCAGTGCGACTTCTGGCCCAGCAAATCCACTACAGACCAAACTTTTACACTAAGGCAAATCCTTGATCCATCAATTATCTGAAATTATGAAAGTATAGAATGCCACTAATAACAGAATTCGAATATCTACATAAATAAAAATGAATTGCCGGAATTTACGCGCATACCATTTTTTTTTTGTTCAATAACGAACAAGGGAAATATTTGTATAAAAGAAAATTAAAAAAAAAATCCATCTGACTTTCCTTTTGAATTTAAACGTGTCTAGTTTCCAGTGCGCATTGCATTCGCAAAGACAATTAATAATTCCCAAGGTCAAGAACACAAGAGCGTGTGGAATAAACGTTGAATTGCCGTGTTTTTCGCATGGGCAGTTGTGCGTTGCGTACTCAAGAGTCGGCAATTAATTAATTTTAATTTCATTTCATTATATGCACGTATTGTAAACGGAAGACTTTGTCTCATTTTTTTGACATTAAGTACGTAACGTGTAACATTTTCGATACTTTTTTAATCTGACTGGTTAATCACTTTCGATACATCAAACGTGTCTATGTATGTAATTATTGATAATCCAACTGATTTGAATTTACAGGAACTGTTACATTTTCTTAGTCCACGATTGTACACCAGCCGTGTGAAGCCGAGGAATGCACATTGAGCAGTAAAAAAACACATGGAACGTCTCATCGCTCACAGGAAAGGTTCTCGAGCTAGTTGGGGAAGCTGTCTGGTGTTGTTTAGATGTCGTGGGCATCTCTTCAACGAAACAAACAGGATGGAACTCTTCCTGTCGGGAGTTGCACCTCAAATGTCTACCCAGGCTGGCAGACAGAGTGGATACCGTTAGTAAGGAGAGTCAGGATCTTAGAGCTTAAGCTTGAAAGGCCAACTTTGGGTCCAGTGCAGGTGTATGCTTTCCTGGATGAAGTTGATGCTGCCCTTGACAGGGTATCCTTATGGGTGACATGGGTGTGGATGTAACGACATGGGGGAGTATTCCTCTGCTACCAAGGCCTCTGCCGCCAAAGTGGAACCCAAGATTGGTTACTCGCATACGGTGGGAGAAACTACAGAACAGTGAGATGCAGCAAAATTTAGTACGATACATATCCGAAATGTTTGAACGAATTCCGTCGCATATGGAGGCGTCGCGTAGATGAAGCGAGCACTTTTCGGAACTGCTCAATCCCGAACAAGGCACTGAGTATGGCGGACCTGCAGTTTTGAGTGGGGCGGAGAATAGTCCAACGGTGGAGGAAGTGATTTTGTCGATTGAATCGCTAAAAGTAGTAAGTAAGTCCGCCGGTGTTGATGAAATCCGGCCAGAAATGCTTAAGGCCATGGGTAAAGAGGGAGTTCTATGGCCAAACTGGGATGATTGTCCCTCTTTTCAAAAAAGGGGATTAAAGAGATTGCTCCAACTATAGAGGCATATATCTTTTAAGTCTCCCCGGGAAAGTCTTCGCTAAGGTGTTGGAGGAGCGTTCTAGAGCTATATTCGTCCAGGATGGGGAATGAACAGTGCGGCTGGTACTCCAAGGCTTGGGAGTATGCCAAACCGATCTACAGCTGCCTTGTAGATTTGGAAACTCTGAAGTGTTCTGCAGGAGTATGGGATTGGTGGTAATCTTTTGAGGGTTAACGGCGCTAAAACACCTTTCACCGAGGGCGTTGGACCCTTCGCCAAGGGTGCGTCTTGTCACCTCTCATGTTCATTATATATATGGAATGGATGTTGCAGCGCAGCCGCGGCGAGGAATGTTTCACATTGGGAGAGTTGAGGGTGAGTCATCTTCTTTTTGCAGGTGACTTAGTTATCCTCACATCCTCCGAGACAGAAGTCCAGTGCGCACTCGATTTGTTGCCGTATGTGCAGATGCTGGGATGAATCAGAGGTTATGGTCATTTCCATAACGCCTGTTCAATGCACTCTAGATGTTAGTGGAGTCCCATTGAAGTAGGTGGAGAAGTTTCTGTTTCGGTTTTCAACTCTCACCTATGGTCATGAAATTTGGGTAATGACCGAAAAAATAAGATCGCAAATACAAGCTGCCGAAATGAGATTTCTTCGTGCTGTTGTGGGAGTTACTCGGCGGGATAGGGTGAGAAACAGAGCAGCTGCTTCTTCGAACGGCAAGGGCTATGTTTCGATGGTTTGGTCATGTAGCAAAGTGTCCTCATCATCACTACTTCCGAGGCGTGCCTTGAATGCGATTCCATCAGGTAGGCGACAACTTGGCAGACCCATGACGAGAAGGTTGGACCAAGTCCTAAAACTCGCCTGGTTGCGCTTGGGCATAACGCCTAATGAGTTCGGAGGATCGAGTGACCTGGATATCTCTCGTGCGTGCATTACCCCCGCGACCCCTGTAGTGGAACATTCGAGTCAGAAGATGATAATGATGATCATGTAAACATTACTAAAAATTGCCGTTGAACTGTGGGCACAGCAAAAGCTTTTAAATTCAAATTTAAATGCAAAATGTAGTGAAAATTGCAATAAATGAATTTATTACTTACATGATTGATTGTTCTTGGTTCTGATTTTTAAAATTTCTTTGGGGCATGAAGTAGACGATGAAGGGTGGGCCTCAGAATTGTTGGCACACATGATGCGTGAGAGCTCTTTAGTTTCATGAAATGAAGGGGGAGGGGGGGGGGAGTAACTATATTATACTCATCTTGGTATTGGTACATCGTTTGGTTTGGTTCTTGGCCATACAAGGGCATATCATTGGATTTGGGAAATATTCCCGAACCCTTGATTTGTGGAAACCTATTTTAATTGTGGTGGGGTGAAAGAGATCAAAATAATGTAAAAAGGACCAAGCCGGTAGGTTGTTGTCTGCCTTCTATGTCATTGGTGAACTAGTAAACGTCAGTGACGTTCTGGGATTTCAATTCAGATATGATCTCGGTATATTCTTAAGCCAAGGGGCGTACATGGTGCCTTTGGATCAGTTAAGGTTTGAGAACATATTGACTATAACAGGGCATTGATTGGCTTGATTAGAAATACCTTAAAATTTGTTTGCAGTCTTTTAGAACTTAATGAGGACAAGCTGACTGTCATCACGACTTAAATAGATGTACATCTTTTTGCAAAATTAATTATAACTTTAAACTTTTTAACTTTTTAACTTTAAACTTTTTAACGGTTTATATCTCAATTGAAAGTCTTCAATTGTAGCTTTAATATAGCATAGTTTACTTACATACATAGAAGATATTTGAAACTTTTTTTAAAGGATTTTCAATTTTAAAATGTCCGTTTCGTCTTTTCTAGTGGACGAACCACCTTCCTATGTGGTAGACTATATATAGAAACAATTGCAAGCAAATCGGAGGTGAGTACTTTTTGGAACGGATTATTACAAAACGGGGGTTTTGAATGTTGGCATCACCAAGTTAGAGGAAGAGAATGCCACATGGAATGAGGGTTTGCTTTTTAGCCCGGGGTTCAGTATCCACAAGCACACTAACACAGTTTCCGGGTTTTGTTTTATTGGGGTAGCAACATCACTGCGATAGAGAAATATGTATGCAACTGCCGAAACTGAAGAATGGAGCTCTGAAGTCTAAATGTGCTTGCACAAGCCGTTCATTTGGCTCGTACCGGCCCTGGATACGCGGAATGTGCTAAGAGGCGAAATTCCCCCGACGGTCATCACAATGAGTCCATCTGGAAGTGAGAGGTGGCTTACTCGTCTACTACCTAACATAGCCTACATATTAGAACTTCGACGAATGACAATGAGGACCAAGGAAATAAAAGATACATCAACTGAAGTTTTTTTTTGGTTTTTTTTTTATTATTAATTTATATACACGTAATACAAATTTCTACCTTGATTAATCTATTTCTGGTAATATGAGCACTGCTCTACATTAACCGCCACTTTTGAAAAAGTCTGTTTTGAACTATTTTGAATCCTTTGTAAATATTTACTTCATGTGAGAAAAAATAAACACAACGGTAAGTAAATGCTGTGCCAGCGTCTCAATGAATGATAAAATATTTTTACCCCTTTCAAAAAAGCTGTAGTATTAAATATATTGCGCAAAACAATAAGGATACTACAGATTACCCGAACTTGCTTTTCAGTTGTTACTTGTCAGAGAGAACAGAGAAAGTCAAGTTAGAGGATTCACGATTCCACTCACGTTCCATAGCAGACAATTTTGGGGGTAATGCATTTTTTTTAAAATGATGTAAATGAACACATTGTGGATTGTGGCTGTGAAATTTTTGGGCTGGGAAGAGAAGTCCATATTCGTGTAGTACGGCTGAAAAACAAGTCTCTAAATTGAACTACGCTTTCTAAATTAGGCTTGAAAGTAAAGTGATCATCATATTTGGCGAGACGGATATATCTACATGTGATCGTTCCAACTAATTTTTGTGTTGATACACATACCAAGGGTGGATAATTTTTCGGTTTCATCGACATGGATAATTATTAAGGGTTTGCTTAGGTAAAATCACACAGCATTCACATCTTACCCCAGTTAATTGTGCTGTCAATATTGAAATTTAGTGTGCTGAACGTGTCAATTTTACGGACGAAGGGCAGAGTTTTGACTCTTATAGCGAATATAAGAAATATATTTTGAAGTTAAGAATTATGTTATGAAGTACGAAAACATTTGTATATTTCGACTTTGAGGATACTTATGTGTGTATGTATACAAAACAATTTCAGCATTTCCAACGAGGGATATTTTAACCAAAAAATGCCAATTCATAGATGTTTTACGAGGAACTAGGGCATAGTTCAAAACGGAAGCTCAGAAAGACACTGCTACGCCAATCATATTTCAAACGGAAATTAACAGATACTATATTGGTATAGTAATTATATTTATTTACCTTATGTCATAGCCCCTGATATGAATTTAACAGTGGCGTCTCGTCAAGTTTCTTTTTTTTGCAGTAGGCACTTACTTTGTCCAACGCTCGTGCTAACAATATTTTCTACTCGTCCCCTACATACAGACTTCATTGAAACCAATGGTACTACATTGTTCTTATCATGCATACATCAAGCTTCTTCAAAACTTGCTTCATACGTGTAGCACACATTTGTTACGAGCTTGTGCAAATTTTGTCTGTGCACTTGATGTTTTTACCAGGCGTACTTTTTCTAGGCAGTTAGGAAAAGGTATATGTTTTTTTTGTGAAGTGCGTTTGTTGTACAACGAGTGAACTGGAAGATCGCGCAAATTATTTATTAGTAAAAGCGTTCAGTTCCTTGAGCTATGTTATGTCTATGAGTATGAACATTTAAATTATTGTTGCTTTTTATAATAAAGATTTTTTTTTGAAAATTTAAATACTATTACTTTTAGAATTAAAGCGAAATTTATTAAGCTAATTTGTCACACACCCAACTTAATACTCGTCACTTTAATTTGTTATTATTGCGAGTATTACTACAACTGAATTCCACAATTAATTGGTTATGGTCAACCACACCATAAGTTGAGATTGGGACTGCTTTGTTGTTAAAGCCAGCGTAATGGCAGATATTTTCTGAACCAATTTTCCATCAACTTCTACCAACTCTCCTCGCCAACTAGAAATCGTACCACTCTTCTCAAATCTACACATACAGATCCTACCCTCTATTTTCTTTTTCTATTTTCTCGCTTCAATATTAGGCACTTCTATTAACTTTATTTCACCAATTTATTTCCATACTTCATGTTTTAGAAAGTAAATAACATAAACAAAACTCCATACATCATAACAATAACAACAACAAAAAAACAAAAAGCAAAAAGGACCAACAATTTAACTGTCAATAAAGTCTTTACACATTTTATTTCGCATCCTTTTCGCAGTGCATACATAGTTCAAAACGGTATCGTTATATCGGTTTTTCATTTTCTGTTTTGTACGAGATGTAGGAAGTCGAAAGCGAAAATGTTAAGTGTTAATTCTGCTGTTGAATGAGTAAGAACAGTTATTTGTGATTAATTTTAATATGCCTGCTAAGAGAATCTCTTTTGACGTAAAGCAGTTGGTTTATTGTAACCATTATAATGGTAAAAGTTTCAAAGAAATGACCGAGATGTTTGGTTTATCGAAGAAAACCATTTACAATATAATTAACCGAGCAGAACGTGAAAATCGGTTAGAAAATATTGCATCAAAAGATAGGCCAAAAAAGTTATCGGACAGTTAGTTATCGCTGTTTACTACGAAAAGTGCATGAAAACCCTCAAATATCCATTCGAGCTTTGTCCAGAGAAATAAACCAAGAATGTGGTGTACAAGTTTCCCACGAAACTGTAAGGCAAGTGCTGATAAAGAATGAGTACACATCAAGAGTTGCACGGAAAAAACCATTACTTTCGTCTCTAAATATACAAAAACACTTTTCATTCGCTACAGACTACAGCATGCAGCCGAATGAGTAGTGGGATGATATCATATTTTGTGATGAAACAAAAATAATGTTGTATTACAACGAGGGGCCCAATAGAGTGAGGCGAAAACCTTTAAAATCGTTCCTTAACAAGGACATCATTCCAACAGTTGAATTTGGTAAGTTATCTGTGATGGTCTGGGGGTGCATATCCAGCAATGGCGTCGGGAAAAGTAGTACGCAAAGAAGTACTTGAGCATTTTGCAAACTCATTTGCTTGCTAGTGCCATCGATTTTGGTTTTAATGGCGCTGTTAACGGCAGAAAACCACAATTTTAGTTCTATCAATACAACGATCCGAAACACAAAGAACTTACGGTCAAGACGTGGCTGCTTTATAACTGCATCAAAGTATTGGATATGGAAGTGCCTAATATTGAAGCGGGAAAATAGAAAATGCTATTTTTTTACCTAGTGTAAACACTTTCTTGACAAACTATATGCAGTTGATTCCGACCTCCACAAAAAAAGCATTTTACCAGTTCATACATTTGATATTTTTGAACTCACTAATAATATTTTACATTGAAGATATTGAACTTTAATTATCGTATTGCAATTAAAAAATATAACATATTTTTATTACTCATTAAAATTTGGTTATTTTATACTCTGGCTCATCGGCTGATTTCTTTGTTTTCCGTTTTTGTATAATTGTCTAAAAGCAGAAAGAATTATAATGTGGTTATATTATAAATAAATATATAAATTAACTTATACATACTTGTATTTTTTGCCATTCTCGGTCTAATTCCGCTCGTTCATTTTTATCGGTTTTATTCTTTCTAGTCTTACGACCGTCTTGCATCTTTACACCATACTGGAACGCTGCTTTCGGGAGCGCTTCTTTGGTGCTCATATAATCAGAGTATTCTTCTTGTGTGTCGAAGTCCCACCGTCCAATTGGACCTTTCTTATTGCCCAAATCCATTTTTGTGTAGTCAACTTCATCATCTGAATCGTCGATAGCATCATTCATTTCTTCTAGACCTGGATAGCATTCAGCATATCCTTGAGGTTCATTTGAAAATTTAGACACAAATGCTTTGGATATCTTTTGTGGTATCAAAATATTTTTCGGAGGAGACGCTTCAGGTGCCTGCTCTTCTTCCTGAAAATATTTGTTTCCCTCTCTAACGTTTGAAAAACTCTTGTCCGCGTGTGATTCTGCATCATATTTAAGCGGCGATCTGGACCCCTGCAAACCTCTGCTACTGCCTTTCGGTTGAGGATTATACTCACCGATGTCATCGTATATGTTATCATTGACAAAACTCTTCGAATTGTCATTGTTGTCATTGAAGAGTGGTTTGTCCTTGTCACGTTTTCGATTTTTCTTATTTCGTCCTCCGGAGCGCAAGTAAGACAAAATTTGTGATAGTTTGTTGATAACAATGTCGTTAGTTGTTAGAGTTTGAGTGTCGTCAAGGTTAACAGGGACGTCGTATTTTGATCTGACTAATGTTGTGGGAATATCACTCTCAGCATTATCATCATCCAAGTCGATTATATAGGCCATCCGGCCAGGCATAAAGTGCTCATGCCTGATTATCTCCTTTGATCTAGCAGCTAAAATGATGTTGTATATATTTTTTGCCATAACTGTATTAAAGGTTGGCTCATTCGAAAATTCTTTTTCTTCCATGGTTACAGTGATTTCCTTTTCTTCAAAAACCTTCTCGAGTTCCTTCTCTTGTTCTTCTTCCTTATGTTGCAGTTCCGAACGGACTTTTTGCAAGAGAGCGTAATCAAGACCCTTCACCAAATGAGTGTGCTCCATATCACCACCCAAGAACTTTGATTCTTGAATTATCCGACGCCTTCTTTCGGCTGCATCGATACCCGATTTAACATCTGGTGCAACTGCTCTATAAGCGTTATTTCCATGACCTGGAGTTTCAACATTCTGATAATCGGGATTGGCTCCATCTCGGCGTTCTCTAGCCCGATCACGATACTTTTCTGATAGCTCTGCTAACTTATTATCTTCTTGTTTCTTTAAAGCGGCGTAGAAATGTTTCTTTTTTCTTCGAGCCTCAATTCTATCCGAACTTAATGGAGCAGACGCTTTTTTAATTGGTTTCAATCCAGCATCTCTAATGGAACCCGTTGCCAAATTTGACTGTGAATTCGGTCGAGGAGTGACGAGCAGCTTTCGAAAGTCATCATTTGTTAATTTTTGGGATGGTGTTTCCGGTGGTAGTGCCATGATACCTTAAATATCATGAATATAAATTAATACAGATAGTAATGTAAAGCAATAGAAAACACAGATGCTTGAAGCATGGAAGTTTAAATACAAAATTACGAAAAGATTATGTGGTGCAGACAAGTGCGGCAGAATTCAATTGCCTCGATGCGCTCAGTTGATGGCAACTAGCGCTAGCTGAAAAGAACTTTTGATTGAGGACCAGGTCCACACGAACTGAATCGCCGCACAAAGAAGTTTGTCTGAACACACGTTTTGTCCAAATCAATCCAAAAAGTTTTTACGAAGAATTATCATTCCCACCATTAGGTACTAACACACTTTATCCATAATTTCAATAACAAAATTTCTGATCTTAAACTTTTGTCTAATTTCTTGTAGCTAAAGCAAATTATCGAAATATACCATTATCATACACCGACTGACAAGCCAGTGTATTGACCAATGTATATTTATTTATATACAGAACTAAATAAAGTGTGAAAATGAACAAAAGGTAAATTATAATCCATTCTAAACACACCTAATAAAGTAAATTCTGGCACTTTTCACAGAAACGACTATAATCTATAAGTTGACAAAATTGCATTGACAGGACAACAAACACAAACCCAGAAATAAGAGAGCAAGGAGATATCCAACTTCGGCGAGAATTTCCCCTAGTCCACACCGGAGAGAAATGTGAGAGTAGTGGAACTCTCTTGTATATCACACATACTCTTACAAAAACCATGGATCCACCACAATATGGCGGCCGATTCGTGGATTTTGTGGGATAATGGCGGCAGATTCGTGGATTTTGTGGGAAATCGTCGGCAGATTCATGTATTTGCCCAATCTCATGTACTTTTGTTCGGAGGGTGTTCAAAAGGTGACTCATATTTTTAAGAGCACATATAATACTTGGGTGAATAAAAATGTAATGCTATTTAAATAATACATGTGAATCTATTTACAGGAATATTTTGAATCAATTTAATTCTTCAAAGTAATATATAGGCGATCAGTTTGCAGTTGTATATCATTCATGAATTGTGAAAACTCATGAATTTAAATTTCATAATTGTTCAGAAAAATGTCTAAATAATGCAACTAAAACTAACTCATGAAAATGGTTGTCAAAATTTGGAATAAACTTCCATCACATTTCTTTAAAAAAACTAAAATGACCAAAAAAGTTATTTTTTTTAATGATTCATGCAAATTTTTCAATATTATTATTAATAGTACTTTTACACAAGTTTCGCGTGAATGCATTTTATATGTATTATTCATACATGTGCAGAAATAAATATGTACATTAAGTAAAGTATTCATTAATTTCACCCTAGTGCTTCAGATAGTAATTCCCAAAAATGGAAGTTTAATAAATCTGCTTCATGAACATACGCTTTGTTCGTTTGCTTACCCCTCCTTTCTGTGTTGAAAATTTAACACCAAAATTTGAAAAAAGTTCAGTAACGAGCGAATTTTTAAATAAGAACTCTAATTCACCCCAATACTACGGTTGGGGAAGGGTGTCAGCTGTTTACCAGCTGTTCGTAAGAGCTCACATGTATTCACAGACAGGGGAGAAAAAGCGTATAAAAAACGCTGTCAGATGAAATCAAGGGGCAAGAGAGGTAGAAGTTGGATATCTCCTTGCTCTCTTATTTCTGCACAAACCCTTGATAACTGCTGTCATTTTTGCATTCAACTGGAAAAACTGATTTGGAAAGTGTGTGTTCAGTGCGAAACTTTTTGCAATATTTGTTTATTTTGTTATAATCAATTAAAATTTTTTTAATAATTTCGAAATAAACTTTACCTTTTAATAAACCCTTTTTTTTGTTGTCATTATATGATACAATATATCAGTGATAAAATAAATACTATTATGTCACATGCATAGTTACATTATTAATATCTTTACCAGACTGAAATAAACGGGTTCAACATTTGACATTAGCTCATGTCTATTCTATTTCTACCATTACAAATTGTGCAGAGAATTTAGTAAAATGAGATCATTTGCTTTTCAATTGCATTTACAACCAATACATCAACCTGGGTTTCGAATGCTGCTGACGATGGAAACTTGGTAAAAGTATGTTAGCATTGTACAGAACCATATGATGGTATATTAGTGAATGCACTGATGATTATACCACTTGAAAATAAACTAGACCCATGAAAAATGTTTAAATAAGTCTCATTCTTCTTTCCAATTAAGTAATCGACCGGTGTTATATTTCTCAACTAGCATACACTGGAGCAGTGGCAGTCATGAGGAGTAATATATTGTTGTTCCTCATCTACGCCACATCCCCTGCGTACTTCATGCTTCAGACAAAATGAGTGATCCAATCTCCAACTACCATCGGTAGCAACTTTTGTCGTACTGACATATAGCTTGTTAATTTTAGTACAGCTAAACTTAGGCTCAGGCGTCTGAATGATCCAAAAGTTGTTAAAGAACACCACCTTCTGTTCTCTTCTCGCAAATGGTGGTTTAGATTCATTAGTTTTCCTGTGATGATGATATCAACCACTTTCATGGCAAGTTCATCTGCTACGAGTATTTCATTGCCAGTTCTCGTGCTGCGTATCAGGAATTTAATTCTTCGAAGTAGTATGCGACTGTCGCTTGAATGACTGCTGAATTAGAGTGGTATTACATATCCGCTGTTAGTGCTCTCAGTCCTCTGTATATTGAGGTCTATCGGTAGCAAGTGTTAAACCGCCTCCGAGCCAGCTGTTGCGGTAGTGCTAATTGTACATGTGACTGTGACAGCCATGCAATTCGTTGTATCTCCGTGAAAACCTTTAAGTTGGTGCTATGACATTTTTTGTTGCTCTATAATTGTATAACCCTTATCTTAAAATCTGTAGTAATACATCCAAACATATTTAAAATAATAAATAATTCTTCATAGAAGCAGAGCAAAAAAGCACTAATTTATGTCATTACTCATTACAATGCGTTGTATCATGCCATTTAAGTAGCAGTTAAAACTGAGTTCGAACGCTTAAGCAATGAACCAGACAAAACTTTACCGATTGATATTGAAATAAACAAATGCCCGAATCGAAAAATCCTCAAAAAGATGATAGCTAAGCATGTTATTGGTTAACAACGATTCATTACGTTGTCTTATACATTTATTTCATTTATTTTTACACACATATATATTAAATTATATTAACTTTTTGGCAGATGATTCTACAAATTTAAAATAACATTGGTAGATTGTTAACTCAACTAAGTAAACAGTCTCCAAACAAACATTGAGAATGAATAAATAAAAAAAAATCATTTAATATTAAACTCTTCATAATTTTAGTTTCAGCCTTTATGTTTTCTAAGTTTATAAATTTTACAACACAATACAAAATTTAAATATATACATAAGATTTCGACTCATCTATGTCTGAACAAGAGGATCGTCGTCTGAAAATCTATTATGATCATAATTATTCGACGTGTTCACATCATTTATGCCACCATCTTCTATTCGCGTAGCACCAGTCTTTGGATCATAATGTGAGTTGGCGAATCGAGTGAACGATGCTCGCTCACGTTTATTCCGTTTAGTAATGTAAAACACCGATGCGATAAATATTATTGATACGATTATGCAGACTGGCAATAACCAAATGTAGGATGAAGAGGATACCTGTTTATACCACTTGGATGAAGATATGAATTCAACGTTTTCAGTATCTCTTATGTCTGAAGCGTAACCATCACTGGACATAGTTCGGATTCCAAATGTGAAAACCTTTCCAACTGTATCGTCAATGCCCATATCTGATTTACTAACAGACACTGGGGGAGCATCGGCATCAATTATTTTTACAATTGGGGCCTCGTCGGGACTAGAATAATTTGACAATATGCCGTCATATATAACAACCTGATATTTAAACCTGCAAGTGGAATAAGGAAACAAATTATGTGTTTTTTTTTTTCAAAGAAAATGAGTCCATCAGTCTTACACAAGGTCCGGCGGAGGCACTATTTTCTTCCAATAAACCAAAACTGAATTGTTATTCTCTTGTAGCACTTGCAATTGCTTCGGGCTTTCCAGTTTCGTAGAATTAAAGGCTATCGAAGCATATTGAGCTTCCTCCAAATTCCTCTTAACAGATATTTTATAAACTGCACCATATGGTATATCGACTATGTAGTGAGACATGGTTCTATCTCGTTTCGATTTAATCTCAATGTGATATGTTCTATTTTGGTTTTGTTCATAGATGCTAAGGAGGTATGGTGGATACGTTGTTATATAAGAGCAACTGTGATCCCAATTAATTATTAGAGTGCGCTTTTCTGTGGAACTCATTTTTGCGTTTAGATTCCTTGGCGCTTTCGCATAGTCATCTGGTGTTTCCAAAATCATTGGTTTTTTGGGCAAGGGTCCGGGGCCATAAGGACCAACAATATTCACACCAACTAAATACGACAAACATGGCTTGATCCTAAAATAATGCCTTGTATACTGAGTAATAGCTCGAGGCTCTGAAAAGAAAAATTTCCCATAATAACGTCATCTACACATGCTAATGTCGCAAAAATAAAAAACGGAAGGTGTAATTATGTTCATACTCACTTTCTAGATATTCTTGTAAAGTGGTTCCGTAATAAATACCATAAGTTATATTCGCCGTCGATGTGTTTACCTTGTCCCATTCCAAAGATGCTGTATGGTCGATAAAATTGTTCATTACATGAACGTTCGTTAACTCCGGTAAAGGTTCTCCTTTTAGATAAACCCGAATCGATTTTGAATTTCCAATATCATCTCCCCCTAGGGCGGAAACTTTGAATGTGTAAACTATTCCGCGTGGCAATTTCTTAAATGTAATTCCTGTAGTATTGGTTTTATTGCTAGGCAAATATGGATACTGTTCAGGTAGAACTGTCCACACCATGTAAGATTGATTGTTCGACTCTGACTCCCATTTCAAGCTAATGGTTGTGTTATCATCGCTTATTGTATAGGAAAGATTTCTAATGTCTGTTCTATACCGGAGAGGATTGAGAACAAGGCCTAGTAAGTTTGACGGCATCGATTCTCTTCGGTTGTTCTTTGCAGTAACCTGAAGTAAGCGTAAAAAGAGACATATTAGTACGATCTTGATTTGTTTAAGTTAAGTATATGTTTACCCAGAATTGGTAAGTTCCATTAAACCAATTTCTTATGTCAATAAGTGCAGTAAGGTTCGCAACCTTGACGACAAGTTCTCGCCGTAGATTATCTTTAAATTTATAGTAGACATTGTAACTTTCCAGCTCACCGTTTATGTATTTTGGTTTATTCCAACCCAGTTTTATGTGTGTGGAATTTAGTAGTAGTTTCCTAAAATTGACCGGTTCAGAAGGTGCACCCTCTAACGTTTTTACACTGCTATATAAATAAGGTGGGTGAATGTGATCGCTAGTGCGAACATATACTGTAATGTTGTACTCCGTGTATGGCATTAAGTTTACAAACTCATGGTACGAATTTGTTATCCACGATGAGGCATTTCGCCAACTTTTAACTTTAGTATCGGATATTGAAGGCAAGTACTCAATATTTGGTACGTAAGGCAAAGGCCTTAACCATAATATTCTTATCGAGTTCTCTGTCACGTCTTCTGGCTGAATTTTGTACTTCGTAATCTGTAATACACGTGTTACGTTGTTGCAGTTCTCTTCGTCGCTTCCATCAAAACAGTCTCTCCTCTTATCACATCTTTTGTACAGAGGTTCGCACGATTCATAGCAAAGAAAATATCCATTCTCACAGGTTATGTTTTGAGTAATCAATGTTGTATTTAATGTGTCACAACCCTTTTCATCGCTGCCATCGGAGCAATCCACAACTTTATCACAGTATTTCGAGATCGGCAGGCATTTCTTATCAGTAGTACATCTAAATTGATTGTCTTGACAAATTTCACCATGATGCTCGATGCAATGTTCCTCATCTTCACCTTCGCTGCAATCGTTAGATCCATCACAAATGTACATTTTGTTTATACAACTGCCAGAGTTGCACTCAAATTCATTAGACGCGCATTTGTTTTCTTGAAAGTCCTTTTGGTTTGGTGTTTCATAAGTAGTTATTACATCTTTTCCATAGATACACCCAAATTCATCACTGTTGTCCCCGCAATCATTTACGCCATCACACTTCCACCACATGGGGATACATTTGCTGTCGTTCGTACATTGAAACATCCAATTGTGGCAAATTGTCGACGGAAAGTTGGTTGACGACGTTGTGTTCTCAGACTGCGTACAATTTTTTTCATCTTCGCCTGAGTCACAATCGACGTCTCCATCACAAAGCCATGTTTTAATTATACATTTACCATTGCCACATTTGAATTGCCCTGCATCACATACTTTGTTTTGACAATCAAATTCATCCGATGTATCTGGGCAATCATAGTCTATGTCGCATCTCCACTGAAGGGGTATGCATTCGCCATTAGATTTACATTGAAATTCATCTGATTGACAGGCTGGCCTGTTCGGTGTGGTTTCATTGGACACATGTTTGCAATCAACCTCGTCTGAGCCATCTGAGCAGTCTTTATCGCCATCACATACCCACTGATTCATGATACAGTGGCCGCTTTTACATCGAAACTCCCGCGAAGAACACTCGTGTATTGTGCAATTTTTCTCATCAGAACCATCGGCACAGTCACTTTCGAAATCGCAAACCTTATGCTCTAATATGCACTTTCCATCAGACTCACACACATGCATATTTGGCAAGCACGTTATCCCAAAGTCATCACCTTTTGGAGAACAGTTTTCCTCATCGGACATATCGCCACAGTCATTTTCACCATCGCAGGTGTATAACTGAGGAATACATTGACCAGTAGTTTTACATGAGAAATACCCTTTGCCACATTTCTTCAAATTGGGCTGACAGGTAGAATTATTATTTCCACTTGCGCAAATACACTCATTGGTTTTATTTGACATAGTGTAGCCATCAGGGCATAGGCAGGCATATTTCTCGTTAGGCAGCCCTACACAAATGTGCGAACAATTGTGCTTAGCACACTGATTGGTCCCATGTTGTAGTGAATGTGCAAATATTTTAAGGTCCATTAAATGCGATAAATCAGTAGCCACTGTTTCTATCATAATGCCGTGGTCTTTGTCTGCAGAGAAAATTGATCTCATTTTCCAGTCGTCCCAAAACATTTTATCTTTGAAAACTGCTATTGCAAACGGATGAGCGATTCTCGAGTCGTGATGTAAAACCTTCGAGAAATGTTTACCATCTAAATCTGAGCTGCCTATATAATCATCAGCAGCATCAACCCAGTAAATTCTCTGAGCAAAGTAATCTATAGTCACTCCATTTGGCCAGATCACTGTTGGTTTTGTAAACAATTGTTTCACATCAGTGCCGTCGAGATTACTTCGCGAAAGCGATGGACTGCTGCTACCCCAGTCAGTCCAAAACAAATATCCTTCCAATGGATGCACTACAATGCCACGTGGTTTTATCAAAACTGGCGCTTCGAGAATTGTTGTGCGCTTTTGAAACAAAGAGTCATTTGACGTTTTGATAGCCTCTATTTTCGCACGAGTTCCGTCTACGAAAAACAGTAGCTCTGAGACCCAATCATAAGACATGCCTTCAACGGAAGCTAAATTGTCTTCGGATATAATTTCCGGACCGCTGACGCCATTCAGACATTGGCGAACAATTTTGTCAGAGAATATATCTGCAAAAAATACACAGTTGTTTTTCATGTCGAAATCCAATGATATTACATTTTTCAAATCATTTATCGGTATTTTCTCAACAGTAAAGTTGTTCAAATTTACCCGAGATATATACTCCCTTTGCGCTACTAGAAGGAAATAACTAGACTCTTCAAATGGACATGGCAGGGATTGCGGTGAGTAGCGTTTCGCGATTCCACCAACGCATTGGTCGCCCTCAAGCTTTTTATAACCTCTCGTCCGATCGTACATTTTTCCCGGAGAACATGTTGCGGGGATTCCATATGGATTGACAACTTGTGTTATTTTCTTATCTAAAATGCAGGCATTGTTTGAAGCCTGCCGTATAAAACCAAAATCACACTCAAAATCTCGCTTAGAGCACGGACATACTGCAGTCGTATTGATTCTTTTGTAGTCCTTCCCATTTAAACAATTCGTATGAGCAATTCGCTTCTGCAATAGCAATTGCTTTCCTAGTGTGCACCACATTTCACCTTCTGCGGTTGTCGATTTCGGGGTCCAAAATTTATAATCAGCCTCTGTGCAATTACGTGAAAATGCTTTCTGGAAATCAATTTTAACAATAACCCAACGGTGTTCTTCCTTCTCTGATCCAAAAAGTGTGAATATTGTTGAATTTGAATTTGGTTCTGTCATTAGGCCATAAACTTTAAGGTCCTTGCTGTGAAAATTATACGATTGCCAACTATCTCCTTCATCCGTCGAGTACAATATTTTTCGTGTTTCGCCCTTAGATTTAAAATATCTCACAGCAACTAGAATTCCTCCATGATCGCCGAAGTTAAAGAAATGGTAGCCTTTTAGAACTTGTTTCCATGTTAAGCCTGCGTCTTTTGATAAAAACACACCGGGATGTCCTTTAAGGGATCCCCCAACAACTCCAGAAGCCATTATAATACCGGGTGCTAGTTTCGAGCTCATAATTGAAATTGATCTAAAAAAAAATTGCAACAGAACTTGTAATGATGTAAACACTTTGAGTGGCGAACAAACAGAAATACCTGGTAACTGGATATAGCTGGCTAAATTTCTGGGACAAATGAAGAGTACAATCCTGAGTACACTCAATAGGTTTGCCCTCATCATCAACAGTAGGCGCTGCTATTGGCTGCCAAGTGTGCCCATGATCAAATGTTATCACAGACACAAGGTGTTCCGGTCCAACGGACGGTTCGGAAGTTGACGACTCGGATAATTTGTGTATTTTTGAGGCTATGTAAATACCCTCCATACCTTCCACTTTATATAAATCCGAAAATGGCTCGTCTGTTGTTTGTCTGAAACAGAAAAGGTTTAGCGTTGTCTTAATGACTATGTAGAAAGTGTATTTACATTATCCATCCAGATTTCCACAACACGTTCGGAATAAACGTGAAAATATTCTCTAAGCTTTTAATGAATGTTATAACTTTTTGTCCTTCATCGAACTCAGCAACATATAAATGTGCCATTGTGTTGCTATGAGCCGCTGAGATCATGAGCATTTTCCCTTCCACATCGGAAATATGAAAACCTTTAATATCCAGTTCTGTTTGGAAATATGCCTTCACGAAAGGTGCACGTCTGTAGGAAATTAAAAGGTCAACCGTATTTCGTTCCTAGAAAAAGAATCACATTACAGAAAACATACAAATTTATCAACGAAGAAAATACCTTTCGAGTGACAAACATGAAATCCTTTTTGATGAAGAACTCATTAACATTTTCTATCAACACATCAATATTCATGCGATCGTTTGATGCTTTAAAATTTCCCGGATCCATAAAGATTATTGAAGAAGTACCTATAAAAAAAAACAAAAAAAACGTCAGCTAAAAATTACCAAACTTCCTCATATCTTACCTGAAAGTTCTTCCCTTTCTATGAACAATAGTAAAGGCGCACCAGCTCCACTAGACCATGAAAATGACTTTACGCGTTCTTGCAAAAGGCGAAAGGTATTTCCACCATCTGTTGTTAAATATAATTTTCTTTCAACATCCTTTTTGTCCAGAATTAAAAACACATTAGGATCCTTTTCGTAAAAGGATATATCGGATGGTGTAAAATCTAACACTGTTCTTCGGACTTTTTCGGTTTTGGGAGCGAAGTTAAAAATTGCTTTGTTTCTTGTGTCTGTAAATATTATTGTATCGTACTTTGGATCAGTGAGGAATTGATCCAAGTTTGCTGATACCAATGTGTTATTTACAGGTATTTTAAATAAGTTAGTTTTGTCTTTGAAATTATCCCCATAGTCAAACGAAATGAACACTTTTGGTGGATTTTGATCCACTTGTTTTGTATCAGCACTCTGTTCAACGGGTGGATCTCGAGCAAGACAAATCATTAAATCAGACCCATTTCTTAGCCAATGTACCATAAGCTGCGCATGCATATCATTCAGTCCATTTACCTAAAATAGAATAATTTGTTTTATTTTTAAGCAAATTGAATAGATGTAGTTAAAATGCTTATAAGAGATAGGTAGATATCAAATTGATGTTTCTACTCCAATTAACTTGTCCATTCATTTGTGACGCTTCTCCTATAAATGGCATGCGGGAATGCCCGATAGCTTTGTAAATTTATTTAGGCTAAATTTTAAATCCATAAACGGTGCGCATGAAATGCTTAAGCCTCTTCTTCACTTCATTGTACTGCCCAACCCGTTTTTTTAAGAAAAAAAAAACTAAAGCCATAACTATATACATATATGCATGTTTCAGTACTGCGAAGTTGAAGTTTAACTTTGTACGAATACGTAGTATGGAGACGCAACAAAGGAAATAGATTAGGCTTTATAAATAAATTATGACTGCAATTTCATATAGTCATATCTTATCGTAATGAGTTTTACCATCACCCATACAATTTCTTTGGGGTTATGTACTTTGTCAACATGTGCTGTCGAAGATCTTATTTTGTCGTCGCGATGGTCTCGGCTCAAAAGACTGGAGTTCAGGGCCCATCTATATTGGATCGTTGCGTTCATTTCATGTATTGTTAAGCTGGCATAATATATATATTGCTTGCATTCTGGACAATTCGGATTTGTGTATTCGCCATCCATTTGCAACCACACAAAAATCGTTCTATATGGTAGTTTCTGATCACAAATTTCTTTCTCGGTTTAGAACCTACTCCGACAAATTGGAAGAAGAAAGACTACAAACTGATTAGACTCCCTCGAACTTTCGCGATGTTATCGATATTTCCTCAGTTCATGCAATTTAAGATCATTTTGCAGGACCTGATCTATGAACTGGTCCACATTCTACAGAATAAATTGATTCAAAAAGAACAAAACTGTATTGTGTTTCGGATACAGTAAGCTACAATCGAACGGACGGAACTGTCATATTTACCAAACAAGACAAGGCCATAAATACACATTTATGACAAATAGTACTTCCCTTACTTTCGTTTACATTCGAGCATTTGTGTATCACCTACACATATGCCTCTTAATTGCAATTGTTGGATTGGCGATCTTTGTGATTACCCATTGTCATGCTTACTCACAGCGATAAATCTAAGGGCAAAATCTGATGGAGACGTAATTGACTTTATTTACTTGACATTGATTTCCGAGAACGCCGGAATAAGATAGGGTATTAACGTTGTTGTCAAAAAAGTTTGCTCTTCCAGAATCAAGACAAACTGTTTCATAATACATATATAATAATTGATCAATAACCTCTGCATTTAACAGCACAGATTGAACAGTATCAGAGCATGTAACTTAAATTCCATTGCGAATTGCTTGTTATGTATATACATACTGAGATATGTGGAGAAATTCAATTTAGTGTATAGTTATATTTGCTTTTATCATCAGTAATATGAAACCACTTGTGTTTGGAGGTTCATTTACATTTGCACATACATATGTGTTGTTGACGAAAACAATACTCAGTCAAAGAAAGAAGTAAAAAATAGAAAAAAACAATCAAATAATCAAAATTAGTTTATATCTTATCTAGCCCGTAAATAATCAGTAGTCGTCGGTACAAAAATTGTTGCAAATTAAACAGAAGTAGGGGAACCAAACAAAACTAAATAGGTGGAGAAGACAAATGCGCAGAATGTCATTTGACCTATATACTCGTATACATTTCTATATCTACTTATTCCCATTCGTACAAACATCTGTACATATATCCATATATGGATGGATAAAAACAGCAAAATATTTGGAAAGGAAACTGAAGCAATACAAATTTGCTTAGCTTTAAAGCACTTATTTTACTCACCTTAACATATAGATTTTCAGAAGAATTAGTTTCAATGGAACGTTTTACTTTATGTTTATTTTGAAATGAAAGCAAATTCACTTCCGTATTACTGGGATCATCGTATTTATTTACAAGAAAAGTATCGTCCACTTTTCGTGTATCTGTTTGCAGAAAAAAGTAAGCAAATGCAAACACTCCAACTATTACGTTGATTAACTTCATTGTCTGATGTTATTGAATAACATATATTTAACTAAACATTCCCGGCGTATTTAATTATCAAGTTAAGACATAAAAACAACAGGGACTCCAGACACAATTGAATGTTTAGAACAGAGATAATAGACTACAAGAACCAGTGATGATGACAAGCAAATCGATACAAATAAAGACTTCCAGTGACGTTGGAAAATGATTTAATATAAACTGCGATACCGACAAAATTTAAGTATAAGTGTCTGTTCACATCAGGCGTGGAGCAATAAAGAGCCTGAAAATAGAGAATGTTTTTTAAAGATGTTCAAAGAGCTGGAAAGAGATTAGCTGTATACTTATACGCTTTTCCAAAAAAAATCGTATGAATGGAATACGATCTTGCCGCATAGTCGTGGAAATATTGTATTGCATGGAGAAAATTCAAACGATAAAATTCTGCGGGTATAACTCTGATATATATAGGTAAGAGAGACAAAATGCCGAAATTATTTCTGGTTTGTACTTTCCGCTTCTGTTGACGTCTGTAGATAGGCATGTTGATGATCCCTCTGATTATTGACAAATGCTTATATCGTAGAGAATTATTCGGTGCAGGATTTTTGAACTCCTACATAAATTTGTCAACTTCTACTGTCTCCGTCAGCTGTTTTCATTAGTGCAAAATGTGGAAATGTTGACAGTTGTGTTTAACAAAACATACACGATTGCGTTTATATCTATTACGTCATTATTAGTCATTTTGCTTGACGTGTTGTAGATTTCGTAAATCAGTCACTTTATTCGGAAGTATTTGAACGTGCCTCCCTCGATATACAGTTTTTAATAAAATTGGTTAATATTCTTAAGTAAATTTAGCAAAATGTCAAGTGGCACGCAGTTAAACACTCAAAATTTACAATTACCACCATTGCGATCACTCGATGATTTCGCATTAGGATCTGCTCGTTTTCAACTTCCGAATTTGAAGGATTTGGAAAAATGGGGCAACCGTGTGGTTAAAAATCTGCTCTACTATCAAACTAATTATTTTCTTTTGTTTATCGCGGTCTATACACTCATGGCCGTTTTGCACCCAGTAAAAATTATTTGCGGACTATTTGTTCAGGCTGTTGTGATTGCCATCGCAATCCAATTTTTTGGGGATTCTCCAAAAAGACAGACTATTGCGAATAGCCAACAAAAGTGGTATTATTTGACCGTGGCTCTTGTTGGTGGATATTTTTTACTATACTGTGTAAACGCAGTTCTCTGGTCATTGTTTACTTTGCTTTTGCCTTTCTCAAGTAAGTACAAATTAGTCCTTTGTTCTTATTTTGATTAAAAAAAATAATTTATTTCTTCAGTAACGTTCGTACATGCCTCACTGAGGTTAAGAAATATCCGAAACAAGGTCGTCAACACCATGGAGAGTTTTGGGCCAGCTACCCCAATGGGCGTTTTTCTCAACACAATGAATATAACAGTCGAAAGTATTTTGAGCTAAAGGGAGCTAATTGAAACATTTGTCATAAAGTCTACATATATTTTATTAATTGTTTGGAAAGCAATAAATTGTATTTTATTAATCTACGCTTGCCCTAGGTGCAGCACATTCATCGTTATCCCGTGTTTGCTTTGGCAATGTGGGTTTATGAACTGATGTATTGTTTGCGGAGATCCTATCACGGTAACGCTTAATCTCTTTTTGCCGGATGGTCTTATCCAAATCACGATTGCGAGGTTTTTTAACCCCCAACAAAGTTTGACTCCTTCCGTCGCTTTTTAGTCGATTTGTTGGAGGGCTTTTCGATCGGGATCGCGGTTGCATGTTTGCGTCTTCTTCATCTATTGGATTTGAGTCATCGTCCGCATCCATTTTATCAGATACATCGTCATTTCCCAATGTAGAAACATCTTCCAATTGTCGTCGGAAAACAGAGGCACTTTTGGTCACATTAGATTTTGGATGTAATGGAGGTAACCAAGCTACATTGTTATTAATGGTATTCCAGTAGTAAAAACAACCACAACCAGGATCGTAGACTTCTTTCCAGCCTTTGGGCAAAGCGTATTTCTTTAAAAGTCTTGCTTTCCGCTTGAGGTAACCTCTATCGGGTTCTAAAATTCCATTACCCCATCGCGTCACACAGAATAAATTACACTTATGGTAAATATTGTACTTGTTGGGGCAACCCTTGCAACCACCTAGATTCACGTCCCCAATTCTCAATTTCATTCTCTCAATCCAGAAATTTTCTTCAGTTCTTCTAGCTGGTTCATACGAGTCATATTGTGATGGATATTCAATTTCATCATAATCTTCAGCAATAATTTCTTCGCTTTCCAAAACTTCATCTTTGTTTTCAACCGGTGCTAAGAAAATTGACAATCAAGTATTTGATATTAAAAATATATTCATGCTTACTTTGCAATGTAGTGCCTGGTTTGACTAAGCCCCGAGATGCTAAACGCTTCAATAAAGCAGGTGGCAAAGACATTTTTAGAGCTATTCTTACTGATTTAGGAAAAACTAGTAAACTTCTTCACTCTTTGGTAACTATTTATAAAACAGATTTAGTGTTCCGTCAAATGCCAATAAATAAAACAAATTTCAAAATAATGTCGCTTCACGACGTTTCTGTCATATACAATTTGATGGATGGGCTGTGTTCATAAATTCGTAAATATTTTATTTATTATTGCTTTATTAAGGGCCATCCATATGAGCTCACTGCGAATAGGGTCGTACACATGGACAAACATACCGGAAAGACATGGTCTGACAGACTTAGATTTGATCGACTGAACTCAAGAAACGAAGGCAGAAGGCCATGTCGGATGGTTTTCAAAGAAGTTTGATATTTTGGTGGTTGGACATGAAGAAAGTTTCATTTGTGAAACAATTTAGAGCTGTGAGGTTGTTCGCGGAAGATAAGGAAAAATTGACTGTTTTTGATAACACATCATCGCCATTGCCCATGAACCATGCCATGTTCATGAAAAAATCTAGTAGAGACAAAAAATCCATGTCCAAACTAAGATAAAATTTTGGAAAGAATTTTTTGAAATGTATAGGAGCATAGCGGAGATATAAGAAATAAAAATCATACAAAAATAAAATAAAAATGAGAACAAATTCTTTGATTTCTTCTTTTTCTAAAATCATGTCTATTATAAGCGCTCCTACGCGTACTTCCACCATCGTTGAAATTCATTTGAAAAATGAAGTCTGACGACATGTTTGATTGTGTAAACGCAAACGACATCATGCTATCCGACATCCACCAACCACGACCTTCCGGTATGATTGTCCGTGCGAGATCCCCTAACATCGTGTCAACTTGATACGATTTGATTGACAGCCGTGCTTGATGGGCCAAATCGTCAATGTAAACTCACAAGTTGGCAGACTTGGTACGGTAGACAAAGCATTTGGACTTTTTTCTAAACAATCTTCGAAAATGCGAAAAATTCTCTGGCATCGCAAATTTAAGAAAAGGGGAGAATTTCATTTCATTTTCCCCGCTTTCATTCACCAATTATTTGCTAGGGAGCTTAATGGAAAAATTTAAATAATTTAATTTTTGCAATTTCAAATTTTAGTAAAATGGTTTTATGTGTCGCAAGCAATAAATAAGCTTCAACTTAAGGCATATATGTTATATGTATGTATATATTTTTAAAAAATATGAACGTTTATGCATTCTCTGATATCGATTGTACACGTACTGATTCAAACAGTTTAATAAATTGAATAGCACCAGCGTGGCATTCCGGTTTGAGTGTAAATAAAACATTTCAAAAAATTTTACGGTCGTATAATCGAAAATCTAAAATGATTGTGATATCACCTAAAAACCACAAAAACTTTCATACCGAGAGGGCGCCCCTGTCAACCATGCTGGATGAACGTTGAAAACCACGTGCATTTCTTTACCCGCTCAACACATCGTTTGTGATCTGTCTCTTTCGGTGCGGTATTTCATTGGGACTGCATGTGGCCGTCTCTAAGAATAACTGTAAAGTAAAATTAAATGTGTTTTAAGCTATAATAAATTACAAAATGTTCGTTTTATACGAAACTCCCGCTGGCTATGCCATATTCAAGGCAAGTGATTATATATTTTTATGCGGCATTTTTTTTATTGTGATATATTTTTTTTTTTTTTTAGCTCTTGGATGAAAAAAAGATATCCGAAGTAGATAACTTATATTTGGAGTTTCAAACTCCTGAGAAGGCCAACAAAATGTAAGTTCCAATATTTGTTTTCAATGTGTTTTACCCAAACAATCGTTTGTTTTATAATGTGAGTAGTTATTTGAACATATGTATAACATTCTACAAGGAACCACGTTTATCGTAATCTGAATATTTAACCAAAAAAAAAGTTTTTATTTTATTATTTCGAAATCGTTCTATGGGAATATCTCTAATTTAATATTCTCATTTTTAGGGTTTCGTATATAAAATGTAATACTTCACTCGTACTTGCATTAAGATATGTGATGTGCGATTTCGAATTTACTAACATTCTTTTTTGATCTTATAAATGTCGCATTGTATGTGTGTCTGTTCCTATTATAGAATATACCAGATTTAAATCATATCTCTGAAGATATTACTTTTGAAACAATTAAGAAACCATTTAGTTCAGGTTTCATTAACAGATGTATTCATTTCATTCCCAATTGCTGCGAATGTTCCAACAGCAAACTTTCAGTTTAACCTCACTATGAATGCCACATTTTATCTGCATGATAAACTTCTATTTTACTTTTGTAGTGAATGAATGAATCGAACATTGATGTGATATTTGTATACATATGTATTTATATACATTGAATAAAAATACAAATCTTTATTTTCAGTCTAAAATTGAAACATTTCGAGAAGTTCAATGACACTACAGAAGCTCTGGCTGCAGCAACAGCAGCCGTTGAGGGCAAAATTGCAAAACCCTTGAAGAAGACATTGAAAAAGCTTTTCAACGAAGATGTTCAACATACCCTAATGGTTGCTGACGCAAAACTGGGAAGCGCTATTAAAGATAAATTTGCGGTTAAATGTATTTACAACACTGGAGTACAAGAGCTAATGCGATGCATTAGAACTCAGTCTGACAGCCTGTTGGCCGGCTTGCCAAAAAAAGAAATGACCGCAATGGCGCTGGGTCTCGCACATTCACTCTCCAGATACAAATTGAAGTTCTCCCCGGATAAGATTGATACCATGATTGTTCAAGCGCAATGTCTGCTAGACGATTTAGATAAAGAGTTGAATAATTACATTATGCGAGCAAGAGAATGGTAAGAATAAGTATTTCATGCTGTGTTATATTCTACAATTCAAGTGCATTTATGCAGGTATATAATGTATACAAATGCGTGTAATGTATAATATATCCTTAAATTAAGACGTTTCAAATGATGACAATAAAATGGTTTCGCATATATCTGAACTCTTAGGAGTTTTGATGAAAAAACCTTGGCTGTCTGATGAAAGTCTTACATCTTTAATAATTTAATTGCAATACTTAGTTTTCAAAAAGGTTAAAATTCTTTGTACAGGTATGGTTGGCATTTCCCTGAACTTGGCAAAATTATAACCGATAATATTGCCTTTGTTAAAACCATTAAATTGGTGGGTACACGCGAGAATATGTCTACAATGGATTTGTCAGATATTCTGCCGGAGGAAGTTGAGGCACGTACAAAGGAGGCCGCAGAAATCTCAATGGGTATGAACAACATTTTATCATTCTTATTTGACTGTTTATAAGTGCTGGATCGAAATGATGATATTCAAAAGGTTTCGCAATAAATATGAACATAACGTTTTGATTCAAAACCTTGGCTATCTGATATCAAATTGCGATGCGCTTGATTTATGAAATTAGTTCCATGAATAATGTCTAATGTTACTATCTTATTTTATTGCCAGGTACGGAAATTTCAGAAGAAGATATCATCAACATTCAAGCACTCTGTGATGAAATACTTTCGATTAACGATTACAGAACTCATTTATATGATTACTTAAAAACTCGTATGATGGCGATGGCTCCAAATTTAACAGTACTTGTCGGAGACACCGTCGGCGCCCGCCTTATTGCCCATGCTGGTTCCCTAATCAACTTGGCCAAGCATCCCTCTTCGACAGTACAAATCTTAGGTGCTGAGAAAGCACTCTTTAGAGCACTCAAAACAAAGAAAGACACGCCAAAATATGGGTTGATTTTCCACTCGCAATTAGTCGGACAGGCTAGTTTAAAAAATAAGGGAAAAATGTCCCGGTCGTTGGCTGCAAAAGCATCCTTAGCCACAAGAGTAGATGCGTTCGGTGAAGAGGCCACTATTGAAATGGGTGTAGCTCACAAGGTTAAGCTTGAGGCTCGTTTAAGGCTTTTAGAAGAGGGCAATATTCGTAAATTGTCCGGAACTGGAAAAGCCAAAGCGAAATTGGAAAAGTACAAGACAAAGAGGTAAATACAGTAAATGTATAAATTTTTTATTTGCACTTACATATGATTCTTTTTATTTGTAGTGAGGTGTTTACTTATCAGCCCGAAGCAGATAGTACGCTGTCGCAAAAGAAAAGGAAACATTCAGAAGCTGAAGTTTCTGTGAAGAAAGAGGAAGTGGAGGAAGAGGATGAGGAAACTGTTGCTGACGAATCTGTTTCGGAGGCGAAGTCCAAAAAGAAAAAGAAGAAGAAAATGAAAACTGAAGTCGAAGATCCTGCAGAAAGTTGAAAAAAGTTAGTTTTTTAAAAAAGCAAACACTGTCATACTTATTTTTTAAGTAAAGCAAATTAATATTTGAATTGAACCGGTTGACTGTTTTCTTGTTATAACAAAACTACGCATGAGATATGACCTGCATCGCCAACATTCAATTATTGTGTTAAATTGAAATGTGTTTGCAATTGTTTTTCATTTGCTCAAATGGCTACCATGGTGGGTTCAATGGATAAGTATCAACTTCTACCGGGAATGTATAGGTTAAGTTCAAATTCCCAATATTGCTTTTATATATCAAATATAAAACTATTTGCTTATGTTGCCGAGACGATAGTAAAATGGTATTTTTTAGTTTATGTGGGCTAGATGGGTTGATGTTCAATACTTGATTGCATGTAGGACAAACATGGATATTCCCTCACTAGGTATGGATAAGTTAGGCAAATACATCCCAATCAAAGTAGAATTAGAAAAACGTTGAGTTGTAAAAAAAATGTTACAACTCACATTCTTTGTCTTTGTTTTGGCCTCAGGCCACTTTTACACACGCTTTTTAGTCACGAGAGGTGCTCAAATTGTAACACTTAACGGGAACAAACAAAAAGAAATTTAAATTCTAAGTAGCATAATTATTCACCGTCCTTCAGTGTCACCCACAAAAATGCAAGTGACAAAATCACGCACATTCTCTCTCACTTTTTCATAAAATGTAACACAAGATCATAGGATGGGTGACAAACGTCACATAAATTAAATAAGAGAATACAAATTTGTCTCAGTGACATATATTTTTGGGTGACACGACTAAGAGAATAGGGGTTATTATATATATGGACTTGATGTTGCATTGGGAGAGTTGAGGGTAAGGCATCTTCTTTTTGCAGATGACTTAGTTATCCTCACATCCTTCCAGACAGAACTCCAGTGCGCTCTCGATAGGTTTGTTGCCGTATGTGCAGATGCTGGGATGAATCAGAGGTTATGGTCATTTCCACAACGCCTGTTCAGTGCACTCTAGATGTTAGTGGAGTCCCATTGAAGTAGGTGGAGAAGTTTCTATTTCAGTTTTCAACTCTCACCTATGGTCATGAAATTTGGGTAATAATCGAAAGAATACGATCACAAATACAAGCTGCCGAAATGAGATTTCTTCGCGCTGTTGTGGGAGTTACTCGGCGGGATAGGGTGAGAAACAGAGCAGCTGCTTCTTCGAACGGCAAGGGCTATATTTCGATGGTTTGGACATGTAGAAAGTGTCATCATCACTACTTCCGAGGCGTGACTTGAATGCGATTCCATCAGGTAGGCGACACCTTGGCAGACCCATGACGAGAAGGTTGGACCAAGTCCAAAAATTCGCCTCGTTGCGCCTGGGCATAACGCCTGATGAGTAGAGTCGATGGCGGAGGATCAGGTGGCCTGGAGATCTCTTGTGCGTGCATAACCCCCACGACACCTGTAGTGGATCATTCGGGTCAGAAGATGGTGATGATGATATCGTCATCTATAATCACATATATGTATATCCATTTGTACCTTACTTGAATTTGTATAGGTATTTTTTTAATTATTTCGGCGCGTATTTCTGGTGTTGACTTACGCCTGATTCTTGTTGGTACTATTAGCCGATCATCATGCATTGTTGAACCTGTATGGCATCCTGATCGCGGTTTTGCCAGGAGACTTCCGGTTGAATGGTACGTTGGGCGCTGGCTTTTTAAATGTTCAATTGCAGCGCAATTTCCCGCTGGAAAAGAAAGACACTTCAAAAACAAAAATTTGCGGTTGGAAGCCATCTGTCCATATTGTACATATAACGTCGGAAAATCCAAACACCTCCTCAATAAACCAAAAATATAATTTTTTTTTACTGTTTTCAAGCAAATGTCCCTTTCTTGACATACCCCTATTTTTTGAATGAAGGAATAACCCGTCAGATCCAGGTAGGCAGCTGAGGCCACTTTTACACACGCTACTTTTTAGTCACGATTTTCTGCAATTCGTAGAAAATGCATATGCATAGCATGCTTCCAATACCTAACACTGAGAAGGCAAGAATAAAGAAATTCGAAAAAACGAAAAGAGATAAAAGGGAATTCGAAGGATCAATCGCAATTCTCGGGGACACGCAACTCGGGCTACCCCTTGCACGTTTCACTTCCCTTGCCAACAAGGTTGGAGAGTTGCAGACGAATTTAGCGTGGGTAAAAGCGGCCTTATGGATCCATTCAAAAATATTTTATAATAAATTGTATGTACATATATACATATTCAGTAAAAGTTTCAGTATGTGCTGTTGTTGCTTTGCGTTGAAATTTTCCTACTCAGCTTTCTGAGCATATCAAAAAAACACTGCTAATATGTATGTATATATATATATATTATTTGTATATGCATATATAAAAATATATATACATATATTTATTGATGGAAGCTATTTTTCTAGTTAGGACTAAAACTTTTGGCCTGCAGTGTATGCAGGCATGTATGTTTTCTTACATCATGAATCAGGAATGACAGACAGTAATGTCTTGATCATGAATTGTGTTATAACGTGAGAATGGGAAATCTCTCTCCCACACACAACACAAGGAAATTGCATAACTAAAGCAAAAGCAGCTTTGAGTTTAAATGTATATTTAAAATTCTAGATATATGCTGGACCGCTTGGAGCGTAGAGTCACATTTTTAATATAAAAGAAGTGACTTCGATGATTGTAGCTTGTTATGGTGATCGAATTATTATGGCCGTTTTTAGATAAGTTAAAACCGTATTTTTTTCTTTTTTGAAGGTATTGATCGATTTTAGGTAATTTATTCGTACTACATAATTCGTCATTAATTAACAGTAGTGAATGAAAATGTATATTCAAGATCTTAAAAACAATTTTGAATTTGCGTGTATGGAAAGATGAAGCGATCAGGCAGAAAATCGTTAATTTCCAATAATGGACACATTGCATACTTTCAATTTGAATATTTGAATATTATATATTATTTGAATATTTTTTATATATATTCAGATTGCTAAAAATAATATAATGCTCAGAAAGCTGAGTAGGAAAATTTCAACGCAAACACCTGCTGAAACTTTTAATGGAAGATAATTTTGCCTGTAGCCTTTACTGAACGTTGCGCGTTGAATAATCTCAAGCATAGGTGGCGTTAGGCGAAAAAAAAGTTTCTTAAAGATTGGTAGGATCATTTGACGAAAAACAAAAAGGGAAAAAGATAAAAAAACAAACATCTCACAAAAACTAACTTCTTTTGTTTGCGCTTGATGGAGAGTGTCAGTAGTATTTTGACATTAATTCTCATTAACGTAATCACACGCAAACACTCTTCCTAAAACACAATTGGGCTTTGCTGCTGGCGTTTTCTTCCGACACGGGCAATTCATATGCTATACACAAAATACAGCTTCTCGCTTTTTAGAGCGAAATGAGAGCAATGTCATAGAACGTAGGAGGGCAGTTTCACGTAAGGATTTTTCGACGTGTAGAGATGTATAGAGAGATCTTCGCTCAACTTGAGAGTCAACTGGCATTTGAGAAATGGCAATAGCTAACTGAGGTTAATTTAACGGGTGAAATTAGTGGAGTAGTAAGGACACAATATTTTTCATGTGGGATTTGTGAATTGAAAACAGCTAATAAATTGAACAAACAAAAAACCTGAGTAAAGAGCGTTTTTTTCAGATCTCACTTACTGTTCTTTTTCAGTATCTCAAAAAAACACGGCTATGATCAAAAATAATCCGATTCAGGTGTGTTCCGCATGTTTGTGACAATGAATAACGTGTTCATTCTCACGTTAATGTAAACGGGCATTGTAAATTGACAGTTGACAGTTCTGCTGATGTTTAAGACTTCAACTTTTTTTTCCGAAATCTCTTATTATTGTTTTGCTTTCCTCAATTTTTTGATTCGTGCATTTTAAATTGTACTCAAAGTGAAAATAAGAATATCAAAATGAGCAACCCCCAAGATGAACTCTGTCCACCTCCTTCCGAAGATGATGAACTTACACTACCTCGAGCTAGTATTTACAAAATCATCAAAGAATTAGTAAACAATTATCGACAAAGGAAAGAATATTTATTAACTAGTTACATATGAATTTAGGTTCCATCTATTCGTGTAGCAAATGAAAGCCGTGAATTAATTTTAAACTGCTGCACAGAGTTTATTCATCTTATTAGTTCAGAAGCGAATGAAGTTTGTAATCAAAGGAATAAGAAAACTATCAATGCTGAACATGTTCTCGAAGCTCTTGATCGATTAGGATTTAAAGACTATAAACATGAAGCTGAAGCTGTTCTCAATGATTGCAAAGAGGTGGCTGCGAAACGAAGACGACAGAGTACACGGTTAGAGCATTTAGGTATCCCTGAAGAAGAACTACTGAGGCAACAACAAGAACTTTTTGAGAAAGCAAGAGAAGAACAGGCGAGAGAAGAGCAAGAGCAATGGATCAATCTACAAGCCACAGCTCTTCAACATAGTGCTGAATTGATGCATAAACAAATGAAAGCACCTGATGACGATGAAGAAGAAGATGACTATTAATAAAATAATATTTTGTTTCAAATATACGTACAAAATGTTCTTTTCATTCATATGTATGTAATATAATATAATAATAATATGGGTGGCGCTACAGCCCATAGAGGGCAGGGGCCTAGCTTCTCAGCAACCAGTCATGTTGTGCGTGCTACTGCTTTACCACGAGTGGAAGGGACCTACAGTTTTATGCCGACTCCGAACGGCTAAGTTTTGAGAAGCTTTTTCTAGACAGTTATACTCTTTGAGCATTGTCAGTGTCGTACCAGGAATTGAACCTAGACAGGTTGGTTCAAATGCGTAGGAGTCGACGCACATACCCACAATGCCACGGGCCACCACATTCATATGTATGTACATAATATATATGTAGCCTGGCCGATGACAAGTATAAAAAAAAGTTTTCTAATAATTTTGCAACACTAAGGAAATATCAGGTAAACACCCTTAATGAGGCTAACAGCGCTAGTTGCCAGGAATGTTGGGCTGATTAGGTGTTAGATGACAAAGATGGTATTCTAAGTTATACTAAGGAGACAACTAAACATATCAGACACAATATGCTGAGGTTTCATTCATTGCGAATGACTTTCTCTGATCGTATTCAACTGCGACATGGAAGAATATTGAGAAGATAGGTGAATAGTTTGTCCATATGGTTATATTATTCTTCTTCAATTCGAAGGGCTGTCCGGCTGGAATAGCCTATCAGCCAATCGTGCATGTTCGCGAATAATTATCGTCGAGTTGGCGCTTCAAATGGGTAGGCGTTAGCCTTTAAATCCATTTTGCTAACTCACTTTCGAATTTGTGATTATCATAAGACTCTTAATGGTCTGGCTTTTTCTGCTTATTTATGATTTGAATTATAAATTAAACATTAATTGAATAAAATAATGCCGAGGATATATGCAAAAGATTTACGTGTATACATTTCGAAAGCAAAACGTTGTATATTATTTTTTCTATTTTTTTTTTGTTTATTTTTTCATATATTTATTAATTCACCTTATAAATATATTTTACACTTTTACAGTTCTTGAGTTATTAAATTGCTTAGCTTTTATTTATAGTATATCTAAAGGGTTTAGCTTAATTCTTCTTAAAGTTTCATTACTTAACAATTCATAGCGATGAATAACCAAAACTCATTCGTTCGAGTGACTGTATGACTAGTCATTTTAATTTTATTTCTGCAGTAAATGTACAAATTCTTCATTTAAGTATTTTATTCCTTTACATTAAATATGAAACAACATTTTACAATAAGAGTTATTGAAAATTAAAAAAAAACACATTTTTCTTTGGTCTTCAAAGCCAATTATAAAATTGAAACATATTTAGATTAATGGTTAGGGTAAAAGATCGATCGTAGAGTTATAGTGTTGTTATTTTTTTTTCTTCTCAAATATCTATCCCGGATTGCGGAGAAATTATGTGTATATCTCTATGGGATGACATAAATTGGATTCAGTTTATTAAGGTGGTCATTCTTTTCGACAAACTTTAATGTTCTACATTTTTTATGCCGGGTAGGTATATTTCTTGGGACAATTTTCGTTCGATTGAAGAAGGCGTGACTTTTTTTGGCCAACGATCAATTTGATTTAATGTAATTATTTTCAAAAATTTCCAATTCATTTTGTATATAGTTGGCCTTGTTACGCAGCAGCTTAATTTGCTTTTGATTGCCCTCAAGAATAGCCAAAGACGTTTCGATTGATTTGAGTTCTTCATTCATATCGGTGGTGGCGTTATCCACAACACGGCATAAGCGTGCAAATGTGCTTGAAAGCTCCCTGTAAAATTGACGAGTATAGAAACTGAAATAGTATTATTTAAATTCCTTTTGCTTACTGTTGTACTTGGTGGCTGCAATTTGCAGATGTTAAATCAACTATCATCTTTAACTTTTTAGTAGCGTGCCGTACATATTGCCCCTTAAACGCACGTTCCTTCGCTGAATTGGTCCAAGACAATCGCTCGTAAAGATAGATGCAACCATACAGTGCACCAACACCCAGTAGAACTCGCCACCCGATCGTTTTAAGCATCTTAAAATAAAGTTTAATAATAAAAGTCAACAAATTGAGACACGGTCTACTTACGATTCCCGCCACTACTAGTCCGCCTACAGTTCCTTGAGAACCGATGGAAGCAACTGCAAAACGTGATATCATCGACAATTGTTCTTGAGTTATTCCACCTGGATTAGTTGGCATAAGACACAATGGTGTGTCTGATACCGGAGTTACGGGAGACAACATGTTCTAGATATTTTGATGTAAAAACCATTTTTAGTCTAAACAATTTCAAACATCTATTTCACGCATATGTACTTACGCTGTTTTGTCGGTTTGAAGTAATTGCAGGAACTTTCTTATTATGATACTTTACTTTACCTGTAAATCTTTGTATCATAGCTGTTATGCCCCAAGAGAACTTAAATTCAAGATCTTCTTGGAAGTCAGCGCAAAGATTTTGACAGTTAAGTGAATAGAGCATTTCGAAGGGTTGTGTACGTGTAACTACTTTCGTCTGGATTATAAGTTTTTCACTTGGAACCAATGCGTGCATTCGGTCTGATAAGTAAATTCAAAGAAATCATCTTTTAGTAATGTCCCCGTAAATTGTACATTTTCACTGTCATACCTGTCATTTCACGTTGTGCAGTTTCTACATTCATTGCTAGCGCCATTGACAACCTAGCACGTAAATTTGACCCGAGACCTGCTTCTACGTGAGTGTTCAGTTCTTTTTTGTAAATATTTAAGACCAACGGCTCTGTGTGGAAGGGCATATTGAATTCGTCGATAAGCACACCAAGACGCCAAATTTCTTCATTTAAAGCCTTCGAAACTTTTTGCTCAACTTCCTCGACCATCTTATGAATTTTCAATTTCATTTCTCGCGTAACTTGCATCATTTGGGTCTCCGTACCTTGGATGCGATCTGTAATCAGTTTTTTCTGTTCCAATTTCTGATTACGCAAAGTATTTGCTCGATCATAAATATTGTCCAGCATCAAACGCATATCACTTGAAACATTTTTTCCCCGGGAACTATGTTGCTCGAATTTCGTTTTGACAGCACTCTTTGAAATACATTCTTCGAATTTGCGTTCAAAATCTTGAAACTCAAAATATCGATTTTGGAATCCTTCAGCGATGGCACCCATATGAGCTGGATTACCTTTAGCTTCTTCTAGGCGAGCCTATGGTGTGAATAAATCTACTTTTAGTCGATATTCTCCAAATAAGTGAATGATCATTCTACCTGCAAAGTTTCTCTGGCTGAGACAAAGAACACCCTTTCAGCGGCTTCTTTTTCCGTACACACCTTAAGTTCCTTCGTTAAGAAATCGATGCACCTCTCTGTGTGTTGTGATTTTACCTTTAATATAAATATATGTAAATGTTTATAAGTTTTATATTTAATTATAGTGTTATATCTATTAATATTAAGCATTTGAATAGAATAGAATAGCAAGGATTGGGAGATAAATCAAACGGTTTCAATAAGGGGCTAGCCGTTAATTTACCTTTTCTAGATCCTGTACACAACAACCAACAAGGATATAAATAAATGAACAGAAAAACAAAAAAATGTAGACATTTTCTCTAAAAGATGAATACTATTGAAATATTAAAACGAACAATTTAATCTTACCGATTCTTGACATTCAGGTTCATTGGCTGATGCATCCCAGCGATTGTTCAACACAAATACATTAGGCTTCGATAATTTCTGCGATACTGTGTGAAAGAATGATTTCTCGGCAAGAGTCATTGTTGATTCTGCATTTAGCACCAAAACGAAAACATCAGCATTCAAACAATGATTGTCAATCCAATCATCCAAATTAGGAGACACATCAACTCCTGGTGAGTCCATGAATACAACATCATCTCGCAATAGGCTGCATCGTTCGCGTGGCCAAAATATTCGAACCAATGAACTCTCACTGAGTTTCTCTTGACACAGTGCATTGGCCAGTTGTTTAATGTTCTAAAAATGAAAAAGTATATCATGATTAGAATGAAGATAATATCTGAAAATACAAAATGTAAGTTGAAGGGACGATTTTTCGTTTACAAATGCAAATGTTACAACACATTCAATATCACTTTCGTAGTTCCACGCATCTTCTGAATGTAATCGCAATATCATTTCACGTGTGTGAACGCTTAAAAATGTTCAAACGTTCGACCCGTAATAATGTTTACAAGGAGTAAGCAAGCCAAGGGACATTTCCAGTAGATGTTGTTTGATAAATATTTTAAGCTTTGTAAACTCCCGTAAATATGGTATAACATTGTTTTAGCTATAGTCTGCTATAATGCTTATTTTTTGCAGGACTATGGGATTGATGGTCTTCTGAGGGCCATTCAGTCTCTATACACAAACTGTAGCAGCTGTGTTCAGGTAAACGGTGCTAAATCAACATCTTTCACCGTGGGCGTTGGACTTCGCCAAGGGTGTGTCTTGTCACCTCTCCTTTTCATTGTATATATGGACTGGATGTTGCAGCGCTGCCGAGTTGAGGAATGTTTCACATTGGGAGAGTTGAGGGTAAGTCATCTTCTTTTTGCAGAAGACACATCCTCCCAGACGGAACTCCAGCGCGCACTCGATAGGTTTGTGGCCGTATGTGCTGATGCTGGAATGAGGGTTAACGTGGACAAATCGGAGGTTATGGTAATTTGCAGAACGCCTGTTCAATGCACTCTAGATGTTAGTGAAATTTGGGTGATGACCGAAAGAATAAGATCGCAAATACAAGCTGCCGAAATGAGATTTCTTCGTGCTGTTGTGGGAGTTACTCGGCGGGATGGGGTGAGAAACGCAGTGCCTTGAATGCAATTCCATCAGGTAGGCGACCACTTGGCAGACCCATGACGAGATGGTTGGACCAAGTTCAAAAACTCGCCTGGTTGCGCTTGGGCATAACGACTAATGAGTTAAGAGTCGATGGCGGAGGATCGAGTGACCTGGATATATCTCGTGCGTGCATTACCCCCGCGACCCCTGTAGTGGAGCATGCGAGTCAGAAGATGATGATGATGATGAAATAGGAAAAATGTGCATAGATACTTTTTACTAAATAATAACAACAAACAAGCACAATAAATAACATGTGTGGCGAATAATGTATAATTTTATACAATCTATCTTACCACGACATTGAGTTTTTCATCAGATCCTTCTTTAACCAAATACGCCTCTTGATCATCGCTACCTTCAACTTGACAAAAGCAATTAGTCGTGTGCCCAATTCCACTTGGTAGAATTTTTTCGCGTAACATTGCATTTATCACAGAACTTTTGCCATTTGAGGTTCTACCAAAAAATGCAACTTTCATGTGATCCCGGGAAAGAACTTCTCTGATTGCCGCAATTTTATGTACATAGCTGTGAAACAATTCTCTCTCAGATATATCGACAACTTCCACATCATGCGGTAAGACTGTAATGTAATAAAATTATATTAAAATAATATAATAGAACATAAAAACAACTGATATTTACCATCTATAAACTGAGTTGTTTCCAGAACGTATTCCTCAATTTCACCGTATATGTCGTTGATCTTCTTTTTTGCCCTCACAAATACCTGTAAAGGGGATTTGTCCAAATTGGCCGCATTTTGCAGTGAACGAACATCAGTAAGAGCATCAGTACCGAGTGATGTATTCGGGTTGCCGTCATGTCCGATTACCATTGAAAGTGTGCGATTCAAATATGCCGCCATTATTTTTTATTTAAAATTAATAATTAATAGAATTGTCTGCTTGTTTTTCGATATTAAAAACTTTGCTGATGAACAGATAAAATATTCAAAACAAACTAAATATTTTTAATGAAATTATAACAGTCAATAAAATTATCAAAATTATAACTTGCTCATCATAAGGTTTAGTGTAAAAAATGGGCTTCTACTTGACGGGCTTTTGGTTTTTTTTTTTTTTTTCTAAAAAATACAGCAACTGAACTGAAAGGAATATAAATAAATAATGAACAAACTGTGCGTCATATGAAGTAAATTCAAAATAAAACATATGTATATAAATAAAGTGATCCCAACACAAAGTAGTAACAAAGCAAAAAATATTTTCTGGTGTTAATATCTAGCTAGATGGAGAAAGAATATGTTAACATTAAAATATTACGTAAGCATTTGGGTGGGTTTACTACGTATGCATTTTATTAAATATTTATTCAAACTATTGACAAGCCATCTTTATAGGGATTGCGTTTTAGATTAATTCGAATTAATTTAGAATCAACAAAAAAACAATCGTGTATGCTAGGTTGAGAGATAAGATATGTCGGCATTCGAATGAATGTACTCTGTAAGTCTGTATTAAAGAAACAAAAAATATTTGGTATCTATGCACTTTGACATCAATTCGTTTTGTTATCGGTTTAAAAATGCTAAGATATTGCATTTACTTAGACTGTCAGTACTTAGACTCAGTAGTTTGGTGATGTTAAGGTCGGGTTAAATTCGGGGACATGGGTAACAACAACGTGTTCTCAAAATGTTACATTAGTTGTATTTAGAGTACGATTTATAATTATAGGGCTTCCTGACTAGTAGCACATAAGACACCGGTCTATAGTCCAAATATAAACATAGTCAAAATAATTTACGAACAGCTGGACACATTGCTACTTAACCTATGTATATACATATGTACGTAAGTAATACCGCTGTGGGATTTCATGTAGGATTTTCTGAATGTTATATTCAAAGAAAGACGTTGTTTTTAACAAAGAAAGCAATAAGAATGACTTGTCTTCGCAAGTATTGCCAATAAATATCAAATAAATGTCCACAAACAAAATTTCGAGTGCATGCATGTCTATCAAAAATGTGCACTTTTCATATAGCAAATATATTATTTTAAGATCTGTGCAAAAGATGAAAGTAATACTGCGCAAAAGAAAACTACGTAATATGAAATTGTCATTAAAATAAACACATATAAAAAAAACAACACCAATAAGAAAGTAATTTAATTCGATTAGAACTCGAACTCATCTAACCTGATCGATTTCTGACATTTTACGCGACCGACGTTTACATTAACTGCACGTTTGCTAGCTTATTTACGTTAATTAAGTTTTTACTCTACTTTTCTGCCTACAGCATTATTAGATCAATAACTACGTATATGAAAATCTTAACAATTATTCTTTAACAATTTGCTATCGAAGAAATTTATTTCGCACTAATAAACTCGAATGATGTAACATGGAAAACCTCCTTTAAGAATTTGACGTTAATGAGGTGAAATGGTGAAAACTAAATCGAATTCAACAAATGGCGTTGCATAAAATGTCAAAATAAATACAATTTGGAAACGGACTAGGAACAAAATGAGGAAGGGAGTTTTATTCAGCACTAAAATTGATTATCAAAACAATAGGGGCGTTCACATGGACTAACATTCCGGACAGACTCAGATTTGGTCGTGTGTACGCAAGAAACCACAGTTGAAGGCCATGGCGGATGGTTTTCAAAAATGTTTGATATTTTGGTTAACATGTGAACGGGTGTCTCTCCGACCTGAAGAAAACTTCATTTCAGAAAAAAATTGGAGCTGTGAGGTGAGGAAGAAAAGTGGCCGTTTTTAATAATGTACTTTTAATAATGGAATGACATGAAAAAAAAGAACTGAAGAATACATGAATAAATATTTGAAAAAAATCTTCGATTTCTTCCTCGTACGCGTACGTCCTTCTGACGACATGTTTAATCACGATGGATGTCGGACAGGTCGACGTTGTTAACGTTCGATAAGCTAGGCTAGCTATGGTTGATTTTACACACGCTAAATTCGTCGCCGATTTTTCCAATGCGTGTGTCATTTCCTTTGTGGGATCTGTTCTGTCTCACCTCCCTTGTCCACTTCATAAAAAAATCGGCGACGAATTTAGCGTTTATAATGGCGGCCTGTGTCGCAAAGGCGCTCTCAAGCGTTCGGGTTTTGGCATTGGAAATAGGGTACATGTAAAATCATTTGTTAAAACGGAACAGGGCGGTTTTTCTTTGGAAATTGTATTTCAGAACATTTGACTTGTCAATCGCGCGGCTTCTATATCGATATGGGATATTGAGCTTCTCGTAAACTCGATAAAACGCGTTACAACGCTTGCCAAAGCCCCAAAGCGCAGTTGCGATATGGCCTTAATCTGACCATTGTTATAGCGATCAATGTAACGTACTTTCATCTAGTTTAAGAAGATTGTACTTAACTCACTGGCTTACACTAGAATCTAGATGCACGATACTCAAAAATTCCGTACAGCGGCTATCACACACGGATGACGCCGATGAATAAATGACGCGAAAAAAGAACAGACATAACATCGACGTCTTGTCCATAATGTATATACAGTATATAAAGAAAACAATATACAGCTACAATTTCAAGGTTGTCAGAGACTTCGTTTACCTAGGCTTCACAGAAAACAGTACCACATATAGAAAAAATGTGTAATAGAAGCAATATCACGAGAGACCAAGTTTATACACTGGGTCATGGACACTACCAAAGTTAGGAGTAGATGAAATGTCAAATAAATAAAATAACAAACTTCATACACATTTAGATTCTAAAATCAGAAATTAACCTTTTTAAGTTTTCTTAGTTAACATCCTGATTAGCAGAAATAACCGAAAGTAGAGCGGTTCTTCAAAAAAGGACAGCTTCCTATAACCTAATATGTAAATGCATAAGGGTACTCTAGTTTCATTTTTATAAATTAATAAAATAATTTAACTCTAATTTCATATTTAGATTAGAGAGGAATATATGGGACATTGAATTAGTTAGTTTTCTAAGAAATCAATTATTATACAATATTATTTGTATTTTCGTTACAACGACTATTTTGGTTTAAATTAAAAAGCTTTAAAAATAATAAATATTTTTCAAGAACATATGTTCGTATATATGTAGTTCACTAGATAAATCATTACCATGCTCTAATTGGTACACCCTGAAAAAAAGTTCTGGCAGAGTATAATCTACCCATCGGATTTTCAACAGACCGCAATGGAAATATATAACGGTAGACTTCCATATGTCTTTAATTAAATGTGTGAAATTGCTACTTTCAAATATACACATTTTGATAGAATCGAAAGTTTGTGTTGTATTTGTTGGTAAGATTGAATTGTTAAAGATCAATTACGCTCAAAATCAAACGTAATAACACAATTATTAGAAGTCTTATCAATTTAAGACATTTTTCAATCAACATTCAACAACAACAAGATCAATTTTAACATTTTTTGACAAGCAAATCGGTTGTTGTCTCGGAGCTGATACAAAATTAACCGCAAGATATGCAGAACACACCTAATATCAAATTGGATGACCTTGTGCAACAAATTCACATTTTAAGACCTCGCCCTGTTTCTGATGATGAAGACGTCAAAATTCGACAAAAGCTTGAGGAACAGCTCATCCAGAAATTCCCTCGAGTTGAACTTGAACGCTTGGATTTAGAATATATTATTATGAATGTAAAAAGATCTTTATCCGAATTTCAGAAGAAAATTGATGAGTCTGTCTCCCAGCAACAAGTGCGGCGCACAACACGTATAAGAAAACCCGTCCATCAGGATCCAGTCGTTATAAATTTCTTCAATCGAAATAAATTCGATCGCAAAGTTTTCTCGTCAGCTACAATAAAAACGAATGCAACTCCAACATGCAGCAATAGCAAGTGTTGTCACAAGATATCTGAACTGAACGAAATAGTTCAGGTTGAAACTCTTCCAATTTCCGCTTCCACCAGCCTTCTTACAATATTTGTTCCATCGATTCTTCAGGAAAAATTGCATAGCTGCAAGTACAAGATATCTATTGATTTGAATCGCCTGGATTTGACAAAACAGATCTTAGATCTCAATGTGGAGCAACAAGTTAATTTAAATCAAGAAACTAATAAAAAACAAAGTTTAGGTACAGACATCGAAATTTCGGAAAAATGTGATTTCGATGAAGCAAACGAACTGAAGATAACATGCGGAATAAAAGATGACACAGAGTTAGAAAACAAAGTAGAAAAAGCGGAAATCAGTAGCGACAGTAATGTTACTGAAAATAACACAACAACTGAACTTAAGGATGCACAAGAAAATAGAGACACAGTTACTGCCGTGGAATCAGTTGCTTCTGTCTTAGTAGACACGGAGATGCAACCCGCAACAGGGAAAAAGCGTGGACGAAAACGATTAAAACCATTAAAAACATCAAATGATCCTCCGAAAAAACGTGGCAGAAAACCGGGTTCAAAAAATAAGAAAAAGGATGAAAAGAGTGAACTTGCTAAGTATGTTGAGATGTTTGCGTGTAATGCTAGTTCTCCTTCGGCAGTTTCACAAATTGTTACTTCCACGACACAAAATTGGGATATGCCTCAACAGAATGGTCAGATCGCATATTTCATGAATGGTGAATGGACTTTGAGTGCTCCACAAAATAATACCCATCATTTAGTATCTACTACAAACAATGTAGAGAATTTAGATGAAGCGACGAGTGGCCAAGAAACATACATTCCGTTTGAAGATTTTGTAAGTAGTTTCATTAGAATTTCAACCTATACATCCATAATTTAAAAAAAATGTAGTGGTGTCTTATGTCATGTACTATTTTGGTCTTAATTTGAATGCTCTGTTTAATTACTATGTATGATACGTGTATCCATAACATAACCTTAAAAATGCGATGAAAACAATAGTATAGCGTAAACGCTTTCAAATTGAAAAGATATTAGTGTAATAAATTATAAAACCTGTTAAAGTTAAAAAAAACTGTTGTCTAAACATTTATGTGTATAATTGTTGTTTTTTCTTCAGGTAAATTTCATAGAGAATCCATCACTTGATGCTGGAAATAACGTTATCGCAAGAGTCTTAGAGGGTTCAGGAGAAACAGCACCGACCAGCATAAATTCACAGGAATCAGATGCTGTAAGGTTTTCTGTAGAGATACCCTTAAATACAAAAAACAATTTAAATTCAGAAATGAATCAGCCGATATTACAAACTACACAATTTGACGGAGCAACAGAATCCCTATTCAAGAGATCTAACGATACTAATATGGTTCATTCTACAGATAACGACAATGAAATTGATATAAATGATGAAATTCTAGATCTTTCAAAAGACCACAGCACGAATACAGATCCTGAAGTGTTAGATTTGACTAGAGAGAAAACTGAAAAAATCCTGTCGTCATCAGCATTCGATCAAAGCGATAATAAAGAAAACAAAACAGTTATTTTCAGTACTGATCGCAGCATGCCATCACTTGATGACATTGACACAGATTTATTTTGTTCTCCGCGTCAGAGCGAGCATATTGAGAAAAGTGTTATTTTTAGCATACAACCATCGACACCAGCATTTACGTCCAACTGTTTGCGAAGTCCAGATGATTCCATTGCAGATTCCGCAATTGAAGTCGAAAGAAAGGATTCTTCAAGTGTTATAGAAAATGCCAAATACAAATACACATCTAATAATAAGACGAAAGCAGAATTGATGAAAGGAATGTCCTTATTGGAAATAGAAAGTAATATCGATGACTCTTTGTTGGACTTTGAAAACTGCATGGATGACGATTTACTATCACTTGCACCGTCATCATGTTTCAAGTATGTTTCATATTTATTATCAATTTGGTTTTTCTACACGGGCATATTAATCCTTTTTATGAATTCAAAAAAACAACTCTAGTATTATCGCAAACACACACTATAGCTCAGTATGTCATTAGGGTCAATGAGTTGGAATTTGAGCTATTCGCCTTTTTGGGAATGCATTTCCAAAATGTTTTGATTTATATATATATACCTTTATTTAAATTAAAAAGTACCTTATTCCATAATCCATACATACATACATGTGTACTTAAAAAGTTTAAGTTCGCCAAATTTGGCTATTCAAGTCTATTTTTTCGCTCACTTGTATTAAAATGCTTGTGCAAACGCGATCCATTCAGCTACTTTGAGCGACCCGTCAACAGCAGTTGCACATTGGTCGTTGTGTAATTAGTTAGTAAAAAATTCGTTCGACTTGAGCAATCGACTGTATTACTTTTTTAACGGTATTTTTTTTTCATTTTCACATTCAAAATACTATTTCAATTTACAATTCTTGTATTGTGATTATGCAAGAATACTTACAACCTAAAAAATAATTGCTAATGTTCGATAGATATCTTAGCCGTTGTTCTATGTTTTCATATTGAAAACAAAGAGTGTGTAACCATGTTTAAACATACAAATGTTTTTTTATTTCATTTGATACGACGTTCTGCCTTAAATTGAAGCATTTAATTAATCTTTTTACAGCTCACCGACAGATGACAGATTTGCGGAAACAAGTATTTTCGAAGTAAATGAAACAAATTCTAGGCCTGATAGCGTAAGACATGCAGATACTTCTCGAACGGCGGAAGCATATACACCTATTAAAAAAGCGGGAGATCTTTCTAAAAAGAAGGACGAAGAAACAGTTGGGAGAAACTTCCGAATACCTAGAAAGAGGTCGAAGGAAGATCTGCCGGATGCAGTGCAGATCACAAATAAAGTATATGAAACGAATGACCTAGACAAAACGTCCCGTATGCCAAGTTCATCCTCCCACACGGGGGGCTGTGTTAAGTTTTCGATTTCTAGTAGTCAATCAAACCCTGCATTTGATAGAAATCCAGTAGTCAAGACGTCTGAAGTATTTTCCTCTAAAGATGTAACGAAAATGTTCGGAACATTGTGTTATAACTTTTTGGTTGATAAGTGCTTTGAGATTTCCTGCAAATTTAGTCATCAGCTTTTAGAACCGCCTATCGTGATGACTTCTCTTGTGTATCTGCCAAACGATGTACTAGACTCTTCTTATAGATTTGTATGGAGGCATTATAAGTTATTTAAGTTATATTTTCCAATTTTTTGCGAAGAATACGCTCGTCGGAATATACGTCGTAAGCTTTCGAACATGATTACTGACTGTGAAATACAGTATAATTGCCAACACTTTCTTCGTGATATCTATTCGGCTTTGATAATGTGCGGGTTGAATCGAGTGAATGCATGCCGTTTCATATTGAACCGGGCAAAAGAAAATTGCAATGCAGTAATCGATGTTCTAATGGAAATTATTATCGAATCGGAAGCGACAATGTTTGCCGCTACCATAGAGCAATTTGCATTAATTCCGAATTATAGATTCAAAATGAAAGACATAAATGCTCTTGCAGCAACATGCTTGCGCTCTGGTAGTGCTGAGCTAATAACAGTTTTAATAAAATGCCTTATAAACGTTGATCAGGTGGAATTCATTACGTTCCGTTCCTCGGAACTCATACAAATATTGGAAATGATCAAGGAAGGAGCGGTTAGTGGATTGTAAATGGTAAGTGTGAATTCGGATGGATACGGATCTCGTAGCGACAGCCCTTAAAGTTTTACCTTGTGTGGAAAAGGTATTGAGGTTTTTTTTTTGAAATGAACATAAAATACATATTTTTCTCTTGCAAACGGTAACTGTTTATTTTAGATAATGAATTTGGCTAAAATTTATTTTTTAGTTATAAAAGTGAATAATACTAATGTTCGCTTGTTTTTTATGTTTTCTATCCAACTTGTAATAAAAAAAATTGAAACATCTTTGAGGGCTTTCAGTATTAACAAATTGTATTTTATTTACATCTATTTTCTCTGATTCATTCCTGTAATTGCCTCGTCTAACTTTCAAACAGTTCAAACAGAAATTTAAAAACGAGAAAGTTGTTTTCGTTTTTTTGAAACTTTTAAAACTGAAAACTTAAACTTCAAAATCTGCAAATTGTTTTATTTGCATCCATGGCAGCTGTGAGAATAAGGAAGTGAAATACGTTTAACAGCAGCACAGCGAAGAGTTCTTCCCGAAGCAAATGGAGATCATACCCTGGGGGCTTGGTCCAAGACAATAATTCCAAAGGAAGAATATTGGAAGTCTGACAAAGTCGGAAAACGTGTTGATTTGAAAATGTGGGTGCAGAGAAATTGATAAATCATCACATCGCCGGAGATTTAGCTCGCACTTCGCCTGCATCACAGCGAGTGCTCCAAGCAGAATTTAAAGTAACTGAAGAGTTACATTAAATGGAATGTCTACTATTGGCCATCAAGACACTCAATCAAATCCAAGAGCGTAAATCCTTGACGCTCTTTCCAGGGCCGGGCCAACCATGTGTGACTAAATAAATCTATGCTACTTTTTGAGCGCAATTATTTTCTAATAATATAAATTACGTACAAGATTTTAGTTAGATTTTCTGAACTCAAGATAATAAAAAAATAACCTTGGGACAAAAACGAGTAAAGAAAGATTGATAGGTTTGTATAATTGTGTTTCGGTTGGGTGGCCCTTTCGAAAACATGGAAATTGAAAATTTAGGAAATGCAAATTAGAAAAAGCAGAATAAAATATAAAAATAATTACAAATAAAAAAGTAAAATACATTAGTAATTATAGAAAATGCTCCAGAGAAAAAGGTGCAATGGTAGAAAGAAAGCAGAATATCAGCTGTTTGAGACTAAGATTATATTCTATTATCAACAAAAAAAAAATTAAATTATCTTCAACACTTTAAGACAGTTCATGTACATAAATGAGAAACTGAAGAAGTACATATTTGTTTCCTCTCGCTGGATTTTTTCGAAGTCACGTTGCAACAAGATATTTGTTACTTCGACCTTCGGAAAGGGTTTCTGGTTATTGTACTGAAAAAGTGTTCGAGTTCAATTATATTTGTTCGTTCTGATGGAGCGATATTATTTAAAAATTTCTTAAACTTCAACACAAGTAAAGAAAACAGCGATTTCATTCAGTTTGTATAGTTTTTCTTTTATTTATGGGCAACTTTTAGATTTGGGTCTGTAGCGAGGACTAATGTTTTCATCACTGGTACTTACTATTTCCAACTGCATGCGGTACAGATTAGAGGAAAAGAATTTGAAAGAGCTTTTAGGGTAGACAATTTTGATCGGACGCACGCAACTTCATTTGAGTGGCATAGACAAGTGGTGTAGTAGTTAGGTGCATTCAATCTCCGACGCGAGCAACTTTCATCACTAACGACTACATGTTTTTTGAGCTCATATCTGCCGTCGGCATTAAACGCCGTCCACTCGTGAAAGAACGAAACAGGCACAACGGTTCGTTGATGAAGAATCTATGCCCAGGATGCCTATCTCCTCTCATGTATAGCCTAGTTGTAGATGAGCTTCTAGACTTATCAGGCCAGGGACCCATGGAGGGTCTGACTCTGACCAATTGCTGCCTTCCATCGTTGACGGTCCTGGGCACTACGATTCCAGTCATCAAGACTAAGCTGCCTTGCACCCGCGATTACTTGGCATTTATACCGGAGATTCGGTCTTCCTCTCCTTCTCGAAGCAGGAGGCTCGTATTTGAAAACCCTCTTTGCTGTAGCATTGTTGTCCATGCGCTCGATGTGGCCGAGCCAGTGCAGTCGACGGATTTTTGCCTTCCGCACTACATCCACATCCTGGTACAGCTCGTAGAGTTCGCGGTTATGTCTTCTCATCCATTGGCCTTCCTCGCAGACGGGACGAAGGTATCAAGAATCAGCTCTGCAATTTTGCTTAGCGTCCAGCTCTATAGAGCAGGACTGGAAAAATAAGAGTTTTGTAGAGCATGAGTCCTTCAAGTCAGGAGTTTTCAGCCTAGTTGTTTCGACAAACCGAAGTTGCACCGTTTGCCAAGGGCGATTCTATAACGAATCTCCACTGTCGTTTGTGGAGTTCACGTTTGCCCCGAGGCAGACAAACTTCTTTACTACCTCGAAATTCTAGCTGTCGCTCATGATATTTTGTGCAAGGCGGTATATGGCGCAACGTTTCTTGGTCAGAACGTATTTAGCTTGACAGCATATATTTGAATTTGTCCTCATTGACCTTGAGACCAGTTCGTTTCGCCTGTTTTTCAATCACCGCAAAGACTCTACTACAGCACGTTGGGAACGGGCGACGATATCATCTGCGTACCCCAACAGTTGGACCGGCTTGTAGAACAAAGTGTATTCCGTGTTTACAGCACACGACTGCGAATATCCTTGCCGAAATCCAGTGCAGGTTTCAAACGGCTCGGAAATCCTTGAGCGTATATGCATTGCGTATGTGTTAGCCTGGTGCAAAACAACTATAGCCATACGAATAGTCATCATAGCCATAGATAACATAGTGGAAACTCTATGTGACGTCATCACATGGGGACTAACAAAACTAAGGCATAACAAAAAACATAACTAAGGAATGAATACTTGTTGCTGGGCTCTGCTAAATCCTGCATAAAACACCTGGTACCACAGATAATGTACACCCTTATCGTATAGTACGGGTGTTTTCATAAATGTCAGACTAACAAAGGTATGCGTTATCCATGTTCATTAATGCAGAAATACGATCATACTAACTTAGGTGAACTGCACTGTTCATAAACGTCAATAGCTCATCGATGTCAGGCAGATTGTGCAGTCATTATTGTTTGACTGCAAATATGGTCGATTGGAAGAAAAATATTTTGTACTAAGGCATAACTGCAGACATTCTGCCAGAAATAAATGAGTACACTCACTTTACTCATTTATTTCGGCATTCTGCACCGTGTGTGTGTTCAAAAACTTATGAAAGAAGAAATGCGGTTGTACTAGCGCAGATTTCCGACTACGCTGTATCTGAGATTCACTTCACTCACTCGATACAATTTCACTTGCCATATGGATCGGATAATACGGCGGTCGGACTATCTTACCGATTACTATTTCGAATTCGCAAATCAGCTGTGTTGTGATAAATGACGGCTATTAATGCTGGACAAAATTGAAATTTAAATTAAGTAAGCCAAATACATAAGTGAATTAAGAAAAATGAATAGCAAGAATATTTTTCAATATCGGGACTGAATTTCATTGAATTAATCACTTCCCTGAACTGATCCCAGTTAGTTGCTTTCCTGCTTCAATAGAATATACGCATATGAATTTATATCCGTATGTATTTCAAAATTTGCCGTATATAAGTTCATATGGCAATTTTTACTATGGGAGGAGGGTCTATCTCGCCCCGTTTAGAAGTTATGGGTAATTTTAGAAAAAAAAATGACTTAAAGTAAACAAAATATTAAGAAATAACAGTAATACTTACAATAAAGTCTATACCGGTTTTGAAAGCCAGACTCTAATTCATCAGGAGCAATGCCTAAGCGTAACCCGGCGAGTTTTTGGACTTGGTCCAACCACCTCGTCCTGGGTCTGCCAAGCGGTCGCCTACCTGATGGAATCGCATTCAACGCCGGCCTCGGAAGTGATGATGGGGAAATTCGTGCCACGTGACCAAACCACCGAAGCATAGCCCTTTCCGTTCGAAGAAGCAGCTGCTCAATGTTGAGTTCCTAGCGCACTGCCGTGTTTCTCACCCTATCCCGGCGAGTAATTCCCACAACAGCACGAAGAAATCTCATCTCAGCAGCTTGCACTCGCGATCTTATTCGTTCGGTCATTATCCAAATTTCATGACCATAGGTGAGAGCTGGAACAAATACTGAGTTGAAAACCGCTAACTTGGCTTTGACACCAAGCTCGGCCTTTCTGATTACAGAACTACCAAGCTGTGTCAAAACTGAACCAGCTTGACCAATCCTACAGGAAAGCTCAGCATTACTCCTTCCATCACTCGTGAAAAAGACCCCGAGATACTTAAACTTCTCCACCTGCTTCAATGGGACTCCACTAACATGCAGAGTGCATTGAACAGGCGTTCTGGAAATGACCATAACCTCCGATTTGTCCAAGTTAACCCTCATTCCATCTTCTTTTAACATAAATTTTAATTGAATTATACACGTCAATAGTTTTTGAAAAATTCACAAGCAAACTCAAAATTTTGATAAGAAACAGTCATCTTGGCGCCAAAGTTACCGTACTCTCCCCAGCTGAAGCTTTCGCCCCAATGCAATCGAAACGCCCCACAAGAAAAAAAAGGTATACAATTTACCGAGATCCTTTCTTCCATTAATGCAATAAGAAACATTAACTTATATGCTATTATTCAGCCCATCCGGGATAAGCTTATTGCAAAAAAAAGCCACTATCAATATTGTCTGCAATCCGGGCCCAGTAGGCATTTAAGGAATCGATAATGCAAATGACCTGGCTGTTGATCGGATTTCTGTTTCAATGTAATACCCAAAAGCGCTTGATGGTTCGCTTGTATTTGGTTTATTATCAAAGTGGTTCACTATTCTTAATCGCAGCAATGTGCAAGCACTGCCGCATTTCTCTGGCGAGGACAAGAGAGAGTGGCCGTATTTTGAAGAGGTCTTCAAATCAACAACGATTGAGGGCAGTTACAGTTGCAAGGAGAATGTTGCACGCTAAAAACTCTTCACATTGAGCTAATACATGTCGCTTTTTATTGCATTTGCAACACATATCGATGATAGGCACGGAAACGGGATGATGTAGGAGAACACGGGATATTTTGTTGCCACCTAATTGTGGTTTGTGGAAGTCCAACTCCTAACTCATATCACAGAGAACAACATCAATAATGTATATAAAGTTATTCAATCATTCAGTCTAGACAATTTTATTTAAAACTTGCTTGCGCTACTTATTTATGATATTATTTATGTAATTTACATACTAAATAAAATAAATTTGTAGCAATAATAATAAATTATACATCACGCCCTCCAGGCGCAGGTGAGATACATTTATTAGATACATACATTGCTACAGTTTTGTTTGATTGAGATATGACTTGAATCAGTAAGATGAAGGGATATAAGTTAACATCAGATCTCCATGACCACTGGGACACAGTTCATAGCACAGGTTGCCTTGGTGCAAACGGTTATTTTTTCCTGTATACCAAAATAGACGTTAATACTTCAGTCAACAAATAATAAGAATGCAAAAATGTATTACTTGAGGGGCAAGTCAACCGTTAACGAGCTCCTTCAGGCACACTGGCCAGTGCCCGTCTTAACTGTTGGCCATAGTGACCCGGCTATGCTATGGTAGCTAAATGTTTTCACCGGTTTACTGGTGGGACCTACAAACGAACAACACAAATTCAGAAAAAACAAGAACACAAGCAACGGAACGAACCTAACCAACAAACGTCCAGATGGACCAGCCACTCTGCCAAGGGGCTGACTGGTAAAAACAGGACGGTTGGCAAGCCAAAACGCAAACCCGCAATGGGACTGCGGGCGGTGGAAGTCCACAAGATCTACACGTTCAAAAGACCGAGGTCCCAGGACGAGGCCCCCAAAACCTCATCTATGGGATCTCAGACCTCAGTAACGACGAAGGCAAAATCAGCGGCGAAAACGCCAGGATCCTCATGGCACTGCTAACGAAGGCGATCTTCTACTTTGTCATGAAGAAACCGCCAACTTCAACGACGGTACCAAAGTTTAGCGAGACAATGTGGTTTGTCAAAAAAAGCGGGCAAAACAGAAGAGACGGGTAGACTTGTTTCATTCATTATCAATCAGGAATCGATACCGATTCTAAAAGATAAGGTATTTGAGCTGAACTTTGGGGCGACACAGATTACCTTCAAAGTTCACGATGCAAACGAGCTACTCGCATCGAGCACAACGGCATCGCTAGGCAACCTTGGCTTTAACACCGAGGACCAAGCAAAGGATGAAGCCAATAAGGCCACTACTTCTAAGCCCCCGACTGTACTAGTGGGGGCCGAGGAGGAAGACCTGCTTCTAATGGAGAAATAAAGTGACGAATCGTCCGAATCGGAGGAGAAAGCTTTGGGTTTCCTCGGCATAAATGTCCTTCGACGACGAGAGAACGGATCCGGTGGACCCAATTAGGGAAGCAGTAAAAGCCGCAGGAAAGGCCAACATCATGTTTGGAGCTTACCTCGAATGGGAGGAGAAAGCTTTGGGCTTTCTTGGCATACATGCCCTTCGATGACGAGGGAACGGTTCCGGCGGATCCAATTAGAGAAGCAGTAAAAGCCGCAGGAAAGGCCAACATTTCCATGGTAATAGGTGCGGACGCCAATGCACACCATACACTTTGGGGAAGCAGTGACACTAACAGCAGAGATGAGAAACTCTTCGAATATTTAGTGGAATCTAGTCTCTGTGTGTGTAATGTCGTCTCATAGCCAACCTTCATTAATAGAATAAGACAGGAAGTTCTGGACATCACCATGGTGGCCAGTAGTTCCAGAAATATCCGTCAGGAAATGGGCAGTATCAAGGGATGTGCCCTTTTCAATTCATCGATAGATTAATTTCTTTCTAACACTTTACACCAGTGGTCAACAGCTTTAGGAATCCAAGAAGAGGTAACCGGCCAAAATATGAAAATACCCTACAGTACTGCTTAAGTCGAAAGGTCCGTGCAGAACCAAGCAAAAAAAGGACATTGACAAGTTAGTGCAGGAACTTGCAGAGTCTAAGAATCCCGCCTTCGACTCGATTTGCCCCCTATGAAAACAAAAAGAGAGATAGAAGCCACCATGGTGGAATTCAAACCTAGCTGAACTACGCAAAGCCAGCAGGAGATGCTGCAATAGAGCAAAGTTCTCAAGAGCAACCGCTGACTGGGATTTCAATATGCAAAGTCAACATATATAGAAATGTCCCCGGGAGTGTGGACCGACTCTAGTGAGGAGACTGCAACTTCTACTGGACACACACTTCCCGGCAAACAAAAATAGTGGGAGACGCACGCAAAATGTTATCACATTCGACAACACAGGTGCGCGCCCATTCAGTTCAGTTCAGTTAGTGTAATTTGGAGCGTGAGACGACGTAGTCGTAAAATAAATTGCAACTTAGTGGAAACTCAAGGTGTTTTATTTAGAATCCGTTGGGCACAAGCAAAGATTGTGCAGTTCGAATTTTTTTTATTTTCTCCGCGACGAAAAACGTTACTGGCGCCCGAGCAGGGACCACTCGAAAAGTGAAGTGGAAAATCCCTAGTCCTTATAAAAAAGAATGATTAAAACAAGTGAAATCAGTTGTCAGATCAAATCAGATCTATATAAATAAGTAATCAGATCGATTGAGTGTAAAGAGTAAAACAGTGAATTCAGTTGTCAGATCAAATCAAATTTTATATGAATAAGTTATCAGATCAATTGAGTGAATCCTTAATTTAACAACATATTTGGGATGGTTATAAAGTAATGTGGTCTGTTCAAGACCAACATAGTGATAACTTAAGTGATCTTTAAACAGAAGAAAAAAGAAGTTCAATCACATCCCAATAAATACAATACATGTGTGTGAAAAGCGCGCATCCTCCAGAAGGACGTCTGTAAAGAAACACAGGATAACGAAACCGAAATCACGAAAGCAGGAAACCGAAGCTGGCTCTACGTATTTTTGAAAGATAGTCTTAAGGAAATTTAAAGCACATAAGAGATGAAATAATACCTTAAATTGTAAAACATTTTGTTTCAAATTAAGTAACATATATATAGTGTTCCATTGCCAAAAACATTGTGCGTATATACACATCTATACAGTTGTTATATACAACATAACCGCTTAACCGTTGCCTGTCCTTCCGCAATATACACACTCTGTCAGTCAAGATGGACGAATTAGCAGCCATGGTGACCAAGTTAACGGGAGCAGTTAATAACGTTATCGATCAAATTAAGTGAATAGAGGCTCGGTTAGGTCGAATTGAACAAAGTAGCCCGAGGGAAGTTGTTCAAAATTTAGAAACTCGTTTAGGGGCAATTTCGAATCGAATACTCATTTTAGAACAATCAAATGAACCCGAGATTTCGAATCTGCAGAGAGTAGAAGTTTTACGCGGTCCCACTAGTGAACAAGATTTAAGGGACATTTCCAAACTCCCTGACGCTGACGCAATCCAATACATTATATTTCTTGGATTCATAGCATTGAAACGATTTTAAAGGATTACGAAATAGTACGTACCAAACCAATCTACAGTGCTATACTTCAATATATCCGACAGAAGGTTAGAGGGAAGGCAGATTCGGCTTAAGAGAGTGCTCTCTCTCCATTATGCTGACAAGAAAGCGGTCCGTACTCTCTAACATCAATTGAGTCAGTTGCAAGAGGGGAACACAAGAGTAGATGACTTTTACGCGGCAGTGAACCATCAATTCTAACTGACCGTAAGCAAATTACGAGCAGACGAACATTCGGAGGAAACGAGGACTGCCCTCATAGAATCGTACAGAAATCGTGCCTTGGACGTTTTCGTATGCGGCGTAAATGGTGATCTTTCTAAATTTTTAGTAATCCAAAAACCCAAGACCTTGCCTGAAGCTTATTCCACCTGCCTTGAGATGCAAAATCTCAACTTCGTGAATCACATCGTCCATGTTAAGGCACCAAATATGGTGACTTCTCCGATTAGTTATAATTTCATCCAAAGAAATGGCCTGCCCGTACGGCCATTTCCTTCGCGAAGTACCGAGTGTCGTCGGAATTATGTTCCACCAAGGCCATTAGGCCCAAAGCCTCCCATCAAAATGGAGGTAGATAATTCCGTGTAAACGAGGAATGTAAATTATGTGAACCATCTGAAAATCGAGATCGGATAATTACCCTAGGAAGCAGCAACGAATGTTTCACATTGCTCCTACAAGAAGCAATCATGTAGACAACAGTGTTGAAGTCAGGGGTTCGGAAGTTGAGGAAACTCCAGATGAAAATTGTATGATAGGCGCCTCGATTCCGGCGTATCATACATAGAGTATGTTACACGGGATGGGGCAACTTTAAGGTTTTTAGTGGACACCGGGGCAAATAATAATTTCATCAAACCAGGACAAAACCCAAACCAGTTCAAGCCCCCTTTTATGCAAGCAGTCGTGGTGATAATATAAGACTTGAGTCTAAAATAAGTGGGACGTTTTTGCAGAGTTTAGGTTGTTATCGGAACTCGGCCCTCGGCATCCGTGAACCAGATAATTACGAGTGAAGAAATAAGTTAGGGAACCTAATTAAATCTACATGAGCTTTGCAACAAATTCGAACATCTATTTGGTCCAGTGAGTAATGAACAAATTAAGAGCAACGTGAAAGCTGAAATCAGAGTTATCCATACCCTGCCTGCATGAGGGAGGAGGTTGACCGTCAGGTACAAGAGCTCTTGGCCGGGAACATCATTCGAAGAAGATATCCCAAAAACAGCATTTTCAACTATGAATGGGAAATTCGAATTTCTTAGACTCCCGTTCGGACTAAAAAATGCACCAGCTATTTTTCAAAGAACGATTGACGATGTGCTTAAAGATATAATCGGAAAAAAGTGCTATTTATACATTGACGACATTATCATCCTACAGAAGAGGCCCATCTGATAGACATAGAAATGGTTTTTCCTAGACTTGAGCAAGCTGGACTTAAGGTTAATTTGGAGAAAACCCATTTCATGGACACGAGCGTCGAGTTCCTTGGGTATCTAGTAACTCCCAATGGCATCCTTCCTGATCCAAAAAAAGGTAAAGGCAGTAGAGAAGATCGTTCAACCAACAAATCTGAAGGAACTGAAAAGTTTCCTTGGATTAACTTCCTACTACAGGAAGTTTATCCGTGATTATGCAAAGGTCGCGAAGCCATTAACGAATATAACAAGAGGAGAATTTGCTCAAGTAAAGGCAACCCAGTCAAGAAACGCTTCGATTACACTCGATGAAAAAGCAATAAGAGCATTTGAGGATCTGAAACAGCTATTGACCTCAGCAGAAGGTCAAGTTAAGTTGAACTTAGCGGTTTGCACGATTCGAAAAGTAGATCCTAAAGTCGCCTAAGTATAACTTAAACTAAGTTGAAGAAATAGTAGATCATAAGTCTTTAAGTTGTACTTTAATACTGACAGTGACATAAAATCGTGGAGAAATTTGAGTATGGAGTTTGAATTACTTGTTTTATTGTGATAGACATTTAAGAAGTTGGTGTGCCTCGTCGTGTCTTCAACAGAAATTAATGTTTTTATAGCTTTGACGAACTTCGGTTTATAAAAGTTTTCGGCAAATCAAGGACATAACCAGCAATGAAGGTTATGTCCTTGATTACAGCAGAATCAAATTTGAAATTTAATAGGTACGATTTTCCATATTCATTTGAATATTCACTTGAAGATATATTTCCAAGACATAATTCGATTGCACCTACATATCATTCAACTATGTACCTACTTATCACATTAAGACTTACCTGAGAGGAAATTATTTTCAGAGCATTGCCGATTTCGGGGCACTTCATGTTTCGAGTGCATACAGGATGGTTTTGCAGGTTCGAAGGACAAAAAGCGTTCCTTTTAAACCAACATAAAATTACCGAAGACATCTATCGAAATTGCAATTGTCAATAAAATCAACGTTTCTTAAATAGGAATAGACCATCTCAAAACTTCCACTAACTAACCACTAACTTAACACATCGATTGCACAGCACTAAGGGATTTTGCTCTACCCTTGCTTCGAATTTTAGTTAAATGATTGATTTTTTTATTTCAAATAGTTTAATTTAACTTAACCGTGCCAATGTTCGCAAATCACTCACAAACCGTGTTTATCTCGCATGTCAATATTTTGCATGGTACTCTTATACCTACTCAGTTGACACATGTATTAACGGCTGTTTAGTATGCATTACCACATTTTTTAAATTATTTTCCCAACATCGTTGGCAAGTAGTTAAAAGCATAGGTAAAAAAAAATATATGCACGTAAATGTAATACATTGAACCACATACGTTTGAAAAAATATCTGTACCATTCAGTAGCTGCGGAGGGTATGTGTCGCATTCTTTTTTCTTCATCATTACCTGTCCTATCCAGTATATTTCTCGGTACGCAGTAATATCCACCTTGCACCTATGTTGTCTTTTTCGTGTCATGTCGTCGTTTTATAACCGTCCGTTGCTTATAACGGTGTTTTTTTTTTACGTGGGCGGGTTGTTAGTCCTCCGCACAAACGCCGAAATGGAAGGGATTGCCTAGGGCGTTCGCTGCACGAATTGGTTCATGGCACAATGTGTGTTGTGGAGGGTGGCTATCCAGGAGGTGCTGCGAAGTGATTGTGTGGCAAATCAGACCTGTGTACTAAAAGGGATCGTTGCTGGCATCCGCCAGTTTTGTAGCAACAACAACTTTGCCCCATATGCAAAGGCTCACTCAGATATTTGTTTATGTCCCAAGACGATTAAAATAAGACGATTCAGAGATAGTTATTCGAATTTGATTCGTGTATAATACATGCAGTTTTCAACTGAAATTGATCTTCACATCACTCTCCATTAAGCCCTATCTAATAATGACAAAATGAACAGAATAGAAATAGATAAGGTTTAATACTAATTGGATAGAATCGAAGTTACATAATATTTTCTATTTCTTTACATCAATAATTAAAATAATGAAAATTGGTTAAGCTTGGACAAAGTTTCTAGATTCCTGCCCTCTCTAATGCTGAAAGTTGATGTCCCAACCGTTCTTCTTTGGCCTTCCTCTCCGAGCTTATTTTTTTCGAGTATGTGTAGCTGTTCAAAAAAGTTTGCACATCAATTTTTCCATTTAAGAATTGTTCGACATGCTTTTCGCAATCTGTATCAGAGTTGGAAGCAGCTATTTGAAGGAGTTCCTATTCGATGAAAATAAATAATTTGCTATTCATATTGGATGAACTAAAACTCTCGCACTTACTCTGATATGTTGGGGAGCAAATTCTTCTGACTTTTTCACATACTTCTGGTTGAGTTGATCACATTTTTCACCAAGATTTCTTAAAGCTGTTACATCATCACTTAACTTTTGCTTTAATTCGATTAAGTGCATTTCTTTGGATTCATTTTCTCCTTCAGTTTAAAATAGTTTTTATTTGTATTTAAAAAAACGGAATAAGAATCATTGTAGAAAAGAACCTACGAGATATATTGTCAACTTGATTTATCATTGAATCAAGTTCTTCATTAAGATGCTGTACTACGGACATTTCCTCAATAAAATCATCGAAGAACTCAGGATCATTGTCTAATTTTTTTAGTTCATCCAATGACATCGTCGAAAGATCAGGCAGATCATAATCGCTATTGGAAGGAGTAGTCGAAGTGTCCAATTGAGAGCATTCTGTGGTCGTTGTATTTGAGTTGACGTTATTTGTCGTTAGAAGAGGTGGTGGAAATCTTTCGAACTCTCGGATGATTGCCTGAACAACTCGTCCCAAGTCAGAATGTTGAGAGTACTGCGGAAAAAAAATATAATTCAATTGCATAAGAAAATGTTTTATCTTGGTAATTTATTTTAATTTTTGCAGTGGATATTTTTGATGTACATTTAGAGATGAGTGAAACTATACAAATTAAGACTATACAAAAATCATTACAGGCTAGCAGCAACTTTTACGGTGCAGAGAAGTAAGTATAATAATTTAGAGCGCTATATTTCGGCTATTCAAATTGGCTGCAAAAATATTCTGATTGCTTATTGGATTTCCCAGTAAATCGTTACAGCAATAATAGCACTAACAATAAATCAGGTGGATATTTTCGTACTCAAGTCGATTTTATTGAAATTAATATATCCTAAACATACGTATATGTAAGCGATCAACATACTTCGAGATGAAAGTAACATAATAGAGTCGGAAAACAGTAGCTTTATTCGCTATTACAATACTCCACAGATAAGTTTAACAGAAAATTCACGTTGGTAAAAATTCTTTCAATTGAATACACTATTGCCAATCTCAATTTAACCTTCCTAACTTGATCCACATCTTCTCTTCGCCTTTTCCAAATGAGTAAAAAACAACTACGAATGCCTAAGAACTAATAAAATTTTGAAAATGTAAATATATACATTTCAAAACGTTGCCAACAGTGTCAAACGTGCTATTTTTGAATAAGTTAATAAGAGCGATGTGATTACGGAAAAGCGTCACATATGGATCGAGTCAAAAATCAAACAAACAAATTAGTTTCCTAACTTACAGAGTTGTTCTTATATTTTATTTTATTTACTGTACTAGTAAAAATAATACTTTTGTCTTGCGAAATACTTCAATTGCTTACAATTTGATAACTATTTTCATAAATACTTTTTGTTGTGATCCCAAGGTCAATCATGAGATAGATGCGATTATTTTTTTAATAGCTCTTAGCGTAAATTTAGAGAAACCTCAACACTGTTGTAATGTACATATATATACATATTGGCAAATGTAGAAATCAGCAATAATTTCCTACTTATGGCCATGACAATATGTCGTCAACTACGTGTTAGATGTTGCCCAGAACAGTTCCTTGCCTGCATCTTACTGCCGGTAAAACCTACTCGGAATTCTTTTACCTGAATACTCAATTCTCTTCCGCATACATAAATAAAATAACAAGAAAAACAATTTCTAGCATGCGAGGGTTTTATGTTTACCCTCTCACCTGTTTCGTGGCACTAGCTTTGAGTTCTCAGTCCCTACTCATACTGCTAAATCAATTGATAAACTGTCGATTGTGCACATTAACTTGTTTTGTTTTACAGGCATTTGACACTGCGACAATTTTTTTTTAGTTGTAGATTGAAACCAAATTAGGAGTCAGATAAAGGTTGATATATTGCTGTATATATATACCTACATTTAACAAGCCTGGAGCATTCTCAATATCACCACCGTTTGAAGTGACCCAATGATGTTGAACCGACGGAGATACAATAATTTTTGGTTTTTCTTTCGGGAAATTTGCACTCAATTGTACATTTAGATGAAAAACACGACCTGCTGACTCAAATTGAATTGCATATTCTTCATTTTTTACAACTTCCTGAACACTGTAAAAATGAGTTAATTATGAAAGTCAACATTTTGAGATTTTATGATTTTATCAAAACTTACTTGTCATTGAAAATCTTTAACGTGTCGATTTGCCTTTTACGAAACTCCAAATCACAGTTGTATTGCCTAGGAAGCATTTCTTTCGCTTATTGATAAAAATTTATGAATTCAGTTACATTGAAGGAATAATTTTTTGTTCTGTGCATAAAATAAGTTCTAAAATATTCTTATTTGTTGTAATATCATTCGGGTTTATATTGAGCGATCAACAAATGTCTAAAACAATTAATACCTAGAAATATATGGGAAAGCAAAAAATAACTTGAAGTAAACAAAAACGAATTGTCCAAGAATTGACAGGTTTGGCCAGTGTTAAGGAGCTGATTAAAGAAGGGATTTTTTTGTTGCTGTGAAATTTATTGAAACACTTACGGATGCATGTACTAAATTGTTTTGTTGTTATAATGATGATTCGAACATGATTGTGTAATACTGAGTCCAAAGAGATAACAAATCTTAAATTTTGATTTGATAAAAAATGTTTTTTTTATTCACCTATATGTACATATGTAAGCAGCAAACAAACAGAAAAATGTCACATTTGTATCAACTTTTCCTTCATTTAAATACCAATTTTAAATAAACTCTTTATTTTAGACATATCCCATACATATGTAGCGTACTTTGTACCGATTTTATTGGTACACAATTTATAATAAATATTTTGTGGTAAAAAAAGCGTTGTCACTGGACGCACCCATTTTCGAGACGCTGGTATTTTGTTTATTCCCATTATTTTAAATTGTACACCTCTAGGCAAAATAGATGTCTCCTTTCCAGTAGAAATAAGTCCGCCAAAACGTGTACCAAGTGCTTAGTAAAATAATGAAAATAAATATTTGGAGATATCTTTTATTTGCGAATCTTTCATAGAAATTTCGATGCATTTTAATCCAAAATGGGAAAGTGTTATTTGTGTAATTCCACAGAACAGGATGAAATCAAATATGGAGAATTTATTACCATAGATGAAATGTCTGTGCACTACTTCTGCTTGGTATTGTCTCTAAACAAAATATAAAAAGTGGATTTTAAGCCATTAAACAATTTTTGTTTCATAGCTTTTATCGTCAAATTTAATGCAAAGAGGCAAAGATGATGAAGGATTTTTGGGATTCTTAGTGAAAGACATCAAGAATGAGGCTCTTCGTGTCGAACAGACGGTAAATATTGTTTATTTATTTAGTCAGTCGCGCCCGTTGACTACATCCTTGTTCTTCTATTTGAAGGCATGTTTCTATTGCAAGAAAAATGGAGCAAATATCGCCTGCTGTGCCCAAAAGTGTCGACGATCATTCCATCTTATTTGCGGTATTAGAAACGATTGTGAAAATCAATTTATTCATACATTTAAGTCTTTTTGTGATCGTCACGTCACGGGAAAGAAGTTACGGGGTCCGGACAAAGATGAAAGTTGCGCCATATGCTATGATGATCTTCGAGAAGGGCAACAGCGATATAATAGTGTGACAATGCTTCAAGCTCCGTGCTGCAAGAATGGCTGGTTCCATAAATGGTGCTTGTCATCATTTGCTAAATCCGCTGGATATTTCTTTAGATGTCCTCTGTGTAATGATAGCAAATATTTTCGTCAACGATTGGTGTATAGAGGAATATTCATTCCTGATAGGTAAGTTATAAGATATGTTTAGGTGACATCAGCAAGGCGAGGTCAATTTATTTCAGAAACCGTAAACACTTGAGGCGTCCTTATAGATTAATGACTAAAAAATGTCTTTTTAATTTGACCAACATGTATGTGGAACACCCTTCTTACATCACAGTCATGTAATGCTCTGTGTTCCAGAGTATGCCATCTCAATGACTGTTTGCTTCCATCTGTGATATAAAATCTTAGGTATTTGAAACTTATAAGACCATTCGAGCCGCTCTACATGGCCCAAACATTGTGGGCCACCAGACTCTACGTCACTATACAGCGGATATTGTTCGTGTTTGAATCTTCTCTCCACCAGGGAGATAACTTTTTTTCGAAGAAGCGTATAAACTGTCGGTCAGAATAAAAAATTAAACAGAAATATTCCATTTGATTTATTTTATGGTATCGGTTATGATGTTAGTTACGTAATATGTACATATGCTTTTTTAACAATCAGATAAAAACATACATATATAACTTAGGTACATTACATAGAGCAAACAAATTCTGAATAACAATCTGTCTCATGTATTCTGCACAGGGATGCATCATGGGAGTTAGAACCAAATGCCTTTTCAGAGTTGTTGGAAAGACCGGCGATATGTACAGCTGGTGAGTGCAATGCCAGAGGTGGACGTACTTCAAGTCATTCCCGAAACAAACTGAAATTCTGTTTGGGTTGTGGTTCTGTTGCTATGCATCGGTGTTGTATTGAAAACAAAGCTGATAACTTTTATTGTAATGACTGCAATGAAACATTCGCCGAAGTAAATGATACAACAGTTGTGAATATGAGTCATCATACAGATAGTGGAGAAGAAGAAGATGTGGATATTTGTGGCGAAGGTGATGACGAGTCAAATATAAATAATATCGAAACTGAAACCTTAGAGGAAAACGTGAGACCTTTAGGCAGAAATCAAAACAGAAGGCTACCTGTTTCTGACGATGACGGATCTTCTGACGTTGACATAACCGACACTGAAGATGATATAATTCGGCGTTCCAAACATCATGTTTCTAGGCGGGTTAATAGAATACATTCAATTGAAGAGAATACTAGTGAATGTAGCGATGAAGTTAAAAATCCTCGAGTTCAGGGGCGATGCCGGAGAATTGGTAGTGTTGAATCGTCCGATAGTGGTAACTCGATCGAAACTGTTATTTGTGAGGCAAAACTCAGAACATCAAAGAACTCTGATAGTTTTTTTGATAGTGGCACTGGAAGCGATCCTTCCAATAGTAGCGCAGACAAATCGCATTTAACGGATAATTTCAAGATTGAAATTAACGAATCTACTGATAATCATCAAGAAAAGCCAATAAAACGAAGATTTACGTCTCTGAATAATGAACCAAAAGATGGCTGGTGTATAGCAAAACGTACAAGACGCCAGTCTATGCATGCAGATATGAAAGTATGTTCAGAAGTACCTGGTATAAGTCGAAAATCTCGTTCTAGATCTTATGCAGGTATTTCATACCTTACGATTAATTCCTCAACAAATATTCCACTTGTATCTGAGGAGATGTCAAATAACGCGGCAAAAATAAAAAATGAAATAAAACTGGAGTCTGAGGCGAAAACAATTGTCGCCGAAAATACGGCTAAAGAATACGAAGTCGAAAATATTAGAAAAAAAATAACAGGTCGATCAAGAGCCCAGTCTGAAGAATGCCCAATAGCACCATCAAGTACATCAGTGACTCAAAGGCGTAGTTCTCTACAGGCGACTTCGATTTCAATTGAGAATCCGGAATGTTTCCGATTACAGTCGCAAAAGTTCTTATATGGTGATGGTCGTTCCAGTAAGCGTAGTCGAAGCGATTCCCAGTCAAGTACTGAGTTTAGTCTAAATAAAAAACAAAAGAGCAATAGCACGCTAAACGAAAATGAATGCAATAATTCGGTTCCAAGGACTATGAGACGTTCATCCAGAAGTAGATCACCACTCGGTTTAAACCCTAGTTCAATCAACGCATTTATTACCCCATCTTACGTTAAGGAGAAAAAATCACAGTCGAGTATGTAATGTTAATATAGAATTATTATTTCTATTCATTTTTATTGTGACAGATCTTTTTTTGAATTGCAGATCGACAAAAACAGGACGAAGATTGTTTGCGAGAAGAACCTCTAGAACCAAGGATTGAAAATATATTCAAAAGTAAGTGGATTTCAATTTCCCGTGTTTAAATCAATAAAACATATTTTTTACCAGAAAATTGAACTATCGTGGCTGCAATAAACTACCATTAACAAATCCAAACTTTTTGATGTGAGGCAGAGTCTTTTAATGTTCAATTTGAAAAAAAAACTCATAACCAAAAATGTAGTTCCCATTTGGATTCATATATTTCAAAAACAGATGTAAATATAATCTTAAGTCTATTTTTTGCATGGGGGATTCCTAACAGTTTAAATATTTTTTTTTAACAAAATCATTCAGCTAGCTGTTTTAATTGCACCCATTGCCTTTTGTTTACCTTGTTTCAATATGCGGTATGTAAGAGTTTCGCGTTTTCAATTTTTTGTTCATCATTTTCGGAAGCGAAGAGGTTTGAGATAATTTCTTCGACCGAAAGGACACCTAAATTTTATAATTCATTCAATCATCTTGAAGTTTGCACTTGCTTTGCCATCTGCGTACATTAGCTAACGAATGGATAGGAAAACAGCTGTTAATTTTATTTCACCATGGCTCTCGTGTCACCTTTGTTCTGAGCAGAAATAAGAGTTCCGAGAGTATAGCTGTCATCGAAAGCTGTTAAAATTTAAATAATAACAATACTTAATCCACATCTTAGTGTCCAGTTGACTAAGTTGTCTACTTTTTGTTTTACCTTACACTGAGATTACGTCGCCTTCATACCAAATTCTTTTGTACAACAGACATTTTTTCTATGTAGTACATATGTATGTGCGATGCTATTGTCGAGTGCGGATATATTTGTGATCAAAGTCAAAACAAATATTCCGGAAGCCATCACAGAGTTTACCTCAATTTCGGCTTAGAATTTAATTCAATGCAATGTTTCAGTTCTACACATTTATATCGTATTTTGCAGATCGGTCAAATATTTCAAATCGGAAGAGAACCAATCAAAAACTGCCTATATACACACATGGAAACTCATATATCTCATCGGAACTCAACAACAGCCAAAATAATGGGGTTCATAAAACATTTAGTTGTAATATTCTTATAAGTTCGAACAAGAAGAGGCGTTCAAGAAGAAGTATTTTTCAACGACTTTCCGTAAGTTCTCCCATATGTTCGGTATACGTTTGTGCAAATTAGTAACTTTTTTTATCGTCTTAATAGGACAGGAATATACCCAGTAACCAAACAAGGATCGAGACTTTCTTCAAGAGAATTTTACCTTGAAATACATAATTATATTAATATAACGATATTTTATAAAATACATTAAATATCAATGCATTTGTGAGATGAATTTTGTTTTATTTGGTTCTATTTTGCTTTTCAAATTAAACATTTATAACATTTATATATAACAACTCGGTCTTTTTGTAATATTGCGGATGATACATGAGTGAATTGTTGATTCTAAAATTTCGGTAACTGTATATATTTTATTTCATAAATTGAATAGTATCTATTTTGACAAATAAACGGCAGTGTATGTGAATAATTTATAGAAACGAAATAAAATGTATTGTATTATAACGTAGAATAATGTTTATTTTATCGTCTTCGAGAGCGGGAAACATTTCTATATATACTATACCATATGTCCGCCTTTGGTGGTATACATCATTCTTAAGGAAAGCAGCGCCAAACACACGACATCGTTGCAAGTATAAACAGCAACCGCCGCCTTCCTTATTCTTCAGCTTTGGTTATTGGCTTTATTTTGTATCTTTTTGTGAAGAACACATGCATACGTATTCGTAGATGTCACATATGGCAACGTGCATATAAAAGAGCTATAAAACACCATGCCGAGTTTTGACATTCCTCGCAGAAATAATACACCCTTATTTCTGATTCGTGTCAAACTTGGTAGGTGTGTAGGGTGACGTTGGCCAAATTTCACGGCTGTATCAGGGTAGGTAACGAACTCATCCAGCCATTCAGTACCAACGTTGTTGACGAAGCAGCGCGTTGTCATATGCCGTCTTCAACGTCATTTTTGAGATCGTAAAACAACTTACTATTCCGGAAGTTCATTCCGTTATAAGCACGCGTGATGGCCAGGACGGTCAGCGATGGAAGGCAGCTACTGCTCAGTTTCAGACCCTCCAAGGTTGGTTGGCCTGATAAGTAAGTATCACAATGGGCTTATGCTGCCCATGGAAATGACAGGGTTCAAGGTCATTGTCTATGCCGATGATATTGCCATCGGCGTCGGCTTTCTTCGATTTAGTGAAATGGAAAAAAAAGAATTAGTTCCTTTACCAAAAAGTTAGTCTACTATATGTACTCGTAGAATACCTCTGAAAGTAAGTAATAGAGCAACATTTCTAGGTCTCATTCTCGTCTCGAAATTAGGCTGGAAACCCAACATCCAGGAACGTGTCAAAAAGGCCTTTACAGATCTAGAATGGGTGATATAAAAAGTCTGCAAAACTCTTTTGTCTCACTGATGGAACACGTGCACATACAGTCAGACAGCTGATACCCAACAGTGAGACATGTGACTTAATCCTCTAACAGGTAAGGCTGGCCTGAGGCCATGACGTCATTAAATTCAAATTTTACAATATTTCGCGCTCAATGGATACATGCATCAGTAGGGAGCACATTGTTTCAATATTCTACCACCCGGAAAGTTTTATGCTGATGTGTTTGGCAAACAATTGCATTGTGTGTTAAAATTTATTTGGTCTAGACTTCAAAATTAAATAACATATATGTACACTTATTAACAAAAGTCTACGTACACTAGAAGTTCGAGTCAATCAACGAGTTATTTTTCTAGCAAAATAAAGTAAAATTCAAAAAAGTAAATATGGTTCGCTTAATTGTTCGATCAACTATAAACGTAAACATTTATTTCTTTAAAAAAAAGTTAAAAACTACAATAAACATTATAAAGGCACCCTACCATCAAGCCGCGCGGAGGAGCATAAATGCATTTCCAACAAGCCCAATAAAGAACATACTAGTGGAAGCTGGTTTACCGTCTATAGAACAACGGATATTTGAAACAAAAATCCCCTTATCCGCCCCTTTAAATATGCCCAAATATATCCACCTTGGTCAATCAAGCCTACTTCTGTACTAATCGAACTAGCCCAACATCGAAAATTAAATACGACTCCAGCAATGTATCGTAGCCTCTATACGGCAATCGCCTCTGAGCTTATATCCAACGGCTGGAAGTTTATTTTCACCGACGGATCCAAAACTAAAGACAGTACATCTTTTGCATGCATATTCGAAAACGACGACTTACTGGCCAAAGGCATTCTCCCCGAACAGGCTTCAATTTTTACAGCCGAATCGATAGCAATATTAAGTTGTAACTGCTATTCTGCTATCTGTAACCCAAATTATAATGCCACAATTATCAACAAAATCAGGGACCGAGTGATTGATATGCCAAATAAAGTAAAACTTATGTGGGTACCAAGTCACGTGGGTATAATAGGGAATGAAAGAGCGGACTTAGCTGCCAACCTTGCACACCGGTCCCCAGTCTTTAAAACGATTGTTTACACAAAAGAAGACTTTACCAGGATCATCAAGAACAGCTTAAAAATTAACCAACATCAGCCTTGGGCCAACTATTCCCATCATTATTTAACAATTAACAACAACAGACTGCATCCTGTATACCCCACTTCAATGCCCAAATCTATGAGAACTACCTTTGTGAGATTGCGATTAGGGCACACAGCAGTAACACACAAACATCTTCTTAAAAAGGAAGATCCGCCCACATGCAGTGGCTGCAGATCTATATTTGACATAAAACACATTCTAGGCATTGGCACATGCCCCTCTGCAACCCAGCATAACCAGTTTCTATCGCTGCAACATCTATTGAGCCGAAAGTCTCGCAACTTTTGCTCTTTTCTTGCTGTTAACACTATAATTATATTATATGTTAATAAATTATAATAATAATAATAATAGAAAACAACTTATTTTTTCTCGTAAATCTATAACTAAAACCAGGATGAGAAAAGTCTACGAACAGCAGTTGCAGCTGTTTCCTTTTTGTGTGGTAAAGTTCTGCAATTTGTTCCCTTGCTTGCTTTTTATTCAGTTGTGTTCTTTGAATACGTCAGTGTGGAATTATGAGTTTTTTTTAATTTGAAATTAACTGATTTGTGCATAAAATGAAGGGAAGTTTCCACTGAACTGCGGAAACTGATAATAAAACATAATTTTGAAGGCAAATTATTACGGGAGATTGCAAAACTTATTGAAAGACCACACTCAAGAGTGCAAACAATAATAAAAAGAGAGTCATATAGTAAGAAAAGTGAGCAAAAATCCTAAAATAACCGCATCGGAAATAAAAGCTGAGTTGCTGGAGGAAACGGTTAAGTCTTGTGATGCAAATACTGTTCGGAGAGTTCTCAAAAGGAAAGATTTTCGGAGTAGAGTGGCCAGAAAAAAGCCTTTATTAGCGAAGTCAATAGAAAAAAAAATCTACGATTGGAGGAGTCGTTTGTCAACGACCCTAAGCATACCACTCGCCTCGTACAGGAATGGCTTGTATACCACTCCAAACAATTGAAATCACCCCCCAATCTCCTGACATGAACCCTATAGAGTATTTATGGGACGAATTAAAGCGGCGCCTCAATAAAATTACCATCACAAACAGGCAACGTTTAAGGAAGGCTTTTGAGGAAGAATGGGCCAAAATTAATCCCTCAGTTACCAAAAAATTGGTCGAATCGACGTCGAAAAGGATGAGAGCAGTGAAATCCTCAAAAGGAAATTCAATGATTTATTAATAACCATTATATTTTTTTAATTCACGTCCTGGTTCAATCAATCCTGGTTGTACTTATATTGACGGAAAAAATAAGTTGTTTTCTAGTTTTTAACATTTTTTAAAGAAATAAATGTTTACGTTTATTTTATTTTAGTTTTTAGCGAACCACATTATCGATCGAATAAAGCGAACCACATTATTTTTTTGAATTTAGCTTTTACTAGAAATATAACTCATTGGTTGACTCTGTTCAGTGAGTAAAAAAATTGAAAATTCATTTCAAAATGAAAACCTCATTGGTGTGATATGTGAACAGATTGCTTAATTTTTTTTAAAGATTTCATGGAATCTGCTGAAATTAGGAATCGAATTGTTTGTGTTGTGTCGTTTAAGGCTTCGCTTACTAATTTGAAATTTATATCGGTGCAGGTGATAATCGGATCTTGCCCGACACACCGAACATTTGTACCTGTGCCAATGTTGTCATGCGATTTTCAAAATATTCCTAATTTTCTTCACCACATTATCTACTTTTTTACAATATTTATACGACGTAAATGGTATAATGATTAATAATAATAATACATATATGCTTTTGAAACAATCAGAGCTATAAGTATTCCAAACTGTAAATTTGCTTTGGATAAAAATGTGAAATAAAGTCGTGGTTTTCCATTGAATATGTATGGTTTGTGCGTCGACACCTTTACACTTGAACCTACGGTGACTAGGTTTGAATTTTGATGGCCCACTTCTTTCGAGTCACTGACAATGCTCAAAGAGTATAACTGTCTAGAACAAGCTTGCTCGTTCGGAGTCGGCATAAAACCGTAGGCTCCTCTCATTAGTGAGGAAAAATATCACGCACCACACGAGTGGTTGCTCTAGAAGCTAGGCCCTGGCCCTCTACGGGCTGTTACGCCACCCATATCCGTACTAAAGGCTGATTTTTTAGCTATTATCTTTTTGGCAACACAGGTTTAAACAGCTGACGCACGTTTCGTGTTTTGTTTCACTGTCAAACATCTTCAGTTTGGTCTATAATTTAACCATGAGTCGTCTAGAATTGTAGCCGAACGACCTACCGCAACGTAACATTTTTGGTGAGCGGGCTCTTGGAATGTTGGCCGAAAGTTTACCGAAAAATTGTGTTCATCGACAAAGCTCATTTTTGGTTCAATGGGTACGTAAATAAGCAGAATTGTCGATTTTGGAGTGAATATCAGCCAGAAGCATTGCAAGAGCTACCAATGCAACCAGAAAAAGTCACTGTTTGGTGCGGTTTAAGGGCTGGTGGCATTATTGGACCTTACTTCTTCAAAGATGATGCGAATCGTTACGTAACTGTGAATGGTGTGATATCCAATTTTTTTTTGCACAAAATGCAAGAGCTTGACTTGCATGACATGTGGTTTCAACAAGACGGTGCCACATGCCACACAGCACGCGCAACAATGGACTTAATGAGGGGCGAGTTCGGTGAACATTTTATTTCACGTTCGGGACCGGTCAATTGGCCGCCTAGATCGTGCGATTTAACGCATTTAGACTATTTTTTGTGGGGCTATGTTAAAGCCCACAACATGTCTATACAGAGAAGCCCGCTTCAATTGACGCATTGGAAGACAACATTGAAGCATTTATTCGTGAGATACCGGCCGAAATGTTGGAAAGAGTATGCCAAAATTGGACTAAGCGGATGGACCATTTGAGGCGCAGTCAAGGTCAACATTTGCGTGAAATAATCTTCAAACATTAAATTATATGGACCGTACTATCGATTCAAATAAAGATTTCATGCATTTTTCTGAATTTTATGTGTTTTTTTTTTTATAGCTTTTAAAAAATCACCCTTTATATTATTGTGTAGGCAAAGTATAAAGTGTTGATAAAAATATTGTTTTATGGAAGACAAAAATATTATATTGTACCACCGAACGAAAAAGAAGTACGTTTAAATTGACTGACGCCCTATACGGGAATATAACGGCTTCATGGGATATCAAATTAGACTCAAGACAAGACCTCTTTCCAATAAAAAGATTTTTTTTATCACTCAATTGACATGGCTGCAACAGATTTCTGCATTCTTTCGGTCAGAAAGCAAAACATCTTGCTCACATAGGATATAACCACATTGCAACGACAAGTTGGTCGTAAAAACATCACAAACCCTATGCTTTTGCTGAAAATGTCCATCTACATAAGTTGCTTTTATGTATTTAGTAATTGTTTCTATCAGTATCAGTATCATGATAACTGCATATGTGATTTTTTCAATAAATGAAACAATCTATTCTATCACCAATTATGTACGTACAGGTATTATTATTATTTTTTGCCTTAAACGGGCACGGTTGCCCTGAGGCCGCCTTAACATGTTTTCACCTGTAGCTACAAATATAATTTGTTTGTATCTGGTAAATTGTAGTTATTGTTATTTAGATCATAATCTCAACCAAACAAAAATCCATCTTTACGTCCTTTCATTTTTTTTAACTTTGCCTGTTAGAGGATTAAATATTATCTGTGCTGAAATTAAAAATAAATAAATATTTTGCAAAACTTAAATTTTTTTAATGAGTTTTTAATGTAAAATGCAAATAACAGTCTTCAGTGACTAAATATAGGTAAAAACAGAATTTAAAACAAAACTCAGACTTCAAAAAACGGAATTAAACAAAAAAAAAAATTAGCGAATATCAATTTGGTCAAAATGTATTTATGGAGTGGATGTTGCAGCGCAGCCGAGGTGAGGAATGTCTCATCTTCTTTTTGCAGATGACTTAGTTATCCTCACATCCTCCCAGACGGAACTCCAACGCGCACTCGATAGGTTTGTGGTCGTATGTGCTGATGCTGGAATGAGGGTTAACGTGGACAAATCGGAGGTTATGGTCATTTCCAGAACGCCTGTTCAATGCACTCTGCATGTTAGTGGAGTCCCATTGAAGCAGGTGGAGAAGTTTAAGTATCTCGGGATCTTTTTCACTAGTGATGGAAGGAGTAATGCTGAGCTTTCCTGTAGGATTGGTCAAGCTGGGTCAGTTTTGACACAGCTTGGTAGTTCTGAAATCAGAATGGCCGAGCTTGGTGTCAAAGCCAAGTTAGCGGTTTTCAACTCAGTATTTGTTCCAACTCTCACCTATGGTCATGAAATTTGGGTAATGACCGAAATAATAAGATCGCGAGTGCAAGCTGCTGAGATGAGATTTCTTCGTGCTGTTGTGTTCTTCGGCAGTGCGCGTGGATATCAACATTGAGCAGCTGCTTCTTCGAACGGAAAGGACTATGCTTCGGTGGTTTGGTCACGTGGCACGAATGTCCCCATCATCACGACTTCCGAGGCGGGCGTTGAATGCGATTCCATCAGGTAGGCGACCGCTTGGCAGACCCAGGACGAGGTGGTTGGACCAAGTCAAAAAACTCGTCGGGTTATTAGAGTCGATGGCGGAGGATCGATTTCGCCGTTATTTTACAGTTGGGTTTTTTGGATCCGGGCAAATTTGTCAACGCACGCACTACTTCAGTATCTTTCTTCAATTGTGTCTTCGTTATTTCATAAAATCTCGAACGAAGAAATCAATGATTGGCTTCACGAAAACTTTGAGGCCTCTGCAAATTGTCAGAACCCGACACAAATTTGAGAGCACAAATGAAAGTGAAGCTGTCTTCGCTTTATCAAAAGTTAAAACAGAAGTTGTAGTTCGATCCTTCAATAAATGCTTACAATGGGCCGAAGAGAATATTAGGTACTAGAAGACATTTTAACTCTACAAAAATGAAAGAGTTGGCTGCTTTGAAAAATATGGAATCCAAAAAAAATGGCCTTAAATATACAATTTCTTAAAAAAAAAACGCATTATAATTTTACTGTATAACGTTAACTTTTGTATGTATAGGCTCCAAACTATCGTATTGTGATTTTTAAAATGTGTTCAACGCTAACGATTTGTTTTCGTTTTAAAAATACGTTTTCTTATCACATTGCCACTTTCTCTATAGAACAAATCCACATTTATCATTTCTTATTTAAAAAAATACCCGGTAAGTGCAACAACCTCGGTTCCTGCAACTGCCTTAATTTCTGTTAGTTGCGTAAATCGAGTTTGTACTGTACAGTCTAACTTCCCTATAGCAAACTTCTATATAATGAAGTTCTCCGTATAAAGAATTAATTTCAAAGACACAGCTTTCTAGTGCTGTTTTAAGAGTATTTCTAAATAATGAAGTTTCTTTCTGGTCCCGTGCTGTAGTCACTTAGACGCCTTATATTTTAATGACTTGATGACCACTATTATCAGCCATCTCCATCGCTATATTAAAGACTCTAAATGGTTTGCGGAATAGGATCAATTAGAACCGGGTGTCAACACAACAGGCCTACTACCGCCTGTTACTGTTACCCACCGGCTGACTAGCCACTCTCACCTAACCTAACTACACTTTGCGGTCTTAGGGAAATCATCGGACTTCTGAAGCAGCTATAAGAAGTTCCAAGGTACAGGAACGATTATGGACGAATAATGTTTAAGATAGCAGCTCCGTTGATACTCAAGGGACTCCCAACGGAGCTCAGCTACTTACGAGAACAGAAATGCCAGGACCCATCCTTGAAGTTGGTTTTTTCATGTATGGACAAGTAACCTTGACGTCAGTTCGTTGTGTACCTAGACGTCAATCAACAAGCCTTTCCAGCTATCGTGATCTATGGGTATTTTCCTCCAGCTACGCACAAGTTGGTTGATGTCTTTCGCCATGCCGTTTGTGTGTGCCACATTAGACGCGGGCCATATTAGCGTTGTTTTCTCCCAAAATGTGTCTAAGGGCTGTACATGTCCCAGCCATCATATGCTTTGGATTCGTAGTTCGCCCTTGCACTTCGTGGAGGGATCAAAAAAATCGCACCCAAATATGTTCTCTGGAAGAGACGAGGGAATCAGCTGTTGAAATTGTCCATGCACTGCTTCGCCGTACAGCATGACTGACTTAGGCGACCGCTTCATAACAATCCGAACCAATACGTTCAGTCTAATTTGCGCTCACTCCCCAGCAGAGGACAAGTATAATTTCTATGATCTCCAAGAAAGGACTATACGATCAATGACCCGCACTACACCACATCGCACAAAGGTGACAAGGTGGATGGACTTGGTCATAGGTGAAAGACTACAACATTCATTGATCACATTGATCACACCGCGTTATTTACTGCAAAAAAAAGTTTGAAGTTGAGATTTGGTGACCAGATTGCTTGTCCAAGGGACCATATGTGATCCGTCTTCAATACCAGAAGAGCAGCTAAATGTAAATTTGTAAGAATAATCAAAACATAAGGTGCCCGGTTAAATAACAACTCGTTACTAAGATTGGCATATTAACGTGTTTTGTTTTTTTTCTCATCATTTTATTTACCGTTATTTATTCTACTACATTATCATTTCTTCTATTTAGTTTTAATGTTATCAGAAAATACAGTGAATTGTTTTTTTATTTTTAATTTCATTTTTTTTGTATTTTATTTTTTTCAAAATTTTAAATAATATTAATAATAATAAACATCAGTATTCCCTTCTAAACTATTTTTGTTGTTGTTTTGTATCTTTTTTCAATATTTATATATTTAATTGTTATTTTTTATATGTATATAAAAAACATAACCTGCGAAATATGTTTCATCTAGTTTCCTCTTAATTGTTGTTTTTCTTTATATATTTTGTTAAGATTTGTTCTTTTCTGTTTAATTAAATCTCTTAAACTAAATGTGAAATATATATGCATATATTTATATATATATGCGCATATATAGCTTTCTTTTCAAATTGAAATGATCATGTATGCATGTAGTGTAGGTACAAAAAGAAATCAATAACTACAAAAGAATGAACAATTTCATCTTGTAATTGTTGTTGGGTTTGTTTTGAATAAAAAAAAAAAACAACTAAAGGGAGTGACATTATAGAGCAGCTTATCAAATTCACTTTTGCTTATGCACTAAGAACAATTAAACAGAAAAGTACTGAATAAAAAGGTTGCCTTTGGAACTGCGCATGTCTATGTATGAGCGACGCAGCTTTATATCAGGCTTTAAAGAAGAGGGAATAATAATATTAATAATAATAAAAAGAGATAACCTGAAAAATGAGATGCCTCTTCTCTTTTTTCTTAATCAAGACTACAAAAAAATAATATACATATCTAGATTTTCTTGAAACATTTATTATGCCATTTTTATAGTTCTTTTCTTTTTGCAGAGTTTTGAAAACTTATCAACTAAAAAGACACTAAAACATTCTTTTACATCAATTTTTTGTTTTTCTCCATATATGTATATACGTATGCAAGACTTTACGTACGAATATATGTACACTCATATATGCGTTCATCATATTTTTTTGTTATATTTCTATGTACTTTTACTGATTTTTCATCATTAATTTAAATTTTTTTTTTTTGTGTTTTTCTTTTCATTTTTATTTGTTTTGTTTTAAATATTGCTGACCATAGTCTCTCAAGTAACGGCGTACAGCAGGACATAGTAAATGTATGTTTTTCTTTTGTGTATTACAATTTTGTTTCTCTTTCTCATTGAAATGTGTGGTATGATTTCTATGTTATCTTAAATATTCTTTTATTTCCTTCTTAAAATATCTACTCAATTTTAAACTTTATATAATTTTGTTTATTTATACATCGTCAAAATTATTTTTCTGTTTTTTTTTTTATCGGCGGCGGTAGCTATTCTTATAACATTCTTTTATATATATTTCATATAGTAATGTTGTTTGTATTTAAATTATTAGTAATCGTACCTATTGTCTTACTAAAAAATATTTAATTTAAATTTAACTTTAATTTTGAAGTTTTAATTTTCTTTCTTCTTTTTGTTGTTTGTTTTTCTTTTCCACAGAAGCAAATTGCTACTAAAATTTTTCTTTTACATTATGATACCATTAACTTTTTTCTTTTATTTATGATTTTCTCTAAATTTGTTGATACACGTAAAATGATTTTGTTTCATGTTCCTCTTTTTCTTGCAAATAGTATTTATAGTTTCATTTTAATTAGTTTAAGATTTCATGTTTTTTTTATATAGTATTTTGCTAAAGGGGGCTGGAGGGGGGGGGACAGTTTGCTCTTTATTGTTTGTTTTTTTTGTTTTACTTCTTTATGTGAACATTTTTATTTTTACGTTTATGTATATATTTTATTTAATTTATATGCAATTTCTTTTAAAGAAACTAATGAGAAAACCACGTGGTGAGCCTTAATGAGAGATGATAATGTATTTCCTTTTGTGTTGTGTGAATTCATTTCTTTTGGTTTTCATTTGTTTTTGTTTAAAAAGAGGAAGAAAAAGAATTGGTGCACGTTACTTTTTTTTGGAAAAAATTGTTTGCAATTTATTCATTTTTTTGATTTGTTGTTGGTTGGTTTGTTATTTTAATAGTATTTATAATAGTTGGTTTTAATAATAGTAATAATAATTTTAATGTAATAATAATATAAATTTTATTAATATTTTCTGTTAGAATCATTATTATAACTATTATTGTATTATAATAATGTGAATTTAGCCCTAATGCAGCTAGCTAACCCATTGTCGTCGCTGTTTGTTGTATTTGTGAACTTCCCACTGCCCCCGATGATGTTGTAGCCGCTGTAGCGCCTCCTGTTGTTGCTGATGTTGCTGCGGCTTGACTATTATTTGTAGTTCCATCTGACGGTTGCTGCGGCTGCTGTGTGGATGATGTACCAGCCGCACCTGAATTTGGTGTTGTAGATGCTGCATTACCCGATGTTGATGAACTGCCGGCACCACCAATGTTCGATGATTGGTTGCCTATAAAAAGGTAAGCAAGTATAAATTGTAAGTATTTTTATTTTGGTTGGCCAAATCTATAAACACGTAAATAAATTCAATGTTTGTTGCGAACAGAAATCAGTTACTACAATGTAAAGACAGCTGACTTCACAGCTGTTTGCTCCTTGTTCTTTGCCGAATTTGAGAGACTTTTTGACAGTTACTCACGAAATAATGTAAATTACATTCTCTGATTGGTCAGGTTTGAAATAAAAAATAAAAAACACTTCAAAAATAGGAGGAGCAAGAGGGGTACAAGTCTGCTATCTCTATACTACATTAATTCTGGTTGTGTGGCACTTGATTAAAAATCATAACAACAAAGTAAAAGTATAGTAGATCAAAATCACCAAGTGCGAAAGGAAAAAAAATGTTAGGTATTGAGTGTACAGAATTTAATAATATTAGGAAGTAGTGTTCACATCCAAAGAGAATAATTTAAAAATGGAAGACAAAAACTCTGTTTTCCATTGCGTTTGAAATTTTGCAAACGTAAAATACAGAGTAAAACAAAACTGCAAACAGATATATGAAATAACAATAACGCAAATAAATGTATGCATACATTGTATACTTAAATCATGCACAATAACGTTGTAAGCCAACTTCCAACTACCATCTACACCAAATGCCATTCTCAACACACATCATTGAAAGAATAAAGTATGACGAACGAAAGAAAATACAAATTTAAAATCATTTGATATGGGCTATGGGTATATACTTTATTTTTTTTTATAATCAGCATTAATTTACAAGAGTTGAGAATGCTTTTGAATTTTAATAATTCTTTTAAATTCACATTTTCTTTCAATAATCAAAAAAGCATTTCACAAAAAAAAATAAAATAAAGGAAGTAGTTTTAGTGTTATACAATTTATAAATTAAAAATGTTTATAACTTGCGTAAGGTTACATTATTTTTATATAAATAATAATAACGATGAAGTGTTTTATTAATTATCTAGAAATTATTTAGAAGAAAAATTACAGAGAAGTATAATTCTGTCAATTGATCTGCATTTACTTAGGACTTTTTTTTATAACTTTCTATACGTATGTGTACATTAAAATAAAGCAATATTTTTCACAATGCCAACTACAAATCTGCAAAGAATAGAAAGTAAAACAAATAAAAAAAAAAATGAAAAAACAATAGCTCAGAGAAGAAAATTAATTAAATAGATGAGTAAGTAATATTATACGATTAAACACAGTCAGTGTTAGTGTGATTATCGTCTAAGAGGTTATAAGTACATTACATAAGAAAATCGTTGGTTTAGCTGTTAATAATCTAATTACTATGAAAAAGGCAATACAATGGGTATAACAAAACAGAGATGTCTGGTAGACGTATACTTTTAGTAATCCACAATTTTGGTTTATAACATCAACTTTGTACAACGATATACTATATATTGTACAACCTATGTAAACAAAAAGTTCTGCGTGCGATCTGCCACGAACTGTACAGATGTAACACCTATGTTTTGTTGGCCATGTAGACGTAATGTACAACTCTTTAATGCCGAGTGTGTGAGACAACGCAGCACAGTACACCCGCGTCTAATGTGGCTCACACAAGTGGAGAAAAGAACCACAATCAACTTGATGTACGAAACTGAACACAGCTAGGCAGAGGTCGTGCGGCTTTTTAATTGAGGACCAAGTCTACTCTGTTCAGTCCAGAGCAACCTCAAGTACATAAGTGTGTATTTATGTAATTTATTTTCAATTACAATTGCCTTCACATATTGTTATGACATTTTTTGATATCAAGAACGCATATTCTCATGTGGAGAATAATTTATAGTTAACTTTGCATGCTGCCAGAACGACTGACATGTTTCTATAAATAAGGAAACATTCCTGTTTGTCTCTTGATATTTTGACGTTAGATCGAGGGAATGCGAGCAAATGGTCGCTAACATTCCATATATGCGGCGATAGATATATATGTCGGTGCTATGTACATACCAACATATATTTATTTATGTCAACAAAACATGCTAACAAAACTATTTCTACAAACATTAAAACATCTTTAAAAACAACTGGAGATATCTATCCTCTAAAATGTAATTATACCTGTTGATTGTGTGGTTGCTCCTGGCGTTCCGGCGCCACTTGATGGATTTGAATTTGAGCCAGAAGCAGTTGGAGCGCCCGATCGGTTTGAACTATCATGTCGTTGTGCCATCAGTTGTGGTATTAAACTCGGTTGTATTGAAAGTTCTAATGAAAAATCAAGATATATATGAATGAGATATGTTCAACAAAAAATAAATTATTATTAATACCGTGCTCGGTAAAATTGAATAATGGTGGGAATTCTCTTCCATTCGGTAAAACTTGAGGGCCCTCGCGTAGCTCATTGAAGAAAGGATGTGCGCAAGCCTTGAGAGGCGTAATTCGGGCGCTGGGTGTATATTCAAGCAATTCCGATACTAGGCTTATAGCCTCTGGAGGTGTACGGATGCGGAATACCTAGAATAAAAGAACAAGAAATGATATTGTTAGATGCATAAAAATATAAATGAAAATGAGGACAATGCTTTGAGAACAAACAGTTATTAGTTATTGAATTGGTTTGGTATTGAATTCAAAATAATTAAATTAACGCAATTCAAAATGTCTATGTACATCTATCGAAGTGCACGTCAGGGAACACATACATAATTTACAGTCATTAGATGAATCTTCCATTCATTTTCAGCCAGAGAACGCTCAGAACTTGTATATATTTTTTGAATTACTTTATTCGTATTTTGACTAAAACTATAATTGCATAAGTAAGAATCCCATCGTTAAGTATGATTTTGAAGTAGTAGGTATATGTCATCTGATGTGTGCTTGGTAATAAAAATACAAAAGCTTTCAAAAAGGTCAACTGACACGCAAAAGTAAAGGAACGTTTATTTAAATATCAAACAGAGTAAATGATCTCGAATATTTGTCACTTTATGAAATAATCTGTACATTTTGAACCATCTTTTTATGTATTGCAAATGTGTACAATTGCCAATATTAACTTGTAAGTTCAAACCCCAATCGATCAAAAATTGATATAACATATTACTGATCACACAAGTTAAGCAATCAAATCAAGGAATACTAACGCAAATATGTTCACAGATTGAAGGCATTCGACTACTTCAAAATGAAAAAAAAGCACTTCACACTACATACGGAAACAAAATATACAAAACAATCAACTATCTAAATTATGTTAGAGTGATTCAGTAATTGAGCAAATGTATTGTAACATATTTTCTGCAATCTATTCTTTTTTTTTAGGTAATTTTCTTACTCTCCAACGTCGCTTCTGGTTTAGGGCATTTGGAAATAGACTACATTCAAGAAGTGACTGCAAAAAGTTTGTATTCAATTGGAATTTGTTTATTAATCAATCGTTAAATGGAACTGATGATATATCTGTGGTGATGAAGCTACATTAAATGGTAATTTAAATCGGGTAGGAAAACGAAATTGTCACATGCAATGTCGCAAGTGGTAATAAGAGACGAGTGACATAAGAAAATAACTCAAACCAATTCGATTGAAGTGAAAAAAGTAACATGTATACATGTGCATTCTATGGATAATGCAATATGTTAATAAAATTAAATGGTAGACTTACCTTTTGCCATGGATGACTTTTAATTCGGGGGAATTTGAATTCCGTATAATTTGGATTCATTTCGTGAATTTGCTCCCTTGTTGGTGTACCCAATACCTTAATAACTTCAACTAGTTGATCAACGCCAGAATCACCGGGGAATATTGGCTGTCCCAATAGCAACTCAGCCAGCACGCAACCAGCACTCCACACATCTTTATATAAAAGAAAATTATACATTTAATACAATGCTTTCCAGGATATTGCGATTGTTTAAGACTTACCAATTTTCGTAGTATAGTTAATTGCGCCAAATATTAACTCAGGTGCACGATAATACCTAGAGCATATGTACGAAACGTTTGGTTCGCCGTGAAGCAATTGTTTAGCGCTGCCAAAATCGCAAAGCTTAAGCACAGCCGTTTCTGGGTCCAGCAATAAATTTTGTGGTTTAATATCACGATGACAAATACCCAATGAGTGAATATATGCCAAACTTCTGAATAATTGATACATATAGAGCTAAAATTTTATGACAATATATTAGTATCTGAGGATCATGCAATTGATTTTGTATATAATTACCCTGATAAAATGAATTGGTATCGTTTGTTTAGTTTTAGCATACTGACGAGCAACTTTATATACGGTTTCCGGTATGTATTCCAGTACTAAATTCAAAAAAACTTCATCTCGCTAAAAAGAAAGGTAAGTGAATAAGAAGGTTAGTTTTTATTGTCAATCAAAGAACTTTTTGTTCTCTTGTATATTTATACGGTATATATTTGTTTGATGATCAAATGCAAAAAAATAATAAACTGTAGAACTTCTCAGAGTAATTTCATTCATTTTACCCACATTATAATATGTATGTATATATCTGGTAATTGTGAAACAAAAATAAGGCAAATTAAAAATGAGTAAGCATTAAGAAGACAAACTATCTAAATAGTATTTCCTCAAAAAGGTTTCTCATCAAAAAGCAAAATTTAACTGAGCGTTAGATTCAGTACCTGATTTTGAACAAAACAATTATAATTTTATGTGATTACACACCCAACACTGATGAAAGGACTTGCGTGTCCTAACGTATATTAAACGTGTATAAATTACAAGTTTACCTATTGTGGTAATAATCCTTACGTAATTCAAAAAAAAAAAAAAAATTGGACGCATTTATGAAAATAAATAATGTTTCACTAATAATAGATAAAATTTAACCGTTAATTTAGTCGATATTTTATCATGTTTCATATTCAACTGAAAACTAATTATATTTCAATAGGGATTATGTGAGATATTCTGGTGTTTACATCACAAAATTGCTATTGTAACAGTACTTTGAGCTCATATTCATAACATATTTTTTAAGTAAAAGAAACAAAAAAACACACCTTAGTCTCAAAAATCGTACAGGTGCACACTACATCAATATAATAATCAAATTTATAATTAATAAAAAACACGTTTACATCGTGTCAAATTCAACAAAACTTTAATTCATGACTCTATCAAAAATGCTATTGACAGGTTAATGGTTTCAAGTCTATCGGATTTAAATAGCCTGAATCAATTAACTAACATATATTCTGTAAACGAATTGATCGCGATATTTCTTCAGAAACAAATATTTCACGACAGAAACACATTATCCAATAGTTGGAGAACAAGACTTCTCCAAATATAGCAGAATATATAAAATCTTTAATTAGGATTTAAGCAATGTTCTGTAAAGTTTTTTCTTGATAAGAAAATTTGTTAAATCCAAAACTTTTAGAATATCAAGAAAGTAGTCTATATTTCTTCACGACTCGTGGTGCAGCACTTTAATTGTACTAGCTTATAATGCAACCACTTTTATATTAGGAAGAGACTCGACTTGCGACGTTCGAACTGCGAAATTCGAAAACTAAAAAAAAACTTTCTTTGATCGCAGGTATCCACGATTACTCTTCCCACATTTAAATTTTTGTGGATAGTGGATCGCGATTTTTTAGTCGTGAATTTGTACTCTTCCAGCACATTGTGAATCAATCTTTCGTTTTGACAAGTCGACAAGGAAATAATTGAATCGCAGAAAAAATCGGTAGTTAGGATAAAAAAAAACGTTGGTGGGGACTTTTCTCGATAAGAAAAATCCAAAAATTAAATGCGCATCTCCTTGAATTCCAAGATGCGCGGCTCATGTGTCCAGGCAACTGAGCAGAAAACAGTACATTATAATAATATACAAGAAATGATGTTAAGGGCTTTATTGGAAGCCTAGAAAACAAGCCAATATTGATATTTATTTGTGCTTTAAACTTGCCGAATGATCTGTGAATACGCTGCAATCTAGATATTTTTCTTAATTATAATGAAAAATAATCAGTCTTGAATCATATTTCGCAAATATTCATCCTGTACGTGCTTTTACAAATCGAAGTGAACTACGAAGTTTGAGCTTATCCATGAGACGATTGTCAGTGGCTTAGTTTGAGACGATTGTTGCAATGCAATTCAATCTGACCATAATATGAAGTGCAATCGATTAGAGGTAACAACTTACTGAAAATCAAATTTAAAGCGGGTATGAATGTTAGACAAACCGTACAAACAATTAAACTATTTTTTACTTTATACACATATATATTCTTGTACAAGTAGGTAAGGTGAGCGCAATTCAAATCTAGCAAGGATTTTTTTTATTTTTTACAAAAAAAACAAATGTCTCGTCTTACTGCTTACAGTATTGCAATGGCAACACACAAAATACTGTAGCTGTGTGCTATCAATAGGATCAACCCGGATTAACTGCATAGAAAGCAATACCATTTGCCTGTGATAATTTCATCTTAATTAGCCATTTGTTTATTATTTAAATAGGAGACAACGTTAGAGTAATACAAAATTAAAATAAGATACAAATTAAATGGACGAGTGAGATTTGTTGTTAATTATAAATAACTACCTGTGGTTTAAGCACCCCTGCAAATATCCCCAAATCGATGGGAAATTCGGCTAACTGATGGCCGATAGTAATATTTTTTGTACATACAATGTAAATATTTTTTTTTTCATTTATATATAATAAAAAAACGAAATATAAGAAAAAACGTAAAATTTTATTAACGAAACAAATTGAAAATTAAAGGTTTTTTTTTTTGTATCAATTTATGTTTTGAGTTTATATGAACCAGATGATTACACTGAAGTTTCGTCTGTCAACAACAGTAACTTACTCATTATCTAAATTTTGAATCATAGATTTTATTTTTTTGTTTGCTTTTTGATGGTGGCATAGCGGGAGGAACTAGCAATTGTTTTTTTTATTTCTTTTCTTTAAAAAGTATTGTGTTACCAATAGAAGCTTGTAGAACTAAAATGGTTTTGAACAAAACCACAACTCAATTCAATTAAACCATTTCAGTAATGCTTGCTAAGACTAGTATATACGATTCTGACTTTTATGTAAAAAAAAAAAAAAATGCAAATGAAAGTGGAAAGTGGAAAGACAAAATGTGTCCAAAAGAATAAATTATAGGATTCAAATCAAAATAATAAAAAATATGCAATAAAATTTCACATTTTCTTACCTTTTCGCCACTCGAATAAAAAAAATACAACAATTTAACAATATTACAATGTTCCAATTTTCTCATAATCTGCAATTCCCGATTCTGTAAAGAAACAAATTTAGCTTATTAAAAATCAAATTGGGTGCAATCTTTTATTCTTGAAACTTCTTATATGGATATGGATATGTGGTCAACATCACTTTCACCTGAAACATATTATATGTTGCAGTTTACATGTGAGATTTAGTCGTTGTAATTTTAAGATATTCGGAAATTTCATCAATGTCAGCTTTAGGCTGCGTATACAGAAATCCTTGACTTATATACGTACGGCCGTACAGTTACGTCAAGACGAAAACTATGTAAAGAGGACGGAAATTTTGAAATCGTATCAGCAGGAAAAAAAATTGCGAATACGACACAATTGAAGATATTTACAAATATACGATTACAAAATTGTTCAAACTGCTGTGTATTGTGAAACATTTTGACAGTATTTCATGATATTCGAAGAAAATCGTTTCATTTGGAATCAAAGGAAATCGAGAAATAGACGAGAGAGATCCATCTCATCGTTCTAAGATTAACGTTTGTTATATCCCACAAATTGACCACAATACCAATATAAGAATATACGCGCATAGAAACTGTTAGATAAACATAAAAGAAAAAAAATTTAAAACTCACCTTGAATCGTCTGTCTTGTAAAACTTTTTTGATTGCTACCAGTTCACCGGTATCGCATAATTTCGCTTGGAATACGACTCCAAAGCTACCATTGCCAATCACTTTTGTATCTGTATATGAAACTTCTTGTACACGATCAGTGCCTTGTCCAGGTGTGGCAACCACCGTTGTTATTTTCGAACCATCTCTACCTAAATATTTTCAACAACAAACACAAAATTATAACAGTTTTCAATACAAATACCACAAGAGCCGTCTTGATACAAGAGTTATACGAATTTGTTTTACATACAAAAAAAAAAAAAAAAGAACACACTTCAACGTAATGTTTTTTTCAACGCTTCAATTAAATGATATAAAGATGTAAGTGGAGATAAATATAACCTATATGCATAATCTGTTCTAACTAGTAAATAACCGTATTATAATAGACTACAGATTTCTGAAATATTTTTCTGTTCAAGATGGTCCAATTTCGTAAACTCTATTATTCTCTTTCTGAGAAATTTAAAAGGAATTAAAAAAAAGAATGGTATGTATTTTGTTAGTGTCCTAGTTATGTTACATAAAAACCAGAATTTCATTTAAAATTTACATAAGGTTAAGGCAGAATGTGGAACAATTTGTCTAAGTCTAAGAGGTATACAATTAAACTATTTGTTGAAATCACGTCTTAAATTTCTATCCGAAAATACTTCTTACGTCTTGTCACGATCTTCACGACTTTGGAAACATTTATTTCATCTCGTCTCAGATTTATTAAAACATCGGGATCGTGGAATACTACGGCTTACGTGAGACATGATATTAATACCCGTGGATTCGCTTACCTAACCTATCCTAACACTGTTATTATGCATTTATCTATGATTAAACGAACTATTTTTTTCTAATTTAACGAATGAAGAATAACATTGTTATTACGTAAGCAAAGAGCTATCTGAAAAAATGTATTGACGCGAGTTCAATTCACACTTGTTATATTTTTTTCTCGCACTAACTTGATACGCTGAAAAATGCAATACTAATTTCCAGTTTTGGATTTATGACTCATTTATCATTAAAAGCATAAAACAGAGGACAAGGAAACCCATGTGGTACCCTAATGAATGAACACAAACAAATATTTTCGGGACGTTTACATCATCAGACAAACCTGACGCCATTTCCATACAACACGTAGTGATGACTCAATCATTGATATTTCGAATGCGTTTGGTTTAAAAATAATAAAGTAAACCACAGGTAACGGATTTAATGTTTTATTAGTTTATTTACGTGCAACAAAGTACCTTTAACGATACCTTCTGAAGAAGTCCCATGTAATTGTTCTTTGGCTGTATCTATTTCCTTTGGAATGGAAAGTGCAACACTATGCTCCGGCCACAGATCTTGTAATTTCCCAATAAGTTGTTTCATATCTACTTAACGAAAATAATTCGCATTGTATTTTGTACATCTATCTGAACATATAAATACTGATCCAGACAAGAGTTTTATTGCTACATAAGTTTAGTCGTTACGAAAATATATTTTGATGATTGATATCGATTAGAAAAAAAAACAAGACTTGTTTTTACGATATTTCCATTGCTGCATTATCGTTACGATTAATTGACAATGTACACTTGACTCCTCAAGGTGTCAAACAAACGGAAGTCGATGTATTTTTTTATTTGGTGCGTGCCCATGAAGGAAGTGCCAAGGAGGATGAAAACGAATTGGTATGTTTAAGCTGTTTAGCGATGACCCCGGATGTCATATGTTTCCTCGGATTTCTCATTGACACATGCAAAAACAATTACAATAAGAAATAAAAAAAATGCTAATCCAGACGTGCGTTATTTTTGTTTTAAAACTCTGCGAGAAAATCAAATTAATTGTTGCAGAGTTCATAATCAAGCAGCAGTCTTGTACACAGAAGGATACCACTGTATAAACTTTAAAATAAAGCCCCGAAGCATCTGCGTTTTGCTTTAAATTTATTTGATTGTAAACAAAGGTATTTTTTGTTGTATATACCTCTATTTATATCTCTGGTTCTTGAAATAATGCCATGACTTTTGCTCTCGGCTAAAATACATAGTGTTGATTTAAATATTATCAGGTGCTCTATTAGTGATTGTTTTCTTTTTGCTTTCAAAATCGATAACTTGTTTAACCTCCGTCGATGACTCCTGCTCTAAACTAAGAATATGCACACATTGTAATTTTCACAATGCTATGTGCAGTTATATATAGATATGTACATAACCGTTTTACGCGTATACATTGATATTCATATGTATATGCGTATATATACATTAGCTTCTTTCATCGGATGTACGACTTTAGACTAGTGAAGGAAAAACATACAAAAACTTTGGAACTTAGACCTGTGAGTCTAAAGAATAAATGCTGATAAGTAATTTCCTCTTGAGAACTATTGTTCTAATTAACTTGAGTACAAGTGGTCTTATCACAATGCATACGAATTAGGATTAACTTTCTATATTCACAAGATCAGTCAAATCTAAGTGATCTAAGCTCAGAGGCCTTACTTCGAATTTAGCATTGATACGTATGTGAAACTGAAATCTTTCTCAGTGAACAGTTGTCAAGGACTAGTATCAAGAAGCTAATGCAGTCCATCAATGTATGAATGTCAATAAACAACAACAGCGTGTGGGAATCTGATCTCTAACTTCGAGAAAGTTCATAATGATATACATGTATATGAATAAACGAAAAATAGGCATACATCACTGGAGTAAATGATATGAAAATTTATTTAACTCAAGCTTCTGTAGTTGTCTCTACTTTTACGTTTATTATGACGAAAAAAGGGAATAACCTAGGACACAATTTGGACAATAATTTTGCAAATTTTAGAATCAAAACTTTATTTCACAGACAAGAAACAAAGTTAAGGAGAATCATTGAGAAAATGTCCACATAAACTAAGCGCCAACCCTTTTATTTCATTTTACGTAAAATCTTCTGAGCGCGAAAAAAAGTATTACACGGCCACAGCATTCAAGTCAAGATCAAATGACTTCAAAAGAAAAGAAACATGTATATAAGCGCATACAAATACACTTTCACTTAAAAAAAAAACCAAATCCAATACTTAGCTATTCTTAGATTGTTAACATACAAAACGCATTCGACAGCAGTGAGAACATGAACAAAAAAATGTTACTCATCAATATCATGATATTTCAGGTGATATAATATTCTCGATATGAATTTAATTTGGACTCTTGTCTGGATTTTTAAGTAATTTGTAGCTGCTTTTACTTGAATCTGTGTATTGTTTTGAGGATGAGCGTATGCTTTTATTATTCTTTGATGAGGATGTTGTAGTTGTACTACTTGTCGACGACGATGTATCGGAAATTTCATTTTTATCGGAATCGTATTTGCTCTTATCACTACTCCGCCTTCTAAGTCTTGTTTTCTTAGTATTCTGAATGGTTAAATCATTTGTTGCATCTTCATCTATATCGTCATTGTCAAACGATGTCGTGTGATGTGAAATGCCTGAATTTTTACCATCCGTATTTAATTCACTGTCATCATTGGTCTTTTTTTTACGTCTTATTTTTATAACTTTCTTTAGCCGACCCATTACCGAAACTTTAAATTGGAATGATACAGACAAATTCTTAACTATGCACTTTTATGAATCGCAAAGGGGTTTCACTTAATTACGAACAAATTATGCTTAGCTTCAACGGCAAAAAAAAAGTGTTCAATCCGTATAAATTTAAAACACAAAAATATACCGACCCCGATTAAGTTGAGGATCAATCATGAACTAATTAAAATTTGCGCATTTCAGGTCTTCCGAGGATATAGTCCGACGACACAAATGTAAGGGAAAAACAAGAATACAAATACAAAAACGTTTATATAAAGAACACTGATGAGAAGAAAAAGATAAGGTAATCTGTTCAATCGATTGATTCTAGATTTTTATCTTCTCTTTCGATTCTTTTCTCGTGATATTGATTCGGAACGTTCTAAAGAACCGAACTGACTACGTGCACGTTTGTATTCTTATCTAATTAATGCAAGTACAATTAAGGGGTGTACAGTGATGAACTCAGCTGAGGTTTTGCAATTAAAATCCAACATTCAAGCGCAGCAAAGATTTTCGATATACACAAGGCTAATGAATGAAAATAAAATATGTACTCAAAGACTTTGCGTTGAACTTGCAATCATCCTTAAATGCGGATATAACCCAGCAGCTGTTTAAGAATTTTTTTTTTTTGTATTGGTTCGCCAACTGCATTTGAAATTGTTTGTGTAATTCAATTTAAACATCATCTATATTTGGGGGACAAATTGTTAAAATCGTGGAGATGGACATTTGTTTTGTTATAGTTTTGATTTAGGTTTTAGTATAAAATAATACTGTAAGACATATAGATTAATGTATAATGGTTTTTGGACTGTTTTCTTAACAAGATTGGATTGAAATACAAATTACGCTGTTTTTTGCTAATTGGATGTCTGAAAACGATCCTTATTTATGCGCATCACAACTTCGCTATATGTAGTATTGAACTTTTAAATTCAATGATTGATGACAAACCAAGCTAATTAAATCTCATCAATCAACTACACAATATTCATGAATTAAACGTGCCACATTAAACTTAAACAAAATTTGTGATTTAAATTTCGTATATTTGACACACTTGTCTATGTCACATTATTAGAATCCGAATGAGAAAATAATTAGCAATGATAGATCACGAGGACATACATGTTCTGAGGCAAATAAAAGCAGTGTTATATTTGCGTCAGTATAAATTTTACAATGCTGCAAGCAGACCGAGTAAATTTATATACGTAGCTGATTTATTCAGATTTACTTGTTAATTTGAAAATCCAATTCGCAATCACGTGCCGTGCAGACGAATCTGATCTGAATTATGGGAGAGTTAATGGATTCAGCAATTTTACTACTTTAAGTCCGCATTTCGTTCCTGATAATTGATTGTTCGACTCATTAGTGTATGCGTCCTAACCATATATTCAATGAAATCTTGTTAGTTGCTTAAAAATTAACAGCTAAAGTATATTTTTATTATGACTCATTCTGAAAACATTTTAAAAACCAGATATTTTAAGATGTGTCCGAATAGACTAGTAGCTTAATAGAAGCGCTTGGATTATCAAAGTGCAACTGAGCACAAACATAGAAACAAGCGGTAAACTTTGTAGACGCTTCCCATTATAGCTTTATATAAAAATTAACGAAATTAAATGTTTTTTTTTATATATAAAATAAGAACAGAAGACAGACGCGATGTTTATGTTATCAATAAAGAAGCTGGGACTGTCTTTGTTTTCTTTGTTTGACAACAATTTATATGAAAAACCAAGAGCTGATTGTTGCGGAAATACAGAATACTCAACCATCGAAGTTCACAAATCCTCATTTCGTTTTAACAACGACAAAATCAGTATTCATCGCGGTGTGCAGAAACGCAATTTTCTTAACTTTGATTGAATCACTAATTCTATATTTAGATTTTAGAGTGTGGAACAAAGCCATAAACGTAGTTTGCACAAAATTAGTTTTCGCAAAACGCAGCAGTATAAAGACTGATTTTGCAATTATATTTCAACACATGCTAAAATTAGGGTTAAGGTTTTGTATCACAATGAATCTCAAATATTAAATGTCTAACAATATTTCCCCAAATAAACTGGATAATCTCTTGAAATCAGTTTCGTACCATCTTCGTCATCTGGACCTTTAAGTAGTTGATAAACGAGGACAAACAAAAACAGAACTACCAACAGAAGCATTTGTAGCAAAAAAACTTTGTTGAGAAGCTCTGCTTAGTGACGAATAATATACAAAAACACTGTATCTCTCTGTCTGAACCGATCTAAGACTTGATCGCTTTTTGACTGTTTATTGTTCAATTTTCTGATCGCCATTTATTAACACTATATAACAAACTCATAAAATTCTACACCAGAGTCAACATGGGATAGACAGACCACGAGCATATTTAGGGGTGGCAGTATACCTCCCCTCCCACAAAATAAGCATTTCGTACACGGCCGCTATTATGCACGCATTAATTATATTTTACACAAAATTTACTCACTCTGATGTAAAACAGGAAATATTCTCATATTTGGTTAAACAAAACTAATCTTGTGTTTTGAAGAAAAATAACAAAACGTACACACAGAATTTTAGAAATTAATGTCAAATTTGAGGCTGACATATATTTCTGTGCAACTATAATGCGAAAATGTAAGTGAATTACCACAATTTATTGACATAGTAAGAGTCGAAATGCGATAGCAACAGCAGTTAAAAGTGTTTGTTCGAGTTCAACTTGCAAAAATAAAAAATTAAAAAATACTATTCATATAAGTATGTGATCCATAATTTGATCCTACATGCTCGGATACATTTTGACATTTCTTAAGATGTAGTATATAAAAACCGTTACTGCAGCAACTGTAACAATTCTAGCATATGATGCTATTTATAGCTTTTTATTAGTTTTGGGGAAACAGTGTGCTTATTTTTTGGACAAACGAATGAACGTTTTGGATTTATAAATGTCACGAGTTCTAAAAGAGCCCCGTCGTTCTTTATTTATGACAACATGCACCGATCGGCGACAAGCTTACAAATTTTACCGTGAATATTCTTGAATTTTGCAAACGTGTTTTTCTCGATATGCTTCGTCATTGTACTCTGATAAAATAAAATTCAATGAAACAAATTAATCGATTATTGTGAGGATTGTTCCCAGCAAAATTTCAGAATTCAAGATCAAAAAAAGCTTGTCTTCTTAACCATACGTATGTAGATCAGAAGATACAATCGATTCGTGGAATCACATGATTTTCATTTAGTGTGTAAATGTGAAACTCGAATTTTATTCCATCAATGAAGTGGTGTGATCAAAAAATTCAACTATGACACATGTTTACATATAATTTCATGTTTTCAATTTAATCTCAGTGTCAGTAAATCTAATATATTTGCATATACACTTTTTTGTTGCTATAAATTCGGTATATTATCCGCACAAGATAAGATTACATTCAGCAATCAGAGGCTGTGCGCGAAAGGTTATCCTTATCACTCATGCGTTTACATAATGATTAGTTTTGTTTACCTTACAAAATCTAGGTGCAGTATCACTCAGGCACTAGTAAACAAGGCGATGAAATAAAAATATACATATTAACGCCTTTAATTGTCTACAGTTTTTGGTGTTTCCTTTTTTTCTCATTTTTATTAATTCAAATAAAAAATATCAACACAACCAAGTAAAAAGTAATTTGACTGTATCTGTGGCTATTTTTGGTTACTGAACTATATCTTGTCTTTGTTGCGGTTGTTTGTATCTTTTCAAAAAGCAAAACCGACGACACAAGCGAATGAAGAAGAGGGCGTGTCTGATGAACGTTTTTAATTGGTGAATTTTTTGCGTTGTCAACATGTTAATGTGATTTTCTTAGTCGCACAATCATGTGATTCGAGATTGGAATATGCCAAGAAAAAAAAAAGAAGATGAATTTGCAGAAATTTTCATTTGATGGACAGTAGCTCCTCTTGTGGATTCCCATTTTCAAGACTCATTAACGTCAGGTTGTTTTCGGTAATAACAAGAAAATGTTTTCATTTATTCTCAGCCATCTGCATACACACAAATTTGTAAATATTTGGATCACAGTGACGTCTTTTTGGAGTGTATTGAATAAAGGTAAATAATTGTAAAACAATTTTACGTCCGTTTTATCTATCTGGGTGCCATGGGATGAAAGTTGATATTTGACCCTGCCAGGGGTCTGGGACCCATGTGCGTTACCTAATGCGAGCTCACATTTTTATGCAGACAATTAAATTCTGTTCAATGATGTGTTTACTTCAGAAACTAATCTAAAGAGTAGGCATATACAGATTATGATTATTCTTTTATGATATACACAGCTGTTAGGAATGAAGGGATAAGTAGTATAAGTAATACATACTACACAGGTTTAACCACTGTCGAAATATAGAAAGGTAAAGATGAATATATGTCATTTTTCGATAAATGATAATGATTCACTTATTGAAAAGGAAGACGATAAAACCATCTAAGTAACAAAGTATATTTAGCTTACTCTGCTCGCACCAAACTTTGATCTTCCATAGATTTTTCGGACAATTAACTAACAACAAATGGCAACTCCTTGTGTCAAACAAGAACTTCAGAAGTATTTGAGAATTCACTTAAACTTGTATCACATGTTCGTCCTATATACATGTTTATAGGCTCTAATATAAGGAATTGATCAACATCGTGGGCGCCGTGGCATAGTGAAGATTGCCTCAAAGGTTTGCCCAACCGAAGGTCCGCTGATCAAATCACGATTAACACATACATTTTATCGCCACCCAAAGAAGAAGCATTGCTCATTGTGCTAATGGTGTCGGTACTAAAGACTAATATTTCATTTTCGAGTTAAGTACAAATGCCTTCAAAAATATATCGCTCAGTTAAGTCGTCATTACATCTTGACTATCAATCATTTCATACGTTTTTCTGTAGATTTTAGTTGTTTAAATCCAACCTAAACCTAGATGCAAATAAAAAACAATTAGCGTTAAATTGCGTACTCTCATCATAATACGCCCCTTAGCTGGCGTATGCCTACTTAGCGCTATCATGTAAATTTCTAGTTCGATAAAATGAGTGCTCCTGTCCTCTGCCAAAGCTATAAGCATCAAACCTAATTTCTATCAATCAATATTCATTTGCATTTTTTTCAACATTGAAGTAAAATCAATAAAGGCGTGTCCCTGAAATTTGATCTGACTGAAATTATTACGCGACCTACAGGGTGCAACTCAAGTGGGTGAAATTGAACTAAAAATGTCTAACCGGTCTTTCGTTGTTGCTGATAGTTTGATAAATTCTCACATAATATTAATGTTAAATCAAATGTAGTAATTATTTAATTTTTTTTAACTTGTATAACTCTTGCATCTTACCTTGGCCAATTGATAAAATAAGTGAATTGTCATTACCGGTTGCGCACTTACCTAGAAAAAAGAAGAGTTAATTAATACGAATAAATGTAAATGAATATTTAATTAATAAAACTAGTGCAAAAGCTTTTGAGCAACACATTCAGAAACCTACCCAAAATATTCCGGAACTTTGTAAATACTTTTGTCCAGCTAACGCAAGATGGTGTAGAACTATTTGTCATACGTTCAGAGTTACACTCTTCGTCTTTATCTGTTTCATCACCGCTCTCGTAATTAGGTAAACTCTTACAACTACTTTCACTTATATGTCTATTATCACATTTGATCTGTTGTTTTTCATCGGCATTCATCTCATTCTCCTCACTCATAGTAACAACGCCAGCAGTTTCAACATTAGGAACTTTGGTTGTTTTTCCATCTTTTTTGGTCTTCCTAATAGCATTAGCATTAGATTTTTGTCTCTTAATCTCCCTCAAGCGCTCCTTACGTGCGTATTTCTCACGCAATTTCGGACTGCCGAACTCGTCTAAATAATACATAGTGTCCTGCAAACCGTCCTTTTTGTTGATCATTTTCCCATCAATCATCGGTTCATCGACGTTTTTGAAAATGGGAAAGTACAAATCGATATCGTCGCCTTTTTGATAGCCCTCTTTGATAGGCGCACTGGCTGTAGTATGAGTAGCATTTTTCTCTGTCGAGTAAGCTGACTGAGATTCATGTTTTGTATCATCATCCTCCAGGATGACTTCATCAATTCTATCCCCCACAACTAGTGCTGCAGTGATCGGGTTCATTTTTGATTTGATTGTTTGTTTCAAAGGACCAGCAGCAATTTCCCCTACATAGATGGTGTCTTCCCCCATTACATATCCCTCTTTTACAGGTGGCAGTAATTCGGTATCTACGGGTAGACTGCTGCTTATGCATTCTGATACTTTGGCCGATGAAATTCCCGACGAGGCGCTCGTTCCCAGTGATTCGGTTGACGACGACACCGTCGACGAACGCGTTGTTTGACATTTTAAATCACCTTCACTCCCACAATGACCATCAGTAACACTCTCAATGCCACTGTCTTGGGACAGAAGTTTATAAGGCAACTTCAAATGATTGCATCTTGTCGGACGTAGGCTCAGGGATCCTGACGTACTACAAATATGTAGACTTTGGCTTGAAGTCTTTCGTGTGATTACACCACTGTCGGCGGAACAGCCAAATTGCTGCTGACCAATAGTGGATGAGGAGAACTTCTCGCTCAAGGGAATTTTAATTGGTTCCGTTGGTGCTGGTGTTGTTTCCATCAGAATTGTTTTCATACACTCTTCTCTTTGATACTCCTTCTACTTACAAATTGTTATACTTATTGTTTGTTATATTACTTTTATTTTTTTATTTGTTTCTTGTCTATTTCTGCGCACTTCTATGATAACACTTTATAAACAATTGATTGAATTTTAAGATAGTTTTCTTTTTTTAAAGTCACATTGCAGATTGTGCTACAAATAGGGAAAAAATGTTATTATTGCTGCACTAAGAAATGTTAATGTATAAACGTCTCCACAGCCATGTTTCCATAGGTATGCACGGATTATGCGCGTCTGTATGCAATCAGAGTGTATAATGTATGTTTTTGTTTTAAAAATTTTACTGGTGATTTCGCGCAAGAAATTCTCGCTGCCTTTTCGCTCATAATGAAACAAATGAACTGAACTAACCGAGAGGTGCGTTGCGCCGGTCGTTTTGGTGGGTTCAGTGGGAGGGATACACAACGAAAGCGAAAGTGGTGGTTCTATTTAGTGGGGGTGCGCCATGTTCATCACCACCCAATCACACAAATGAATACATATAATCTTTCGTCATACTGCTCAGCGGTGATGGGTCTTATATATTTTTTTGGGGTGCTATTTTTAGATTAACCTGTTATAAATAGATGAACAGAAACAAAACGAATAAACTGCAGAAAATTCACACAACTTGTAAACACACAAATTGCAGGAAAATTATTTTCAATTCCTTTTAGGAATTTTCACATTTAAAATGAAAATTCTTCTCTGATGAGCGGTATTGTAAACACATTTTGTAAGACATTATAATTATAAAAGTCAAAAGTAAATGAACGACATAGTATAAAACATTATCGGTCACGCGAACTCAGAAGTTATTTTAGTTTGACTGAGAAATGACATTGAGAGCTTTCTGAAGCATACCCTCTTACATGTATTTCTTGCTTAAGTGCTATTGACTGAAAATATCGATTATTGATGATGACTTACTTGAAATGAAATGATAAAGCATTTTTCAAATTGGATTGGGAAAACGTAATGAATGAAATTGCTCGTTACAGTGTGAAAGAAGAATGAAGCGTATTAAGAAACTGTGTATTTGCCACTAAATTCTTTTGCTAACTTCGAATGTGAATGTTCGATGTGATGTTGTCAACAGCTGAGCGCTCATCATTTGCAATTTAAATTTTTAAAAGTAATTCTAACTGATGGAAATGTTCGCAGTCGTTGAAGGAAATCTTTGTTATTTATCCTCTATGTCGATAAACATATCTATAATCTTCGATTTCGAACTCTGACAGAGTTTTAAGTTCATTACGTTGAAGGAAATCTTTGTTATTTATCCTCTATGTCGATAAACATATCTATAATCTTCGATTTCGAACTCTGACAGAGTTTTAAGTTCATTACGATAGGCGATACGTACTCACGTAATATGACGCCCAAGAATAGAGCAAATAGTATAGAAAACAATATTAATACAAAATAATGGAAAAAGAGCATTCATAATTGCACTTTACAAACTTTACTTTTTGCAATAATAAACTGCGACAAACGAAGGAATTTCAATGATAAAACAAACAAAGAATAACACACTGTGACGTATGATCCAATCTCATTTATTTATTTTTGTACACATCTCTACGAGTGTATACTAATAAATAATTTTCTAATTTAAGTAGGTCTAGGACGTTTATTCTTACGAGATAGTGTTTACAACATTTGTAGTGGTTTTTAGAATTTTCAAAAAACTAATTTATTACAGAAGATCAATGACTGAAAAAAAGAACTCTCTACAGACTGAACAATTGTTGAAACTAAGAGTGTGGTCTTGGGAAAATAATAAATAACTATAAGAGAACACAATTATTTAAAAATTCTTAAAGTGAACAGTGAATAGTTTGAGATCGTATTGCGTAGTTTTGTAATACATACGGATAAGGTTTTAAATAGCTATACATGTTATAGAATGTACTAAAATAAACATAAGACCAAACCCTTTGCTTTCGTTAAGGATCTGTGGCGAGTGAAGTTATTGGAGCCTTGGGACACATTCCCAAAAATGAATAAACAGTACAAAATATAGGTCGGTCTGCATATAGACGGTGACAGTGTCTACAAGAAATAGCGTGATAGCATCACATTAGAGATTTAGTGTTTTGGGCGTGTGTTTATTGTTTCAAGTGAGAGGGTAAAATATTAATATATGTATACATAAGTTCATATAAGAGCAACGGAGAGTTGACATTGAGGACTTTACTCTAGCACTAACTTTAATAAATATTATCGAAGGTTATTTTCATGAATTCAGGAAACTGCAGTACTGCAGCGGCTAGCTCGTCTACGAACAAAATGTTTACGTTTGCAGCCAACAAGAACTGGCCTGCACCTGAATGTTTGAAATGAAGGTTGCACTAAACGTAAAAAAGAACATAAAAAATATTTGTTTGTATTGTGCTGCCAGAGTAGCCGACAATAAATCCCCAGGCTGTGGTGCGGCATCTCTCTATGTATTTGAACACTTTATATCTGAAGCTACTGTAAGCTCTGAGAATAAATGAATGGTAGGTTACCTTTAACACTAGTCGGGCTATGTTGTACTGGGGGAAACCTTAGCAAAAGCTGGGAAGGTGAGGAGGTAATGGAGTCGCTGTAGAGGGTTCCCACTCTTCTTGCTTGATTGCCTGTTTTGGTGTCCTACAGTATCATATAGGCGTCAATTAAATTGATTTGATCGTTATGGTAAGCAGTTCCAGATCAACAATCCAAAGAACTGTAAGCATTTAAAAAACAAAAAACAAGTCGAAAGTGTGCAGAGGAATCGCAACAGAGTAATTTGCAGAAAAATCGTATATCTAGTGCATCATATCCATATAGAACGAGGAAAACACTGCATTCACAAGCACTGGTTGATACTATGCAAAGTAGCAATAATCAACTTGAACAATAAAATATAGATTTAATTTTATTTAATTCGATATCATATAAACCTTCAAAACATTTGAAAAAAAAAAACGGAAACGGATTCCAAATACAGTGCGCACAGGTCAGCTTGCAGGCGAGTGTTTTGACACCAACCAAATATAGAAACCACTTCCAAAAAAAACCTATTGTACTAAAACATGTTGGATGCCATTAAAATGCTAATCAGCTATGGCTTGACTGCATTTTATGGCAAAGTGTATATAATTGCAGGAAATATTAGTCACAAATATACATATGTTACTGTTAACAATATTGTTATGGGTGGCGCTATGAAGGGAATTTGGGCCCAGCTTCTACAGAAACTAATCCCGTTGTGCTCACGAGTTGAACCCGCTGTTTTCTTATGCCATTTCCGAACAGGGAAATTGGACAAGATTTTTCTAGACACGTGTACTTTCTGATCATTGTCGATAGAAATGGAGCTGTTGATTAAGACAAACATTCGTATCGAGAATTGAACTTAGAACATCTGGCGCCGCAGACGACGCATCTACCTATTAGTGCTAATGTTGGTTGGCTCTGGAGAAACATATTCTGTCCTACCAGGAAGACAAATCAAAATTTTCAATTATTATTTTAATTTCGCTACGCACATAACTTGAGCCGATCTTCAAACATAATGAATCATATTTTATAAATTAAAACAGAAAACACAAAAGGTAAACAATTACGTGAACACGTATCTAAATTTAGAAAAACAAATTAACAAAGTTTTGTTTGTTTGTTATTTAAAATGTTTGCTCTTACGAACGACGAAAAAGGCAGAAATTCAGAACAAATAGAAATGATACAATTTAAGAATTAGTTAAACGAAAGTTCTCCTGTGAAGATTGTGAGGACACTCTTCACAGACTGTAATAATATGACATGACAATAGTTTATATATGTAGGTTTAAATAATTATCGGTTGAACCGAGAATATATATAAATAAATTGAACTCAAATCCAGAACACTGCGTATGCACAATTCAGAGACATGTGATTATCAAGTGATGAGTTGAACCTATAGGTTATTGGTTGTATTTTTTTGACACATTAATTCAATCATTGCACCCAAAGACGCAATTAATAATCCCTGATTGCAGCTTTATCAATTGATTCGTTGGGTTTTTATAGAAGAAATATAAACGGAGCAATGCAGTAGGCAAGAACAATGACTTAAATAAAGCGGGCTAATGATCGATTGACCATATTCAATGAATAGGTGCGATTTTATCTAGTTTTTAATTGATGAAACCAAAAATTGCAAACGATAAAATAAATTAACAAAAAAATGTGGTCATTGTTGTCGACTGTTGTTAGTCGGCAATTAATCTACTATCATAGAAGGTAACAGCATTGCATCAGCTAAGACTAGATTGACGGTGTCGTCATTTACTAGATTGCGTACAATTACGTTGCCTGATAGCTAGCACTTTCCTGCTCATGTATGTAAATTCATTTTGATTTCACCATTCATAGCATCAAATGAAATTTATGACCTCTTCAACAATTGATTGATAAAAAAAAAATGATTAACTGTCTTCGACTTCGGTACCATGTTTCGTTCTTTGCATTGTACTTTTGATCTCCAATCAAAACAAAGCCTGTTCTGCCAACAATTTTTAAATGCATGTGCCTTTGTATTTACGCATGCCTTTTCAAATGTTTTATATGCATATGCTTTGTTATATTCCTACTCTTAGACTGACAAAGGAATATAAGACAATGTATTGCAACTTTCTTCTACGTATTGCTGTTATTACATCTGTATGGGTTGGTATTTCAAAATCAGAAAATTCTGTGACAATGCATTTTTATTTAATATATCCCTTTGGATAATGTCCAGTAATCGTTGAACATGACAAAGCAAATGCAGTACTATTTAGTTGATTTGGAATTCGCTTTGAAAAATACGTGCTTTGTGTCTATAAACTATACAATTTAAAGGGGAACAAATAAAAAATGCAGAAGATAAATTTAATTTCTGTATGCATGATGCGAAGAGGAAAGTAGGAGACCCAATACAGTCTACCTACAATGAATATCTTGACCATTCGCTTAAATATATTAACTGAGACTAATGCCTGTTGAGGTTTGCATACATACAGATAAGTTAACTTATTTACATATGACCAGCAATGTGTAGGTTGTCTTATTTAACAAACTTTCATTAATTAAATTTACTTGTAGATTGATTGTACACGATATTTCCCCTTAATTGATTTGTAATTTACATAACAGTCACAGTTTATGAAAAGCTTCTTCGGGAAATAGCAGACGTTGCAGATGACATTAGTCCCACATACACATCTGCAGCTTTAAAACGTTGAGTTTTTAAGTGCTTACATCCCTGCTACTTACGGGAGACTGTACTGTGAAATCAAATTTGGCGTCTCCCTTATCAGAAATCTGGGTCCTTATATTTAGGATTCAACGCACTTATAATTTTGCCACAAGCAAAAGCAAATGGTTGACGTTTAACGTTTAGCTGTGTCAAAGGACAACACCTGCTTTCAGCAAAAAAATACTCTAAAGATCCATGGAATGGAATTCAATAAAGATATACATTTTCAAATCATTTTAATACTGTCCATGAACTCAAAATTAAGTTACAAACAATTCCTAAGGTTAATTTAAAAAGTAAACCAAGGTATTTAGTGAAAAACGCAAATAATCAAAGTTCAATCCCTTTTTTTCTGAAATGTGCTCATCTAAGAAAAGAGACTGCAGAGAAACCATCAACATTCAGCAAACATGTGTCGACATTATCACTTACGAATACGAGAGCAAAACAAACATCAGATAACATATAAATTTCTCCAAACTAGTTCAAAATTATAAAAATAGAATGGGTGCTCAATCATACCCCTGCAGCATACTCTGCACCATTTTGCATAACATTCACAAAAACAAACGATCTTTGTCTATCTGTGTTGGCTTGGCTTGTTAAACTTTGAGCCATTCATGATTGTCAAGTCAAGCGCCATAGTTCATGGCAATTCATAAACCGCTTACTATCAAAAGTATTTGACCGAAAAACTCTTTCAAAATTCAACTTCAAAAAGTATTTCATCATTTTTATTTTTTTTTTTTTTATCGGTTCGTGTGGGACAATTTTTGTATTCTCTTTTGTGATTAATCTTTCAATGTGGAGTGGCGAAAATTAGAGAAACAAACAAAGCAAAATTAAAAGCGAACGTTCGCGTTCATAAAGCTCTTAAGATCGAAAAGATGTCGCGACTCACGAGCGAGAGGTTTTTGCTCACATTCCATTTTCCCCATCTTAAAAACTTACGAGTGTCTTGTGCCTTTCTCTCTTTTACTTTTTATATCTTTCATGTGGAATTTGTCGCAGTTCTTATTTTGTATGGAATTAATTCCCAAGTTCCAAACAATTGTAAATGGAAGAGATCATGATATCTACGTCATTGACTTTGGTTTAAAATAAGTATCGTCTAACATTGGGTAACGTACCGATACACTGCCATATGTATATGTATGAATAGATACACTTGTCTACACCAGCCATATACGTATTTATGTTCTATGAATTTAAAAATTTGAAGGAAAGCCGGAACAACGTGGCCAAATTGGAAATCGAACACTGAAAGAGGTCGACCATTGGTATAACGTAGTCTTCGACAAATATTGCGTCATTCTATTTGAGGGGTTCTGCTTAATTTTCATGATATAAGGGGGACTCCCACATCAATATCGATGGTAAGCACTATCGACGAATATGTTTCATTTACTTTGATTCTTCCGAACCGGAGGCAAAAAATTAGGCATACATGCATACATATAAAGTTGACTATCTTGATTCAAGTGACGCAAAATAACAGAAATCAGAAAGTCAAGGACACAACATCAAGTAATTCATTCGATCGATTAAGCTAAACGAATTGCAGTATATTTTATGTATATGTATACAAGGTGAATATAAAGAGAGGTCCATATAGAAGTAATACGGGAAAGGGCTTATATTCCCGCGTAGGACTAGATCTGCAAAAGGCCAACAAGTTTCATCTCTTAATGAAAAAAAAAAGAAGCTTATTGAAGGCCACCTACAGAGTGTAAAAAGTATTGTCTTAATACAATCTTGGTGATGGATACGGATTACAAAAGATTCGCTCATTCTTTGTTTTGTTTTTCTGCTTCACAAAATTAATATCATACATTAAAAAAAAGAAACGAAAATCAATCCACCTAATCGCAATAATAACGGAATTGCGTAGCGTTTTGCATGTACGCACTTATTCATTATCATTTCTGCGTAAACACGCTTAGGCACACAATGATATTTGTTTCGAGAACACCGATCTATGACGTATGTATTTTTTTTTTATTAAATTTACTAACTTTTATGTACATTATGTACGGTTTCATTGAATACAATTTGCGTTTAACAAACAAGGAACAATTAATGCTTTGAACATAGTACAGAACTTGGAATTACAAGACCATGTAAATAGACTACGTTTTTTTATTCTTCAAAAATTCATATAGTTGCTTGTTTTATAACAAATATTACAACTGTAGATGTAGATGAGTGGCTTCATTTTACAACGTGCTCATACAATTTTGTCCATATATTTTAATATTGCTACACGTGTTAAGACACGTGAAATTAGTTTTTATATATTGAACAGAATAAAATACATGAGAATAGTTTTAAGTTGAAAGCAATTGTAAAATTTGTAATGTTGACAAAGTCGAAAAATAATTCCGATATTATATTAGAAGTGCTTTTATCATATAAGAGCGACATTGACGACGAAATTGCAGCGAGCGTTTGTTAGCATTGCGACGGAAACAGCTCTCACAAAATTACAACATTGGCGTTTTGGAGAAAGCCTTACAATGGACAGCTATAACTTGGAGGTAGTTAGAAAAAGCCTGTACATTGGCTCTTAACACCCAGCTAGTAACAACATCAGGATGTACTGAGTTTTTCAATTTTCGACTCGTATTAGACCTTTGAGTTGTCTTTATCACAGTCAAATTATGTTTAACTTACATTGATTAACGCAATATAATAAAATTCAGATGACCTTGTATACAAATTGTAAAAACCAACAGTCAATGCCCTCACGATGTTAAATTTCAGGTTTTCGATGGTAAAACTGTGTTACATTGAGTATTAAATAACCAGTACTTCAAGTCGTGGAATATGCGTGTGACCCTTATTTGGTCAATCGATGTGCCGGCTCATTAAATATTAAATATGCAGCAGATATTTAAATGTTATGCAATGCTCCGAATTACCAATTCTTTACAATTTTGAATATGTTAAAATTAAATGTGTCCTTAGCATTTATTTAAATAATTCGATCTGCAGCAAAGTGCGCAAGTTCCATTTTTTGTAGAAATTGAGTAAAATGAAAATTGAAGGAATACACTTTTGATGCAGACATACATCCCGGAAATATGTAATCTTGAATTGCACCCTTCACAGATTTTTTTTTCTTTACGCTCTTGAAGAGGGACATAAACAGTGCTGTTGTGTACCATTGCAAAACTGAAAAATGGCATAACCATCTCTGTCTACATGAACAGCCATAGACAAATTTGATGGCAATATTTGATCAATATCCGCCATAGGTTTGCATTTCCTCTTACAAGTGTGGAAATAGTCAGAGCCAAATTCGTTTCGAAACGTTTTAATACAAAGTAAGGCAACAACGTCACAATGAGGTTTCCCCAAGGGAAACAAAGAATAGCCAGACAATACACATAGTGCCACGAATACATAGAAAAATAAAGAAAAACGCAAATATTTTTAAAATCTTTCACGTATGCATTGTCGGAAATAGTTGATAAGTTGTGGTTCCTAGTTCGCACAACAAACAACAGGAAGCAAACATCACGTAATTTATTTATATCAGCATAAATATATGTATAACACTATGCTTCCTCGACAAAATTGCATTATAAAACCTAGTTAACGAGACCTAAATGCCTCCAAAGGGCAAAAATATATTATTCAAAACACAGATCTTAACACAGATTCCTAAACTCAAATTCGTAAACGATTAACAACACATCTCTCTCACCCCCTCTCTTCCAGCAGGCTGTCTCAGTATAATTGTATTATCTCCACGTTCCATCAATACACTTCAAACTAATTGCGAATAATACAGAAATATATTTCCACAAGTCATTTGTGAATTAAACGTAATTGTATAACATCATTTTGTAGTATGTTCTTGAAGCTTTAGGCTCTGAGACAATGACACCAGAGTGCCAACCAGATGACATTAAACTTGAACTGTTAAGTTCGGCTAAACACAGACGTCATATGCAAATTAAAATTGTACACTTGCAGCAACGGAAATTGAGCGAATACCGTCAATAGCAGTCACTTGCACACATATGAATGAATGCGTGTATGTGTCTTAATTGGAGTATCTTTTAAGCTTGTTTTTTGAATTAAAAAAAAGATTATATGAAGGATTCCGTTGATTTTGCTCAAGGACATACCATATAATAATAAATACAACACAAATTATACCACAAATTTAATCGACTTTCTAAACTTGCATGTTTAAGATTCAATATTTATTGAATGTCAGTCAAATCGTAATCGTCGTGGCATTTTTGTTTAAGTTTAATTTATAGCCGTCCCATTAGTCATTCATTGATTAGATCGTGAAATAGTTAGTAATTATTGCATCAATTGTTGATTGGTAAAAATAGATTAACAGTTAGGAAGTCGGTCTACCATAAACGTGAGTTGATAAGAAGTAAGTAATTTGATATGGTCAGGTTTTGATTTATCGTCTTTTTTTCCTTTTACTAACTTAAGGAATTTCATTTAAATATGTATGTATATTGCTACTTTTGACAAAAAAAAAACCGTTATTTTTTCAAACGATATATGGTCGTATTAAGGCTTATAGCGTTGTTCTTTTAAGCGGATTCACTTGGTTGATATAGTATAGTCATCCAATTCGTGGTCCGGTTTTGACTTATTTCAATTGAAAAACGCTGAACGTGTTAAAAGTTAAAAAACACAAATTTTGATGCCATAGGTACGTTTTGACATTACGACATAATCGTCCATCTGTTACAGATGTCTTAAGACCTATCAATCATCAAAATGCACACTCTACAATGTGTCGAAGATTCGAATGTATCGATTTCACAGCGAACACAACTTACGGCAGATAATTTAGATTTGCATCCAAACCCTTATGGGTCAACTCAGTTAACTATTGATGCCATGGATTGCGTAGACCAGTCGCTTAAACACCAGCATTGAGATGAACAATTTTCAGACAACATTTTCTTCATCGACGATGCTCTTTTTTCACTTGGCGGCTGCAAAAATATTGTCGCAAATGCAGCAGTGAGGGAATCACTTGCAACCGCGTAAAGACCATTGCATTCACAAAAAAAAATCACTGCTCAATTCGACCTAGTGGTGTTATTGGTCCGTACTCCTTCCAGAACAAAGTGAAGATGTGAAGAGATAACTTTCTTGGAGAGAATAAATGATGTGATAAAGAGTGAATTCGCCACCAAGATGTTTACACTTTTGAATACGAATATTCGATATTTGCCGATGAATCGAGTGCGGTAAGAATATTCCATGGTGGCCCGTGGAGTTGTGGGTATGTGCGTCGACTCATACGCACTTGCAACTACCTGTTTAGGTTCGATTCCTGGTACGACAAAAAATACTTTTCACGGCCCCACCTCTTTCGAGTCACTGACAATGCTCAAAGAGTATAACTGTCTAGAAAAAGCTTCTCAAACTTGGCCGTTCGGAGTCGGCATAAAACCGTAGATCCCTTCCACTCGTGATAGAACAATAGCACGCACAACACGAGTGGTTGCTACGAAGCTAGGCCCTGGCCCTCTACGGGCTGTAGCGCCACCAATATTATATTATTATTACATTCCATTCCCAACGGCAAGATCCAAACATTATATTGAAATAAAAATTTGTTCGAAATGTAAATATTACATGTGTTTTATTTAAATTTACTTTCGGAACCACAAAATGGATGGCACTGTATATATGGATGTGTAACTCAAGCGATTATTCAGTTAGTATTTACACCGATATATGATTGTGGTTTGAAATGTGCCAACTAAATGTGTATGTTCTTGATCCACTGTACTGTTCATACATGTTTCATACTCGCAATAGTCTATGCTACCGTGCTTTTTCGAGATGAATTTCTGAAAATATTTATAAATATTCCAAATGCGATTAGCAAAAATAGAACTGTTTTGTGTATTTTCGAAAATGCAGGTTTTCATTTACATTTCATAGTGAACATAAACCATGGCTGTGTCTACTCAAAACGATGATTCATTCCATTTTTTTCTTTTTCTTTCTATCTATGCCAAGGAAATGAATAGATTGGGAATTTTCGTCTTGCTGTTAAATAACCACCATTTTCCGATGGATTATTGGTAAAACGCATGACACATTTTGTATTCATCTGAGCACCAATTGAAATACTGTCTCCTTTGGATTATCTTTTAGGATCCGACTTGCACCATGAACTTGAGCATGCACGTGCAACATAGTTTATGTTGGAATCGATGTCATTACAATGACAAGCATGCATGATGGAAGCACATGCGCCGAAGTTAAAAATCTAATTAAAAATGTACTCAAACTGACCTGCTTTCACTTGGGGACACTTAAGAATAATCTTTTAATCAGTTTGTGTTTTAAGGAGGCTATCTAAAGTGAAGCTTACATTTGACAAAGCGTATTTTCATTTCACGTGGAACTGTTTCAGCGAAAAACTTGCTGGCAAAGGACTACTTTGACACTTTGATCTTTATAACATTTCATCAGAATTTACTTCCATATATGTACATACATAGCTCCGGGTTAGCCCCAAGCGCTATTATCTTGTGTGAAAAGTCCAACCAGATTTTAAACTTGATTGATGTGATCTGTTGTGTAAGGGAAGAAATAATGGGTGTCTTTGGACCGGAGATATTTGCGCGTCTAGAGATATCATCATGCGGGCTTTAGACTTTGAGGAATGTAAATATTAGAAGAAAGGCATTTTTAATCCAATTCTCTTTCAAAAAAGACGAAATTCAACGAATTTTAAATGAACAAATAATTACATTCGCAACAATTCGGTTCAAAATGTGCACCTTCTACAGGGGCTTGCAACATCAATATCAACTTCTTCCGGTGACTAAATATATGTATGTATGCACATATACGCATTTTTCCCCTTGAATACATACAAGTTAACACCAACCTACGCGTTTGCTAACATTCTGTGGTAAATTCAACTCTTTGAGCTGATCGAAGGGATCGGTAAGACGGGGGATTTAGTATCAACACCTATCATTCTAGTCAGACAGACATCGTTGCTGTCGCGACATGTGTATCTGCGTCATTTATGGCCCTATACACATAGCCGCTCGCATTGCGACATCGCACTGCTATTGCTCCCAATAAGCGCGAAGCCACCAAGGCATTCCATCCACCACTAGTTCGTCTAAAAAATCCCCATGAATACGAGTACATTCACAGCACTTTATCATACCCACAACATCATCATTGGTATGCCGCACGAGTGCGCGTGTAGCTACTTAAGATCCGCGCATAAACGGGCACAGTCGTGGATCGCTCGCAAACGCACAGACCCAACTAAAGAAACCCATCGCTACACTAGCGTCCGACAGTGGAGCGGCAGATACTTTTTATTTATTTCTATTTGACTTTTGTACTCGCTTTCTTAAACCAAAAATACAAAAAAAAAATAAAAAAAAAAACTCATTCAAAGAAACGAACAAAAAGTCATATACACGAAGAGTGGTGAAGCAGAATGCAAAGGAAAGGAAAAAAAATCCGAAGAGTTTAAAATAAGACTGGTTTCGGAGTTTCAGTCCAAGTTTAAGTGAAGAAAAGAGATGGAAAACGAAGACATACAGCAACAACAAACACACTCCGATTGCAGAAAATTTTCCATTGATGAGTTTTTGGGTTTTTTTTTTCGTTCGTCATGCATACATATAGATTCGGCAGTGAAAACATGCTGTGAAGAGTTTATTAGCAGGAATGCATTTCTTTTGAATCTATTTGAAAACACAGTTAAGACACCAGGCATTTACCAAATCCAAATACGGTTGATTGAAGCTGCGGCATATGGACACAGAACAGGGGGTCAGTAGTTTGCCCAAAAAAAGAGAATATGCTAGAATTTCTTATGCAACACTTAAACACCTTTGCACAATAAATTTAATATAATTCACTTCACAAAAACCCGAACAGCTCTAATTAATTTTATATTTCCACTCGGGGCTATATTCTTTTTTCTTTTTTTTTTCGTACTCAACTGGCCGCATGCGCATCAAATGGCTTATATAGTGATCGATTGGTGGTACTGAACTCCACTCAGAGAGAATTAAATTGAATTGACGCGCGTGTATAGCGGCTTGATTGTCCGAACCGATACTAAATTGCTGGAAAGGAACGACTGATTGTAGAGCCTCCGCCCGCCAATATTTACTGTGCGCTGCTGTCTGCTGGTCTGGTGACTGGTTTGGTGTGGTATTGGTGTTCTCTGCTGCTAGTGCGCGGCTGGTGTATGTGCACCCATATCTTGTGCATGTGCCTTGTGGTATGTTGGTGGATGAGAAGTTTTAAGAGTCTTTATCATCTTCTTCATCCAAATAAAATAAAGTAAAAGAGAGAAGAATGCGGCATTCATCAGAGCGAGCGCCAGCAAATGCTTATAGAGTCGAACGGAAATAGGCGCCGAATACTAGAGAGTGCCATGAAGGCTACAGGGTGAAACTAAAGTTCGAAGCACTAATGTGTTAAGTGCGATCAAATATTTTACTGATAAGAGGTGTGAATCAATTAACATACTTATTTTATTTTTTCCTCCTCTTTTTTTTTGTTTACCAACAATTTTGTGCTATGATATGGTTGAATCATTTTTCGCAGATGAAAGCGCGAGTCAATGGTAAATATCACATGATTTAGCAGACTTTACCAAATGATACATACTTAATTATGACATTCTTAAGTAAATCTTAACCGTTAACAAAAGAATATGACTCAAAAAATATATATAAAAAACCTGTTTCGCTTTGTACAGGTTCAAGATTAATGTTTTGGAATGGATTCACAAAAAAATATCAGTTTTCAAGTGATTGTTAATCATCCAATTATGTAAGTCCTGCGTTATATATCTAAAAACGTATGTTCCCAACGTTGGATCCCGTTGACCTCGTGATTGCGTCTCTCCAGAGTGCACGCTTGTCGAGTGGTTGGTTACAAACAAACATGTTAACGGCGGTAAATGGAATGGGGGACATTTTTGTTCTCATTTTTTTCAAGATCATGAACACGTTTAACTTCAGTATTTTGTACAAAACGAGAATTTGTGTTGATGTAAAGAATCAATTCATTACCTAAAAACCGGATTTCAGCGGCTGTATTATTTTATTTCAGTGTGGTTTTCATTTCAATTACTTCTACATCATTCAAACAATTGACGCTTGCTCTGAGATGGAATTTCCCGAATGGTGACGACGTAAATTAGAATTTCCAAATTCAAAACAAACGCCAAGGTCGCCAGCATGCATACGATTATAGCCGTACATATTTCGCTTCAATGGATAACCGTCGTTACTTTCAATAAACCACATAAGGAAACATTTCAAGCCCAGATCGAATGGTCGATGATGATGGTGATGGTAGGTCACCTTGCCATTAACCATTCCGTACGATCTGCTAAGAAATATTTTGGAAGAAGATGAAAACACGTGTACATATCTTTGAAACAGATTTCAGTCATAAAACTTATCTTCTTATATGCCAGCTATTGCCAATTATTAACAACACTCCCTAATATATAAAATAACTATATAGAGTACTCAACTTATTTTATGAAATAAATTTATCGATGTGATATTATTGAAGAGGTTTCTTCGATAACACCTAATATAATTATTTGTGGAGATTTTAATTTAAACTTACTCGATATGGCACCAAACTCTCTTTTGAGTAGAACAATACGCTCTCTCAATTAAAACTTCCTAAACACCAATGAACCCGCCCATTTTAAGCCACACAGCTCGCCGTCATTGCTCGATGTAATGTTAACCAATGATCAGAGCTTAGTAAAATCGTATAGTCAACTTTCTGTGCCTGTATTTCTGTACCATGAGATTGTGTTTGCTACATTTGACATTCATGTTGAAAGAAATTGTCTACAGTTAATACAATATCGTGATTTCCGTAGCATTAATGTTGATTATTTATTTTTTGATTGTAGAAATGTTGAGTGGAATAGTATATATGTCGTCTGACGTTGATAAACAAATTGATATATTTAACAGAAATATTATTTATCTTTTTGAAACCGATGTCCCACATCGTACTCGTGTTGTCAGAAGTGAAGCATCTCCGTGGTTAAATCACAGAATCCTCCTCGCGATCAGAAAGATAAAGAGAGACTTTCTTTTCCGACGATGGAGTCGATTTCGGTGCACGGATATGCATAATGAATATAAAGCCTGGAGAAACCACGTTCCTCTGCTTGTACGTACTGTTAAGAGTAATTATTACATAGCAAAGTTTAACAAAGACCGATCATCGAGGTTTCTCTGGAAGGAGGTGCGAGATATTGGACTAACCAAAATCAAAAAACAACCTAACGATGATGGCGCATAGACCCCGAAGATTTAAATATTCAATTCACCTCTGTAGCCTCTGTTTCCCCCCCCCCCCCCCACCCCCCAATGTTTCCTTGCCTTTAAGAAACAACACTCGAGAAGATGGGTACTCAGTCGGTTGTGCAATATTTTCCATAAAAACCAAGTCTGTTGGACTGGATAATATTCACCCCGACTTTGTAAAAGTCTTGCTTCCTATTATACTTCCTCACATCACCCACATTTTCAACTCCATAATCATGACCTCGACGTATCCTGTACTTTGGAAAAAAGCCAAGATTATTACGGTTCCCAAAAAAGCAAACCCGCCTAAATATCGGCCAATTGTTATTACTCCGTTTTTGTCGAAAGTATTCGAATCTATCGTCAGTCGAGAGATTAAAGGTTACATGGAGGGACACAATATTTTACATCCAATGCAGTCAGGATTCCGTAAAGGACATAGCTGTGTTACAGTCCTACTAAAAGTTACTGATGACATACGACAAGTTATTGATGAAGACAAAACAGCCTTACTAGCTTTACTTGACTTTTCGAAAGCATTCGACAGTGTTAATACGTCAATACTTTGTCATAAACTGTCCACCCAATTTAACTTCTGTAATCCCACTAATAAGTTAATCTTCTCGTACCTTACTAACCGTGTTCAAGCTGTTTTACATAACTCTAAGCTGTCATCTTTTTGTAATGTTCACAATGGAGTACCACACGGTTCTATTCTCGGTTCGTTATTATTCTCAATGTTCATTAATGATTTTCCTAAAGTGTTATCGTATTGCAAATTTCATATATATGCAGATGATGTTCAAATCTCCCTAAGTTTTCCTCTTGGTATTGTTGAAGGTTCAGTTGCTAAATTAATAGAGGATCTGAGCTCAATTACGAAGTTGGCTGAAGAAAATTAACTCACGCTCAATCCTGACAAAACCAAAGTCATTCCATTTTTACCATCCCTTCCCTTCAAACTTTCCCCCCATAGAATTAAACTCTATTGCCGTTGAATATGTAACCTGTGTCAAGAATCTTGGTATAATGTGCAACAGTGAACTGACATGGAGTGACCATATAGACAGTGTAGTGTCAAGAGTATATACGTCCCTAGAGGTTTGTCTATTAGCAAATTCATACTTCCCACCAATGTCAAACTAAAACTTGCCAAAGCACTCATAGTACCTATCTTAACCTACGGCTGTGAATTGTTTGCAGACTGTGACAATTTGTCTCCGCAAAAATTGTTAAAAGCAATCCACGCGACTGCACGGTTGTCGTTAACCTCCGAAGATTTAATCATGTCCCGGACCAACATCGCATTCTCCTTGGATGTGAACTGGAAGCATTATAAAGCTATAGATCTTGCAACCTACTCTTCAAAACCATTCATAGAAAACCACCTAACTATCTATATGAAAAATTAACTTCGATCGAGTCGTAATGACTTTAAAACCCCATGTTCATACATGTTTAACATGCTGTGCATCTTTGGAGCCATTCACCTTCACAGGTACGGTTCAAGACCGAGTACGGACAATTTTGTTCAGCCTGTTTTACTTATCTGTCCAACATGAACCGACATAATTTCCAAAATTTACTTTTAAATTAGTTGCATGTAAATTTAATTTTAATAATGCAGAATTACGCCTTCATATTTAAAATATAAAATATTCAAATCTATAAACTGAAATGTATGTATATATATATATATATATATATATATATATATATATCACGTTACTTATATAATGTTATATTTAAGACCTGTACTATTAAAAGAGTATAGCACTCTTAGTGTATAGTGATACTATCTAAACAATAAATGAAATTAAAATGAAAATGAGCCATATAATTCCTATTATACTCTCTTCCAAGACTTAAATTGTCAATAAAAAAAATTATATCAATTCTAATAAAATTTGACAAACGTTGGTTGCCTTTTCGTGGATATATGTGGGTCACATATTCATTAAGAAAAGTGACCACCGGTGTATAAGCGTACGACAACACTCTAGTCAACAAGTCTAGACCAGACCAGTGTGACCACGGCATATACGAAGTCTCCAGAATAGCACGGTAGTAATATAAGCGTCCGGCGGGCCAATTTTGAAAGAGCGATAACGCCCATTCCCGTCGAAATATGTCTGAATCCCAGTCCAAGGCATAGAAAATTGGGTTCAACGAATCGCTCGCTGCAAACGTGCTTGTTGTGGACTTATTAACGACGGCAAATTCCGTACATACATGTTTATTTGTACTTCAGACCAATAATAAAATTGTCGAGATATCTTAAATGGTTTGCGTTTTATTGTTGTCAAGTTCTTATAATGGCGGCCATGGCATTGAGTCTGTGCGTCGACTCCTACCTATTTTTTATTCGATTCCCAGTGCGACAAAAAAAATTTTCACAGCCCAACCACTTTCTAGCCACTGACAGTGCTCAAAGAGTGATAACTGTCTGTCTAGAAAAAGCTTCACAAACTTAGCCGTTCGGAGTAAAACGGAAGGCATAAAACTGAAGGTTCCATCCACTCGTGAGAGAACAATAGCACCACAACGAGTGGTTGCTGTAGAAGCTAGGCCCTGGTCCTCTACGGGCTGTAGCAAAACCCTTATTATTATTATTATTATTAAGTCCAAGTATTGATAGACCCCATTTTAACCTTAAAATTAAAAAAAAACATCTTTGAAAAATGAGCATACTAAGAATGCGAATATTTTATTGACATAAAGTATGTCACAATTTCTAGAAATAGAGGTAAAAAAATATAGTCATAAAGATTAAGTACATCTACTCAAAATTCCTTTAAATTAAATTCTTATCTCATAATCATCGCTCAGACTATACACATGTTAAATGTTAGTAATCAATCATTTTAAATTACATTCAATTAAAAAACCTACAATTATCATGTGATGACTGCTGATAGGACAGGAAAACGCAACTTACTGTTTCTTTTTTTGTTTTCCGACACCCATGTTTTTATTACCGACAATCTTAATAATTTCGTTGAGTTATTTATTTTGCAAGGCAAGTTCTTGTAGTGCAAACCATACAACAATTAGTATTTGGGTATGTGCTAGTCATGCTTCATAAAATGGAGATAAGGGTTTGGTACACACATGTGGCTGTGCATAGCACCTTTAAAATTGCTGTATACATGAACAAAATTTTACATTTCAAAATAGAATCTCAATTTGACTTTTAGTACAAGATTGAGTTGCCTAATTTCGTTATAAACCAACAAAGATAAATTAAAATCATTGTTAGATTTTGGAAAAATGAGGATAAAAATGGGCAGAGTATGGTCGATCTAAAAATACCTATTCGGATTGGCTATTCATGTGGACATAAATTCCTAAGAGATGCAGTATTCATTCAAATGGAAAATATGTACATACATATATTTTTATATAAACCACGTTGAAGAATGTGATAATCTAATCAAGCAGATAAATTTGAGCTTCAATCCAGTAAATATTAGTGTGCAGCAAGCGATGATAAGTACTACTCATAAGCAGACTTTGAACAAAAGTTTTCGGCTGAATCGTGTTTACGTAGGTCTAGAGTAATACGCCTTTATCTGTGAACGGATATCTGTTACGAATTCTAATTATCAGTCTTATGCTGAGCAATTGATAGCATGGCGTTGAAAATATTCGAAGATTCCGATTAATTTTACGTGTTCAACGTCATGCAGCGCCAACGTCATTTAAAGGTTACGTATTCTGTATACAATTGTGAAGTTCTTATTCATTGGTGATAACTATTTTGCACGAATAACGTCACACAAGTTTCCGTCAAAACATGTTTTCAGCAACATTAAGGAAATATACTTAATTAACTAATCATTATGTTGTGTTATTTAATAAGAACAAAAAAATTACCACACAAAATATTAACGCGGTTTGATTATGCTGCACAGAGTAACATCATATACAAGCTATGCGGGAGTGTGTAGCACATGCAATGCTTTCACGTATCCGGTGTAGATACCGTTCGTGTGTGATATTATTACATAAATGTCGACTTGGAATTCTAATTATTCAAAGAATTTATGTGTTGACATTTTTTTTTTGAATAGACAGCTGGCTCCCTTGGTTGAGCGCCCCTGGTTAAAAGGGTCGCCGGTTTGAATCCCAGTGAAAGCAAAGTTAATAACCTTCATTCGGTTTTCAAATCTGGTCCAGTCACCACCAGTCACCATCAAATTAACGGCACTATCACTGGAGTTGTCGATCAGCGGTAGAGGTCTGACTATGTGTACCATAATGGACCAACAGGGCGGTGTGCTGGCGATTTCGCTGGCAGCCCAACTACCTAACCTAACGTCGTCTGTCATTTAGACTAGCGTGTTGTTCTGCATCAGAACTTCCTATTCTAATACCAACCACTTCCATATATGCATCTCAGGAAGCTTCTCAGTTCCATCATATTTAAACCTCTCAGGTCCACAAATTATATCATCTTGCTGGAGTTGGACACTTTGCAGAACAGTTGTGTCTCTGCAACATTTACAAAAGTTATTGTTAGGGATGCCAAGATGCAATGCATGTGTGCCAATGGAACAATGCCTGTAAGGTTGCCACTAGCATACCTGAATCTCTGCAATTGTTGGTGATCTGTTCTCGTTCAGCGCAGGCCATATGACTTCCTCGCAGTCGATCCACTTCTTAATTATTTATTCAATTCATCATTTCTTTGAACACCAGTATACGTACACATATCACTGACATTCCATCTGCAAGACCCGACAAGTTTCGAAGTTAGAATATGCGATGCTGCTGCTGTGATTGGCGCCTGTCATGACAGTCCATGGCAAAGGTCATATTTACGCATGATTTTGGAAAATAAAAACAACTAGTATATAAACAAAGAAAGGCCTAAGTAAAAATTTCTTTTCTCGCGTTTTCTTGGAATCGATCTGATTGGACTTAAGCCGGTTTCACCCTGTACTTATCAGATGTAATTTCTTTATATTGCAAGGCTTTAATGATGTAGGATAAACAACAACATGTGATTGTTATGATTTAAGTTCTGTTTTCAAGAAAGTTATTGATCACGTTTTGTTTTCTTCACTTGTTTACATCTCTTTGCAGTAATTTATTTATAATTTATGCACAATGCAAAGAGGGCAGGTTTAATTTGAATCGAGTGCTTAAGGCAGTTTATGACACCTACACATTAATACTACTCGTAAGTGCACCTGTCTCTTAATCTGTTTAACATAAATGGGAAAATAAGAAACAAAGTTTGATGGAAATTTAATTGTGATACAACACGCCATACAACGAACGTGAGTTTCATTCGATACAAATGAGAATGAGAAAATTCATGTCATTATTGCCGGAAATGCTGCATTCAATTTACAGCCAATATCGTTTCCAATGATGTCACGATTATGTGAGGCAAGGCAAATGCACTTTACGCGCATACGATGTGTGTGTGCCTAGATTGAGTTCAACAAACGATAACTAGCACACGTTTAATTGTTTTTCTAAGTTTGCATTTGCTCTCAATTCAGAGGATGTTTTGTTCTGTTCATTGTAAACAAAATAAGTACATTTTTCTTTGTTATAATTACACACCAAGTTAACTATGATAAGAAATTACATTTCTTATCACAAGAGCTATAAATTACGAAAAATAAAAGATAAACAATGCCTTGATGGAAGAAAAAAAACGGATCTCAACAATGGAGATAATGAGAAAACAATTGCTTTACCACCCATTGTCCACAAAGATTACTTGTAAATCATGTGAAACAAAGCATATATAGGTCAAAAGAGTACTGAGAAGGTTAAATGATAGCACAATTTCAAGTGATTGGCAAATGAGTAATCTCCTCTAATATCCAGGTAGCTCCAATTCCATTTAATTATGTTATGTCCATAGGCTTATTACCTGAAGTGAGTTGAGGAAACCCAACTACAGGGACGACGACCATTATTGATATTTTATGTTCAGGGTTACTTTATCTGTGCGTAGGAATGTTTCTAATCGAAACCTGTCAACTCGCTAAGTTAATGTATCTCCCACCGGTAATTAAAGAGCACTCACGCCCAGTCCGATTAAGAAACGAAAAGTTGATGCATTGTGCTGTATATTTACATCGCAGGAGTTGGCTTGTTGGTTCCCTCCCTCGGTGCGTGATAAGTTAATTTCAAATGTGTACACTTAAGGAACGTTGTTTAACTTTCTTTGAGGAGAAACGCATAAAGATGTTGGAGAGTTACTTAAAATATCGAATTGAAAACACGATAGGGTGATAATTAATGAATAAACAAGAGCGTTTGTCAGAATATTTAAAGAACCTCATTGCCAGGAAGATAATCGAAAAGTCAGTGTAGCCTAAAAGTATACATCAATTTCCTTACGTATTTCGATTTTCTAGATCGAAAAAGCTCCAAAGCCACACCGAACCTACATGTGAAAATACAAAGGCACCTTCTTTCCGCAAGCTTGTGAAAAACAGAATTTTTATGAAAGCTTTCCTGTTCAAATATTGCTTTTCTAAAGTTTTAGTTAGATCCGCTCATATACCGCATGCGTCTGAGTTTTTCGTGTTATCTTACATTTGAAAATTGAATTCTTGATACATTTTCATGCAATTTGAACACATCCAGTTTGGCGAGGCGTTAGCTTTGTTTTTAAATTGAACGCAATAGCTCCAAATTAGTAGTACATGCTCAGTACACACAGTTAACCAGTATCACCTGAAATCATTTGACAACTTTTACTTTTGTTTGCAAATTATACCAAAAGTATATGGATGTGTTCGTAAGTGAGTACATACATAATAAGCGTTGACTTGCATGGAATGTATAAAGAAACGATTAAATTTGGATGTATGAACAGCATATAAAGTAAATGCTTGGTGATGCTGCAGCAAAAACCTCTTTGAATATATACTCCAGGTCATATGTACATATATAGAATGCTCAAACATACAGTTTAATTGAATACGTCATTGTAATAAACCACATTTACTTGGCTAATGTGATGAGATTTATATGTGATCTTTGAGATTTAAGTTAATGACAATAAAACGTTTATAAATTTCTGATCGTAAAAGGTTTTGTTTTACTTAATTTAGTGAAAATAAGAAACTCGTTTTAAGTGGCATTGACGATAAACTCTGTCTTATTGTAAAATTCAGTACCAGTGAGAGAAAACAATTGGCAACTTCGAAGAGAATAATTGTGGTTTAAAATTGTATGCAACGTATAAATGCTCAACCATAGTTGACTTAAGTTAAACAAGCTTCTGTCAGAACTGAACGAAATGTAGCCAGAAGCATTGTCGAATTTCAAGTTTCAAGTCATCGATTTTGCTCCCGATTTAGTAAGTACAATTTAACGAAACTAAAAGAAAAGAGTGCTTTTGTGTATTCGCTCGATTCCGATGGTGCTAAATCGAATAGGATTGTGTGAACGTTTCGAAGTGAACGTTTTAGGTTTAGTGTCAGCTAAATTTGATTTCCAATGAAAAAGGTTGTGCCCTATAATCATTTGTGTATAGATAGTCAGCGTAAGGGCTTAGAGGGTGATTTTCGTATCACATCTAGAGAGTGCATTGGTTTCGCAACACATGATATGCCAATATCTCGACACCCATGTAAGATAGATATTCAAATGCTCAGCCGAAAGCCGACAATCAAGGGAAATTCATCATTTTCCATTAGATAGCAGGAAAAATCAAATAAACCCCTCAATATACTCGTATTTTTCTTTGATCACTATAAAATCAATAGCTAATATATAATGGATGGGTGTAGGTAATTCCATAAGCATCAACCCAAAAGCCTTGACTCTAAGGGAGTTAGGTTGACTTAAGTAAGTGGGAATCGTACATCTAGCCTAGTTAGAATTTAATATACAAAATTGACAAGGTATGTAACCCCAGGTTTTCTTTGCCATCGTGGCGTTGTAAATAGGTGCGCGAATCCTATATATGTACATATGTAGGTTTTTATAGATTATACATATGCAATGGCGGAAAACTAAATCAATTTGTCACGTTTCGACGGACGTAGTGTCTTGTCATAAAGCTTGAATCTCAATTCAAAACGTATGAAGAAGACAATTATCTACATAGTACATACATGGAGGCATTGATACGTATGGGGACATGTTTAGCGAATTATGACAAAGATAGTTTAGTTAATTGACATGTTTTTCAATGCTAATAAGAGAATATGTCAGATAATTAACTAAAATACCCCATTGTAGAAAACAAAATCGCACATCTAGCCCTGTAGCTTTAATAATTAGCGTTCTTCATCTCAAGATTGTATACAGCATGAAAGAATTGTTAACTCGGCTGCTCTAATTTGACTTGTATTATTTTCAGCAGTGTAAAGGGAACCTAAGTAACTCACAATAGATGAGGCTGTTAAAATCGATGCGACCGTCGACTGTCGAACGATAATTACGGCGCGATCACTGAATACGTTGACTGCGTCAGAGAATAGCCCTACACACAACTGCATGTCACAATATTCAGACTTAGTGACACCAGGGGAATGCATATCGGTCTCGTTTGGCCAAAAATATTGTTTTCTCTTTGAAATACATTTAATAATATAGCTCGGGAATGAAAAGAGAAATGAATACCCCCAGCGACAGTAAACAAAAAAATATCAAACACCCACGAGAATTATAACCCCGTTCAGTTGGGAGACTTATTTACAACCCGTGACATTAGCCAAGTGGAGGGGATTAAGTCATGAGTGCTGCTCAGAAGCATTATATTGTCGTAGCAATAATTCGCATCTAATTAGCCCTTATGCTTGGATATAACCGAAACAGTTAATTAACGCCTAAGTATGGCGCCCTTCTCTTACGATATGTTAGGTGTGAACAGTCTGCTTTAAATTATTGAAACCGATTGTATTTATTCTGTTACAGAAAAGACTGCGTGGCATTTGGCAGGAATCATAGAGAGACACGAACAGACAAGATATTACATGTTTAAAACAAAGCATGTACGCAAAATTGTGCATATTGAGAAACGCAATCGTGACTTAAAAGATTCTACACGGTTTCACAGTATAGGTTTGCCTAACTAAATTTCAAACTGCAATGACAACAAAAAACCTACAATTGCGTCAATAGAATGTGTGTGAGTGTATCCATTTACACACATAAGAAGTTACACACCCGCTTCTCTGGTCAGTGTCATTTTTGTGTTTGCTTTTATTTTTATACTTGTTCGTATATAAAGGTCATTAACACAGTGCCCTTTCTTTTCTTTACACTCTAACACATGAATTTTGATTTTCCAAAAAAAAAATTTTGTCAGCCATAAGGTAAAAAATAAGTAGGCAATGGAAGGGAGATTTGTACAAAAATTCTAGCACCTGCCCTTGATCATGTTAATATTTTGTACAATATTAATAAGAACCTTTCAGCTTACCGATGAATTGAATAGAAAGGTTATCTTTTAGCCGAGATCTGTAATGTGCTCTTTATCTTATAAATATTCCGCAAACACACAGGAGGAATATTTCAAAGATAAGTATTGGTGCTGCGCGGTTTATCGTCATTATTATCGTAGCTTAGTGATAATTGTTTATCTTGTTCCTACAAAACCAATTAAAAACACAAATATGTATTTGCGGTGGATGTGGTGTGTGTAATTTCGGTTTGTCAGTAAGGGGCCTCATCATCGGACGTTATTTAAGATTACACTTTTTAATGTTCTCAAATCAATTGAAAGTCGCAGAAGACTGATTCTTGTTACTTACCTGGCCATGTCTGTGAGAAAAGGAAGTCAGCCGCGAATTAGGCGGCACAAAGATGTAGTCCGAAAGCCAAAGATTCGTTACGTTTCCTGACTCGACCACACCAAGTGAACGAACGCAAATCGAGCTGGTATATAGACAGTGAGTACAGAGGCAGCATGTCGAGGACCGTCAATGATTAAAAGCATCTTTAACTGAAGTTCAGAATCTCCTTTCGTCACTGATCTGAGAAGTCAATAAGTAAAAAGTGCATTTCAAGCAATTAAAGTAACTAACTACCTACTTATTGAAATAAATTAGTCTGAGTCTGATCAGTGATTACTTGAAGAAGCCTTGCGCAACTCGCATCTCCTAACATTCAGTAACGTATGAAGGGTAGTGTAAAAAAAAGAAAGTTGTTAACTCGCTCCGGAAAGAAACAGAACAGGTCGAAGATATATCAAATGAGCCAATTTCAATTTGAACTCAATTAAGATTTAAGAAACTACAGGTAGAACCAAAAGCAAGCAAAAATGATTTTAACTGGAAACATTTCTGTACTCATGTAAAAGTTTAATCATTTCTTCTTATTTTCGTTTAATCCCCATGAGTAATCCCAATTTTAAAACATGAGCGGTATTGGTATCGGCCCATCTTTACTATTACGACTCCCGGTCAAAGACTTACATATATACATTTTCATTTCAACAGAATACAAAGTTGATTTAAAAAAATATTCACACATAAATTTACGACTTAAAACAGTTTTGACTTCGGTGTGCCCTTTCGTTTGTGTAGTTCTCCATATGCCATCGGCCCGATGAATGGTGCTCCACTTTGTTTTCAATAAGACACAAAAAACAAACGCTTTTTTCGCTCCCTTTATGTAATTACCATGTAGTGCTTGACTCAATTGTAGTCTGGGGCGTTGTTTGTCATACTCTGAATGTGGTGCTCAAAAACTTACCCGGATATGGTCATGTAATACAAATTAATACGCAAACTTACCTGAAAGAAAGAAAGATATGAAAGATATGAATTGATTAGTAATTTAGTTTAATTCAGGGTATATAAGAGGTATATAAGATTTGTATAGTTAGTAATTATCTAGTTGAAATCTGACAAGGCACATAAAACAAAAATATATTCTAGATCAGTTTGGAAACTTCGTTTTCAGTACAACTGAATTTTGTATATTTATTGGACATGAGCTTATGGACCAATATACACCGAAGACGATATGACAAGACAAGCTTTGCATTTTAGCTTTCAAAAATTAAATTTCCTTTAAGGTGTAAGGCAATTTTGTTTGATTCAGAGTATTCTTTGAAACTGGAAGTAGACTTAAGGAAATATCTGTAGTTAATTAAGGTATCTCGCTTCTCAAACAAACGCTCCACTCGTGCGAGAATAATAGCACGCAGAACATGAGTGGTTCCTGCTAGTCCCAGGTGCACTTCAGATTGTACCGCCACCCTTATTATTATTATATCACAAGAAATAACTTGCCTTTTCTCAATACACACCAAACGAAATCACCATCAAAGTAAACGCATGTTCAACTTGGTTCTTGCTCGAAGAATTTTCGACTGTGTGGCAGTGTAGAATTATCTCAGCCACATTGGGGTCGTACTGGCTGGAAAAACTTGTTGGTTGCAGTACAGGTCAACAATATTTCACAACTATCATAAATTGAGTTGAACTGAGCTTATTCAAATTGCTCGATACGCCTATAATGCTTCGCCCAATTCCGGCACTAAATCAATCTGGATTAAACTCAAGTTAATCAGAAAATGACAGGTTAAGATGAATCCTGACTTCTTCAGTACCCAATATAGGGTGAGGATGGTTGCTTATCGATATGTAAATTGTAACGTAAAGGTTTAGAGGCTTATACTAAATATACTATATTATAAGTATTAGTTATAAGTTGTTTTCATATATTGCTGCCGTGAAATATTGGATACCTGCGTAGACTCATACTCTCGGTGCCTAGGCTCTATTCCTAAGAGGAAGAACATTCTAAATTCTCGGCTCCACGTCATTCGAGTCACAGATAATCCCTTAAAGTGTATGATTGTCTAGAGTAAAACCTCTCAAACTTCACCGTTCAGCGTCGACACGAAAATGCTGGTAGCCTCCTCTAGCGAACGAAAAATCCAAAAATCGACACTGAACTGTAGCGCCATCGCTACTATAGTTATTCATACGCATCACCATTCCAATAAGAATATTCATAAGCACAGGCAAAATTATTCAAGATTGTTAAATGACAACCGACAGTGAGTTTTCACCTTTGAACCACTTTCAATTATTACATTAAAACTGGCATTTAAATAAATCGATTAGTAGTTAGCATTTTTAAGGCAACCATGTCAACTTTATTCTACAGTACGTGCTATTTGAAATGTTGCGTCATTGAAAAGAGAAGAACAAAATTAACACATATGTATAGAACTAAGCAAAATGAGCGTAATAGTGCTTACGTAATACAATACATACTTCACAAATAGGACACCCAACATGATGTCATGACCGAAATAATATAATTCAATTTGGGCATTATTGTCGTCGCATTTACTCTAAGAAGGGTCCAAATTCAAGGATTATCAGTTAATAAATGCCGCTTTTTTTCTCGAGGTATGGTTGAAGAACTTTACACAGGCGCCAGTTTTCAATTTCAATCAAAAACATTTGATTGTGAATCAAAATTAGTAGATAGGTAAGTAAGTAGCCTATAAAGGTCAATAGATACAAAAATGAATGTGAAGTTTGGAAACAAGTTGTGCATTGCGCATTGATTGAAAAATGATAAAAAAAATCATCGGCATCAGTTACATTCGGACGTTTACATCGGCGAATATATTTGCAGAATAAAGGCGTTTTCTTTCTACAAAATATAGTTTTGAAGATTTATTTTTGTTGACATGAGTTAACAGACAGCCACACCAGTCATACTGGCTCCGTCTTAAAATTCCTACTGTCACCTTCACCTAGTGGTCAAGTAGCTTCGACAGAACTCCATGGGATTTTCCTACTTAGACGAAATGTCAATCATACAGCCAAGAGCGGCATCCAAAGTTCCAGTTAGCAGGAACCACCAGGTACATATCCTTTTTTTTCAGAGCTTTCCAGACAAACATTCAAATCTCGATTGAGTCTCTTGATGGTACGGTCGGGGTACAATTAGCGACGGATAAGACCATGACGTGTCAACGGCCGCGTTCGAAACTTCAGAGTTGGGTCAAAACAATACTAATTCCGAGACAACTACATATACGGGCGTGTAATATACTATTTCGGTGTACCATTAGTAGGCATCTTAATTGACCAGTTGTAACCGAGAAATATGTGTTCAGATATTAATGCAATCCAAAGCATGTAATGTGCTGATAATAATCATTACGACACACGTTCAAGTGCATTTCAATACTAAGCTATGTACATAAAGGTGTTATTGCTGTAACATAGCTTTTTCGACCTTAGGCAAGGCACAACGGAAACTAGTAATTATAATAAGATTGTCTAGTATCATTGACACAGTCAGTTATCAGTGAGTTTACATCAGTTGATACGGCAGCAGCTAAAATGGTTATAACGATTGCTTCAAATGAAGCACAATCTGAGTTTCCAGCTTTTTCATTTTCTCAGTAGTCGAGGCTATACATATATGTACACACATATTGGCAGTGTGAAATGAAATGCTTCGGAAAAAAATATGGGCCACAGATTCCAACAGGGCATACGAGTTCAGAACCTGTTGAATGAATACCTTTTAAAATGGAAAGCTGGCTATTCATATCCTCAGAGCGATTGCATGCCAAATCCAGGAGTTTACGTCCATAGTGCACATAAAGCTTGAATTACAGTCTTGAAACAATACTTCCATTAATAAAACGTGTTATGCAACAGTATTAAAAGCCAAATGCAGTTGAGTTGATATCAAACAAACCCTTCCGTTGGCGAAGACGAAAGATAAATAGACAAACAAAACAATTTAAATAAATATTTGTTTGTTTAAACTAGTATAACATTTATTTTATTCATGTGGAACAATGATTCAGAAAAGGGAAAACGCAATTTAATTTCAATGTGTGTGCACTATTCAAGAAGGCGATGTGGAAGTACATGCCTATACAAAATATAAACACAAATCTTCTAAGGAACAAAACGAAAGACTAAACCGCTAAAGACCTACTAGTGCTCGTATCCATGTTACAAACATCAACATAGATTTCCCAACGCTATTAATTCACTAGTAAATATTGTGTGCACGATTTCTGGCAGTGTGCTTCTGCTATGTACAACAGCATAAATTCTAATTTTAGTATATTGATTGCTGATACGCGATGCGTTCGCCTCTTTCCTGTATATTAATTAGTTCGTTCAAAGCCTTTAATAAAGAAAACAATTTTCGGTACGACTTTCGTCGTCTTGTCGATCTTAGCTTCAAGACAGGAGGAGCTCTTGGTTTTTATTTCAATTCATCGATCTTTCCGTGTAGAGTATAAAAATAACTTAGGGGACTACACTCAGAGCGTTGAGTTTCTCCTTCGATACTGTTTCTACTCCCAGAACGTGCCTATGAATTCTAAGAAATATCACCATTAAGTCTCTGTGTTTTTGCGCATAATTAAATCAATAAATCAACGAATTTAGCAAGGAAACGGAAGGTCGTTAGATGAAATTGTGACACAAGACCTTTAGAAGGCTGTCGAAATGAGAAAAACTCCTACCAATAATCAATATTCTTAATGGCGACAAACTAATTCGCAAATGCTAAGAATTTGCAATTGACTGAATGTAATATATATACATATATACGACGTATAAATGTACCAGAGTATCCGTTTCCGCCCAATTACATGTTAGTTTAAGGGCAAAAACCTACGAAAGGTGATCGATAAGTGAAGTGCTCTTGAGGCAAGATGGCATAGAGACTCCCTCGCATAGAATGGTGCACAAGAGGGAACTTTTGGGCTTGAAGACTGACACATACTCAGATCCTCCAGTAGGTCTGCAGTAAGTACGACCACAAACGAAAGCTAAAACGCATTGGTTGCAGACAAACATCGGAGTTTAGAGCTATTAATGTCCTTCGTAACATTTAAAGAATTCTGGATACATCAAATTAAGGAACGATAAAAACAGTGAACTTCTACAGTCGAAAATGCTGCCAAACAGGCAAAGACTGCCGACTTGCCAGTGCTTGAAAAATCATATATTTTTTAAAAAATTTGGAATATTTTTGAGTCATATATCGTGATGAAAGTTAGTACGCCTAAAAACATCTATTTTAAAGTCACTGAATTGTGGAACAGCCTCCGTATATCAGTATACATGGCGCCGTATGCTCAAAATCTAAAATGTCTAAAACGATTCAATGCATTCAATCTTGATTTGGATAGCAGATGTTAAGTCAATAACATCTGCGTGAATATTCTGGTTTATTCAGCAAACTTATTACAGTAGAGCGTCGTTATCCGAACGTCAATTAACCGTACGTCAGTTATCTGAACGCAACATCGGAAGCAAATGGACGTCAGCTATCAGAACTCCCATCAGTCGCAAAGTCAATTATCCGAACTAAACCTTAAAAGGTGAAAACAAAAACTAACTCTTTAACAAATGCATACGTGCGTACTCGTAAGTTCCTAGTGTCCGCGTGAACATTGTTATTTTTATCCGTGAATTGTGGTTCAGTTAAGAAAGTCTAGTCTAGTTTTTAAGATGTCGTTAACAAGAAAAAAGAACCGAAATGTTTTATCAATCGGAACAAGAGTTTTAACAAACAAATTATTAAGAGACTGGAAAAAGGTGAAAGTGGAGCTTCGCTGGCGAAGATGCTTAATGTTGGAAAATGAATGATTTCAGGCACTAGAAATCAAAAGTAAAAAAGCGTCGGAGCTAGACACAGATCGACACACCTGACTTTTATTCGATTCGCGTTCAATTATTCGGGTTTTTTTTTATGAAAATTGATTATCCGAACCACCCTTGGTCCCAATTAGTTCAGATAATTGACGCTCTACTGTATATTATTATATTCAGCAAACAAATCATAACCTATTAAGTGGCCTGGCAGTCTCAATAAAAAAAAATACTGGCAAATGTATACATAAAACCCATTTGTGGAACTATGGAGGAGGAACGGCCTAGTATTTCTACAAGGCTTGCATGCCTCCTTTTCGTTATGAATTCATGTCCTGCTAGCCATACAAACTGTTGGATTTCTTTTAATAGCCGTAGTGTCGAGTGTTAGGTAAAAAACTACTTAAACTTCCTAGCTTTCTAATAACATTAAAATCATTTTCTGTTCATTTTTGCAGTGCTTCATTTCCGACATGCGGATAGGTTTGAAAGATTGTTTGTGGCACCTTAGTCCAACATTATATGCCCCCTACTAATCTAAGTATAATACATATACCATTTTACGTTATCATTCATCCAACGTAGGTCGTTGGGTCAATCTGGTCTGCTTGGAATAAGAGCCCCTAATATGTACATATGTGATCGACTTTGTTCAGAATTTGTATATGCCAGCTATTCTTCAAAATGATTGGTTTCGTTGTAAGTTTATAAACTTGATCTCACTTTCAGCCTTATAAACAGTTTTTTTAAACAATTTCCAATGATGTCCGGACATTTAAAAAAATAATATTTAAATTTTAGTAGCCAGCTGGTAGACTATATTTACAATACCTCAATAAATTGAACATACACCTACATTTATGCACAATATTTCTGGCCTATGTTTATTTGGTTTTTTAGTTTGCATTCATAACTTTAGACATGTGCTTAGCAGCAATGAAGGAGAAAAAAGGTTTGCTTTATTTTGGTACTTTTCGCACGAAAAAGAAAACCACCCCTAAATTCATAAGACAAAAATAAGCATACGTAGCACGTGTTCCCAATAAACATGCTTGACTTGTATGGCTTCAAATACAATTGGATATTTCAATATTCTGAAACGAAAAATTTGCGGAGTTCTGCAGAATACATGTCTACCTTTGGATATACCTTATCACCCAACTGTCATGTGTAATTCTTAAAATATAATTATACAAATGTTTCCTCAAGTTGTGATAATCACTTTTGAAGAACTACATTTCAAAGTAAATACTTGTTGTATGTAGACAAAGATCGTTTATAATTCAATGCAAAGTTAATGTGTGAATTAATTATGAAGGGGCGGTTCTGCCACTGCCTCAGAATCAAGGGACACCCCATCCCCAAATGAAAGCAATAACGTCAATGCTACTGAGAAACTGCACCAACCGTAGTTGACTGGAAATATATACTTGTAGCACCACGGAAACAATGTGGCGTCTGTACATCGAAAATACCAAGGACATCCTACAATACCTCAAATCTACCAATTGTTTATAATGTGACCAAAACAGACAACTTACAATAACCAAACGTTCCATAACTGAGAAATTCAGTAAAGTCAACGAGTGAGCGAGGTTGCAAAGACGGAAAGTGACAGCACAACATCGTGGATTGAACCCAGAAACTCCATCGCAGGAGTCGATGCACCTACTCATTAAACCACGACGGCCACATTTAAAGTTAATTTGATGTTATATATTGTATATATAAAGGGTGATTTTTTAGCTATTATCTTTTTGGCAACACTGGTTTAAACAGCTGATGCACGTTTCGTGTTTTGTTTCACTGTCAAACATCTTCAGTTTGGTCTATAATTTAACCATGAATCGTCTTACAAACGAACAACGCTTGCAAATTATTGAATTTTATTTGGTGAATGGGCTCTTGGAAAGTTGGCCGAAGATCCACTTTTTTACCGAAAAATTGTGTTCAGCGACGAAGTTCATTTTTGGCTCAATGGGTACGTAAATAAGCAGAATTGTCGATTTTGGAGTGAATATCAGCCAGAAGCATTGCAAGAGCTACCAATGCATCCAGGAAAAGTCACAGTTTGGTGCGGTTTTTTGGGCTGGTGGCATCATTGGACCGTACTTCTTCAAAGATGATGCGAATCGTAACGTAACTGTGAATGGTGAGCGCTACCGTGAGATGATATCCAAAATGCAAGAGCTTGACTTGCATGACATGTGGTTTCAACAAGACGGTGCCACATGCGCAACAATGGACTTATTGAGGAGCGAGTTCGGTGAACATTTTATTTCACGTTCGGGACCGGTCAATTGGCCGCCTAGATCGTGCGATTTAACGCCTTAGACTATTTTTTGTGGAGCTATGTTAAAGCTCATGTCTATACAAGCCCGCTTCAATTGACGCATTGGAAGACAACATTGAAGCATTTATTCGTGAGATACCGGCCGAAATGTTAGAAAGAGTATGCCAAAGACTAAGCGGATGGACCCTTTGAGGCGCAGTCAAGGTCAACATTTGCATAAAATAATCTTCAAACATTAAATTATATGGACCAAATTTTTCAAATAAAGATTTCATTTCATTTTTTTGAAAAACTTTCCTATAGCTTTTAAAAAATCACCGTTTATTATTACTTTTAGTTACGTGAATTGTCACCAGAAATCGACCAGCAATATGAAAACGGTTACTGATTTATTACACTTTGAACATGAGTAACAGCCGAAAAAGAATTAACATTCTGCATAACCTAACGTTTGGTTTACTTATATCCATACCAGCGAGGATCAAATCACTCACATCTGTCCAGAGATGAAGTATTAGAGAGATAGCCAACTTCCTCGTCTCTTCCCTCTAGATTTCATTTGACAGCGTTTTTTATAACATTTCACAGACAGGGGTTTGTGAATACGTGTGACCTAAGCGAACAGCTGATTACCCCCACCTAAATTTATCGAGGTGCATTTGATTTGCTTGATATTACTGATGTTGCTCTAAACGCACCCATACTACTTTATTTTCACGCACACTTCGTAAGGCCTTAGAGCAACTCCATGTTGTTCTTAAATCCCTCGTATTCACAAGCCCTGTCTGTGAAAATAAAAAAAAAGCTGTCAGTAGTGTGCGTGACTTAGAGTAAAATCTGAGATGGACACGATTGTGTTTTAGTAAACACTCAAACCCGGGGTTGGGCATCTGGTTGTACATGATTTCTGATGTTGATGATTTCCCTTTAATAACATTATTTCTGAAGATAATTGTAGTACATGGCCGCATAAATCCTTTATTTAATTAGTCCTTTTTTAGAAATTAATAAAAACATGCACAACAACTTATGTATATATCGCAAATGCCCTTATCTCATTTGGACATCCGTTCTTATTGGATTCAAATTTCTGTGTAAAATATTCACCACCAAAAACGGCGGGAGAAAATTTATCTTCACGAGGTGCATGAAACTTGGGACTGGAAAATTCCATTGGAAAACGACGTTAAGTTTGAAAATTATCAGATTCAATAAAAACATTATCACATTATCAATATGGGATAAGAAATATGGTATATACAGTGAAATACAAACCATAGGTATATAAAGAACTTGAAAACTAATATACCAAATACGATACGTATACTTATACCAATATGGAAGTTCGCACACAACAATTTGTTTGAAAAACTTGGTATGACAAATACGAAATTCATTCTAAATTACGAACATAAAATATAATATTGGATATAATAAGCAGTAATACAATTCTGTGTTTCCTATATGACTTGCACTTCTAGGCTTAATCCAAAAAAACTCAATCGTAAAAACATTAACCCTTGTTACAGTAGTTTCATCGGTATATGAAACAAAAGATAGGTATATTTTAAATGTTTTCACATTAGTTTTAACCGAAATGCATCATTATCACCGTAATAATTATATAATATATTGATAATATATTATTATATTAAAATGATTTGCATATTTAGCCGATTCTTAGCGACGTCTTATAAAAACACCAACAATAAAAATTCTTTCAAGAACTTGTAAACCTTACGAACATTCTCATTGGAAAACTTCCAATCATGAGCATTTTTGACATTATCATGGGCACTCTCGCTACTTTTTGACACTATTGGGGGCAAATCTTAAAAGCAACATGGCGCTGCTCTAAAGGGTTAAGAAGTATGCGTGTAAATAAAGTAATATGCGTGCGTTTAGAGCAAAATCGAGGTGAAACGCGATGGGCAAGGGGTTTTCCACTGGAAAGACGACTATCTCGGTGTACATGATTTCTGCATCTGTCCTTTGTTCGAAACAACATTGAAATACATTTGTATAGGTTCTTAACATTCTTTGAATCTGTCTTTCCACAAAGGCAGATTTCGTTATATTGCCTCAGTAAACAAATCTTAAAAGGAATGATGCGTCTGTCTACCTGTTTCTGTATTTTAAACGCAGAACATTCATGTTTCCCATTCTACTTGCCTATGACCACGCAAAACTCTTCACGGAGTACCTCATGAGAATCCCCTTACTTTTTCACCCATACTTCAGCTACTCGTATACGATACACCTTTCCACTTTATCAAATTACAGAAGGATATGAAAATGTCAAGATCTGACCCAATTTCCTAAATAAATATAAATGATACATCACTCACGCCAAAGGAAGGGTATCTTTTTACATGCTCTTAAATGCATTCAATCACATGGTTGCCGTTATAGATCCATATATGCATACATACACACCCTTTATTAAATTTCTTCGTCGCAGACGAAGACCCTGCGAAACGTTTTGTTTCTGCTCTTTGAGTGGAAATTGAATGAAGACTGGGTGGTGAGTGAAGGCGATCGAAGGGTGCGTTTGACACATGCGTAACAAGCATAAATTATAATTCCATTTGCCAGCGGAACAATAAGTATGACATCATTTCATTAATAATCCTGTCCTGTTTTTTTTTTATTTTACAAATCGATTAGGTGTGGTTTGCGTTTCACAATTATGTCGACGATAAAGAGATGTGAACGAAATGTATACGATTTAAATATAACGCCTTAAATGTGGCGTTAATTATAGACTGCCATCTCATCAGTGTCTGATAATATTTTGAGAGGATATCACAAGGAAGAAGAACATTTCTTCGCTAAAAAGCACTGAAAGAACTGAAAGGAGACGAACGTTTTTACAAGGATATTTCGTCAGAAAAAATGTATAATTTTTGTAACTCTTTTACGACTGCAATAGTCGATAAAAATACACTTCGAATTCGAAAAAGTAAATTGATCAAGAAATGGTAGCACTGCATCTCACATACATACATATATCGACAGAGTGAACATTTATGCGACAGTTGTGATGATCGTCTTTTTGAACAATTTGCAGATTGAACTCAGAACTATATAATTATTGAAGTTTAGTTTAGTTTGAACAATATTTTGGACTATACGCATATATATTACAAAAAGCAGTATTGTCGTTTTATTTCAGTTTTCCAAAAAATTAATGATAACGATAAAGTCCGAAGTATTAATGAAAACATGAGTATCTATAGAATTTAAAATATTTCAATAATAAATTCCCTACGAGAGCATTTTTATTTTATTCACTCTGATTCACGTTGATCACGAGTTCTAAAACAACACACTTGTTTTTCTGTTTTTCAAACCAAACCAGCAAATTCCCGACTATAGACACACTAAAAAGTGTTATATAGCAAAAGAGGCCAATGCTACACAAAAGAAAAAAAAAATGCTAAGAAGCGCAGAATAAAGGTGTGCGCAGTGATAATCGACAACTCTCAAGACATTGCCTCCTTTCGCGTAATTTGTATCGTCAGAAATAAAATTTCTGTCATATACTGGAACCGTGCCAACACACGGAATTTGCAATTTTTTTGTTTTTTCAAACGCTCCCATCCTCTGAAAGCACACGGCATCTTATTTTTGACACTCATTTCAATCGCGCCAAATTCACAGAGAAACATAAATAAATTTCTGTACCAAAAAAAATGAAAATGCTTTTTTTTTCTCAAGTTTCTGAATTAAATTAAAGAACTATACACGATACCATCCATTGGCACGTTTTTCGCTTTTTTTTTCGTTTCATTTTGTGGGGAAAGGGATGCAAAATAAGAAAATTAAATCAAAAGTTTATTAAACAAATTGTTCGACAGACATAGATGGTTTATTAATTAAGAAACGCGTGGATGTGTAGACAATCACGATCGAAGTGCGTCATATATTCTGATGAACTGATCTCGTCTTCTCGGCTTTCTTTTGTAGGAGAAGAGTTGCATCCTTAGTAAAAAAAAGAGATTTGATTGAGATTCAGATTACTGATTTCAAATACTGGTAGCAATTCATATCTTAGCTGAAATGAATATGTAATTCATTTGCGCCGAAAGTGTTTAGGAGAGCTCAATGCAGAACTGCTGCACAACAAATGACAAATGGAAACAAATGATCCAGTTGAGATACTCCTGAGGTAATTAAATTCAAAAGCTGATTTAAAAACAATAGACCAAGAAAAGCGTTAAGTATTACAAACTACGGAAATGTTGACATTCATATGTATGTATATCCACTTCTTGCGTCAGTGAGTTATCATGCATATAATAGTTTACCGCATGAAGCAAGTTCTTAGGCACACAAAATACAGCCTTGTAAAGATGGATCTGGATGTAGACTCTGCAGCAACTATTGTTTTCTCACAAAATAGACAACTTTGTGCCGGCACCGAAAGAAGAAGTATCAGAATTCTCTAAGCAATGTCAATAACTCCAAAGGGTTAAATGATCCTAAATCATACCATGGACCCCATATTCGAATGGTTATGGGTTGTTCAACGTTCCCCAAATGCGCAGCAAATGTTAAGGAGCAATATAATGGGTCTTTCAATAGGGACTTTCGAACTTTGACAATTGTTAGCTGTCAAATTATTCAGTATGTTTTGCCAAATCACCATGAGCCGACATGGCGTTCAACAACACGTGCAAATGATACAATTCTATTATCAAAATCGACGTTCTGTTCGGGCAACAGTCAGCGCCCTTCGCCCATAGAGATGAGTCCCATTTCCAGATGGCTACGTCAACAAACAAAGTTCTCGAATTTGGAACAATACCAATCCACATGAGGTCCAATGCATCCCGTCACCCTCACCATCAACGGCGAACGCTATAGGTCGATGATTACCAACTTCTTTCTGCCTGAGTTGAATGATATGGTCACCAACGACATATGGTTTCAACAGGACGGCGTCACGGCGCCAATCAGTTCACGCCATGTTGGAAATTTTCGATTCGAGGGCTAGCTCATCTGACGTGGAGGTGATGAGAACTGGCCACTGAGATCGTTCAATTTTACCATTTTTTGACAATTTCTTGTGAGGTTTTCTGAAGTCGCAGGTCTATGCGAATAACACCACAAACCACAGCGGCCCACAAGTCAACTTATTCCGGGCAATCGGACAAATTCAGCCTGTTTTATGCGCCAGTGTCAAGGAAAATTGGACATTTCGGATAGCACACTTTTGTTTTATTTAAATTGAAAGATAAGAAGCGCTTAATGAAACACCCTTTGCAAGGATAATCAACAAGTTTGTGGGCAGATGGTGGTTCCTTAGACTGATTTGATGAGTTCAAGGTTCTTCTTACTTCTATTGGTATCATACTTAATACATTTGAAATGTCTAAGATTATCCTGGCTGTTCTGGAACAGTTTGTAGAATTTGCTTGGCAATTGGGAAAATATTCCAATTATGGTTATCCACATTCATGAATCAGTAGGGATTTGTTTCCACTGCTGAGTTCTTGTTTTGCCCTTTAACACTTTCAGACAGCGACTCAGTAGAGCATTTTTTATCGGCAGTCTCTCTAAAGGTTGAGCTTTTAGGTTATCTTCAATGAAGTTGCATGTTCTTTGGAGGACTATTGAGAATGTTTCGCAAACTCAACACGAACAAACAATTGCAGTTGTAGACGGCTTAATAAATTTAGGGGAGTTCGAAGGACTAAAAAGCTTGCCATCAAATGATTCAAAACTCAGGAATAACTCATCAAAGTTTTCATGTATATGCACTTTTGTTTAATTAGGTTCCTTAGCTTGTTCTACATAAGGTGGGGACCTTTTGTCCTGGAGCGTCAAGTACTGGTTTTACAATCCACTGTGAGAATTAGTAGTTTCAACGTATCGTTAAAACTGTGATTGATGATGATTCATTGTTGTATCCACTAGATTCCCTTAGAAACATATCAAATCTCTACACTTCAAACGAATGGGTCATAATAAGATAAGAATCATACAAAGAAATATACTAAATACATACAAACATGCATGCACACATGTATGCGTGATGAAACGGGAATGAGTGTAGATTCATCAGGTTTGTGTTATTAAATCTTTTTATTACAGTTCTAATTTGATTAACAGTCGAAAACCGTTTGACCATATGACGTACAACCACTATTTCAGATATGTATCTGCTGATGACCATGGTTGGCGTGGCGTTGTGGGTACGCAGCTTTAATATTCACAGCATCACTTCTCTTAAGTCATTGATCGACATAAAATTGTAGGTCCTTAACTCGTGATAGAATAATACGTACGCACAATGCGAGCGGTTGCTGGAGAAACAAGGCTTAAGTCCGCCCACAAATTGGTAACAATATTCGCGAAAAGAAATTCACATAAAACTAACAATTATAAATCATTGCAGTGCTAATGATTGTTTACTACGGTTTTTTTGTAAAGTATGCATCATTTCCCCACGCAGAGGGTACTCGCAGTATACAACAAAAACAAGTTTTGAAACGATTGAGCAAATAAACTGTAGAAGCAGTTTGATTTCTGAATTCAACACAAGTTATTTGACATTTTGAAGAACAAAATAAAAGCACATTTGTACCAAAAAAAAAGGAAATCTGAACAGATTTAAGTTATTTATCGTCATGGGTTCAATAACCCTAATATAGACGAGTCCATTTGGAATGTAGCTTTGGGTCACATCGAGTCAAAATTCAACAACAGGTTACAATCTATTCACTTTTCAATGAATTTAAAATTGCCTGTATCAAATGCGGACAATAACACGACGAGTTCTACAAATCATTCTAAAAATGCATCATTCTGTGTTTTTCGCAGACAATCATTTCGCATTTTGTATTTCAGAAAAAATAACGACAGACCTACTTTTATCAATTTGTGTTTGTGTGTGGGAATTGCCGCTCCTCACTTTTTCTTGATTTTTGAAAATAAAGCATCTGCATTATGTGTTTTATTTTCAAAATACATACATATGCTAGTGTGCTCATGAGTTTATGTTCTCATATCGTTGCCATAGTACGTATAACTTCAGCTATTGCTTTATATTTTCAGAAGACCATCATAATTCGTATAATTTTCTATAATTTTTGATGCCCCTATCCAGCGTTTAATCAAAACGAACAATTATCCTCTAATCAACTCATAAACCATATGAAATAATGACCCCTTGTCTTTAATTTTGTGAAAAAGAAAATAAATCCCAGAGGCTAACAAATGTATTGTATGTTATACAAAAGAAATCAAAAGAACTTTATGTGTGTACTTACTGCTTATTTTCATTCCACCCAAAACCAAGTTGGGTGGATTTTTGTTGCCCTCAGCGAATGAGGTTGTCCTTGGACGCCCACTCATATCGTCGTCGTCGTCGGCGTTCTTTTTACTACTACTGCCACTGGTGGATGAAATCGTGTATGATGCCGTATTTCTGTTTTTTCAAAACAAAAATTCTTATAATAATCCTTTGCAGTGAATGTGACACTGCTCTATGATGACGTTGGTGGCGATGTAAATAACGGCGATGACGGGTGAACTGTTTATGAGATGCTTATGATGGTCCTTTGGACCTTTCTTTACGTATCTCTCTGTGATGCTGCCAGTCGATATATCTTCAATAAACGTCTTTTTTTTTTGCTTTCCTTATTTGCAACACAACAGTTTACACAAAATTAAAAAAAAGAATTAACTAATTTCTCTTGCACTTAATTGAACATTGTTTTAAATTGGTTGAGTTAAACGTATTTAATATTTAGTATAAACTTGAAAGTACTTAACAGAAATGAGTGCACACACCAAAATTAAAGGGAAAAAATAAGTAAATAAACTTTTTTTCTGTTTTATAGTTGGGTTTTGTGTAAATTAAAAACGTCAACAAAGGAATTTCTGTTGTATAACTCTGCGTGCGAAGAATCTCAAAGAACTGAGGCGACAAAACAACGCAAGAAAGAGTGTAAATTTTGTAGTTCCTTATGTCTTATTTATTCGATATTTTGATTGCACAATGAAGTTCATTTAACTTTTATGTTAAACCGATTTGAAGCATATTATGACTTTTCTCATTATTATGGGATCCATGCGAAATATTTTGGGTTGCTGAAAAATATATAAAAAGAGAAATACGTTATCAATTTAATTATGCTGCGTTCACTTAAGCTGTAAATTATCAAGTGGAGATAGTTTCAATTATAAATGCTGATGTTGTTAGTAGTGGTATTTAGTAGCTTTGACTTTCATAGTAAGTGGCGATTACGTGGTTTTTGCTGCTTTTCTTAGTTCGGTTATTTATCGTCTCAAATACAGAGTTTTTCAGCTGACTTCTACTAGCAAGAAAATACAATTAAAATGTACTGGGACGTAGCTACTCATCAATTATAAAACATCATCAGTACCAAAGCAATTATGTGAAGACCTTGGATTTCTAAATTCCGATGTATTTCGTACGAATAAATGTAGTTGTGTATTCTAAACCAATGTTTCTAACAAAAAAAACGATTTTGTTTAACACAGTTCCAAATTTAGCCTGCGTTAACTTGAATTAAACTCGGAAGTCGATTATAAAAGCTCTGTTGCTTCAGTTGTAATAATAATAATATGGTTGGCGCTACATGCCGTAGTGGGTAAGGCCCAACGTCCCAGCAACCACTCGTCGTGCGTGGTACTTTTCTCTCACGATAGGAAGGTACCTACAGTTTTATGCCGACTCATAACGGCCAAGTTTGAGAAGCTTTTTCTAGACAGTTATACTCTTTGAGCACTGTCAGTGACACGAAAGAGGTGGGGCTGTTGCTTTATTTAGTTGTTCATTTTCTACTAATTGCTTTATATGACTTATTAACAAAAATAGTAAGCGTTCTTGGGTCAGACAACATATTATTCTCAAACACCTTGGAATGGGTTGGTTCTGAACCTTAGCCAAGATAATGGAATGCATATATTAACATTGCATGCTAGATTGATATGATAACATAAAATCTTGTCATTATTTTTTTGAACCATCAGTTTTTGACTTGCGAATGGTGGTCCGTTCACTTACTTTTATGGCTTCGATAAGGCATTGGAGAAGTCGACTCACTTATTTCTCCAGCCAACATGGCTACCATTCTCAATTTAAGTAGAGTAGATGTTTCCCACACATCATGAATGTGTTCGCATAGCCTTCGCCTAACTTCCATGAGGAAGTATTTTATTTTTATGAAGTCAATAAGCAATGTTTATAGACAATAGCAAGCACATAATTGGTGCAGTGATATGAACTGCAGTTATCATTGTACATTCTGTTTAGCGGTAGAATCTCGAGTATTATATTTACATTATATTACAAAGCACCGTAGCCGCCGTTAGGGGAAGGTATATAGATTAAACCCGTGATACATGCAACTGCTCTATCTCTTTCGAGTCATTGAAAATGCTCAAGGAAAGTTTTGTCTAGAAAAAAAGGTTCTCAAATATCTCCTTTCAGACTTGAGATAAAACTGTATATCTCTTCTACTCGTGAAAGGGTAATAGAAGCGTGGCCGAGTTCCAGCTCGAACAGTCTCTCTGCCTATATTATTGTTATAACTTATAACCAAAATTGTGTCTTGTCTCCCCGAGACCAATTGTAATAATGCTTTTGTACGAATGGTGACACCACTTTGGTTTAATAAATAACTCCCAGTTGGTGTGTGCCTATTGATGCAAAATGTGAATTGTTAGGAATTTTGAAATGTTCTACTAATGGGAACGCCAATCAGAAAACCATATAATGTGCAAAAATCTGAATAGAAAACAATACAATCAGTTCGATTTTATAAAAAAAAAAATTATACATGATTAGGAACAATCGAAGAACAAAACACATGCCTTAAAGTCTTTTTGATACCCCACAGGCCCGCGTGATCGTCTACCTTATAAATAACATAATACATATTCAGCAATGCAATACAAACATAAATAAAATCATACGAGAAACATTCTATTCGGGAAACATTGTCAATGATTCGCAAAAACTCTTAGTTATTTGGCCATGAATGCATACCGAAGCACATAACATTTAAGTGCCAAAGTATACACAATTAGAACAACAAAAAAAAGTCCAAACTTAATCGTTACGCGATTGGACTAAGAAGCTTATTTACAAATATTTCATTCATCCGTCACTGAAATGTGTGAATGTGCCTCGGTAGCAAACCACAAACTTAACACTGTCATTATCTTCGGCAACATCAACTGTTGACTAAAACCATGCCTACAACAGACCCAAATACTTGACCCAATTATTAATAGGCCCAAAAGAGAATTGGCGAAAAACTAAAAGAAAAATTATTATTATCATTTAAAAGAACGAAGGTGCATAGGAAGAACAGAAACCTACATTTTTGCCAGAAAAAAAAAGAAGCTACTGTATAAACATACCACATTGAGCCAGAGAAACAGCAAAAGAGAATGATTCTCGCCGGGAGAATCGATAGAAGAAACAGAAGAAGCCACAAATATAGCATGTATGCATATATATATATGTACATTTATACACCCTCAAATCTCGGTACACTACAAGCAAAAGGTGGAATTTCTTACAGTATCTAAGTTTTCGCATTGCCAGGCATTTTCAATTCAGTTTTGTTAAAAATTAAAATTGTTGATGTCTGTACGCACGCACGATCGATGTGTAAAGAAAAACATTTTTTCTTCAATGTTTTCTTATATCATTTACTTGCGTGCATATGCTTTAATTATACACGTTCGTATGTGGCTTGCATCGACAGTCTCGCAAGTTACAAAAATTATAGATGTAATTTAAATGCAAATGTATTTGTAGATCATAGCGCAAGCTGAGAGCATATTAAAAGAATCAACTTAAGAATGAAGATCACTTTTCTTGGTAACGTCATCTTATGAATTCGTACCGCTATATGGAAACAAAAGTATAATTACTTAGTACAGGTAGATCTGGCATCTCACTTTGTGAAATTGTGAGTACAATTTTGCTTCGAACATTGGATTGAAAAAGATGTCATGACATGACAGGTAGATAATTATTAGAATCACGAATCACGCTGCTTCACCTGTTCTACAGATTATAACATCGAGCTACGAATCGAAAAGTGGAGGCACTAGGTTTTAAACGCCTTAAACTTGTATCTTGGGATATTGAGTCACATGCTTGTTTGAGTAATTTTCAAAAAGCAGCCACTCATATTTTCTCTTACAGTGACAGGACAAGTGCGCAATTGGTAAATCGTGTATAATTGCGCGTTCAGTTTTCCACGTTTTAAGGTTATCACTATCGAATTAAATGACCAACATTGCGTCATCGAAACTAAATAGTGCCAGAAAACAAATTTGGAACTTAAGCAAACAAATTTTATCTTGGCAACCCTGCTCTAGTTGGGGTGGGGCTGAATACTTTATTACCGAATACGAAATGTTTCTTTTTTTAATATGGGAAAAATTTTCTTTAAATATCGTTCGTTCATTGGTACAAAATGATTTTCAAAGCATTCACATAAGTTGAGCACATTTTTTTCGCGGATCTAACATATTTTAAAATTTCACAAAACGAAAACCTTTACAAAACGGAAAGTCTACCAACTGTGCCAGGAATAACGATTTCTTAGTTCTGCGCAGCAGCCACAAAACTGTAACTGTAAGAAATGTGTTCATTTTTTTTTTGCGGATAAAATTGTCGATTTCTAGAAATTAACGTAAAGTGCATTTAACAAAACGAATTTGTTATGCTTTCGTGCATCACAGTATTCACTAGCTTACAAGAAAAAAGATTCATTTCATTTCATATTTGGTATTTCATCGATTTCTTTGATCCACTCACATTTTCATTCGTTTTTATCTTTCCGCTTTTGTGATTTTTTTTTTCTCTTTTCGTTTTCTTTTCTATGATTTATCTAAAGCAATTTGCAGTTGGTTTTTTGGAATATAGTTCCAAGAAATATATGAAAATTGAAAATTCTATCACTTGCAAAACGAATACTCATTTTATTTGAACTTTTACAACAGAAGACATTCACTTTTGATTGCACACTGCGCTGAACAAGAGGGTTGACGACCTGAATTTCTTGTGAACTTATAAAATTTTCCATGCGGATAATGGATGTTTTATGAAAATTAATTGAGACACATTTTGAGGAATTTAATTAAGAAAATAAAGAGGTTTTTCCACGTTTCTCTGATATTTTTTTTTTCGTTTAAAATGCTAAATGGCAGTCGATTTTTGTATCGTCATCATCGCTTCGGTTGGTGCAGTACCACGAACGAATTGAAATTTCTCTCTCTGGGATATGTTTAAGGGGGCATTATGAGAGAGAATTTTGTATCGACAAAACGAGGATGCGCACTACGCTGCGGTAAAGTTATTCAATGGGATGGAATGTACTCCCCCAACCCCGACAGAATAAACAGCAGTCATTCTTTTTCTATGCTCTCTTCGGAAGCTTCATACATCCCAGCAAGAAAACAGTTTTCGTGGTAACAGAGGGAAAAATACATTTTTTGGGCCAAAATGCTTCAATTGTAATGTTCTTTACGTCACAATCGTGACGTAGGAAAAATCTCATAGATACAAGTACTTTAACTTGCGGATATACTTATGCTTTTCATGATGATGACACAGAGAACGATGGTGTCTAAGAAATGTGAGAGAGCAGATGAAAAAAAAAATAAGCACTTGCTTTGCGGGTAAACCTGCTCAACGTTGACCCATTTTCGGTTACATGTACGCATATACATAGTTCTAAATAAATTTATTTAACTTATTTTCAACTCCTGACCTAAACGATGTCAACTAACCGAGCGAGTAGTGGCGCCTTCCATTTGGCAGAGCTACTTTTTTTGGGTTACTTTAGCGAAATACCGTACACAGGTACAAATACGATTTGATTCAATTCCTTGAAAATTGATTATTTTAAATCGACTAAGCGGTTGGGTCTGTCAGTTGAACTCCCTGGAGAAAATACTTTCAGACAATCTGGGCATTGAATTGAGTGAAAATGAGAGTTCTTGTTGTATTTACCCATTTATGTACACATGCAATTAAGACAAGAGTTATGCTTCAATTTGGCACATTTAAACTTTAATATTTGATTAAGGTAAAGTTTTCGAAGTGAAGGGTTTTTTTGTCGATTATACTTGTTGAATTCTCATATGAAGAACTCGCGTGCCCTTTTCATTTTTGGGAGTTTCCTTTAGTTTTACATAAAGTTAAACACCAACAACTCTGTATATACATAGTTGTGTCGGTGACACGTTATTGCTGACGCCAGATTATACTCTTCTGTTTATTGGAATGATGAAGCCACGATGCAGTCTCCCAAAGGCACTACAAACAATAGATTTATGTTAGAAAAGACACTTGTTTCAGGATAATTTCCAAAACGAAATCGGCAACGTGTTCTTTTTCCGAAACCTTAACCAAAATTCTTCATGTTTTCAAGTAAATTTTCCTTAAATCTACAGAGATCAACAAGATTAAAAATTCGATGTTTTCAATAACTCAAGCACACGGAAAAGGGGATTTTTTGAGCCCATCCACATGAAGACTTGTTCAAGTGAAGAAATTCTGCAACGAATGACACAGATCTGACTATGCGATCATAGTACCTAATGATTACTCATTAGGTACTATGATTCGGGTCGAATGACACTAGAAAACATGACGTAAAGTAAAACTTTTTAAATCAATAAACCCAAGTGGTAACTTGAACTCTAGCCACATACGGTGCTATACGGTCCCTGACATAGGAATGCTTAAACACAAGCCAAGTCCTTTGCAATAAAGAACAATTTAAGTTTGTAGATCATCTACTAACTAATATGTAGATCATCAACTAATTTAGTCGTGTGAACCTCAAGGGAACCCATTTGATTAGTCACTTCTTGGAATTTGTTTTACACTGGTCGAAGTACAGTCTTCGGAATTCTATTAACATTTGCATTTCTTTTGTAAACTTGAACTGTCATTTAGAAATGTACTGACATACTTGCTCTTTGAATATTTCAATATTCATTCGTGATTGAAGATTGAAATTATTGAGCATGGACGATATAATTCCGTGGACAGAGAAAATAAAAAGCAGAATCACCTTTTTTCTTAACTGAAAGAAGGACAACTATATAACCATTCTTATCGCATTTCGATACTCGATTCTCCTGTAGGGACAAAAATCACACAACAGACAGAGATGGCATTAATTACACATGAGTGATTTCTTTCTACGAATAGTCAAGTGAAAATCGTCATCAAAACTAAAAATTCACACATAGCACACAATTGACAGATCAAACAAATAAATCCAGAGATCCATCATTTGAAAACAAAGCAAATGTCCACTGCAGTTTGTAATTCCCAGTTTCAGATTGTATTGCCATATGTCGCCATCGCCACATAGAAACCGAGGAGCACAACCGCATACACTACAGTCAATGCACATATAACTGCATCTCACTCTTTTGTATGTCCTCCACAAGAATAGCGATGTGCGAAATTTTTCTTAAAACGTCATTTTTCACCTTACACCGATTACTCTGAATATTCTGCTTAACAATTATTTTTCACTTCATAAGCTTAGAAATCAATAAAAATGTTCCTCTTTAGTAAAATAATCTCACTCTCCGTGCATATCCACATTTCAACCGCAAAAAGGCAAACGAATCGAAGTTAAAAAAAAAAAATGAGGAAAAGTCGAAGCTCTTCCTTTCTTGTTTCAGGCACCACCAATTTTTCTTTTTTCTTTTTTATCCATAGAAAGAGGTGTAGAGAGCAAAATGAACATCGCAACAGCAGCGAGCAGCGCACCACACCACTATTACCACTACCACTACATCCAAAGCACTTTCATTTCATATATCGAGGGAAAAAAAAGATTTTTCGCTGTAATCTAGGTTCTTTTCTTTTTCACAAAGCATTTTTTTTACAAGACAATATTTCAATGATGATTTAAATGCATTTTAAATGAAACTTGCAACACTTTAACGAATAAAAAATTTCCAATCCCAGCCAGATACTTTGCATACGTTCTCGCACACCACGATAAGTTCTTTCTTCGGTTTTCGAGGAGTAAAATTCTTTGCTTGGAGAAGGAAAATTTTTCTTCGATGTTTTCACTGATTTTCACTGGAATTACCCGTATTTTAGCTGCTGCGGACCGAAATTCAACGATCGGAAGTCCACTTTAGTTAATTTTGTTTGATTGCGGAGTTATGAAGAACGCGAAGAATTAAAAAAATGAACGTAGAGCCAGCACATAGATGGGACCCACAGAGAGAGCAAAAAAATCAACGTCTATATTTTGTAATATGGCTGCCACCACAGGCATTGACCGTCATGGCTGCCAACTTGAGATAATTGAAATTCAGTAGAAAATGAATAAAATCATTCGTCGCATATGAACGCACGGCGACTGGTGCGTTATGTGACTTGTCGCACGTTGCTGTGATGTCAAATTCATTGTTATTTGTTGCCAGGGATGGCATTTAGGTTTAATTTTACTGAAATTTCCAAATAAATATATATAAACAAAGAAATGTGTTCAATGTTATCATTTTTTTTTTTATAAAATTTCATGTGGGAGTTTAGAAAAATATAAATGAAGAAAGGGCGTGGGAAGAATTTAATTTGCTAATCGCTATTGCTATTGTAAATATGTTAATTACATGAATTCAAGTGATGGGGCACAGATGCTCAATGTTTCAGCGCGCAAGTACAATGCAAACTCTTTCACGCTTTCGCTATCAAGATTCGTTCATTTGACGATGTAACGATGTTTTCATGTTGTCAAGATCAATACTTTTGTTATATATAAAAGAAAAACTGGGATCGATATTATAGACTTTTTTAAGACAACGACTTACAAATCTGCCTCCTATAATATATGGAACATTGATTCGGGGTCATTGAACCATTGACCGACAGAGCTACATATATATGTATCTCTTCCTGGATAACTGCTTTGAGAGCTTTTCTGATTTTATTGGGCACTTAAGAGGCTAATGTACTGATCTGTGCCTGGTTAGTCGTATAAAAAGATTTACAGCTTGAAATTCTTGATTAAATATGCGAGAAACTCAGCTATGACTGGGCGTAAATGTCCGGACACCACTGTATATCAAGTTCGTAAAATGTTCAAATACATTGAAATATACTAACAAAAAATCAACTATTTGAGAGATATCCGACTTCCCTGGTGGAAGGAATATATTTCTTGCACCATGTCCGACTTCCAAGCCGATTGTTCACTTGTCCACCGACGAATTTTAAGGGACTTTTTGACAGTTAATCACACATTTTTGAATTTTAATGACGGAATCATGTAAATGGCTACGATTGGTCCGTTTGATACGAGAATACCTTTGTCAAAAGAAGTATGTCCACTGGACTTAGACAAAATATGTATCTATGTAAATTAATAAAGAAGCTGATCTAATAATGTGGTCAGAAGTCGGATTCGGCCGATTTACCAGAAATATTCATGTGTGAAAATCGCAACTTTACAAAAATGCGTATCGTCGTCCAGTGCAGAATCAACTGCACTGGACGACGCAAGCTTTCAAGCTGCAACGCTTAGGGGCGCCTTGTGACGACTAAATAATCCTATGCTACCTACATATGCAATTCTAAACGATGTATGAACATAATTATTTTCTAATAATAAAAAATACACACATTTTCATGTGTGTTCACATTTTCAAAGCCAAAATAAAAAATCTCACCAAAATGTGCAGATCTCACAAACGTGCCGATTGTATTTCTGCATAATATGATTCTGCATAATATAATTTGCTCGTTTCGCTAAAAGATGTCTAAGGGAATCATTAGATTTGCTCATTTGACATATTTGTTTGAAAAATTGTATTAGTAAGGTAGGTATAGTAAAAAGTTTCAAGTTCGCCTCGTCACACACAGAAAACAAGCTAGAAGAGAAAAATATTTGAGAGAGGAAAACCTGAACAAAACATTGTTGGGTCGGTAGGAAATTAAATGTTTGATTTTACATTTGTAATCATACATAAAAATGAGTTCCTCGCGTACTGCCGTGTTTCGCACCCTATCCCGGCGAACAGGCCAACATACCCTGAAAAAGCGTTCTGAAAATGACCATAACCTCTGATTTGTCTACGTTAACCTTCATACCAGCATCTGCACATACGGCAACAAACATATCGAGTACACGCTGGAGTTCCGTCTGAGAGGATGTGAGGAGAACTAAATCATCTGCAAAAAGACACTCTCCCAATGTGAATCATTCCTCGCCTCGGCTGCGCTGCAACATCCAGTCCAAATATATAATGAAAAGGAGAGGTGACAAGACGCACCCTTGTCGAAGTCCAACACGTTAAACCGAACACAGCTGCTACAGTTTGTGTATAGAGACTGAAGATTACCACCAATCCCATACTCCTGCAGAACACTTTAGAGTTTATCTCGAAGAACTCGGTCATATCTTTGCCAAATCTACGAAACAGCTGTAGATCGGTTTGGCATACTCCCAAGCCTTCTCGAGTACCATTCTTCGAGTGAAAAGCTGGTCGGTTGTACTTCTGCCGGGAGGAAAGCTGCACTGTTCGCCCTATGATTTCACCCCATGATTTGGTTTGATATTTTAGAAAAAAAAAACATAACCAGTGAATATTTGCACAGCTTTATGGCGCAGTTGGTTGAGTGCCTGCCCTTGGTTAGAGGAGTCCCTGATTCGAATCCCAGTGGAAACAAAGTTAATACGCTTTATCCCGTTCTCGAATCTGATCCAGTCACCATTCACCAGTCACCATTCACCATCTGACTATGGGTATCACAATGGACCAACATGGTCTAAATGTGCTGGCGATTACGCTGGCAACCCACCTACTTAACCTAACCTAAATATTTGTAAAGTCCATCCGTTAGTTTGTCAGTAAGTGTTAAAGTTTTGAAAAATACTTAACATTCTTTGGTGGAAATGCGTTCAAATGAAACATTTAATCATGTTCAATTCACTGAGCGTATTGCTAGTTGTCTTGGAGTGACATCTAAATTTTCAGAAACTCACGATCCCGTCGGCTAAAAAGACTTTATGATGATAAATAATTTTAGAATCGAAGCAATGATTTGAGCTAGAGTTTCATTTCAAAATACTAGATGAAGCGATTCTATCAATTACAGAATTATGACACGAATTTTTGAATAAAATGCGCGAATGTTGGAAAAATAATAATTTATGTTGACTTAATTCGCAAAGTGTTTTAACTTTTTGACATTTTAAATACTTAAATGGGGCAGAATTGTATAAAGTGTTAACAGTTATGCCCACTAGCAAAACCTGAAAGCTAATGTTTGCAATTGCTGAATTTTACATTCAGTTCAAACAACTGATTGCAACACATTGCCAGTCACAGAAGTTTCAGGAGAACGTAGTTTTTCTTTCATGACTCAAGAAAGATTGGTAGGTTTGTATATAATGATAATAGAAAGGGAATTACTAAAGTATCTAGGCTATGATTATCTTATAACAGAATTTGCTAAAGCTTAGGTCAAAAAAGTTAGCTTCATAAATTGAACTTCATAATTGAACTTTAACTGAAGAATGGGACGCTAAACGTATGGCTTGAAGAGGCCGCTCATTTGGGGCGGGCCGGCTATGACAATAGAACTTATTAACCTCGCTTAACTTGTACTAATATTATGCCGTCGTATGCTGCTTTAAACTCCATTAAAAGGTAGTGTGTATCTTAAACTCGCTGGTCTTCTCCAGGATTTGAGACGTTCACACAGTACGCTGGACAGGATCTTGTAGGCGACGTTGAGCAGGGATGTACCTCTGTAGTTGTTCCAAGACGTAGGATCACCTTTTTTGTGGATGGAGCATATGTAGCTGATGTTCCAGAACATGCTTTCGTCCTCCTAAATTCTGAAGACGATCTAGTGCATGCTCTCTGCCAGAACATCGCCACAGGCCTTGATACTCTGATGGTAATCCATCTAAGTCAGCGACTTTGTTGTTCTTCAGCGTTTTTTTGGCCATGCCGACTGTACTTTCCGATCACTCCGCCACAGATGTTTTCCTCAACAATTTTGATATTGTACTCCGGACAGGCTCCGTAGTTACTGTCTAAGAGGTTTGTGACAGAGTCTTCAGCATCGTCGGTAGGGGCGTTTGCACGTATAAGGCTGATGTTGTAGAATCTGCCTCACAGCTAGGCGATCAATTATCGGTTTAAAGTCGACCAATATGTGAAATCTTTGGTGACATATGTAGTAATATATGTAGCACTATTTTTTTTCATTATTCCCTGACCTATCCAGCATATTTCCTGGATCGCAGTGATATCCGCCGTCTTTTTCGTGTCATTTCGTCGTTGTATATATGTCCGTTCACCCGAGACAGCTTGTTCTCATAACTTGACTTATTTTACTTGGGCGGGTTGTTAACCCTCCGCCCTCTTTGGCCTAGGGCGTTCGGTGCATACAATGGTTCACCTCACAACGGGTCTTGTAAAGACTTCACATATGCATGAATAGGGATCGTTGCTGGCATCCCGCCAAGACAACAACTTTTCCCTGTATTCGCAGGATTGTCAATGTTCTACCATTATATCCCTCATATAATGTGAAACTTAAAATGAACTGCGCTTACAACTCGGCCTTTCCGACACTGTGAACTGTAATCGATCACAGATGTTTCTGCGTCAGAAGCCTCGCTTCATATTCGTTTTCAGTTTCAATGGCACCATCGATGTCAACAGACGCTCCATACCACGGTTCCGTCTTATCTGAAGCGTGGACCGAAATGAATTTACGTTTTGTGTTAGTAGTTCCATCGATACTCTCAACCAGATACAGTTTATTGCCCAAGACTTTTGTCACTACAAATGGTCCGCGGTACTTTGGCTCTATCTATATGGATCATCCGCATCATCCAGGGAATATTTTTGGGGTCGGTAACGAACATCTAAAAACGGCAGAACTTGAATTAAATGATTTTTCGTGGCATCCTTTAATTGACAAATGAAAACATGATTGTTGGGACTAAACCCAGTGGTTTTATGCGAGTTGAGAGCTAAATGAATAGTCGAAAGGTTGACGTCCCAGTCTATTTCATTCCCAGTTGTGGTCGTCAGCTTACCTACTTACTTACTCCTCAGGCCGACGATCCATAGAGGATCAGAGCCTGAGCAATAGCTGCCTTCCATCGCTGACGGTCCTGGGGACGCTGCTTCGCTGCTCCGCGATGACTTGGTCTTTATACCGGAGGTTCAACCTTCTTCGCGAAAAGGATTTGAGAATGAGCGTTTTCGCTTTTGTAGTTGTTATTGCCTGACAATCCGTCGCCATTCCAACATCGCTTTCTTTATGATCGTGTCGCGTTTTTGTCATCCGCAAGAGGTCGATTGATTGCCTGGGACGGGTCGCTTGCCTTCTCCTTCGCCTGGCAATTTAATCCGCTGCTTCAGTGCCGGTTATGTCCCTATGACCTGGGACCCAGGATAGAGTAATCGCTGAAAATCTTGAGCTCTTCGCGGCAGTATTCGATCAGCTTCGACTGTTTCTGTTACCGCAATTGCTTAATGGCTTCTTCACTGTCAATTTGAATATTTCCAACATTGACATCATGTTCACTACCTTGATTGCAAGAGCGGCGCTTAAAAAACACTGCTATAGTCAGGGATAAAGCAGTGCAAGTTTAACAATTCGGAGAAAGTTCCCGCGCTTGTACTTTTTTGCATCTTCGATCCATTCGCGTAAACATGGATGATCGAATTAATTTTTTCACACCTTCAATTACATGAGCTTCCTGGAGGGTACCGTCCCCATACCAGGGGCGGTTGAAACTGTAAGTGGGGTCAATTGAAACACGTTGAAATAAAAAAAAATCGTGCGTTGTAACGTAATCAATTATTTTCTTATTTAAAAAAATAAATTATTAAAAAAATCGAGGTCAACAAAAAAATGACAGAGTAATCTGAGTCGCAGTTGTGACCAGAAATAAATGAGTAAAGAGATATTCAACTTCGGCTATTTTTGCCCCTAGTCCACACCGGAGAAAAATGTGATAGTAGTGGAATTCCCTTGCATTACACGCATACTTTTACAACGCTCGTCACCCCAATATGGCGGCCGATTCGTGAATTTTGTTGGATAATGGCGGCAGACTTATGAATTTTGTGGGACATTCGTGAATTTGCCCACGAACATGTACTTATTGTTCGGAGGGTGTTCAGAAGGTGAGTCATGTTTTTAAGAGGACATATATTTGTAATAGGCGCTTGTGTGAATAAAAATGTAATGCTACGCTCTCTTTACAGGAATAGTTTGCATCAATTTAATTCTTCAGAGTAAAATATAGGTGATTTATATGCGATGACTGACAAATGAACTTAGTTTTATATCTTTCATTCATGAATTGTGAAAACTTCTGCAATTAAATTACATAATTTGTTAAGAACAATGGCTTTAACTGTACCTAACTCAAACAAATTTGCAATTATCTTCATCCCTATTTCTGTAAAACAAGTGAAATAAGCTGTTTATTTTAAGTGATTCAAGCAAATATTTCAATATTATTACTATTATTAGTTGCCGGTATACATGTTTCGTGTGAATGCTTTTTTTCGATATTATGCATATGCAAAAATACATACATGAAGTCGTATATTCATTAATAATTAATGTAAGCAATGGCAAACTTATTTTTCCCTATTACCTCAGACTGTAACTCGCAGAAAGCTACTTTATGAACATGAACTTTGTTCGTTTGCTTACCCCTCCCCACTGTGTTGAAAATTTAACACCGAAATTTGAAAAAAGTTTCAAGTAACGAGCGAATTTTCAAATAAGAACTCTAATTCACCCCAATACTGTGGTTGGGGAAGGGTATCAGCTGTTCGCCAGCTGTTTACAAGAGCTCACACGTATTCACAGACAGGGGCCGAAAAAGCGTATAAAAAACGCTGTCAGATGAAATCAAGGGACATGAGAAGAAGAAGTTGAATATCTCTTTACTCATTTATTGCTGGTTGTGACAGACATATGTATTAAACCCTTCGGTGCATTCTTCGTGGGCCCACATTTTACATGTGATGCATTGCACCCATTTTTCCCTTGATCTGTTCTCAGAATACGGTTCCAAACAAATAAGGAAATAGTACTCTTCGTCTTCTGAACTTGGAAATTCTTGTGGGGTTTTACTATTTTTAGTTTGCGTAGTTTTTTTGTGTGTTTCAACACCCCCCAATCTTTTATTTTTACTTGCCTTTTGTTCCTTCACCTTTGCTTGATCGTGGACTTTCTTTTTGAAAAATGTTCTAAGCCACATTTCTAACAACAACAAAAAAATCCAAAACATATCACCATTCTACACTCATTTCTGCATACTAAAAAGAGCACGCTAACTTGAATACTACTCACACAAAAAAGAAAAACAAAAAAAAAAGGAATTTTGCTTGTAAAATAAATTAAGACCTCCTTGTCCACAACCGAGCAACGCGACGAAGCAAGTATCGTGAATAGACTGGTTTCTGCTTAATTATACTAAATCCGTTCTGTGTTTCAATAGTGCACAGTCTACACTACTGTTGCAATGGATTGCCGAACTTTGTTGGATTGCCCAACTTTGTTGGATTGCCCAACTTTGTTGGATTGCCGTGGTTTCTACGTTATTGAACCTTCGATGTTGAGGAATGCAGAAAGCGCGAATCCCTTAACACTTAGGGCATCTTCAATCACACTGCTTTTCAAGTACGCGTGTTGCGCGCAGGAGATTGTGTTGCCGTTGCGTTAACCATGAATATACCTATTGATAAGCTTTTCAAGCGTCTTTAAGACAAATTAAGTTAGACTAATTGATTCGAAGTCCGTCGCTGTGCTATGGCTGGCCTTACAGGGGAATGAAGACATCTTTGGCTTCTCTCCAGGCAGATTTAGATCGGACTGATAATATCCTTTGATTTTCGCAGCTTGATGGATAAAATTCCGTAAGCTCCCTGCGATTTTTAGAGATTGAATGCATCGATGGCCCGTCTAATATTTCATTCGCTGACAACATCTTTCGGAACGTTAAGTTCGACATCTGAAATATCTTCTTCAGTTGGGGAGCTGTGCACGTAGTAGTCACGCTAGACGACTGTGTCCTGTTGCCATTAGCATATTTTATGTAACCATGAACCGTTGGGTTTATAGATAGGATTTTCCTTAACCATGCAGACTCTGTTATTTTCATGACATCAAGCGTTTAACCCAGCCAGTCATCCAGAGACCTAGAGGCTTGGATAGGATCTTTTAATAATTCAAGGATGTCTTTGATCCACCATGGAGAGGATATTTTATTTGAGAAACTCCTCAGAGGGGATGTCTTCTCAAAGGATGCTTTGAAGGTAGCTGACAGTATGTTGGCAGTCTGCTCTAAGCCAGAAACACTTGTTAAGTCTTTTCGAGTCAGGTGCTTCGAATGCCTCCTTACCTCATCGCTGGTGGTGTAAACGTTTGACGTTTTTTTACAGGACCTACATTTTTCTGCCGACTCCGAACCGCCAAGTTTGAAAAGTTATAAGTATTACAGTTATACTCTTTGAGCAATGTCAGTGACTCAAAAGAGGTGATACCGTAAAAATGATTTTTGTCGTACTGGCAATCGAACAGTTCAAAGCGTAGGTGGAGGAATTGAAAAAACTTGGTTTTATATTAATCGATATATCCAAGTAGGCATACTTTTTCTGGTTGGTAATTCTCATTCATTTTTCTGTTTTGGTTCGTGGTGGACCTGTACCTCAAGTCAACTAGGTGCTTCGAGATACGGCTGTGTTACCGATTTGCCTCTTGAAGCCTGCGTTTGATCTCGGCACTAGTGTTGATCGTATCGTTTAGTGCGTAGCCGAGATAGGCGAGGTCCTTAACAATCTCCAAGTTATAGCTGCTCATTGTAACATCTTGTTTTTTATTCGAAATGTCTGTACCTTTATCAGCTACCACTGCAAAGGCAGAACTTGTGAAATTTCTACAAGGCAGTTTCTTTCAACTTTAAGTAATAGATTCAATGATCTTAAAATCATTTAACTCTAGCTAAAATTTCCAGCAGGATCTTATCATTTTTATTTTTAATAAATGGACAACTTACTTACTTACTTACTTATCAGGCCGGCGACCCATGAAGGGTCCGAGCCTGAGCAATTGCTGCCTTCCGTCGTTGACGGTCCTGGGTACGCTGCTTCCAGTCATCAAGACCAAGCTGTCTTGCATCCGCGATTACTTGGTCTTTATACCGGAGATTCGGTCTTCCTCTCCTCCTCGAACCAGTAGGCTCGGATTCAAAGACCCTCTTAGCTGGAGCATTGTTATCCATGCGTACGATGTGGCCGAGCCAGTGCAGTTGACGGATTTTTGCCGGACTACATCCACATCCTGGTACAGCTCGTAGAGTTCGCGGTTATGTCTTCTCCTCCATTCACTTTCCTCGCAGACGCGACCATATATCCGTCGCAGAACTTTTCTTTCGAAGGTACCAATAATCAGCTCTGCATTTTTGCTTAGCGTCCAGCTTTCGGCTCCATAGAGCAGGACTGGCAAAATAAGAGTTTTGTAGAGCATGATTTTGGTCCTTCGAGTCAGGAGTTTTGAGTTTGTTTTGACAAGCCGAAGTAGCATCGGTTGCCAAGGGCGATTCTACGACGGATCTCCACTGTGATGTCGTTTGTGGAGTTCACGTTTGCCCCGAGGTAGACAAACTCCTTCACTACCTCGAAATTGTAGCTGTCGATCGTGAAATTTTGTCCAAGGTGGTGTGTGACGGAACGTTTTTTGGTCGACAGCATATATTTTGTTTTGTCCTCATTGACCTTGAGACCAGTTCGTTTCGCCTGTTCTTCAATTTGTAAAAGCCTCGGAACGCGCAACGATGTCGATGTCATCTGCGTACCCCAACAGTTGGACCGACTTGTAGAAGATAGTGCCTTCCGTGTTTACAGTTGCCATCCGCACTATCTTCTCCAGTACCAGATTGAAGAAGTCACACGACAGCGCATCTCCTTGCCGAAATACAGTGCAAGTTTCAAACGGCTCAGAAATCCTTGAGCCGAGCTGATGCGGCTTTGAAATCGATGAAAAGGTGGTGCGTATCGATTTGAAACTCACTGGTCTTCTCAAGTATTTGTCTTAGTGTGAAGATTTAGTCTATAGTCGATTTGCCGGGCCGGAAGCCGCACTGGTACGTGCCGATTAGTGCGGTGCAAAACGGCTTTAGACGTTCACACAGTAATCTGGACAGGATCTTGTAGGCGACGTTGAGCAGGGATATACCTCTATAGTCGTTGCAAGAGGCAAGATCGCCTTTTTTGTGGACAAGCTGGGCAATAATATTCAAAGCCATATTATTTGGCAGACATTATGAACTGCACATAATGGGTGGTGTGAATAAAAATGAATTGTTCCATTAGCATTTTGGAGGGAAAACTCCATCTGGATGTAAAAAAAAAATATTTAAGTTTAACATGTTTTGACAGTTGAGTGTATCATGAGTGTATCAAAGGGCGATTATATTGAGTAAACAATTGAAGAAATTGAGTGTGCACTGGAGGACACTTTAAGAATTAAAAGCGTTTAAAAAAGTTTTAAGTCGTTTTGAAAAATGGAAAATACTGTTTCGGAAGAGGAATACTTTGATGTACTATGTTCAAAATCCTCAAAAAAAAGGAAATCTGGAATGGATTTCAGTAAGCCTTAGCATCCAACGCAGCTTTGGAGAACAAATTAAAAAAATCCATGGCGTTGAATTGAACATATCCCAAATCCGGAAATTTGATCCATAGATTTGCTTTTGTACATATATGTACATATATTGTACATGTATGTTGAAAAACTTTTCTGAAAATAAACATTCCCTGTATTGCTCATTATCTTACAAAAATAAATTTGACAGCTCTCCGTTCCAGTTTTCAAACTTCAACTAGAGGGAAAGAAACTATTTTGAGGAAATTTTATATCCGCACCAAATTGAGTGTTCCCTTTAACGAAAGCACTTTCCTCATGAGTGTTAACTCGGAGTGTTCCCTCAGTTTTTATTCACACCTGCCAAAATTAATCCAGCTGTTTTAACATTTTTCTCGTGATTGTTGTCAGCAGACCCCTCGGTGTTGAACATTGAATTATTGAAGCGATGAAGCAATTGCTTTCATATAAGGATGCCAATGGTCCAATGATCCGATCGTGGGGCCATAATAAAATACACCTATTAACTATGTATGTGATTTTCTATTTTAGCGGTTACCGGTTGTCATACAAGCCTGGCAAGAAGACTCCAATTTTCTTTTGAGCTGATTCATCTGCAATCGATTTAAAAGATGTACGTGTCGGGCGTATACACATGACTATTGGATTTATACGACACGGACAAATTCAAAGCATTTATTTTATTCATCACAGAGCAAATATGAACTTTCCATAAATCATGTCAAAAACTTATTCGAACTATGTACAGTACAAACTCGATTTACGCAACTATTAGAAATTAAAGCAGATGCTATAAACGAGGTTGTTGCACTTTCTGGGTCACATTTTTTTAAATAAGAAACTATAGTCAAAATGTTTATGTTTCTATAGCAAAAGTGGCTATGTAATAAGAAAACGCATTTTTGAAACGAAAAAAATCGTTGTTGTTGAACATATTTTGTTAAAAATCAGAATACTTAAGTTTGGAATAGATATTTTTCTTTTTAGCCCATTGTAAGCATTTGTTGAAGGATCGAACTACAACTTCTATTTAAACTTTTGATAAAGAGGGGACATCTTCAACTCACAGACGTGTGACGATTTTGGTGTTGCGAAAATCGAGGAGTTGCTCGAATCGAGAGTTGCGTAAATCGTTTGTACTGCACATACAACTATGTACATACATGTATGCCTATCTTGACCTCGCCAAGATCGGAGGGCGGAATTCTCGTCTATCATCGTCCAGAGTGGGTAGAACATTCTGCCTGACAACGATATTTGAGTTCTAAATCCTCATTGCCGTTCAGCAGTTCACAAACGTGATCTTTCCAGATTCTCAGTACCGACTCCGACTCTACTACCAGTTGCTCATTTTCGTTCCGACAGGCTTCTGTTCGGATCTTTATAGTTTTCGAACATCGTTCCTGCCATAAGTTCTTTCTTAACGAAAACAAATATTGTAGTCACTTTGTCTAATAAATCATATATTATTTTTATTTGTTTTGTTCTGTTTTCTCATCATACAATAAACTAATAATTATAAATGATTTTTAATTACATCGAGGATACAATTTGAATTGTATAACTCTGCACTGTAATAATAATAATAATTATAATATAATAGCAATAATAATTATATGCTTTTCAATGACATAAATAACATAACTGTTCTCTATATTCGCTTTTGATTTATGTATGTATGTAATATAAACATTGTTCATGCTCTAAAAATCTATTTTAAATTAATTTGGTTTTGTATATGATTTTCCTTAGTAAATTCTATTATTTCCTCATAGAAATATAAACTTTTTGTATTTTCATTTTTAATTTACACATCTTTTTGGTTGTTTTTTTCATTTTTTTTTCTCTTACTTTTGGAAAATTAATCTGTGTGCGATAACAATCGACTATTTTTTATAGAGTTTGTTTAAGTTATGTTTGCTTCATATTTCTCCCTTTTTTGTTTTGTTACTAAATTGCACTCTAGTGTCCTGTTTTGTTTTTCCTCGTAATTGTTACGTTTATTAAATGTTTTATTTTCTTTATTCATACAAAAACCCTATTGACTTTATGTTCTTAAGAGTACATTTTGTAGTTTTGGTTGCTTATAATTTACAGGTTTCTATCCCGATTTCTGTACACATATGGTATACGCATGTATGTATGTGTGTATGTATGTAAGACTTGCACATTCGTATGTGTTCAATTGTAGTGTAATTCTCTGTCTGGTAAAATTGCATATCTGTAAGTGGTTAGCATTATTTAGAGTAGCACACACAGAATTATTCAATGGAATTAAAATATACATAAATTGTTATAACACTTTCAAGCGTTGGCACACTAGAGTAAGCCGATAACGCGACTGTGAACGTCGCACATATTAAAATCCCAAATAATTTGTTCACATATGTAAAACAAATAAATATCTAACTGTCTCGGCATGTTGAAAAGATTTTAATTGCCTGGCGCCTGATAGTTTTGCACTGCGTTGGATTGAGAGGGGCGACATACATGCATGATTTATTTTATTATGTTTTCTACTTAAGTTCGCTCAATAACTGCTACGCGTACATGAAGTGTACCGCTGATTGATGGATTTCATAGACAATCATTTCTAATATTGTTGCTATTTTGCCTATCTCATTTTTTGTTCACACAACTTCTCTGAAGATACTAGAATTTCAAACACATCACGAACCACTATCTCTATTAACACAGACAATAGGCAAAAAACAGACAAAAGTTTTTAAAACTCTACCGAAATGTGTAATATGTTTTAACAATTTCAGCAAATCCATCTACATATGTGTGTGTTCTTGCCGTTCATACATTTATAAGGAAGGAAGGTAATAAGACATAGTACAACCATACGTGTTCATAGTAATTATTACCATGGCTAAAACTTTTTCCATAAACACGCCTCCGTTGTCTTCAAGGTACGCAGGTCTCAATAATTCTATGCTGGGTTACCGGTCGCGAAAACATAATCGGCAATGAAATAGCTAATGGACTTGCCGGTCTGATGTTGCGGTTAAGAAAAGCGAGACGATTCTTGAATGGGTGAAAAGAAAGTGATCTTATTCAGCTACTGGTGAAATCTCTTGTGCTAGTGCTAAAGCCCACAAAATTCTTAAATAATAGTAATAATAATATGGGTGACACTACAGTCCGAGGTGGACCTGGGCCTAGCTTACACTCCAAGCGATGAAGGTTGAGAAGATTTTTCTAGACAGGAATACTCTCTGAGCACAGACACCCAACGTAGGATTCGACGCATCTACCAACTATACCATGGTGGCCACAAGCTTATTTATAGCGATATTTGCTGGTTATGGTAGTTAGGGTGCTATTAAGCCGATCTCTGTCTTCCTGTACTTTAACTACTTTGTCTATTTCTTCCATGACCTTCAAGACATTACAGATATTCCCGAATTAAGACACCATGCGGACATTCATACCTCAGTGATTCACAATGTGTCCATCAGCACCAAAGTGAGAGACGTGACAAATGCGCGGTTACCTAACCGAACACAATTTCCAAATAGTTCTTACTTCTCTCAAAGTGCATCAAGCTTTTTTGATCTACCTTCTTAAGACAATACGCTGAAATAATCTTGTACAATGTCTTATGTCAATCTATGTTCTCATTTGCAACGTTTAAATTCTCACAAAATAGTTTTCTATGATCACACTAGCTTTAGTTAATCTTGGTTGGTGTATTGGAGCGCGTTGAATTAAAAGTTTGAATCAACTCCAATAAAGCAACATTTTGTTCCAGAATAATCTTCCAAATGAAACTTGGTCTTCTCTGTTAATTTAAACAATGTAGCTCGAAAACAAAAACGTCTGTGATGGTCTAATGCCCTAAAACGACTTCAACGTACGACACATATTAGAATCTTCGAAATAAAGAGTTTATGACCAAAGAGGGTTAACAGTTGTGAGCTATACACCTTTAGGTACTCACCCTTGTTTCGTCTTATTAACTGAACATACATATTTGTTGAGCACAAGAATCACTTGATACGAATGGTCAGCTAAATATGCATTAAGACGTATAGAAATAAGGTTAAGAAAAAATTATCGCACGTTATGATTGCATTTTACAAAGTCAAAGATAAGGTTGTGTTGTACTTAATAAAAATGAAGGAAACATTTGGAAAAGCGAGGATACATCTTTTGGATAGCAGATTTCATAATCTAACAAAAGGAAAGACAGCATTATTTTTATAGGACACTTTTGGTGCACAATGATAGCTGCAAAAAGATGAGTGTGGTTTCACGATCTGAAAATGGAGAGTATTCGCCCTCACCCTTCTCGTCCATAGTATAACTGACCTCAATTCAATAATTATTCCCTTGCTTCCTGTTTGATATTGAAATTGACAGTTGATTCGTATATACATATACATACTTAAGCTAAATCGACAATCAAATCTTCACAATGTCCGCACTATCACTGGATCCTAGGCCCGATGGAGCATATTTGGAACATAGTGAAAACACGAGGAATAGTGTAATATTGATCAGGAGTGTGTACAAGTACATTTAAGTAAAGACGGACAATATGAAAGCCTTCGGAAAGAAACAACAATACTATTAATTCCCTTCTGTAAACCCAAGAGTTTGGAACTAATGTTCGATTACAGTTTAGATGTTCGCGACTCATGGTAATCAAAGCAGCTACTGACACCGAAATTTGTCTTAATAACATTAGAATTGACCCTGTGGAGCTATTATTGCGGCGTATGCCGTGACAGTTATTGCTACCTTGTCACCTACATAACTGTCGATTAGATGCAAGTTAATGCACGAACATGATTTTTAAAAGAAACCATTTCAGACACCGACAGCTTGTAGATAAACAACAAAAAAAGAAACAAAACAAAATGTATTCCAACAATTATAAATAAATATATATTAAATATTCAAACGAAAAACATACATCATATTTATATATATATATATATATAATATACTAAAAGATATTAACTTAAATAATAGTAATTTAAAATAAAATAAAAAAAAACATAATAAAACTCAAATATGTAGTACGTTCACTCTGTGATATTATTTTTGGATAGTTTTCTTCATTTTGTTTGCTTTAGTTAAATTTACCATTTTATGTATAATTCTCATATAAAAAAGATATGTTTTATCCCACCCAGATTACATAGATAAATTATAAACAAATGTAAAAGGAATATGAATCGAAACAATTTGGTCAATTTTGATTTTGAATATAATATGTATATAGTTGTCTTAATGAGAGTTTAATTTTTTTTTTTGATTTTTAATCATCCCTTCTTCTTTTGGTTCTGGTAATTCGCTTTTTAGGTTAGTAATTTTCCTTAACTTTTCATCATCTTTAATTTTTGTGTTTCTTATTTGTTTGTTTTGCTTTACTTTAAATTACCCTAAAATTTAAATCTACTCTTATAACATAAAGTAATAACATAGTAAGTAAATAATGGTGAAAAAAAAGGTAAATAATTATACAACTTAATTGCTACTCCTTGTGACATAATCGTGCTTATTTGGCATCTTTAGCAAACGTTTTGTGCGGAACTCATATGCTCGTCGACAGAACATAACTAATTCTGGATTTGTGCTATCTGGGACCATACGTGGATTAAAGTAATTTGGCCGTTTTGGTACAATCGACACATCTTCGATGTCTTCTTCTGCGGCTCGTAATCTACGACGATATCTAGACAAAAGTACATACAAAATTTGTAAATCCAAGGTCGTTTACATGTCATATGAAGAAAATTTACCTGCAGTATTCTCTGAACGCCAGTACATAGCACTTGTCCTCAATACACGCCACGGAATTGTGATCACGATGTCGAGATGCGTAGACTTCATCGGGACTGTCGTTTCTTTGACGGCCCTGTTCAGTATGTTCTGGTCTATAATACCATAATAGTGACATCATCATTTCTCCTATGTAATTGGAAACAATGTTAAATTAAATGATTCTACTTTATTGAAAGCATTCATTAACCTACCATCTTCCGGATTCTCCCACAAATGAGCAACTTTAGCAACATATGGCAATTCATTATCTTCGTTAGCCTTAAGTAGCACACAATCCCTTGGTCTAATTATGTCTCCTTCAGAGTGCCGCATTGCAGGATAACAAGTTCGGATGACATGTGGGTCATCACTCTGTTAAAAGAATAATATGATAAATTTAGCAATATGTGAAGAGTGATTTCGTTTAAAAACTGAATTTATAATAGTGTAGCTGGCTAGTATAGTAACAAGAGAACAAATACAGTAAATACTCGAACAAGTTAAGATGGGCAAAAGTTAAGTAGGTTTCAGTCTCCATGGGTGTCTCTAAAAACTTAAGTTTTGTTAATTCATTCATTGCTTTTAGCTTATTTTTCCATTTCGCTATTTATTATACACTTATACAGTGTTGTACGTATGTGGAGCAAAAGAAAACCATGAAACGAAAATTCAAACCGTTGTGAATTTCTTTCAAATGCGGACAAATATGGGTTTAACTTAAGCACTTCTAAAACAAACTCATAAACTTTTTCGAGTGTCTACTGTGTACCACTTCTAAGTGACTTTGAAATATGATTAACTCAGCGAAAATCTACAAATGTATGTGCAGACGTACGTTCAGATCATAGCCTAACTAAACCGCTCAAATCAAAAGAGTAAAAATGGCGCCGTTACAACTGGATATCCCCATCAAAATGAAAAGGGAAGTAAATGAAAGATTTGCTGATACGAAAAATACTATTTATTCAGAAAGTTATTAAGTAGCAAAATGCATGGATGACAAATCAAATATCATTACTAATTGAAAAACTAAATTGAAACAATGCTAACAGATATAAGGAGTTAAACAGAGGATAATAGGATATAAAATTACAGGAACCAGTAGTAGTAAGCCATAATACATGATAACTTCAATATAAACAAGTTAAGTAAATATGCACTGGGCAATGTGCATAAGAGACAAAGAAGAGATCATCGCTGGAAGTAGTGCATCGAAGAATTTTTTTGAGATGAGTACCACCCTGGAATGAGAGATAGCAGATTACGCAATAAGGAGTTCAATTTCGTTCGTTCTGCGCAGCCTACGTCACAGGCGATACCCGATTTGACAGCTCCGTAATTTCCATACGAATTGTAAGAAATAAAACTAAAAACTTTTTGTTAAGAATAATAGTGTTTTAAACTTGCGTCAGGAAGAAAAAGTTGTTTTAATATATTCTTAATTGAATTATTAAAATGTTATAACATTTTTTTTGCCTGATTGGAGTTGTTATTTAAATAATTTTGAACAAGTAGTGAGAAGCATTCATACAGATTAACACAACTGGGTTGCTTTAAAGTGAAATATAATTTTAATACTCCATTTTTGTTTTCTAAAGTGTTATTAAATGTGTAATGTGTTATTTATCACAACGCATTGAATAAAAGTAGCCATTTGCCGCATTGCCTCTTTCAAAAATATCTTTAAAGTCTTGCACTTGATCCTTTAGTACCGCTGTTGGTAAATTTAGATTGTAAATTGTACCCGCTTTAAACTTTCACTAAAAATGGTTGCAATTGTTATTGTACTTATAAAAAATAAGCATGAACTGTTTTAAATCTTCAATTTGATCTTTCAACTGAAAATTCAGTCATATTTTTTAAAGAATGTTGTTTGGTAATTGAGGAATATATCGATGAAACCGTGCTTTCAACGCTCGCACATGAATATCCGTTCATAGCTGTTTATCGCATTTCTGTGCTTTGTTGCTCAAGAATCAGAGGACACCAAAAAGAAAACCCGGCGAACTGATTACATTAGCTCCTTGAGTAACTAATTCCCTACAACGATCCAAGCTATACTCTACGACTTCGATGAGTTCTTTAACAACACCACCACCCCTTGTAACCATATTTGCATCAGTTAGTTCACAACAACATGAGGCACAAACATCTGATCTAAAAAGAACAAAATTGGCGTCTCAGAAACTATTAGAGGGGCTGCAGTTTCCTGCAACAAGCTTGCAATCATATCCTCATTTCCTGCTTTAATTTATATTGCATTCTATTATCAATGGATGAATGTACCACGGTGGACTGTGGTTTTACCGTTGGAACAGTAATATAACATTATCCTGTACTTATTCATTATTAACCATCACACACCAACGTAAGTAAGGAATTAAATATAGTAACATAGGTACCCATTTCGAATTTTACGTTCTAGAATAGTACAATTTATGTACGAAAGTCTACTTCCTTCAGAAGGAAATAATATGCTCTTGTCGCCTGTGATGTAGGCAAAATGTCAGAAAAGTAAACAAACATGGCGGACATGCGCAAAGCCTAATCTGTAATACATCATTCTTGAGTACCACTCATCATCGATTCGAAGGACCAGAGATATAAATGTCATGAAGGTATTAATGGAGTTAGTGGAACAAACATTTATTAGGACAAAATATGTAATGATCTTCAGATGAGGAAAATTTGGCTATAACCTTTATGATTAAAACCGCGCAGAAAAATATTTCGGAGGTAAAATCGACTGCCTTTTTGAAGTAGTGAATTCTTAATTTACGGAACATATCAAAAACAAACTTCAAATATACACAAAATATAAACAGCCCAATTATTCAACACAACAGCTTTCAAAGAAACATACAAATAAAACTCAAAAACAGCTTTAAGCACAACATTTTACTCTGTTTCATATTTCGTCAGCACCCATCGTTAAATTTACTGTGCTAATTTTTTGACGATTTGTCTTATTGTTCAGCGGCTGCAATACTGTGTGCAGGCGACAGATTTACAAATGTTTTCAAAAACTAATTCCCCCAATGGGTTCTTCAGCTCTGAGATCTCATACCAATATTCTTCTATTGGTAAGTCGTTTGAAGTATGCTCCACAGTTCTTAACAACCTCCATTTAGTGCAAATTTTGGAGTCGCCACTCGCTACGTCTCGTTTAAAAAGAAATATTCGCATTTGCACTGCACGCGAAATGCAATGTACAGTTGTGTATGTTTCTTAGTTTGTTTCAAATAGCTGTTTCTTTCTCGCATAATTTTGACAATTAGGAAGAGTAGTGCAGACAGTACGCAGTAAAGAAACTAGTTCATTTAGCAGGGTAGTAACATTGGGAAATTGTTCGGAAATATAGTAAACTACTTTATTTGCAGCAGAACGGTAACGCTGGCTATAATCTATAATCGTGACAAAGTATAAAAAAACATCGCACATGGCTTAGTGAGCCACACATTATGAATGTTCCAAAAATCATGCACAAAAGCGTTTATGACCAACTTGAAGACGTCATTAAATCTGGTTTGGTTTCAGAATAGCGATGGGCGATTGCGAATGAATATCACAATCGAATAAATTGGCAATTGTTAAAAATTGAATTCGATTGTACATTTATGCGGTCTCATTAGAAAACAATCGAATAATAATCGAATCGAATCGAATTCTACAATTTATTCTCAGTACCTACTCACACTCCATACAAAAAAATCAGCGTAAAGCCGTGGATCCAATAAGAAACTATACCTACCAAAATATGAACATTGGGAATGGAATTACAGCCAAACCTCTGTATTATTGGAACATCATACATATATTGGAACATCCTTAAATCGAATTTTCTATAAGTCAAACCAAATTTCTGAAAAATATTGGTTCCCGTGCCTATTTGAATTTTGGAGGTTCGACTGTATTCTTCACCCTTCTCACCCAATTAGTGAGAGGATTGTACTATCGCTCTCATAAATGTAACGTTTAAATTTTAGTAGTGAAACGAAATGAAAAAGCGATGGGCAATTGCGAATAAAAAAGTTGTTCCAGCAAATACACCTAGCCAAATACCCACATGATACAATCCAACAATCTCTCTCCGACTTGAAGAATAAGCGAATACACACAATCTAACAATCTCGCTCAGAATTGAAAAGTCGACGAAAATACAAAATTTAACAATCTCTCTCCGACTTGAAGAATCGGCGAATACACACAATCTAACAATCTCGCTCAGAATTGAAAAAACGGAGAATACACACATTTTAACAATCTCTCTCCGACTTGAAGAATAGGCGATAACACACATTCGTTGACATTGAAATCGTACCTACAAGAATCGAAAATTAACAAACGACTCCGCTCAATTTGAATTCGAATAATTGCGATTGCGACAACAATCGAATTATTCGATTGTTTTTATTCGCAATTGTTCATCGCTATTTCAGAATAGGTTTTGGTACGCGCGAGTATTGTTTGCATTTAAAATAGTAGTGCTGCCTTAAGATGGGTAGAAATGCATTTGCAAACCGCGCAAATAAATATATATAGTGGGTTTGATTAAAAACTTGGGAACTCTTATAATGATGAGGCTAAATCCCTGCAAGTAGAGAGAATCGAGGATTGAACAACTCAACAAGATGAAAAAGCAGAGATAATTAAATTATTGTCTCAAAGTAAAATTATTTACTACTGTGATTAAAAAATACGGTATGTAGGTTTATTTAATAGAATGCCCTGTATGTCGGCCTTAGACCAACTAGTAGGGTCCATTGTGCCCAAAAAAAAGAAGAAATAAATAATATATTTTAGTTTTGTAGTACTGTCACTGTCACAAGTTAAAATCTGTATTTGTACTGTATACGCACTTGTTTTATGTTTGCTAAAGATGTTTTATGATTTTTGCGATTTTGACTCTGTCTGAGTTTCTTGAGTAAATAATTTGCATTCAATTTTGTTTGCGGTATATGAAATTTCTGCTGCAAACGAGTTGATCACATAGAAGGCGCTTTCGATCGATCTCATAAAAATATGCTTACAATTGGTACAAACAAATTACCACCAACAAACCAGTTTAACTGATTGTAATAATTTCCAATTGGATATCCATGCACTAGTGGAATGATGCAAGCACAATGGACTAGAGCTGAATATTCAAAAATGTAATATCTTTACGGCATATCGAATTACATCCCCGATTGTCTATGATTATTTCATAAATGATCATAGACTTAGTCACCTAGAAGAGGTTAAAGATCTGGGTGTAATTTTTGATACTAAATTAAATTTTGCATTACATTATGATTATACAATTGCGAAGTCTAATGCTATGTTAGGTTTTCTGAAAATAAATAGTAGAGATTTTCGGGATATAACTAGTCTTAAGTCCATCTATTGTTCGTTAGTCAGACCGTATTTAGAAAATTCTTCCACCCCCTTATGATACACAAGAACTCAGATTCGAAAGAGTACAAAACAATTTCACGAGATATGCTGTCCGTAAATTGTATTCCTTCGAAGAACTCCCTAAATATGACGATAGATGTAAAATAATAGGCTTGCAAACCTTAAGTTTCAGACGTAAGGCAGCGTCAGCCATGTTCATCCGCGATATTATTAATTGCCGTGTAAATTCACCAGATTACTTTTTCTCATGAATATATATGCTCCCCAAAGATCTCTTCGGATGAGAAAGTCACTATACGATAAGAGGCATAGAACCAACTATGGTTGTAATGAACCTATTACAAGGTGTATAAACACTTTTAATGAACTTAGCAACGAAATTGATTTTAGCTTGTCTCGATTGGAGTTTAAAAAATTGATCCATGCACTATGCTTTAATTAATACTGTTTATTTGATGTAATCTATGAGATGCAAAATCGGTAGATGATCCTTAGTCGCGCAGCAAAATCTGCTGTGTAAAGCGATACTGAGAGTTAACACTTAGAGAACGTAGTGTTTTGTGTACTCTGTGATGGAAAACAAAAAAAAAGAAAAAAAAGACCATCAACAGATGAACAACTCAATTGTTGGCTACAAGAAAGCAGGCACTTGAATTGGATCAGTCGAGACCATTTTGTTGTGTGCCTCCAAATAGTCAAACCTCGTTTGAATCAAAAGCATTCTTTTTTTAACATACTGTATTGGGGGTGTCTAGAGCATTTCGCTAAAAAATTCAAATCATGACATCTGGCTATTCCCTGAGCTTAAGAGACCGCTCCGGGGACACTGTTTGGACACGATTGAGCAGATAACTGACTGAATCGCTGCTCTGAAAACCATTCCGGAAATGACATCGGTAATTGTTTTTAGGATTCAGTGTATCCAGTGATAAAAAGATAAAGTAAGTGAATTGTATCAGTAGTATAGTACTTTGAAGGTGATGAAATAGAACCGTTAAGCTTATACCCTTAGTCGTGCAGCAGAGGCTTGAATTAGTACAAATATGTTAGTCGATTGTACCTACATACATATGTATATTGTACAGCAGTCAGTTTTTCATAATAATTTGGGTGACCAGTTCACATATATTTAGTGGTCCATTACGCATCAGGCGAGTGTTCTTATTGTCATTCAATCTTTCTTCTCTTTAACCTAAGTTACGTCGTGGAACTAGTTTTGGGGGCTCTTGATATCTCTTGATATTAAACAGTGGTCTCTGGGAAATATGCAGATTTAGTGAGGGCCCTTATAAGCCGGCGCTGATTGCCATCAAACGGATTCACTCGAATACAGAGGGTGCAATGGAAACTATAGTCACAAATATACAATGACTTCTCCAAAAGTTAAGTGCCATAAAAAGAATTGCACTGCGGGTTGTCACTTGAAACTTGTAGTAGGTGCTGCTCTCATTATTTCGAAAGAAAAATGCATTTAACCATTACTTTCAAGACTCAATCTTTTGGCAGTCATCGACACTGAGTCACTGAGAATCTTGTGAGAGACTTTTGCAGGAGATGCAGAAATGAGAAAAAAATATAACCTGTCCAACATCTGCTCTGCGACAAAAAAGGATCAAGTTCCTGGGTAAATACTTTTTCGTAGAGATAGAGGACTTAAGCGGATGTGAAAATCTCCTAAGATTCATATCTGGATCCGGGTGGTTTTAGAACAAAAGTAGGTCTCACGGTGGTAAACCAACTCAAAACAAGGGCACAATGGACCCAACAAGTTGGTGAGTCATTTCATAGGGCCGATAGGGCAACCTATCGAACGCGTGATTGATAAAGAAGTCAAAGCACTTAACATGGTGTTTAATTGCCAGATGTGATGTACATATTTCCTCGATAAATCTAATTCAGTTCAGCAGTTTACCAGCCTAAGTGCAATTTCGAGTATAATAAATAAAAATAAATAAAGAATTTTGTATTTGATAACTTGTTAAAAAGACAAATCAAGTGTACTTACATTTAGAAAAACAGCACCTTGGAATGGTTCACCCTCCCAACGCCAACCGTTATTCCATTTGGGCACTACATCAGGTCTCGTAGGTTGGATGGTTTCGTCGACCTCAATAGAAATGGAATGTTTATGCTTTTGTCTCTTTCGACAACCGAATTTCGATCGCGAACGTATCCTCTTTATCGGTCCATGTTGCCTACTAATGTATCGCGGTATAGCCGGTAGCCGGAATACAAAATCAACAATCGGTGGTTGTGGTACGGGAAGAGAAGCAGCATTTGAACTTGGTGGATCAGTATCTCGTGTAGCCTCAATTGAAGTTTCTGAATTAGCTGTAGCATGCGGGCTTTTTGAACAATCATTGTTATTTGCCTCCGATGTGTTGTTGTTATTCGCGCTTGAATTATCAGGTATATCTGTCAGACGATTCTGGTCGACACACTCACAATCAGATGAGGTAGGAGATGTCGAAACATTTGGGGAATTTTCCTGCGTCGCTGTTGCCTTACTGGAGTGTGTCCCCTTCTTTTTGCTAATTTTTTTAATACTAACAGTTGTTCCTGATTTTCCTTTTTTGTGGCTTCTTGATTTTTCCGCACTCGCAGATGGGTTCTTGCCAGATTTGGTTGAGGTAGATGATGTTTTTGCGGGCAGCCATCGCTCTGTCTTGAGCAGAGATGGAGAAGGTTTTTTAGTTTCTGACTTTGAGCGCACTTCCGCTGTTTTCGACTTTCTCACTTTACGGCCTGTTGTAGAACATAATGATGCACAGCGTGTTTCTGGTTCTGAAAAATAGCCTCGTGATACCAAATCCGTTGTCGCTTCATGCGGAGATGCTGTTGATTGACTGGTTGTGAATAATAGAGACTTTTGCAGTTTTTCCCTTCTTAATGCCTGACGTTTTTCAAATCGCTTAGCTTTTCTTTTTTCTATGTTTTCTTGTTTCTTTCGTTCCAAAGCTGCCAGCATTTTCTTTCGCATGCGAAGACTCTTCCTCTGTTGATCGGTGAGAATCAGCTGACGCTTTCGGACTCCCCTATCCTTCGACGATTTGTTAAACTTACCGTACCGATTGCGTTTCTCGATTTTACGGCTGAGGCACAGATAGGACTTTGGTTCGGTTTGCTTTATGAGGCTCTTGTAGCTGTTGGGAGGGGATTTCTTGCATTGACTTTTGTAAGACTCAAGAATTTTAATTCGCTGCTTTGGCCCATCCAAAGCTGGACTTGTTATTTCAATGTCATCATCATCGGCATCCAATTCAGTAGTCGAGACTTTGGTGTCTTCGGTTATTTCCGGCTCCATTTTGATCTTGCTTAACTGCTCCTTTGCGTCTTCACCCTCTGGCAGCAGCACCGATATTTCTTCTTCCTTTTCAGTTTTTATTTGCTCCGATTTAATTTTTGTTTTCAGAATCAAGGGCACTGTTCCTTCACAATTGTGATCGATGGTTTTATTGGAACTCAGGTGACTAGGACTGTTCAGTACAGGTGCTAGTGAGCCAATGGAGTGCTGAAGTTGTGTTAATGTGGGCTGTTGAGCTGATTGCATCTGTTGTAATCGCACGGGGTTATGTATCGCAGCGGCTCCGGCATAGACCATTTCCCTTGCCATAGTTTTACCTATACGAGCTTTTCGGCCAACAACAAGTGGGGTCGGTGACACCATAGTTGGGGAGCCCACCGACATTGTAAGATCGAAAGCTTCCATTGGACAGCTTATCTGTCCATTTAATGCTCCTGTTTTCTCAGATTTACTTTCCTGTGACACTGTCAATCCTTCGGAGGATTTATCATAATTAAGAGGCGGTGTAGGAGGCTGAATGACTTCTTCTTCATACTGACTGCTCTTGGAATCGACGTCTATCTCTTCCGATTTCAATTCTGATTTTAACGGTTTTAAAAGATCTATTTCATCACATGACTGAACATGATGGTGACGCATATGCGGATGATGATGTGAATGATGTAGGAAATGATGATGTGCGGTTGGTGCAACGGTATCAACGCCGACACTTCCGTCTGACATCATCAATTGTTGTTGCTGCTGGTGAATTGGATTACTGTTATTTTTTGTTACTGGGCCTCTACCGATATTCAACTGTTGTTGCTGATTACTACTGATATTAGCGTTGACAGTTTCACTACTATTAAGCATAGCTGACACTGGCAACACATTGTTGTTGCTGCTCATCGAATTCGGGACCACACTCGATTTGTTGTTCACATTGTTCGCCGAGGTGGCTATATTCGCTGAAGCTGCTGGTGCCATTGTTGCTGTTGTTACAACTGTGGGATTGCTGCTGCTGTTGGTAGTTATTGGTGCTGATGTATTGTTGCTGTTGTTGTTGCTGCTGCTGCTGTTGTTGTTGCTGCCGCTGCTTGTGTTGCTACCAATATGAGGCCCAGTATGGACGTTTTTTGGACACGACTGTTGCATTGGGCATGGACATTGTGGTGGATATTCTACAAAAAAAAAAAAATTAATGAAAAAAATGAGTTCGTATTGAATACTAATACCCAGATGAACTTTTGAAACGAAAGTAGTAGGACGGTGCCTTACGCATTAGATGAATCCGCACGCAATCATATAGTATATACATATATGGATGTGTGTACATACATTAAGAAACAATTCAAAAATTCATCGAAGTTTTTTTTTTTAATAGATGTGAGATTATGTTAGTGAGTCATACGTATCTACATGTATGTGGCTAACCATACTTTTCCTTACCCATATAGGGGCTGCGGGTGTAGCATTGACCCCCGCCGCCCGGACTGTAGGCCGAGTAATAACCAGGCGGACCCGGATAATGCTCCAAGTGTTGTGTGTGTGCCGCTCCTGGTCCTGCTGGTACTAGTTGTGTGCCCGTTGGTGGTCCTGTCGGAGGTGGCTGACCACTGGAAGGTGGTGACTGCTCGTAAATATCAGATGGAGGTGGTGGGCCAGTTGGTGGTCCAGGTTGATAATACGGCGGATAACGTCTGTATGACGGTGGTGGTGGAGCGCTTTGATAGACTTTGGCTGAGAAATATGGTTGGTAGGAGGGCGAATAGCACATCGCCTCACCCGGGTAGGGAGAATAATAATTGGGCGGATATGCCGACGTGTAATGCATTTGATGCATTGATCTCGGATACGGTGGTGCACTCTGATGAGCTGCTGCCGCTGCTGCTGCTGCCGCGGCGGCGGCTTGTTGATGCAGTTGCTGCTGACTCTGTTGCTGCTGTGAGGCAACGTTTGCTGACTGCTGAGTACTCAATTGTTGCGCTGGATAGCGGAATGTTGTCAAATCACCACCTGTTATGAGAACATCACTGTCCGAACTCTCCACTGTCGATGTGGAAGAAGGCGGTGGTTGCAGTTGTCCTCGTTCTGGATCAGAATCGAGTGGTGTAGGAATTTGTTTGCCCTTTGGTCCTGTTAGAGAAATATTTGATTGTGATTGCTGGGATGATGGTGGTGCCGCAGCAACTGATGGTAGCACGTGTGGTGAAATTAAAGGACCAGCTGGTTGATAATAGCCTGTGGGATGAAAACAAACAAAAATATTTTTCAGAAATCTTTTAAAATAACGTTTTTATACTTTATATTCACAAGACGTTTTAAATTAAATGGATCTGATGTTGCTTATTGAATGTGGAACTACAAGAAGGCACGTTTTGGAATGCATAGCACATGTACATACATAGTACGTTGAAAAACGTTACTTTCAAGATGAATCGATATTGTCTTATGCCAACATAAATAATACCGAAAGGAGATCGGTATGCATATTCATAAAGTCGGTCAGAGAATGGGATGGACTTCGATCAAGTATTACTGAAGTACATGCGAATTAATACACCTATTAACTCAAAAGCCAATAAGCCATAGATTAAAGTTTGCTTGGAATTTGATGCAATTTTAATACCTTTTTATAAATTGTACTTAAAAACAATGATATGCAATTTCGTTAATCACCTCGGAAATAATACCAGTCATTTACCCCACTCTTCATTAGTGTGCAAAAAAAAAAGACTTGTTGCACTTTATGCAACTCGAAGGAGACCGCAAATCTATCTTCCGCATCTTTTCATAAATACGTACGTGCACATACATATGCACACACATTCATTCAACCGACTACTATACCCCCTGTTGTTGAACAGGCGACCACTTACTCGTTCACATTCTACAATCAATTCCGCTGCCACCTGCTTAAACAGGTTCGCTTGTTTTTAACTTATGTGTGCAGGATTACAGGCAGCAACACGAATGCAAGCCGAAAGAAAAAGTTTAGAGGTAGGTAAAGTGCATCTCAGGAACAAAAGCGCCAGAAATGAGAAAGGCTTAGTGGTTGAACTGAAGCCTTATTTTTTCACCAAACATAAACTGGCGATTTTGACAAATGAAATTGCAAAAGGGAGCGGACCAGTTATACACACATGTATAGGACATATAACGTATTGCAAGAGAAAAAGATACAAATGATTTATATTTACAAAAAAAAAAAGCGCGCGATAAGAGCAGAAACATGAGAAAATGTGTGTATATACGTTACTTTAAAGAAGTGAAGATGCGTGAGGCTTTTAACGAAGAGGATAAAGTAATGTCTTGGAATTGGACCTTTTTGTAGCTGGAGATAACATTCAGACACACTTTCACTTTACAACAGGATAAAACATGTATTGTGAACAAAAATGGGGGAGTAATTACTTGGGAAGGTTTTGGCGATAGTGTTACATATATGATACACGTTTAAGTTGCAAGGTCCTAAAGTAGACCCGAATATTAACTAATCATATTTAAACATTTAATTTAGTAAAATTATCTTTACATTTTGAAGGAAAACGGAGGAGAAGATGGCTGTCTGAAAACGTTTTTCTGATGAATACTTTTAAAGGGTGTCCCAAAATTAACACAAGATTTGAATTTTTCCCCATTTGTGCACTAAATTGTTGCCAATATTGACAAAAAAGCAATTTGACAGCTGATAGTTTAGGGTTAGCAAAACGCAAGCGTCACACGATACAACAACGTATTTGCAAATGTTGCCGGTCGCAGTTCGACAATTTCGGAATAGTATTTGAAATTCGTTTACTGTGAAGAGATTGACACACTGGCATGCCAATATCGAAGCAGTGTGTGAGAGTAGTCTTCTTTGAACACAAGGTTTGCATTGACCAGTACTTCTGACCGCGATTCTGAAATCGCGATTGATAACACAGTTATTTGAAATTTGATGACATTGATGGGGCCATTGATGTGGTTTCAACAAGACTGCCCGAGAAACAATTAAATTACTGCATGAGTCGTATATTTTTTCGATTCGGTCATCAGAATCGACAGACACATCGTTTGATTTAACACCATTCGATTTCGCCCACAACCACCCGTGCATTACAGGAGGCAATTAAACGCTTAATCAACGAAATTCAGCCACATTTATGCAGATTGGTCATGCAAAATTTGACAAAAGCATGCGTGTGTTCCAGCAAAGACGTGGATGCCACTTACCCGGCGATTGTTAAACTGAGGTGATTGTCCCTCTTTTCAAAAAGGGGGATAAAAGAGATTGCTCCTACAGGGGCATATCTCTGTTAAGTCTCCCCGGGAAACTCTACGGTAAGGTGTTGGAGGCGCGTTCTAGAGCTATGGTCGAGTCGAGGATGGGGGGTGAACAGGCTTTCGTCACGGGAGAAGTAGATCAGAACATTTCAGTCAAAGAATGGTACTCGAGAAGCTTTGCAGTATGCCAAACCGATCTACAGCTGCTTTGCAAGGGTGCGTCTTGTCACCTCTCCTTTCCATTATATGTATACATGGACTGGATGTTGCAGGGCAGCGAAACGAGCAATGTTTCACATTGGGATAGTTAAGGGTAAGTCATCTTCTTTTTTTTTGCATATGACTTAGTTATCCTCACACTTTCCTATATATAAATCAGAAATTTTTTTAATTTTCAGAACCGCCCATTGAAGCAGATGGAGAAGTTTTAGTATATCGGGGTCCTTTTTTTGAGTGCTGAGTCACGCTGAGCTTTCCTATTGGAATAGTCAAGCTGGGTCAATATTAAAACTGCTTGGAGATAATCAGGAAACCCGAGCTTGCTATCGTAGCCAAATTAGCGGCAAACCCAGGACGAGGTGGTTGGACCAAAAACAAAAGCATAGATCCATCCTGAACAGTGAACTGTTATAATAAAAATAAATGCTAAACAAACAAAAGCGATAAATGTAAATTTCTTTGTTTATAGCGGCTATGTTGCCAAATAAACACATGTCAAATTTGTTGTGATTTGTGCAGTGTGTGATAATTTCTAATTTCGTCAAAATAATTTTCAGCCACGAAATTCGTTTCTTAGCAAATAAAATGTCAGAGTAGAGATTATGACAAATGAGATGCACCAGCTCTATACATCTCTGGAAAATCAGCGTTTGGTGCGGGAATCTTGCTGAATCATCGGCAGTACTTCTGCCATAACGAAAGTGATATTCATACAGTGCTACGGATCAATGATAAGTATGTAATTTCTTACGGCTCAAAATGGATACCGACTGCACGTTGTCGACTGCTACGTGCCGCACAGCGCGTGCCAAATGGGACACTCTGCATTCTACGAGCGTTTCGAGGGTATGGCAATTTCGCGTGACGAAGACGTGAACTGGCCACCTAGATCGCATTTATTAAGGTTTTGTCAACAAAGGCGGACATTTATATATAACTAACGCAAATGTGCAACAAAGTGACAATCCTAAGTCATACGCACGGACAACTTATAAGTACAGAGAGAGTGCACATACAGCCAGAAGCTATGTGGCTGTTGATATATTAACAATATTTTAATTTTTTGTTGGAAATTGCATGATAAATCCTTAAAATTTGTGCCTTCTTCCGGACGAAGTCTTAAAATGTCGATCATCCGGTCATTCTTACCTTAAAAGCCAGCACAGCAACAGTCCTTGATTGACTTCCTAAATAAGTAATGCCAAAATGTCGATTGCCAGTCGGTCAACTTTTACGCATAAAACAAAACCAGAAGTGTCGATAAAACTGAAGTACAGATGGCGCTAATATCGTTTGTGTGAATCTATTTCCGCTCCGCTTCTGGAATACTACGCCTTTACGAAAGATGTTGTTGTGATGTCTGTGCAAAATATTCCTCTAAGGTTGAATGAATAGGTAAGCTCTGAAAGGTCTGAAGCGGTCGAAATTTACACAACACTTGAACTGAGTTATGTATATTACCCGGCGTGGTGCAACCGAAAAAACTTCTATTACGGCAAATCCTCCGCCGAGTCTTCTCTCGTTATAAAGGGTGTTTTTAGAGGTATAGAACTCTAGGTTGGCAACACTATTTTAACAGACGGCCATTTTGTCAGCTGTCAAGTGATTTAATTTTAGTTTGGTTTGGCATTTCAACATGAATAGATTGACGCCTGAACAACGCTTCCAAATTGTGTAAATTTATTTTGAAAATCATGGTTCTGTTCGAAATGCGTATCGCGCATTACATCCATTTTCACCATACTCATTTTTGGTTGAATGGATACGTCTATAACAAAAACTGCCGTATTTTGAGTGATGATAATACTCAAGTGTATATTGAGACACCGTTACATCTACAAAAACTGATTGTTTGGTTTGCTTTATGGGTTGGAGGAATAATTGGTACGCACTTCTTTAAAAACGATGCTGGCCAGAACGTTACAGTCAATGGTAACCGCTATAGAGCCATGATTACTGACTTTTTCGTTCATCAATTGAACAACCATGATGTGCAGGAGCTGTGGTTTCAACAAGACGGCGCAACATGTCACACAGCTCGTGCCACAATTGATATTTTGAAGGAAAGGTAACCGCATAGTTTCACGTTACGGACCCGTGAACGCCACCTTATCTGTGGGGATATGTAAGGTCGCTAGACTAATCCCATAAGGCCGAAACGATTGACCACATGGAGGACAACAATCGCCGTGTTATTGCCGATATACGACCACAAATGTTGGAAAAACCCATCGAAAATCAAACAGACCGACCCAGCCGTGGCGGTCATATGCCAGAAATCATATTTATATTATAATGCCAGAAGATTATCTAAAGAATAAAGTAAATTTCATGTTGTCCTTGATTTTCTGCTTAAAGGAAAAGTGACGGACCCAAAAGTGCATCAGTTATTCTTTGCTGACGATGGAGCCATCATAAGTGATGATCAAACTTCCCTGCAGCGAGCACTTGATGTGTGGGTGGATGTTCTGGAGGGGAATGGGTACCGCATTAGCCAGAAAAATACCGAGTACCTGTGCTGCCCTTTCACCGATCCACTCAGGCCTATGCCTGATATTTATTTAAATGGAAAAGTGCTTCCCAAGTGCGAAAAGTTTCAATATTTGGGATCAGTGATCAATAGCGAAGGAACCTGTGATGACGATATCAACCATCGCGTAAGCGTAGGGTGGATGAAGTGGCGGGAAAACTCAGCCATCTTCTGTGGCCGAAAAATGCCCCCTAAGCTGAAAGGAAGGTTCTACACCACAGTTGTACGTCCGGCGCTCACTTACGGTTCGCAATGTTGGACAGCGTACAAAAAGTATGAGAGCAAATTAACGGCAACTGAGATGAAGATGCTACGCATGACAGCGGGAGTAACAAAGCTCGATAGAAAAAGAAGTTCAAGGATCCGAGGAAGTCTTAACATCAAAGAACCCATCGCTAAGAAAGTTGAGCACGACCGGCTCAGTTGGTATTGCCATGTTTAAAGGAGAGATCCCTCGAACCCCGTTAAAAAGGCAATATCAATAACCGTTCGAACGCAAGCGCGAAAGAGAGGCAGGCCTAAAAACTCCTGGATCACACAAATGCAAAAACACCAGCATTTGATCGACCTCAGTGATGAAGTGATCCGAGATAGGGAGGCCTGCCGATATTTCTTGAGGTCGTATTGGCGAACCCCACAGGCGGACCAGTAGGGATGCAGTAAAGTGGGAGGGTTATGATCCCCAAAATTCGGATCATAACTCCGTCATTTAATAGAAAAGAGAGATCTTTGTTTTACTCCATTTCAAAGTTCCTATTCGTTCTTATCCGAGCCTTGAAACTGTGGGTTAAGAATAACATGCCGCAATTAATTCGGTTTCCGGGCCGGCCATGATACCATTCACATATAAATATAGGGCCCAGTTCCTGGGTACCTGTATGATTAACATGGAGAAGGCATTCGACACCGTACTGTTGGAGGGCTTCTTCCTCAAGTTGGTCAGCTTCTGTTGACGTAAACTACTGCTATGATCTCTGACGTGATTAAAGGTAGAAAAATCGTTGTGAAAGATGGCGACGTAACTTGGTCTTTGCTTCTGAAAATGGTCGGTAACAGAGAGCGGTTAATCCGATATTGTTAAAAATATTCACTGCAGATCTTATAGGTTCTATGCTGCATTTAATTCCAGGGGCCGACGAAATAAATACCATACAATTTTGCGACGCCTGGAATTATCCATTTTCAGCCCGAGAAGAAACTGGCACGTGTTCGGTATAGTTGACCGGCAGGCATAGTCTATAACATACAATCACTGAGTGTGTTCGTGTTATTGAAAATTGTTATGAGCGGACTTTAATCTTGCGAAGTCTTTTTTTTCTACAAATGATCAACGACTTCCTCATTTAATATTGAAATAGTTCATACGTCGCTGTACTGCAGAGCAAGGCACAGAGAGGATCGGGATATTAAACAAAGCGCATGTGTACTTTCGAAAGAGATTATAATTCAACTGGCAATTGAGCTTATAAAGGGTGATTTTTTAAAAGCTATAGGAAAGTTTTTCAAAAAAAAACACATAAAATTCAGAAAAATGCATGAAATCTTTATTTGAATCGATAGTACGGTCCATATAATTTAATGTTTGAAGATTATTTCATGCAAATGTTGACCTTGACTGCGCCTCAAATGGTCCATCCGCTTAGTCCAATTTTGGCATACTCTTGCCAACATTTCGGCCGGTATCTCACGAATAAATACTTCAATGTTGTCTTCCAATGCGTCAATTGAAGCGGGCTTGTCTGTATAGACATGAGCTTTAACATAGCCCCACAAAAAATAGTCTAAAGGCGTTAAATCGCACGATCTAGGCGGCCAATTAACCGGTCAAGAACGTGAAATAAAATGTTCACCTCAATAAGTCCATTGTTGCGCGTGCTGTGTGGCATGTGGCACCGTCTTGTTGAAACCACATGTCATGTAAGTCAAGCTCTTGCATTTTGGGCAAAAAAAAGGTGGATATCATCTCACGGTAGCGCTCACTATTCACAGTTACGTTACGATTCGCATCATCATTGAAGAAGTACGGTCCAATGATGCCACCAGCCCATAACCCATAAAACGCACCAAACTGTGACTTTTTCTGGATGCATTGGTAGCTCTTGCAATGCTTCTGGCTGATATTCACTCCAAAATCGACAATTCTGCTTATTTACGTACCCATTGAGCCAAAAATGAGCTTCGTCGCTGTACACAATTTTTCGGTAAAAAAGTGGATCTTCGCCTTTCCAACAGCCCATTTACCAAAAATTTTACGTTGCGGTAGGTAGCGTTGTTCGTTTGTAAGACGATACATGGTTAAATTATAGACCAAGCTGAAGATGTTTGACAGTGAAACAAAACACGAAACGTGCGTCAGCTGTTTAAACCAGTGTTGCCAGAAAGATAATAGCTAAAAAAAATCACCCTTTAGAAAGAAAGACAGAAAAGTGGTAAGAACTGTTCCGTTTTATTTCTCACTCATATAAAATAAACGACAGACACATTTTGATTAATTTGCTGGACCCAAGACTTAACTAATAAAGACAAACTTTCGTTCTTTGTAGAAAGCTGGACAAGGAAAACTAACTAAGTAACTGGACGATTTATGCAGGAAAGAAAAGATTATTTTAGTTGCATATAATCATGAAACGCTTATATGTATGTGTATGTATGAAATTTATGTATATCGGTGCAGTTTATCTTGTAGATGCTCTCGTATTTAAAAGATTTATGTTGTTGACCAACGACAACTATCTATAGCTGCAGCCACTATGGAGTCACCACACACACCTCATGGCTATTGATTTCAATGCAACACGCTAATAACGTGTACCCACCACGTTTTAAAATAAATCAATTCAATTGCGGAAGTGTCTATTTTTTTATGCTAATGGACCGCGATTTATTTGCTCGCGCATTGGACGACAACGATGGCGACGGTTAAAACGCAATGGGGAATGGTGACGCTGCTGCTTTTGACTTCTTCGCTTTAATGGGCGAGTGTGGTGTTCAGTGTGCACATGGTTGCCGGGAAGATCCTCAAAGTGGCTGCTGTCGGGTGTTGCAGTGAAGTTGTTCAGTTCAAACAAGGAGTGGGAAGACATGACGGAATGTATGCGTTCAATTCTTAAATATTGGTAAAGCATCTGGTCGTACCTGGGTGCCAATCGGTAATGCAATCACGGAAATCTTTGTGCATCGTTTGGACTTAGGAAATCGCGCGGAAAACTGATGATCAAGAATCTGTGAGTGAGAGGGATTGAATAGAGATGTTTGTACCTTCTCGCCGTTTTTTCTTCTTCTCTTTTTCTTTTGGTATTTGCTTGGTGTGGTGTATATGGTTGGTGTGGAAAGTGTAGTGATTATATTTTTCTTAAATATCCTTTTTTGGTGAACTATGGAGACGTAGACTAAACTCTTTTTTTTTACAAAAAAAAAAAACTGACAAGAAAGGATCGCTGGGAATCGAGACAAATCCAAGGCAGATACTTCTCCGGTTATATTAGGAAAATGAAAGAGTTACTTTTAGCTAGGCAACGCGAATGGGAAAATAATTGATTTCGAGCTAATAAGCTCATATTACCAGACTGTCGCCATCATCGACATGGGCAGATGAGTGACAAGCCATACTTGCTTAGATGTCGTTCGATTTACAGGAAACTAACTTTTGGTGACGAAACATTTGAAACACCTTGGTAGTGCATCCCTTGGCCATTGGCAGACATCGAAATAAAGTATAAGAACATAATCCTTACGAGAGAGTAATGGCCCGTAACTCGGCTGCAGTGGAAATACACACAGACGGATTCAAATCGAATAAAGGCCTAGGTCCAGGCTAGGTCGCTAGACATTTCTATGGCCCTCCATCTACCGAAACCCTGCAGGCAGAAGCGATAGCTGTTCGAAGGCATGAACGAATCCGCTAGACGGCACATCTATATTTTTATACATTCAGTCAGGCGGCCATTAAGTCTCTGGAAGCATCTTCAATCAATTCCAAGATGGCAGAACACTGCCCGACATCTCTGAAGAAGATAACAGATCCGATGAACTGGCAAATAAGGGAGCGGGACTGCCAACCGTAGGTGGGCGGAGATGGATAATTGTAGTGCTTCGAAAACGATGTGACATGCCCTAAATCTAAACCAAACTAAATCCCTCCGAGAGTTAGACAGGAAGCAAAGTAGCAAACTGGGAGGGATGATAATTGAATACTGCCTCATAGGCAATCAGACCTGGAACGCCCTACAGTGAGTTCGGCAGAAGCTGCACGGATAAGGAGGAAGAGGAAACGGAAGAGACTACTCGTCCTGCCCTTGCAGTGACTAGAAGAAGATTTTGTTATTCTATTAAAGACCCCGAGGATAGGTCAGACGCAAATATCAAGGACATCCTAAAATAGCTCAAAGGCACCAATTGTTTATACAATGGTCTAAAACAGACAACTGAAAATGCCAACAAAAAACTATGTGGAGCATAGTTTTTTATAGCAAACATATTAACCCTACCTACCTACCTTAATGCTGAAACCAAGATGAATGAATTGTTGATTGATATTAAGCAATCAGAAATACGAAGACTGGTATAAGCAGTATCGTCTTTTAACAAGAACTAAAACTTAAACTTCGTCTAATACTGATTATTGTTTCGACGCGAAACTCTTTATATAATATATGCTCGTGATACTTGTACTTTCATGGCAGTTTCATGGCAGGATCCGTAGACGCCTGGCTAGGCTCATGTCGCTGTAAACCCTGTACAGTTCGTGGTTTAATCTTCTCCTCCAGATAACATCAACGCAAGCAGAAGCCATGAGCAGGAGCCATCAACGCAAGCAGGAGCAGAACTTTTCTCTCTTGTTAAGATAGTGCAGCTAGTTTTAAGTATTTTTGTCTAGCACGTAAGTAAATGAATTAAAAATAAAACAAAAATGAAAACAAATAACTTTTCTCTCGAAGAGGCCAAAGACTTCTTCATTCGCTTTGAGATTGTCCATGGCTCTGCAGCAGGACTGGGATGATGAGCATCTTTGATAAAGTCAGCGTGGTCCTTCGAGAGACGGCTCTATTACTCAATTTCGTCTTGAGTCCATAGAAACAGCAGTTGACAAGAGTTTTTCTGAGTTTGATCTCGGTACTGATGTTGCTCGTGCTGTTTACTGCGGAGCCGAGATAGAAAAAGTTCTTAACTACTTAGTTATTAACTAATAGCTGCTTATTACATGCTTCGTTTTGCCCCCATTCACCGCTAGACTCATTTTAGCCGTTTCCGTCTCAATGTGCGCAAACGCCTAATTGACGGCTCTGTTTGTTCGGCCAATCACATCAATGTCCATATAATGGTACGTAATAAAGGTCAGTAGAATTATATGCAAATGTTTTTAGTTTTTAAAACATATTTGATTAGATTCTTGGTCGTGTTCACAATAAAGTCAATTAAAAAGAGCAGGGAAACGGTGTATGTTCTCTTTCAACTTTATTCTAAGATAAACAACAGCATTAAGATCTATAAGTTGATCATGAAGACTACCAGGTTAGGTTAGGTAGTTGGGCTGCCAGCGAAATAGCCAGGACACTTAGACCATGTTGGTCCATTGTGATAGCCATAGTCAGACTACTACCACTGACCGAAAACTCCAGTGATAGTTAGCCGTTAATTTGATCCCAACGGCAAATGGTGACCGGTAACCCCTCTAACCAGGGACAGGCACTCAACCAACGGCGCCATCCAGCTGTATATGAAGACTACCAAATGATACAGAGCTCAAGACATGCTAGAAATATGAGACGTGCAAGGTCATTACACTGCTAAAATTTCTCATCCATAGTTATGCGGTTGACTACGATTTAAAGTCATTAGTTCCTAAGTTACCTAAGTTACAGATCGTCGACGACCAAGAGGTTTTCTTATTAAGCCGACGATATCTAGGTTGCCAGTACATAAGACCGTCCAGGTTTGTGTTGTAGGTTTGAATAACATTTTACGTTTGGTAGTGGCAGGTTGTGTCTGTTTAATACCCTTACCAATTGTGTTTCTGGTGTATGCTATTGCACAACAATAACTATTGAAAGATTCTATATTGATTGCAGAATTTGTTGTTCCTGTTAGTCCTACAGACAAAGGTGGATTTGGGCACAGCTTCAGCAGTACGGCTAAGTTTGAGAAACTCTATACTCTCTCAGAGGTTCCAAAATTATCTTAACTCATGGTATGTGTGGGTGAGTGTAGGAATTTAACATAGTGCTCATTAAAATGACTGATTGTCAACCTGTCAACCAATTCTATAGCACTGAAGATGGATCAGCATACATGCGTACTGAGGAATCCCCACACACGAATGGTAGACTGTTGATGAACATGCAGAAGAGAATCGGATCTAATATTGAGCAGCACGAGATATCATGATCTACTTTGTCGAAAGCCATCAAAAAATCCAGCAGACACAAAAACAAAATGAAATTGCGAATTGTTTTGAATCCTGATTACTGGCCACAAAGAAGATCATTAACAGACAAGAGTTTTATAATCTGACTCGGAGACTTTGGATAAGCAGTGCAGAAACCCGATTGGTCTAAAGTCGGCCGTATACGCTGGTTTGGTTTTCTTCCCAATTGGTATAAGCACTTCTACATGGCAGAAATGAATCGTGGAAATCAATAAAAAAAAATGAATTTATGCGTAGCACGCTCACCTCTGATGTCTGGTTTCTAAGTTTCGACCCACTTCACTGACTCAAAAAACCCTCGCAGATCTGATGACAGACTACCTAGACTCAAACACATTGCACTCTAGGATGTACATCTCACGACTGCAATAGTTGATCACATGCGTGATATCAAAGACGATATGTGGTAAAACGAATTTGGCAAACATTATCGGTATGCCATTCTCCCCAAAAAAGTCTGAAGTTACTACAAAATCATCCAATCTTGAAATTGAGTTAGTACTGTATCATTAAAACCATCGAAGTCGGTTAAGGAAGGTGTTTCTCTAAGAAGCCATTGGTTGGTTCATTCGCACTAAAATCGCATTACCACTTGTTGTTACAACTACATGGATATACAAATTTTTCGTAGGTTATTCCGGAGTTTCCTATTATTTATTTTATGATATATATTTATTTTATGAGTGGACATTAAGTTGCAAATACTAAGTTTATTGTGAAATTCAACAGAAACGGAACCATAACGGCTTTACAGTTCCATTCATAGTTTCAGTATGACAGGAACATGTGCAAATATGTAAATAAAAATATCGCACATATTTTAGAAAAACAAACATTAGAAAATATTGATTTTTGATTGTTGTGATGAATTTTGAAATCTTGGCGTTCTCAATTCTGTGATATCCATCAATATGCCTTTTAAAGTTAAGTAGAGATTCCATTTGATGCAGAGTCCTATTTGAGGAGGAATAACCTTCAAACTGTATCCCAGTGACCCATTGATCGTACAAAATACAAACAAATAAATTCAAAGTTGCCACACAAAGCTGTTGGTTAAAAAATGGTGAAAAATCGACGTGCGAATTTTGAATATCTGGTAACGCAGTTGTTTTGTAGGCAACAACAGCTCCCGTATAGTTGCCAGGAGTAATGATTGATCAGTGGGAACGGAAAGAAACGGAAACAAGTATGCATTAAAGTTAAAACAAAATTCGACTCAACTTGAGTTCACTGTCCGATGTTCAGAATTGCTTCTTTTAATGTGACTACCACTGCTACCCTCACGAACATTCGTTTTTTAGTTGTTATAACTACATACATATCAACATTGAAACGCTTTCTTTTATTCATAATAGATTTATAAAAACATTCCAGCTAATCTAAGACACATGAATGCATGCTATTAGTAGCTATAGCCCACTACGGTAAACACGTGGATACTGTGATGAAAACTACAATTTTCGAAATAGCATCAAATAACCAACAAAAATCATTTCACAATCTTTTACCAACATCTTAGGTAAAATCTTTTTTCATACTTTAACATTGTCTCCTCTCTTCTACTCGCTTCATTATTTTTATCAAACAAAATTTACCTGAAATGGAAACACAAAATAAAAAATCAGTGTTCAAATTTCTCCACACCACTCGCATTCCTTACATAACCCGAGATGGCTTTCTTTGCGAGTCCATCGTCATGGGTGAATTCAAGTGAAAACAAATTTCGAATAAGGAATTTAGTGCGCAAAGTTTTGCATTATCAAGTCCACGCAGTAAATGTGCAGCGGAGTAGGTGCAAAAATGATCAGAAATCCGATTACATGTTGAACCGTATGAAACCAAGCTCCTTGCAAAAACGCGCGCGTGCAGTTAAGCAGCAAGGAAATATGCTTTGGGGAGTTTACGTCGTCCTCATCTCACCTTGCTTTGCCAGCGGATTCAGGACAACCATCAGACGACGACTGCGACGACGACAGTTTCTGGTTAATACAACAGCGGTAGCATTAATAGCAGCCAACTGCACATCACAGCAGGCAGTCGTTGCACCTACATCCATACTCTTACGTGCAGCTTAATTTCTCTCAGATACCACCCGTACCTGCCATGAGAGGGAGACAACTAACACGGAAGGGGGAGTAGTCATGTCCCGAACTGCCAACCGGTGGCTAAATGGGGAATTCCAATTGAATGCTTGATGACTGGCTGAGGAATGAGGCAGCAGAGGACGGAAAGGCTGAACCTGGTCAGAGCTCTCCAGTAATTGGGGCATCCGCACAATCGTACACACTCAAGCCGGTAGTTCCTCTTGTACACTGTTTCGCCGCATGTACCAGAAGGCTGTACAGTGTTCATACATAGGAAACAGTGGAATATCAACGTCCACATACACGAATCGGGCGATGACGTGGCTTAGTTTATTTCATGACCCGAGGCAAAATAGGAAATGTTGCTACGTTCAATATCTATCCTATCTCTCACCGAGGATTTAGTTCGAGAAAGTTTCTCGTGTAGATTTAGGCTTTTGATTGCGGGGATTTGAACAGGGTCGATCGATGATTATGAAAGGCTATCGTTGGTTGCCAAACTTGATTGAGTTATTTAAGAGAATTAAAATTAACAGTTAAATGTATATAAACATCAGTTGCACACGAAAATGGATTGTTTTCGGGTTGATATGGAACATTGGCAAGAAGGTGGACCAGCAATTAGGTGGTAAATTGCTTTTACATCGGATACTTTCGATGATTTAGTAAGGTGGTTACTTAAACGAGTTTGTACCCAACAAAACATTCATGAATAGTTCAATTTCATGGAATCAAAAACTAACGACCAGCAAGGAGAGTGCCAGAGTTCAGGGTTCTTTCGGAAGAAGGTGTCGTTGTCGGATGCCATTTTTCTGGGAAAGCAAATGAAAAGTGAAAACAGAGTCCTGAACTAATGCGTAAATCGTGTAGGCTAGCCTGGCGTCTACTTATCCAGCGCCTAGGGTTGCTGGCCATGCAACTTGACTCCGACCTGAAGAGTCATTGATTCTGAGCGACGATTCTGTGGCCAACGCAGCAGATGATGGCCACGTTCAAAGTGGCGCACACAAGTGGAACAGTACCTGAACCAACTTGGTCTACAGTACTGAAAGCAGCTAGTCAGAGATCTAGAATTAGTACAAAGTTTCACGTCGATTGCGTGGTGGCCCGTGGCGTTGTGGGTATGTGCGTCGACTCCTACGCACTTGGACCTACCTGTCTGGGTTCGATTCCTGGTACGACGAGAAATACTTTTCACGGCCCCGAGTCACTGACAATGCTCAAAGAGTATAACTGTCTAGAAAAAGCTTCTCAAACTTGGCCGTTCGGAGTCGGCATAAAACCGTAGATCCCTTCCACTCGTGATAGAACAATAGCACGCACAACACGAGTGGTTGCTGAGAAGCTAGGCCCTGGCCCTCTACGGGCTGTAGCGCCACCCATCGATTGCATGGATGTATTCGAAGAGGAAGCTTTCGGTACTGAAGCAAAAACAACGGCCTCGAAGTCGTCAGGACTGGAAAGGCAGACCGAGTTTAAGCTCAATTATCAATGGTGTGTACACGTATTGTACGTTCGAAAAATAGGGCAATTTTATAACTACAAAACAGTGCGCCCAATCACCTGGGAAATTGAATATTTTGTCATTGTTGCCAGTTAGATTTTATTTTCAGGCCACTTTCCGTTTAACAATACAATACACACTTTAATGCTAACCTTTCCTGTAGAATTGGCCACAAGTTGGGTCAATTTCGAATCTGTAATCAGGAAGGCCGAGCTTGGTGTCAAAGCCATTTTAGCGGTTTTCAACGCAGTTCTTATTCCAACTCTGACCTGTGCTCATGAAATTTGGGTAATGACCAAAAAAATGAGACCGCGAATTCAAGAGATTTCTTCGTGCTGTTGTGGGAGTTAATCGCCGTGATAGGGTGAGAAACACGGCACAATGCGATTCATTAGAAAGGGTTAAGCTTCGATGGTTTGGTCACCTGGCACGAATGTCACCTTCACGACTGCCAAGATGTGATTCGGAGATCTACGCTAAGTTTCAAACGAATGTGTGTACCTACGGATGTTCCAAATGATTCATAAAAAAGCTTCTGCATATCCCATTTATAACTTTTTTAATATTTAGTTATCTATTTACATTTAAATGTCTATTTATATTTTCTATTGCCTTGCATTATAATTACTTTACATACATTACATTACATGTTTACTGATTTTTATGTAGCTTTTCCTTTGACTTTTAAATTTATTTGTTACACTCAACTTGCATTCATTATACTATTTTCCATGAGAAAGGTAATAAAATATCATATTTATGTACTTTTGCATTAGTCTTAACACTCATGTAACCACTGTTTCTGCTACAAATAAATAATATATAAGAATAGTATTTATATAATATTATTATCCTTATCTATTTTGTTTTAATTTACTTCATGTGATCATTCTTTGGTCGTGTGTTCTTACGAGGTCTTCTTCGTTAAATGTTGTGTTATTGCAAAATGAAAACAGCAAAAAAGAATTACGCCGCGAATTAGAAAGGGGTGAGTAGGAGCTAGAACACAATCAAGCAGATTTCTGACAAATGCAAAGGTGTTTAGCAGCTTTAAGAACTTCCCCGAAGTGACATCTTTCTGATGTTGACATTAAAGTCATCTTCGGGCCGGAGCCATCCGCAGACGTCTGGCAAGATCACAACCTGTGCAGTTCGTGGTTAATTATTTTTCTCCAGCTGCCCTCAATTCAAACATCTCATGCGGGAACTCTTCTCTCAAAGAGACAAAGGACTTCTTTATTCCTGTTTGAAATTACCCATAACTAAGATGATCAATTTATTATGCGAAACAACTGATACTTTCACTGCGGAGGCGAGGTAGACGCCGATTACACAATTCTTTGATTCGTTCCACAAGGTCAGACTGTGTATGATAACCAACGCTCGACCACCACCGTCCGACTTCTCAATGCTTCTTCAACGTTGAAGGCGAAAACCTGACGATCATTTAGAATGCTGTACTACCTCGAAAGCGGATGATTTTGAACAAATATCATGAAAGAAAGCCACTACAGAGCGTCGTCTTCTTTATTTTAAAGCATTCTAATCAGAAATTGAACAGACTGTGAATGATGAACATTTGAACATGGGACGCAGACACTTTCTTTTGACGCTCACAGTAGGATACAATCCAATGATCAAGCAACAAGCAAATTGAAGTTATTTAGCACTTCGGCTAAAGAATAACAAGCGTAAATAGAAGCAATACAGATTTTCAAAAATCAGATCCAAATAAAATTCAATCGTCTACAGCACAAGTAGAAAAATAATTGCTGCTCTTACCACTTTCTCTGAAATGAAGTTCGCACCAGTCTGTTAGGGCTTCGCACTTACCTGCAAGAAGAGAAAAACAAAAGTTTTATAAATTATAAACTCGACAATATATTTATATGAATGCATATGTAAAAAAGTTTTTTGCATACGCCACCAACCATTGTATACATTTGATTTCATTTAAAAATTATACCAGGACACTCTATAGATGTTAAACATGGCTGTGTGTCAAAGAGCCTTCAAACAACCCATGACGGCGAATGTTCAACAATCAACAACGTTACAATGTAAATCCTTACACATTATATCGGACACTGCATAACAAATGAAGTAACATTTTAAGTGTCAAAGCAAACTCAATGTTACACACTTAAGGCGGTTATTACCACTGCTCACGGATGGCGTGACATAAATGTCATCGAAACAATTTAGCGAAATAATTTACCCTAATCACATAAATTATTACCTCTTGTCTAGATCGATGACAAATTCATAACTTGATTCCACGATTCGATTAGCTGCCAGACTACCTTTTGGAATATTAATGCATTAAATGATAGTTTGTTGTATTTTTCATTTTCTTTTTCAACGAAAGAAAGAACAATGTATTCTCACAACGACGACGCGGCGCCGGGTGCATTCTTTCCCATAAAAACCGTCATGACATCCACTACAGAGTCGAGAGTTCACTCCCCCTCTTCACTTTCGAGGCATGCAGACACAACACACTCTGCGCCGCGGCGGTCATCAAGGTCCATAAATATTCAAATCTGTCTGCCACTGATTGACTGACTGGCTGACTAACTAGCCAAACGTAACGAACGTCACTGAGTGATAGGTGTGCTTAGGCAGTTTTCTGCTGTTCGTCTCCTCTGTCCATTCGTTCGTCGTGATCATCGAGACGAATTTCGTGCGACATACCGTGTGACAATCGTGCTTCTGTGATGCGTGACAAATTATTGACAGCTAATAGGCAGACGAACCCCATTCAACGGAAAAAAGAGGAGAGATGAATTCTAAGGTAAAGGGAAACGAATAAAAACGTGAGCTTATTAAATAGGCGTGGCTGAGCATGAATGACGCGACTTGATTCTCCGCAAAAACCAACTCCGATCGGCGGTGGGTAAAGGAAAATAAGCCTACTTCCACGAGCAATGATTAATGTGCTGGTGGGGGTGGGCACGCATGAGGACGTAGACTATCAAAACGATATCGTTTGGTAATTTGTATGCAAGCTATTGGCTTTTCGATTGATTGATGCTGAATTCGGAATATATTGACGGATTATTTGCAAAATTAAAGCTGATGCACAGAATAATACTGAAAATTGTGCGAATTGATGTGGTATGACTGCTAATGTGAGACCTTTGGTGAGTTCGTGGACACTGGTGGAGAGCGCTCTGCGATGGGAGACAAGGAAACAGATGAACGTTACTTAGACGGACGTGTCGGTCGAATAATTAAGTTAATCTACATGAACTGAAGCGCTCAAAAATACAATTCTGTTCAATTTTAATTTAAAGGACAAACGTAAACTCACTCTTGACGCTGACTGTAGGTAGGTTATATATGAGAGAAAAGGAATGTGATAAGGCAGATGTGTGCCACAATTGAAATTCGTTGCAGCCAACAGAGCTCTCTACCTTACTTCCTTTAAAATTCATTCTGTTGATTAATAGCTTCTCTGCTTGGAATTTCAAAATTTTAGAAATAAATGTTATTTTAATAACATTTCGTTTTTAACAAATTTGAATGTAGATTGCAACGCTATCACAGAAATGACTTCCCGATGCAGGTTGATCGGCCGGGTTTTTTAATAGATAAATAAGATTGCCTACTTTTAAAAAAGTAACTCTTGACACACAAAATATGAGACAATTATATACATGCGCATGACAATTTCCCATTTCAAGACACTGATGGTGCTGCAATTACACAAACCCAACCTTTAAACGATATGTTGGTGTCACAATGTTATGACAATCCACCCATTAAGAAGGGGCAGTAGTTCCAGCGACGCTGCTTTTGTGATATTCGAATCAAAAAAAGCATACGAATTCCGTGTGTTGATCACGATGGGAAAATATCAATCAAATCTGTGGATTCATAAGTGATGTTTGGTCTCCGCCGCAGGAATATCAATCATCATTGCGCGATGAGGCACCACGCTGTGAAAGCCAATATGAGTCTGTTATTCTGAAAAACATAAAAGTAATCCTCAAAATTATTTTCAAACATTGAAGAGTGAAGTTGTGTGAGATCGTTTTCATCATAGTCGTCAAAGGAGCATGTGACGCTCTGCCCTGCGTAATATTTCACACCTTAGATGTGATTCCACCAACCACACGTAGCACTATCTGAGTACGCTTGGTATACAGATGTTCCTTAGGTGGAAAAGGACGTGCGCGGATTAGCACAATTTCCTTTTCAATTTCTCTACATGGTAGATCTCCATGCAATCTACTGTGAGCATTTTAATCTTCAGGTTTGTGCGTTGATAATATGACACTGAGCTGCGATTCTATTAAAATCAAATTGCATAAGTTTAACCACTTCGTCAAAACTTCTACGGCCAACTACAATCGCTGTGGCGTCCACATACACATACCCCGTACACTTTAGCACTGAATGTAGATCAGTGACGTTTAAGGAGCGCCATCGACAAATTTAACGCATTTTCATTTCGAATTGACTTCCAAAAATTACAGAAAAATCAATCAAATGCTACTTTTTGTAATGCTGATTTCTATTTGGTAGTTAACATAATCAACATGGAACCTGAATTGGATGTAACTATTAAGTGTCACTTAGCACACCCAGGGTGTACGTCTATAAAAATCGCAAAACAGTTGCTACTGCTAATAACAATTATAAAGAGAACCTGTCAGTTGAAATAAAAGAGGGATCTTGTGGAAAACCGGTTTTATGAACCCAAAGAAGATCAAAGATTTTCAGCCTAATTGAAAAAAATCCGAACATTTCTGAAAAAATCTAATGTTATAATGTTTATGTGAAGTCACTGTAATTTAAGCACCACACTCAGTACTGGTTTAATATGGTACATATGACGCTATATAGTAGTTTAGTAAAATTTATAAGGTAAAAATATGCCTTTTTCATTTGTAGTCACAAAAAGTAATGACAATTTAAGAAGTTGTGATTGTACAAACAATTTTGTATCACATTTTGTGCCAGATGCGAACCCTTTTCGGGGACTATTGTTGCATTATTTTTTTTGGTACAAAAACTGAAAACTTCCATCGAATGTGAATGCCAACTATGTATGTATGTATAAACATCGCAACCAGGTGGAAGGACGGTTATTTGATGGGCCCAGATGGGAATGAAGTGATAAAACCCGGTTATGATTACTGGGGGTTGCTACCGGCAAAACCCGATACAGTTGAACCAAACATTAGCTTTCAAGCAACAATAACCAGAACAGGCTCACGCATTTTCCATCATGACATTGCTTGCAATTTAACTTGCAAACCGAATAAAAAATGCAAAGGTATTTGAATGGGAGGGAAAAAAAGTTTAAATAAATTATTATTTTAGGAAAAGTAGAGATTTCATTTTCGCACACCTATTGCATCGGAAATTGAGGGTTTGTACTTAAAATTCTTTGCCACTCCCGACATTACTGTCCATTATGAGATACAAGGTACTACTAAGATAATAATTCCGCGCGACTCTTCTTTTCTGTTTTAAAATTTTTAATTTAAAAATTACCTGCATCGGGGTATATGTAGATCTTAGCAGCTTATCAAAGAAGTTCTTGCGCCAAAATTGCAACCTCATCATAAGAGCCAGGTAAATACAAAGCAAATGACAAACACTTTCTAATTCCTCCGCTATAATATGCTGTTAGGCAAGACATTTGTTATCAGATATGAAGAGGCTGTTGCTGGACGGATGGCGCTCAGTAGAGAAAAGGATACAGAAGTTGTACGTTTCATCTGCAAAATGAATATCCCTATAAACAAAACCGCTATTTTCATAATTCGTGTTCGCCGTGTGACTTGCGTGACTTTATTCCAAATTCAGAAACAGCACCTCGTTCGTTAGCTTGTAGCACTATTAAAACGGTACAAAATTATACAAATTACAAAGAAGGAAAAAAACACACAAAAATAACCAAGCCTTAAAGCTCCGCATCAACTCACGAAGACTACCTGACCCATCGCTTCAACTTGAAGAAAGGAAAAAAAAACAAACGATCTTACATACAACTGGTTACACTTGACTGCGACATGACCAAAAAGAAAGTCACCACCGCATCGACGTGACCAACAAAGAAGTTACTCCCCTGAATGCATTCGTCCGTGTCGGTCCACCACTTCTTTAAAAATATCTACAAGCATTTCATACATACATATGTACGAGCGTTTGAATGTAACGGCCAGTCGGTGTATTCTGATCTCCTACTGTAGCTAACCTACTTCGAAGAACGGAACGAAAGAAAAAATTCGCGGCCGTAACGCGACTACGGTGAGGGTCATTTCCTCGACTACGATTTCTATTGGACATTCTCATGCAATCCATGGATCGGATGACTATGTGATGGCTGGGTCATTAAGCTTATCTTCCGTCGTCCGTCGGGGAGAGTACATAACACGTTCGTTTGAGGAACTACTCCATAAATACATCGTATGCTCATGCATTGGAGGAGATGGCCACAACTGTTTTTACTAATTTCTCTTTGTTGTGCGAAAAATGCAGTTTTTGCTGTTGGTCAGCTATATGAGCTGCACAAGTTGCATTTTATGAACGAACAGGTCTCAGTGTTTTGCCGCGGAGAGCCGTTCTTTTGTTCCCGGCCCAGTAAGAGATGTACGCCTATGTAAGCGAAATGGTTCACATGCACTTTGTGGTTTTTCCTACCTCCGCAACTGACACGTGATTGTTGTAAGAATTCTTGTGGGAAGCACATAGCTGAGGGATGCAGGCAATAAGTACACTATCCGTGAATTTATGAGCAAATTTAATCGAACTTTTTTATGAGGTCAGTACAATGGAAGCCATGGAATTTTTGCATTTTATTCCCAAACCCACACCGCTTTTATATACGAGTAAGTCGCCACCTAAACACTATTCAGGATGTGCCAACTATTCTATAGGCAGTAAAATAATAGACGGCAAAAAAAAAAACAAAAAAAAAAGAGATGAGAAAGAAAACCAAACCAAACATTTACCTCGACTCAATAGATTTGCTGCATACAGCATTTCACGATAATGATGCATTGGATGATGATGCAGCTGAGGATGATGCAATAGGGTGAACGACTGTGCCAAATTGGCAGCCATTGTACCCCCAACAGCAGCAGGCATACTCCGGTACGTAGCATCGGCTCGTTCATCTCCTGTGCCGCCTCCTGTTCTTCCCAGTTGGTGGTGGTGGTAGCCGTCAAGTCCCATTGGATCCATAAAACTGTCAGAAATGCCTAGACCACCTCCTGGTGGGGGATATGCCAAAGGCGACGACATTGAAGTAGACGACGACAAAGATGACAGAGACGATGATGCGGGCAGGACACTTGCTGTCGGCGATAATGACGATACGGACGACAATGTTTCGCATGTACTACTCCCGTTGCTACCGACACTTAAACTTCGCTGAGGTGGCGTTTTATGGCTCCTGTTACAGTAATTGCTCCGTAAACGACTTAAGCGGACATCATCATGTGGGACATCGTTTTTTAAAACTGTCGTTTTTGTGAATGCTGTATTCATGCCGACAGTTGAACCTGATGTGATTTTGGATTTTGATGCAAACGTGTTCTGCAGAATCGCCTGTCGACGATATAAGTCGTAACTTTCACATACTTCACAGCAAGGCTTCATTTTTGAATTTTTGGGAACTTTGATTGTATACCCAGGTACACGGACAATTAATTGAAATCGAGTTGTGGGTGTGATTCAAGTCTCTGTGGCAATGGGACAATCTACAATTAGAGAACGCAAACACACAACAACGTTGTCAAGTCAGAATAGATAGTTGTTAGGTTCAGTGTTAACGTATTGGGTTAGTTTCACTTGGCGTCGATATGGCGAGAGAAGCAGCTGAGTATGATTTATGTGATTATGACGTGATTTCGATGTAGTTCCCTACGCAGAGGTCATTCCTTAAAAAGCAATAAACTTGTCTACTTGTCAACTGGTTTAGATTAAGAATGATGAATTGATTTTCCCTGTCTGGTTCCACAAACTGTAGAGAAATTATATTGTTGGTCTTATATTAAAAAGTTTTGACCATCAACAGCTCGCTCGCTTAGCCAGGAAGCTAAGTAGGCAGAAGTAGTGTATCGGTGAAAACCCAAATAAGACTAAGTGCCATATTAACACAGCGCCACAGCTGTTACCTTATTTATAAAGTGTGTTTTTTAAAACATTTCTTAATCCAACCTGAGACATTTAAGAAAGACAGTGGTTCCTTAATATTCTAGATCTCGTCAAATGAGTTGGAGAAGAGTCTACGCCAAGCGCTCGCTATCTGGCTGTAGCAAAAACCGGTTAAGTTCTCCCTCTCAGCTGTGTTGTTGCTGGTGCGACAATGTGTTTTTTTTGTGGGATACCTACTTTGATGGCATAATCTCCAAGCGGCCAGTGTTCCACACAACCTGCGTGACTTGGCGAGACTCTTCACGATATCAAATAGTTCCGTCTGGAACACTGGAAACGTTCGGCAGTCTATAGGCTTTGAAAATCTTCAGGAATTCCTAGAACTGAACCACAATGATTCCGCCGCCCGTGTAGATTTGCCTGTTAAAAACCCTGTACATCTGCCCGCTATGCCATTACGTTCCTTCGGTGATTAGAGTGTCAAAGCCGTTTGATAAATTAAGTCTGGGGACCGAATAGTCTATTGAAGATGTGGCTTAACTATTTTCAATGGGACTGTCATGTCTGTCTTCTAAACAAATAATTTGATGAGTTCATTGACAAATAACAACTCAATTTGATAACATAATGCATATTTTAAAGCATTTGTTTACGAATACAATGCACAGAACAAGACAAGACAAGACAACAAACTTATGCTCTGTCCAGGAGATATGATTTTAGAATCTAAGTAAAGGATTTCTAGGTATTGCATTCGTTGCGTAGAAGACAGTTCAAATCTTCAGACAGAGACCGCAGCAGGTGCTCTGGTTGCACAGAACACCAAACGGAATAAAAGTTTTCAATTTCAATTGCTACTTAGTCTACTGTTCAAATATTCAAGAGCAGACGACAAGAGCGACGGACTACCGTGGTAGCAGAGTTTCCTGAATTCTAAATGTCTGAAACATAATGATGCCTTGGTACCAACACCAACAATTACAAGGCACGGTCCAAAATACTGCTACTGTGCTACAATTCTTACTTTTGTTTAAAAAAATAAGAGAAATGAGAGAAACGTAATATAACCAAAGAAGAAACTCAGTTTCGACATGTTGAAAACATCATTTATGTGGATTCGCTCGGTGTGATAAGTTGATATAACGCTACGTACGTCCATTATGGTTTGCTCTTATGAAAAACTCTCTTCTTTTGGATCTAGAAGTCAGAAGTCAAGTACTGTAGAGATAGCCGGCTCCACATCGGATTATCCCTTGTGCATCGACAAATTTCAGCGATTTTTTGACAGTTATTCACGTAATCATGTAAGTGGCATTCTCTGGTCCGCTTAGCCTGAGAAAATGATATAAAACCTGTAGTCAATCAATTTTAAGGCACAAAAGGACTTCAACTCCTAAGAGCAAATTTTCATTTCACGAGATCAGCAATTTCGTCAGCATTGTACGCAGTTCTTTAGAATACACGTTTCTGTAGGTTTTCAAGATCGGTTTGTAATTCCTATCGTTGATGGAAGCCTATCCTAAAATTGAAGGTTCACACGATCTAGAGCAGATTTCATTTTTCTGAATAATCGACAGATTGCTCGTAAAACTCCGTCGCAAATTTTTGAACTTCACGTTAAATAATTTGAATCAACTATGTATATTAAGCAGTTTATATTTTCTTAATATGTACCTTTAAGTTTATGAATGTTCACCAAGTCAGTTGCACGAAAATATTGCCATAATTAGAAAAATGAGTGGCATTCACGTCTTCACGGTCGGCGGTTGCAATTCATATTTTTGTGTGCCCAACAGAACAGCCAGCCAATGTATGAAACAAGTTTTTAACTAGTTCCATAGGGAGCATCATGTGGCCTGTAGAGTGCTATAGACTAAGTGAAGCGACCGCTCATTTGAAGTGAAACCCACGCAATCCCCCATGCTGCTCTCTTGTCTCGAGAGCGCCCGTGTTCTGAGTAATTTGTGCATACAATCCCACTTGTGTGTGTTTATTGCTTGGTTCAGTTCGCACTATTAACGATGTTCGAGGGCACCATATCAAGGGCATTTCCATCCGTCAAAGGTATGGGGTGTAAACATGCACAAGATCTTGGCACGGATGCGTGGTTTTGCTGTTTGCAATTCGCCCTTGCATGGTGTGTGGTTTACAATGAACGTAATTTATACAGACCTGCGGTGACTTCAAATAATTTATGTGTATTCGTTTAAGAACCTTAACGAGACGATAGGTGATTTGTCAATTTTGCAAAAGGGTTATCATTTCATTCAACAGCATTGTGCGAATGAAAACCAGACTAATGATAATCAACAATGATTGCTGTGTTCTGATGTCTTCTTGCATATTCAGTGAGGGAGACGAATTTGAAGGCGAGGCAATCTGTTGAGAAACACTCCAACTCTGCCTCGTGTTGGTTGTGTTCTGGGAACAGCTATTTAAACTTTAAGATGTTCGATTTTAGATCCATTGATGTGCACGTTGAATGATGTGCTGGTGTCTGTTATTTTCTAAGCAAAAATACAGAAATAGCAACATATGTACATACACTGTTTCCCGCATAAGCGCATAAGAATATTCAGTCTTCCATCTTAAGTGGTGAACATAATTCTGAAAACTCTCAGTTTCTCTCGTTTACTCGCATGATACAGCTTTCACCTAGGGCCTAGATAGTCTGAATTGGGATGGTTTAAACACGATCTGTGTACCCTTTATTTTTTGGTCTGATTCGGCTCATAGATCCAAGAAGTGCAGACTCACCAGCTTTTGGTTGATTTCAAGTTTGCATATGACAGCAAAGGTACAACCTTTCAAAAGTACATTCAGCTGTTAACATACGCGGATATCATCGATGTAATTGGCCGAATACACAAGAAAGGAGGCATAATATTAAATATCGAAGCTCTTGGCTTTTTCTTATGCATGCGATCTTTGCATTTAGGACATTTGGAAGAGAATTAACCACGAACTCTACAGACTATAGTCGAACTAACTAGCATCTACGGATCTAATGCATAAGGTAGACTGGCCTTGTAGACGACATGAACAACTTGACTCCGGCCACAAGAGACCTCAACTCCGAGCCTGCAGGACAACGAATAATATCCGTGTCTGTGGAGCACACAAGTGGAGAAGAACCAACCAACCAACTTGTGCGCAATTGGAAGCAGCTAGGCAAAGATCGTGCTAGGTGGAAACATTTGTTGCCTGAGATCCAAGTGTGTACATACTGTAGCTAGAGAAAAAAAAAAACGACTAAAAGAAGCAATAAATCCTAAAATTCGGTGGAGATTCGGGTTTCTCTTTTCATTTCTCTTTCACAGTACAATATCCAAGCTTTACTTTCTTAATTTAATTTACAATCAGAAAGCATTCAATCAAAAAGTAAACTCTTAAAAATCCGCCTTTGATCCATCCACCATTCGGTTAATCTATTCAATTCCATTGTCACCTCTCATCGAACCGCCCGAGAGACTATAAAAAAGGCAACAAACAGAATAAGACGATTTAACCTGCTTCCGGTCGAACAAAAACAAAAAAGTTCCTAGTTTTATTAGCTCCAAAGTTTCCCAATCGCCATTCAAACCGATCATTTGATTTTTCTTTTTAAATCGGTTGAAAAATAGTCAAAAAGGCGAAACTTCTTGCATAGCTTTCGAATAATTGTAGTTCGCATAAACTCAAGTTCCGATTCTTCAATCATTTTGTCTAGAATTAATTTTTCTCATCAAAAACTTTCCGGTTAATACCGGTTAGAGTATGTTATCAATGTAAAGCCGCTGTTGCTCCGCCAGACAAAAGAAAACTTCCTCAGAGTTTTCCGCTAACTTTTTTTTTGCTGTGTTTCACTTGCGGAAAGCAAAACAAATTTGAAAATAAAGATATGAACGCGCGGTTGGGCGGGGAACAGATAAAACAACCGAAGTATGAATGAAATGGTCGAAAGGAAAGTCTGGAAATAAATGTGGGACTGAATGCCTTCGACATCTGGTGGAATGATTTATTGGTCGTTCGCGGCAGTGGTTGCGACGAGGAAGATATTTTGGTGGCGCTGATGACCTCTTGTAAAGTTAATGGAGCGATCAGTGCCACTGAACTGCGGAATTGGGAGGATATTCAACACAGTGCTGGTTCTGCCTGGGTTCGTCTGAGAATGAAAAATGGCGTTTCACTCGTGGAATGTGTCATGGGAGATTTGTTTCATTCTCACATTCAAATCTATTACAATCTTAATAGTATTCAAATTGTATGGTTTATTTGAAATCTTTGAGTTTTTTTATGTCACTGGGATTTTTTATGGGCGCGAAGGGACATACAAATGATTTTTGTTAGTGGAAGGCAAATGTTTTTTAAGGGGACATTTTGCCTTATGTTCCCTTCTGCAAAACAAACTGGAAGAGTAGACAATACAAAAGAAAGACAAAAGCAAAATGATAATTATCTGCTGAAACTTCATTATAATCTTAATTGATTCCTCTTTTGACGTAAACCAAATCTAAGCTTGATTTGCAAATGTTCGACTTCCAATACACTTTTCAATCTCAACTGGAATACAGATATTTGATGTAATTGAGTAAGTGAAATAGCAGGGGCTGTGAGTGACGAGAAAAGCAGTAGCATTCTCAACCAACGTTCCATATGGCAACACAATTTGTTATGAAAGACAACAGGCAAGAGCTACGAATTCTTTCGTAATAAATGCATTGCCTCATAAAAAAGTTCGGCTGTGTTAAATTTACATGTGCGTTCGCAGACATTGTATAAAAGCCGCGAAGATATATCATTCAAATGTGACACGTTCTGACATTTGAGAAATAAAGAAAAGTTTTGAATTCGGATATTTTTCATATAGACATCTGGTATTAAGGATGATTGGTATGCACTAATTAAAAGCACATTTGCTTTAGAGGAAGCAGTTAAATTACCATTAAACAAATTTACCAAAAAAACGAAATTAATGGTTCTGCCATAATTCATATGACTTTTTTGAGTAATTATGTTAAATAGGACGAAAAACAATTGAAAGCAATATTGATATGGAGGCTGCGACAGGACAATGACCCAAAAGACACAAGTGAGGTTGTTAAAACCTGGATTGATACCAACAAAATCGAAGTTCTAGATTGACTTACGCAGTCTCCAGACATAAATCCCATACAGAAGTTGGAGGAAATAGTGGACAGACAAATAAACCGGAACCGATGCAACAATTTGGATCAGCTCTACGAGGCAGTGGAAGATGCATGGAAAAGTGAGCCCATGAACACAGTAGACAACCTAATTATGTCTATGCTAAAAAGATTCATGGCTGTGATTAAGGCGAAAAGGGTTCGCAAACGAAATATAATTATTTTGTATGCTTTTTTCTAACTTTTTTGAAGAGATTTTTTGAAGATATGCTTGTTTTGTTTAATAAGCTTTAAAATATTTCATGTTCGTCACTTCTCTCTGTCACCCGGTGAAAGAAAAATACTCCAAATGTACTCAGTTTGCTTATAGGGGATGGTTTAGTTATGCCCGATATTGTATATACGCCTGAAACACAACGAAATGATCAGAAAGTATTTTTTTTCCTGAAAGAAGGGAGTGGAAAACGTGAAGACGACAAAGCTGGCTCGTATTTCATATCAAATAAAAACACTAATTTCTGATCGCCAACACTCCAAAGCCAAAGAAGTTCAAATTTTCCCAACATTCACACCAGCAAACAGACCAACTTTTAAAATCTCTCGAAATGTATTTAATAATTTTTTTGTAAACATTTTACAGTAATTTATCGTCATATCTTATCAAGAATCTTTAATAATAATTTATTTTTGCCGCCTTTTCTAAGCCATTTACATTCTTTTCACGCAATCCTCGTCATCGGCGTACAAGAGGTGCCTCCTTACGCACGCACACAGCGCACTCGCATAACACCACCAACCACCCCGCCATACATGGTGCGAGCTGCTTGCTGCTAGCCATTCTATGCAATTTACTTATTAGCCCAGACAACGCCGATCACTGTATGGTCGGCGGGCGGGAAGAAAGGAGTAGATGACAATTTTAAGAATTTCTATCCACTAAAGTCTAGCAGATACTCGTGCTTTGACGCGATGCGGTTGCCTAAGCGAGGTATTCAAAACTAACAGCCAATTGACATAATCGCACGCCATGGAAACTGCTTGCGTACCTGTGTGTAGTGTGTACCTGCTGTGGCTGCGGCGAGTGGCGAGCGTTTTTAATTGTCATTAATTACTGGAGGTTTCCTCCATAAAAGTTACTGTTGGAGATTTCGCGGTAACTTGGCTGCGCGGCGGTGTTATTTTATCGAGAAATCAAAATGGTAAGGCGTGCGTTCGCGAATAGCCGCAGTCACCCGTCTCCCGTCATCGAACTCTAACTTTAAGATATTTTTATTACTTTTTTTTTAGTTAAGTTCAGATTTAAGTAAATCGAAGTGAATGGCTGTCATGAATGCTAAGTAGCCAGCGATGTCTATACACGAATTAGATACGTGCTGTGACTTCCATTTTAGATATCGCAGCAGATACAAATAAATCTTTGTATTTACACTCTAGGTTTGTATGTATCTAATCGCCTCGACCATCGGCCAATCCCACACTTTTTTCTGTCTTCGTTCTGTAAAAAGACACCGACATCGCCGCCACCGCCGCCACCACCGCCGACAACAACGACTACAACGAAACAACGACGGCTATCGACGACGCGGTTGCATTTGGAATGCGCACGATTGGAAGTTATGTTTCACCATTAAGAGAGATGCCTGTATCTACCATCTGACCGACCGCGACGCCGCGAAGAGCTGTGGCGGTGGTGGCAAGCTATATAACAACCTCTGAACAAGTTGGAGAAGTGACTTCTGTGCTGCCTGCCATTCCACCGGAGGATGCGATGGAATTTCAGTAATTCCTTCCAGTAGCGAATGCTACAAATCGCATTAGACGAACCCAACTGAGAAGAGCTCACGAAAGGGTCCGCAAGGCTGCCAGGGAGGGTGCCCCACGAACGAATACCTTTATTGGCAGTGATATATCTCAGTTCGGACACGCTCTAATTGGATCATCTTGGGCAGTTTTACGAGGTGGTCTCTCCGAGTTTCTCACTTAATGTTCGATGTGATCGTTTATTTGTGATCCCTTCTCGTGGGAATTCAATGGCCAATCCCGCTTAGTATTCAATGTATCCTGCTACGCATTGACAACGAAACGAAAAATATTAAGAGATTTTGAATGAATTAATTTACCGCGCACTATTCGCACGTTTGCGATCACTTCTGTCTGTCTTGGCGCCACTTAATGGCCTCTAAATCAGCGCTACATACGTGTGTGTGTGTCTCTGGATACAGATGGAATTTGAAATTGCTTTACAAATTGTCTCGCATGAAGTTGTGGCAACAAAGAAAAATTCAACTTGTTGAACATCAATTTTACTTCTTCGGCTAACTGACGTTGTCATCGTCATCGGTGTCGTTGCCGTGTCGTCGCTGCGATGATCCGCAGCAGCGGTTCGATACCAGTTCCATCGAAGGACATTGGAAGGCCTTCGTGTTTGTTATCCCACATCTGAGGGACTGATTGTGATTGAATTCTTTGCAAAGTATCGCATGTTGTCAGGTTGTTCCTGAAAATTTAATGATGTTCCGTCCCCGTCACATGCATCGGTTTTATGGCACAAACTTATGAGCAATTGCATTGAAATATATTTCAGATGCGTTACGTGTGGTTGCGTTTTTTTTTTGCTACAAACTTATGACTTGTCTTCGAATAATTATATGGGATTGCACAGGCAGTCCCTTTAAGACAGGCCCGTGTGATGAATGGGCGAATGCTTCTGTGGATTACAATGTAGGGGGGAATCACCAACCTTAACCACAACCTTCAGTGAAAATTTCAAGTCTTCATCGGGCCATTTGAGGTTAATTTTTCACTCGGTGGATAGACAAGACTGTTGAAAAACCTGTGGTGTTATTGGTACATACTTAAGAGTGTGTCACACTTTCGTGTAGGATATTTTAATGATGTTATAATCCTTTCGTCCAAACACACTTTATTGAAATCTCAATCATTTTATTCAAGTTTACTTTCGAAGCAAGAAAACGGATGACAGTGTATTAATCGCAGACCGCAAACCTGTCCAGTGGTTGTCCAATGAAGAAATGTCGTTACAAACATTCAATACTTCAGGTCCATTAAAAATATTACTAGAAACTAAAATAAATAAAATAGTCCAGCACTACTGCAGTGACCAACCACAGTTTCGCCAGAGACAAACCGGAACAAAAAACATGTCAAGCAAGGGGTGACAGTGTTGACCAAAAAAAAAAAAAAACAGAAAACACATGTATTTCGACGAGGAAGCAGCCTTTGACTTTTCAACAGATAAAGCCTTTTGTATCTCTTTATTTGCCTCGCAGTAAGGTTACTCACTTGGCACGACATGAAACATACAACTCAACGATAGTGTCTCAAAACTATTGAAAAATGAAATATGGTTTTGTTTCCGTCTGCAGCAGCTTGCGCAGCATTCCCCCGTTGTGGCCGCAACCAACTCCACACCACTCCAAACCAACCGCATAAACAAAGCCCAGTTCAGCTACGGCATACACTTTTCCAAACACGGAACAACCGACGACAATACTCGTACCAGTGTTACGGAGCATTGTCAGATCTGATGGCCGATAGTGCCAAATGCAGTTGTGCAAGTAGTTGGGAGATTTCATTTTTGCTCGCTCGAAATTTTCAAGCCAACAAATTGGTGAAGGCTTTGGATCAGTCTACAGCATTCGCTAATGGAGGAGGATTGGAATTAAATTGAATTCCCAAACGCGCATAATGGACGCCAAATAATGGAAAATTGAAATCTAATCTATGTTCGCATCTAGCTCTCTCTCTCTCTCAAGGAGACGCTGATGCGCGAAGGTTCGAGTGCGGTAAAAGCTAACGCGGCGAATTATCTGAGAGTCTCGTGACACTTGAAAGTAGCTTCGTTTGTGTACCGAGAGGGCTGCTCCTTTGTCTTGGGATTTCATTCATTCTTAATATGCGAGGTGCGAGGGCATATCTGAGCAATGGAATCAAACGTCGATTTTCTTTGCGCTCCTCCTTGGACAGGAACTCTGGCGTTTAGGTGATCAATCGTGTGTACAGTGTAACAGGGAGCAAAGGGAGTGTCGCTGTCTAGATTTCAACGGTAGACGTGAACGAAAAGTAAGTATTTCTCAAGCTGTAAGTAGAAATCAATTGAAGAGAGTCCCTTGCAGGTTGGAATCCGTATCTTAGATCTTAGAGTCGCTCTATATGCCAGCAGACGGTGTGGACAAACGTTTTTCAATTGAAATTAAGTTAAGAGTACTGAGCTATTTAATTTTAAATCGAATTCAAAGGAATGCAATTTTGAAACTTCAGCCATAGGAGGTAGGAGTTCGAGGAAAGTTCAAGGTAGACTAAACAACACGAATGACCAGTGTTTGTAGTTAGTGCACATTTGAATGTTACGTGTGCTTCTCAATGTGCTTCACTAGTTCATCCTAAGTGCCAATGCAATACAAAATCACTTAGCCGGCCGAAGGACAAGCAAAACTCATGCGCTTAAATAAATTATGACATGTATTCCATTCGTAAAGGTCGAAATCTAAATGAATTATTAAACTTCATTTCATAAAGCACAAGCTACGAGTGTGTGCAATTCAATATGTAAGTCCTTTCGCTAATATACCATTTGTATCACACATATGACTGAGTGACTAATTGACTATATGTGTGTTATCTTTTCGATGTCAGGATGGGTTGCTCTACATGCTCGAACAGGCACTCAGTGTAATAGCAACCATTACACCAGTTAGTCATAATATCATCATTACACACCGTAATGAAACCATTTACCATTGGGATACACACGAATGTAATGCGCCCAATGGCCGCAGGGCGAAAACGAAACTAATCAATTGCTGTAAGCTACCCACTTAATTGAATTGGGAAATACCCCTGAACGATTGACATAAATGCTGATCGCTGCTTGCACCCTTACGTTGGCGCCGCCCCCCGAAATACACATACATCATCGCAAAGCTCGTCTCTGTGGTGTATTCATGATACTCTGGCTTCTGTCAATTTCAGTGATGACTTTGTGCAGGGGCTGTAGCGTTACATTGGTGACTCGGGGGAGGTTGTTTATTTAAATTGCTTATCACAAAAGCGCCTGAGGGGTGTCTCTTAAGTGACGTAAAAGATTGCAAATTTTTGTGCGCAATATGCAAAAAGTTGTGGGTGGACATGTGAAACGTATACAAGTGTCTGAGTTTGAGTTGGGGTGCAGAGGTTTTCAATTTTCCTTTTTTTTTTTTTTTTTGAAATGCGTCAGAAGGTTCGGGTGGTTGTTCAAGGGTCAAGGTCAATTATCGATCGAATTTAGGTAAGGTAAGGTGAAAAGCGTATGGTGTCCATGGCGGTTGGATACAAATAACATGTGAGCTCATATAGTCCATGTATACATGAAGTACACACGATTGAAGGTGCCGCTAAAGGGGGAGACCTGTTTGATTCCCCAATCGGAGTTTGATTTAAATGCAATGCAGGTGTTACTGAAGCAAGTAACGTATATAAGAATTTTGATTCATCCGCTGCAACCTTCATTTTCTTGATGTGACCAAAGCAAATCTGAAAGATGTCATGAAAGAGTGTCTACGTAATGAAACCAATCAATGCAGTAATCGAACAGAGTTTTTTAACCGTGGGAACGAAGAAGCAAGAGAAAGAAATGCAGTTGGTTGAAGACTGACATCCCGATCGGGATACTTTCATTTTAAGGACAGAATTTTCTCCACCAAAAGAAAAACATAAAACCATTGAGAAATTAACTAGCGACAATATGGTGATGAATATTGAAATGTAAGTCAATAAAAATCTTTCGCAAAATTTATAAAACTACGAAAGCAACTCAAAGAATGAAAACTTTTTTTAAAAGATAAAAGCACGTGAACCCGTCCGCAAAAAACATGCACAAGGTTCACGCTCCTTCTTCTAAGCACTGTTTCATAATTTCCTCTTTTTCTAAATAAAAAAAAAGAAAAACAATGTTTTATGAAAAACTAAACCGTTTCATAGCCTCCTCAATCCTTTCGACTTTCCACAACTCAGGCGCAAACAAAATATTCATAAATGCCAGATGGATTAACGGGAAATAAAAGAAAAAACCGATTTCTTCTTTTTTCGCTCACATACCGTTCAATGAAAACTGTGTGTGGTGTGGCGAGTGAGTGAAAAAAGTGCAAAATAAAAAATAAAAAAATGCTGGTGGTGAAGTGGCGTTTAATTTATATTTTCCGGTGCAAAGTGCAGATACGAGGAAAATCCGCTTTTTCCTCAATTTTATTCCATATACGTTTCATTTTCGGGGTATACCGCCATGAAGCGGTCTCTAGTCGAAAAGGGTAGAGGACCTATAGTTTTGTTATCGAGTTGAGTGAAAGTGTAATTCGGTTTTGTAGTGCGAAGGCCAGCCAGGAATGTGGGAATATGTTAAAAGCGCTGGACAGTGGCGAAAAAGGAAAGAGAAACACATGCAAATTTTGTACATTTTCTTTTTGTTGTTTTCTGAGGTTGTGGAGAAATTGGATGTTGTTGTTTGATTTCAATGATCTCTTCAAAGTGTGAATAAATAATTTAAATTAAAGAGCTAACATTTATACGTTTATTAGTTTTGAGTTTGGTTAGTTTATTACTCTTGGCGCTATGTTTGCTAATGATTAATTTTACAATTTGTATTATGCAGGAGTCTCTTTGGATATAGATAAAGAAGACTTTTATGACGTTACTTCTATGCGCTATCATTAACCTATGAACTTGACATACAAATGTAATTTATAGACCACTATGCTATGACTCCGATCTGTTCATCGGACCAACCGGTTGCATTACTACCACTTTTATTTTGATTGTCATTGCTATTATTGTTGTTGGCCATTCAAATGTTTTATTGGACGTAAACCAAATCAATTGTAAACATTTGACGGAGTTTGCTTAACTTGACTATGGCAGGATTCGTTAGAAAACACAAATGTTAATTTATATACGACTACGTTCATCCTTAATTTTTGAGATGCCCCATGGAATGTGTAGGTAGTCAAGTTAGCTGGAGCTTTCAATGAAGCTGCTTTCTAACCATCATTAAAACTAAGAGCAAGCATACCTCGAGCACACATCTACACTCGTCGCTTGTAACCTTCCTAGCTAACACATTAAAAATATTTCACGACGAAATGTGCGAATAACTTTAGCAATGACTCGTGTGTAGAAACCGCCTAAGCAAACACAAAAACTGATACAAACAAAAAACATTTTTCAGCAGCAACGACTTTCTTTTCCAAAAGTGAAATAATTGGCGAAATAGTCGGAATATATTATTTTGCTGTCTTATATAAAAATAATACATCCAGCCGCGATTACAAAATTTATATTCAAATTAACTATAGACCGCTTGCTTAAGATTGCGTGTCCCAATACGTTTAGCGAACCGATGAAACTGGAAGCGGAATAAACACAATTTTTATAGTCACAAAGTAGATTGGTGAGCACCACGCTTCACGCGCTCAATTTATTTCAACTCGGATTACCAAAATTGACAACAATGGAGTGATGTAAGTGATTTCAACTAGTAACTATCACTGCATGCATAGTAGGTAAACAAATTTCTTGAAAATCTTTGACATTGTCTAGAAAAAAAAACATTAAACATGTATTCCTGAAGAAATATATAAAAATAAAGTTTCCTCATATATCTGGGGTTAATTTCCTGCCTTGATATTGAAAAATTAACATTCTCGATACTATCATCAATAAAGCACAAGAAAATGCCTTTGACATCGATTGACTATGCCTGAAATAAGGCACAAAATGGTACAAGGCAGTAAATCTCTTTATGCATGCATATTTATGTCAGTTCTCGGAACCCACCACGAATTTAATCAATTTCTTCCAGGTAATGCAGACCACACATGAAAACAGAGAATGTTTGAAGACATACAACTGGTCTTCCGCTCTTCTGTTCATTTTTTCCATTAACCACACAGATCTGACAAGACTTTCCCCAGACATTTTTGTTCCTAAAGCAAATAAATATATTTCAGGGTATGACATTGTTGTTGGTATTTACCCGAATTTAACAAAAATCCGCTGACAATATGGTCATTTTTCTTCTTTCACCATCGCTTAGTTCTGCATCTACGCTTTCACATCGATTTGCGAACATAGAATATGCATTCACGTCTCTACTGCTGCACCACTAAAACTAAAGCCATGCAAACACACTCACTAACACATCTGCACATAGGCCCGCCGCACATCGTGACCATAAAATTGAAAAGTATCTTGTTAAATTCGAAACCGAAATCAGATGAAGCTACAACTAACGCCACCGCTTCAGCCCCGCCGAAAGAGTCATTTCATTTCATTTTCATTAGATACCCGATAGACTGGCCCACAACTGCACCAACTACAGCCACTGCACAGCATAGAAGCATCGGTTGTATGAATTCCTCGCCTTTCATTTCACTGCGGACGTGCCAGCATGATCATGGTCTATTGCATATGCATAAGATCCTGTTCGGAGTCGAACTCCACTAGTGGATAATTTGATTTTTGCTTCGGTGTTTCTTTGTTTTCTTTCTTTTTGTGTAACTTTTCATTCTGCGAGTCGTGAAAATTGGCACAAAAACGAACTGAGTGCTGAGTGCTGAAAACTTTCTCCTTTCACTGCGACCACTGGTGGGGTGGCGACGATGGTGGTGGTGGCACAACAACCCAAAAATGGTCTGGTCTTGGCAGCGACAACGGAGAGGGCGGTGATGGCGTTTACGCGCGATAAGATGTATGAGCATTTTCCATTGAACTGCAGAGCGCACAATGTGGGCTGTTTTTAGAGCATTGGTGCGGGTGATGAAGTTTCTTATGCCACATGGTGGCTGTCAATGGTGCAGACAAAGGTGGACCTGGCCCGCTGCATTGTTCGGCGTAATGAACTGCGGAGCGGATTCGTTTCAAGCGTTATTGAATAGTCTTCGACTTGAAAAGGACATCTTGACGTTCAACTGCATCTAAATCGGTTTGAATAAATCACACTTGGAGCGAACGAAAACGTAAGAAGTCTATGCAGTATGCCGACGGTAAACTATACACTGAACTGTCAAATGAGGTTGAAGATTGAAATTTAAAAAAAAAACAATAGTTCCTTTTCCACGTTTCTTTTGTATTTTTCATCCAGTTTTAGACTAGGACGCGACTGAGCACTCGATTATATTAATCTTCTCCACGAGGGATGCCTTAAAGCACTACCATTATTCAAAAATCCGTTCATCGATTTCGGGTCACTTTTCTTCTCAGAGGAGATAACACATAACGGGTACTGAAATCCTGCAGTAATTGCAGAAATACCCAACTCTGAAAATAATGTTGAAGCCTTAATCTCGGACCGCGAAAGTTAAGTAAGAAAAACCTTAAGGAATTCTATTACGATTACAGTCGCCTCCCTCTACAAGGGGCGTTCAATATATTCTCGGTATCGGGGTGAAGCTGTGGTTGTATATATAAATTCACTTATTTATCAAGTAATATTATTTTATTTTAGTGCATTCATGCAAAATTTCATATAAATGTGATTATTAATTCGCTTTTTATCTCGAGTTAAACAGAATCATAATGGCAACTGAGACGATGAAAATTGAAGCATCGCGCTGTAATTAAATTTCGCACTAAGCAAGGAAAAAGTTAAAAAACTATTCATGAATAGATGGTGGCTGTTTACCAGGGTTCCGCACCTTCATTATCAACTGTGCAAAAGTGGTCAAGTGAGTTCAAGAGAGGCAGAGAGAGCATTGAAGACGACCCCCACTCCGGCGCCCCGGCTACTGCTTGTACGGAAGAAAGTATCAAAGAAGTCGAAAATCTTGTTCTTGAGGATGCCCGAATAATCACCAAGCTTTCAATTGGTACCATTCACACCATTCTTCATGACCATCTTAACTTTTCAAAGGTCAGTGCAAGGTGGGTGCCACGAATGCTCACAGCGCCTCAGAAAAAAGTGAGAATCGCATGCTGTAGAGAGCTTTGGAGATGTGTAGTGAGAACGCGGATGGTGTTATGGATCGAATTGTTACTGGTGACGACACATGGGTCCACCACTATGACCCTGAAAGCAAACAAGAGTCCATGCAGTGGCATACAAAAGGAACAGACCACCCGAATAAGTTCAAAGTCACTCCGTCTGCCGGGAAGCTCATGGCCACAGTTTTTTGGGACTCAAAGGGAATCTTGCTCATTGAGTACAAAAAGAAAGGTGAAACCATCAACGCCACATCCTTCGCTTCCACTTTGCCTAATTTGCGGGAGGAAATTAAAAAGAAAAGACGGGGTAAACTCGCAGCGGGTGTGTTGCTTCTTCATGACAACGTTCCTATTCACACGGCGCGAGTTTCCAAGGCTGCTGCGCGAGATTGTGGTTTCAAAGAAATCCAACACATAGGGTGTATAGTCCAGACCTTGCGCCTAGTGATTATTTCCTGTTTCCGGATTTGCAAAAATGTTTTCGTGGAAAAAGATTTTCGGATGATGAAGAACTCTAGTCGGCAATAAATGGGTATTTTGCAGAGACAGAGTAAATTTATTTTTTGAGGGTTTAAAAAAGCTAATCTCAAGATGTAACAAATGCATTGATGTTAGGAGAGTTTATATTGAAAAACAAAAACAATTTAAATTGAATTCGCATTTTCCTTCATATATAAATCTAGGTGGACTTAGGAATAAGGAAGGTCTCACGTCAATAGAAATATCCTTTAAGGGCACAATGGACCTAAGACGTTGGTCTACTTGCCGTCATATTCACAATAAAGCCAGGATCTATTTCATACCTCACACCGTTATTGTTTAAGTAAATTTATTTTCATTTCTGGTCGTATGTAGTCTTTCTGTAGTACTTTTATCGAGCATAAATGGATTCCTCGTTTGTCACTTCCTTCAAAACGTAATTATCGACATCTGAAGGTTTATGAGTTTGAGGTTGTAGCAGCCGCTTCATCGTGGCAATAAAGGACACAAAATCTTTCATAACTCTCTATCATCATCGCTCTGGAGTCATTATCGTGGTCCACCTCAGACTATAGCAGCACCAGTATTGTTATTGTGAGTAAGGAGTTTGCTTGCCACAGGGCTAATTTGAATTCAACAATGCATAGCCCTCGGCATAACAACGTTTTTGTTCAATACGCATAATGTTGATGGTAGAATCAATCATCAAAATCAGAGGATGAAGTAATATATGAATAACACAGCCCTGTACAACAAACGCCGAAAAATACTTTTGATTTGGTTTTTATATTAATGTATGACATTATTTACGATACAGTCAAATCAAGTTTCCTTCGTCACATTGGATCTAGGGTGGATTAATTACACTCCGAAACAACGTCAAATTCTCAATGCAACTAGTGGAACTTTTACTTTAATTCTCGACACAATATTTTCTTCTGGAAAATGAAGATGCAAATCCAAAAGCAGACTGATGAACCCACTCAAGTTCATTAGGAATCATCACTTCGTAAATTTCAAACCCATCTTTGAAACAAACTTTTGAAACTCAGCATTCATAGGTGAAATTCGAAGGTTCTTAAGCCGATGCTCTAATTGCCCCCAATTCAACTCAATCGTTCGAAATCAATTTACCCCATGTGGGTGAAAAGTTTCGCACTCCGAGACTCAGTACACAGAACACTGAACACAACCTTTGGGAAAGTTCTTTGTTATATGAACACACACGGCACACACTTTGGTGAGTGTGTGTGCTGAACTCTCATTGTTACAATGGCAACTAAAATCCAGTACGATCGTCCTCTTTTGTCAAGTTTCCATTCTAGTTGTCAGTCTATTTATAGAACCAAACAAGTCAGACGTTTATTTTTGGAATGTGAATCAATTTGAAGCTTGTATCAAATTGATGACAAACAAGTGTTAGTTCGTAGTTTTGAATGAATGAATCACAGCATAGTTTTATTTAGTTCAAATGTTCCTCAAACGACATCTATAAATGTCTCGTTATAATGGCTATAAAGACTGTTTATGAGTGAAGTCGTATTTGTGGGTGTTTTCCTTCTGTTTGCTGGTAGTGAAAAATTTCGGTTTTTATCGGGGGGGTCGTTCTCATTCATCAATGGCGGCCATCCCTCTCGAATTTGGCAAATCTTCTTACAAAGTCAATAAAAACGAATGGCGATACATGTCGTTGAATTGAAATTTTCTTATCGTTATTGTCGAACTTTTTATATGGGGGCTGGTGAAGCTGCTTTGTGGGATTATTTCCAGTGATTGAAAGGATAATGAGGTTGGCTGGAGTTAATGAGCTGTTTTGATCAGATTTGGGAGTTTTTTTTACTGTGACTTGTCTACTAATTGTTGATCTGGCAATTGACGTCTGATTTTTATATATTTCTATTATCAGAACTAGCCAACGTTTCTGAAAACAGTGTCAATATCCATCACTTTGATGACAAACATAATCGAACACCTGAATCTGTATGCTGACAGGGATTTGCACAGCTGACAAAACAGGCGAAGTTGATGCCATTCGTCATAAGGGTTGGAGTTATTACATGAAAGTGCCTTAGGGGAAATGCAAGATGACTACGCCAATACGAACAGTTTTTGCGGAAGCTCTATGGACAGGGAGAAGGAAGATGGAAAGCGTTCCACATCATCTATGCTTCTGTCCGAATCTAGCATCTCCTAGGCATAGATTCATACTTCATAGGAGCCTTCTTCTTCAATGGAAATTTCAAATGAAATTTCTATCGAAAATTTGTGCCGCTTCATTACAAGCTCTACGTGATTCCCTAACGTCAAATAATTGTTATCGTAAATCCCACACTCCGCACGTCTTAAAGGAAGCGTTCGAAAACATTATCCCAACCAATCACTCGCTTTGACTTGACGACCATGACGATGTCTTACTGACATCGACTTTTGCATATGTAAGTTGCTTGGCCGAATATTAGGAGGAAATCATTGTACACTCATTCTGCCCTAGCAGGGTTTTCATATTAAGAAAAAAATGCATCCTAAAAATGAATGTTTACGATGAATTAGGCAAGCTGATTATTCCTCTTCTTCTGTTGTCACTATAGTCCAGCTAACACGACCTTTAGGTTATTCCAATTATGCACGCCAAGTGTGCACCATAGGTTTCGTGGGCGCTCTCTTGCATTGTCTCAATGGTTTATAATAATATAAAAATATGGGTGGCGCTACAGCCCGTACAGGGACAGGGCCTAGCTTCTCAGCAAACACTCGTGTTGTGCGTGCTATTGTTCTATCACGAGTGGAAGGGACCTACAGTTTTATGCCGACTCCGAACGGCCAATTTTGAGAAGCTTTTACTAGACAGTTATACTCTTTGAGCATTGTCAATGACTCGAAAGAGGTGGGACCGTGAAAAGTATTTCTTGTCGTATCAGGAATAGAACCAAGACAGATTGGTTCAAGAGCGTAGGAGTCGACGCACATACCCACAACGCCACGGGCCACCACAACTCAATGGTTTGGGAAACCGAAAACTGATCATTACTGATCCATAATAGAAGTCATTTAATTCGCGTTGTAGCCTATTTTGGCTTGTTTTCAGCTTCAAATTACCCGCCTACCAGATTATTTCTGTATACAAGACTTCTTATTTATTGTTTACGTCACAGTATGACGAATTTTAAGGTATTCTCAAATGAATGTTCACAAAATTAAGACGTCCTCCTCACCATCACAGACATTTGATTAATATTCCATGTATCGTTTGCCTCATTCATAAAAAATGATTAATTGCAATACAAGTCAGCATTGCCGTAGAACTGTTTGTCAACAACTTGATATTAAGAATATCGTACGAACAGAGCTATGGGGACTTGTTAAAGGAGTTATGTATGCAAACGAGACTATTTCGCAAATGTGGCACAACAGAGCAATGCTGGCAAATTGCCGTCGAAATTGCTAGCCTCGAATAGGTTTTCAGTCAATGTTACCAAAGTCTTGTTACAGATCTTGGTAACATTGGCGCACATGGCCAGCAATTTCTCTATTATTTTATATTCAATTGACAATTGACCCACAATCTGGTTCACACAAATGATTTCGTATGAATTCTGTTGAGTTCTGTTTGTTTTTTTGTTATTTTTAGAGATAGGGCCTGACAAAAATAGTAAATTAAACGTTACAGTCAAACTATTGTGAAAAGAAAACCATAGCGCTGGTTCTCCAAACCAAAAGAAAAAAAAAGAGTCTGTTCCCTACAGAATCTCTCAGCATTCACATACGATCAACGAACTCAAGATCAAATGTAAGCATTCTCCGTGAAATCCATTTATTGTTGAATCAAAACAATATATTGACAAATTCCAGTCTTGTCGACTAGTTAATCGCATCAATGTAAAACATTATAATTTAGTACCCTCCAATCTCAGTGGTTCCGGCTTAATTTCATTTTGATATTCATAAGCATTTATTTATTGCATTTATTTACACCTCCAACGGGTTATTGTCCTCCTCCCCAATCACAGTGGGGCCCCCAAAGACAAGAGAGAGAAATCAATGAATAATTTTCTATTAGCCATGACCAATGGACACAAATGGAAATGGAGAGGAGAGGAAGCGCGATAAACATGTGTTTGTTAAATCTTCATTAGGACACGAACAACATTTTGTTTTTGAAAAACCATACGAGCACTGTCGTTCATATCTGTGATCCGTCAATAACCGATTAAAATGGTTGGTTTTGTTTCTCTCTCATTCTCCCACAAATCTAACCACAAATTATACAATTTATTCCATCCACGCATTCAAAGCCTCATTATTGATGACCCTCACATAATTCGAATTTGTGCTCTCTGGCATTTATCTGTTACCGGCTTAACAAGTGTCACTTCCAGTTTTTGGTTACTTAATCAAGTCTGGGTGCCTGGCCGTAAAATGGTCGGGGGTCTTTTTAGTGGTTGTATTTTGCTTTTTTTTTCGAATATTTATCCATATTTGAATTTTTGAAGGTGGCATTTAGCAAATGGTTGTCACCGCTGTGCTGGGGATACGGTGTGTCAAACGAGGAATGAATGAGCCATTGAATCTGATATGTTAACGAAGTACAATCAACAACAGTCTGTTTTCCTTCGGCTTTACAAGAAGGGATATGTGACTGGTGAGTGATGTGGAAATAACTCATTACAGACAAAAGGTTAAAGCAAACGTCAAGAATACCCAATGGAACGGAGTATGTAATTGACAAACCTTTCGTCCCGATGAAGACATTCACCGTGGCAGTCGATCACCGAGATGTGGATAGGATAACCCTGCAGAACAAATGACAATTAACTATTCTGCTAGATAAGAGATCGATTTTAAAGATAGATTTATTTGTGGCCATGCTTGCGTTCAAAAGTGTCAACACCATTTATCTTTTTCTTTTGAATATTCAAACAAAGGATGAAAGATGATGTTGTTCGAAAATAAATGGGCAGTTTTCAAGCTTCTCATTAGCCATTTCAGCTCCAAGATTCAAGCTTTCTGGACACCGGTATATAGGCTAGGAGACGAACTGAAGTAACAAAAGCAGTCTGCAACAGTGGTTCAAAGCGATGTGTAACGATTCCGACCAACACCACTAAAAGTATTTATACATGAAATACATATACACACCCGAAAACAAACTTCTTCGAAAACTATCTGATATTCTTTTGTGCAGCACACTTATTGGGCTAGTGAATGGTCAGGACTTTTCAATGAGGTAGAAATATACATACTTTATTTGCACTAGAATGTCTGAGTGGTCTGCAGTGCACACTCAAGCCTGTTTTAAACTACTGGAGAAACATTGGATGTACCACACTAATCAAGTTTAACAATCACGATAGTTCGCTCCTGTTTTCCGAACAACGAAGTGAAAAGAATGTCATTTTTGGTGGAGAACGAACCAACCAAATACAGCAGTTGCTTTTCCATATCACTTCAAGGGTCTTAGCGATCAACTAGTGGCCAACTTTTACAAAATTAACGTTCCACGATTCAATAGATGTGTGATGGGGAAACAAGCGGATTTCTCGAAGAAATAATCGACTATTTAAAGTGTACACAACCCGAAGAAATATATACAAAGATGTATTCTGTATTTGAAATTTGATATCCATCCAAATGGATTAATGCCCAAGGATGCCACAATCACACGATAACTCACACGATAATCTCTCATTAACAGTTCGCGTACAACAGACCTTCACTAATCTCGTTTTCTGCACATGATGATTACGTTGGAATATGGAAAATCAAATGCACATAAAGTCGCATAATCCTCTCTTCGTTTCATCACCAAAAATGTAGGTGAATAATCAGCACTTGGTAACGTTGAAAATCGAAAGACATACTCGAGCTCAAGAGCAAGCATCGTAAATTAGAATTAAATTGCTAATCTCTTTATAGACCGACGTCCACCCGGAATTGTGGTCATTGAGAACAGTAACGCTTTTGTAGTCAACGTTCGTGAAAGAACAATACCTATTCTTTAAGCTAAACTCGTAGCGTAGCGTCACTGAAAGAAGATGCTGCTGCTGACTTCAAGTGACAGTAGAATGACCTCTGAAACAAAATAGCCCCCCTCTATACCAAGATTTATATATATCTATTTTTCTTAGCCGCCCAGCTAACATAGTCAAAATGCATCATCAGGACTACAACCAAAATCAAGTCGTGTCGTATTCATTGTCATAATAGGTTCATGACGCCTTCGTCTAGATTGAATGATTCATCCTCATCCGTAAAATGTGTTTACATTCATGGAATTTTTTTTTAAGGCAAACACATTTTAACTAATTTTCTTTGAAAATTCTTTAGTCTTTAAGAAATAACTTCCGGTAAACATGGACTTCATTTCGAAATGACCGAGCACACCCAAAATGATTACAAGAATCAGTAAGTTCTGTGAAATCTCCACTCCTTACCCAAATTTAAGCGGAAAAACGGTCGTATATTCAGGTTAAATTGCCCGTCAAACAAATCTCTGTGATTTCTTCATTATGCCCTTTCATTTCTGCTTCATCTGTCCCAATTATGTAAACATAAACAGAGCTTGGAGCCGATTCTACAGTGAGTTCCATTCCAGTTTATGGCATCTTTAGTATCTTTCCATCGTGCGTCGTTTGTCACATTAAACAGACACGTTCCGTGTTCAGTGCTTAGCAATACATCATCGAACGATAGACGCAAGTAGATAAAGGAAGCGCGGGAGGTCGCGGTGGCTTCGTAGATAAGATTCCTCAGATAAACGAACAAACAAACATTTCGGCGACTGACCCCACAACAACTCATCTCAAATTCGAATGGGGTTAACGCAAAAAAAAAGATAAAAGAGAAAGAAAATAAACTGCTTCGCCAATTGCTGCAGCAGATAGTGGATAGTTTCGGCTCTTCAAAGGTATGTGCTTTGTTATGCAAATCAAATGTAAATACACAGTTTCGAAAAAAAACGCTCTAAAAATCTCAGATTTGTTTTTTCTTCTTCCAATGCGTGGTTGAGTTTATTTATTTTTCAAGGGAATTAGCACAACGATAGTGAATAAGGTCATTCTCTCTGATTAGTATAAATGTTTGGAAATCGAGGAAAGACCCTGAGCAAAAAATATGTTTAACACCTTCAAGTAAATTCCTAATCGATACCCGATGTCGAGGATTATTTGCAATCTTTTGAAGGTAACATTTTCACACGCATCGACGATTGCTAATTCTGATACACACCAAATCTTATCTCATTAAATTTGAAAGCTGTTCTAATTGTCGTTAGAACGCTCAAGGCCATTTGGAACGTCAGTTTTTTCAGATCATTTCATTTATAACTTTCCAGTGGCCCAGATAGGTGTTAGATAAGAAATGTTGGTGTATTTGGAATGTTTGGCGAATGTCTCAATGCCGTCTGTTGAGAAAATTGTGTCAAATCTTAGTGATATGCTTAAATTCAAAATTGTACAAATCTTGTGTGCGTTTGGAGACGTGAAAACGATTTGAGTGCAAAATTTTCCAAAAAGAATAGTGGTGGAGGGAACTGGTACATACATATATATAAAAATATTCTTGTTATATGTCGCGTCAGACAGACATGATATCGAACTATAAGACTCTTAAAAAAACGGTTCACACTTGAGTCGTGGCATGTGTCAAAGTGGCATTATTGAACTTACTTACTTACTTAAGGTGGCTTTTCGGGCCGGAGCATTGGTTTCCATCCGCTCTACATGACCTAGCCATCTCAATCGTTGGATCTTCACTCTTCTGGCTAAGTCGATGTCGCTAAACAGCCCGTATAGTTCGTCATTATATCTCCTCCTCCACTCACCGTCTATGCAGACGGGACCGAAAATCACACGAAGAATTTTCCTCTCGAAGCAACCAAGAGCAGCTTCATACGCTTTTGACAAAGTCCATGCCTCCGCGCCATATAGCAGGACTGGGACGATTAAGGTCTTGTAAAGCGTTACCTTGGTTGTTCGAGAGAGGGCTTTGTTTACCAACTGCTTTCTTAGCCCAAAGATGCAGCGATTGGCAAGAGTTATTCTTCGTTTAATTTCAGCGCTGGTGTCATTGTCTGAATTGATAGCGGTGCCTAGGTAGACACAGTTTTTGACTACCTCAAAGTTATATCTGTCTGCTGTGACGTTCTGACCGAGACGTCGGTGTTGGGTGTCCTTTCTCGTTGACAGCATATACTTGGTCTTACCCTCGTTTACCGCTAAACCCGTCTTCGCGGCCTCCGTTGCAATACCCACAAAAGCGCCATTGACATCACGCTGCGTTCTTCCGATAATGTCAATATCGTCGGCATATGCGAGTAGTTGGACGGACTTCTGAAAGATTGTTCCTCTGGTGTTGGCGTTCGAGTTTTGAACAATTATTTCAAGAACGATGTTGAAAAAGTCGCATGACAGCGCGTCGCCTTGTCTGAATCCTTTTTTGACATCAAAGATCTCGGTTAGGTCTTTACCGACCTTGATGGAGCAGCGTGCATTCTCCATCGTCATCCTACACAAACGGACGAATTTGGTAGGGATGACAAAACAAGACATTGCTCTGTATAGCTCGTCTCTATAAATGCTATCATACGCGGCCTTAAAATCGATGAAAAGGTGGTGGGTATCGATTTGTTGCTCCTGGGTTTTCTCCAAAGTCTGCCGCAGTGTGAATATTTGGTCGATGGTGGATTTTCCTGGCCTAAAGCCACACTGGTATGGACCGACCAGGTTGTGGCATTATTGAACTGTTACAAAAATTCGTGTCAAATGGATGGAGCAATTTAGAATAGAAGTGGAATAGAAATATGTTGGCTCAGCCGCATTTCTGACCATTTGACAGAGTTTAGCAAGAAGGCTTGAAATTTAAACTACTACAATTTGTTGAGAAAAAAAACTTGCAGCACTTTGGATAGAAACATCATATTGCGACCATATTCTTTAGTAGCTTTATACCTGCGAGATATTTAATGGCTACCGCAAGGAATTGTACTTGATCCCCGCTCAATTGGAAGGAGCCCATTAAAATTGAGTACTCCAAGCTAATTATTGGCAACAAATTGGTTCCATATAAGCAAGCACTAAAACTCAGCTAGTGTTGCAACAAAAATATTTCTACAAATTTCTCAGCTAGGAACCATTTTAACGCTCCTTATATGTAAGAATATACGATAGCCACCGAAATCTTGAAATTGCAATATGTAATTGTGACCTTGGCATAAGCAAAAGCCAATTCTTGAGGAAAGCAATGCCTTACGCCATCCCTAAATTACTAAACCCATAGTCTTAGCACGGTAGCATAAGACAGTGAACATTTAATGCTTGGTGACATAATCGTCTGATTTATTTATATAATATTTGACGTCGTTGTTAGACAGGAAGAAATAAATTTACTGTTTCTAGTCACACGTCCTCACAGTAAATGATGAAAAAAAATGCACAACATTTCAACTTGACTGTCTGTGGTCATAAACAGAATACTATCAACTAATGGCCCAATGCAAATAATACGAATATTAAATTCCCCCTCCACCATTTCTCTATCAAAAGCAATGTTTGCCTTAAATCCAAGCACTCTTCTGATTTCAGTTACAAATGCTTGCCCCATTTGTCTGTTTATTTTCCAGGCTTTGCACATTTCCATTTCATGCTCAATAATCATCATCATGCTGCCACTTTTCAAATGATCACCAAATTCTTTGTAAACATTTATTGTTCAGAAGAAACTCAACCGCGATACTCGTTATTTGAACTGAAGGACACATCTCTGTGAACTCAATTTGATTTTCTCAGGAATAACTTCATTTTATGAAAAATCATTTAATTTGTTTCATCACTCGTTTGTTTATCTCCGCAACAGCAACGAATTGGATTCGGTTGAATGAAACTAACAAATTACAAGAAGTAGAAACGTTCTGCTGTGAAAGACAAATAATCGTCTGTGTTAGACTACGATGAGTCAATGCACTACGCACATAGACCGATGGATACCAAGGTTAATGATGTAATACCGCTGACACGTGTTCACTCTTTCGAATGGAATACATTATTATGAATTTTTAACAAAGAAGTTTAATGTTTTGATTATATTAAATGCAAATATTCATCAGATTTTTGTATGCTATCATTGGATAGATTGGCAAACTAGTTTGAAGTGTTCCGTGCTTGGATGGAAATCGGACCATTAAATCTGGAGAACAAAGTTAGATTGATGTACATGATTACTAGGGGATGTCTTTTTCGCAACACACGCTTCTCGATGTGTTGTGTTCGTAGAAGTGTGCACCCTTCAGATCACTGTTTACCGTCTTATTGTTTGGTGAACCAATAAGGGTTTGATACTAATTAGTTATTTAATAGCCAGTTGTAAATATGATCCCCTCGACGTGCAGTGCTTCCTTGTTTGTTTGTAGTTATACCAAGCTTCGGTGAGGTTGATGGAGGGTTGAAGTCTAATTCAATAAAAAAAGAAGGATTAGACGCCGCGGTTGCTAACTCACGAGTAACTGACGATGTTGGCAAAATCATGTAGAGCTCGCCCTTCTCCCTGCTTGTCTCTTAGTGGGAAAATAGTAGTAGACGTCCCACGCAAAAGAAGATTTTAGCGAACAGTTGTCAGCCAGGTTAAGGTAAGGATAAGTCTTCCTCTCTTTTATTTGTGAATAATGTCTAAAGGGAGTTATGTTGTTGTAAGAGTGCCCTAACTCCGATGCCTTTCTTTCGTCTTGAATCGATCAGTGCAGAGTTCCAGGGCGGCGAGATTTTCGGTTGTCAGGTTTATAGCCATCACTCACAGTCTTCTTAAGATGATCAGTGCTGGCCAAAAAACAAGTAAACAATAAATAAGTATCGGCGAGACACTTTCGGTGTACATCCAGTAATCCGCCCTTGCTTGAAGTCCCTATTTGGACATGTATAATGCAACCGATGCGATTTCCTATATCAGTGCCACCATAATTCACTAAATTGACATATGTAGGTATTTTGTATTTTTCTAGTGAAGAATACTAGCTTCGTCTTAAATGGGTTTCTTTCTTTTTCTTGCCAATTCAAAGTTGGCTGCAGGACTAAAGCAGTTCCGTTTAAAACTGCAGCCATGTCGTCCACGAAACCAATTGATTGTACTGATATGGTATCATCAGTATCCACACCTCCTGTCTCGCGACACTGTGACTTCCAAGTTTTGAGTCCTTTATTGATTCCCGAATGGTTTAACTTATCTCGAACCTGAATAGAGCGCCTCGAATTTGACGTTACTGGACGCTCCTTCTATGAAATGCAAACATTGTGAAGTCCCTATCTTTATCAGTTGCAATGTAGTCGACTAGAGGGTGAAGCCCAGTTTCGGGGACAAAGATCTACAAGTAGTTCTCCTGAATATTCAACTCCAAAAGTTGAAAAATTAATAGATGAGTAATGGTTAAAGTCTCTTAGGTTTTCTTATGAAAACACTTTCACTTTCCTTCAAATTATGAGAGTATGGTTTAGTTTCAAACTGCTGGGGTGTAGATTGCCATCAGTCATTGAAGTCTGATTACCAGTCGACTTAATAGGTTCTGAAGAGAGGTTACTTTGTTTTGTGTCAGTACATTGCAATTGTAAGCATGTTTGATTTGTGTCGCATGACGATTAAGTGGGATTAATTTTATACCTAGTATTTGATTGCATTTATTGATGGCATTTAGATAGGAGCTATTGACGTCAAATCGTATTATGCTAAGCCCCTGGACATATTTGTTGAATAAAAGTGTCAAGTTTCAATTAAGTGGATGTAAAAAGTTAATCAGCAAAAAAACATCCCTCTCGCACTATTGGCTCACAACATGTTGTGCTCAAGTTTTCGGATGAATGCAGGTATTATTGCTTGCATCTCGGCTAATGATTTCGACATTGCTCCTTTGAAGACAAAAAAAACTCCTCTTGCACAGAAGCCAACATAAGCATCACATCACAATATTTTCATTGCAACTACAACGCCAAATGCTCACATTTATCTCGATTGTTACGACTATTACCATCCGGATATGTTCCACCGACTGTGCCCGGCTGCATTTTAATTACCCGTTTGATATTGATTTGCAAATGCTTTTGTGAAAGCAATGCTCCTCCAATCAATGGGAAGGGTGTGTCGCTGCCTGTGCATTAATTCATAGTGGGTGCTAAAGGAACATATCTACACTGTCATGATATCGAACTACATTCTGTGATCGCATTTGCATGCGCGTGAAAAATCGATAGACCGGAATCGAATTGTTTTATCTCATCCACCTTGGCATTTAAATTGGCATTTGTACTCTATATACATGCAACATGTAGGTATACAATGGTCTGTGCTTTCGAGATGGCTAATCCTGGGTGTCGAGAACGATGTTTGGGTGTCTATGCATATAATTGAAAATTTATGCAATAATCGTAAACTGTGCTGGTGACTAAAACAGGAACCCGGCTCTTGTTGTTTCGTTTTGGGACGAATGTATAAAATCGCATGTAATTGGTTTAAGGTGCGACCAGATTGGAATGTATTTTGCAGTTTTGCAGTCATTTGGATTTTAGTTTCAGTTGCTTTCACAATATCAGTGCTGTTTTGGGCGGCTTTGGACTTTGGATGGCTTTGGAACATCGTCTGTCATTTGGGTAGGAAGCCATTGGCACTACACAAATGGTTCACTTAATCAAATGACATCCAATCAAAAATTAACTCAGTCCATGTTGACGACCAAACCAGGCCAGTTTGTTTACTTTAGTGATCGCAAACTTTTAAAGCCTGAAGTATTTTCGGTTAACAGATTGTGATGCCACAGTACATATGTGAGCGTACACCATGGCACCTGTCAAAGTGCTAATGGCGAATGATAACTAAGAACATTTAAACTGAACATAATATTGCAGTTCACATTTTATTGACCAAATTAAGGCTCTTATGCATTATTCATGGAATATGATATCGGTCAAGTAGCAGTCTCTCTCCATCTTCTTGGAATCACATATTCTTTTTGTCCGAACTATGTTTTCATCATCCTTCTTTGAGTGAAGATCCGGCATGATGGGCAATATAGGCATCGCGTTTTCTGACGATGGTTGACCCAAAACGGATTCGCAACAATTCGGATCTCTAGCGGAATTAGTAAAGTCAATTCTTACACCGTTTCGTGGAAATTTATGAATCTTTGATGCACCACACATCAGTAGTATACGTCTCAAGAATATTTCTGACCTAATATACTAGGTTAGATACAACATTTCAAACGCCCTGCAATTAGCGAGGGTAGCCTATTCTGCGACACGTACCTTGTCCTAGTCTGAACTCACATATATTGTGCACTCCACTTTAACCTAATCGAACTTAATCTCGCGTTGACAGACATTCAGCTGCTGGGAAAATGGCTAAATTCGCTCTATATTCAGGATTCCATACGTTATGCCGCTTGTGTTGTTGACCGACGACAAATAACCCGGCAGCCCTCCAAGATCAAGAAAGGCATTTATTATGTCACCCAGCAAGCATCCTTCAACAGGTGCACGCTCTTGCGAGTTAACGATCGTCAAACTTCCAATGTACATAAGCAAAAATCTCATCGAATGATCTTGCTCCACATTCGACACCTGATCGCCGTCAGTTGATGCCGGTCCCAGTCCCTGAATCAAAAGCAAACAAAAAACAATCTTCAATGCCAAGCCAAAATTTGCTTGCTTCCGAAAGAGTTGTTTATTGACTCATATGATCTCAACAAAAAACAAAAAAAAATAAGAAAAGTTAATTGTGTGTATTTTTTATTGTTATTGTCTTCACTCACGCGCCCTGTTGGCCGTCGCCGCTTTTAATGTTATCAGTTTCATATACAATTTATGGCATACATATACCGTTGTATCAATCGATAAAAAGTGAATTTGTAGGAACGCGTTCTGCGCTTTCGGGTGGTGATAACACCTTTAATGGATTCTACTGCCTGTGGCGGCATTCTGAAAATAGATTTTCATTGAACTACCCAGGCACTGAGAGTAAGTGCACGATTTATTATTTATTTGGTTGTGGGAACGTGTGAATTTTATCGTCACTTCGATGCAAATCTTTTCGTTGTCCCGCTGTCGCTGCCGCGCCAAGAAGTGTAAGTGCATAAGACTTGTGTATGGTTTTTTATGACGGTTGTGATTGAATAGAATAATGCACCGAGCATTAGTTGAATGGTTTAGACTTTGATTATAGTGCTTCGGTGCCGCCGAGAGTTGCCCTCCTGAGTATTATGGCTGGATTAAGCGATTTATGGCCTGTGCATGGCATGTTTCTGGGTTGTTTGATTTTACGTTTATACTTTGGGCTATAATTTTCAGATGGCTGCGGGACATGATATGCACGGCTTTTGTTGGGCGGTCTGAAGTGACTTTTTACTGTCATTTCGCTTTGATGTAGTGGTGTGGAAATGTGCGTCAATTCATAGGAGAAATAATATATACGTGAGTTTTGTTTTATAGATCAGATCAATTATTTCCCAAGGAATTCAACTTTTGAGCTTATTTTGGGAAAACACAAATTCAAAAATCCTTGCTTGCTAAGCTTTGTGGTCGGCTACACTATCTCAAAACTAGGCATCTCAAGCTGTACTGCTTACTAAGTGGAGCAGGCGTAAATGTTCATACAGAAAGCTCAAACATGAGGTGCGATGTCGACACGTTCAGCAGTCTTGAATATCTTCATGCTCTCAGAATGCGCCAATAGACTCCAAATCCAGCCCATAACCGATAGGGCCAATGCAGAACATAGCTATTGTCGATGACTATGCTGGTATTACAACTGTAGCGTCTGCCAGAGCCTCGAATCGACAGCTCACTTAGAGGAATAGTAAGAGGTATGTAACATTTACCGAAATGGATTGCAGGGCGGAGCCTTTACTCGGTGGCACAGTGAGGGAATCAGTCATACGTTCGCATATTCCACTTAAGACGGTTAAGGAACCACCAAACAGAGGTGGACTCGTCTAATATATTGCAAGTAAGGCAAGCATGACCCATTTGAAACAAAGAATAAACGAGCAATACCCTACAGAGAACTATAGCCTACCTACTAGCCGGAAGGAAGCTTATTACAGACTATTAGGTTAGATTAGGTTGGAGTGGCTGACTACTAGTTGACAACAGTCATACTGAGGTCAGAGTAGAACCGTTGTGTTACCACGCGGATTTAGTCGATCCTATTCCGCATACCAGTTGATAAAGCGGTGAAGTTGACTGACATTTCGGCTAGGTTTTTAAATTAGTACGCTTCTAGTTGACTTCTTTTTCGAGAAGAGAAAGAGCGCTGCCATTGCAAAGATGCACAATAGATTTTTCCTCCTCCTCGCCTCTGAGGCTTCTGCAAAAGTCATTGAAGGGAAGGCCTAATCTAGAAGAGAGCTGTTTCACGGTGCCGATTGGCATGGACGGCACATCTCCTTCCGGAATAAACCGTTTCTAGCCAGTTCGTTAGCTGCACAATTCTCTGGAATGTCACAGTGACACTTAGTCATTTGGCCATCTCGTTGAGGGAAGTCTCTGTTTTGAATGTGATTTACAGATTGTTCTTCTTCTCAGCATTTGCTCTTTTGAGTGAAAAGTCTACAAATACAAGAGGCAAAGAGGCATCGAAAGCCTGTTTCTTGAATGTTTCCCTCAATCTGGACTAAGGAATTCCGTCTACCCGACTCCGCAACATTAAAAGCAGCTGGGGATGAACTTGTTAGATGCACACATCAGCTCACCAGTAAGGTATAGTCTGAGGAAAGCATTTCCGATGGAAGTGTGTTTCAGTGAAATCCCTTTCAGTGTGCCCACTATCGGCAGATATGGAAGTGTCCTTCACATCGGGTATAATAATTTCCTTCAGTTTTGTCTGAATGTAGTAAGGATCGTGGTAAGACGCTGTTTGGCTGAAGCCCAGATTTATCTGGACTGCAACGTCACACGAAGGACAATATTGAGTCGAAAGACACCAACACGGTCACCAGCGTCTTGCGTCATGTCCACCACAGTGGATAAAAGCAATTTCTTTTAATTTAATTCATCGCTGCTGTTTCTGTGGAGACACTAAATAAAACAAAAGGTACAATTTGAAGTTACTCACTACCTCCACCGAAAACACGGTGTCTACAACATCGTCGTCATTTTATGATACCGTCAGCAAACGAAACGAAAGTACTGTGGGTGTAACACGGTAAGACATTATAAATTAATGGAAAGGTAATTTCAACAAAGGATAATACGGATTCCATGGCGAATTCAGCATGTCAGCGGAAAAGCCTTCTTGAGGAAAGCCTCGGTTCTAACACATTTTGTTAAACGATTACCCCCGGACGTGTCCACCGTGAAATTACAACTCAATACTACAACAATGGCAGGTGCTGGCAATCCCTTAAGCTGCCGTAACAGAATGATGATGACTACACAATCCACCGTCAGCAAATGGTCCTCTCGTCCCTGTTATTATTATCCTTTGTTCAAGGGAACGGCGCATGTCACACATTGTGGCGGGCATTGTGGCACCGCAAAAACAGCAGGTACCCACAAGCACGGAGCAGCGCACCTTTAACTTTGCCTAGCCTATCAATTCGACGAACGGCAGACATCCTTTTTGGAGAAAACAATTATTTTATTAACACAAGGTAATTTGCATTGAAACCCAAAACGGAACAAACCCCGACAGTCGGGATGCGAGAAGGACGACGACGCAGAGGTGCCCACCGGAATGCAGGTGCCTTTTCGCAGTTGTTTTGCTACCTGTTCAATGGACAACTCTTCGGCTCACGTGCTTGGGGTAATGCGGTAGCGAAACACCGGAGAACATTGAAAATTAGACACAGACACCTATCATAACAACAAAAGATGCATTTTTGCCTTGCAGCGCCGACGGGTGTGTTGCCTTTGCCGTCGACCTGTGCTTCTTGTGGTTTTTTTCCTCTTGTTTTCGAATTCAAGACTATTGGTGTCTGGTGTTCTTGGTGCCCCCAGAATGACGGCATCGTAATTAGAAGAAAATATTTTTAACATACGCTCTTAGTGTGAACACGGCATACGGTTGGCGACAACAGCTGCTGACGCGTCTATTCATTAAGCGGGCCTAGTGATTATTTATTCCGCTTTCGGATAGCCGTTCAAGGCCCGCGATATAGGCGGTTAATGCAAATTAGACTCATTATTCATTTTCAGTCTCCGCGTCAGATGGACAGCCGTTGTGGGAGAGCGCGCCTCATGCGTCAGCGATAAGCATCTTTCGAAAACGTGAGACTTTTTTCAACACCAGAAAGGTACAAATTTTCAAAAAAAAAAAAAAAAACTAAAATGTTGATAATCAACAAAGGTTGTTGTATTTATACGGTGTGACAATTGTTTTGTTGACATGATGGACCTGAGATGTTAATTATCAGCCAAGTGTGTTGCAATCCACTTAGAGTGGTTTTGTAGAGGAAATTATCACTGTAATCGCCTTCTTGATAATATGATGGTGGCTTCAGCAGAAATATGTGGATCTAGTTCAGAAGAGCATGGACAGTGGACACGAATGTTTCTGCAAAGAGAGCCGGGATCGTCAACGATGGAAGTCAGTTATACCTTAAACTCAGACCTCCATGGCTATGCTACATTCTGTAGTGGATTTGGGTCTGTACTAACCTGAATTTTTCTAACATTTGCTATAAGTCGACGTAAAACGCATGGGCTATAGGTACGATAGGTTCAACTTTAATCTTATAAGATGCTCTGAGATGTCGTTTGTATGGAGCAGACGAATGGACAATATGGCTGGTAATTAGATCGTGGGATATTTGCGCAGATGTCCGAAAACCAAGATCGGTCAGCTAAATTACGCCGGCAATTACATGTACAAGGGAACTAAACCACCAGCTAAGAGTATCACCAAATATGAGCCTTCTGGTCCTAGTAGGAGAAGAAGATCGAACTTCCGTCGACTAAGCTAACCCAAGCGCATGAACTAAAATGTTTCAGTTAAGAGAGCATTCGAGAAGGAACGACAAGCCAACAAAGACTGCCGTTTCATCAAGTGATCACGATTGAAAGTGAACTTGGGGTTGTTGACTGGAAAAAGGTTGCCCAGGGCCGTTAAGGCATGGTTCGGAGACTTGGGAAGTAACCAGAAAGTAATCAGGACCCGGGAGTACCTTGTGGAACCTGGGAAGTAACCAGGAATATCCATCACAATTATAAACAACCGTTTTTTTTTAATTCGCTCTCCTAACACCTAGAGTGTGCTGTCATTAGTGAGTTATTTTTTGAATTTTCTCTTCTACATTAAATTAATTGCTTTATGTATACATTTCAAATCAGACGTAGCATATTTTGAAGCTTCAATCTGGCGTAGATAATCCGGATCAAATGATGACTGCACACTCACTTTTCCCACTGACTGTACCTAGATAGGAGAGGATTCCAGTATTTTCATCATACAGACTGCCGGCTGATGTCAGACATCTTAAACTAAGTGCTCGTCTATGGGGAGGCTTCTGTTTTTCTCAGTCATCAATTACGAAAGACAATTTGATTATCTAACTACGGGGACCTGTATTTGAAAACATGGCTAGAAGAGTGTGGAAGGGTATAAATAGCCATTTTTAGATGATATTGAAATCCACAAACTGAAGAACAACAAGCCCGTGGGCTAATGGCTTATTGTCAGACCTCAAATGTTTCATACTACCAACACAATAAGTCCCGTATTCTCAATAAAAGGAAAGTAGGTTACTGCTTGCTTGCCGAATTAAAACAACTCAACGTCGCGAGGCACTAGAGTTTAAGGCATTTTCTCTTAATTTTCGATATTTCAGAGGTTGGCTTATTCGACTCTGTTGGTAATATTAGAACCTCCTCCTCATGTAATATCCTGCCTGTGTCCACGGCATTGCACTCCTACTTCTACTTCTATACTTCTTTGGTAGTGAGAATCTACGCCTACGTCAAATTTGGAATGTGAACTCAACAGTAGTGTCCGGGTTTATTAGATGGCTTGATCTCCACAGTGAGTGGCCGTTGGGGCTGTAGGTATATGCTTCGACTGCTACGCACTTGAACCTTGGTGTCTAGGTTCGATTCCCGCCATGATTAACAATTTTCTTTGGTGAGTCACTGACAATGCTCAAAGATTTAGAACTGTTTAGAAAAAGCTTCTCAAATTTCGTAGTTCCGAGTCGACATATAACTGCAAGTACATTTCACTCGTGAGACCAGATTTTTGCAATTAGATTCGATTTAGGCAAGGAGATGTATAGTAGTATTCTATCTAGGGACCAAGCAAGTTACTATGGTTTAGTGAGTAAGGGCATCGACGTTCAACTTACCAGCTGAATATTTATACAGCACCACCTTCACAGTCCTGTAAGGGTTCTCTCAATTTAGGCGTCAGAATAATGTACATACATATACAAAAACACAGTCTCCCTGTAGAAGCCACATCGACCTCTCAAAATGCAGGAACAGGCAAACCTTTCTTCTATAAATCAGGTTGAACGAATTACTTAATGGATACATACAAGACGTGCAAACAAAGGGCTATCAAAATTGCAATCCTGAGCAATCTTGTTGCATTTCTGTAATGTACTCCTGATTAACTAGCGCACCAAAAGACCACATATACAAAATGTGTTTTTTTTTTAAAGAAATGCTTGAACTTCTTTGCCCCTTTGCCAATAAAGTACAAGTACAACATCAGCAGACTCTAATATCCATCACATCCTTTTACTCGTAGTAACAAAATCTGAACTCTCCCAGTTTCGCCTCATTCTCACACTTTTATGAGAACAGTTCGTGAAAAAACAACGTCTTCGACCAAATCGTATCCAGTCAACAGAGTGAAGTGTCTCGCAGTGCTCAGAAAGCTCTCCCCAGAAGAACTGTTGAATTTGACCCCACGACGATTACCGGTTTCGCCTGCAATGATTGATATCCGACTGAAGATGGTAAGGTACCGTGATGCGGGAAAGATGAAAGAATACAAATTCTTCACTGACATGGAACAAGTTTATCTGATATCAACCGAACCTTCCTTCGCCCAAGACGTATCGTAATTACATGCAAAGTATCCAAATATGGGAATGCACATTTTGTCTGCTGCGTCGTCGCTGTCGTTGTCGTCATCGTCTTCTCTGTCTCCACTGTGGTAATTACATTTTCCTGCAAATAATTTGCAATTTGCAAGTGATGCAGCTGGGTATGCAGCATACACTCGATAGCGCGCGCGCTGCAAGAAAGATACGATTTCTAAAGAAAATCGCAGCCGTGAATTCCCGCTCCCAGTACGATGGAAATCATCACGCGGTCAAGAGAACAAAAGTCATATAAGACAGCCACGTAAGAGGGAAACCAAACATGTCTGCTTTGTGGCTCATACCCTGCCCAGGAGTTTATTTCTTTCCGCAGGGTGATTCCGCACACTGGGCCACGTTCTGTGTCCTCAGCAGCCCTTTTGTGCTGGCTGTTGCTGTTTTCACTGGAGCCGCTAAAACAGAATACAGAAGTGCATCCGTTTTCATTCAATTTCAACTGTTCTCTTCGTTGTTCTTGTTGCCATCCATTTGATTCCCATGCTTATCTGGTGAGACAGACAGAGCCAGGCGGCTCGGCTGCAGCGAGAACTCAGTTGTGTGTGAAAACGAAGTTCTAAAGGAAACCCGTGTACCTTAAGGGCTGCCTAACTGATGGTAATGAAGAACACCAGAAGAAGGGGGGAGGACTATAATAATTCTTTTGCTTCGCTCCGCAAACACCCGTCGCACATACCTAGATTGAAGCAGTTTCCTCCGGTGACTGGTTGTGTGTTGTCTTGCAAATGTGCAAACCACACTCACTGTCTGCTGATGTCTGACATCTTGAGCGCTGAGTGCACGTCTATTGTGGCCGCAAAGAGTGGAGAGGGGGCCGTCCGCATGGATGGATGTCAATTCCCTTGAGCTTTTTTTTTTTTTCAGTCCTGAATTACACATTAAAACGTTCGTAATTGTTTTTAGCACGTATTCCTGTGGCGCTGCTTTCTTGGGCTGGGCTGAAGGTTGTACCGGTCCTCGGCTCTGCTAATATGTGCTGAGTAGTTGCGGTTTATTTGTTGTTGTGCCGGTGGTAATTTACTTTGTGACCGACTGAGAGAATGAATGATCTGAAGCAAAACAGGACGCATCTTTGAATGGCTTCGTATGTTTGCCTGAGTTGAAGTTGTATGCTCGAACTATGAAACTTATCATGAACTATGGAAGTTGTTCTGTCATCAGATTGTTAAAGGAAAACATTGTTATTCCGCAATAAGGAATATAATGAGATAGCGGGAGATATTGTCGCCATATGCCGGAAGTTCAGTCACTCAACCAGATCTGTCATAAAAGATCATCTATAAAATTGAAATCAACTTCCATCCATTTTCCGTCGTTAAGTCGAAGTGGTTGAATAACGTAAAAGCAATTCAGAAACAACTCAGTCAAAGTGACGGCGAATATACTCGTATATGATGCACTCTGCAAACGAAAGTTGGCTGCATTCTCCGACTGCATGGAAACGGGTGGGCATCGAAATCATCATTATTCTCTCATCTGGATGAATTGGGAATTCGATATAGGCCAAATAATAAACACCTGTCAATTGACCTAGACCTAGTTTTTAAATCAACTACTCGAATTTAACTTCGGCACATTGCGCTCACAAGATATAATTCAATTATTTCGTCTATATAACGTTGTTAGTTTCATCACCTAGAGAGCCGATTCTATTTCCGCGTGGTTCAACACTCTACAGTCCTTGTTTTGATGAATTTTAAAGAGTCGTTACGTTACGTTTAGTTTGATGATTGAGCAGTCTCCCTAAACGATCAATATTTGTTAGCCCCAAACTGTCCATCGACGTGTTACTTTCCGCTTTCAGGTCCCGTCCGACAGGTCAACAATTTAACACACTAGTCGACCCCTTGGATTAATGCAAAATATAATCACCCTCAGGCTATATAAAGTGACACACTGTCAAGTGCCTCCCCTGCTGTGACTCCTCACATAGCCCATACATCATCTTGAGGCAATGCGTAGACCAACGGGGAAGCAACTTCAATCGGGCTTATGCTAAACTGCTTCAGTATAATATATCGATAAGTCAAGATTGACATTCGCCCGACAGGCATGAAGTATTTGCGAGCATAAATCAACTGTCAAACTTGGCGCGATATGACAGTTAATGTATTCAAACATGAATTTCAAAGCCCAGGTACTGTGCGCATATATCAACTCCAAGCGTCGCCCGCAGGCGAACTACGACGCTTAAATCCAGTAACGACAACTGCTGCTCATACTACGAACACCGAAATCGACTTTAATATCCAGGATCAAGGATCTACTCGCTTCCGTGTTTTCGCATCGTCTATGTGGGCTCAGGAGGAAACAATAAGTTCGACATTTCTGTCCGTAAAAACGAAAAAAAAAAATTAAAACGAACGAAACATTTCTCCCGGGTGTAGTTCCTGCGGAGGGAGCATCGAACAAAAGGAGAAAGAGTTCAATTTTCAATGCAAGCGGAGACTGAAAGAAAGGATGAAGCAAATATCCTTGTTTTTTTTTTTGTGAGAGGAAACCAATATAAAGAATCAGGACAGCGTTGGTACGAAATGAAAGTTCTGCTCTTCGTCTAACCAAACAAATCCCCAAGGAGTATTTGGCAATTGGTAGAAATAAGGATGTAAAATTATACATCATACCACTGTGTGGACGATGTCGGGGATTATTTTCGGTCTGCAGTCGTGGCTTTAAAAAGGAATTGTATCCACTTCAAGGGAACAAATAAGCAATGTATAATGCATTTATAAGGATAAACAAATAGAGATGTAATATATTTTTCAATTCGAGCGAAGTTGATTCGCATTTGTATTCTGTTTGCTGAGTTTGGGTCTTGCTGGTGTGCTGTTGAACTGAATTCAGGGTCACGGGTTTAGAACATTTTGTTATTAAATTGATTTGAGGAAATTTCATATTTTTCTTGTGAATGAGAAATGCTGATGGTAGGGGTAGTGATTCGAGGTAAAATAAATTTGAAGACGTTTGTGAGGAGTAAACAAATGTGGGGTGTGAATATAATTTCAAGGTTATGGTCATGTGCATGGCACGCAGGTGAATCACAATCAATGGGACTTAACAGGGAAATTGAATGAAGTCATAGAAAGACCGAATCTCCGATGTAGGATCTTGATCTTGACCGTATTAAATACAAACAGAAAAGTCCAAGTTCGCAATCACAGTTGTGGCGCAGTACTATAACGTCAAGCGGTCTTAATAACATAGATGATGCTATGCTTCAAGTTCCAAAATGCAACATGAAAGAGCATAAATGATCGCAATGCGATGACATTTTACTTTCATTTCAAGAAATTAATCATTTTTTAGATTAAAAGAAACTCAGGACTACTCGTCATCAACTAACATGCATTTATTAAGATGAGTGCGCGATAGAGTGAATTGTTTGCTCACCGCTGCCATGTCGCCAGAGAAATGATCATCAATATCGACCGTATGAACACTTTACGGAGCGAAAGCGTTGAGTACAGATCTCCGCTACATCTGTTGTTTATCGACTTCGAGAATACTTTCGATAACTAACTGGTAAGTTCTCAGAGGAGTTTGTGATCCATTATTGCCTCTGGTGGTTATTAGTAATGTACACCGTGCAGTATTGGCGGAAAATCATGGGATTCGATGGACAACGACATCTTACTTTAAAAACCTTGACTACGCTAACGATCCTTAACATGATGGCCCACAATCTAGAAACTGAGGCAAACAAAGTGGGGATCAAAAATAAAAATACATATTACTAAAGCCTTTAGCATTTGCAACACGCTGGCCCGTCTGAACATTGCCGGAGGAAGTTAACAGCTTTATATGTACACTTAGGAAGTGTGGTCTTGGTCCGCTGTTACACCGAACTGAATGTGTGCAGCTGAAAGCTGCGTTCGGAATGCTATCCATGATCCCCCAAAGCATTGTTACCAGCTTTAGAATCAAGTTGCGGCTGTTCCGCTGCTGCTAGCTTATCTGACATTTTTTTATGAATTGTTACAAACGTCTGACTTTACTTCAATTTATAAGACTTACATCTGCCCTATGCTTCAGGGTGATGCTCTGATTTGGTTCCCCCAAGACCTCTCTGTGCCCGGAATGCTCATCAGTTCACCCCTATGTCTCAAGTTCAATCATTCGTTCTTTATCCGTGCCACGCGAATATTTAATTTTCTTCCCATTCTACTATTTTCCGACACTATTAAGGGTAGTCGTACCCATTCTTGTGTGCGCAAATTAAGTTTTTTTCAATTAAATTAATCAAAATAAGCGAAATAAGTTGTTTGAAATTAAATTTAAAGCATCGAATAAGATTGCAAAATGCTTATTTGAGTTTATTATTTGGTGCCCTCAGTCAAGAATATCAAAAAAATGTACAAATATATGCTATGTACAGTTATATTCATTGAATTTTTGAATAATGAATAAATGTTGTGAAGATAGGGTGTCTTTTTCTTTCAAAAAATGTAATGTAAATTAGATGTTGTGCAAAATAAACCACAAACCCAATTAAATGTCATACTACTCCCCGCTCGCCATATCATCCGACAAGTATTCTACAAATCAATTAACTACAAATAAAATTCAAACATAAATACAAACATTTCAATACTGGTAATCCAAATTTAATCCACATGTTGTAGTGTCCTTCTTGGCTTGGGGCTCATTAAGTAAATCCATAAAAAAGTGATTCCAGTCAAATTTTTGTTCACGATACTTCACGCGATGCGGTGAAGATTATAAATTCGTATCTTGGGCGGTTTCTCCGGCGGTCAAGACTGGAAGCGAATATCTTGCTTTTTTTTTTGTTTCTTTGTTTCGGCTTTTAAAGCGAATTAGGCACAAGGGGAAGAGCGAAGTGTTGTATATTTAATGTGATCAACATGAATAAGTACGGAATAACATTTGAATTAACAATAACAACTGGTTAAGCGGTAATAACAGACTTTGTATTTATATCCTTTCTCTTCACTTCACCTCTCGTATACGAATGCAATTTTCCACTTAAGCGAGGAAGTTACACATAAAATGTAGATGTGGATGTGGATGGCTAATCACTATTGGTTTCTGACGTTCTCGTCTAATTACAACATTTTTGGGTTTATCAACTCTCGGAGATCGCTTTTCACGGCTTCCTCCCGTCACTTAATCCTAAAAAAGAGAGAATGAAAGAATAAGAGTGGATTATTGGAGATAGTTACACTTCGATTAGATGCGAGCGATGTCGTTCGTTTGCGGCTTAATGATGATGGTTGGCCGGCGGCTTTGGGCCGTTTCTGGTTTACGAGCAAATGGGATCCCATGATGATTAACGATTAAGAGTTTAGGATTAAATTAACAGAATAGATGAATGGTTAAACTCGCGTATGCGTGTGTGTTCGATTTGAATTATTCAAAACAATTTATCAGGACAGAAGAATGAATGGATAGAGAACACAATCGGAGATTTATTTCAGATGAGATGAGATGAGAGAACTGAGATAGAGAATTCCTAAAGCAGCTAGAGAAATGAAATGTGTTTACTTTACAAATCTGGGAGTTCTTTTTTTATGGTGTTTCAAAGACGATCATTCATCGATTCAGATTGATGTTGATTGTGTTTGATTTTAGATTGTAAAATTGAATGCACTACAACGGCTTTTCGATGTTAATTTGGTTCCATTCAGGCGGCAAACAGATATGATATATAGATATGAGTAAATTGATTGCCTTCAAGTGGAACATTTGAATAGGTGATGAACATTTAATGAGTTCACAGCGCCGGTAACTCGATACAAATTATGTTTCAAGTGTCCGGATGAACAAGTTTAGTTTTTTTTTTTTTCAAAATTTGAGGCTGTGGGGTTGTACCGCAAGACCCTTCCATATCAAAACGAAATTAGCAAAGGAAACCCCTCCAGCCAAATTCGGCAGCTACACAAATCAACTTTGACTTCATTGCAGGACTTTTCCATTTCCCGTTGATCTCATTTTTAATTAAATATTTGTTGTCTATACTTGTAAATCTAGTGGGTCGTATGTAGCAAGTGTTTCTTAAACTTAATTTCCTGCTCACTATGAAAAAACAATTCAAGCAAGATAAATATGTACGTTTCAACTCCAGTAACAACCATGCATACGATTTAAACAAATTGCAAGTCTTTTGATTTTTCTTATCTCTTACTTGGTCCAGTAGAGTCTATGGAGAACTTAGCTCAGCCACGAACAAACTTTAACTAAAGGGCGATTTTTTAAAAGCTATAGGAAAGTTTTTCAAAAAAAAAACACATAAAATTCAGAAAAATGCATGAAATCTTTATTTGAATCGATAGTACGGTCCATATAATTTAATGTTTGAAGATTATTTTATGCAAATGTTGACCTTGACTGCGCCTCCAATGGTCCATCCGCTTAGTCCAATTTTGGCATACTCTTTCCAACATTTCGGCCGGTATCTCACGAATAAATGCTTCAATGTTTTCTTCCAATGCGTCAATTGAAGCGGTCTTGTCTGTATAGACATGAGCTTTAACATAGCCCCACAGAAAATAGTCTAAAGGCGTTAAATCGCACGATCTAGGCGACCAATTGACCGGTCCCGAACGTGAAATAAAATGTTCACCGAACTCGCCCCTAAATAAGTCCATTGTTGCGCGTGCTGTGTGGCATATGGCACCGTCTTGTTGAAACCACATGTCATGCAAGTCAAGTTCTTGCATTTTGGGCAAAAAAAAGTTGGATATCATCTGACGGTAGCGCTCACCATTCACAGTTACATCATCTTTGAAGAGGTACGGTCCAATGATGCCACCAGCCCATAAACCGTACCATACTGTGACTTTCTCTGGATGCATTGGTAGCTCTTGCAATGCTTCTGGCTGATATTCACTCCAAAATCGGCAATTCTGCTTATTTACGTACTCATTGAGCCAAAAATGAGCTTCTGACCATAAAATGGAAGAAGCGCGCGATGAACTTTCTTAACAGAGCACGCATTTTGATAATAAAATTCAATAATTTGCAAGCGTTGTTCGTTTGTAAGACGATTCATGGTTAAGTTATAGACCAAACTGAAGATGTTTGACAGTGAAACAAAACACGAAACGTGCGTCAGCCGTTTAAACCAGTGTTGCCAAAAAGATAATAGCTAAAAAATTACCCTTTACAAAACTAATATTCTTAGCCTTTGTGACAATGGAGGTATTGCATTTGGCCGCATGCGATTGTCTGAATGAATGAGCTTTCTAAAGTGTGTCCCATTACCATCAAAGGTACGGTATACCAAAGGAAATACTTCTGTATTCATATGAGCTAGCGAAGACCTAACTATCACATTTGGACGAGTTGGAATCCAATGTTACAATTATTGCACAGTTGGTCAACAATATATGGTCAACATTTTGAATTTGAGTTGGAGCTTTATTTGACTTCTATCAGAAGTCATATTATTGACCATATACCGTGACCTTTACCACCTAATTGCCCCTAAAAGGGAATTTTAACAATAATCTCTAGCATTTCCAATCATACTTCCAAATAAACACAAAAATACTTCCACTGTCCTTATGTCATTATTTATAGCTCAATGGAGGCCGTCATCTTCCATTACTGCCAACAAAATTATCATTCAAAAAAACCAAGCTTATGAGTAAATAATTTAACTTCACAACTTAAATCCAATTTGCGCATCAGCAAATCAAAAAAAAACGAGCAAGCACTGCCGTCACTGAATTGTTTACGTTCCATGTTATCCTTGATGACGTAATGTCACCGTAACACCCATCCTCCCTATACCCTCGTAATGCGTTTCACAGGAATATCAGCTTACAGCCGCTGAATGGCCGTCATCATCAGGGAAGTGTGCGTTTGCCCCTCACGCTCATACAGTGCGCTTTGTTGCCTTTCTCCTGATTGTACCATGAACGACTTTCTTATATCCTTCATAATTTGAAGCGCTCGTGTGGCATATAAACCTAATGCATAGCGGAGGAAGGTAGTGACGTCTTGGTTTTGAACATTCAGCTAACTTATTCGCATCCCCTCTGAGAATCAGAATCAGTGACACAGAGAGAAAGATAGAGAGAGAGCCAGGCAAAATGAGTGAGAGTGATAAGAGGAAAAGAAAAAGAGAGATAAAGGCATTCAGCCAGGGACAAGTAGGAAATACTTGTTATCCTTAATTTGATTTACTACCGTATGTTAGGGACTTCTTCCTCTTTTGTTGTTTTTTCCTTTCTTATGATGTGTGGTATGGTGGTGCATACGAATACACACGTGATTGCGTGCTTGTGTGGGTTTTAATAAATTACGTGTTAGGAAATAAGAGTGAATGTGGTTATATATTTTTTTTTTGTAACAGACGGAGGCTTAAAAATACATTTTGTAGCGAGGGTACATTTCACTTATTACTCATGTGCCCTGTGGGGTAGGGGTGTGGTTTCGAAATGAAAAATAACATAAAATAGTTGTTTGAAAAGTTTCTGGGAAACGCGATGGAAGGGTGTACAAAAATACAGACGTTCATTGAATTTATGAATTCCCGTCAATTCACAAGTGAAATGTTTTGGCCGCATTTGATTCTAAGGACGAAACATACATTATTTACTGAACGGGCTTTTATCAATGGTCATGTCTTCTAACCTGAAACCATATTTGTTTCGACAGATCCTCAAGTGAATAAGACAATTGCATCCCTCCACCTCAACAAATAAATCAAAACAAATCTCTTGATCCGAATGCCTATCATGTGACATCTGTTGTTCGATGCGCAGTCAAATTTTGAACCTGAGTCAATACATGGCACTCACAAATGACGAAACCATTGCAGATTTCGCGGATATGACCACATCTTGAGGACAAATAGTACACAAAGGTACTCTCGATACGTGACATAACTGCAGGGAAGTCAAACGGTCTATAGTCATTTTACAATCTCACGTAACAAATTTAGACAATCCTTTAAAAATAATCGGTGTGTCTTGCTTCGTATAACCGCATCGTTAAAGACTACACCTTATTCAAACCAACGCGCCTAACTTTTTTTTCCTGACAAGCCTCTAAAGTATCATAGTTAACGACTTTCAGAACTTCAGTAATTAAATACAATAATTGAAATTAACGATCTATAGCGTGAATTAATACTCTCTCTCTCCCTGCAAGCACAGTGATATGCCATCGATAATTGACAGTCATTCAGCAATTTTAACGGTTCAGAATCGTAAGCGTTTGCTTTACAGCTTTTCAAACCGGTATCATCGTTGGAGAAATTACTTCGAACTATTTGCGTGATTGTGCATGAGATTTTCACAACTGAAAACTGGCCAAGATGACTAGCGACCGATGAGACTATCGGTATGCCATAAATATTCGAACGGGAATGTGTGAGCAGATGTTCCAGACGTTTCTTTCATGTAACGCAAATAAACTGAACTGAAAATAGTGATGAGATATGGCAAGCACATGGTAAGTCTGTTGATTGAAACTAAAGGGATTTGAAAAAAGTTATCTTCTTTTTTATAAGGGATTATTACATAAAGTGTGTCTATGTTGGTTGATGTTTTAAGATGGCAAACCTTTGATATGTGAAAGATTGCAAGGGGGTTTATGAGAAATACTACTAAATCAGGACGAAAGAAGTTGTAAATTAGAACAAATTCTTTTCCACGTAAATCTCACTCACTGTCAACCACACTACAATCTTGTGTTCGGTTGAGGCTTACGTCCAATGAAAGTATTAACATTTTTCGAGTGGGTGACTGAATCAATGGCGGTCAACCGGCAAACAAAGGTAAATTCCGAGACTATCAAAACAACAAAGATGGCTGCCAGGAAAAGACTCCATTGAACTACAAGAGCTATTCAAAGATCTAAGAATTGTAGAAGACGTCCAGGGACCTTAAACTGCTAGACGATGCGCTGAAGTACATACGTTTTCGGTACACAACGGATATCTTCTTATGATTCTCTAGTTTGTTATCAACAATAAGCCTACAAAATAGTTACGAATTCAATCGCTGCTTACGTCTTTTTTAAAAAAAACATTTTATCAAATCGTTTGTTTTGCCAGGAGGCAACTTGCACTACACGTTGTTTCACTCATAAACTCTCACAAAACGATTTTTTCGTGTTACTTGTCCTTATTCTTCTGACGGCTACGTTGACGCCTGGCTATACATACTTATCTCTATAGCTGGTATCTTCTTCTCATAATGTCATCACGTCAATAGGGCCTGAGCATCAGCCAACAAGTCTCTCCAGCAGGCGCGATCTTACGCCATCGGTTTCGTCTAGCGTTGTCCCACTGTTTCCGAGTCGAAGACTCTTCGGGTCGGACCTGAGTTGCCCATGAGATCTATATGGCCCAGCCACCTTAGACTCATGTCACTGTACAATCGTGGTTAAGTCTCATTCTCCAAATACCATCACCGCAAATAGGACCAACGATTGAACGGAGAATTTTTTCACTCGAAAATACTATGGTCGTCTGTAGATTGTACATGCTTTCGCACTATAGCAAGGGACTCGCTAGAATTTCTTTCGGGTGGAGACCTGCCATACATGCCACCGCAAAACATTACCGTACCTTGAAGCGCTTGCTTACACAAATCGTAGATGGTCTACCGGCACGGGAGGCTTCATCAGGTAACAATTATGGCCTTATATCCACCCAGAACGAACACTCGGTTGGCTAGAAGCATACTACTTTAACAACCTGACTCAACTAAGTAAAATTAGTGTCATTCATCTTCACCGCTTTATCAAAAGCACTAACTGGTTTGCGGAATAGGATGGACATGATCCGGGACTACTCTGTCTTAAGCGTGATTGCTGACTACCAGCGTACCTCTGCGAATATACTATTTTGTCTATTGACTGGGGGCAGCTGCATTAGAGACAACAGTTAAAACGAGTTAATATCAATAGGGCACAGTGAGACGTAAAAGGAGGACTTGCTGCCATTGACACGGCAGCGGGATAAACCAAGTAAATACGGTCTTTGGGACATATCGATGACTTGGGCAAACTGTGCCAATGGACCCCTTTAACGTTCAGCAGGCCAATCCTTTTTACTCCACGATAAAGAAAAGAAATAACTTCAGTACAGAGATAAAATCGAGAACAAGACTTGCCAACTATTAATGTCTCCTTGAGCTCAAAATGCCAGCCCTAGTAAGTCTAATACTTTGATCACCCAAGTTTTGCTCCACAAACCAGAGACTTCGACTACATCGAAAGCGGGGTCTTATGGCATCACTATGGCTGCGTTAGTGTCCTTTCGCAGAGAGTAAATTTGTGAAAGGCACTTACAACCGGATTTATCATCGCGGAAGATTACTTCAAACTTTCAGTCAAAAAATGTTTATTTATTTTTTTATTTAATTGATCACGGTCCTCAACTGCTTAGGAATGGTTCATTTCAGAACGATCACCATGCAGTCGTAGATTACACAGATGTTATGGAAAAATCCCAATCCACATCAAAACAACATTCACTTTTGGGATCACATTCGGAAGACAGAATCAAAAGCGCCCCACACACGTTACATAAGTGTTAATCAATTTAGATTTTAAATTCATCGAATAATCAACGTATAGCGCCTTAGTTAGCCATGAAAAATGGGTAAACGCCTTTCATTCGAGACCGGAGCGCACACATGCAAATTGAGTTAAGTTATATACAAACGTCACCATCAACAACGCCACACTATTCGCATCTAATAAAATTAACGACTTAATTATGACGATTTATAATCTCAGATGCATTTTTTTTCTTCTTTTTTTCCGTTTCTATTTTCTTATAGGAAGATATAAAAAGAAAAGAAAAAAACTCGTAGAAAACCAGGAGAATGACTAATTATCATAAATAATTCCTGTGTCGCTCCGGTCGCACCCTTTTTAATCTTTCGGTTTGAGAGAAATCACGACAAGATCTACACACCAGACCTATCAGTGTATCTTTCCCCCGCTCGTGACATGAGGTTCAACGGAAAGAAGGAAAGAAAAAAAAAACAGAACCAGAGAATAGCTTTAGACCGGCGCGCATAAATTATTTGTGATCATTTGTTAGTCAATTTTGTCACGATAATATACTTATTATAAATGTGTGCTAGAAGATACATTGGTTCTATCGCCTACCCGGCCCGACACACATCCACACTCGAGCGAGCATTAATGCGCATATTCTTGTTGTTTTTCAGACACATATTTTCACTTGGAACAGCGTCTTGTGTGGCTGGGGGACTGAATTGTTGGAGACTTCCTTTTAACACTTGCTGCTTTGTCTAAATTTATAAACCAACTTCAAGCGGCATTCACAAAAAAAAAAAATAACGGAAAAACCTCAGAAAATCTGAACACCGAAAGTGTATCACTCGTAAACAAATCACCAAATGGGGAGGGAGGAGCGGACAGACAGTCCATCCAGTCCAGACACAAATTTGTTTGCTTGCGTATTTTATTCGATTTCCAGTTCTGTGGGCATATCTACATTTTGAATGAGATAAATGCACATGATTATACATATTTTTTCGTGGAATCTGTGTGCCGGTGAACACGGCAGAGCGTTTTTTATGCGTTATTCTTGTTTATTGTGTATACACTCGATTATCTGATGCTAATTGACAAATTTGTTAATCTGTGATATAACAAAATTAAATAATTGTCAAGTCTGTTTGACATTTGTCATGACACCGATGCTGGTAAATACGAGCTGTAAACCACACAGAATGCAATCAAATGCGTAATCCATCGGAGTAGTGTGTTTTAGGAAATCATTCTGGCATGCCTGAAAAAGCGGTTCGAACAAGCTGCAGGGTCACTAAGGTATACAGCGGGTGGTCATTTATCGGAGCTAGATATCTGTCCGGAAAACTTTGTTAACGCCAAGTTGGGTAAGGACACGACATTTGTCACGACTTCATCGGAAAGGACAGTCACCGAAATTGTGTCTGTCAAACTTCAATACGAGATGACAACACCTCTCAGTCCAAAAATATATACCATGATGTCCTTTTGCTACTGTCGACAAGCGCTATCACAATAATGGTCTCGTCCGCACTTTCCGAGGAACCAACATTGACTCGGATCCCTTTTGTTGTAATAACACATATATCGAAAGAACAACGGTGTTGAGGAAAATAACTACTGTTAGGAGTCACACTTATTAGGAAGATCAAGGCATCACGGACGCAAGTTAGCCTTCACGACTAGAAGCAGTGTGTCGGGAACGAAGGAAGATAGCCATTGCTCATGACTATCTTCAAAGCAAGTAAGATAGTCATTAAAAGTTTTGAACAAATTTTCACATTGTCTGCAAAATATGGTCAAGGACGAGCCACTACTGGGCCAAAGATGAATCTTCTCTTTAACAGACAACTGAATACAGAGTGTATATTCCTCGCGCTGCAACCAGAATAAAGTCCTCAGACAAGCAGGAGACTCACGAGACACCAATGCACAAAAGAATGAGAGCTATTTATGAGCTCTACGAACACTAAGAAAGAAGTGCAGAGACCCGTAGAAATTGAAAGACAATCATTTCTGCGTTAAATGCTGTCTGACTGAGTCTCCCATTTAGTCTAGACGGCGGTAAACGAAAAGAAATTCATACTCCTTACTTGGGCCAGGTCTAAACAGCAAATATAGTTACAGTTGTCCCCTTGAATCGGAAGACAGGTAGCAGTCAGCATAGCTAACTAAATCACTTTGCTCCTGGTAGTTCGTACATGATGGAAAAACTCACGCTTCCGCTCACTCCGACGGAACCCAGGTGGGAAATATGCCCCAATTCATATGGGTGACTTTTAGTGATAAGATTTCAATATTGCTTACGTCATATGAAATCGCGATTTTTCTCAAAATTTTTCACAAATGCGAGGAAATCAATGAGTTTATAGAGTGCTGTAGTCACTAGTCCCACACAGAGCACGAGGGCTTGATGTAAGAGTAATTGTATTTTTTTTTATCGAGCACGGACTGGTGAAAACATGCCTAACCAGTCAAGTTAAGAAAATTTAAGATGTCACCAGACTAGGTCGGACTGCAAGTGCCACGTTATTTTGGTCTGCCAATGCACACAACGTGCGACGTATAAAGAGTTCTCGGGGTCTAACTCACTGTGACGGAGATCACGTTAGGCCTTCAATTTTGATTGCAATTTTACCAAAGAGAGCAAAAAAAATTGGTATTCTTAGCACATCATTGTGACCATGACTGAGTTTTCAACTGCACAAAATATCGTGGGGACAGGGATCTCCACAGGTAGTGCTCTTAGTTCAAGGACGATATGGTCTGGCCAGTTTGACACCCTCCCAAAGGACTGGAAGACGTTTGGTGACCTCTACCTTGTAAGTTGCAAGAGCACCTACCACTCATAAGTACGAATACCCTTAACGGAGTAAGTGCCCGTGTATCGTCCCCAAAGACATTCACAATCCAATTCAGACGTCACGGACAATCATCAGCAACCTATTAATTTCTGCGCTAAAAAGGAAAACAAATTATTCACTCATGAACATAAGCAGCAGCATGCATGCACAATTCATTCCGAGTCGCCATCGCAGACACAAAAAGAAAAAAAAACTACCTCAAACACCAACTTTCATTACAATTTATAGCCGCCTAGTGAATCAAGCATACTGCAAACATTGCCCGAAAATATGTTCGGTGTTTGTGCGCCCGTCTCATTCTCTTTGCGTCCGCCACAAACCCCGAGGGCAGCATAAAAACTGCAAGCCAGAGGGGCAATATGCCAAAATAATTTCTCACTTGTGCCGATGCTCTACCTTCGTACACACTTGTGGCCCCTGCCCCCAGCCCCCAGAGGGAGATGTCGTGGCAGCATCGCGAGCACCGAATTGCCAAGCAATTCAAAATGACCGTTTTAAAATACATGAAATAAAAAGAATTGCAATATCGACCTTATGATGCACACACACACACCCTCAATCTGGGGGGAGTACCAGGAGGAGGTATGTACGTGCACTCGAGTTTGTATGATACAGCGAGATACAGACATTCAGCGTGTCTATCACTCTGAGATCAGCAATTATCAATTTCGGTAAGTGAGGGAACAATACACATGAATATATTTTACATGAGTATGTGAGTATTTATTCCTGCTGGATGAGTGAAAAAAGATACGATAGATGCGAAAAATTGGCGCCTTATAAGCAAACCAGTCGCGCGATGTTACATAAGTTGTTTTGTAATGATTCACAAATGCACACAAAAGCGCAGTGCACTGCTGCAGCTATTCGTATTTTCTATGGATTGCGCAGCGAACTTCAGCGAAACAGATTCCCTCTCATAGCTGAGTGCCAGGCCGCCGAACAAGGCTCGTATTAAATGCGATGAAATATTTGCAAATGGTGTATCTGTAGGTTTTAGCAGTTGCTTTCGGTGAACGTGATGGCAATGGAATTGGCTGCCATGTTATTATGATTTATGGCAACTGGCAGTACGCTGCGTTATTACTTGCAATTTATGACTGACCGAGGAGATCTTGCGGAGTAGCACCACGAAGTAATGCTAATGACGCCACAGTGTATGGCCTGCCACAGTGTATGGCCTGCCACAGGGTTGCCTGTTTGGTGTAAACAGGAATTTTCGCCTCTGGTGCCCTTGAGATTGAGACCTAGTCGTTGTTAGGCATCGTTTAAAGTTGATTTTGTGCTGAGGGCGGAAATTAACCAACGAATGGAGTGTGTGTGAGATCTGTGGAGTTAGACACGTTTGGCCTGAAGTGCTACCGCTAACAAGGCTGTAAAGACTTATTAACGCGCCGCAGTGCTCAATTAGTTTGGATTTATTTTGATATTTTGAATCAATTGTACTTATTTATCCTTTGCAACAAACAGGCACTTGCCGAGTAAGTTACTGAATTTGTTATTGAAGGGAAATCTGTCCAGCTGCAGAGAAAAAAACTCTGTTCTTCCTTGGGGATAAGATTGCAGTGCGAGCACGAGAACACACAAGTTTTGAGAACGGAAATTTATGAGTCTTATTTTGTCTGACAGCAGCATTCGAAATAATCAGCGTCGACTCCCACACCAAAAGTACGATCACTAATAACTTTCGTGTTTTTGGGCACTACCTCTTATTGTGAGAAAGGAATAACACGTCAGAAAATCAAATCAGAAGGAATTACTCGTTTGTGACACAATTTACAAGAAAGGGAATGTGTTTGGCTAAAGTACAGATGAAGAGCCTTCGCTGCCTTTGCATCTGAATAAACATAGCCATAGGACTTCAAATCAGAATACTTTTACATTGATGAAATCTTGACCCGGCGAAAGACAAGGCAAACGGTCGTTGTTTTTACCAAAAAAGAAAACAGTCAGAAGGAAATGCATGGGAATCTAAATGTGTGCATGAACTTTGGAAGATTTCATGCCGAGACTAGCTAGTAGTAGGAACCGATTTGTTGAACTTTTTGGTAGATTTAGCTAATTTACATGCATAAGCAACCACAGGGGTTGAGACGTTGCTAAATGAACTCGAGTCCGTGCGAATACTTTTTGACTACGATCACAGGTATACAAAATTTAATTTTCGTCTGTTTCTACACACCGATCCTTATGACAAGTTGACACTATTTGACGATCTGTCAGGAATCGGAAAAAGCTGCTACGCGCTGTCACTCGACTTCATTCACTCATACTTGAGACGATCGTGCAATTACATCAGAGACATAAATCCGCATATTTGTAACAACCGCGCACCACATTGAGGTGACCGCGAACACAACTACAAAGTAGGCTGTTTTTGACTGACACAGACATCCTGTAGGAGTGACAAAATGCATCCAGTGAACATAACTCACAACACCAGCACAGAGATCAAGTCTAGAATAACTTTTTGTTTATGTAAAAGTTTTGATGGATATAAAACAATATTTAAACGAACAATTTGTAAGAGAAAATCTGAATTTATAAATGTCATCTGATTTTTCGATATGTCGATAGTTCACTTTACGTTTTCCGTTTTATTACGTTCCTCATCATTTTCGTGTCACGACGTAGTATTTTGGACTTTGCCCTCGTATTGCTTGGGTTGAAAGACGACGATAGGAGCAACGCAGCATTGAGTTTCAGCCATTATTCAAGATTTTGAACTTGCTTTTGCTTTGAAACAAACTAAGGATCTTGTTTCGTCATTTTAGGAACAAAATATGCCTGATGAAAATGCCAACATAAGTGGGCTTCGCATCTCCAAAGACTGCGGTAGGATTAACTTAGACTTGATAGTTGTTCCTAGAGTAATATAGGTTTCTGAATTGAAATGAGATCCTGATGATCACCGCCATTTATGTTCAATAGTATGGTGCCAATTGGATTGAATTAAACACTTGCGTGTAATCCTTGGTCGCTTTTACATGTGCGACTTTTCAATCACAAATTCCTTTGTGTAATCCCTTATATCTCACCTCCATTGCCTACAACTTTGAAAAATCGGCAACGAATTTAGCGTATGTAAAAGCCGCCTTATTTGCGTTGCTAACCGCGCTTTTAGGAACTATACAGGCTGTGCATCAGCAACATGAGTCTTAGTGTCTTTTTTATAGGCCGCCGTGGGGTAGTGGTCGAATCCCACGCAACAGCTTCTTATGAAATTGTCTTCACTTACGTGGATCCACGAGCCAGTATTGTACACAAAAAGGAGTCGTGTTGGCATCAACCGATTAGACTGAGAATAGACTGGATGGATGGGATGAACGTCAACAATCAATGTCAGAAGAGTGAATCACAACAATCAAGACGATGAAAACAAAACGGATAAGAAATTGAATGCTTGTGCTGGGATATCCTCAAAAGGATGAGACGCAGGCGTTGACACTGTGCCTCAAAAGAAGACAGAAGCCTACCTTTCAATTAGGAATTAGTTTTTCTTACTTACAATAAGTCACGAGAAGAAACTGACTCAGTACTTTGAGACTGATATAGACAGCCTGCCAATTTCTACCTAAGTCCAATCTTGCTTAGAATTGTCTGTAGTCATTAGTCTTTAATTTCCATGAATGCAGTGGCCACACTCTATTGTACACGCTAGGCAACTTTGGTGTCCAGAAGAAGGATGACAGCACGCTGGTGTGCCTATTCCCTTCACATGATATGGAAGGGAAGCCAACCTTGCGTATGCCACAAATGAATGTGCGACAGTGGGTTGCTTTTCGAACAAGAGCGCAAATGCGACATACGTGAAGACTAGAGATTTGTTAAAAATAAACAACTAATTTTAACGACCAACCCAAAGGTTAACAACAACTGCCACACAATGTGGACAAATCCATTATTACGAGACCCATCGACGTAACGTGAGACCTTGACGACTGATGCGAGAAGACCTCAATTTGGAACTGAAGACCTAGACGTGTTGCGGTAAGAAATGTCGGATGAAACCGCAAAATACAGCAACTTGTGTATATTTGCAAATCGTACCCACAAGCTTGTTTATTTGTCCGCATTAATCCATTTAGGGCTGTTTGTTCGATTGATCCACTTCAGTTTAAGGAGCTACATTACTCATTTCCTGGCAACAAACGACAGGAAAGCATCTCTATCCGTCATCCCCCATCACAGTCATTCCGAATCCGCAAAACCGATTACGCTCAACTGCCATGTGCTGATTTGCCACCAAATAGATTCATCCATCCTAATCCAACCTCAGACATTCCTGCCGCGGAAGCAATCAGTGCGCGTTCTCACCACATCATTAACAGATTATAATAATTACACACCCGTACTGCTGTCGGTAAACACAGACGACACGCTGACTGACAAGAGAAATAAAATCCTCACCTTCTCACAACGACGGCGCAACGTCTTCTAAGATATACGGATAAGCAACGAAACATCATCGCAGTTTGTAACACTTTCTCGAATTCATTCATAACTCATTCATTAGTTCCCCGCAGCCACTGTGCGTCGCTGCTGCTGCTGTTCCTCCTCCAAAGACGCCCAGAGAACTTCACAGATCAAATGGGAGCAACATCATCATTAGTGTCATCGTCTGAACATCACCACCAACCGCATTAATATTCCATCTAATTCTGATTTCGGATGCAAACAGACAATTACGAGAGCGCTTGTGTTAATAATATAGCCGTCGCAACGTTTGAGTCTTCCGCACACAGCCACAGATCCGCACTAATTATTGTCGTCATCGTCGGCACATCGCCGCCGTCGACGGCTGATGGTGGAGCGCCTTGCGCTCGCACACGTCAGACAAATTGTATTGTTTGGCACACGTTTAGCACACATCATCCTGCATTAGGAGCAGTCTTTCAAATTGCATTCGCAACGATGAATCACGAGCAGAGAGCGAGAAACTGCTGCCTAATGACATGAATTATGCATCTCTTGGTGCGATTTGTTGACACAATTCGGTTTCCTTCAAACTCAAATTCCACAAAATACTTTGCCCGCAGAGTTCTCAATTCAACAACCACCGAAAAAACAACAACAGACGCAGCAACAGACGCAAACAAAAAAAATGTCAAAAAGTCGTTATGCCACTTATGCAGAAAAACAGCGAACACATTTCTCTCTTGCAAACTCGTTTAACGTCGTCGGTCGGCACGTCTTAACCAACACTGTGGGTACCCCTGCGCTCGGATTGTCTCACGTAAATCAAGTAGCAACTGAAGCTGGAGCTGGTGCAGCTACCGTCTTGGTTGCGGTTGAGCACATTGCCTGCTGCGCGCACGTTGATGACAGTGGCAGCTATGTTGCTCCTAGCACACAGCCTCTTGCCCAGAGCCGCACAGCCACGAGAGGGAGATGGATGGATATGTGCGAGAATTCGGTTTAATTGCCGATAGCTAAGATTAAAATCCAGTTGACACTTTTAGGTATCATTAGGACAGGGGCGGGAGATTTACAATCGTCGTAATAATGCTGACGTTTGGTATTTTGTCAAACGAAAAAATATGACATACACCTTTAGAGCATATGGAAAAGTGCGATAAAAATATTTATAATTCTCTGGACATGCGTGAGGAAGCAATGAATGTCTGTGAACAGATCAACTAGAGCACGTCGAATTTTCAAACGTTGGACTGTCTGAATTGCAGGCAGAGATAATCCTAGCTTATGGCTATAAGCCGAAACAAGAGGCTTACAATGTTAGTGTAAGCACATTTGCGAAGCCGTGTTGGCATGAAGAAACCATGAAATTACATAAATTATAATTTAAATTATAAAATAATATCGACAATTTTTCTAATTTTAGCAACATCCTTTATTTGAACAGAGAATAGAATGTGGAACCACTATTCGGAACGCGAATACCCTTTAAAGCGCAATCAAACACTTTGGGCACAAACAAAAAACGAGCTGAGCCCCGTGCCGGGCGCCATTTTCCGATTTACCCATTTTCAAGGAAAATCTAACACTGATTAGCGCAGTCACTGTATGTCATTGATATTAGCCAATCGATCACCTTCCAGTCATCCCAACTCCAAAATCTACAAAGCTCATGAGGCAACGATTGGGTTACCTTTAGGGCGGTGGTACATAAACCACCCACCACAGTCTGTCCAAGAGACCTTGTTATCCACCAGGTTTTATTCACTGAGTGAAGAGTTGTTGGTGAAAAAAGCAGCTGTCGCCACCCCAATCATTATATTCACGATGTAGGCTATAATACAAATAAGCAAGTCCAATGTACAAGAAAAAGCGCTTCAACACACCCTTCATCATTGGGCTCAACTACGGCTGTATACTTAGATATTTGTGATTGAGCACAGCCATACTACTAATAAAGGTTTTTTTTCATATACTCTCTCGAAGTCGTGGTTTGTATTTGTTCCGGGTTCCGTTTTACTGTAGAGGCAGCCAATTTGAGGGAAGATTTGTGCAGTCAGAGAGTTATCATTTTACAATGAAACGACAGAGAAGCGCTTTGAAATTGAATGAAATCACTTCCTGAGTTGTCCATGTTGAACATGCAGGACTATGCTAATAAGAAAACTTGAAAATTCGCAATTCTTCATGGAAACGAAGCGGCGTTACTTTATCCATAAAAATCCTCTGTTGAGTGTACTAATATTTAATATCAAAGATGACAACGACTGGCATCTTGAACTCAATAAGGAGGCTTGATTTTTTAACTTAAATAGAGCAAGTTGTGCGTGGGATAAAATTGCTTAAAATAGTCCTGCTGTGGGTTTGTGGTCGGTATCCAGACATGGTTACAAAAGGTTTTCTGCTGTTGATACGTACATTTTAAGAAATTTTAAGTACAAACTGCTTATTCCGACAGACCAATCCACATCAAGTAACAGAATGTCTCGGAATGTATTTGAAGTTGTTGGCAGGGGGAGTAGCTCTGGTGGATTTATTCCCTCCTAATTTCAGGAATTTAGTTTCGTCTCGCCAAAGGCTAAAGACGTTTTTTTGGGAAATGTCTGTAACACAGAATAAACGAAAATATACAACGCCGCTTAATGTTTCAATTGCTATCGAGCTCCAATAATCGAACACATATCGTTGTTCTTAATCGATTATCTTGGGTTCCAGAGTTGAATATTGTCAGTGTTCATAGGAACATTCAATCAGAAGAAGTCTCAGAATGTCCTCGGGTTTACGAGTACACTCTCACGCACGGCAGCTTGGTGTTGACTGAATAGTTCTGTGATTACAGAACCCCTATGAGACGTGTGTACATGAATGCAACTCAACTGCCGACTTCAAAATAATTGCCCAACAAGATTGAATCAACTCCTAAAGCCTCTATTTATAACATGCGAGTCAAGGAAACATTAAAAATTGTTGAAAGACAAATAAAGGGTGGTTAAATTTTAAGGGCCGATGTTGAATGCGAACCACACCTAAACGTCAAGTTTTTTCCTTTTCATTTTCATTTGACATTTCGCAATTTCAGACTAACTCAATTTGAACCATGGAAAGATACACAATCGAGCATCGCGTTAAAGTTATTCACGCAATTACACCTCTCACGCTCGTCGTTGATGAACATTATGCATAAAGACCGTGTAAATGCAAGTCTTTATGCATAATGTTTACAAGGTCCAATTGACTCAAGAACTAAAGCCTCTTGACCATTTCAAGCGTCGTCAATGGTCAGAATGGTGGCAAGAAATGGCAATAGTGGATGATCAATTTTGGAAGAAAATCATATTCAGTGATGAGGCACATTTTCACCTCAGTGGATGAAACAATGGCTCTTTTGAGCGACAAATTCAATTGCCGTGTTATCTCACGTGGTGGCGATGTCAATTGGCCGCCAAGATCCTGTGATTTGACACCGTTGGATTTTTTTCTTTGGGGTTATTTGAAAGAAAAGGTGTACGTCGATAAGCCAGCAACAATTCAAGAGCTAAAGGATGAGATAATTCGGCACATTAACGGCATAGAACCCCAATTATGCTTCAGCGTCATCGAAAATTTGGACCATCGGATGGAGGTGCGCCGCCGAGGTCGCGGCGGCCATTTGGCCGATATTTTGTTCCATACATAATTGAACCATACCATTCTTATCATAATAAAAAGAAATGACAATAATTTCTTAAATAATTTGTTTTATTCAAAATCAACATCGGCCCTTAAAATTTAACCACCCTTTAGATGGTCTCAACTGACTCATAGCGGTGATGACATTGAGAAAATTTTAATTTGCACAAGATTCTACGTGGCAACCGAGCATGATAATCAGTCAGTAAAGACCGTCGAAAAGAATGACGAAGTCACCATCGCAGTCTAGTCTAGTGCTATGTACATGGTCGTATATTTGGCGTAGTGTCCACTGAAATGTGCAGTAACTGAAACGAGTCAGGAGTTAGTGGAATTCTGAAGCACTTCATATGCTGGTAATAGCCGGACACAGATGAATAGTGGTTGCGCACTAATTTCTTAAGTCATTGAATTATGTGATTGAAGTTGTTGCCTGAATAAGGACATGGACAGCGAAAACTAGGTGATAGTGATATTACTATGCGATAAGATTGGTAAAAAATGATGCTCAGGCACCACCTAACTCCCTCTCAAACGATGGACATGGACTAAAACTCTGGGAAAATTATTTTAAGATAGTATCAAAAAATATACCAGAATTTAATTGATGCTCAGATCAAAAAAAAAAGTGTCAATTATTGGCGCCTCTTCAGATTTCCTGGAGAACAAAGAATCCAGAAACCCTTCTGCAGCACTTCCCAACTAAAAACTCTCAAGACTTGGAGTCACCCAACTGTCTCGTGCAATCTTAGATATTAAAGAAAAACTGTTGTCACATGATGAACTAATTGTTTCACGCTCCTCCCTCGATTGACGTCACCTTTTATTGTTTCGATAACTACAAGAGTAAACACAACTTAAAAGCGTCCTCGATTACATCGCACCCGATATTTCATTCAACATCTCCTCAAAGACGCACCAGCTGTTGTTGGCTCGCGTAATAAACCGCATGCGCCTTTTCCGACGAGCACTTTATGGCTCGAATGTTCGAAAGAATGAGTCTCAGTCATAAACTCAATACCAGACACTAAATTATGTGCGTTTAATGGTCCCTCATAGATAAAATGGAAGCACCACTGCATCCGTTCGATTTCAAAGAGCTTCCAAGTCGTTAAAATAGTGAAAAGACGATGCACGAAGCTTGTCAAAGTGAGTATGTGGCCAGAGGTGACATGGCTAAGTCATCCAACGCTAGAATTTATCTTTAGTAGGATGAATTAAGATAAGCCCGTGTGAGTTGTGGAACCGGCTGGTGCATGAAATTAAAAGGGAAACCATCGGCAGGTCTATTGGGGGCTTCATTCACAAGAAAATGATTAACCGATGCAAGATGTTATAAATTCGCTTTAAATACTCCCACTGAAAGCCCACACTATTGACGGCTGTGTAGGCACCTTGATTCAAACCAGTTTTCCGTAGACTTGTAGCTGGAAGGCAAATGGGTTTGCTATAAGCCCTTATGTTTTGACAGTTATAGCCCACATGATTGCAAACAATGCCTTTCAGAAGGCTACTGTCCGGATGGAGGCTTGAAGTGAGGAAAGGGCTTTTAAGTGGAACACATTACACGAATGTTTACTTGCGTGATGTGAATGATAAGAGCCAGTTCGCTTAAGTGGTTCGTGTTCAGCAGCTTCATGGTATCCCGAAGAATTCAGGATAAAATAATCACAGTGGCGGCCGGGCAATATAAGTGACTTCGTCTTTCCTAAAACACTGAAAGCACAAGAGAATCTATTTCTAAAAATCTTTTCTGGCCGGTATGCTTCAAAAGTGGAAAGTCTGTCGGGCCAAGAGGATTCCTCTGCTTCAACAGAGTCGTCTTGCAATACAAATACAATGAATGACCATTGCTTTCTTTCTTGGCAACAGTAAGTGCACTATCGAGACATGGAATCACGCAATATTTGCCGTGATAGTTCGCACACTGCTAGGATATCATCTCATAAGATGTGATTAAGCCTTTGCCAATAGATCCTCTGCAACACGAGAAGGTTGATGGCTAAAATCATCGCATATGACGGGTAAATTGATGGACATAAAGCTGGAGTTCAATGTTTGCAAATGAATTCAAATTCGAAAATAACTGTGACAGACTGGATCTACGCTACTAATCTTAGTAGAAGCAGAAATGTAATTCAACTAGACTAGGAGCACTCAGACTACATCATAACTTTCTAGTTGAAAGGGGCGGATAGCTCCAGCTTTATACTTTTCGGACGTAGTACCTTATTAACAATAATTAGTACGGATTGCCTTGCTCCTGCTGGCTTATGATAATACCCAACTTCAACAAATATTGGGTGTCCCAAAAATAACTCAAGATTTGAATTAAATAGAAAACACTTTAATTATTTTTGAGATATTGTGCAATGAAAACACGTTGCATGCTAACTGTCACTTGTCAAATTGTTTTTTTGTTCAGTGTTGCCGACAATGTTTTGATTTTGGGACACACTGGTGATGGTATTTTCAATATCCCTCCCTAACCATATGCAGTGCTTTAGAGTGACAGATTGCTGTTTCCGTTCAGATGAAATGATGCGCATCAGAATCATTTGAATAGACAGAAAATTGCCAGAAAAATACACAATCGATAACTCAACGAGCGGTACAAAGATATGATCATGAATTCTGTTGAAAGCACTGATCTGCATATTAAACCCGCATGAACACCAACGAGAGGCGTCTAAGTTCTGAGAGGAGCACTGTGCGTGCAAATCTCAAAAAGGCAGCAGTAGCTAAGCCTCGGATCCATGGCCTCATCCACTCTTAGAATGAAACTCTTAGAATTCTGTAACTCTCACTACTACATGGATTGCTACGTCGATCAGATTTATTGTTCGTCTTTTTTAAACAGATTTAACTCATAAATTGCTCCGTATCCATCACAAACTAATTCAAATCGTACGTAGAATTTTGTCAAGTTGTCGCCAGACTTTACGAAAAGCGAATATTTTCACTTATCTTTGCAGGACACAAATTCGTTTTCGTATTAATCATGCAAGCGACCCTTTGAGAGTTTGGCCTTGATGTTTCTTCAGCCAGAAGGCCAAAGAAGTTGTCTCCTTATGCAATGGTGACGCGAAAGGATATTATGCTGTTCACTGGCACTACAAATCCAGAAAAGTGAAGTAGAAACACTAGTAGCTCACGCGAATCCCTGACTACACCGACGGTGTTAATGTCGTGATAAGATCCTCAAATGAACAATTTTGGTGTTCGCACAAAACTGGGCGTTCCTTCAATTGTACATGTCCAGCAGAACAGAAATGTTTCCAAAAGAAGTAATTGCAGATAACAAGCCACTGATGTAAAATTTACAAAGAGGAGCAATGCAATACGACGTCGTATTTATCCCGACAGTCCTGTTAGAAGAAGTTGAACGCTAAAACGTTTTAAATATAGTAGAATTTGCAAATAGCGACCTTGGTTATAACGATATTTCGGTTAGAACGACGAAGGGAAAACCTAGTTTGGTTTGAAATACAACAATTGGTAAACTCAACGACAACAAATTTGTCTCCCGTCAGTTGTCGTTATGACCGAATTGTACTGTTCCATAGTTAAGTACAAAAGTATATTCACTTCTGAGATAGAAGAGTTGAAGATGTGAATCAGAAAACACGATGAAAGTCGATTACTAACTTAATTCCAATAAAGATGTCCAACACAAAATATTGTCAACGAAGCGAACAAGAAAAAAAACAATGCGTATACAATATTCAACAATAAACTGCGTCCTAAACCAAACCATCATCATAGTCCGCGACGACACAATACATTCACTCTGTGTGTAAATACTAAACAAATATGTAGATAGATTACCTCAAACAGATGTTTCCTCGTCTTCGGAATTTTGTAAACACGTTCTAATCCAACAAAACAACTCCGAAAGGCCGAACTGCCGAAATAGATGACATAATCCCACTCGTTCACGTGCTTCACGTTCTTGAACAACACTTAATCGAATTTTGGATTGTTGCACTTCAACATAAACGCACTTTTGATTCACATTTACGCGGCGTTCCAATTAAAAAGGAATTTGCATTTTTTTCTTTGAATTTCTCAAACGAACCTTGGTAATGGCGCCACAATTAGCATTTGATACATCTATTAGATATCACTTAATCCACTCGTATAATCTTGAGTGTAGTGTAGAAAACAAAAACAAAGAACTATCTTCAAAGTGGGCATTTGAAATGCTTAAATACTTTAAGGCCTCGTAGATACAATTTTTTTTTTTTTGATGTTATTGTTTTGATTGGAAAGAAAACAAAACAAAGAAAAAACTCACTGCTGTATACAAACGCAACTAGACAGAGCACAGATAAAACATAACAACACAAAACAACAATGAATTCACGATTAACAATTGTATAACGGTTATATTTTGCAAATTCACATTATTTTTGCAGATACTTTTGCACATAACACATCGGGTTCGGGTATCATTCACTCAGATTCAGAAGCATTGCGATGTACACGGAATGGCGGTATTGGTGTGTACCTTTGCGTGTGTGTGTGAGTGTAAGTGTCCTCGAAGGACACAACAAAAGGATCTGTAAAATAAATTGTTGCCTGTATTCGCGCACACCCGGCGCAGATGCTCGAAATTTCCTTTCGATGAGCAGACGATTGCGATGAATTCAATATTTTTTTTTTTAATTTTCTATAAACGCGCACAAAATTCAAATATCGTCGAATTGTTGTGTATCGCGCACAGATGTGAACTTATTTCATGTCAACAACGTGGAAGACGGTTTTTTTTAGAACTTCCTTCACTTCTCTATTTTTTTTTTTTTTGTAAAAATTTGCAAATCGCACATAAATTAGATGCGGAAGAATTTACATTTGAATTAAGATCCAAAGGCGTAGGTTCATACATCCATACATATATTCCTTCCGCAAGTATGTAAGTACTACGTATTGGGTGAGAAGTAGCCGCACGGATGGTTGGTGTTCGTGTGATGAGAGAGATGGGGGTTTGAATAACGTAAAAACGAAAAAAACGACAAAACTCAAAATAAACGAGCGTTTTTTTAGTCAAACCGTCCGTATAACGATGTTTTCCTCACGACAGGTAAAGCGAAACTGAATCATTTGTATCTGTGAATGGGGGCACGTAGTGGATGTGGAAGAAACGACGACGATGACGAGCGAGAGACCAACAGCACTGCAAGCAGATAAGAATACACCACCGGCGACAGAGATGGCAATACATTCTGTCTGACTGCGGGTGTATGTGTGTTTGTATCTAAGAGGGATTCAGCTGGTGGTGTTTGCGCGAGTTCACTGGTGAGGAAGGTTGTGGATGGTTACAGAAGAACCGATGCAGTATTGCCAATGGAATTCGATTTGCTACGGTAGTGGAGGTATTCTGGAACTTGCTGAATGAACGAAGGGTGGTGTGGACTTAAGTCTGTTCCGAGAACTTTTGTTTATTTTCTTGAGGATCAAGCATAATGTAAATCAAGTTAGAAAACCGAATACAACCGGAATACATCGAAAATGGTAAATCATGACTGAGCTTTAGTCACATTTGTTGCGCTTCATCTACTTTAGTGGGAACGATTTGAATCGCTCTCTACAGACAGACGTAAATGACAGGTATTGGCATTGTAATATCGCTTAACAAGTTTCGAGGATCCTACTATCTCATGTTTCTCAGCAAACTAGGTGAAGCATCTCTTCCTCGTAATCTTTAAATGGCCCCTTTCAGTGGATGTTCCAAGCAACCCACCTACCTAGCTGTTCTTTCGAATCTTGGTTCAAATTGCGGCAGTAACTCGTGCTTAGTAGCATTTGGTTCACATATCTTGTCCGTACGAACAGGAGGCCTTAACATATGTAAATCTTAAACATTTATCATTACTTGCCCAACTTTTCTGATGTGTTGTACAAACTTTGAATTCGAACAACACGTCATGTTATGCCATGATACTGATTTGCAAAGTCTTACCTGCGGAGCGACGCAGCTCCACCTACGGCGATGTGGCGTATATTTGCCACTTGAGTTGCGAATTCTCGGCGTTGTAGTTCAAGTTAGTTTAGATAAGTGGGTAGATTAACCACTTCACTTAGGTCCTAGTAGAGCCTCACCATGGACTCCGGGGCAGAGTCGGGCCAAAAAGACATCCCGCAGGTCTCAATGAAAACATTCCGTCTTTACTCCGTGCGGTGTATGCGACCTATTGTTCTTCCTTTTTTTATGAAGATTGCAGAAGTAGTGATTTTTTTCTCTAAAGATAAAAGCTGTGGAAGTTACAAAGGTAGCCTCCATAGTGGTGCCCTGTTAATCCTCATTAGCCGCTCAGCCAGTTATGATCGGTGACTATGTGAACGAGTTTCTTGGTTTTTGCAAACGTCCACCATCTTGCTCCATTGTCTAATTGCTGAACCCAGGATCTTGTCGCTTAAAAATGCACTCGTAAGTGCCATTTGCTTCGATTGGAGAGGACAGATGAAGTGTATACTGGCTTCCTTGTAAGGGAGATAATCCAGGTGAGAGAGTACTGGTCCAGCGCGATGAAAGAGGGAAAACTGAGGCATTCACTGTATGTAGTTTCTGTTTGAAAGATGCTACAACGAAGGCAAATAGAAGAAAAGAATTTCATCAAAAATAGTGACATATCCAGATTGGGACACCATCCACAAATTGGTTGCCATTTGCCTTCCGAATATATTCAACCTAGGACGGTCGAGCAGCGTGTTTAGTGCAATTGAAGGTTTGATCCTCATCGCTCCGCTATTACTAAGCAGTTCTTGCATGCCCTGATTACCTTACAGTCGTGACTCAGTTAAACCAACGTCTTGTGTCCACTGTACAATTAAAAGGAGCTTAAGTCCTCTAGCTCTACAAAGAACTTCTTTCCTACGAACTGCCTCCTTTTCTTTGCCATGACTTAGCATTCGCAGAGCAGATGTTGGACAGGTTCTATTTCTTCATCATCTCTGCAGCTACGGAATGTATAAACGCATTGCATGGGTACTTATGACCAAAATGCATCAAGGATTTCTATTAGCAAGCGTACTTCCTTGCGACTGAAGCCGATCAATTTTGCTGATCTCTTTTTTGCTCAGCAACGGCCAAAAAGCCCTTTCTGTTGCTCCAATACCCTGACCAAGACATCGAATCCTGGCTCTATCCAGTGCTTCGTTTTCCAGTTTTTTTCTTATGGAGCTAATCGGCGTGAGTCCATAAGGGATTGTCAGAGATTCTCGCTGCTCACATACTTCTTTCGTGAGACTGATATGAATTGCCAGTGCAAATCTTGGATGTTGAGGTATGAACCCGGTGTCTATAATAAGACCCAATAATTACGCCTTCCTTGTCAATGACCAGATTTCTTGTGATCGAGAGATTTTTTAATTGCATTCTGGATGGTCGAGTGTATATTAAATGCAACCCTGCGCCTAACTTCTACGTTTTCCTAGGGTGTTTAGAAGAAAATAAGGGAAACTGTTAAGAGAAATATGACTCCTAAGTCTAAGACTATGCGCCTGACGCCACGTTAATCTTCCTCCAAGATAAGTAATGTGGACTGTGCTTAAGTATACCTGAAAAATATTGCCCAACCAGGGACTGATAACATCCACTACCCTCTCTAGCACTGCAGGAGAGATATCGTTCGGACCAGCTGAATTGAAAGATTCGATGCTGTCACATGGCATGTTAAAATAAATGGCCAATCATTTAATTACAACTACCAGGGGAGTGAGTATATTTATCGACCGAGAGTCTCCGAAAGTACACCTTTGTGAATTTTTTTTGGAAGGCTCTTAAATTTTTCCGTAGTTTCCAGGACGTCCGCAATGCTGAGTTCAGTTTTGTTGAGAAATATCTTCTAAGGGTTTCTCTGCTTTTTACACTGCCGCAATGTATACAATTTCGTGCGCCAAAAGTCAGATTTGGGCTTAGCTCTTGGTCGAGGTAATATTGGGTTATGTCGACATGTAGGAATACTTTCGGTCGATTACTAAAAGCATACATATTCAATTTTGCATTCATCCTGTAGTGCTCACAAGGGTGGCTTCAGTATAGTGATGTTTATGTTCTCTTTGTGAAGGAGAATATTACATATTTGCCAATAATATAATACACCTTGAAAATAGAATAGATTACTCAGGTTAATGCTTTTTTTACCAAAGGACATTCCCGTCAAAGATTTCGCATATCGGCCGCATAGTATCGTAACACACTCCCACTACACACATAGTCACACACACACGGACTTTTAATTTTTATGCTGAACATTTGTGCAAAGCTGTCGACTCAAACAACCGCCCGCTGTGCATGATCTCATGGAATTCGATGTGTCGCTTTGCGAACCAATAACTTCACACTATATGAATAAAAGGCACTCATAAAAGTTACTCTAGCTTTACACTTTGTCAATAACGTTTCCCACGTTTTGATGTGAAATTCTATTTAACGACTCTACCTAAAGAAAGCACAATTAATTGTGCGACACAGTTTCTTTGCGTTGCAAATAATAATCATCTATTGTTACATAAACAGACTTTTCAGTTAAGCGATGAGTTCATCAGAAATCTGAGGGTGTATTATTTATTTAGTGCGTTATATTTATATCTTCTGTTGACGCGGTTTTTAGCACTGCACTAGAGTACCCTGACTTAAAAAAAGACTGGTCCATTGTACTACCAGCCAGCATCGTAATTTTGCTAGATGTGGAGCCTATATCATCAGCTTTCACCTCACATCAGCACTAAATAACTACCACCTGATCCGAGCAATGGCGGGAGAGTAGCAGAGGAAGTGCACTGCAGTGCCGACGACTTTTCCACAGGCGTCGCAGAGGGTTTCAACCAGGGTCGCAGACAGCCCCATTGCACATTCAAGTCCTGAGAATACCTCTTCTGATCCCTGCCTACCAAGTACGAGATTCAGCAGTGCGTCAAGCGCAGAGCCAGGCGTACTAGGGAAGTTTCCAATGCAGCTAAAATATACCGTTCTTTGAAGTTTAGTGAAAGCTGCAGTTACGTATTTACGCGAAAGCCCACCAACAACTGACCATAGCCGTGCAGATCTAAAATAATCTTTTTGGTGACTTGACGAAATTTCCCTTACATTGTCAGAAAACTCACAGCGCCTTGGCAATTTTTGACCCGATATATTTTTTTTTCAAAGAATTTTTCTCTCTAGGATACCACTCAGATATTATATATAGAAAGATAGATAGCTTCATCGGAAAAGCGAATGGTGACACAATATAATATAAGTTGAGTCAGACCAATGAATTTCCTCCTCCACGTGAAGAGGAGAACGTCGTTTTTGAGAGGGTTAACTGAAAGCCGTGGCGTTGTGGGTATGTGCGTCGAATCCTATGCACTTGGACCTACCTGTCTAGGTTCGATTCCTTTCGTGTCACTGACAATGCTCAAAGAGTATAACTGTCTAGAAGAAGCTTCTCAAACTTGGCCTTTCGGAGTCGGCATAAAACTGTAGGTTCCTTCCACTCGTGATAGAACAATAGCACGCACAACAGGAGTGGTTGCTACGAATCTAGGCTCTGGCCCTCTACGGGCTGTAGCGCCACCCATATTATATTATTATATAACTGAAAGCCCATTCTGTCTGCGCTGTCTGCGCTTTTGAACACAGCCGCTGGGGACGATCCGACAGACAGTACAGCCATTTCATCGGAATAGGCTGGTGAGAGCATAAAGCAGAAAGTCAACAATAATGCATCATAGCATAGAAGACAAGACACGTTCATGCGTTGCTTGCATTACATGCTGGACACAATCTGCATTCGCAAGTGCGTTAGAGAAAGGAGGACGTACAAGAAGCCATGTAAGAAATCATGCTTTGGCCAGCAGTTAGGACAAAAACTACACAGCTGGCGTCTATAATGTAGATTTGTCCGCGTCTTAGTGAACCTATTTTGGCGACCGTGGGAGAAAATCCTCGAAATTGCAAGCCAGCAGGGTCGGAATAGCATGACAATGGACCCAAAAATAAACTGTAGTCGACAGCATCGGTCCATGGACGAGCCGGCATCGAAGCGAATGATAGTCTGTTTTTGGTAAAAGCGAATACGTCGCGTCGCAACAAAAAACGACCTCAACAATATAGCCAACGTTTGTTTACCAACAATTTACGGAGAAATAAGGTAACCTACGAACAACAGGATACCACGAGGTCCCACAGGTTGACTGAATCAATTTACTTTTTGAGAAACAAACACATTGAATTAATGGAATGGGTCATTCGTGGTACAGTGTAAAGATCTGGCAACCATTGGTTACTTACTGTGGGAGTTGCTTATAATGGGACGTCACTCTGCAACTAGCAGCTGTGTATTTAGGATCTTTAGGAAGTAAAGTTAATTTCTTCTTGCTGCTACACAAGTTTCTAGTCTTTTGAGTCTACAGTTGGATATAATGGCTATCGATTGGGGATTTGTATTTAATCGGTGACAAAAGTGCATAGAAATGTTTCGCTCAAGTTATTTTTGGGAAGGTTGCATCCTTCGAGTAGGGAAGACGAAGAAATTAGTTTGCATTTAGCAGGACGTGAATACAAGATGTTTTAATGCATTGGCGCAAAATTATGGTCGGCAAAAGTGGACTTTAAAATTATAATAGCACGTAACAAAGCGTTATCACCTCGTGACAAAGTTAAAGTCAAGCGCAACGTCGTTTTAAATATTTAACGTGGAGTTAAGCTTATATGTCATGTCATTTCAGTGAAAGAATTTTGTGAACATGTTTTCTGAAGATGAAGATTTCGACATTTTTGAAGACTTTAATTTAATGCGCAAACCTAAAGTTAAAAATCGTGCCAAAATAGAAGAACCTCTGAATAATCAAGTACTTGTAGCGTTGCATTTTTTCGCTAGAAATGTGCCTCAAGATGATGTCGGTAAGTAAACAATATTTGGTATTACATAAGAAATTTTAATTAATTTTCCACATTTTAGAAGCTCTTCATGGAATTATGCAGGCTACGGTAGGGAAAATCATAAAAAAAATATCGAAGCAAATTGCTTTGCTGTTGCCGCATTTTATAAAGTTCCCATCATCAGTTGAAGAGTACACTGAGACTCAGCAACAATTTTATCGAATTGCCAGATTTCCGAAGGTAATAGGAGCAATTGACTGCACGCATGTGCAAATTAAGCGGCCAGCCAAAAGTGTAGGACCATCAATGGCAAGAATTAACCACGAAAAACAAATTTTCATTATTATTTTTGCATGTTTCTATTATAAAGGCTACTATTCTCTTAATGTGGTGGCTGTAGGTCCCTTCCACTCGTGATAGAACAATAGCACGCACAACACGAGTGGTTGCTGAGAAGCTAGGCCGTGGCCATCTACAGGCTGTAGCGCAACCCATATTATTATATTATATTCTCTTAATGTCCAAACGGTATCCGATGCAAATTGCAAAATCATCGATATTGTTGCGAGGTCCCGTGGCTCCCTGCATGACTCCAATATATGCAACAATTGTTGTCTAAAAACTAAGCTAGAAGCAAGTAGAAATATGCATCAAGGAATCTTGCTTGGTGATGTACGATATCCATGTTAAAACATATTAATAATTTTAACAAATTGGATAAACATGATTTGATTTATCGTTTTTGTCCATCAAAGCGGACACCAATGATGGTTCATTGATGACGGGTCGAACTAATAAAGGATTCATTGCCGTGCAAACGACAGAAGGGACTTTAAAGTTCGTTCCTAGAAAGTACATAGAAAGGATTAATAACAATTATCTAAATCTAGAGAGAAATTTACTTTGCTTGGTGGTGCAATGTTGAATGCATTTGCAATTTTCTCCCATGCTAGTAGCACCATCGGTTTTTTATATGTTCTATGATGAAACTACATACTACAGTGCAACCAACATAAGAATAGAATTCAACAACCAATAAAAAGTTGTTCACTGGGACACTAATAAAAGTGTTACCATTTTAAAAGTTTTAAATGCTACAATTTGTTAAAAAGGAAAAAAAGAACTTCATTGAAAAAAATACAATTAAAAGAAATCAAAATATAACATTTGCTGTGCAAAATATTTGCAACCGCTCAAAAATATTTCCAAAATATAAAAATTTCTCAATATTTTTGACAAAACCGTTCTTTGGGCATAGAAGCAATAAAATTGTCAATAAGTTTTTGGAATATCTTCCCATTGATTTTTTCATCCCACCGGAAAGATCATCCATTTTTTTTTTTGAAAATGTTCCCAATTCTTCTTTTGACTATCTCCCATAAGTTCCCGACCGGCTTGAGATCTGGTGATTGAGATTGTAAAACATTAATTTGTTGATCCGCAAGCCATCTCCCATTCCGTCTACGGTCTTCTCACGTGTTGCCTCCCATCAGATCCATACACATTACATTTTGACTCATCGGAAAAAGAGACGGTTTTATATACTACTGCATTTTTCACCAGCCAGTTTGTTTTTTCTTCTGGCGAATAAACAACTGCAGGCGCCTTTTTTTTGGAAATTTATATTTTCTTCACTTTTTAGTTGTACTGATAGTGAACAAAATCAATTGTTAACTCTCCGGTTAAACCTCTAATTGAGACCAACTCCGAAATTGATCGACTCTCAAGTTATCGCCTAGTGAATAAAATTACCCTTAGTCGTGTTCGATGTGGTCCTGCCGTTTTAGAGGATTGATTATTGTCTTCCGCATTCACATCTGTGCCCAAGGCGGCATTGCGAGTTTCTAACTAGATGTCAATGGAAATTTTGCGTCAATTTCACCGGCTATGTTCTTAGGAGAGTTCGGGTGATCTGAAGGCAAATGAATGGAAAAGAGCACAAAATGAAATCTGTATTATTTCCATGCATTTATCCGGAAGACGAAAAAAGTTGCACCGGTTTTGCTCGGTCACATCAGGATCAATAATTGTTACGCTTAAGCGCCTTTGAGTCCCAGATTGTGATCCATTGTCTTATATGCGTGGAGGTTCAATAGCGATTTATGAATACATACAAGCTGTAATGCTAGGTGAGTCCAGACAGACGTCTACGTTTACAATGCCTAAGGTGGGTAGACCATGACTGGATGGGACAACTTAACCTCCGCGTTGAGATTGATATCAAAAAATTGTTTGGATCTTTCTTGAAGTCAGCTTGCAAGCCATGTTGGTTGCAAGTCCTAACAATGAAATAATTAAGATGCCCCAGAACCATTAGCAACATTCCCGATTTCGACACCCGAAATTAATCAAACAAGAAATTTGATTCAGAAACTGTCAACAATTTCAACAGTACACATTCTTTTCTCGAACAAACACTACTTTCCTCCCATATCTTACGTTAAAGTACCACGAACCAGAAAAGCGCTGCACCAGCCTAAGAAACTCGCCAACACTGCAAACCACTTATGTCAACCATTCGATGAATGGCAAGAGGAGAGAACCACCAGCAGAGCCCAAGAAGGAAATCTTCGCCCTTTTGCCATCACTTGTGTACACGGATGGCTGTGCAATGTGCATTGGTGTCTGTGTGATGTGTGAAAGAGACTTCGGCAACAGCCGACGTTCTGCCGAATCGTCTTTCTGTTCGGCGGTGGATATTCCGATGCCATCCGAAGCGAAGTTCGGGCCTTCTTCGGCACAAGAAAAACAACAAGCCGAACGCAACCCCTGCTGTTGTGTGTCTTATGCCACTGCCACTGTCACAAAGAACAACGCAGTGCCATGAGTCTGATGCCACTAGTAAAGTGGTTTTTCAAAATGTCGACCCATGAGCAAGGGAGGGGGAGAGAGAGAGTGTGTGTGTGAGAGAGAAAGAGAGTGGGCAACAATTCGTGGTGATGCGGATGACGTATACGTAATCTTAAATTTGTGTCTATATCGTCATCGTGTCACGTAGAGATTCACTCCATCCCTGCACCGAGGTCCCCTTTACAACCAACTTCACAACCGCCCATATTCTGTCTGCCAGCGTACGAACTAGTCTCGTTAGCCGTCATTATTGGGACGAAGTGAATGTGTTCTATGTATACAGGTTTACACACTAGATACAAGTCCTCACAGTGCTTGAGTGCTCTCGAGAAGTTTCACCGAAGGGAGTGGATGGAAACGTCTGCAGTCTCCTTCCGCCTCATCCGCCTTTACCGTGTACTCGTTGCACTGGACATCAGCGCGTCGTCGTCGGCGACACGGTTGTCATCCTAGAAAAATTAGCAGACTGCACAAGTATCTACACACCCAACTGTGTGTTGGTGTGTGTCTGCGAGTGACTAGGATTATACATTTCAGCCTATTCGCCGCCAGTTGCTCAAGGGTAGATAAATGCTCTGGAAAAATGTGCAACGCGGTTGATTTCCTTTGCTCACTCAACTTCGTCGTTTTTCTTCTTTCTGGTGAACAAAAAAAAAAGGAAAAAAAATTGTTGGAATTGAGTACTTTCGTCGTTGTCTTGTGCATTAAGTAGTTTCTTGGAGCTTTTGCTAGATATCGAGCGAGGCAGTGTGAAAAGCAGACATACTTGGTTGGGCGTTATGTCTCTCTCTCATCTCGGGTCTCTGGGCAGAGACGGCTTAAAGGGGATACACTTTGCATGCAGGTGCAGTAGTCGGCTCTTTGGGAGCCGACCACTTAAACCGGAAATAGCAGTTGGGTGACACATAAAACTAATTATTTAACTAAATCGACGTGAGGAAAAGACTTCGACGTGTTCCTGTTGCTGACGATGGCGAAGTGAATGAGCGAATTGTTGAAAACGTTGAAAAAGAAATGTTGGACATCCTTTGCATATCATTCGTACATGTGTCGTTGATAAACGAGTAATGACGCTAATGGGGGCTACAACAAATAAAACGAACCGTGAAATCTTAGCTGACCATAATGGTTGAGGGCTTAGCTTCTAAAGAAACCACTCATACTGGGCGTAATATTGTTCTCTCGTGAGTGAAAGGGTCATACTGTCTGAATGGCGAAGTTTGACGCGTCGTTTCTAGACAGTCTCTGAGCATTGTCAGTGACTCTTTAGGCTGGAGTCGTGTATTATGAATGTCTCTTGTGTCGGGTATTAAACGCAGGACACTTAGCACCGGCGGTGACAGTTAAATATTTAAGAATTCGGCCATAGGCATTCCACAAGTTACATAGACTCAAGAAATGAGTCTTATGAAAGTTTGGAGAAACAATTGGAACTCAATGCAGCCCCTCAGTATATTTTTAAGTGACAGCTGATCGTTTTTGTCTTGCGACGTGCGTTACTTTAGAAGTCAGGCTAGTGTGCGTTGCCATCTTCTGACGTTGCGGATTGGTGCAGCGAATCGTCAATGAGGCGTTCACTGACATCGACATCGACCAGATTCCAAAGGATTTTGTGAAGAAACATAATGGCAATGGGCCGGTTGAACGTATGAAAACTCATACGTATAAACGTAACAAAAAATCCGAAATAAGCGTATTGTGAAAAGTTTAAATGGGATACCAGAAAAATCGATCGCAAATGAGATGTAAACGATACTACACATTCATTTTGGCGCTGGACTCAAAGTACACTTACAATTCCTCTTCCGTAAAAAGCTATATAAATAAAATGAAACGACTTATGCGATTTACAAATGGATGTAGCCCATGAAGGACCCAATAGAACTGGACTAGTGATAATGCAAAAAGGAAGTGTATGCTATTTTCACTTCGAGAAATACATCAGCAGAATTACACTTGTCGATCGGCGTTTTTATTGGGTTGAAGGGACAATTGAGTAATAGAACCCTACCTCGAAGGACTAGTATCTGACTGTATCTCAATCCCGATTCTCAACGGTGCTAGGGCCTGGACAGTAGAAATAAAGGGTGATTTTTTAAAAGCTATAGGAAAGTTTTTCAAAAAAAAAAACACATAAAATTCAGAAAAATGCATGAAATCTTTATTTGAATCGATAGTACGGTCCATATAATTTAATGTTTGAAGATTATTTCATGCAAATGTTGACCTTGACTGCGCCTCAAATGGTCCATCCGCTTAGTCCAATTTTGGCATACTCTTTCCAACATTTCGGCCGGTATCTCACGAATAAATGCTTCAATGTTGTCTTCCAATGCGTCAATTGAAGCGGTCTTGTCTGTATAAGCATGAGCTTTAACATAGCCCCACAGAAAATAGTCTAAAGGCGTTAAATCGCACGATCTAGGCGACCAATTGACCGGTCCCGAACGTGAAATAAAATGTTCACCGAACTCGCCCCTCAATAAGTCGATTGTTGCGCGTGCTGTGTGGCATGTGGCACGGTCTTGTTGAAACCACATGTCATGCAAGTCAAGCTCTTGGATATCATCTCACGGTAGCGCTCACCATTCACAGTTACGAACGCATCAACGTCATCATTAACACTAGCCGAAACAGCTGCGATATTTTCTTCAGTTCGCACTCTACGTAAGTGTGTTGGTGGTTTAATGTCCAACAATGTAAATTTGGTGCGAAATTTAGTCACAATAGCCCGAATAGACGCTTCAGTGGGTCGATTAAACTGACCATAAAATGGAAGAAGCGCGCGATGAACTTTCATAACGGTCATGAACTGTCATGAATGCCATGAGTCTACTCTGGCGTCTACGGATGCAGGGTCTGATTCGGCTGCACCATGTAGACCACAGTAATTTGATTTAGGCCTGAAGATTCTTGAGCAAAGAGCCAGTGAAACAATGCAAGAGAAGAAGACACCTTATTTTAAGGTGTCGCAATCAAAGTGAAAAGTAGCCTAAATCAACAGTGCCAGTTGAAGAAGCTTGTTGGTAAATGTACTGGTGCACTTCGGATTTTATAATTATATTATCTACACGTTTTATGTATTGACTGAGCTCCACGTAGGAAGTTAATAAACTTCGACAGACGTTCAGAAGGGTGCATGTGAGATTGTAGCTGTTAGAAACCTTTCAGCGGCATATTGACCACAGGAGTACAAAATACAGCCAATTAGAAAAGAAACAAACGACAGATAATACAGTGTACAGGAGCAACGACAGCACTCACAGGTAATCACCGTTCTCCCCAACGTTTGCCTTCTTTTCTTTGAAATCTAAAATCCATCATGGACTTGAGCCTGGCTTCTAAGGCAACAATTTGGCTTGATGCAAACTCCGAATGTCGATCCTTGAGAGGCTTCTATTCACAGTTACTTAAGCAGTGTCAGTGATTTGGTTTCCTCATCCGCATTCCAGCCACTTCTTTGGGTCTAAGGAATTTAAAATGGACTTGATCGGTACTGAGGGCACCTCGTGAAAAATTTTAAAATTACCGAAAGTCCCTAAAATTAAGTCACTTTTGAAGGTCTCAACGGATATAATGAGGAGACTCATGGCAGGATCTGAAAGTGGCGCAAGACGATTCTTTACACCGAATAACGACTCAAAATTTTGAAAATCATACAAAATCCATTCACCCATCTCCAGCATCATAGACATTTGTTTCAATTAACGCTTATCAGATTCCCTTTCAACGTACCTATCTATAAACTCTTCAGACATCTTCTGAAGATAAGCCAAGGTTAAGAAGCGGGCTGCACTCTCAGTTATCGAAAGTCATTTCCAAAACGCAAATGTTCTTGGACAAAGAAGAGGAAACAATTTCACCCGAATTCGATTCAATTCAATTTGAACGTCCGGCAAGCGAATAATAACGTCTAGTGTATCACATTGTCATCGAACTTCTATAAAGATTTATCGCGTCCTGTTCAATGACACTTCATCATACTTCCTGGCGACAGTTCGCCTCTCGCAGCATGTAATTGCACTCGGACGACGGAAAACGAGAAAGAGAGAGAGGCGGTGGGGGACATATTTTGAAATGGTGTCGCCACAGGCATCGAAAGTGGCATGATTATCCCCCTTCCTTGCAGCATGCAAACACATGTAAGACGCAATATGATGTCCACTGCAAATCGGTCGCATTCGAGTAGCTCCACTTACATCGCAGCAGGGCCGACTGAAAACACAATGATACACGCCCATAGATTGGCCTGGCAGGAGCAGATGTTTGCACCAGAAGGAGCAAAAAAAAGCAAAGTAGTTTGCATACAGCCTCCGGGGGGAATTTCTTCGCCATTCGAAGCATGCTAATACAATGGGATGCAATTCCGGTGGTAGTCCGGTTGGGGAAGTGTGTGCATGTCCATGGGGACAGAAACATGTAAAAAATGTCATTCGGACATACTTCTGTTGGAAGTACCCGGAATAGGGGGTACTGGTGTGGGGGCTTACCAACTTGGATCGAGCGCTCTCTTCGAAGGATGCAAATGCAATAAATTGAATGAGGAACCAAATGATGACCGAGGAGTGCAGCATGTTAGGACATTATTCTGAGTTTATTGAGGGGACTTACCAACCGGCTGCGTAAATCTTTCAGCTCTGCTGCAGTTTTTTTCAACAAACTAGTTTTTTTTTTGTAGATTCCTTCGGGATGGAATTATTGCCTACACACATGTCCTTCATGGCTTGGGCTCCATGAAAGTCTGACGTGGCTCTAATCCATTTAAATCTATTTCCCTAGCCAGACCAGATATACTAAAGATATACTCCAGACCAGGAAGGTAGGAATGTCGGCTCAATTGAAATAAAATGAAATGAAATGAGAATAGAGGAAGAAGAGGTTTGCGATAGCTCTGCCTTTGACGTCTCTCACGGCTTATACAAGTTGAGGCATGCAACAAAAGAATGCTTCGAATTTATGGAAATTGTCTCTGGAGTACCGCAAGGGAGTGACCTTGGTCTACTTCATTTTTGTTGTACACATCCTTAAACTCAAGGCAGTATTGTCAACGCAAAAAAAAATTAAGATCTCTAGATAAAGTTTGCGACTGCATAAAACTGTGCTGCATTTCATGTAGAACCTGGCGATAAACGAGTTGTTATTTATCGCATGTGCATCATGTGTATCTGCCCCACTGTTATGCTGAGGGACGGACCATTCCATTTGCAATGACCTTTTTCGCCCATGTGCAAGTACTAAGAATTGGGAAATCTATTACTGTTACGTCGAAAGGAAAGCTACGAGTAAATATAAAACGATGTCGCCATTCAATCTCTCAGCCGATCGTCATTCACTACCGGGAATTAGGCCATAAATCTAGTTCGAAACACAACTACGAAGGTGGCTATGATATATTTGCAATGAACCTATAGCCGATGTTGTCGTCTATTAGGGTCGCTAACGCGACCTTAAGCGGGCTTGGTCAAGGAATTATTTTTGTAACCCGCATAAACGACAAGAACGACTTCCAATCAATTCGGCTTGCATCCTTGATAACAATACATTTATTGCACAAAATGTTGGTCTACCTAAGGGGGTTTGTCCGCAGTAGTAGGTTCCACTGTACTCCACAAATTACTATGAACAAAATATCTAGACACAAAGTCATTAGGCACTTTTAGTCTAAATGCCGCCTCGTTAACGACAGTCCGACGCTGACGAACAGGGTAATAGGAAATAACAGTGAGATCGCATCGTAGTCGCACTGCTGATATTCATTTAAGTGCCCAAGTGATGATTTTTATGCACATCAGGCACATTCCAGACTGTTGATATACATCACTCAGATCGTATAATTATGCTGAAAGTCTACCATTTGAATTTCGTGTTTGACTACTTCGCCTCTCAGTCAGTCTCGGCACGTTATGATATAAATTATCATGTCATCAGGCAATGATAAGGCAAATTTGAGACTCATGCTGACTCATGATCAACACACATCTTTGGTAGCAAATGCCATTTGATAAGGGAACCAAATTAAATTTTGTCTGAATTTGAATACTGATATCAGATCGGCAGATGTGTGGGTGATATCAAGTTAAGCAAATGAGGCCGAACTTCAAAGGCCGACAGAGAATTGGGGAAAGGCCTTATTTCACCAATGCTGTATCCTGACATATTGCTTCGAAAAAGCACTGCAACTCGGTTTCATTCCTTCTCGGTGACCATGTCTCATCGTCACGAATCCCAGATGGAAATCCATACCCACCACTGAGTGGACGTCCTCCCAAGTCAAGCGGTGATGATTGTTTATCTCGGATGAAGTTTCCAATTATGTCATCAGCCTATTGATTACGTTCGACCAAGTGACTCAGAAATGGATATTTGGGCTTTTCTGGCAGTGAGTCATATCGTGAGTCATTTCAATAACCCTCCGTATGTTTTGGTCGACAAAAATATTTCGGCTCTTTCAATGAATCACGTTGACTGTTGAAGTTATTGCCAATGGAATATGGTTGGTCCATGGATGAGGTGTAGGGTCAATGCGCAGCAAAAGTAAAAGCACGCTGCGTGAAGTTTGCTGCAAATTTAGCGAATAAAGGGTGGGTGGGGTGTTGTTCTTTAATCTGTATGCTCAAATGAGAATATTTCAGCAAAACTGTGTTCACGATGAAAAACTCACTCTTGCTGGATGTGACTTGTTAGCGTTTATTGTGATGCCTTTTCCATTAAAGACGACACTGAAAGGAATGTTACACACAATGGACAGTGTTGCAGGACAAGCCGCATAACTTCGATTTACGCTGGTTTCTGAGGTGCCATTAAAGGGCCACTCGAAGAAAATTGATGCATTCGAGAACAATAATTGTGAAGCTGTGGATCGTGGCAGTTCTTCCAACCCCACAATCAATTGAATGGTTACCTCTTTTCAATAAAGCAACTATCGATGAAAAATATTTCTAAGACCTTAGTCTAAAAGCTTACGGTATAATTGGAGTGTGATGGTATGACCAAAATATTGTCGTTTGAATGTTGTTTACTACACTAGGTGATGTTATATTAAATGGAAAGTTGACCAGGATTTTGCTGTTGACAAAGTGCTTTTTTGTTAGAACATGTCAATTTGATTTCAAAAACCTGAAGGGAAACCACTCGGATGGAATAACTCTTAATCTAAGCTGTTGTTCCTACGGGTAGCGAGATGCATAGAGGGTGAGTTTCCTCTCCGGTGATTGGGAAAAATACACGTAGAGCGAGATCATCGGTTTCGCAACTACCGGCACTTCACAATGTCCCGCCAACGACATGAGATGATCCTCAACACACGATTTAGGGCAGCATTTGAAAGCAATGTGACACTGTTCAGGAACTTAATTGCAGCCTGCAGGTCCGAACAGATTAGATCATATTGTTTTTGGCTATGGAGACACCTACACCCACACTCCTTCATCCTGCTATGAAAATTTGCAGAGGATCATCCAGCAACTGGTTCATATGTTATGACAAGTTGATGAAAGTGTAGCATGCTTTGTTCTGTTGGAAGGGCTATGGTGGCAAAAAACATACAGGACAGTGATAGACACTCAAAAGGGGCTATTCTATAGGCGATTCCCGGTCCTTGAATGTCAAAGTGGTCTTTGAATCTGCAGACATAAGAAAGAGGAGGTGACCAAGCGTCACTATTAGCGCTATCATTATTCGTAGGAAAACTTTGATAGGCGCCTACTTTTACAACTACTTGAGCGAACTGAACAGCATTAAAGCAAAACCAGTTACGTCGCTTTTTTGCAAGCACTATTTGGTTGGGGGGACATCCGATCCGCTTGGTATCGGACATGAATTGGCCAAAGTGTGGCTGCTGCCCACAGGCTGGTAGCGGGGCCTGCCGATGTATGAGGGTAACCCGAAGTTTAGGCTGTCCTCCAGAAAGGACAAGCAGCATCGACGTCTTGGAGAGAGCATTATAATGGCCAGTTATAACTTCCATGTAGTTAAGAACTTCTTCTATCTCGGCTCAGCAGTAAATAATACGAACCAGACCAGTGGCGAGATCAAACGCAGAATAACTCTTGCCAACCGCTGTTCGTTGGGCTCTAGAACCAATTGAGTAACAGAGCCGTCTTTCGAAGGACCACTGATCATCCCAGTGCTGTTGTATGGCTGAGAGGCAAGGACAATTTTCTAAGCGGATGAATAAGTCCTTGGTCTCTTCGAGAGAAAAGATCTCCGTACCATATTTGGTTCTGTTTGCGTCGAGTTCAACCACGAACTGTACAGCGACATGGGTCTAGTCATGCGTCTACGGATCTAACGCCTATGGTGGCTGGGACATGTGGAGCGCATGAACAACTCAGCTGCAGATGACGTCCACGTCTAAGGTGGCGCACCCAAGTAGATAACAACCTCGACCAACTGGTGCATTCGAAACTGTATCCAGCTGGCCAGAGATCGCGCTACTTTTAAAGGCTTGCTCCACAAATTGTACCGCCACACAACAGAGAAGAAGAAAATACGGTTCTTGTTCAGATTATGAAAAGCACGTCTTTATCCGTCAGCGGTTTTTCAAGAAGAGGGTGTTTATTAAATGATTCAGAATGACAAATGTATAGTTACAATGAGGTTAGATGTGACATTAGTGGATGTGGTAGAAAATGAGGCTACAGTTGTGAGTAAAAGTTATTAATACATACATCTCAACAGTTCTGATTTTCTTCAAAAACAATTTCAGCAAGTTTTTTTTTCTAAAATTGATTGTGCCTTTGGACTTTTTCCTGTAATCCGTTCTATCGCATGTGAAATTCGTTCATATCTGGTCTGACAAAACAGCACCTATGATAAAGAATCCAAAAGCGAGTGATCAAACTTATATGAGCCAACAATATTGGAAAGTCAATAGAATCGCAGACGCACACAATTAAATTTAGATACTCGTTTTTCAGCCGATCCATATGAGTGCGGAATTCTCTTTCCAGTCTTATATTTCCCACTGACTGCAGTCCACTGACATTTAAGACCAGTGTGCACAGGATATCTTGCTTCGCGAATCTCCAAATTAAAATGTCTATTTAAGCCTTCCGACGTCCACTGCACTGTAAAACAAATTTGAACAAATTCGACTTTGGGAGGACATAATGTGACATTTCATCTATATATACACCACACCCTATAGACTAGACTTCTGACGTAACGAAAGCGGAAGACATGAAGAAAATACAAGACAGAGGCAAAAACGACCGCAATAAATCCTTTGCTTCCCTCACGGATGTCACCCACAAGTCATCCTCCGCTAACTATCGCCAATACGACAACCAGTTGGCGTTTCCCTTCCACACACCCCTTTGCTTATCCTTTTGATACACATTCACTGAAGCGAAGTGAAAGGGATGACAAAAGAGGACGACAAGAAGGAAAAAAAACGAAATAATTCTCTTGCATCCGGATAAGTGAGTTCTCTCAGATAATAGCATTTCACTTATAAACTTTTCCCTTCTGAGGTGGTTGGGGTTTTTGAATGCTTGCTTGAGTCTGGACTTTGCCATCCGCCGAGCCTACTCAGAGCAGTCCGTTTGCGGCCGCTTGTAAGCCACCTAAAGACATTGGGAAACCATGGTCTGCTCCGCCCAGCTTAAGTGGAACATCCCAAAATCATAATTATGTACTTCGCCTCAGTATGTACAAGTATGCCGTGCATATATAGGTAATTCCATCGCAACGAGCACGCCGTCTAGCCACCACAACGTTGCAGTGAAAACTTTCGTCTACTGCATAACTGGGTGTCGGCCTGTCTGGCCGAGGAGAGCCCACACCCAAAAAAAAGGAGATCTTCTCCTGTCGCCTGCCCACCCTGTCCCCACCCAATCGTAGTGAATTTGTAATTGATTTTATCTGCTCGGGCAGAAGTACAACAAGCTAGAGGAAGAAGAGAAAAAATAGAAAAACACAGAACTTTGTCGTTTCCCGCTTCAAATTCGAATCAATACCCACGCCCAGCACACACATTCCATGTGTCCGGATACCGGAATATGCTACACCCCCTCCCCCATAATCGAATAATGTGATTTGTTATCCTCGAGTAGGGATCACGACGACCTAAAATTGAATCTTTGTTCAGAACTTACCAGATGTCGGTTGGTGGTGTATCTTGTAAAATCTTAGGAAATTCAACTCGTAGCCAGAATGACTTACCTGCAAAGAGAAAAATGAAAAGGAACATATTTTATTATGTAATAAATCGATTTGAAGGTGTAAACGGGGTTGGATTCGACGCTTCCTTGTAGATATGCACAAGGAAGTACACACGCAAGTAGGAGTTGTTTGGTTTCTCCATCTTGTTTCCTCGAAGTGAAGGGAAATATAACTACTAAGCATCCGGTGGACCTTTATCTGCAGGTTATACAGGTTTACCGCACATACCAGGCACATTGGAACTTTGTTACTCAAGAATGGAACAATGGGAGGATAATTGTTTACAAGTTGGAGTAATAGGGTTATTGCAAGGAGCTGACGTGAATTCGTATCGTTTTTTATTGCTGTTGTTGTGGTCAGAGTGAGGATATGGATTTAAATTCGACAGTTATTGCTGCATAATACGGGAGGCCACGGCGAGATGTTCGATTAAGCTCCTGCCATCTTACACAGCCACACCAACCTGTTGCAGCGAAATATTGGTCGTCCTAAATTATCTACAATAGAATGAAAGCTAAATCTGACTCTGGAATCAGTGGCTGTCACTGACAGCTGAGTATATTATTTTGACATTTAATGTCATTGGATGTAACCATTGTAGCCACCGTGGCATATATACGAGCAATTTTCTTAATTAACAGCTTTCTTTCGAGATAATACCACTGGCAATGGTCAGAGGATTGCTTAAAAATACCACATAAATGCGACAATGTCTGACTTTATGGAAGACATCAATCATCCAGTTCTGCTATACCGCGCAGAGAACAATCTCAAAAGCGGATGAAGTCCTTTATTCTCTTCGAAAGAAAAATTCTGCAACCGTTTAAGTTGGCGTAAATAAATGTGTGGGACGATGATAGAAGGGAATTCTGTCCACCCAACCTAGGCGAAGTCAAGACAGCGATATAGAGTAAAGCTGCTGTTTGCAGAACTCTTTAAAGCAGCTGCAGATGAGTTGGTAGGGCTATAAGATCTTCTCTGCCGTTTTGCGAGTTTTGTGAGTGTCTGAAACCATCCGTGAAAAGAAAGGCAGACAGAAAGGAGAAAGGAGAGCAGAGACGAGCTATACAACGACATGTCTAGTTTTGGCATTCCTGCCAAACTCATTAGATTGTGCAGGATGATGATAGAGAACTCTCGCTGCTCCATCAAGTTCTGTAACGAACTCGTCAAAAAAGTATTTAGACAAGACGGCGCGCTGTCGTGTGATCTTTTCAACGTAGATAACTCTAGCCAGAGCGTTATACTAAACAGAAAGCTCAATTGGAACCGAAACATACTAGAAGGAATCGAGAAAGCAACCACCGCACTTTATGCGTGCAAAAGGGCTTTATGTAGGAATTGGGGAATCAGCCCCAAGATTTTACACCGCCGTGATAAGACGGCCGGCGATGGAAAAGGCTAGCTACACAAAGATGTTAAACAGTATCCAAATGATAGCGTGCATATCAATCACAGGCGCAATGCGCAGTTTACCAACCGCAGCGCTAGAGACGATACCACATATCATTTCTATAGACATTTGTGGCAAAGAATTAGCAGAAAAATCGGCACTGAGATTTAAAGAACTTTAGCAATGGTCACGACGTATCTTAAACTCACATCTTTTCACCGAAGAACCTACGGATTACTTAATCCCGATCGTAGACTTCAATATTAAATATAAAATCAGAATACGGAGTAGACAACTATGGGAGACCAATTCCATACTGAACAGAAACAACACCAAGGAAATCTACACAGATGGATCTAAAACCGATAGTGGAGTGGGAGCAGGGATTTACTCAGAACATTTCCAGATCAGCCGGTCTTTTAGGCTACCAGATTACTGTAGTGTTTTCCAGGCAGAAATAATGGCTATTCGTGAAGCTGCTGAGTGGCTGTTGATGAGAACGATATTCAACGAGGGCACCGTCATCTACACCGACAGTCAAGCAACAATTATGGCACTCGAATCAACATTTTTAAGATAAAAATTGGTAAGACTCTGCCGTATGTCTCCTAACGAGGTATCAAGATACCGCAGTCTAACGGTGTGCTGGGTTTCTTGGACATAGAGATATACCAGGCAACTGTAAAGCAGACGAACTAGCTTGAAACGGAACAATAATCATAGGACCAAAGATTGAAAACATCGGGGTGCCAATAGAAACTCAAAAAACTAACTTCAGAGAGCTAGCGATTAGCAGGCCCATTAAAAATGGAATAAGCGTACCTACATGCGCAACAAATATGGCCAAAAATGCACTTACAAAGAACCACGGCCAATCTCAGTCTAAGCAGAACGCGAACGGAGAGAAGTTGTTGGACTTTTGCTGTGCAAATGGTATGTCCATAATGAACACCTTCTTTCCACACAAAGGCATCCATAAATACACGTGGTACCGTCAGAGTCTTCAACAAATCGTTGATAGATCTCTCTTGTGGTACCATCGTGTGTGAAATGGATGGTTTGTGACGTTCGGGATGAGAGGGGCTGAACTGTCAACTGATCATCACCTGGTGTTGTGTACGCTGTACCTCACTGATAAGGTACCTTTTCTGCCAAGGCGGAAATCAAGAGCGGTTACACGCATACGGTGGGAGAAACTACCAGTGAGTTGCAGCTAAATTTTGCACGGCACATATCTGAGAGGTTTGAGCGACTTCCAACTGTTCCATCGCATGTAGAGGAAGAATGGCGACTGTTTTCAACAGCAGTCATTGCCTCTGCACGGGATGTTTGTGGAGTGAAGCGGCTTGCAGTGGCGGCTGGTGGTGAGAAAAGAACTGCGTGGTTTAAAACACCCGGAGTTCAAGAAGCCATCAGAGAGAAGAAGAAGACCTACAGAGACTGGATTCTCTTGGGGGACTCTGCTTCTCGTGACCGGTACACTGAGGTAGCTGGTCGAACTTGCAAATTAGCTGTGCGAACAGCTAAAGAGCAGTCTTGGAAGGAGTTCGGCGAGAAGCTGGAAAGCGACCAAAAAAGGTGTTCTGGCAAACCATTCGCCGACTCAGAGGAAGGAAATTTCAACATCATCGAAGGAGTCAAATCCAAAGATGGGGTGTTGCTTTCCAATGAAGCGGACATCTTGGGCAGATGGAGCGAGCACTTTTCGGAGCTGCTCAATCCCGAACAGGGCACTGAGGATGACAGACCCGTAGTCTTGAGTGGGGCGGAGAATAGTCCTACGGTGGAGGAAGTCATTTTGGCGATTGAATCGCTAAAAATTGGCAAATCCGCCGGGGTGGATGAAATCCGGCCAGAAATACTTAAGGCAATGGGTAAAGAGGGAGTTTTATGGCTCTTTCGTGTCATTAAAGTGGCCTGGGAACGCGGTGAGACACCTGGAGATTGGCAAACTGAGGTGATTGTCCCACTTTTCAAGAATGGGGACAAAAGAGATTGCTCCAACTACAGGGGCATATCTCTTTTAAGTATCCCGGGGAAAGTCTATGCTAAGGTGTTGGAAGCGCGTTCTAGAGCTATGGTCGAGCCCAGAATGGGGGATGAACAGTGCGGCTTTCGTCCCGGCAGAAGTACAACCGACCACCTTTCACTCTAAGAATGGTACTTGAGAAGGCTTGGGAGTATGCCAAACCCATCTACAGTTGCTTTGTAGATTTGGAAAAGGCATATGACCTCGAGGTAAACTCTGGAGTGTCCTGCAGGAGTATGGGATTGATGGTCCTCTTCTGAGGACCATTCAGTCTCTATACACAAACTGTAAACGGTCTTCGGGTAAACGGTGCTAAATCAACACCTTTCACCGTGGGCGTTGGACTTCGCCAAGGGTGTGTATTGTCACCTCTCCTTTTCATATATATGGACTGGATGTTGCAGCGCAGCCGAGGTGAGCAATGTTTCACATTGGGAGAGTTGAGGGTAAGTCATCTTCTTTTTGCAGATGACATGGTAATCCTCACATCCTCCAGCGGAACGGAACTCCAGCGAGAACTCGATAGGTTTGTGGCCGTATGTGCTGATGCTGGAATGAGGGTTAACGTGGACAAATCGGAGGTTATGGTCATTTCCAGTACGCCTGTTCAATGCACTCTGCATGTTAGTGGAGTCCCATTGAAGCAGGTGGAGATGTTTAAGTATCTCGGGGTCTTTTTCACCAGTGATGGAAGGAGTAATGCTGAGCTTTCCTGTAGGATTGGTCAAGCTGGGTCAGTTTTGACACAGCTTGGTAGTTCTGTAATCAGTAAGGCCGAGCTTGGTGTCAAAGCCAAGTTAGCGGTTTTCAACTCAGTATTTGTTCTAACTCTCACCTATGGTCATGAAATTTGGGTAATGACCGAAAGAATAAGATCGCGAGTCAAGCTGCTGAGATGAGATTTCTTCGTGCTGTGCTCCAAAGCGGATAAGGAAGTCCTTGGTCTCTTCGAGGGAAAAGCTCTGGGTGGACGCCTGGCCGCCAATACAGCAGGCATCTAATAGGCAAAAAGCAGATCGTCAATCCAAACTTACACACCACTCCATCACCCAATTAAAAAAAATAAAATGGCACTCCAAGTCGAAAATGATCTTGCCTTCACGGCTTAGCTATGGCCACACAGTCAGTGCCGCTCAACAAAAAGGCTGCATTGTCTTCGTTTTCGTTTAATTGATTTTTAGTGAAAAAGTGTGAAAATCTACGATATACTTCGCTGACTACATTTTTATTTCTGTTTACATAACATTTTCGTCGATCCGCCACCTCAGTTCACTGCATCACCAAGACAAGTCCCAATCTATCCGAGGTATTCCCATCAATAAGATCACCTCAAAGATAAAACTAAATTAACACAAATCCATTAGCATCGTTATTATGCGTGTCTGCAGCACAGCATCAAACCCGGCTATCGCCTAATGCCACATTCTTCACACTCGACACGGAGAAAAGGCGGAGTTTCTGACGTTAAATTTACATATCAATTAGGACCACTTGGTCGATTCGTAAGACCGCGATAATTTCGTGATCATTAACCTTAAGAAGCATAGCAAAATGAAATGGGGATAGGTACCAGGTATCCGACCCATCGCAGCGGAACAAATCAGGGAGTTGCCTACATTGGCGGCATGCACTGGTTTGTTGACTTTTGTGTCCTTTCTCCTCCACCACGCATCCCTTGCGACCCCCCCTGAGATCGCATGCAATGAAAGGAGTACATTATATTCCCCCATGAATTCCAGAAAGTCTGTTAACTGACTGACCCCGATGCAAATCGCTTCAACGTCTGATAATTTTCAGTCGCTGCCTAGTCGACCGTGCACGGCGGCAACCTTCGAGGCAACGAATCACCCCCCTAGTGCAGCCGAAATACTTTCCATTTAAAGTGTAACTAGCGCACGTAGCTCGATATATTTCCGACTTGACCCAGTTTTGGCGCGGGTCTTCCACCGCTGTTGTCTAGGGGGCGGCGACGGCAGCAAGAGGACGGACTTCCTGTGAATGGAATTCCTTCGTCCTTTCTTTGCGAGTGGTAGCGATTTGCCCACTCCTTATCCATTGTGCATAATTGAAGAAAAAATAAGTGGTGGGCGGTACAATGGCACCTCAGGCTCGGTCCGAATAATGAATATTCCAACGACTTCACTCCACTCCACTCCCGTTCGTCACTGGTCCTATTGCAGAGTTATTGCAATTATGCAGTTAGTGTTTCGAAACCGGCACTGTGGCATGGGTGGGATTTGAATGGATGGATCTGTCTCCGAGGCCCTTTGTAGCATTCAATTTTGATGACAAAAGCACAATCCCTCGATTTTAATTAAGGAAATGGCATTGAGATGAAATGAATTCGTAGATTTATAATTAGAAACGCTAACTTCTGTTGGGAAGATCTGACAAAGCAGCAGATTATATTGTATTCTTCTTCGTAGGAAGCCTTCGCCAACGGAGCGATATCCGGAGCTCTTAATCAGATCTTTGTCAAATTCGAAATAATTGGCGAGGGTTGTGATTGTTTGCTTACTATCTTGTTTGGGGGACATGAGAACTGAAGTTCAAGATAAGTTTTGTAATAGGACGCGGTGAGTTTGGGACATTAACTACATATTCGTTGATCTGCGAAATATTGCCTTGCGTCGGTTGTCTCTCTATATTTCTCTCTGCAGCCACGCTACAGCCCTGACGGATATGACATCTGGTTGGGTAATCTGTATCAGCGGTATTGTTAATTTCGTTATTTCCTCCGACGTTATTTCACACACACCTATGTCGCCCAGAAAACAGTGCCTGCGACGCAGGATCTGGGCCTGAGCTATCCAGCTTAGCTTCCATCGATGACGGTCCTGGGCACCCTGCTTCCTATCACATGCGTCTGAGATGACCTGGTTTTTATACCGTAGGTTCGGTCTTCTTCTCCTTCTCGAACCTGAGGCTCGGATTCGAAGACTCTCTTAGCTGCATTGGTATCCATGTACTCGATGTGATCAGGCAAGCCACTGCTGTAGACGGATTTTTGCCTGCCGGACTGCATCCACATATTTGTACAGCTCGTAGAGTTAGCGGTTGTCGTCTCCTCCATTCATGTTCCTCGCAGACAGGACCGTATATCTGACGCAGTATCGGCTTTGCTTTTGCTTAACTTCGGAACAATATATATCAGGACTGGTAGAAAATGAGTTTAGTAAGGCATGCATCGCGTATGTATTAGCGTGGTGCAAAACGGCTTTGGACGTGCATACGGCTACTTCATTTGCGATTAAAGTCAAAAGGAGTTGAGTTGTTTGCTGAAATTTGATGAAGCGGTTAGAAATATATCATTCCCCTCACATACAAAAAAGAAGATTCCTTTGAATGCGCCAAATATCGAGGGATGTGTCCTTACGAGTTTCTCTTGCATTTTGTGCGAACGCCAGAAGCGATTTAACTGCCAGTTTCATATTCATGTGATTTCCGACATATCCAACATCTATTCCGAGTTATACACCACCATGACTAGTTTCCATGGTCCTCCTAAAACTAGCTTCACTAGGGAACTCTGGACGGTATTAAAGAGAGTAGCGAGTCTTTAAGATAAATAACGTCGATGGTATGACCAGAACTGCACAGCGGACAGCTATAACTTCGAGGACGTCAGCGCAGAGATGCGAAACAACTCTTGCCAGTTGGTGTTTTTGTGCGACTCAAGAGACAATTAGGTTACAACGATGGACATCTTCGTAGTCTGCAGATTCAACGCATAAGACGGCAAAATCGTGCATATACCGATTATTAATGTATTTTCTATCCACTTGATTTCTTGCTCCAAACCATTTTGTGGCAATTAACTTCTCCAGAAACAATTTCCGTCCCAACCAGACATAAGAGCATGATTGCAGGTAGGAAAATGAATACCTATTGTACCTGTGACATACTATAAAGTCAGCAACAAGTCTCACCACATAAGCACAGGAGATGCAATCCAGACTATAACATCAGGGGCATCGCAATACTGTGACAGTGATGTGCAAACCCATCCCATCCACGATCTATAAGACATCTTCGACATGATGGTAGGTTCATGGAATGGCAAACAGCTACCAGCAGACATATGATAATGTACACTTCGACAAAATAATCCAGTTGAGCTCTTCTAGTTAACACTTCTCTGCACAAGAGAAGACAGTATGCTTCTGCATCGTGTAGGACAACATAATCCACATAATTGCGATCACCATCGGAGGCAAACTGAATTATCCAACCATTAACCATCACAGTTCGTGTTGCATTCTATTAAATCAGTTCCATTACATATCCGAGCATCTGTGCTTTCAACCCTCCGTTGACCAAATTACCGAAACATGTTTGTTCGATATTTCGTGTAACCGCAAATTACAGTGCACATTGCACTCAAATATCGGCAGGGAGGCACACGACCTTGTTGCGTAACACCATTACCGTGGAACATGCTGTTCAAAGGTTATTCGGTGAATAGAATGCAACCCCCACTCAACAGTCTGTGCTCTCCCTGGCGCCCATGTTTTGCCATTAATTGGGATAATATTCTCATTTTTTTTTTGTTTGTTGCCAGTACAAGGAAAAAAACATTTGAGGACATTCTCGGGTCAGGGGTTGCAATTTCAGTTTCAGGTCAAAGGAACAGGCAACTGAGTTGCATGCAATAGGAACGCCGGCAGGGTCTATGCGGGTGTTGCATTGAGTAATGAGGTTTGAGAAATAATAAAGGCCCCGCCCAGTTGCTTAACCGGACGATGACGTCAACAATTATATAAAGGACCTTTTGTGTTGGGGAATGTTTTGTAAACATCGATGAATGCCGTTAAGAGGTATCACGATAAAAATGGAAGAAGAATAACAGAAGAACTATGGAGTTCCCCAGGGTTGTGGTTTTAGACCGTTGATGTGGTCGAAATTTTAGTACTGTTTGATGTGGTCAGCAAACACTGGTTCTGTGGGAGCTGCTGAGTGGAGGGTTATGGCTAATTCGAACCGGAGTTTGAGCTGTTTCTCGACAGGACGTGGTGATTCGATTTCAAGGCTGGAATCATTGATGTTACCAGATATGCGGGATATTCCTGGCCAGTCCCCTCCAACTGGGGCCCAACTATGTAACTCTCCTGTCGAGCCATCCATTTGTTTAAGCTGTGATTGATTACAGCTTCTGTATACACATTGGCACGTGTGCTAAATCTATCTTATAATACTGACGAGTTCTCTCCAAGCCCGACGCTACATACTACATTCCCCGCATTCCTTGGTAAGCTGGCTCTAATTCTTGAGTGAATGGTGTGGATAAAAAAAAACGCCATAAAGCGCCGCAAGACAGTCCAAAATGATGCGTCGGCCGTGAAATGAATGGATGTTTTGCAAGACGTTGAACAATGCCACAAATATTTTTAATGATGGATAAACGCAATGCCAGACTTCAGGTTACGAACACTTGACTGGAACTTACTGATTTCCGGGCATGAAACTTAAAATTAAAGATCACACTGGCAAATGCTTAAAGTGTATATATTTTTCACCCCAATCTGGCAGAGAAGAGGCATTGCATTCTATTCCTAAGGAAAATATACCATTCGATACCTTGCAAGTTGACCATCTAGGTCCTTTTCCTACTTCACCGACAAGGAAGAAACATATTCTAGTTTTACAAAGCTCACTAAGCTTTACTCTGTTAAAACTACTCAAAGTAAAGAGGCAATATCTTGTCTAAAATCGTATTTTGAACACTATTCTAGACCCTGTAGGATTATTTCAGATCGGGGAACATGTTTCACCTCAAACGAGTTTGAGGAGTTCTTGCAGGTAAAATGCATAAAACACGTCAAGGTCGAAACGCATTCGCCACAATCAAGGCTAAGGTTGATCCCACCCAGGTTATCTATCTGATCGTGTTCAGGAGTATCTTGCTAAGGGTAATATAAATAATAAACATAATAATCTTACAGATATTAGAGATCAATCGTGCAATAACACAAAAAGGACGCAGGAACAAAATAAAGTATATTGCATATTGCTACATATGTATGTTGTTATTTCATTTCATTTATTGTTTATGTAGTACCGCTGTACATTAAGAGTGCTATACTATTTTAATAGTACGGATCTTAAATATAACATTATATAAGTAGCGTGATAGTGATATACATATATACATACATTTCAATTTATCAAATTGTGGTAGCCCGTGGCGTTGTGGGTATGTGCGTCGACTCCTACGCTCTTGAACCAATCTGTCTAGGTTCGATTCCTGGTACGACAAAAATATTTTTCACGGCCCACCTCATTCGAGTCACTGACAATGCTCAAAGAGTATAACTGTCTAGAAAAAGCTTCTCAAACTTGGCCGTTCGGAGTCGGCATAAAACTGTAGGTCCCTTCCGCTCGTGATAAAACAATAGCACGCACAACACGAGTGGTTGCTGAGAAGCTAGGCCCTGGCCCTCTACGGTCTGTAGCGCCACCCATATTATTATTATTATGATAGGCGTAATTCTGCCATATTAAAATTAAATTTACATGCAACCAATTTAAAAGTAAATTTTGGAAATTATGTCAGTTGCATGTTGGACAGATAAGTAAAACAGGCTGAACAAAATTGTCTGTACTCGGTTTTAGACCGTACCTGTGAAGGTAAATGGTTCCAAAGATGCACAGCATGAATGAAGAAATGCCTGCGCAATGTTAAACATGTATGAACAGAGGGTTTTAACGTCATATTACGACTCGATCGACAAAAAGTTAATTTTTCATATAGATAGTTAGGCTGTTTTCTGTATAGCTTAATAATGCTTCCAGTTCACATCCAAGGAGAATGCGACGTTGGCCTGAGACATGATCAAATCTTCGGGGGTTAAAGACATACCGTGCAGTCGCGTTGATTGCTTTTAACAATTTTTGCAGAGACAAATTATCACACAATTCACAGCCGTGGGTTAAGATAGGTACTATGAGTGCTTTGGCAAGTTTTAGTTTGACATTGGTGGGAAGTATGAATTTGCTAATAGACAAACCTCTAAGGGACGCATATACTTTTGACACTACACTGTCTATATGGTCAGTCCATGTCAGTTCACTGTTGCACATTATCCCAAGATTCTTGACACAGGTTACATATTCAACGGCCATAGAGTTTAATTCTATGGGGGGAAAGTTTGAGAGAGAGGGGTGGTGTTTTGAAAATGGAATGACTTTTGTCAGGATTGAGCGTGAGGTCATTTTCTTCAGGCCACTTCGCAATTGAGTTCAGATCCTAGTTTAATTTAGCAACTGAATCTTCAACCATACCAAGAGAAAAACTTAGGTAGATTTGAACATCATCTCTATATAAAGGGTGATTTTTTAAAAGCTATAGGAAAGTTTTTCAAAAAAAAAAAACACATAAAATTCAGAAAAATGCATGAAATCTTTATTTGAATCGATAGTACGGTCCATATAATTTAATGTTTGAAGATTATTTCATGCAAATGTTGACCTTGAATGCGCTTCAAATGGTCCATCCGCTTAGTCCAATTTTGGCATACTCTTTCCAACATTTCGGCCGGTATCTCACGAATAAATGCTTCAATGTTGTCTTCCAAAGCGTCAATTGAAGCGGGCTTGTCTGTATAGACATGAGCTTTAACATAGCCCCACAAAAAATAGTCTAAAGGCGTTAAATCGCACGATCTAGGCTGTCAATTGACCGGTCCCGAACGTAAAACGTAAAATGTTCACCGAACTCCCCCCTCAATAAGTCGATTGTTGCGCGTGCTGTGTGGCATGTGGCACCGTCTTGTTGAAACCACATGTCATGCAAGTCAAGCTCTTGCATTTTGGGCAAAAAAAAAGTGGGATATCATCTCACGGTAGCGCTCACCATTCACAGTAACATCATCTTTGAAGAAGTACGGTCCAATGATGCCACCAGCCCATAAACCGCACCAAACTGACTTTTTCTGGATGCATTGGTAGCTCTTGCAATGCCTCTGGCTGATATTCACTCCAAAATCGACAATTCTGCTTATTTACGTACCCATTGAGCCAAAAATGAGCTTCGTCGCTGAACACAATTTTTCGGTAAAAAAGTGGATCTTCGCCCAACTTTCCAAGAGCCCATTCACCAAAAATTTTACGTTGCGGTAGGTAGCGTTGTTCTATATATACTTCTATCTCATAGACCAAACTGAAGATGTTTCACAGTGAAACAAAACACGAAACGTGCGTCAGCTTTTTAAACCAGTGTTGCCAAAAAGATAATAGCAAAAAAATCACCCTTTACAAGACTTTTTAGCCCTACACACATCACCAAAACTAAACTACTAATCAGGCTACCAAAAGGTAACTGTCGGGATCATGTCAAGTCACTGTCGGGTGGGTCACTAATCACTATATTCGTAGTTGTTTTTCCTGATTCCCACTGAAAGATGCAGTAACTGCAATGAAACAGCAGTGGGAAAAGCGACATCTCCCTCGTTTCTGCCCGGCCTTAGACAAACTCGATGTAAAGTTGTAGTAATTTTAAATTCTGATCATTAATGGATGTGGTTTTCGTGAAACACCTCCATCTCACAAATTTTGCACATATTACTGAAACTTTTTGCCTAAACAAGGCTACAGTGGGATACAACTAGGTTTACTCCGTGTTAGTGATAGTGCTATGGACCTATATGTATATGTGAGGCACAGCTGCCACCCCTAACCTAACCTACATAAACACAATTTCAATGTCAACTAATTCCGTACGTAGCGAGCGACTCATTTCGCTTCGACTTCAGTAAACAAAAGTGAAGGAACCGAACGAAAGTGAACGATTATGGTCACAGTGTATCATGTCTGTGCGTCTGTGTACGGGAGAACTGGCAGTGTTTTATATAAAGTCAACTCGGTCCTTCGAGATATGGCTCTGTTAATCAATTGCCTCTTGAGACAGTTATAAGTGATAAAGGGTTGCTTTGCATAACGCGGTCGCTCGCAATATGTGCCCCAATCCACTGCCCCTTTCGTCATTTTCCGATGGTGCATGTTTATTCAACCGTTCTCTAGTAAGCAGATATAGCGGGTAACAAACTCTGAACCTAATTAATTGCTTCCTTTGCAACCACCTCATGTACACAACAGCCAACTGAACTGGAATATCCTACACGTAATCCTGAGACAAAATCTGATACAAAAGGCTTCTTATCGCACAACATCCTTACTTCATCCCTACATCCAGTCATAGATGTGCGTCACGCTTCTCCATCCACTCCGAATTGAAACGAGCACAGACCCATTCTCATTCTCGAATCAAAACATCTGTCTCTAACTGGGGCACATCGAGAAGGTTGTATCCTTGATTTGCCTTTGTGTTAGTTAAAAAAAGAAAAAGAAAAAAATGAACAGATCTGTGTATAACATTAATTTTTCGTTGCTTCTTCGCTGTCGCTTGGTTTCTTTGTTCGTCTCGCGCCAAGGACTAGTCCTTTTGTTGTTATGAATGATTCCATTGAATTCTGTTTCGCAGACGTCATCTGCAAAGCTGTTGATGCGCCTGCTAGACGCACGTGTATTCGTTACGTTCAAGGGAACGATTATGTGGACAAGACAATGGTTTTAATATAATAACAATGGATGGCACAAGTAGGATGTTGTGGGTTTCATCTGCAACAGCTGGACGGTAATTATGTCGTTGCTTTGCGGCATGACGCCACAGAAAGGTCGATCGAACATGAATCAATATTACCTGCTACGCATGTGTATGAAATTGAACACGCTTTCGCCGGATGACCAAACGACTGTCAAAACGGCGGCTAATTAGACCCCAATGATGTTACCGATCGTTTCATTTTATCTGGAAAGCAAAGACGGTTCTGCAGAAGCAGCCCCCAGTGGAAAATCCACTCGGGGCAGCCATAACCGTAACCCCTCAAGTGACCTATGCCCAAATGGCGTCTGGTCAGAAGAGTACGGGAGAGCAGCAGCTGCCGAAGGTAGTGCAGCAACCTTCAGTGCCAAGAGCACACGATCCAACGCCCGATTGGAAATCCTCCATTGAAAGGCGTATGGATCGGTTAGAGGAGCAGGTAGGCCAAATTCTGGCGCTCCTGCAGAACCAAGCACGTCACCAGTCGTGATGGCTGCGCAGACGGAGAGCACATATAAGATCCTTGCAGTGAATGCAAATTCATTGATAAGGATCCCGCGAAAAAACGAGCTCTATAGATTGTTGGACGATCAAAGCCCAGAGCTATTTCTGATTAGCGAAACTAAGCTAACTCAGAGAGGCACATTGGAGCACAGTAATTATAATGTTATTAGGAGAGACCGGCCCAACTCCAATGGTGGAGGCGGTGTTGCGATCTTCATTAAAAATAACATTAAACACAAAGTAGTGTATAGCAGTGAAGTACGACGGTTTCAGGAGTTGGAGGCCTGCATCGTGTGCATTTCTCTCCGCAGTGGAAAGAAGCTGTATGCGGTGTCGGTCTACTCCTCCGGCCCCCCTAGTTCCAGAACTACGATATCAGAGCTCGATTCACTCTTTCGATGTCTAAGACTGGACTCGGAGGAGAACTATTTTATTTTGGCCGGGGACTTAAATGCCCGACATGGATATTGGGGAAACATAGTTTCCAATAGTAGAGGGGACCAGCTTTACAGCTGGTATTGCTTGCACAGTGTCGAATATAGACTCGAGTTGAAAGCAACAGAGATCTCGTCCTTCCCCAGAAGCGGATCTTATCTGGATCTCCTGCTATTTGACGCAAGACTGCAGCTGACAGACACAAACTCACAAACGGTTAACTGTTTGAACACTTTCGTGTATCTCAGTGACCATTGCGGACTCAGTGCCGAAATCAAGATCCCCAACGATATTGCGGAATTAGGAGAGTTTGTTCAAACGTATCCCTACAATTACAGTAGGACACGCTGGACACGCTTCTCCAGACAAATGACGAGAGCAGTTTCCTCGAATGCGCTCCACATACCGTCCAATAGAAACTTGTCAAACGAGGAGATTGACATGCATCTTATACAATTGGACGAGACAATAAAACGAACGATGGACAGTACGATACCACGGTATACACGAACAAATAACGAAAACTTGTACCGCAATGCGACTATTGACGCACTACATCAACGGAAAAGTAGACTCCTTTCAAGATTAAAAACCTTGTACAGACGGTTTACTGACAGACGAGATGAGGAAATTAGGACACTGAAGTCGCTCATCAAAAACATTCAAACATTAATTGTTCAGAACTACAGACTTTCTGTTAACATGCATTGGAACAATAAGATTCGGGCTGTAAGATCCAACAACCCGAGCATGTTCCCGCAAATAAACAAATTCTTTCGCAGTAAGCGTAGCGATCTTCCGTGTCTTAAGCTCCCCAGAACGACGGACAACGAACAAATACTGACTACAGCAGGTATTGATCCGGATAACGCAGTACTCGACGACAACTTCTTCGTGGTCGAAGACCCGCAAGAAAAAATGGAGGTACTAGGCGCGGTCTTTCAGGAAGTGTATAAGGTGAATGGGAGTGTTCGCTCAAACCACGACCTGGAGAACTGCGTACAATCTAGCAACTCGCAACTTCGAGAAGACATGCAACAATGGCGATCTGAGAACTTCGGCTTTGTCGTGTTCAATGAAGATAACATGGCAGATAATGTCATCGCCGACGAAGGGGTTCTTCCCCCGTTCATAGCGAAGACAGAGCTCCAAGCGGTCTTCGAATCACTTAAGAAGAAAAAGTCAGTTGGAATCGACGGTATCTCGAACATTGTACTAAGACATCTCCCCCTAGATGTGGTTAATATGTACACTATCCTGTTTAACAATGCTCTGAATAATGCACATTATCCGGAACATTGGAAAACTGCGATTGTGCAACCCATATCCAAAAGAGGTAAAGATTCTTCGAATCCGTGCAACCTCCGGTCAATTAGTCTCCTGCCGAACATCAGCAAGGTATTTGAGAAGGTGATAAATAGAGCTCTGACCAACTGGACAGAGGACAAACATATTATTCCGGATAACCAATTCGGTTTCAAAGCGGGGCATGACACTATTCATGCCGCGTCGAAACTGGTATCGGATATCCAATGGAACAAGAGCCAGAAACAATGTACGGGTGCCTGCCTGATTGACCTGGAGAAGGCCTTCGACACCGTATGGTTAGAAGGACTTTTTTACAAGCTCAATGGGCTAGGCATCAGTAAACCACTGCTGTACCTACTGTGTAACATGCTTACTGGTAGAAGGTTCGTCGTCAAGAATGGCAATGTGACCTCTGCAGGTACATTTGAAGTAAAAAATGGTCTCCAACAGGGTGCCGTTAATTCGCCGATCCTGTTCAACATTTTCTTGAGCGATCTGATAAGTTCTCTTCCTCACGTAATTGCGTACGCCGACGACTTGATCGTGTACAGATCAGGTAAAAAGATCGAGGACATCACTACTCTCGCGCAGGGTGACTTCGACTCATTCATGAGAAGTTGCGATGACTGGAAGTTGAATATCAACTTTCAGAAGTCGGAAACCATACTGTTCAGGACCCCGTTGTATAAGGCTTCGGCGGATACAAAAAAGAATTGGCGAAAGTTCTCAATTGTTGGGCGTCACGGGCAACCACTGGCGCAAAGGACTGTAGTCAGATACCTGGGGATCTGGCTAGATCATTATCTATATTTTAACAAACATGTAGATGCTGCTCTAGCCCGAGCCCGAGGCGCTTTCGCTCTTACAAAGAGACTGTTTTACAACAGCCAACTCGATGCGAGAGTGAAGGTGATCTGCTACATGGCCCTCATCCGGCCAATGCTCACCTATGGCTGTCCCGTGTGGTTCAACGTGAGTGCAAGCTTGATGGAAAAGATTCGGGTGTTTGAGAGGGCTTGTCTTAGGGCTTGCCTTCGCCTTTACAGAACACCAGAGTCCCAGTACAAAAAATTCTACTCCAATGAGGTTTTATACAACGGGGCGAACCTGATACGAGTGGACAATTTCCTGGTGAAATTGATTCGAGGACATACTGCCAGAGCGATGAACTCGGCCAATAACCTGATCTCTGGGGCTTACTACCCCAATTCCCAGTACCATGAAAGGGTACGTCATAACGGCTTCGTCCCCCCAGAAGCATTCCTCCATTTAGACAAACACGGTCTGATACAAACTGAAAATGCGGTACCGCTCCTCTTCCACATCGCCCGTTCAACTGTGGATGGGCGACTCAACCACGACCGTTCCGTCGCACAACGAGCTGAGGAGGGTCTCCTCCGGTTCAGTACGGCGGTATCAAGGCGAGATGTCCGGGATGTTGCAATGCAACACCGAAAATTCTGGTGGCTGTGCAGTGAGGGAACTCCCTCATCGAACCCTTTAGACCCGCGTTAAAAACGGGCAGTGCATATCGGTCTTTGTCTTGCAGCTGATTAAACGCATTTTATCAGCCGCAACCTATGGCCGACCTACGTATCTTAGGGTATTTTTTTAGGGTAGTTTGTAAGTTGTACATAAGTATATAAAAAAAAAAAAAAAAAAAAAAAAAAAAAAAAAAAAAAAAAAAAAAAAAAAAAAAAAAAAAAAATTACGTATACACATTTGTACATGTGTGTACTTATGTGTATACCTTTGTAAATAGTTTAAGTACATATATATATATATGTGCGTATATTATTATATATACATGTATATATGTATGTATGTTTAGGTTAAGGTAGTTTAAGTTATTTTAAGGTAGTATGTAAGTTAGCAATAGGTTTTAAATAAAATCAGTTCTGTTATTAAGTTTTTTGAAAGTTTTCTTAATTTTAAATTGTTCAGTTTAAGTCATAATATTAAGCACATGCATATGCATTGTTAGGTTAGGTTAAGTCGAAAGACATAGATTAAGACTAAGTTTAGCTTAGAGTGCCCGCCTAGGGCCAGTAAGTTAGAAGTAGTAACAATGTTCGTCCAACTAGTTTTAAGCATTTTTGTCTAGTATTTAAGTATTTGTTATGAATTAAGTCAATAAAAATGAATTAAAAAAAAAAAAAAAAAAAAAACGTCATCTGCAAAGCTGTTGATGCGCCTGCTAGACGCACGTGTATTCGTTACGTTCAAGGGAACGATTATGTGGACAAGACAATGGTTTTAATATAATAACAATGGATGGCACAAGTAGGATGTTGTGGGTTTCATCTGCAACAGCTGGACGGTAATTATGTCGTTGCTTTGCGGCATGACGCCACAGAAAGGTCGATCGAACATGAATCAATATTACCTGCTACGCATGTGTATGAAATTGAACACGCTTTCGCCGGATGACCAAACGACTGTCAAAACGGCGGCTAATTAGACCCCAATGATGTTACCGATCGTTTCATTTTATCTGCGGGTTGTGCCTTAAGCTACAGATACAGATGGAGAGCACGTTCTCTCGTCGCTTGAGGGTGCAGATGTGGTACGTAATTGGCGACGATAAACACATTTATCATCTGATTCCGCCACCAAATTTGCTCAGCGGGGTGCACAGTCCATGGCCCTGTTTCCACATTTTCTTCATTCTTTTAAATTTTGTTTGATCTGGATCCAGTTTCGAGATCTTTCATGAGGAAACTGTATGAAAAGTGTGGAATTTCGGAATAAGTGCGAATACGTCTGCGATGCTGGACTTTATTATATCATTATTTTCATTTAAAATGCTTCATACTTACTTCCTTATCGGGCATGCAATCCATGGAGGGTCTGAACCTGAGATGTAGCTGCTTTCATAAATCAACACCAACTCCTTTTGCGTTCGCGATGACTTGGTCCTTATTAGGTTCGGTCTTTCTCTCCTTCTCGAACCAAGAGGGTCGGATTCAAAGACCACCTCCGCTTGGGCGTTGATGTCCATGCGCAGATGTGGCCAAGCCAGTGCAGACCCCGGAGCTTTGCCCTCCAGACTACATCCACATCATGATTCAAATCGTAGATTTCGCGGTTATGTCTTCTCCTCCATTCACTTTCGGGTGAAATTGGACAAGATGAAACTGCTCGCCTTACCCACTGTTTTCTCCATCAATAAAATCTGACTCACTCTCTACAGGTTAGAGTTTCTGGCCTCTGAGGGATGTAACAGGCTTATGTCGAATATCGTGACAGTAACACTGACCTACTTATCTCGTCTGTCCATTTGACTTGACATTTCAGTCTCACTGGAAAAGAAATCGATCTTTTCAAGCTGAGGCGGTGATAAACTACGAAGAGCACACTCGTTGAAAGCAACACAGTTTCCACTCCATGAAGCGAACTCGATTGCCCCGCTTTAGAAAGCATCAAAGACAAGTGGCTCAAAGCAGTCCCCATCGACTCTTAATGCAAAGTTCTTCCACTAAACATCGAAAAATCAATCAAATCAATCTGGAGCACCTTCTCCGAGTGACACAGCACTCATACCCCACCATTTGAATTCATGGCAACAATAAGCCCACCCCGGTGGTTTCGATTCGTATTCACTACGCACCGCCATCTATACCCCAGCCAATCACCCTCACATTTCGAAAGCCGCCTTTGCCCCGGGAGAATCGAATCTAAACGACAAGCCTTCATTCAGAAAACCCCTCCCCCCCCCCCCCCCCTCCTACTACCGGCCAATCGGAATTCGCCTGCTCCTAAATAAATCATGAACCGATTTTGCATTCAGCGAGTGCCAAGCACTTGGCCAGTCTTCGAAGCTTCGCTCGCACAGAGCTGTTCAATTTGCGAAAGAATACATGGCATGAGCACGCAGTTTGATCGGAAAACTAATCACGCAACTCGCCTTTATGCAGTTTGGCCATTCGAGTGACCACCTCGGGCACGAACTGCACCTCATCGCCACCGGATTGATCTGTGAGTGCAGTCGAAAGCGAGTCCATATAAGCATTTGCACCTGGCAGAGATTGTCGATTTGCTTCCCCAATAGGCCGCAGACCATCCCCCATGATAGAGCACGCAGCCACTCCCTCCGCCCGGCCGACGACGAACGAACACAGCTGCAAAACTTTCAATTTCTGCTCAGGCTTTATGCATGAGATTGGATAATAAATTCAATTCTAGTCGACGTCGACGACGTTGTCGCTGCTGACAATGTTCCCGATGCAGGCTCCACCGCGCCGGGCCCAGATCGATGCGAGAAGATGAGTGAGCATGTGCGCTGGGGGAGGGAGGGGACAGGAGTGAGGAGACGATAACAAAATTCACATAAGTTCTACAAAGTTTTATTATAACATCAAATGGCACGACAGATCACTGCTTAAAGTGAGGCAAAGTGATGCCCCACTACGACCAGACATAAGGATAAGCATATTCAAATAGAAATCCCATTTGAATGGGAGTGAGAAATTTGTTTCCTCGAACGGATACAGGCATCCTGGATGGCTTCGGTTCGGATTGCGTCTTTGGGACGAGCATTCCGTTGGATAAGGTCGTGTCGGGAGGATTTCGTATTCATGGCAAGGTACTTTGTTGGAGTATCTGGGGAATGGTTTTTTGGCGGACTACTGATGCTGCTGCTGAATTGTGAAGCACATAATTTCGGCACACACTCTGTGGATGTGGCCATGATACGGCAACTTGCAGAGCGATATGGCAGACAGGCGGAGAGATGTAAATATCATGTAATCCTTTATTGAGACAACGAATGATTATTGAGTTTCATTTCGCTCGGATTGGGGCCATTGCATGTGGCTTGAATGTCAGTTGAAAATGTGGTTATGGCGGTAATGAATTGCTGGCATTTTGGTGGAGTCTTGCGTAAGGTATGTGGTGACGAAAGATAGGGCTTTTGACCGCAAATGTGATGCGTTGCGTTTGGCAGCTTGTCTGAGGTGGTTTGCTGTGAAGAATGTAATTCACCGAGCAATTGCAACCATTTCGGGATCTGCTACTTCAGCGGTGGTATCTATCGGGGGTGCCGGGAAACAACTCCGAGCTGAATAAGAGTAAATTGTACAATTCGACTTGGTATTGCTTTTAAAGCCGAAATAATGTCAATACTCAAAGAGAAGGCAAACGAATAATGTCTATCGCCGTTACAAACTTACATATACGGTCGACTTAACTTAACTGCCGGAGGCAAGCAACAGACTACAGATTGTGGATGGCCTTCTCAGGTTTGAGTAAGCCGTTCGTTGTAATCCTCCTTATGTCTATTATCCGTTAAGACGAACTTTGAAATGAATGCGCTTGACGCATGGAAATTAAGATTTTGCTTAAGATACTGAAAGTGTTCTATGGAGGAAATCACTCAAAATCGGGGGATATTAAAAACTCTTTTAGGCCTGTGTTGGGCTTTTTTATGAAAGGAAAACACACGTTCGTACACAGTGGTGCACAAAAGTTAGTAAATATTTAAATCAAATAATTTTGTCTACAGCCCGGCCATCCTGATGAGATAATCGCCCCGATTACAATGTTCCTTTATCGTGTAGGCAGAAAGTGATATGATAAATGTGTAGGGTATAAAATTATATAAAATAATGACAGGGAAAAAATATACAATATAATCCAAGATTTTCACTATTTAACTTAAAGGTTACAGAGTACTAAAATGTTTCATGTTCATTAACATATTTCTGTTTTCTTTTAATAAATTCAATTTAGGATATTTAATAAATATTCAATTCACCTCTGTGTCCTATGTTACCCCCTCAATGTTCCCTTGCCTTTGAGAAACAACACTCGATAAGATGGGTTTGAAGTAGGAAGAGTTGACACATACTCAGTCGGTTGTGCAATATTCTCCATAAAAACCAAGTCTGTTGGACTGGATAATGTTCACCCCGACTTTGTAAAAGTGTTGCTTCCTATTATACTTCCTCACATCATCCACATTTTCAATTCCATAATCATGACCTCGACGTATCCTGTAATTGTAATTGCTATTTCTTCGTTTTTGTCAAAAGTATTCGAATCTATCGTCAGTCGAGCGATTAAAGATTACATTGAGGGACACAACCTTTTATATCCAATGCAGTCAGGATTCCGTAAAGGACATAGCTGTGTTACAGCCAGAATAAAAGTGACTGACGACATACGACAAGCTATTGATGAAGATAAAACAACCTTACTAGCTTTACTTGGCTTTTCGAAAGCATTCGGCAGTGTTAATCCGTCAATACTTTGTCATAAACTGTCCACCCAATTTAACTTCTGTAATCCCACTAATAAGTTAATCTTCTCGTACCTAAGCTATCGTGATGTTCACAATGGAGTACTACAAGGTTCAATTCTCGGTCCGTTATTATTCTCAATGTTCATTAATGATCTTCCTAAAATGTTATCGTATTGCAAATTTCATATAAAGGGTGATTTTGTACCTATTATCTTTTTGGCAATACTGGTTTAAACAGCTGACGCACGTTTCGTCTTTTGTTTCACTGTCAAACATCTTCAGTTTGGTCTATAATTTAACCATGAATCGTCTTACAAACGAACAACGCTTGCAAATTATTGAATTTTATTATCAAAATGCGTGCTCTGTTGAGAAAGTTCATCGCGCGCTTAAGAAAGTTAAGAAAGTTCAGCGACGAAGCTCATTTTTGGCTCAATGCATCCAGAAAAAGTCACAGTTTGGTGCGGTTTATGGGCTGGTGGCATCATTGGACCGTACTTCTTCAAAGATGATGTAACTGTGAATGGTGAGCGCTACCGTGAGATGATATCCAACTTTTTTTTGCCCAAAATGCAAGAGCTTGACTTGCATGACATGTGGTTTCAACAAGACGGTGCCACATGACACACAGCACGCGCAACAGTGGACTTATTGAGGGACGAGTTCGGTGAACATTTTATTTCACATTCGGGACTGGTCAATTGGCCGCCTAGATCGTGCGATTTAACGCCTTTAGACTATTTCTTGTGGGGCTATGTTAAAGCTCATGTCTATACAGACAAGCCCGCTTCAATTGACGCATTGGAAGACAACATTGAAGCATTTATTCGTGAGATACCGGCCGAAATGTTGGAAAGAGTATGCCAAAATTGAACTAAGCGGATGGACCATTTGAGGCGCAGTCAAGGTCAACATTTGCATGAAATAATCTTCAAACATTAAATTATCAATTCATGAATTTTATGTGTTTTTTTTTGAAAAACTTTCCTATAGCTTTTAAAAAATCACCCTTTATTTGAGGCAGGAAATAGTTCTATTTCATTCATTGATTGCAGTTATTATTAATTCTTTAGGCTCTCCGTTGCTTTCTGTATGACACCCAGTTCCGCTTAGATAAAGCTACATCCATCGTGCAATTTTTAATCACTTTTTGAAGTCGTGCCATGCATTGAATGCACCAACTTCGACGCTTTCATATTGTTTAGAGACATCTATGTAAAGAATAATGGAGTTTTCCAACTCAGGAATGGATTTCTGACCAGTGCTCTCGTGTCGTGATGATTATAGGTAGTAAATTTGTGGTCGAAGCGGGCAATATTCATGAAGTTAGAATGTCCGAAATACCTACATTTCAAGTAATTAGCCTTGATTATGCTTAGTAAAGAACAATAGACATGTGCGATGGCTTCTGGCTGCTTTTAGTTCTACATAAGTTTACATAAGTCCATTACGGTTGGGCCTTTAGTCCGACTCAGTGTGATGTCAGTAACCCAGTTTAATAAAACATTGTTTATTTGACAGTGTCTCCTAACAAGGCATGAACACAATATACACTATTCCTTCAAAATTCAAGCCGACTTAGTAGCATCACGGTATGCTAGGGCCATCAATAAGACATTTTATGTTCCCTTGGTACTAAGCTAATACCAGCTCCTTCACATTGTTCTGCAAGGTCTAGTGCACAAAATTATCCCAACTTGCATGGTACAGGATGCTTAGATCCTCTACAAATCTGGGAACTTAATAACCAGCTGGGTGCAAGTCAAATGTCATTTGGTCCCGCATATCGATTACAGACTCGCCAAATAATGTAGGTCATTGATTTCGAAGACGCATACATCGATACGATTTATAGCATGCGACGGTAGAGACTCAATTCTGAGTGGGCTATACACAACGCTTGTGTAACATAAAACCCATTTGGACCTTATATTTCGGCAAATTTCCAGCTTAGGATGCCCTTCGTTACCAGTCTGGAAGCAACCCAAGTCAGGGAAGAGTCAGGAACAAATAATCATTAACAAATGACCTTGATAATATCAGTCAGTGTTGTTGCATTCTACACTGAAGCTCTCAGGTTCGATCCCAGACAACAACAACAATTATCATGTCTTTGTGAATACCAATGGAGGCCATGCCTCATTCCACAATGGACTTTAGCGCCACCTAAACCAAACCAAGCCTCGCCGCGACAACATAAAGAATCGTCGGAATCTTTGGACGAGGCCCATTCTTTCCACACGCCACTGATCTGATGGGTAACTTGCCGAAAATTGAACAAATATCACCATAAAAACAAGGTTTACATTTATAGTTCCTAACAGCACTCTAGATCTGAAAGAAACCTGTAGTGGCATAGAAATCAAAACACCCACCCCAGGTAGTCGGCAGACAATGTGAACAATTTCGACAACCATCACAATCTTCACTTCACATCCGACACTTTCTCTAGCGGGACCTTACTAAAAGACCTCTCAGCAATCCCTTTGAGCAGCCTTGGTGTAATTGACAACTTACCGAGTGTATAAATACACAATGAGCCACTGGAATATTCGCATTTATTCCAAGGATAATTAGTTTTATGAGGCCGACAGACTGGTTCGTCGACTAATTACCTTGGTGGATTTGTAAGCGACGAGGTTTTATGGTTTTATTTTCACTTGTTTTTTCGTGTTCTTTGTTAGTTCATAAAGGATGGGTGGATAAAAAAGGCGGAGGTCCGGTAACGAACAGAGACCACCGAAAAGGAAACGTCAAAAGGACATGCTCTGAATAAGCATTTCACTCAACTGAATGGTTTACATTCAGTTCGACGTTTAGTTGGCAAGACTGAGGGGAAAATAACATTTTCTCATCCGGATGGATGGGCTCTTTTTAACAAAATAGAAGGTAATCGACTGCGTTTACTATGTTGTTTGAAAATATCCGTTCCTTTTGTGACTTTGTAACTCATAAATGTTAGAGGTTGATCGACAAAATATTGTGGACCAGCACGTTCATTAGAACTCGGTTAAATTCAGGTTTTTGACAGAATGTCCTTGAAGTTATTACGGTTGTGTTTCAGGTTATGTAACTACATACTTTGTTTCAGAAGTTCAAAGTGATGGCAACATTGTTAAATTTGTAATGGTTTTATAAGTAGGACTTCTTCTTTGTGTGGCGCTACAGTCCGGGTGGACCTGGGCCTACAACCAACCTAACCTAACCTGTCCAACTAGCAATCTCTGGCTAGCTTTCTCCAGTTTCGCACGCCAAGTTAGTTGAGGTCTTTGTTCACTTGGGTGCGCCACCTTAGACGCGGGCGTCCTCTGTTGCGTTGTCCCACACTTTCGGAGTCGATACTCTACTCACTGCCTAAAAAATACATGTTTTGCACAATGTCGGACATTATGGTCGGCAGGTTATTTGAGGTTGAGAATTGGACCAACACTAGACCCCAGAAGTCTGGTATAGTTCACAGACGGATCAAAGTTGGACTCCGGAATCGGGGCTGGCGTCTTTGGACAAAACACAAGGATTTCCGTACCTATGGAGTATAGGGTCGAGTCCTACCGTGTTTCTGCGCCAGACAGAACCTCCTGAAAGGTATTAAGGGCGCTAGAATTAAAATATAAAATATTGTTGACTCCAAAATGGTAAAATGTTGCTACGATGTAATACAATCACTGTAGCTGGACACAGGAGGATTGCAGGCAAAGAATTCTGCTGATGAGCTCGCTGGGGCTAGCTTGGAATCTGCGGTCATAGATCCGGCAACTTCGAAAATGAAGATGTCCATACTGAAATATCCTTCATCTCAGTCCTCTTAGATCTTCCACAGTAATAAACAACATTTGTAATGAAGTAATAAATCTGTATTGAACCAGTTACGTTGAGTTTTCGGAAAGTTGTTTCAACTTTCAACCGAAATATGATTAATTAATTGCTACAATTTGTGTTTCTTTAACGCGCGTTTGATGGCGCCGTCAGCTCCAGACGAACTTAATTCTGCCATGGCTTGAGTTGATCGACAAAGGTTCTTTCCAGATGGCATACATATGTAGGTACCTCTATTGTGAGGTCAAGTAAGACAGACCACTTTGTCCTGAAAGTGGAAGTCGAAGTTCGAACGTTCACTGAAATGACATAAGTCCCATTAGATTGGCATATCTTCCATTATAAACTGTTGAAATGCGTATAGACATTCATATTCGCTGTACCATCGTGTAATCTACGTTCTTATGGTTACTGCAAAGAAAAATGGTAGAAGCAGTCCCACATTCCTTAGCATCGCCATCGACGCAAAATCAATGAATTACAGTGGCTGAGTAGAGTAGATGGTTGCCTTCAGCGCATTTAACAAAGTCTTCCCGCACGAGATCTAACAAAGCTCGAAACTCATGCTTCTAGCTACCCACCACCAAGGTTATCTGTGCACAGATGGGACCTACGAGAATTTACTGTCTTATTCTCTCTACTTTGGAACCTAGTGGTTGACCACTACTGCTCTATTTACTGAAGGTGCTGCGATGTAGGATGTCTGCTTTCGTGTGCTCGTACTTTTGTTTCGTTATAAACCTAATCGAATGGAACTTGAAAATAAAGCTACTATAGTTGTATACACCAGTATGAAGGTAGTGATTTTCAAGCGCGATGCGTGAGATCTTAACTTGGATGAAATGTAATGTAATATCAGCATGAGATATTTGCATTTTCATATACACCCAGGTCGCCAGGAAATCCCTGGACAAGATGTCTCAAAACTGTAAGATCATCTCTCGTTCAGTTCAAAATACGCCTAATGTGGGTATTATGCCATAGAGACATACTAGGAAACTGTGAAGCGGATGACTTCGCAGGACACGTCACTCACTCACTACCTACAAGTTCTTACTGCATGGAACAGTAACCCACATGAACCCACCAGTAGCTTCACTAATTACTAAATAATCCTGCATGGTGGCATAATTGACAATATGATCTAGCCGTAAGAAACAGCCATAATTGGTGGCTTTAGGCCAGGAAAATCTACCATCGACCAAATATTCACACTGTGGCAGATTTTGGAGAAAACCCAGGAGCAACAAATCGATACCCACCATCTTGAAATAATTGTTCAAAACTCGAACGCCAACACCAGAGGAACAATCTTTCAGAAGTCCGTCCAACTACTCGCATATGCCGACGATATTGACATTATCGGAAGAACGCAGCGTGATGTCAATGGCGATTTTGTGGGTATTGCAATGGAGACCGCGAAGATGGGTTTAGCGGTAAACGAGGGTAAGACCAAGTATATGCTGTCAACGAGAAAGGACACCCAACACCGACGTCTCGGTCAGAACGTCACATCAGAGAGATATAACTTTGAGGTAGTCAAAAACTTTGTCTACCTAGGCACCGTTATCAATTCAGAGAATGACACCAGCGCTGAAATCAAACGAAGAATAACTCTTGCCAATCGCTGCTTCTTTGGGCGGAAGAAAGCAATTGCTAAACAAAACCCTCTCTCCAACAACCAAGGTAACGCTTTACAAGACCTTAGTCGTCCCAGTCCTGCTATATGGCGCGGAGGCATGGACTTTGTCAAAAGCGGATGAAGCTGTTCTTGGTTGCTACGAGAGAAAAAAAAAATGTTCGGTCCCGTCTGCATAGATGGTGAGTGGAGGAGGAGATATAATGACGAACTATACGGGCTGTTAAGCGACATCGACTTATCTAGAAGAGTGAAGATCCAACGATTGAGAAGTAAGTAAAGGCTCAACTATAATGCGCATGAGCTAGTGTCAAACGCGCATGAGTGAGTGAGCAAATACACCCAACCCCATGCAGCAACCTATAATGTCGTCCATGAAAGATGCAAAACACAAATGTTTCGTTAAGCATGAGCTAGTGCGAAATGAATCGCACCGCGCATATGCGAATGTGACAGATAAAACACAGAAAAGAAAAAAAATGAGCAAATCAGCTGATTTTCTGTTGGTATTCGTACATACATACATAGACATATAATTGAACACGACATTTTTCGGCTGAATGAAACAAAAAATTTTCTGACATATGGACATGCGCGCAGATGCGAATTATGGGTAGACATGATTTTTTTGCAAACATGACGAAACATTTCGTTGAAATTTGGCTCTAGCTCATGGTCGCTCATGCGCATTATAGTTGAGCCTTAAGTATGAAAGCAAAAGTGAACGAAACTTAACGAAACCAAGCAATGTTGTTATTATAATCACAATACATTTTGTCCTTACGTTCACTTATATCGGCAACAATTTTGCTACATACCACATTTGTACGAAATGTATGTTTTGATGATTGCATACAGCTCCAAATACCTTCTGCACGCAGAAGTACGCAGAGCACAGAAATGACATTTGATTCGAATAGGATTAAGGTTATCACCTGACATGCTGCCGTTAGGGCCGACATGCCTTCTATTCTCACCCTCAGGCTAGTGCGAACTAATTCCAAACAATCGTTTGCTGTTGCCTGTTAATACACCGTATAACGAGGCGTACACCATAACGATTCCATTCACGGAAGACTACATCGTTTTACATATCATTCCTCAGCCGGAACCCCACTGAAAATTTGGCAACGGATCATGGAACATCCCCCTGAAAACTCTTTCTCAGATTTTATTTAATCCACTCACGAAGCCCTTATCACACTACTTAAGTATGAACGCGTGTTTCACTAATTGATGACCCATTTGCATAAAGCGATCAAATAATTAACACGCTCATAACAAGCTAATTTTTCGCCTTAAAAAATACACAATATCCCCAAAATTAATTAGAATAAAAAAGTATCCACACGATGCCGCACTCAGATAGACAGCTCTTCAACTTAAAGCCACTAGTTCTGCGACAATTTAGAGAAGAAATTCAATCACTTTTTAACCAGCAATTTCTTTTTTCGAAAGTTGTTAACATGCCGAACATGGATTGACAGAACATGTCAAACAAATTGTGCGCCTTGACATCGCAGTGAGCTAAGTTTGTGCCTCAGAACATGAAATTCAAAGCGTGGATAAACTGACGCATTACATTGAATAATTTACCAGCCAAGAGTGCACTTATTCGTAGCGACTTTTACACAACCACTCTCCGGTGCACAAGTTCTCCTGCAAAAATTGCGAAAAATGTCGTTCACTAGTTGACAACCAAATTTGACAAAACCGACGACGACGACAGCGAAATGGAGTTGTTAGAAAAATGAATAAAGTCACACACAAGAGCCCCTCGCCGGGGAGAGGACAAGATACTTTACATGTGAAAATCTAGTTTTGCCCACAAGCTGTACCATATTGAATGCAGCAGTGGCAAGAGATTCAAATGAGCAAATCAATTAGTAACAATTTAAAGTATTTGACTGCCTAGGCACTCCCTGATTGTGTCTTGTGCGAGTTTGTTAATTAGTGTGCCAAATCGACATCGTTGCGCGTGTGTTGCTCTGCGCGCTTGTGAAGGAATCTGGTTTCGATTCGATAAGAGCCATGTTAGGACACAGTTCGTTGCGTGTTTATTAGATATGCGAGCTGATTTTCACCTAGCGATTTATTTGGAGACGCCTTATCCGGACAAGCGTATTATAAATGAGCTGTCAAGTGGTCTGCTGATCTCTTAACTGATAGGCGTTTCAAATTTGTGCGTGAAAACCAATTTGGTTGTTTAGCCAGAAGGATGTAGTTGTTTAATGACTTATTTCTTCGCACGGAGAAATACATGGAGGCTGTTGAGAAATACACAGCTCCTTTTACACTCCTTTTCTATGCAAGCCCAGATCTGTGAGTGAGTACCTGTTATAAAGTTTTGGAAAGAGACCCCATTGAACACCTTTGGGGTATGGCAAAGGTACTTACCGGAGTGATGATATAAACGCGTGATTAACTTACTAATAGTTAGAGAAAAAAGATTTAGTATTCATTTTCTTTACTAGTTATTAATAATTTTTTACTATTAGTTAAACATGAATTGTATTTCTAAAAATGAAGTATAATTTAAATCCTTATTACAATACAATACAGTGTCACTCAGTCGCCAATACCAAAGGCACTATCTTCTAGAAGTCCCTACAATTGTTAGCATACGCGGATGACATTGACGTTATTGATATAACACAGCGAGCCGTAATTGAGGTGTTTGCTATGGCATGCAGACTGCGGTGACAGCTTAGCAAACAGAAAGTATATATCCTTCTGTACTGTAAGTTGGGGTCTATATGACCCCACGGCTATAAAACGTTCATTATTTTAAATACGTATTATTGCATTTGGCTGATTCTCTGCGACATACTCAAGTTGTTCGTCACACACATTTTAATACCAAATTTAGCTCTTTAGCTTACCGATAAGGTATATTTGTTTGGCCTGAAAGCAAAAACAAATTAAAACCGTCATTTGGGGTCATATAGACCCCACACAACAGTTCTTATATTTCGAAGGAGAGAAGTACATCTTATTCCCAATTTCGTGTAAATATATTTTTAAAAATGCTGTTATTCGGTGGCGCCTACTTTCTTCTTTTCAAGAAATGTCTTGATAAAGCCAACAATTTCATCATAAGCAAAAGCAGATCATTATCGTTATCACAGTTCGCGACGAAAGTTCGGTATTACCCGTCGTAAAATCGGTATTTTTATCTTACATTTTCATTTTTTTAAGTGTAAATTCGTTTTTAAGTAGCAAATGTGAGTATTAGAATGTTTATGTATAAAAAAATTTAGTTCTTCTTTTCTTTGCATATAGTATGAGTGCAATTGATCTGATCGATAGTGACGATGAGTCAGTACATGAAGATGCCGACAATATCGATGGTGAATTTTCCGATTTCGAAATTTTTGAAGATATTGAAATTCCTAATCTTGAAACAGACGAAGAAGATGATGGAATTGGACTGCAAGAAGTGGCACCCACAACGGTCGAAATGTGCATTGCAAAGAGCGGACTCATGTGGTCTACGACGCCATTACCACAATCACAAACAGGCGCAATGCAAATTGTCCGCGAAAAACAATGTATTACTTCTCATACTTTGCAAGAAATTAGTTCTCCAATCGATGCTTTCAAAACTATAGTTTGTCCAGTAATATTTACAATAATCGCTAGAAAGACCAACCGTAAAGCTAATGCTTTTTGTTCTGCAAATCCAAGCAACTATACGCTTTATTTGAAATGCTGATCTTTGCAGGCGCGTACAAATCGTGGGACGAGCCACTAACCGAGTTCGAGTTCGATGTGAGCAGTTGCTTCGATTCATGCGATTCGACAATTTCCAAACTCGATCGGATCGATTGCGCACAGATAAATTGGCTTCATTCCGAGACATCTGGAACATTTTTCTAGACCAGCTAAGAAGTCATAAAAAACATGGGATATTCGATTTTGGAAGTCCAGGTCCGTAGATGGAAAACTAAAACGCGCCCGATGCGCAGTTTGCCCAAGATCGAAAGATAATAAAGTAAGCACAGTTTTTTCCTCATGCTAAAAGTTTACGTGCAAGGAACATTTACAAATGTTTTGCAGTTTGTGCATTGCCGCCACTGAACATGGTGAGGTGTCCGCAGAGGAAAATCACATTTAATAAAAAAAAAAGTTTTAGGGTGAAAAAATCATTGACAGTCAGAAGGTTATATAAAAAATGTATATGTTCGATATCGAACGGATTCTAAATTTCAGACTGTCAGTGAAAATAGAGAAAAAGATCAATTTTCAATTATTAAGTTTCCGGCAAGTTGAGCATATAGGCCCTAAGGGTAATTTTCCGGAAACTTGAGACTTGGTCAACTTCGGAGTTTGTCTCATCTCGAGATTTAACCGGAGAGTTAAAATTTGTTTTTGTTCACTATTTTAACCCAACAACTTTAATATAACAGTGGCATAGAACCGTGGAGAAATTTAAGTATGAAGTTCGAATTACTTGATTTATTTGAAGATGATGTGGAAGTTATAGAAACTTAAGAAGTTGGTGTGCCTCATCATGTCTTTAACAGAAATTAATATAGCTTAGACGAACTTTGCTTTATAATATAGCATAAAATAGCATAAAAATAGCATCAAAAATAGCATCTCAAAACTTAGCCGTTAGGCATTAAACTGTAGGTCCTTTCCATTCACGAGATAACAATAACACGCACAAAACGGGTGGTTGCTGAGAAGCTATTCTCTGGCCCTCTACGGACTGTAGCGACACCAATATTATTATTATTATTAATTAATTGATGTGATGTGATATGGCGTATGTGCCAACATTGTTGTTCGCTTTGAGAGACGAAAACAATAAATGAAATCACGCTCATCCTCTTTGTTAAAATCAATCTTGTATTCACGGCTTGTAAAATGCGTGAATTGTGTCTTCGTTTTCACTACTCGAAGATGACCAATCTTTGCAAAAATAACTTGGACGAAACATTTCTATGCACTTTTGTCTACATTACGTTTAATCATTGTGTATGAAAGTTTCGTATGTATATGTACAATGGTTTAATCACACAGAGATTTTGATGTTGTTATTTAAATATATTTTGACGTTTGAATTCAAAAACGAACAGACCACTACGATAATGAAAGAAAAGAGCGAATTCTCTGATTTTCTCCCTTGCCTTCTACTATTTCAGTAAGTTGAGAAAATTAGGAGCTAATAAACTCTCCAGTTGTAAATTGAAAGTTGAAATCATGCACTGTCTCAGAGTCATTCGATAGTCAATATGTTGTCTCAAATTTGGTGGGTGTCTCCATTTGTAAGGTTATTGGACAAACACTCTTATAGACTTGTGCTTTTGTGAAATGATTTTACCATTCAGTGCTCATTTGTGAAATGCATAATAAAAACATTTGCTGGGAATTGTGTGTTAAACCATTGAATGTCCACGAAAAACATTTGCTTGTTATACTGGATTCAAATTAGTAGCCAATTGTTTCTTTCTTTCCCTGGACACCAACGGAATCATATTTTGCGGGATATCGTTGTCTCAAAAGAAGTTTTAGAATAGATTTGGACTCTCAAATCAGTGTTATGTCAGTCTACATGATAGGTAGTGGGGTTCAAACGAAAGTTGATGTGTTTGGTTTCAATTTAGTAGTAGTTAATTGAAATTTATTCCTAATTCGTTTTGGGATAAAAAAAAGGACCCCCGACGAGGCTGTACAAAACGATCAGTGTTGTGTCACCGATGTGCCCATCGATAGCAGTAGCAGAAGTTTGGTCCCGTTCGTACTAAGCTATATCTCTGCGATTTTTACTTCTGTTGTCCTCACTCTTGGTCATACCACTGGTTTTCAATAGGATTCGGTGAATCGTAGGCCCAGATAAATAAGAAATGATTTATTGAGGGAATACGAGGTTCGTTTGATGAGTCAGTTTTTTTTTGTTTAATTTCCACTACAGCAGCTTTAAATGAAGCAACCTACATTTTATTGAAATTGCTTGGTCTTCCGGAGGATTACCGGCAGGGGCTTCTGTGATAAGGATAAGGCCTACATCAGCAATTCTCACCAAATAACTACCACCTGATCCGAGCAAAGGCGGAAAAGTGGCAGAGGAAGTACTCTGCAGTGCTGTCGTCTGCTCCACAGGCGTCGCAAAGATTTTCGTCGGTTAGGCGAATGTGTAGTGGCCCGTCAGTACGCCAGTAGTACGACCTACTGTCGTACTCTGTCACGAGATAACAAGAATACCGCTTGGTCTGTCCACTTCCTGGAGACGCATGCCACCTCCGATTATGCTCGAGAAAAAATATATTTATGCATCGATGGAAACCCTAACCCAAGGACGAAGGTACTCCCACCGTAAGTTCAAGTCCTTAGAGTACCTCTTCTGATTCGCCTCTGGGTGGCCAGTGACCCAGACAATTAGACTGCCGATCAAATTCAGAGAAGACAGAACTGCATTCCTGAACCATCCTGCATGTGGTTAAAGGGTTGAGCAAGGCCATAAGCATAACTGGTATAGTCGTGTGACAAGAGTAAGATTACTTTTCCTTTTCTTGCAAAGAAATCCTACTCTACTTGTGTGTTGTACTGCCACATCCCAGAAAACTGTTCATCTTACAGATGATCGGCTAAATGGTTTCATCGGAAGATTGTTCTTCGTGACATTTGTATGCTTCATCGAAAGTCTTACGATATCGGATAGATATCTTCCAAATGACGATGTACATTAGGTGATTTGTGAAAACTGCAATATATCTACATATGGATGTATGTTCGTTATTTCTTTGTTGATGAACAACACTGTCCAGCACAAGCACACCAAGCTTGCCATGATCTACCAAACTGACTACGCAACAAATTCCACCTAAGAACCGAGAAAATAGTCTAATCGATAAGATGACCCTTTACTGAGGAAGCATTTACTGATTATTACACGTCTCCAGAGTCTATTACTCCCAAGCAATTAGTATAGGACTCAGCTAATTGAATATCGCTGCCTTCGCACCATTTAATTTATGCCTCCTCGCCCCTCCCGCCCTCCCCGTGGGAGTGACAACTTCAGGGCCCCTCTTTACACCTACGCAGACAAGCCACTAGATGACGGCAAACGATAAAGGGTCGCATTTCAGATGACGCCATCCTTCCATTCATCTATGACCACCCCCCGCGGGCATGAATACTAATAGAAATTAATTTCTTCACCGTCGCTTCTCCTTCGGCTCCTCGTTCGCCCCAATCTTCACCGGTAAATCCAATAAGAATAAAAATCACTTCGCCCGGTGGTGCGGAGCACCGGCGACTAATTGACACGTGTGACATTAAATTATCCACTTTATGACTGAAGAGAAAAGAAGGGCCGGTTTGCAAGCGACGTACCGGCCAAAGATGGGCGGCCTCTGAGTCACGTTCCTTCTTACTTCTGAAAGCACCTGGGAACGGGTGTCGTCGCTCCTCACGGCGCAGCAAATTAACATTCAGTACCTCATCTACCGAGAGTTCGTAATATGAGCCTTGTGAAGGATAACATTCCGCAGTCGACGGCTGTGATGCCCAAAGAACCCTAATCCCGTAGTGCACTCGAAGCGCAAACACCCGGTGCGCAGTTTGACCTCACCGCAACAGCAGCATAGACATGTTTAGACGTTTATGATCGTCAATGCATTCAATTCATTTGAAGTGAGCCTAGGGTGCCTAGGTAACCCGGTCGGTCGCTGCCATTGTCAAAGGGAAGGGATTAAGGCATGGACAAGCATTCACTGCCTCCGCTGCGGTCGCCAATGCGAAGCACTTAGAGGTGGAAAATTGCACGCTCATTAGCAGGTGAAAATTATCGTGCTGCGTATTTTGTTACGTAAACAGCGCTTCGGGGACGAGGTCGCGGATGTAATTGCTGGATGTGAGCCCAGCATGCTATTGCCAGTGACGCATGCTGACGGATGTGGAGGTGTGAAAGCACTTATGCCTTCATGAGGTGGTGGGCGTTTGCGGGCAGGTGTTTCTCGTGCGTTGCCAGCTTAAAGTTAATAACCCTTGGAGTCAACTCCACTTGCCTGCGATTTGTTTAACACGTTATTTGCGTGTCAGCATTATGAACCAGTTCCTGGTGAAATCTGTTACCCACAATGCCTATACTGTTTGAAGTGCGTTTCTAGGCTTACAGGAGTTCGAGTTGTTGTCCGCCATTGCCTTAGAACTCACAGAAGGTGCAGACATTTATTTCAGTCGCCCACAACAGCCGACCTTTATTGCTTGGCCTCGTGTGATGGTCATAATGTTTATGAGTAAACTTCCGCTTGTGACATTTGTTTCTGCTGTGATTTGTTTCATTTATGGATTGTTCTCGGCTGTAGTGGCCAAGATTTTGACGACAGTGAGTATTTAAGGGAAAAAACCATTCCTTCGATGTCGCCGCCAATGAATTCCGTATGGACAGCCAATATCACTATAATTTTGAAACCAAGAAAATTACAAAATTTATAAAGTTGCGTTCAAAATAATAGCAGTGCAGTATCATGAAATTGAAAATTATGTCAATACTAGGAAATCTACTATTAGTTTGATTTTGGCGTTTGTCAATAGCAATGATTTTAACGCTTTCATTGGGTGTCTCATGATTTCGTATCAGTGGTAGACTCGCCCCCTTTCTTGCTAATTCGTCGGCTCTTTCGTTTCCCGGAATACTCATGTGCCCAGGGACCCAGCACAGGGTAATGTTGCATCTGACCGCTATATCCCCTAGAGATAGGCGGCAGAGTTTTACCAACTTAGAGTTAATCGATGGTGTTTCCAGAGCCTATATGGCCGCCTGACTATATATGTAAATAATAATAGATATCCGTCTATCGGGGTCATTGATAGCCGGAAGGCTGCCTCTTGATTAGCTGCTACTTTTGATTGAAAAACACTGCAGTGATTTGGGAGCCGTATCGCAAGCTTCGGCGAACTGGCATACACCTGTGCCTTCCTCCGACTTGGAGCAGTGAGTGTAGATTTCCGTGCCAGTGGAGTTGCAGACCTTTCTTTCATCCCACTCTATTCTCGAGGGGATTTATGTTTTGTGCTTAATTTTGAAGTCTTCAAATGGGTGTTATGCATTCAGATTGTTTAGGAATCTTCGAATCATGGAGTAGCTGCTCCATATGCCCTTTGATGTGGGCTTTCCTCCAATGCTTACACTCCCTCAGTCTTAATGCTGCACGCGTGGCAATAAGCTTCCAGTAAATATCCATGAGGAGGAAGGAGTAAAGATAAAAACACACACAAGTAAAAAAAGCACGAAATTGGTTTCAAGTGAACAAAATTGTTATCATGGATTGGCCTGCTCAGTCCCCTGACCTCAACCCAATTAAATACCTTTGGGCGGATGTAAAAAAAAGCTGTTTTCGAAGCATAGTCGTTCAATAACAACCAATTGTGGAGGACTCGTGGACGGAAATACCGCTGCAGAGGTGTTAGTCTTTCTCCTTGCTGTTCTTTGTTTTCCATTATATTGACCACGAACCTGGGAAGACCTCGGCTTTATAATAACAATTTGTTCATCATCTTCTTGATACTTTTTTATGAGTCAGAATCGCAATTATATCTTATTCAAAGAAGCTCGTCAAATACGCGGATGTTTTTGCTCTAAAACACTAAATCCTCTTCCCATACCAGCTGGGCAATCGGTTAGCAGTGGATGATTGGATTATGTTGCACTTCTTCCCTGTAGCTCCCGCAACCGTTGGTAAAAGCCTAAAAAGGACTTCCACTACAATACTCATTATTATTTTCTTTGAAAAGGAAGAACGAACCTTAATTATAAAACCCAATTTATCGCGGGAACAAGACAGCTTGGTCTCGATAAGAAAGGCAGTCTTGGCTCAGACTTAGAATTTCATGATGGGTTACTTTTTCAAATTGTCCTTTCTGCTAAATTCCATTTACATTTCATTCCATTTCCAATTTGACAGACATCTGACAAAAATTAACTTTGAACAGACCTAAGCCCCTCACTCCATCACTGTGTGCTATAAATCAAACATTGACACAAGACCACTGCAAGCAATAGGGAAAACATTCCCCCACCAAATGCATTCCACTCATCCACGACTCTGCTTTTTTTGCGGATACGCATTTAAGGGGACTTAACCCCTCTTCCAATTGAAATTAATGAAATTCAAGGATTCTCGCTCAAAAATACAATTTTATGACTGTCTCGCGTTATAATTCTTATTTCTGTGAGAAAATACAATTTCCTATTCCATAAAATTCACAGCGGAAAAGTCATATTAATTCTGGCACACGCACGCACATCGCCAGGCCACTTCACGGCTCCCCGGCGTGCGCAATGCTTCAGCTGAACTCAAATGCTGCCACCAACATCGGCGGCATTGCCACGGCGTTGGCCGCGCCAACCCCACCGCTATCAGCACATGGCATTAGCCGCCACACCGCACAATCGCATATGCGGTGGCGGAAACTTTATGGGCAGTAAAATGTTCTCATTACCGGTGTTTTGCACATCGATTATTCGCAAATTAACGCCACAACCCAACTTTGTTTCTGCCTGCTAGAGTCCACGACTGGTGCTCTATGCGCGCTGGATATTGGGGTTTAGGCGCTCATGGCTTTGGATTTATCTTGCAACCCACATCAATATTACGACGGTCTGCCTAATTTGAACAAATTTATGGAGATTCGTTTGGACCTGTTTCCATGATTTAACTCAATCGTGCCTGGGTCCCGGGGCGGAGAGTTGGGATCGGCGGTAGTGAACACGCAACGTTCTCTGCAGGTAGTGAATAAAATGTCTCAGGTTCAATAGGAAGATGTGTGGTCCCAATGTAACGGTATGGAGCGGGTGTAATAAAAGCCGATTGGACGGAAACACTTTGTTGAGTCTGTCTGTTGAATCCTACTTACAGTGAGAGTGTGAGAGAGCAGCCATTTGAAATAGTTCTGACTGGGCAATCGAAAGAGAATCATGAACAGGTTGTGCATCCGAATGCGGTTTAATTTTGAGATAACGTCTGGCCCAAACACAACTAGCATCAGCGACGCCAATGAATTTCAAATGGTCCTGAATGAGTATTGTTCTGGAGGTTATCAGAGATGATGGTCTGACGAGTGCATTATTAGGCAGAAGAGAGCTAAAAATCGAGGATTTATGAGTATTTTGAAGGGCTTTTGCAATGACCTCTTCTGGGATGGACCTAACAATCAATAATCTTGACAAGTTGACAAGAAATCGAAATTGAAAATTATTTATGTCCTCTCGGAAAAACAGTCAGATAGTGACTATCGCAAAAGGGAAAATTGTCATATACAGTAGACTCTCGATAACGTGAACAAATCATGAACACTCTAAAACGTGAACAACAATTTTTGCTTCAGATTAACAGCAAACTGTTTGAGTAAGCTGTAATTTATTTTGAAATTCCTTATACTTCATCTGGTACAGTTTCTGATTTGTTGCACGTCAGTTTGTTCCTCGTCGTTCCTTAGAGTAATTGTTTTTGGTTGTTTTGTCTGCTCGATTTTTGCGGTTTTCTTTGTTTTTTGTCATCGTGCGTTTCGTTACGGTTTTCGTTTTCTTAGTTTCATGTCCTCAAAGAAACCCAATGTTTTGTCACTTAATGACAAATGCGCGATAATTGAGCAATTCCGTAGTGGTTGCAGTGCAACACATTTGGCAAACTGTTAGTACCGTTAACAAAAAGAGTGAACAAATTTTAAAGTGTGTAAACAACATTTTCGGAGCCAGGGAAAAGAAAAACACTTCGAGGCACATCATAGCTTCCCAAAATGGAAAAGGTGCTATACCAAGGTCCAAACGTGAACTCCCTTTGTATTTTAATTGTTCACGTTATCGAGAGTCTACTGTACCACTTTGAAACTCGGCGTGTTTCCTTTTTTGCAATACCACAATATTTCAGTAAGATCAATTCCAACTATATGTTTATAATATGCTGTAGTGGCCTCTTTGACAACTAAGGACCCGTTCCGGCGGAGCCCAAACGAAATGCAATAGAAATCGCACAGGAGGCCAACATTCCCATTATGACAGGTGCAGACACTTATGCTCACCAAACACTATGGGGAAGAATTAGTATAAACTCTGATTACGTAGCAGGCTATAGTATCTAATCTCTATGTGCTTAACGTCGGCTCAGTACCTTTCACAAATATGTTAAGACCAGTAATATTCGTAAATAAGTGGATGGTATCTAATGAAGTACCCATAACGGTTCGTCGATACATCTAATTCTGTATTGACTACAAAACATCAATAGGTAGCAACTTTAGGAATCTTAGGAAAGCTAACTGGCTTGCGTATGAGAATATAAAGATTGACAAGTTGGTACAGGATCGTACAATATTTGTGAAGTTTGCTGTCACGAGTCACAACTGTCGCTTAAGAAAGCTAAACAAAAATGGATAACCACCATGATGGATCTCAGACTTAGCAGAGTTACGCAAAGCCAGCAGGTGGGGTAAGTGGCTCACCAAGAACTACTCGCTGCTCCTCAACCTTCGAAGTGATCCTAAGCTTGACTCGACCTGGCATACAGCAGCATGTATTACGTGCAAATAACAAAGCTCGATTTCAGAGTTCCAAATTCAGTATGTCATCACTTGATGCTGCCTTATTGGAGAGCATACAAGATAGCTCGCCACCTTCAGCAATAACTCGCCCTGAAGCTGTCTTAATGACGAGAAAACTGAAAACATCTCTCTAGCTCTAGCGAAACTTAGACGACGACGGTACCTCCTAGTATTCTTCTTCGATGACCTCAGCGACTTACAAGACACGTTTGTGGATAGTCCCACATTAGCTTCATAAACGGTTGCCTGCATGCATATCTATGTGATCTAAATTTGATCCAAGTGATGGCACAATGAAAAACTTCAACCTATCTACCACGAAGCTGCATAAGAAACTTACCTGCATTATGCAACTTTCTTGGATTCCAGCTGAATACTAGAACGGAACGGAGTTGAATAGACAGTGGCCATTTCAACACCCTCGTTTGAAAGATTCCGCCACATCTCTCCGATGCCATGACAAGAATTCTGTCACAAGCCGAAATACGAGTTCCCTTGCACCGTACCAACATTTACCGTTCTTAATTATTCAGCATGAACCAGTCTAGGCACCCCATTGATTGCAGATCAGCAGCACAGAGGAAAATCAAACCGTAATAAAGTTATCCCTGCTTCTCGAGACACAGATATTCCTCGACCAACTACATCCCGGGGGTCATAGCCCCTTAACCATGAATCGCTGGGGCATCGCGGAAGTTAATAAATCTTTAAGAAAGCATCACATCGCCTCCGCATTCTCGTTCCCTCGGCCAGAGGGAGAGTTCATGACCGGCTCCCTCCTGGACCACTCACTCCATCTAACAACAACAAACCAACCAAGAAACATCAACAATCACCGACAACGATGCGTGCTTTTTGGAAGAACACTACTACTCCTAGCATTTGCATCCTCAATGACCACATTTTCCAAACGCCCAGGCGGAGAGTGAAAGAACCCCAAGCAAAGAGCGAAGGAGAGAGGTTCAGACAACACACCGAGTTTGGTCGGTGGACTTGTTGATTTGAGATTTACGATCGCCGTCGGCTTGAGGTCAAACTAATTTATTCTTTCGAGCAGTGCGCTTCTGCAGGGGAAAATCCTTTCAGTCGCACCAGCCGGACCAGGATCACTCTGCGTTGGGTGTGAAATTAGATTGCCTATCACCTTGTCCGGCTAGCGGTTAATTATGGCTCTTTAAATCAGATTTATTGCCGTGCCGCTCAGTAGGTTGTCGGACGACAGCGGCGCGGCTCACTGAAAAACGGCTTAGAATACGCGGTCTTGTCTGTGCGGCATTAAAGAGTGGCGGCGGCACACGCATAACACGACATACCGCGGGTGATTCGTGTCTCTGCAGCCGTGGCATTAATTAAAATCCATTAGATGAAGCCAGTGGGCTACGTGATTTTTATTTAATCAGAGGTGCGACGGAGATTGTGATCAGTTTGCTCGCCGTGCGTCTCGGTGGTGAATGAATGGACGGCGTTGTTCACCGAGTGAGTCTCTTGAGTGGGACTAGTGATTTGCTCCGATTTAATTTGTTGAATGAAGATTGATTGAGATGCGTACTTAAGAGATTAACCTGCATTTGACTTCTGTTCAGTTTACAGTTTTGCTTTGTGGATATTATTTGAGTTGTGTAAGATGGTGACGTGAGATGCCAATACAGATCTAGGACCAAATATCATGGAGCTATGCTTATTTCGTATCGGTTTCTTTGCTACCGTCTTTAGTGTCTTGAGGCATGAGTTTGGAAAAATAGTTTGAGCATGATAATGGATGTCGCGAAGAAGGCTGCTGGCATGAACCATTTACGGCGGATGGTTGCCAGATGGGGTAAGTAGTAGAAGTAGAAGTAAAAGAATTTTTTTGGGATGGCAATTCTATTGAACTATTCCGGAATGATTTGAAGTCTTTTTGGTAAAAAAAACACACACGTCATCATTCTTTAGAATCGCATTCAAGTCGTGCCATTCGTGTCTCGCGACCAAACCATCGATGCATAATCATTTCCGCTCATAGAAGTATCTGCTCAACATTGAGCTTCTCGCGTACTGTCATTCTTCTCCCCTAACACGACGAGAAACTTCCCCAAAAACACGGAGAAATCTTATTTCGGCAGCTTGTATTGCGGTCTTATTCTTTCGGTCATTACCAACATTTCATGACCATAGGCGAGAATTGCAATAAAAACTGAGTTGAAAACCGCTAACTTTAATTTTTTGACACTAAGTTCGGCCTTACTGATTGCTTTAAAACAGACCCAGCTTGGCCAATCATACAGGAAAGCTCAGGATTACTTCCCCCGTCACACTTCCAAAAAGACCCCGATAATTATATATTTCTCCCCAATCCTCAATAGGACTCCACTAACATGAAGAGTGTATAGAACGTTCTGGAAATTAACAGAACCTCAGATTTGTCCACGCTGACATTTATCCCAGCTGCATCACGGCTACAAGCCTTTCTTTCCTTATCCTGTGAGAATAACTGCAAAAAGAAGATGACTTACCCCCAACTCTCTCAACGTGAAACATCGCACGATGCGTTGCCTTATTCAAATTGGGGTACATCGCCGATAAGCTGTTGATAAGCATTTTTCTGATCCTGTCTCAAAAATCGCTGAAATACCCAATAAACCAAATCATGAACGCGTTACCGGTTTTATTTCGGAATTGGAAATGCATCTAAGATGCGCTTTATTTTTCCTTTGCCCATCGTCTTGAACATACACAGACTCACACAAATATGCGCCCATTCTTAGCGACGTAAGCAGAGTTCATGTAAAACTATCTGGATACACAATCCTACACTGCACGATCTATTCGCTGATGTACGCGTATGTAAAACATATGCAATCAAATCAAGTCATTGGCAAGAACAGAGGCTACTGTAGTGCTACTGGTAGTGTTGGGGAGCAAAAAGTGTCAACAACACGCGGTGTTCCCACAAGCGGTCCGCCATCCAAGTACTAACCGCGCCCGATGCTGCTTGATTTCTGTGATCGGACGAGAACCGATTTTTTTTTTTTTTTCAATGTCATTGTTTTATTTGAATTTTGTGGACTTACTTGCTAGACAAAAGTACTTAAAACTAGCTTAACTAACTTAAGAATTTACAAATGTTCTTAATACTAACCTGCTGACCCTATGCGGGTACTCTAAGCTAATCTAATCTACGCTATAAATGGGCCTTTTGGCTTAATATATGTTATTTTTTTTTTAGTTTTTCACGACAATCTTTTAATAAATTTTTTTCATTTGCCAAGAAAACTTTTTTTAAAAAACTTGGCTAACTAAACTTACTTACATAACTACTTAAACTACCTTATAATTACTTACTCTAACATAAAACTTAAGACTATCTTAACTATGTCCGTAACAGTACGGACACGTGCACCAGGGCGTATATTTTATGTATATGCCTAACATATATATTTTATACGCCGTGGTGCACCTTTTTTTTTCTTATAAGCTTTTTTTTGGTTTTTTTTTTTTTTTTTTTGATTTTTTTTTTTATTAATTTTTTTGGATTTTTTGTTTTTTAATGTTTTTGGATTTTATTTTTTTTTTCCTAATAGCTACCTTAAACCTATGTAAGTTGGCCACCATGGTCAACTATCTGGTCATCTAGAAAAGCCAGCGGTGGCGGAGACTGGTTTTGGTGTAACCACCAGTAAAATAGCCGTTCTTTGGCAGACTCTTTCCTGTCACGAGCGGGGATCGCTCTACTTGGAGTCGCCTGTCCACTGTTCGGCGTACGACATGGAAGATAACAGGGCATCCGTCTGTATCCTGTATTAGGCCAATCGTGTCTAAATAAAGGAATGCTTCGGGAGGAATAAAGCCGTTAAGGCGCACCCTTTCATGGTACATGATATTGGGGTAATAAGCCCCGAAGTTCAGACTGTTGGAAGAAGTCATAGCCCGTGCAATGTGCCTTCTGATCAGCATAATAATAAAATTATCTATCCTGTTCAGGTTTGCCTCGTTGTACAGGACCTCGTTAGGATAGTACCTCTTGTACTCAGACTCGGGTGTACGATACAAACGGAGACAGCTCCTAAGACACTGTCTCTCGAACAACCTCATCTTTTCCATCTGGGAAGGACTCACGTTGAACCACAGGGGACAACCGTACGCCATAATTGGCCGGATGAGGGCCATGTAGCAGATTACCTTCACCCTGGTATCAAGTTGGCTGCTGTAAAACAACCTCCTTGCCGCAGCAAAGGCTTTTCTGGCTTTCGTCAGAGCAATATCTATATGTTTGTCAAAATACAGATATTGATCCAGCCAAATGCCAAGATATCTAACTACACTTTTCACAGCTAACGGCCGTCCTTGCGGGTCAACTATGCCGAACTTGCGCCAGTTTTGGCGCGTATCCCGCGGTGCCGTGTACAACGGGGTCCTGAAAAGGGTAGTTTCACACTTCAGGAAGTTGATAATCAACTTCCAGTCGTCGCAAAATCGCTGAATCCGATTTTTTCAACATAGTATGGTCGTTGATAAAATTTTTATTTACGCATCACGCCCTCGAGGCAAAGTTGAGATACATTTTGTACCGCTATGTTTTGATAATTTGCCACAGTTCTGTTTGCTTACGGTATACTTATCTACTGTTGAAGGAAACAACTTCAAGGGCATCGGAATTTTAGTGTTTACGGCTCGTTGCCACCACCAGCGTGTATACATACTTTGTTCATGATACATTTGAAATTTATATTATTGTTAAATCATTATGTTATTTCGAATGCTGGGAGTCACTGTCAGACCAATGAAGAATGCTCTGAGTCACTCCACAACAGCATGGCGCCACTCGTGTGCAGTTGCATTTGGTCGCACCATTTTCAACGCCATCCAATTGCGCGGACGCCTGATTGAACGCAAATAAATGGTCATGTATGAAATGCAAGTTGCGATGTACTTTAGCTGCTAGCTGCTCACTTGCAGATGGACTTGGACACTTCGATATCAATAATAGGATCATACTTTGTCGTTCCTCAATTAAAATTATGCGGTTTTTTGAATTCTATCTATATCGTTGTTTTTCCTACGCAACTATTCGATTTACTATTGTATCTCGATCGTACAGCAAGCTTTGTTAACAACATTGAACATTCTCGTCGTTTATTTATTCAAATATGTGTATGTGCTAAATATAGACTTATTTAGTATAACCCAAATTAAAAACATGGGCAAAGATACACAGATTTGCATAGCTCGGATACGGGGATGTAATACCTCCACATGAAAAGCCAGCTTGGTCCAATGGACATCTATATGCAGGTGACCGGCGTGAAGAATGCTTTGGGAATCAAACAAATCGATAAATCAGCCAGAACGTGACTACATAGTAAAGGGTGATTTTTTAAAAGCTATAGGAAAGTTTTTCAAAAAAAAACACATTAAATTCAGAAAAATGCATGAAATCTTTATTTGAATCGATAGTACGGTCCATATAATTTAATGTTTGAAGATTATTTCATGCAAATGTTGACCTTGACTGCGCCTCAAATGGTCCATCCGCTTAGTCCAATTTTGGCATACTCTTTCCAACATTTCGGTCGGTATCCCACGAATAAATGCTTCAATGTTGTCTTCCAATGCGTCAATTGAAGCGGGCCTGTCTGTATAGACATGAGCTTTAACATAGCCCCACAAAAAATAGTCTGGAGGCGTTAAATCGCACGATCTAGGCTGTCAATTGACCGGTCCCGAACGTGAAATAAAATGTTCACCGAACTCGCCCCTCAATAAGTCCATTGTTGCGCGTGCTGTGTGGCATGTGGCACCGTCTTGTTGAAACCACATGTCATGCAAGTCAAGCTCTTGCATTTTGGGCAAAAAAAAGTTGGATATCATCTCACGGTAGCGCTCACCATTCACAGTTACATCATCTTTGAAGAAGTACGGTCCAATGATGCCACCAGCCCATAAACCGCACCAAACTGTGACTTTTTCTGGATGCATTGAGCCAAAAATGAGCTTCGTCGCTGAACTTTCTTAACTTTCTTAAGCGCGCGATGAACTTTCTCAACAGAGCACGCATTTTGATAATAAAATTCAATAATTTGCAAGCGTTGTTCGTTTGTAAGACGATTCATGGTTAAATTATAGACGAAACTGAAGATGTTTGACAGTGAAACAAAACACGAAACGTGCGTCAGCTGTTTAAACCAGTGTTGCCAAAAAGATAATAGCTAAAAAATTACCCTTCAGTTTTAATTTCATAACGTTTTCGCTTGAGGATAGTCGATTTTCGGTAAAATCACATGTTGGAACCGCCAATAGCAGTTTTTACTCGTCGCGCTAAGTCGAACGGTATGTAAGGAAAATTATATCGTGTTTTGTAAATGTTGGGGCATTTAACTGTTCATAGAGTACTAGAATTAGTGTTGCCGCTGAACAATTTAAAAAGCTCGCAAATAGTTAAAAATTAACAAAAAAATATATATTTATAATCCAGTCACATAAATCAATAATTATATGAGGAAAAACAACATCGTTACATTAAAACTTAAAAAAAGGAACACAATGGGTTATGCCATTATTGATATCGGAGCAATTGAAGAAACAAATTTTTAACACAACATACCCAATCCCAACTACAATTTTTTTTTTAATGGTGTGAATGCATTTGTACATGTGTAGCTTATATTACTAACCAATAGAAAAATTGTACTTTTTCGTGGAAAAATAGGGTCAGTCAAAGTAGCAAGAATATACGAAAAAGAGTCAAAAATGAGGTTTTTTTTTCAAAAAAACTGGGCTAAAGGGCTCTGGGCTAAAATTGTAACATTGACTCGAATAGCTTTTAAATTGCGTTGGAATTTTATATCATAAAGTTAAGCGAGCCTTTTTTTCCAAGATTAACAAATTCAGCCATGCACAAGTTGTGGGACGTTATCCCATGTCGAAGCTCATTGCGAGGACTTATAAAATATGCTTCCAAACAGTGTTCCCAGACAAATGAAACTGGGCGGCTAGTTTGATAAGGAACTTTCTTAATCTGGAAATCCACGCGGATGGATTCGACACATGCTAGGAATTTTGGGGTATTTGGCACTGTACAGATAGTGATAGTAAAAACCTGTAGTCAGTTCAGTGCAAGTGACAAAGTTATTGTCAGAGTAAAAATCTAGTGGTGAAGTGGTGAAAAAAAAGTTTTGGTGTTTTGGACTAACAATTATTTGGAAAGAAATCTGTGTACAATGTACTTATTTCATTTCATTTATTGATTTTTATCGCTGTACAAGCTATACAAAATTGTCTAACAGCATGAATGAATAAATGCCTGCGAGACATTAAAAAAGTATGGGTGGAAGGTTTTAACGTAATATTACGACTCGATCGACAGAAGGTGATGTTTTCATAAAGATAATTTCAAAGTTGGCTGTTTCTTGTAAATACTTTTGAAGAGTAACATGCACGATCTTTAGCTTAAGAATGATTCCAATTCGTATCCTAGTAGAATACGACGTTGTTCCGAGACAATACCGTACAGCCGCGTTGATTGCTTTTGTCAATTTTTGGGACCGTCAACGAACAACTCGGATTCATATGTCAAGATTGGCACTATGAGTGCTCTGGCAAGTTTCAATTTTACATCGATAGGGAGAATAGGAACAATACTTACAGGATTGTATTTTATTTCTTCACAATTCAGTGATCAAGACTTTGGGCGCAAGAGGTTTTTATTAAGATTTTGCCTATAATGCACAACACTCAATTCTGTGCTCAGGGTATTACATCTTATGTCTCTTAAAGGCTGGTAAAACACTTCAACAAACTTATTGCGAAGTTTATTCAAATGAAACGCCATGAAGAGTGGAATAGAAAGATTAACTCACTCGACAAATCTTCTAAGCCTTTCTGGAATATCGTGAAACTTACGAAAAACAAAACCAGAAATATTCCTAGTCTTAGAGACATGGGTGCAACATATCACACTGACCTAGACAAAGCAAATATTTTCTGCCAGAGTTTTGCTCAAAACCATCGCGCTTCCCTACATCTAGGTGACACTAATACTAACGTATATGTGCTAAACGAAATCATGAACAAAATATACTTCCCAATGAGCAATTTGGCTTTCGGCGCTTTCATAGTACGAACCACCAAATTCTAAGAATTTGCAATAGTATTAAAATTAATCGGGATATAGGATAATCAACCGGATTATTAATACTATATATTGATAAGGCATTTGATACTGTGTGGCACAATGGCCTATTATATAAAATGATACGATTCCATTTTCCACCGTATATTTGTAAAGTTGTCCAGAGTTTTTCAGATAGATGTTACAAAGTTCATGTCAATAATTGTGAATTATGTTTGTGTAATGTAGATGCTGGTGTTCCTCAAAGGTCAGTCCTTGCACCGATCCTGTTGTTTTTATCTGATTTCCCCCACTTATTGGAATGTAATTTCGCCCTGTATGCTGATGATTCTGCGATCTTTTCGTCGCATAAATTTGGTCTGAATATTGAGACAAATTTAAAAAATGCGGCGGAAGTAGTTGTTAGATACTTTCACAAATGGAAAATTAAAGTTAATGAGGAAAAGATAAAAGCTATCTTTTTCACATGAAAAAGAAAGTCTTGTTATCTTCCATCCGACCAATTAACAGTAAACGGGCAACACATACAATGGGCGACGTCGGTGCAGTACCTGGGCGTCTACCTAGATAAAAAAACTCACTTTTAATGAACACATTTCAAAGACTCTTCATAAAACGTGTACTGCAATTAAAATGCTGTATCCTTTTATTAATAGAAAATCCTTACTTTCAAATGCCAATAAAATACTCTTACACAAGGTTATTTTTCAGGCAATATTGTTGTACGGCTGTCAAGTGTGGGGTGATTGTGCTAAGTGTCACATAAAAAGATTGCAAATACAACAAAACAAAATACTCCAAATGATGCTTAACCTTCCCTGGCATCACTCTACCCGCGACTTACAGAGTAAAGCTTATGTTGAATTGATCTCCGTTTGGATACATGCACTTACCGAAAGATTTATGGGCAGATGTGATCTATCCGATAATCCTCTAGTTAATGAGCGTAATAATAACTATAAACGACAAGACTGATGTTTTTTTTTTTTGTACTTGTTTATGTATTTATCTGTTTATTTATTTATTCGTTAAATTATTTATTTATATATTAATATTATTTATTTATTTATTTGTTTATTTATTTACTTACTTACTTAGTTAATTATTTATTTACTTTCCTTTTTTTTTTTTTAATAAAGGGTTCTTTTTTGTTCTTTCCCTTTGCCTAGAATAATTATTTAAAAGTTATAATTTTTTTTGTTTTTAGTTTTATTTCAGTAGAAAGATATAACATGACATATAATATAACGAATCTCTGAATTGTAAATTGTGTGGTGGCTCGCTTTGTTAACCTGATAATAATAAAAAAAAACTTCTACTACTACATTACATCTTATGTGACAACCAAATTTGCACGCCCGCTATATGTACAATGTACATGACTAGACATTCATCTGTCGCCCTTGGTTGTGTCTGGACTGCAGGGTTGGACTACTACAAACACCATATCTACATCAGCAATAGGAAATTCGTCAGAAATACCAACTTTAAAAAATTTCAATATAATCCCAGAAATCCCACAAATATCTCAATTTGAATCACTTTTTTGAGCATATTGGCTGGTATCTGGCTAAAAACTACTGAAAAAGACTTTAAATTATACGATCTAGCCGGGCAATTCGCCGATATTATTTCAATATATTCTCAATTGGTCCATTGTATGGCATGTACCATTTAGGACAAAAAAACGTTCAAAATCATTGACGCCGTTGACGGCGACGCAGTTCTCTCGATCATCTTTGAAAAAAATACCGATCAATGATTCCGCCGGACCATAAATCCCACCTATCAGTGCATTTTTCCATTCAACAAGAAATTAACTCCGTCGGCAAAATACAATCATTTGTAAGCTGTACAAAGCAACAAATTAGAGACAGAGTGCAAAAATACCCTTTGAAATTGTAAAACTTGCTATTTAGTTTTGCAACTTTTTAACGTTTCATGCTGCGTAACAATCCACCTTTCGAAGTGGAAGACGTGTTGCATGCTTCTGCTAAAAGGACTCTCACTTAAACTATTCATAAATTTGGATTGCATTTAAAACGGTATCTAGAAACTGCCAGACAATGAAAAGCAAATGCTAATAAACTGGAAATTATGCAGGAAAGTTCATTTTCACTTGCTATCCCTATAGCGTCCAACTTCCTTGCGAACTACTCCCCGCCACGTGACTGCAATGTTTAAAGCCAATGCGGTAATGGAAGTGATGGATGGTTTCTGCAAAATATGTGGCTTCCCCTTAAGTTTTTCATTCGTCACGGTTTTGGGGACGATAAAGATGTTGCAGGATGAATGTTTAACGGGATGATATAGAGTACGTGGAATAGCTTACCAGAGCACAGTTTAAAGTCGTCCAAAGACTCTTGAGGAAACCATTTTGACTTACCTGGAAGAAAGAAGAAAACAATGAGCGTGAACATGATGTCATAACTGTGTAATATTAGGTGTAGAAAAAAGTGATACAAAATAGTTATGCAAATCAGTTCGGCTTCATGACCCAACTTAGTCAACCTTCTCACATGATCTGATTTGCAATTGAAAACATGTTCAGTATTTGAAAAAAAAAAACTGTATGTGGATGAAATAATTGCCAATAATTTTATCGGAAAAAAGAGTTAACGACTGTTGTAAACGAGTTTTTAGAACTATGCAAACAGAAAACTGAAAAAAACGCTGTAGTCATCAAAATATGTACCTCACACAGTCTATGTACTTGAAGCCAGCGAACTGGAAGTTTATTCAATGCTGTCTTGTCCGTAAACATCCCAAAGTACAGTAATAGACAACATAAGATTGACCTTAAACTTTACGCCATAAATCATACACCAATCGTCAAAGTAGTTATAACCACAAGCTCAGAATTGTGTTATATCCCCAACATACTAAAAAAATCTATAATACGATCAATGTACAAAGGAGGAATCAAAAGCGAAATTACAATAGCAATATTACCTGTTGTTGAAAAGTGTATCGAGGATATTGTCAGAAAGTTTCATTGGGACCCAAAGGTAGCAAAAACGTTTGGTCATTTGTAAAAAACATAAGGAATTCCGCCTCGTCTTCAATTCCCACGCTCATTTCCAATGATATTCCAGGTGTCAGCTCTTTAGACAAAGCCAATCTGCTTGCGGCGCATTTTGCAGCCAGCTCAACACTGACAGATTCCAATATGTCTCCACCTGTACTTGAGAGCGTTGATTTCACCATGGGACAAATCCACTTCCGCACACGTACAGTTGCAAGAGTACTTAAAGATCTCGACGTGCACAAATCCGCTGGCGCGGATGGTATTCCCCCTATACTTCTGAAGAGGTGTTCTGCTGCGCTGGCAAAACCATTGCGTAAGCTTTTTCATCCATCCTACTCTTTAGGTCTCTTTCCGAGCAGATGGAAAACAGCATTTGTTCAGCCCGTCCCTAAAAAGGGCGAATCTTCGTCACCCACCTCGTACCGACCCATAGCACTTACATCATTTATTTCTAAGGTCATGGAAACGCTGATAAATCGTCAGCTTATGAAATATCTTGAATCGCGGAAGCTTCTTAATGACCGGCAGTACGGTTTCCGTAGCAACAGGTTCACTGGTGATCTGATAGCTTATCTCACCGAAAAGTGAAACAAATCTTTGCATACTGCAGGCGAAAACAAGATCGTTGCACTTGATATTTCTAAAGCATTTGACAGAGTTTGGCATCAAGCTCTTTTGTCGAAAATGCGTGCATATGGTATCGATGAATCTCTTCTTCTATGGATTAGAAATTACCTTTCTAACCGTTCAATTCAAGTTGTTTTGGATGGGTTTAAGTCTGTGATATCCACCAAATAAATGCTGGTGTACCCCAAGGTTCTGTTCTGTCTCCGACACTCTTTCTCATTTTTATTAATGATCTCTTGTCTGCTACTTCTAATCCAATCCATTCCTTCGCTGATGACAGCACCCTCAGCTTTTCATATTCGTTCCGAGACTCACGACCCTGCGTATGTTAAGCACATTGAATTCCGATCTTGACAGCATAATTAACTGGGGAAACAACAAAAGTGTGGAATTCAATGTTTCAAAAACCCAATGCTGTCTGCTGTCACTCAAGCGAACCCTTGTTAAGCAGCCATTATCCATGAATGGCGCTTCTGTCGATGAAACCGGAAAGCTTTCCATCCTTGGTATGTGTATCAACACAACACTTAGTTGGAACGATCACATATTTGCGGTCGCCAAGAAATATTTCACCCCCTCTGATTTGGCTTTCATTTATAAGGCGTATATCCGCCCCAAGCTTGAGTACAACGCTCATATCTGGTCTGGTGCCCCAAAGACCTACTAGATAGAATCCAAAAGCGAGCGATAAAACTTATAGGAGACAACAATGTCGCAAAGTCATTAGACTCGCTCGAACATCGACGTACCGTTTCTTCTTGGCCGTATTTTATCGCTATTGCAACAAACGATGAGCAAATGAGCTAGCCAACTGCATTCCTCCTCTGCATGAATTCACCCGTAATACTCGTCTCGCCAGGAATGCTCATCAGTTTACCCTTTACCCTTTCGGACGCACTGTTAAATTTAGAGACTCGTTCTTCAGCCGTACTACGCGAATTTGGAATGCTCTTCCCAGCCCTATTTTTTCCACAGACTACCAATGTGCAGTGGTACCTCCTCTCCCTTTCTCCCTCTATACCTTCGGCCCGTGCTGTGTCTTGATCCCGGACACTTAAGGGTATTATCAGTCCCTTGAGAGCGCGCAAATTATAAAAAAAAATAAAATTGGGAAGCACAATAAACCTTTTACAACCGAACTAATATGGTTCTCCGAAAAGGAGAGAGATGATGGGAGAACTGTCGACCTCGGTAACCACAGGTCTGAATAAGAGTCACCACGTACTAGCAATGTTCGTAGTTTTTAGTAAGGCACTTCTAGATTGCTTAAGCATGATGTGGCAGCTAGAATCAAAAACATCAGCTCTGCGGCCTGGCGTACGCTCACTTCTAGGGTGAGGTCTCTGGGATATGACAAATTCGACTGACTCTAAAAACACTCGCAGATCTAATGACAGTCGACTTAGACTCAAACATGCTTACACTCTAGCATGGCCAAGAGGAAATGGATAGAGAAGAACTGTAAGAGTAAAATTATCGCAGTTCCTCTATGGTGTACCTCAAGCTATGGTGTGACGATCACTGTTTAGTAATTAACCCGAGAATGTACAAGACAATGCACGAACGCAGCTTTCCTAGAATATTTGCAACCGATACAAAACATAAGAGCTCAAGTTCAGCTTTTGGAAATTAACTTCAATCTACAATAACTTTAGTAGAATGCATGCCAACAATAACAAATTCACTGCCCAGCTATCTAAAATTTCTTTTTGAACTATAAAAAACGTAAGAAAGAAATAAAATCGTACTTTTTGAATTCTAATTGTATTGCATAAAATCGAAAAGTCAAAAGTAATCTCTTTTACATTATGAAAGAATTTTGTTCATAAATCAAAGCTTTTTTATCCAATTAAGCGTAGAAATAATAATGTAAATAATGAAACGTCAGATAAAACAATAAACTAAATTTACTATTGATGATGGTGCAATAGCATGGACCAAGTGAACCAACCTAATTAGTGCGCTGGAAAAACTCAGCTATATTCAAAGGTTGGCATGCCTCTTTGTCACAGAGACAATGAGGACTTCATTGCATCTGGTGGTAGCAGAATGTGCAAATAAAACAATCATGAGAATGGCAAAAGAAGGTATAGGAAAAGACAGATGCAATACATCGAAACAATTCGATATACTAGTCAAAAAGCTACCCCTCTTGGCAATTCCGAAGGATGACGTGATTAGGAAATTCAATTTCCAAAAGAAGTTCACAATCAATCTCAACACCAAGAAGGACTGGAGCATCGAATCCATCCTACAGACTGAGCAGTAGCACGATCAAATGGTACACAGACTGATGAAGAACTGATGAAGGAACAAGGGACAGGAGTATTTGGCCTACGGACAAAATACTTCGAAACCATGGGCAAACGCACCAGTATCTTCCAGATGGAAATCTATGCTATAGACAGATGCGTTCCAATCAATATTAATAGGAACTACACCAACTGCGACATAGCAATAATTTCGGACTGTCGTGCTGCCATCCTGGCACTATACTCCTACATCATCAAATCTAAGCTTGTTTGGGAATGCCTACACAAGCTCAAAGAATTGAGCAGGAGAAATAGGATCTGCTGGACACTGGGATAGAAGGCAATGAAATGGGCGACTGTCTAGCCAGGAAGGGAGCATCGAAACCTTTCATAGGCCCTAAACCATTCTGTGCAGTAGGAGACCACGTCCGCAGATAAGAATTCAGGGAACTAGAAAAAAGGTACTGGCAGAAACATGGAAAGAAACTCAGCCAAACAACTTTTGGGCCAATACCACCGGAAGAGGTTTGAGACATGTAAACCACACCTAAACGTCAAGTTTTTTTCTGCATTTCATTTGACATTTTTCAATTTCATACTAACTCAATCTGAATCATGGAAAGATACACAATCGAGCAACGCGTTAAAGTTATTCAGGCTTATTATGAAAATGGCCGTTCAAATCAAAATGCATATCGTGCACTTCGTGATTTTTTCGGTCAATTTAATCGTCCAAATGTGCTTACAATCGGAAAAATCGTGCAAAAATTTTAGCAAACCGGGTCTGCAGGAGATGTGAAGACACCAGTGCATGCTCGTACAGCTCGTACTGCAGAAAATTTTGCTGATGTTCGCGATAGTGTGGCTGAAGAGCCGTCCACCCTAAACTTGTCGTCGTGCCCAACAATTGCACCTGTCACGCTCGTCGTTGATGAACATTATGCATAAAGACTTGCACGCTTACAAGGTGCAATTCAACAATCAGCGGCTTCCGGACAATTTCGGACAAAGCAGCCTGTGTGATTGCGGGTATGGTCCCCATCGACATTCTCGAAAATGAGATGCATAGGGTCTACCTAAGGCGATCGACGAACCGGCCAGAGACTGGCGTAAACAGGATAAGGAAGGAAGAAAGAGCAGCCTCAATGACAATGTGGCAAGCCAGATGGGACACCTCAAACAAAGGTAGATGGACTCACAGACTGATTCCAACAATCGAAACGTGGACAAAGAGAGCAAGCGGAAACTGCAACTTCCACCTTACGCAGTTTCTGTCGGGCCACGGGGTCTATCGAAAGTATCTCCATAGGTTCGGGCACCATAGCTCTTCCCTTTGTCCAGAATGTGAGGACTCTGAAGAAGACGTAGAACACACGACTTTCCACTGCAGACGATTTGAAGGGACAAGAATAAACTTACCAACACCGGAGCTCCTAGTCGGTCATATGACGGAGTCAGCCGAGAAGTGGGAGGAAATCTGTTCCTTCATATCAAACTTGCAGATCGAGCTAAGAAGGCTTGAAAGAGTAAGGCGAGCCGAACAGGCAAACACAGTCGATCCAGCTTCAGTCGCTTACCAGCCCCGCGAAGTAATACCTAACGGCAGTTCCGCGGGGAGAGTGGTAGAAGAGTGCAGGGTGTGGGTTAGTACGTAGGCGTATTCCCGAAATCGAGAACTTGGGTTTGCGAATCGTGCATGCTAATGGCACGGGCTATTAGTATCTTTCGAAGATTGCCACATCCTTGGACGTAACCAAAAAAAAAAAAAGTGCAATTGTGCAATTGACTCAAGAACTAAAGCCTCTCGGTCATTTCAAGAGTCGTCAGTGGTCAGAGTGGTGGCAAGAAATGGCAACAGTGGATGATCAATTATCGAAGAAAATCATCTTCAGTGATAAGGCACATTTTCACCTCATTGCCGCATTTGGGCGAATGATAATCCAAGAGTGATTGTCGAAAAACCAATGCACCCACAAAGAGTGACGGTTTGGTGCGGTTTATGGGCTGGCGGCATCATCGGGCCGTATTTTTGTCCAAAATGAGACCGGTCAGGCAGTTACTGTGAATGGTGTTCGCTATCGTGAAATGATAACTTTTTATGGCCCGAATCGGAAGATATGAATGTGGACGATATGTGGTTTCAACAGGGCGGTGCCACTTGCCACACAGCTAACGAAAGAATGGCTCTTTTGCGCGACAAATTCCATGGCCGTGTTATCTCAAGTGGTGGCGATGTCAATTGGCCGCCAAGATTATGTGATTTGACACCGTTGGAAAGAAAAGGTGTACGTCGATAAGCCAGTAACAATTCAAGAGCTAAAGGATGAGATAATTCGGCACATTAACAGCATAGAACCTCAATTATGCTCCAGCGTCATCGAAAATTTGTATCATCGGATGGAGGTGTGCCGCCGAGGTCGCGGGGGCCATTTGGCCGATATTTTTGTTCCATACATAATTTAACCATACCAATTTTATCATAATAAAAATAAATGACAATAATTTCCTAAATAATTTGTGTTTTATTCAAAATCAACATCGGCCCTTAAAATTTAACCACCCTTTATGTTAGTGCAGTGTTAGTCGTTACTCCGTACCTAATAATGTTTACACATTCCCAATCATTGCTGGACATACCATTAAATGCATTCAAAGCCCCATAACCTAGTTCGTACGCTCACTTCTAGGGTCAGGTCTCTCTCTCACTGCTGCTCACATCGCATCTGCTCTTCATCTACACAACTCTTAAATAAAATTTTAACATTCATTTCGGTGTCGTTCTGATTATTACGCATCCTATCCGGGATATTCTACTACTATTCATCGATGGTCCATCAAATCGCTTATTGATTGGTTCAATGACATTCCATTTGTTCCATTTATCGCTACTTGTGAACACGATTTTCCCATGGGAATGGCGAATTGAATTAAATATGTTAACACCTCAGAGACTGATGGAATATTTCACAATTTTGACGAGAGCTAAAAATTGTAAACGATTACACAACGATTTAGAAATAAAAAGTCAGGAGAGAGGGGCTTGAAACGTCAGTTTTTGTTGATACTGGAAGACCATTGGTATTTGCTGCCACTGAGCTCAAGAAACTAGGCGACTCTCTCAGATCAGATTAGGAGTTTCACTTAGGGACATAAGGACGGTAAGGAACGAAGTGTAGTTGAAATACCAAACTGACTTGACTTTGAGTTAATCCGAAAGGAAAAATGCTACTAGATCATGGTCGGTAACTAACTCACCGAAACATTAAGAGTTGTAGGTTTGTGATTCCTTCAACATTTTGCTCCAGACGACCGTGTGATAATCACTGGGCACCACAAGAGGTACGATTTGTAACAATTTGGTTCGATTGTTAGTATCGGGATGAGATTGATCCTCTTCAACGCTACTAAACGGATGAAATATTCTGTTCAGTATGCAGCAATAATGATGTGGGAAAACAATACAGTGAACTGCGGTTTCTGATAGCGGATTGCTATTATGTCTAACCAGTGGTCTCTAAATTTCGGGCACAAAAACATCATTTTTGGAACAAATTTCTAAATTGTACAAAACTGTATAGCTATACTATAGAGACTGTGCAATTGAATTTCTTATCGAAGCCATGTGTGAGTATGAGATTCAGGCACTCATACAATATTTTGTGCATGGACCAGATCAGCTCTTATAATACTCGCTTACGGGCGACACCAGTGATCCATTGCGGGCATCGAAGGAGCCTTCCATAACATCGAAACTAAGCCCATATCTCTGATGACTAAGCCGACTATTTTTTCTCTGACAGTCGGGCGGAAAATGGATCTGAGCTGAGTGAAACCGCATAAGAAGGTATGATGACATACACAGTTTGTAAACGAATTTCAATCAATTATGTGAACCAAGGATATAGCCAGAGCACGTTGGCTCCATCTGGAAATTGAACCAATAGCAAGGGCCATGTGGCCGAGGCTCCGCCGTAGGCACCCTCGCATCGTGATTGAACGTACCATGCAGCAGAAGCTGAAGAGATGAGAAAGAAATACAATCTATCCAACATCTGCGTTGTGAATGCCCAGGATAACAGCTCCTCGAAATGCACTTCTTTTCATAGCTGGAGGATTTGAGCGGTGTCGAACTGAAAAACCTCATAAAGTTTCTAAATTAATCCGGATGGACAACATCCACCAAGGGCACAATGGACCCAACATGTTGGTCTAAGTGAGCCAAGGTCGTAAGGCCACCCATTTGCCTAGCTACTTAGTTAAAGCCCTTCTCCACTAATGTGCGCCACCACATCGCAGGACATCCTCAGCTGCACTTAATTTAACTCATACTCCTAGTATGATTCATTGTACTCTTGTAGTAATAAGTCTAGTTCACAACTTATTCGTCCAAAGGTCACCGTGCCTTTAAAATGTGATTAACTGCTCAAATATTCTAAGCAGGCCATGCGAGCAATCACCAACTGAATCCCGGGTGATAAATGCTTAGCAAGACTTGACCCAATTTATTCGCACCTCAAGCTCAGTCGGTAAAGCCATCATCATACCCATACAATTCCCCATAATATCATGTTTCCCCAGAGGTTGCCGCCGCAAGCGTGGATTCGAACAAATTACACGGCAGCACCGGCAATTAGTTTAACAATTTTCCTACGCTCGCCGTGGAACGCAATTATGAGTGTTTGACAATTCAATATGCGCCCATACCCCCACACGACGGGCCGCACCACATAGGGGCAGGCCGAGGTAGGCACCACAATTATGTATATTCGCTGGCAACCGGTTTGTCCCTGTTGTTGCTGTGCCAACGCTGTAATTATACCCACCCAACTGGCGCTACCTGTAATTCAGAGAATACACAGTATTTTCGACCCCAGCCACGATGATCCAATATAGGTGCCGCAGGCATCAGTCATAGCACAGCCCACCCGTGGATGCGCCTCCGACGCATTTTACTGATTGATGATAGGTGGCTGGATAGCACCTGGTTACGTGTCACCACTTGCAAAAACAAGCAGTGATTACGAAAACTGATACCCATTCGGCCTACGTTGGAGCTGCTGCTCCAAGGACTCCCTACTCACGGTTTACATTTTCTCACTCTGCCTGGTCTGCTGAAAATTGGATTTTCATCGACGACATGTCCCTTGGATGTTTCGAATTGATTCGCCATTTAAATTTTAATTGAATAGAATTATTTTGCTGGCAGGACGAGCGTTGTCGGAATGTCCCATCCGTCTTGCCCCTCCATCACCTCGTCAGGGTCTTGCTCTGTGCGGAGTGTGCCTCACAAGTCGTTCATGCTTCAATCTCAATTAGGATTACACCAGTCGACTGGTGTGCGAGAGGCGGGGATGGAATGGAATGGGGAAAATGTATTTCTTCAGTGGAGTGTACGAATTGGCAAAATGGGACTTATTAAGGACTTATTGGCTTTAAAAGGTTCGCCTGCAGAGCGAGAGAGCAAAGACTGAGCAGCTTATGAACTACAGCAGGGATTTTAATCGATTTTGTGCTTGCTGTCAAGAAGTGGAATTGCTTCTTTATTACATTTGCCGAGAGGATCACATTCCCAGAGAGTTATTTGGTTATAACACGACAAGCGTAAGGCGGGTGAGTGGGTCGCAATGAATTGAGTTTTCACACTTCTTTCCGCAGATTAACATCTCGTGGTGATTGATTACGACGTACAGAGTTTGTAAACGAGTTTTAATCAATCACGCGTTACCATTCCTTTTTTTCCAGATCACCTGATATGCATATGGAAAGGATACAACCACCACTCGTAAGATAAATCAGAAGTGTTACAAATATGCAGTTGAAAATATTCAGCAACAGCAAGGATCATGTACTTCCTTAATGTAAACACAAAGAGGTCGGATAACATGCGTGTGGCTACATACATACATACGTCATTCGTACTCCTACGATAACTAAAGTGACATGATGGTATTCTGGAACCGACTTCGCCAACTACTCTGTGGTCACTGCGGTACACTCCCGGACACAATAAAGTGCAAAACCGAATGATTCATTTTTGGAATGAGGTTTGCTGAAAGAACATTTGATCTATGGCCCAAGTCGTATGCCATGACATTATTTGCACATTTGGTTTCAGTTGTGCAAATTATCACCGTTAACAGCTTGTGTTTAACTGCTATCAGTTGCCCTTAGATTGCATCAGTTGTGGTTGCAATGTGACAAAATAATGCTCTTTTCATTTTGTATTCCGCAAATTGGCAGATTGACAACGTTTTAATTTTTCGCATTTACTTTCGGTATCAATTTATATCATTAAACTAAGTAACCCTGTAAGAAATGTCCGAAGTGCCATTCCATGTTAATTAGGTAGACAAATGTCTCGTCGCCGGTATTGATGTTGTCGATATATAGCAACGTCAATGCGATGCTGTTTTTGCAACGCATCCAGTAATCAAGGCACAAGCTGCGCTTCAACTCGTCAACTTCAACTCTGCGAACATTCGAATGAGACGTCAAGATATTTAACTGATGCCTAGGCAAGGATCTGTCAGCCCAATTTGCCTTAACTTTTCCGATATTTTCGTCAGTGATACTGATGGATGAACGACCAAAATGAGGCAAATCATCAACCACAGTACGACCTGCTCGTACGCTTGGGTTTTCAGCATCGTCGACTTGCATTGGCATTTTCACCACTTCCGTGCAAATTAGAATTTTATTAGAAGCACAGAACAATCACTGACTTATATGCAACAAAGGTATCAAGCACTATAATGCAGTCATACAAATCACTTTACTCGGCGATTAGTGAAAACCGCCTTGAGGTAGGAATCTCAGCTACCAATTGATGGACAATTTCCCCATCTGAGTGAAGTGTGAGGCTGATCTACGGCTCTTTGCGTCGCAGCGACCGACTTTGTTTGCAACGAATTGACTCATATACCATTCATGTCTCAGAGTCCCACACACGTGTCGAGATAACCAAATGGGTACAACCAGAGAGATGTCATAACATCAAGGACTAGTTGCTTTTTGATGTTGTTTTCATTCAGTGAAGTGCAATCTATAACAGTATTGGGCACATTCAATGAAAATACTTTGGAGTAGGGATGTTTCCTAAACCAATGGTTCTAGCTCGTGTTTAATGAGGTTTTAGTCCCCTCTTAGGACAGGCATTAGATCGGGTATCATCTAAAACCCTAACCAAAGGAGGATTGGCAATTGTTAAGTGAGAACTTCTATTATTAGTTTAGCAGAGCTGTGTGCTTCTTGTTCGAGAACTCTCTTTCTCGAGAATCACTAAAATCGAGGTCTTAGTCCCCTTTTAGGACAGGCATTAGATCGGGTATCATCTAAAACCTTACCCAAAGGAGGATTGGCAATTGGTAAGTGAGAACTTCAATTATTAGTTTTGCAGAGCTGTGTGCTTCTTTTTCGAGAACTCTCTTTCTCGAGAATCAACAAATCTCTGACTTATCAAAGGACCTTCGTACAATCGCTGTTAGTTGTCCAGACTCTAAATTAATCAAGCCTCCTCAAGGTCGATCATTCAGAGGAACTTGTTATCTGCCTGTCTTCTACTAGAAGCCCGATCGATCAACAGAACAGGATTCAAGTCGCCAGAGGTCTGTGTATGACTATGTTTCATGTGCACAAGTGCACTCGCAACTGGAATGATGTGAATCAGGAACGGATCATTCAAACAATCAATCAAATACCCTTAAAAGATAATACTGTCCGTCCAATGATTTCTTTTGTTACACGTTCGAAAGTAGATTTAAGTACCAAACTTCAGCAGAGGCTTCACCAAATATTGAATCTGTTTTGGTGCTTCAATTCAACGTGCTGTGCAAAAAAAAAAAAACTTCTGTTCGTCGGTCATTGTTAAAAAGGATCAAGAAGCAACTGGGAATGTCTACAATGGATTCAATCAAAACCAGCGGCACACCCGCTAACCCTGTCCGAGGTTCAATTAATCATCGCTTTCGAACTCGCTAGCAGTTCTCGACGGCCACGAATCTTGAAGATCCATGTCCACAGCTCCTCGACTCATTGTCCGAGAATACTGGCTGCCAAGGAATCAAATCCCATCCCTCTGGCTACTCCCGAAATATTATGCTGGCGAAGATTATTACGAAGGCCGGTCTTATTGTTCGCTGCCCGTTCTATTATCGCTGTTACTTTATGGATAATGCTTACACGCGCGCCCACAGCGATTTTCAGAATCGAATGAAATCCTCTGAATGTAGTCCAAAGGGAGAGAAGAACCCACCGCCCGCGTCCTTACGAGAAGGGAAAAATTGTATCAATCTCTTGCGCTCTTATTTAGGTTAGATTACGTGCAGTTAAGTTATTCTGTGTTGCTCCCCAGCACAAGGACGAATAATAATGTCAATGGGTGATGGCGGCGGGCTGAAGCGGGCGGCGTGAATCGGTGGTGTCTTTGACGGGACGGCATGTGTGGCCCATTTTGTGTTTATTGAATTTTTCTTTCGTCTTTTTTTCCCCCCATTCCGATTCAAAACACTCTCGACTCATAGACCTGATGTCATGCGGCAAATTAGATCATCTGTCGGGGTAGTTTTAATTTCATCATGCAGTGCAATCACAGCGACGACAGGGGTGAGTCAATGAGGTCTTACGTGGCAGTTGGCTGGCAGCTTTGTGTGTTCATTTGTGGCAAATCAAATCAAAGCATGAGCGTGTCTCCGCGAAATGTGTATGCGATGAACTCATCTCGCGAAACTGTGGAAACTGCGTCGAAACTTAGCCACAAAGCGTGTCAACGTTTAGCCTCTAAGTGATTGATCGAATGATCTGTGGGTTAAGTGCTTCGTAATGCTCGATTACACTGCGCGGTGAAAGTTAATCGAGACCTCGAGGAACGTTGTGCTGGAATTAATCTAAAATGATCTATGAGCTTGCACAACAATTCCAGCAAACTGATGAAATATTCAGCGCGATACAAAATGCACTTAACCAACCACGCACAAATGTGTATGCACGTTCATATATGTATGTATATGAACATATTGTCTCCACATTGAGGGTACACAATTCCGAAAAGTGCTGTTTGTTGTTTTTGTCTGTTTTCTGGCTAGTTGTCTCAAATTCCGCACACTAACTTAGATGAGTAGTAGACTGCTAGGACAAAAATGGACAACTGGTAGTAGAGTCGCATTCGATACTGAGAATCTGAAAGATCACTTCTGTAGACTGCCTTGGAAATCATATTTAATCTACTCCCAATCAATATCCTCGGAAAGCTCACAACCGCGGGTGTAAGACTTGCAGTCGCTAGTACAATTCACACAATAAGGGACGTAGTGAAAACCAAAGCAAGAATCCCAAGGCATATAGACTACATTATCCCTACTCGATCCCAAGCATGGACGAATGGAAATCGAATACCGTCAGAAACACACATGCTCTAAAAATATCTAAATCTAAAATTGATTACGAAACTGTGGTTGGAATTTCTCTCTCTCTCTCTTAGACTACCGAATCACTGCAGTGTATTCCAAGTAAAGTGATTTTTCAAAAGCTATAGGAAAGTTTTTCAAAAAAAAATCACATAAAATTCAGAAAAATGCATGAAATCTTTATTTGAATCGATAGTATGGTCCATATAATTTAATGTTTGATTATTTCATGCAAATGTTGACCTTGACTGCGCCTCAAATGGTCCATCCGCTTAGTCCCATTTTGGCATACTCTTTCCAACATTTCGGCCGGTATCTCACGAATAAATGCTTCAATGTTGTCTTCCAATGCGTCAATTGAAGCGGGCTTGTCTGTATAGACATGAGCTTTAACATAGCCCCACAAGAAATAGTCTAAAGGCATTAAATCGCACGATCTAGGCGGCCAATTGACCAGTCCCGAATGTGAAATAAAATGTTCACCGAACTCGTCCCTCAATAAGTCCACTGTTGCGCGTGCTGTGTGGCATGTGGCACCGTCTTGTTGAAACCACATGTCATGCAAGTCAAGCTCTTGCATTTTGGGCAAAAAAAAAGTTGGATATCATCTCACGGTAGCGCTCACCATTCACAGTTACATCATCTTTGAAGAAGTACGGTCCAATGATGCCACCAGCCCATAAACCGCACCAAAATGTGACTTTTTCTGGATGCATTGATAGCTCTTGCAATGCTTCTGGCTGATATTAACTCCAAAATCGACAATTCTGCTTATTTACGTACCCAATGAGCCAAAAATGAGCTTCGTCGCTGAACACAATTTTTCGGTAAAAAAGTGGATCTTCGGCCAACTTTCCAAGAGCCCATTCACCAAGAATTTTACGTTGTGGTAGGTCTTTCGGCTTCAATTCTAGACGATTCATGGTTAAATTATAGACCAAACTGAAGATGTTTGACAGTGAAACAAAACACGAAACGTGCGTCAGCTGTTTAAACCAGTGTTGCCAAAAAGATAATAGCTAAAAAATCATCCTTTAGAAGTAACAGCTATTCAAGAAGGGTGCTTGCTTTCTGCCAATAAGTCCGAATATGAATCTTTACATAGACAGTAAAGCGGCCATTAATGCTCCACGAAAGCGTCCACGAAACTACAGAACGGTCAAACATTGTCGCATATCCTTAAAGGAGTTATCATATGTCAGCTTTTTCTTTGGGCATGCCGTTATTACAGGCAACGATAGAACCAAAGAACTAGCTAGACCGGGGGCGTCAAGTCTAGTCTAGTCAATAAGGTACATCCCTCTGAAGACAGTTAAAATATTAATACCAGCATCACAATTACCAACAGAAGACGGAATCAAATGAAAACTTGCAAAACGGCCATCGCTCAACCCGAGATGGACCATAACCCTCCTTTCAATAACCAGGATAGACATAGGCAAAGGCATAGGTATTATTACTAGACATTGTATTATAGGCAACCACGCGAGGCGCATTGGGTATTCCTTACAATGACTTCTACAAAGTAATATGGAGGAGGAGGAAGAAGGAACGGTCAACCCCTACTTAGGTACAAATTCAGTGCTATCCAGGACGAGAAAAGGCTAACATAAAATTAAGACGTTTGATGATACTACACTACACGATTTAAGTTTCACTTAACAAGTTGAGTTGGACTTAGGTTCGCACAATTCGAAAAGTAGATCCTAAAGTCGCCTATGCATGACTTTAACTAAGTTGAAGAAATTGTGGATCACAAGACCCAAAGTTGTACTTTAATACGGACATGGACTTCGAATTAAATTAATTAATATTTTTAAAGCTTTGACGAACTTTGTTTTATAAAAGTGTACGGCAAATCAAGAACATAACCAACAATCAGGGTTTTTGAGTTGCATCATTTCAATAGGTACGATGTGTTTACATTTGTGTTGTCGCCATCTTTGAAATCGAAGTGAAATTGGTTGCATTTAAAAAATACCGACTCATAGCTAAGTACGACTTAAATATTTACAAGCTACGAATAATAGATAAAGTCGAACTTAAAGTTTAAGTGTAACTTGGCTATGATGTGGATTTTAGTATCTGCAAACGGCCCTAAGTAGATTACTTAATGAAGCGGAAAACATTGATTTGAGACTCGGACAAAAAGTAAAACCATTTAAGATACTGTAGACAGACTCTAAAAATATTATGGAGACATGGAATGGTTCTGATGTAGTTAACTGAATTTGGTTACAGTCGTACGAGCACAAAAGACGCTGAACCTCCAGGATAGATTTGTCAGTGACTCTCAATCAGATATATCAGATAAATGAGTCACAGACAACATATTAAAAATAATAGAGGACCAAGGACAGAACCCAACTGTACACCATTGTTGATAATAAGGGAACCGAAACTTATAAAGAACTTAGCTTAGCTTAAGGTGGCGCTACAGTCCGAGGTGGACCTGGGCCTCAACCAACAAGCGTCTCGATCTTTAGCTAGCTGTCTCCAGTTTCGCACGCATAGTTGGTTGAGGTCCCTTTCCACTTGCGTGCGCCACCTGAGTCGCGGTCTTCCTCTACTGCGCCGATCCTCGGGGGTAGATTCGAAGACTTTTCGGGCCGGATCATTGGTTTCCATCCGCTCTACATGATCTAGCCATCTCAATCGTTGGATCTTCACTCTTCTGGCTGAGTCGATGTCGCTAAACAGCCCGTATAGTTCGTCATTATATCTCCTCCTCCATTCACCATCTATGCAGACAGGACCGAAAATCACACGAAGAATTTTCCTTTCGAAGCAACCAAGAGCAGCTTCATCCGCTTTTGACAAAGTCCATGCCTCCGCGCCATATAGCAGGACTGGGACGATTAAGGTCTTGTAAAGCGTTGCCTTGGTTGTTAGAGAGAGAGGGCTTTGTTTACCAATTGCTTTCTTCGCCCAAAGAAGCAGCGATTGGCAAGAGTTATTCTTCGTTTGATTTCAGCGCTGGTGTCATTCTTTGAATTGATAGCGGCCTAGGTAGACAAAGTTTTTGACTACCTCAAAGTTATATCTGTCTGCTGTGACGTTCTGACCGAGACGTCGGTGTTGGGTGTCCTTTCTCGTTGACAGCATATACTTGGTCTTACCCTCGTTTACCGCTAAACCCATCTTCGCGGCCTCCATTGCAATACCCACAAAAGCGCTATTGACATCACGCTGCGTTCTTCCAATAATGTCAATATCGTCGGCATATACGAGTAGTTGGGAGGACTTTTGAAAGATTGTTCCTCTGGTGTTGGCGTTCGAGTTTTGAACAATTCTTTCAAGAACGATGTTGAAAAATTGACCTTGATGGAGCAGCGTGCATTCTCCATCGTCAAGAACACCTTATCAAGAACACCCCCTTCTAAAACCTGATTTATGTCATCAATCCAAAAGCATGTCGTACCCTATTACGCTTCAAAATTGAATTTGCTATCCATCGAGGTGCCCCACAATCTTCGACTCGTCCTAGTTGCCGCGCAAACCGTTTCACAAAACACCACACTTCCAAATTCCTCCATTTCTAAGTATCAAATGGGGTTATCTCGCATTTTGTCTCACAAAACTCACCCAAGACACTTCCGTTTAAGAATATCACCTTCCTCCACAGCTAGGTGAAAGTTGCCATCCAACAAGACTTCCCTCATCCTTAGATTCGTCCTTATACCCGAGAAATTCGTTTCACAAAACGATGTCAGACTAAAATGTGCATTGTTGAAAATTGCTTTATTTTCAGTGATAAAATGCGATCCAAGGGCATTGTCGGTTTACTACATTTTTTCGTGTAAAATGTACAATTTTTTTCAAAAGTCGATGTTTGGAATCTTTGCGCACAAATCTCACTTCAAGTGCATGGGGCTGAGTGCCAAGCGCATAATCAAAGTTGATTCCATCAAAAAATTGCATCGGAATCCTTGGAAATTAGAGAAAAGTGGGTTTGTTTATTTTCCATGACGTCACCGGATGGAGTTGCTGAGGAGTTGCTGCTTATCCTGAATGGTGGTATGTGGATGGAGTGGGATTATTTGACGAGTAATGAGTGAAGTAAGAGCAGTACGCAAAGCTCTCTTTTGAAATTGTCATAATGTGTGAGAGCGTGATAAATGTGAAAATGCCAAAAAAAGATGTTCCAAAAAAGCATATCTCTGCGGTTTCCTTGTAGAAGAACTTTATACTTTTTAGTGACAAAATGTTCTTGGATACTTCTTCAGAAGTAATCTTGTTTCATATTGTGAGTCGAAGGACTATGTCATAAACGCCCGCTTGAGCCCCAAGGGCTTTACACCGCAAATAACCACCAGAATTGCTGCCAAAAGGATACATTTTAGAATGTCTTCTACTGAAATGCATGTTCATTTCAATGTATGTCCACAGACATCATTTGTTCATCATTCATCTATGTATATTCAACCACCATCACTTCGCTCTTGAAAAAGACCACGCCCACAGCTTCCACTCGATTTCAACACGAAAAACGAACGCATATCTTCCCTTAAAAGCGGTTATTCTTTCATTTGCCACTGGCAGTTTCTTCCTGACAGATTCCATGCCCCCTTTCAGTCGACACCTCGGCTACAATATGCGGGGCCCAGCCAAATTATCTCTGACACCGATCCATTACTTTAGTGGCAAACATTAATAAGAGTGGAAAAACCCGGTGAAATAAAACACCCCTGACAAGCGACTCGCAACACCTTATCGCCGAAAATGTGAAAGCATACTTTTTCCCATCTAATAACCACACAAGTTAGGCACCGACGCCGCCGCCCGCCCACGCGGTTATTATCGCATCGCTATCACCGACGCGACCCTCAACAGCTTTGCGCTTCGAGCAGTAGTGACAGTTATCACTTAAGCGCACAGCAAAGTCCTAAATGAAAACTCTCGTACTCTCGCACACTCGCAGCAGTCATCTGTCAGTCAGTCGACCCTCGCCCGCCTCGTCCGGATTTGTCAGTCCTCCATCAAGAATCGCTGACAAATTGCGGCCGGGAGGTCGTGGGGTGGGCACATAGCCAGCAATCATCGTAATGCCACCGTGCTATCATCCTTCACGGATCGCTTTTCAGCGCTAAGTCAACAGATGAATGCGAGAAAACTCATCGAAAAGGTGAAAAGGATGAAATGCTGTTGATTACACGAACGACATGAGAGGGTTGGTGGCAAGTGTGCGTCATCCGTGAGGGCCTCGGTGCTCAGCGCCGCTAAGCTTGTTTTGAGGTATCATGGACCGTTGTTAATTGAAGGACTGGTCAAGTATTTCACTTTTTTGTGCTCGCCGCAGACCGCATTTATGATTAACTGCTGGGCCACGCTAGTGCAACATGAGTCCACTTCAGTGTGAACCCTTTCATACAAACGCTGAGGACTGTTAAGCCTCCGACCTACCCACCACACGTTGGCGGCGAGGTGAGTGCTAATTGGAGCTATTTTACATTGGGCCTCTTAAACACCGAATGGGGATGATTGTTGCGCAAAGCGTTGACAGTGCTGATGCCGTGATTTTTTTTTTTTCTTCAACTGCCTGCGTCTCTTGAGGGATTCCTTTGGTTGTCAACACCTCTTTAGTGGTTCGCTAAGTGGGTGTGAATGAAACGCGCCGAGATTGAGCGGATGGAGACGAGAGGAATTGAGCCCGCGATTGAATTGCGATCCGGTGCACGATGGGTGCACGTCGAGATGTGTAGAGTGTGCAGTACATAGAGCACGTTGTGTGAGTTTGGGCGAGAAGCCCTGAAAAGACAAACAATTCAGAGTAAATAGAGTTTTCCGAACTAATTAGGTTGGAGATTTAATTTATTCTCGGCTTGGAGAGCACTGCAAAGAGCGATATGGCTGAGGTGCGTTCTAAGTTGTTCTCGCTTGTGGAGCTCTGGGGAGGCTAATTGCAGAGACAATTCCGGAGAGGGTGTTAAAGACGTAAGTGGTGGAGAATTGCTGTTGAACCACATGTGAGCCTGAATGGGTGTATAGAAGCATATAATACGTACGAACGGTACATGGATCATGGATTACATGCCCAAAATGGTTTGTAGTTGCTTCATTGTCGAATTTGAGCTGCTAGGGTTTATGAGGGGCTATGGGGCACCTATGATGTGAGGTGAAATAACGCCGTGCGAAATAACGAATTTTGATGTTCACCATTATTTTCCTTTGAAAGTGCACTGCTGAGTCGGCGAAAAATCTTGGCGCTGCGTAATTGGAGGCAACAGGCTAAATATCGTGGCAGCTGAAGAGGCTTGTTGGTTGAGGCCTAGGTTGCTATGCCGGACTGTGGGGCATTCAGAGGAAGATGAAGAACGGTTTCTGCGAAGGTCAGCTAGACACTTCATAGCAGGCACCACCTGAGTAGGAGACATCCAATTTTCGTGTTGACACAGAGGGACTGCTCTCCGTGCAGTCCACCACTTGACTAGTAAGAGTGACATATAAAGAGATCGTGCTAACTGTTGACTGAAACCCTGATTCGCCTCTGTATCACACAAGTACAGAGTCGATATCAACATTTTGGAGTTGGAAACAAACATTGTGTTCGAAAAAAAACACAATGTGACTCTAAGCGGCAAGCAGCAGTAAGTTTTTTTTATAGCTTCCATGTGCTCAAGGGATTACTAATACCCTTAAGCCTCCTAGACATTTTTGCAGCATTTTTGGCGACCTCGAAAGCGATCGTTCCAACTAAGTATTGTGGATGGTAAGATTTCATCGGCACAAGCGCCATTCTTGGATAATGACTGTTTATTGGCATTGAATTTTTGAAGCAGGGAATTCCAATCAATTACTTTTACCTCAGTTAAGTATGTTGTCAGGATTCGAATTCAATGTGCTTAACATAAACTGGATTTCGAATTCCTCTCCTGATTCGTCATATGAGCTTATACTGAATTCCCCGCCAGTAGTGGGTAGACAGAGCAGGGCCTAATATGTCGGTATGAATTGCTGTCCCTTCATAATCAACTACCCCACGCTTGTTTGTCTGACTTGTCTCAATGCAATGCTCAATGGCATGGCTACGAATTTGTGCCTATTTAGTCCAAATTCGCGCCTGGTCTGACGCAAATGCTCAAACAATGTTCGACTTAAAAGAGCGTCTCTTTTTGGCAGTGTGATTAACACATTTCACGCACTCAACGAGCCAAACTTGTGTAACTTCTTTCTAAATAGAAAACAATAAACATTTTAACAGTTGAACGTTCGTGTTTGTTTTTCACTGTTGCTGCTTATTTCCCGATGAATCATAAGAGTTCAAATCAAATGAATGGTTCGCAGAACAATTTCTATCAACAGCCATCATAGAGTCACTACTTTTGACAAAGCAAAAGCAAAAAAATTCCGTATAAAGCCTCCGAGAGCATTTACTCGTATGTAGTCTGCTATTATGTACCATTCCTACATCTGCATGTACATGCGCACGTAGTTGTGTTGGCTTCAATTTGAGAAAGTAAATTCGTTACGGAAGACGAGCACCATGTTTTTCATCCTCGTTATATGGATTTTGGATGACTGCCAGAAAATGTTCAACGTTGGATTCTCCATCGCATTCTATTCGGGCCGTTTTTATGCCTTTATACCCGGCATCTGTAGGTGTTGGTGAGTGCTGCAGGACTACGTTCGTGCGGAGATACAAATGAGTGGCATCTCACTGCCACCCACTTTCGGGGTTTTTCCCCTAATTCAAAGCCCAAACAAGCGAAACGACGCCGACGACGAAATATACCACTTTTTTGTCGGTGCACGTTCGGAAACAGTAATTAATTTTGTCCCGGGAGTGGGTTTAACGTTAGAAGCTCTTTTGGTCAACACCAAGTGGATTCGCATAATTAGTTTGTGGATTAAAGTACTGGATATTCGAAAATCTGTTCACACACAATGTTCAGATGAGGATGGCCGCAAGGGAAAAGGTAGTCGCAAGCTTTAAAATGTATATGTTCCGATAGCTCACTCTCAACTACTCAACGAATGAAGTACTAACAAGCAGTGTTTAGTTTGATAATTATATAAATGTGGCTACAGCTCAGGTAAAGTCATTCGCTAGCATTTTCTATTTGTTATTTGTTTCTATTGATCTCACACAAATGGAGGAATTTAAGGAACCTGGATGACATTTACAAGAAATGATACTCCCTAGACTATCGATAAAACTCACAGGACAAAAATAGGGCGTGATCTTTCAATAGTTTGTAGATCTGTTAGCAGACACGAATAAGCCATCGATGAGGCGTTTGCTCACATTGAGACGGAGACGCTAACAGGAGAAACATTCTGCGTGCGATCTTTTGCCTCTTTCACAATGTCAGCATCTGGATGAGAAGATTCAACGAGAAACTATATGCTTTGTACAGCGACATGCGTCTGCCTGGGCATCTATATATTCAACACGCAATGCCCAGTTGCACAGTGGACGTTTAAACTTCACTTTTGGTTGAAACTTCAGTTCAACAATTTATTTGGTTCAACATTGAACTGAGTTCAATTTGTAGTTTAAGTTAAACGAGAGTACACTCCCGTTTATACCTCATTTGTGCACCTCTGCCATTTTCTCTCTGACGTCTGATGTTCTGTAATGGGATCGACTCCTTGAATTGATATCATTTGCAATGGATTCCCATACGGCAGCTTTTTCAATCCTTGGTTGATTATCAAAAGCTGTGTTCTCCGATAAAATGCACCAAAAACTAAAATGCACATGAAATACATCGAAAGCCCTTACAAATTGCAGCTAATACAACCACCAAATGGCAAGTGTTACCATGTTTTCTTCGATCGCATTATATTGCCATGGAGAAGGACCTCAACCAACTTGGTGTGGCTAATTGGAGGCAACACAATTGGTGGATGCGGCGAGTAAAATGTTTAGTCACTTTTTGGAGCATATTGATACCAGCCAATACACACTAAATACACATGTTATGTTGTCCAACGGTGACATATAGAGGAATGATTTCATGCAGCTAAAACTAAAGGATCCTCAAATATCCCCAGATCATACTAAGGGGCCTGAGCACCAGACGCTGGGCGGTCGTCTGCGAATTTTCAGTCTCTGGAGTATTCGATTGTCATTCCGACTACCATATCACTGTAGTCTTTCAGACAGAAACTACAGCGTTAAAGGAAGCTTTGTCCTGGCTAAAAAGAAAACCAATGTAAAGGGCGATTTTCTAAAAGCTATAGGAAAGTTTTTCAAAAAAAAACACATAAAATCGAACATAGAATCGATAGTACGGTCCATATAATTTAATGTTTGAAGATTATTTCATGCAAATGTTGACCTTGACTGCGCCTCAAATGGTCCATCCGCTGAGTCCAATGTTGGCATACTCTTTCCAACATTTCGGCCGGTATCTCACGAATAAATGCTTCAATGTTGTCTTCCAATGCGTCAATTGAAGCGGACTTGTCTGTATAGACATGAGCTTTAACATAGCCCCACAAGAAATAGTCTAAAGGCGTTAAATCGCACGATCTAGGCGGCCAATTGACCAGTCCCGAATGTGAAATAAAATGTTCACCGAACTCGTCCCTCAATAAGTCCACTGTTGCGCGTGCTGTGTGGCATGTGGCACCGTCTTGTTGAAACCACATGTCATGCAAGTCAAGCTCTTGCATTTTGGGCAAAAAAAAAGTTGGATATCATCTCACGGTAGCGCTCACCATTCACAGTTACGTTACGATTCGCATCGTCTTTGAAGAAGTACGGTCCAATGATGCCACCAGCCCATAAACCGCACCAAACTGTGACTTTTTCTGGATGCATTGAGCCGAAAATGAGCTTCGTCGCTGAACTTTCTTAACTTTCTTAAGCGCGCGATGAACTTTCTTAACAGAGCACGCATTTTGATAATAAAATTCAATAATTTGCAAGCGTTGTTCGTTTGTAAGACGATTCATGGTTAAATTATAGACCAAACTGAAGATGTTTGACAGTGAAACAAAACAGCGATTAAATATTTGAGTGCAGTCACTTTCAACTCACAGGCTTTCCTGAACTGCAGCCTATCTCTCAACGAGATGGCAAGGTATTTTAGCACCCAACTAATGTGGATGCCGGAACACTGTGACATTCCAGAGAACTTTGAACCAGACGGACTTACTAGAAAGGGCACAGGTTCCGTACTCTTTCCGGATGGAGACCATGCATGTTGCTACTGCAAATGTAGACGATCTACAAATCATGTCTACCTCATTACAAAACAGCTATGGCCTACTATCGATCCAAAACGCTCATGTAGCCTGATCAGAACGAGTAGACGAAATGTTAGAACCATTACCGGCGTCATAACCTGGCATTGTGGCATTGAAGTACATGTCTCCTCTACAATGACTTCTGCAGAGACTAGGAGAAGGAAGAAACTTTTGTGGAATTGCGGAGCTCGCTCCTCTCGTTGAAGACGCCTACTATATCAAGAACCTGACGGAACTAAGTAGCATTAGAAACAGTCATCTCCACCGCTTAATCGAAAGCGCTAACTGGTTTGTGGTCTAATGTCGATGCCTTCTCTTCCACAGAATGCACTTCTCCATGAGCGCTGAACCCGAGCCCCCGAGCCATGGTAAGGAGGATACTTTTCTACAATCTCATGGTGACCTTCCGCGCGATTCAAACAACAAATTGATGGTAATTTACGAAAATGAAATAAAAAACATCTTAAAATTCGACTGGCTCAAAATGGCCGTCCACCCCCACCGCAGTGTGGCGGGTGCAATTTCGCGCGGAACAGTTGTTATTTTCCGCTGCTGAGGACTCTAACGAGCACATGCTGCATGCACATGAGACAAGGTTGATTGTGGGGAGCTCATCAACTTAGGGCCGAATTAATATTCTTGAAGTAATTAACTTAATTGATTTGCGTTCACTGGGGCGCTTTCTGCTTTCTGAAGTCTTGCTGGTCAGGAATTTCAATGTCACTCCAAAGAATTCCACCACAAGCCAGTGCACACACAGTCCGCAAACGAATGCATCTCGTTGCTAAGTTCAGTAATTTGTCATCGATCAAACACTATTGAGGCGACAGTCGAGTGGGGTTACTGTGAATAAGGCGCAAGTTGATTGGTGATATGCTGTGGGCTACATATTACAGCTGTCGGGCTAATCATTACAGTCTGAGTCACTGTAGCTATTTCTGCTCTTATCTTATCGAAATGATTGAGTTTTGCTGTGCTGGGATTTTAGTTAGAATGCCGCGTAAAATTGTGGATCTGTACTTTAAGTGGTCGGACTGGGGGGTGACATTCGAACTAGACTTCCAGAAATCCAGGCAAACGCTGTGTTTACGGTTGTGATTGATTTGCCCTTGCTCAACTGCACTGTTGAGCTTTCATACACAGCAGCGCATTACACAACAAATCCATTTACTTTTTTTTCGTTTGCAACTCAAAGAGTTAATTAATTTGAGTGGTCGTGCTAAAGCAGTCCATCCAACGGTTGTGGTTCTCAAATTACGTATTTTTGATAGTGTTCCGTTTTAGCTGAAAAGCAGCCCGCATTTGTGTCAGCAAAGTCCAATTAGACCACCAACACAATCCATACACATTGGAATCCTTTTTCAGCTCGGCCTCTATTAAATGACCACAGCAAACGCCAGAATAGCAATGTAAACACTCGTGAGCGCAAATGGGTTTGTTCCTGACGCATTTCGCAGAATGATTGTCCAACCAACACCCTTCCCCTGCGCCACCGACAACCGCAGTTGCTCGAGCTGGCAACACTCCTGCAGTTCGGTGTCCTGAAAATGCATTTCCTCGCAGCGTGCTCTTCTGTAACATCAGCTCACAGCAGTTCCCCTCACACCTATTTTTTGCCACTCCTCCGTTTTATCGCACTCTATTTTTAAACGCCACCCTTCGGGTGCTCCCGCTCACAAGCTCCTACGTGTGGACGCCATTGCCATCGCCATCGCCTTGAACACACACACTTATGCTTCTCCCAGTGCACTCCGTGTGACCGGGGTCAACTAGCTGGCAGAGATAATGGAGTTTATGGGCGGGGTGCCACCCTTCTGGCGTTCGGTTCAGCAACGCTGCGAATTAACGAGAATTGCATACTCCAACACAATGGCGCACAGCAACGCAAAAGGCGATACAAACACTTTCGGCCGAGAGCTGCCTGACAAACACGTGAAACGTTGATCGTTGTTTCGACGAGTGCAGTTCTGTGTTGATTTTTAGCTTTTTCGTCAGAGCAAGGACGAGGGATGAAATTCGATTCACTGCGTGACGAGGTCGAAGTGTTATTAGCTCTTCCGACCGAAAATTGGGTCAACGCGAGGAGATGACGATGCACACAAATGCACTGCACCATTGCAAAGGGTAGGGAACGGGAGCACAAATGGACACACTGACACCCCGTCTGACTGTGGTGGATGGCTCTTGCAGAGTGGGGCTGCAGCAGTTCAGACCATTCAAGGCGAACAAGAGATCGATAAGTTTATGCGTGTGCTGGCTGAGGATGGGTGATGCTGATGGAGCGTACCACTGGAGCACCTGTATGATTTTCTGCATGGTCAGCACACACACAACAGGATGGTGTGGCATGCTGATAACTTATTCAGTTATTGTTTGCGCAGGACACTGCGTGCACAGATGACCTTCTTTTGTTAGCCATTCTGTTTCACTTCGTTTGCAAGTTTTTCAATTAACGTTTCCCTGACAAAAAGTTTTTAATGATGGAATCGCTTCTCGCCTTGCTGACTGAACGAAAGGGTGATCTGAACATTTAAAGGGAGGGAGGCTTAAAGTGGATATTAATTGAAAATTTGCAAATATTCATCTATGTTGTGTAGAGAGTATTAAAACAATGATGAGCATAGCGATCGAGCTACTTTCAAACCATTATGATGCCACATTGGATCTCCGAGGAGTTTCGCGGAGTAGAGTTTGGAAACATTCAGCCTATACGTAAGTAGTCGAACCTGGCATTGAAGTGGACGGGGATAAAATGGGTCTGGCGGTAAACGAGGACAAAACATGTGCCGTCTTCGAGAAAGAATTTCACAACATCAGCGACAAAAACAAAGCACTTGCATACCTGGGAGCCTCGGACGCGATTTCGGCCACCTCTACAGCCAGCTTTTAGGCGATGCTGCACTGGCTATCATATATGCAGGCGTTCGCTGCTATCAACGACTTGGGAATCAGCCAATATGGTGGTTGGATCAAAGGTGATAGCAGACAGACGCGGGAACATTTTCTCCAAAATGTTTAGCATCTGATATAAATCAAGTCCAAGCTAGTCCCGAGTAAATAAAAATGCTTGGTTAGAAGCACTCAATTTTTACTCTCCAGTCACAGGAAGAAAAGAACTATGAAAAAAAAACTAATGGAACTTGTCAGGAAAGCGTCTGATATTGCCACATCACAAACAATCCCCACACCGCTCGCTGATGTAAAGAATAATATGTACGCTACGATCGGATAGAGTCGGAGAATAGAAATTCGTCTTTTTCAACCACCTGACGTGCAACTGTGCTAAAATCAACAAAGTCGGCAAAGGCTCTGACCGCAATCGACTAAAGTTTCATTCTATGAAAATGGGACTTGTCAACTACTTCTGGCATGTAAGCTACTTCTGGCATTCCCCTGTGTCATTTGAAATATAACACTGGTGCCTCATAGCCGATAGCTTCATAGTCTTTTCGAATTTTGGAAGAACTTCGGGACGGATGGACAACATTCAATTGGCACAAATAACTAGGGCAGCTGTGAGATGTAGATGTCGTCTACAAAATGGCCTCCTAACCTAATTAAACATCTACATCTACAACTTGGAATGAGAATGACAGCGTTAGTCAGAGATTGCATTTACGTTGTCGCCGGGATAAACAGTTCAAATAACATCAGAGCGGCGATCACACACCGAATGACTCGTGCCAATCGCAGCTTCTTTGTGATTAAGAGGCAATAGTCATATCTCCTAGAACCAAGCCACGATACAATGAGCATCCCAGTTCTGCTCTGCATGCCACCCTGGCGTGGACCACATCAATTGCAACTGAAGAAGAAAAAGGATTTGCGTTGAAATGCTGCTGTATAACAACATGAGTCTAGACAGACGTTGTCGGATCAAACGACATGTAGGGTAAAGTGAAGAGAACGACCGCATTTACGTTACGTAAACAAGTGGAGAAGGACATCAAATAACTTGGTGGACGAAGCTGAATATAGCTAGGCAGAGACTGCGACAGAAGGAGAGGCTATATTGTTAAAACCCATGTTCATCGCGTACTGTATCGATGAAAAAAGAAGTGCTTCGTCACATCAGTAGTTTCCACGCCGTGCCGCGCCTTCAATTCCATCAGTCCACATTGTTGCGAAGATCTTAGCTCACAACCTTACACGATTAAATAATCTCAAGTACTCGCAGACACTTTATTCACTTAAAAAAATGTATCAATTTTAAAACAGTTATACAACAGTTCATCTAGAGCATGCGGACAACCTCAAGTCCAAATTGCCACAGAATCACCCGCTCCAAGCCAGTGAAACGACGAAATAGAAGACGACCATGAATAAGAAGGCACATCAGCTAAGTATGTTTTAGCTTTTAAAGCAGTCAGTTATTTGCTTAATTTACAAAGACAAGTTATAACTCCGCGCTCCTGTAGGTGACCGGCCTCCAGGTGAGCGCCACACGAATGTGTTAAGTGACTTGAATGCTCATCTCTTGATTATTAATATTCATAGCTAATATTCGACGATCTTATGAATCTGTAGACGCGTGGTTTATTGCACGTAGACGTTTGTTTGTCGCGGTCTGTCATCCCACAGATGTCATCCCGAATGCAGAACGCGAATAAGTACGAAAGTGCTCATGAGGGCATAAAAAAAGCCATCAATTTACTGAACAAACTCATAGGAGAAGAGCAGGGCTTAGAAATGTGATCGCTGTTTATAAAGTTTGAGTGAAGTCAGAGCAGAAGATGCATGATGATGTTCATAGTTTACAGTCTAAGTTTGATAATCTGTGACGATTTCGTAGAAGTTTCCATTAACACCTGTGGCTCTTCCAGTGCTCTCCGCTTGGGAAATTACTTGGCAAGACTTTAGTCGAGGGGAGATATCGTGCAGAATATGCCTAAGTTCTAGGGTGATTTTTAGGTGAACAGAACGGACAGGAATCTAAATAATGAAGTCATGGCAATGACTTGAACGATAATTTTAGAACATTGTGTCTGTAATGTGTTGAATAGGCTGTCTTGCATGTGCCCACCAAAGATTTCTTTTGTTTCGCGGTTCCAATGATGTTCTTGCAAATGGTGTAATAACGCAAGAAATGATACAGAACGTCGACAACTTGGGCAAAATGTCGGAATATGCAGCCTTGAGATAAATATTGTACTGCTAGCAACATCAGTAAGAAGATCGTGTGATATTCTGCTGCTTCTGTGGCCTGTGGGTTAGACTCGGTGAGTGGGTAGACGGGGAGCAAGTCACGTCTCTTTTAGGTCCAGTTGGACCCATTGTAATGCCCATTGGGGGAATACAATTTCTTTGCTGCTATTTCGTCTGTCTGTTGCCCAATACAGTCGGGACCTATGAACGCAGATTGTGTCCACGGCTCAGCCGAGCTTCACTTTATTGTGTCTGACAAGGTATTGTAGTGCGTCGTAGCAACATTTGATAATACCTTAAGACTTCCCTGACTATCGCTGTACATTAAGAATAGTATGTTCTTTTACTTTTTCTGCATTTCATTTGACATTTCTCAATTTCGGACTAACTCAATTTGAACCATGGAAAGATACACAATCGAGCAACGCGTTAAAGTTATTGAGGCTTATTATGAAAATGGCCGTTCAAATAAAAACGCATATCGTGCACTTCGTGATTTTTTCGGTCAATTTAATCGTCCAAATGTGCGTACAATCGGAAAAATCGTGCAAAAATTTGAGCAAACAGGGTCTGTAGGAGATGTGAAAACACCAGTGCATGCTCGTACAGCTCGTACTGCAGAAAATATTGCTGCTGTTCGCGATAGTGTGGCTGAAGAGCCGTCCACCTCAACTCGTCGTCGTGCCCAGCAGTTGCACCTCTCACACTCGTCGTTGATGAACATTATGCATTTGCACGCTTACAAGGTGCAATTGACTCAAGAACTAAAGCCTCTTGACCATTTCAAGCGTCGTCAATGGTGAGAATGGTGGCAAGAAATGGCAACAGTGGATGATCAATTTTCGAAGAAAATCATCTTCAGTGATGAGGCACATTTTCACCTCAGTGGATTCGTCAATAAGCAGAATTGCCGCATTTGGGCGAATGAAAATCCAAGAGTAATTGTCGAAAAACCAATGCACCCACAAAGAGTGACTGTTTGGTGTGGTTTATGAGCTGGGGGAATCATCGGGCCGTATTTTTTCCAAAATGAGGCCGGTCAGGCAGTTACTGTGAATGGTGTTCGCTATTGTGAAATGATAACGAACTTTTTATGACCCGAATTGGAAGATATGAATGTGGACGATATGTGGTTTCAACAGGACGGTGCCACTTGCCACACAGCTAACGAAACAATGGCACTTTTGCGCGACAAATCCAATGGCCGTGTTATCTCACGTGTTGAGTCAATTGGCCGCTAAGATCATGTGATTTGACACCGTTGGATTTTTTTCTTTGGGGTTATTTGAAAGAAAAGGTGTACGTCGATAAGCCAGCAACAAGTCAAGAGCTAAAGGATGAGATAATTCGGCACATTAACGGCATAGAACCTCAATTATGCTTCAGCGTCATCGAAAATTTGGACCATCGAATGGAGGTGTGCCGCCGAGGTCGCGGCGGCCGTTTGGCCGATATTTTGTTAATATTTTAATATTATCATAATAAAAAGAAATGACAATAATTTACTAAATAATTTGTGTTTTATTCAAAATCAACATCGGCCCTTAAAATTTAACCACCCAAACCACCAACATGAGCATTGTAAAAATAAGATATTCTGGTTGTACCTTAGTTAGAAAAAACAATAAAACAATTGTTTTCAATTAGAACTAAGAAAAGTTTAGGATTATTTCTTATTTCAAACCTGTTAAAAAAACTAACGGTACTAATAATTATTTACACTCGGTCTTCGGTGATTCCAGAGATTAACAGCAGGAACGTCAGTTTACTAATGCACATTGTTCCAAGATTTTTAACACAGGTTACATATGGCGGCGGTGGCGTTGTGGGCATGTTATTGACTCCGATGCAAGTCTAAGTTCGAATCCCAGTACGACAAAAAAATGTTCACGGCCCCACCTCTTTCGAATCACTGACAATGCTCAAAGAGTATAACTGTCTAGAAAAAGCATTTCAAACTCGGAGTCGGCATAAAACTGTCGGTCCCTTCCACTAGTGACAGAACAATAGCACGAACAACACGAGCGGTTGCTGTAGAAGCTAGACCTTGGCCCTCTACGGGCTGTAGCGCCGCCGATGTTGCATTATATATAACATATTCAATTGCTTTTGAGTTAAGTTCTATTGGCGGGAAAAGGAAGGCGATTGTTTCGAGAATGGGGTTTGATTTTTGGTAACCCAATTGGCTATAGAGCACAGGCCAAGAGTGGAACCTTGAACCTTGCATTTTTGATTTGATGTTTCGACTCAGCAGACTTTTACAAAGTCAAGGTTAATCTGTGCCATGTGTTTTGTATTCGCTATCAAATGTACATCTGAGGTCAATGATAGCGTTTCATATTCCTGGGCAAGAAAAGTTATAAAGACGATTAGGATTTTTGCGCTTAAGACTACTCCGTCTTGAACACAAGTATTAACGGATACTATTGATCACGAACTTATTGATGCATTGCCAAAATTCATCATGTTTGTGGAACTATATTTTTTTTACGGCTGCAAGCATTTTAATGAAGCTTGGTAGATTGATTGCTTACGTTCTTATTTAGGTACATACAGACATATATATGACTTTGGAAAACAACAATAAATTATTCTTTTCGAATAAACTCACCACCACCGACCGGACTGTTATTACATTGCTTAGAAGCGGTTGGAATTCGTATTAGTTGTTAGATGGAATCATAGCTGAACTCGAACTTTATTGTCCGACTTCAGCTAGTGAACAATAATTCTCTAGTTGGCAACTGTTACAAATTGCAGCCGCTTCTCAAAGGAAGACAAAGATAAATAACTGATACATAAGAGACTGAAAGCAGTGCCCTCAAGGCACCTCAAAAACGAGGCCCAATTTCATCGCCGCACTCTGTGGCTGAATTGAAAAAAAAAAAATACTTGGGGAGATTTTGGTTTTTGAGATGCAGATTTTCACAAGATAAGTTTTAATACGTCACGCCCATGTACGTAGATATGCGGAAGTGTACATAAACTTTTGAATCAACTTCAAAGAGCACATGCAAATATTTCTGTTGTTTGTTTCTTGTCCCTATCAGGGATGAATCCAACCGGCAGACCAAAATCAAATTCGTAATCCTTAGCTTGTGCGAGTGTCACAAAAACATCCCGTCAGCTGCTTCCTGCCATTTCTGAACCTGACGATAAACTAGGATGCAATAAACTTCATTCGCCAAGGAGCTCGGTCATTTATAAAACGAGACATACTATCTGTATCCGTTCTACCATCAGTTGCACGAATGGCCGTACAAGTGTGTGTGTTTATAAAAAGAAATATGCGGTTCTCGTGTACAGCCATCACTTAAATTCATTTCGACAACCAACGTTACGTCATGAACAGGAGGAACAAAACAACAACACACAGGACAATGCAAATTTCCGAGATAAATCTCTCCCATCTGGCACCCTTGCTGCAGGACACAGGTTAGTCCCGCTTTCGCAACAGAAACTCGCCCCCGAGCGACCATGCACCACACCGCCCGACGGTCGGTGAAACATGCATGTTGGATGGGGCTCGGGGCGACGTTCTTTTTGTGCCATCCACCAGCGGATGCATGCCTTGATTTCGGGGCTGATTCGGACTGATGTTTGAAGGGTTTATCGTTTTTAGGTCACCCCCTCTCGTGACCGAACACAACAAGGATTGTGGGAAGCATCCTTATTGATTAATTTTCATACTTCTCACATTCGTCATAGTTCTGTGGTCGAGTTGGCGTGGGTGGGTGGGGGAGGGCATACTCGTGGACAACCACGACAAGGCGGTGGTAGACAGATATTTGACATAACAATGAAACGTGATATAGAATGCAATACACACCGAAAAACATATGCAGATATTGCGCCTCGTTCGTAATCCTTTTTCAACTCGATCTCGATCCGCCTGATTCGGTGTCCTGTGTACTGAGCACTGTAATCCACGTGTGCGTTTTGTAATGAATTTCTTCTTTTATTTTTCTTTTTGTTTGTTTCTTCGAGGGGATGGTTTGTTTAATTCTTTTTTGGGAGTGCTCCTTCGGCGATAGAGCTCTGAAGCGGAAGCCTCAACCCGTGATTCAAATTCAAATTTTGTCTTCCTAGTTTAGCACTCGCGCTCACTTTCCCTCTCTCTCTCTCTCTCTCGCTCGCTCTCTCTCTCATTCACCTCCTGCACTCTCTCAATTTCGCACACATAAACACACACTCACACCAAACCGAACTCACTCTCCCATACATTCACGGCGTCAGCGAACGACGGTTTGAAAATATTTCCACTTCCGTTAAAATGGAAAATTCTCGAGAAAAACATCTCTTTTTACACTCCGCACTCTCTCTCTTCATCGCATCACCAGTTGTGTCGTCGTCCTTCGGCCCCCCCAAAACGACAACAACACTCACTTGATATTCAGTAGAGTGGGCGGACAAGTGGGATGGTGAGGAAGGTACTCCCCCGCTTGCATCCACAGCCACTCACTATTGAATAATAATAAAAAAAAAAAAAAAACAAAGATGCACCACGCACAAAACTGAGAAACAAACAAACAAATAACGACAATTTCGCGTTTCCTGTGTGGACGAACAAAGATGGAGATCACACACGTCTCGAGCGCCTAATGTCCCGCCCGCTTCGGAAATAGCAAACCAAACACACAAAAAACAACGCACGTTCGTTTTCGCGACGTCGTCAATCGAAATATGTACGTCGAATACGACCGCTATATCGTCGTCACTGTTTTGTTTCTGTTTATTTCACTTCACACTTGTGTTCTCGCTCGTAGTTATTTTCTACACGAACTGCGTACATTAGTTCCGAACGCTTGCTCTGAATGCAAAGTGCGCACTAAAAGTCGATGGAAAAGTTCTACAAGATTCCGTTTTGTAGTGTATCTCTGTGTGACACCAACCAGCACCAGCACCAGCACTCAAGCGCTGAGTGTGAGATATATACTACATTCTGCGGCGTATGACACACTCGCAGATATACAATCGGTTTTCTGTTTTCTTCCCTTGCCGAGTTTCACTACTTCCTGGCTGACTTTCGGCGCAATACCGTTGATACGATTGTTCGACGTAATCGACGCCTGCTACTACTTTTCCCATCGATTCCTTGACGATTCTGTAGGATCGCCTAAGCTATGCGGTTCGTTTGATGTGACTCGTAGGGTAGGGGGGCTTTTTGAAATTACCCGGATGCGGCAACACTATCGTACTATGCAACCCTACTGTACAAGGAACATTACAGAGTCATACCCCCGATGAGAGGGAGAATCCGACAACGACCATTGCCACAACCGAACTCTATCTATCTCTGAATACGGATTTATTCTCTCTTCTGCTTCTGCTTGTATCTGTGGGGGGAAAAAGAATCAAACTCGCACACAGATACGTGGAGCGGATGGCGCACCTACAAAATGAGATTCGCTCTGCAGTCGGCCGTTGGCTTGGGTGGTAAAGACGTCACTGTACCCGCTCTCAAGCACTTGCTCTCACTTTCGTGCTCTCTCTCCAGTCTGTCGACGAGTGACGACTGTATGAGGGTGTATTTGTGACGACGGATGTTTGCGATAAAGTGTAAGCCGGCAGAGCCGTGTACTGGGGAGCAGCAGCGCATCGGTGTGGTACTGTTGCTTTGGGGTTATGGAGTTCAGTGTTGCCGCCTGAATCACTACCAATCCATACGCGGTTCGTAGGTTTTGCGATGTGTGTGCACGGATGACTGTGCCACTTGTGGCACGTAAACGCGTAGGAGAGAACACAAAAACGCAATACTGTCACGTTGGACCTGCACTTATGATGCACTCCCATCAGGGAAACATGTGGTTTGAGAAGTTTTCCGAGAATTTTCAGAATCCAACCGATCACCTGACACCTTATTTATGCGATTTCCTGCTGTGCAGCTGTTGTAGGAGGCTTTAGCATTCTGCTGACGTTCTGTCAAGTGCAAATTTAACAAGCATTACGACTTCAAATGTATATGAAAACGATTTATTGGATAGTACCTTCCATCTTCACACAAAGACTGATCTTCGAAGAGGCATATGAGACACAATACAGCACGTATAGAAGTGCCTTATAAACCAGTATTACGGCCAAACTGGTTCAATTCATCAAGACAATGATGATTCTCACTTATCCATCGAGGTCTGTGATGGTCTGTGGACACTGCAGGTCATTACTGACACGGGGAAGTGGGTTAAATACGGTTTTTTTAAAACGTATTCAAAGAAAGTCGCGCTATCAATGGCTAGCCGGAAACATAATTCACCTCAATCCCACCTATCAATAGAATGGAGACTTTTCTAGACACTGTACACGTTCGAACACCCCACTGCCACAGATACAAATACGATTTAAAGTCGGGCGATCCTGGAATGGATCACATTCGACCTTAGGCGAAGACTTGGGATCACCTGGAACCAGGACCAGATGCATTTAGTAAAATCGGGCGCAGAGAACACAATTCCATGGGATTTTTAGCCATTAGTTCATGTCGCAGATTTTATCATGCGGTATCTGGACAACACGCCCGTGGTGAATTGTTTACAGATGTTTATGAAGTTAAAACGATCAATATGGCAAATCAAAGGAATCGTCTCGGAAAGACCAGGTTTTACTTATTTTTCTTCAGTCAATCACTTTGAGTATTTGATAAAATATATTACAATTATATTCTTCGCTTTTGGCAGTCTGACAATGATGATAAATGATATTCTTTAGAAGATCCGTCAAAAGGAGTTACAAACAAAACCACTCGAGGTGGATCATATGGAAAGTATCTATAATATATTTTTTACCGTCTTGGTGATTTTCCTGATGAATACAATTGGACATGACTCCTATCTGGAGGCAGAGATGAACCTTGAGAAGGAACTGATAGCATTCCAATCGTCAATGCTTACATTCCTGATAACAGCTGGATGGCGCTATTGGTTGTGTGCCTGCCCCTTGTTAGAGGGGTCCCCGGTTCGAATCCCAGTGAAAGCAAAGTAATTACGCTTTTATCCGGTTTTCAAATCTGGTCCAATCACCACGGTACTATCACTGGAGTTGTCGATCTGTGGTAGTAGTCTGGCCATGGGTATCATAATGGCCCAACATAGTCTCTAAGTGTGCTGACGATTTCGCTGGCAGACCACACTACCTAACCTACCTACATTCCCGAAATTGGATATGCATACGTGTCTCCATGGGTCATGTTTTTGAGGACGACCGGCTTAGGTTGAAAGTCTGTATGCGTGATGACCTGGCTTATGATAAAAGTGCATGCTTGTGTTAGAACAAACTCTCGTCCGCCAATTGATGAAGATACCTTGTGAAAAATACTATTCAGATGTCACCATTCTTATGCTACCTTTACTACATTATTGTTCAAATAATTATCTACAGAGATGGGTATCCTCGGACAAAGCCAATACAATGGGAGTTTGCACTTAATCGTTTCTTAGAAACTTTTGCCGTTGTATTACTGTGCAGCGTTAATTTTGGAAGGTCTTTAAAATTATCATACAGAGCTTCATCATCTTCCTATGTGCCTTCTACTTAAGTCTACACTGCTGGCTGAGCTTCGCAGCTAAGTTGACCGGAGACACCAAGTATGTACTACAAAGGTTGGTGGACGTTGTTAAATTATGAAGCATGTTAATGAAATTGGAATGTTGTCGTGCACGGTTGGCAATATAAATTTACAAGGATACAATCAGATATTCAAAGGATCGAAAGTGGCTTCGTTAATCAGCCTAGATGCACGAGCATATTATTGACTTCATGTTGCAAGTTTTTTTTTTATCTGGCTCCATTCGTGACTTTTTGCAGTTCTTCTATCAAAGAACTTCCCTGCAAGATTGGGAAATGTATTCCTTTAATTATTGGAAGTTGTTGATATTGTTGATTGTTGATTTCTTTGCATTGAATGGAGTACTTTGCTAGACAAAACTATCCACCAAAATTTTCATGGGTTTGTAATGGTATGGATATTAGTTAGAACTAGACATGTTAGCATCAACTAGAGCTGAAATGTGTAAGAAACCACAACAGAATGGAATAAAGAAAACCCATTTCCAAAACGTGATAGTTGACACATGGTAGTTGTGGAGTAATGGTTTAGAGGTGAGTGAAAGCAAATGAGGTTGGAAATTTGAAACATATTGCAAGTACAATGGTTAAATTCAGATCATCACTGAATTGAACCGTTTTTATTTGACCGGCGCGCGAGACTTGTAACTCAATATAGCATTTATCGTTTTTAAGACATGCTCTCGGGAAAGCTGCTTAAGGAATGGTACAGAATAACTCTAGAAAATACGAAACACTTTGTTGATTAAATGACTCAAAACTATTAACAATGGTGATATTCATACTAAAAGAGGCTGGATGCGAAGTCATTGGCCCTTAGTAATAGAAAATCATAAAGTCGCTTCTAAAGTCGAATTTTGTTAGGTGTAGCTAAGGTACGTTTAAGTTTTCGTAGTAATAAATCAATTTTAACAAAACTCGAATTTAACGTAATCATTGTGACTCAACCTGACATATTCGCTATTGTGAGCTAGCACAGCTGATTTTGACAGAATAACAAACTGCAATTTTTGATTTTTGATTTGAAATGTTAAATTCGAATGTGGTAAGGTAACTAACAAATTCCACTTTCATTAATTAATTTGATTATTATTCATATTTAGAAACTTGAAAGGGAGCGAAATTGGACAGTTAAGAGAAAGAATTCCTGAAAGATATCGTCGCTCCTTACGTCAATATCATAGATTCAAAAATTAACAACACCACCATGATAGCAAAAAAGAAGGGATTCGTGGACGATAATTGCCGATGAAATGTCCAGCATTGGTGTCCATTTGCCAATGCCAAAATTAAAGGCGCAGTGGATGAGGATGAAGACTTCAGCACTAACCAATATAGCCAGTTTTCGAAGGGAAACTCATGCAACTGGCGGTGTTGAGCCTAAGGAACCAGATGGCCTCGACTATGCCATTCAAGAGTTGTTGCCGCAAGATTTTGATTACGATGTTGCGACATTCGACAGCCATGCTCTTTTCAAAGAGAAGCCAATTGCGGTAGCTAATTTGACGTCGAAGGCAAAACTGGTTTCAACATCAAGTTTTGATTCAACGCCAAAGAAGAACCAGACATCAACTGCATCGATGTTGGCAAGATGTTTTGCAAAAAAGGTTTGAGTAAATCGAAATGGAAATTGCACAGCAAACAAAGCTTTTCGAAATGCAATTGGAGTTGATTAATTTGCAGATTCAAAATGAAAAAAAAAGTCTTATGGAAAGACTTATTTATATGAAATGTATGCTTCCAAACAAATGAACTTACCTATAGTTTTTCTTAAATTCGACATCACTGTAATACTCTAGTGCATTGAATCGTGTTTTATATCTTTTTCGTGTTCTATTATTTTCCGAATCATTAATAATTTCCAAATCTTGCAAAATTCGTTCGAAACTCATTTTGAAACATTAAACTGTCACTTTTAAATTCGACTTAGATACGACTCGGCCACATCTAAATTTTTGTCGATTTTAGAAGTAGGTTGCTCGTTTATTACTACGGATTTCGTGTTAAACTCGAGTTTACGTAAAACTCGAGTTTAAATTCCTTTATTACTAAGGGCCATTTCCTATGCCTCGGCATCTGGTAAATTCGTCTAGAAACAGCACGCATGGAGAAAAACGTGCTTCAACCAACAAAATACGGTATTCGTACTCTTCACCCGAAAATACAGTCCCCTTTGATTCCCCGACACTGTGGCACCACTCTACAACTAACCACAAGTGCAATGTTTTTGGGTCTGATTATCGATACCAAACTAAGCTGGAAATCCAAATTCAAAAAAGAAGGCATCTTCTGCCCTCTGCTGCTGTAAAAAAGCTATCGGATAGGAATGGGGACTTTGGTCACTGGATGTGTTATCGACGAAATCAATTATTCTTAACAAATTGAACTGCCACCCCAATGACACCGATCGCCTATGTACTACCAGTATGGTGCGCATAAATTTTCTCGCAGTCAGTTAAATTTCGAGTTACCATTAATAATGGAAATCATACAGCAAGTAATCAAATGCATACACTTATTCTCGTATTCATGCATATTTAACGTTAAATTCAAAACGTCAGCATCAATAACAATCATTTAGAAGATCGATTTCAGTGTGAAAGGAAGTGCAAGTGGAACGGCTTCGAAAGATTATTTACTCTTAACCTCACACCGTATGGAGTTCTATAACGTGTCAAAATGTACCAAGAGCTAGACAGTCCTGATCTCTAAACAAATAAAGAGCTGTGTTCTGCATAACACCATTGTTTTGTCAGAAAGGAAACAATTAGGCGCCAGCAAGACAAACAAAATTGAGAAGATGCATAGATAGCATAAAAAAGGCGACAATAAAATTTAAAAGCTACCTTTGCTATGGAAGGCTTTCGTAAGCCGATGATTTTTTGTAAAACTATGTCGGTTGAGAAAAGATATGTTTGGCGTCCACCTTACCAACAACGCAAACCCAATTACACACACAAAATAGTTAAACACGGTGGCGGGAGTGTTATGGTATGGGCAGACTTTTCTTGTCATGGTGTGGGGCCAATTATAAAGACAGACACCAAAAGGGATCAATATGTGTGCAAGCTCATTAATCAAGAGCAAATGATACCCTTTGCCGAAGGAAATATGCCACTAATATGGCGTTTTATGCATGGTAACGTTCCTAGTTACACTTCTCGCCTTATGAAGGGATACCGTGGCTATCAAAATGTTACCGTTTTACAATGGCCCGCCCAGTCTTCCGATCTGAGTCCGATAAAGAACCTGTGGAACGATATAGAGATCACACTGAGACTGTAAGGCCAAAAAATATAGATGAATTGTGGAGTTTAAATCGCCTGGAATTTTATTTCTAAAGAACGATCAAAACGTCAAATATTAGTGGAAGGTCTGCCAAGTACATCAGTGCTGCAGAATAACGATTTTCCAACAAAATATTAACTTTTACCGTTATTTGACCGGTATTTCCTAATTTGAATGCAATGCAATATAATGCGCTATTTACGTGGCCAGGCATATTTTAAAAAAATTATTTTTATTTCCAGAATAATACCTCATCTTTATTTTTTTAATAGTGAAATGCGAAATAAAATAACAGCATTAAAATTGTGATATTACAGGCTGAAAAACTGACTTTTTTGTTGACCACTGTATAGAGGCAATATTCAAATGCGTCATCACTATTTGCGCAGGAAACCAAGCCGCAATTTAGTCCCTAGGTAATGTAATTTGCAACGCAAAAGCATCCCTTATTTTTCGGCTGCCCCTTAACGAGACCGCTGAACATTTCAATATACACTTCATGTGGATACTGGCACACAGTGACAAACCGGGTAATTGCAAAGCCTATGGACACGCTAGATGTGGTACAACCTGCGCTCTCACACGGGAGGAGATCCACCCACAATGCCGCACGCTAAAGCCTACCATATTCTTCAAGATTCATATAATTAAAATAACCAATCGTGGCTAGAAGGCCTTGCCTTAAAAGATAGGAAATGTGGCCAGGGTTAATTCCTAAACCGACACTGTCTGCTCAGACTAAGCTGGCCTACACTCAGGGCCCTCATCAGTGTCATAACAGGACGGTGCGCAATTGGCACATACGCCCGTAGGATGGGCAAATATTTTTGCAGAAGCTTCACGGTTGAAAGGAGAAACTAGACACCTCTGCCTAGCAGTAGGAAGACATACTCAGGAGCCTAGTTTTTCAATCACCTGAGTAATCTGAATGGCGCTAGCATACGCCAACCGCTTTGTTACAAGCGCCAACTAGTTCCAGGTTTATAAGTAAGCGAATCCGCGAGGTACCAGCAATGGGCTTAGATTTGCCAAAATTTGTCAGCTATCCACTATCAGCCAAACACTCAAAAAACCTCACCTCACCAAAAAACCTCACTATAACCTAATATTTCAGAAAGCAGACGCAGTTCTTTGCCCGATCCATAAAAAGGGAGACCCTTTGAACTGCGCCAACTACAGAGGCATCAGTCTCCTAAGTATCGCATACAAAATCTTATCTGCCGTACTGTGTGAACGCCTAAAACCATTCGTCAACAACCTGGTCGGAACATACCAGTGTGGCTTTAGGGCAGAAAAATCCACCATCGACCAAATAGGAGCAACAAATCGATACCCACCACCTTTTCATCGATTTTAAGGCCGCGTATGATAGCATCTATAGAGACGAGCTATACAGAGCAATGTCTTGTTTTGTCATCCCTACCAAACTCGTCCGTTTGTGTAGGATGACGATGGAGAATGCACGCTGCTCCATCAAGGTCGGTAAAGACCTAACCGAGATCTTTGATGTCAAAAAAGGATTCAGACAAGGCGACGCGCTGTCATGCGACTTTTTCAACATCGTTCTTGAACGAATTGTTCAAAACTCGAACGCCAACACCAGAGGAACAATTTTTCAGAAGTCCGTCCAACTACTCGCATATGCAGACGATATTGACATTATCGGAAGAACGCAGCGTGATGTCAATGGCGCTTTTGTGGGTATTGCAACGAAGACCGCGAAGATGGGTTCAGCGGTAAACGAGGATAAGACCAAGTATATGCTGTCAACGAGAAAGGACACCCAACACCGACGTCTCGGTCAGAACGTCACAGCAGACAGATATAACTTTGAGGTAGTCAAAAACTTTGTCTACCTAGACACCGCTATCAATTCAGACAATGACACCAGAGCTGAAATCAAACGAAGAATAACTCTTGCCAATCGCTGCTTCTTTGGGCTAATAAAGCAATTGGTAAACAAAGCCCTCTCTCGAACAACCAAGGTAACGCTTTACAAGACCTTAATCGTCCCAGTCCTGCTATATGGTGCGGAGGCATGGACTTTGTCAAAAGCGGATGAAGCTGCTCTTGGTTGCTTCGAGACGAAAATTCTTCGTGTGATTTTCGGTCCTGTCTGCATAGATGGTGAGTGGAGGAGGAGATATAATGACGAACTATACGGGCTGTTTAGCGACATTGACTTAGCCAGAAGAGTGAAGATCCAACGATTGAGATGGCTAGATCATGTAGAGCGGATGGAAACCAATGATCCGGCCCGAAAAGTCTTCGAATCTAGCCCCGAGGATCGGCGCAGTAGAGGAAGACCGCTACTCAGGTGGCGCACGCAAGTGGAAAGGGACCTCAACCAACTATGCGTGCGAAACTGGAGACAGCTAGCTAAAGATCGAGACGCTTGTTGGTTGAGGCCCAGGTCCACCTCGGACTGTAGCGCCACCTTAAGTAAGTAAGTAAGACGCAGTTGGTCGACTATGCCGAGTGTAATGTGATGCAAGTGGTCTATAAGATTGACGTACAAAGCTTTATTATGGAATTACATTCTTAAGAGACAAGGTTGATAAAATGACGTATTACCTAAAACATACGAGGGGCTATCAATATATTCTCTGTATCGGGGTGAAGCTGTGGTTGTATATATAAATTGACTTATTTATCAAGTAATACTATTATTTTAGTGCATTCATGTAAAATTTCATATATATGTGATTATTAATTCGAGAATATATTGAACGCCCCTCGTAAAGTTTTAATTTGTAATAATTAATTTTTCTCGTAATGGATTATTTTGCGATTGGTAATTGATGGCGGTTCAAGACTATGTATTGTGTTCAATCATGTAAAAGCAAAAAAAAAAAAACAGTTCCCCTTCGCTAAATTGAGTTAACTGCTATGAGTCAGTCTGCTCTTAGGGTTCTAAGCGTCTCAAATACTTTCACGCCCGTTGCTAGGGGCACAAGTGTTCTGTTTTTGAACATCGTAATTCAACTCCATTGATATCATTCCACCCCACCCTCCCCCAAAAGTCACTGCCTTTTCAGTTAGAAGCCAAAGACATGATTCAACTGACCCTTGATGGTTCACTTTACGAGCTATTACTTTTCAATTCGTATTTACTGACTTCCTGCAAGCCATAGCCACAGCCGCACCCTTCGTCGTCGTCAATTGTATTCAAAACTTTCCACTTATTTGCACTTTTATAGCCGCCAGAAAGACGTGCTAATGCCACACTGCCTGTGAAATGAGGCGTCCCCTCATTATTACGCGACATCTGGTGGCGACGCTTTGTATTTATCTACGTTCGTAAATAACCATTTTGTGTTAAATTTGCACATTTTATGTTTGCCCTCCTCATTCGCCTGTCACCGTGCATATTGAAATATAAATGCGGATTAGCAGGTTACGTACCGCAGAACGTAGAACGCTCCCAACAGTCCCAGTCAAACGCGTCCCAATAGCTTGGCTTTGATACTCGCACACAAGAAATAAAATAAAAATAATGAAAATAAAAATCGATGATGCGAAGAGGTAAATGGGCTGAGGAGCGGGGCACCATCAGCGGGACGATGGCGACAAGAACCCAGAAGCGATCCGAAGTGTAAATAAACAATTTCACAAATTGGATTTTTGTTTGTGGATTTTTTCAATGACGAGGAAGTGGTGATGTGTCGTTTTAAAAAGATATCAAGTGGTGCGCTGGGTAATGTGATATTGATTGAAAGGTCTAGTCGTGCCAGTTTACGTTGGTTGGGGGCGCTCTAGTTTCCCATGAGGAGATGACGGACATATGGTGTTGGGGTATTGACATGTTGACACAACGGAGACAGTGTTACCGCTTCAAGTGGCAAGCACTTGCGTGCGACTTCAAAGGGTTCAGCCGGTTGGCACATAACATTGCTGTGCTAATGAAATTTGTTAATTTTGGTTTTGAGAAAATGAAATCAGCATCGTTGAGGGAATTAATCAGTTTTGATTGCAAATTCACAAAAAAAATACTGCCAATGGCACACGTCGATGATGACTTTCGACTTCTTGTAGTGAAATGATGAAGAGGCGTTTAAGCGCAACAGTGCTCCGACTTAATGCTTCCAAATCGTAGCTCAACCGCCAAAGTTCGAGGTGGGCTTGAGTATAGTTTAAAGTAACTGCTCGTTTTTCTAAGGGATTGTTCTCGCTTGAGTGGGAGTTTTATGCCGAGAGTGAAAGGATACATTTGAGAAGCCATTTGTTGTCCATGACTTCCTTGATTGATTACAATCTCCACCCCGTGGTGTAACGGAAACAAGGTGTGCTGCTGAACAGCGTTCCATATCTCTGAACTACTCGAATAACTTTGAAACAAATAAAACTGATTTACCGGGTGAATATTAAGAACCATGAATTACGGATGAAACTACGTTTTTGTCAACTAGATTGGCTTTGGTAATTTTAACTCCCCGGGGCGACCTTGTTGCATTGGCTAAGTAGATGACTTTAGTGCAATAGGTGGTGGGACAGAAATTATCCCGTCCGACGAGCTGAGACTATCCGCTTAGCATATTGCAACAGTTCTGCATTGTAGATGGAAAAATTCCTTAATTATCCTCAGTCAATGTTGACGTTTTGTCTTATATGGTGAGCGATGAATCGATTCTTGCTCGATACCACTTTTATGTCTTGCAACCAACGCATTTCGGGTCTTCTTCAATCGTTGTGAATGCTTCTACAACGGAACAGAGGGAACGGGCGTCGAAGGCAATGTCATCTGCGTAGCCCAACAGTTGGATTTCTTTGTAAAAGTCAGTGTACTACTGCATTCTGTGTTCACAGCTGCCCGCCGCACTTTTTTCTGGTAACAGAAATTCACACAACGAGCATTTTTCCGAAATCCGTTGCAGGTTTCGTAGGGTTTAGAAATGCCTGAACCGAACTGTGTGGTGCAGGAATTAATCTTCCCGAGACCCCGATTTGGCCACCGTATTGAACAGTTCCTTGCGAAAAATTATGTCGGACGTGACTTTGAACTCGATGAATATGTAGATAGATGGATGGACACGGTCTATAGTCGATTGTCGGGGACGAAGCTGAACTGACGTGGATTAAACAAAAATCTTTCGGAGATCAATTAAACTCAAGAAATGAAAAAGGTTGCTATTCACAATTATTGATAAAAATATATGCGGTGTGACAGTCCGAGCACCTAACCGTATTGTGGGACTGATAAAGTTAACCCAAAGGCATTTTCCTTGGCTGATGCTCACCTTACGAAACTGCTGCAACAGGATCCGACCTATAATCAATTGCGAAAGAGAGCATCAGACGCTACAAAGACTTCAAAAGGGTGGTCTGACTGCTGACGTCGAACCCATTGAGATCCTTTTACATTTACCATTGTTTTGTGGGAACGAGAACGTCACGTACGTTTTTGTTCGCTCAAAGCAATCATTGAGAAGAGCTCAGTGAGTATCAAGGTCAATATTATAAAGCCCAGTTACTGCCAATGGGGGATTTTCAGTTGAAATTCCAAATAACTTCTATTCAACGGGAAATTGAAAGGCTTTCAGTAAAACGAACTGTAGAAATGTTCATTTCATTTAAATAAATTAAATTTCGTCACGAGTAGATGAACATTTATACTTCACTTGGAGCTTCATACTGCGATATCTTATCTTAATATTTAACGATGGGAGAACTTTTTGATTTTCCGGACTCAAAGATTTCATATTGGCTTAGCCGTTCTATAGGTTTTCAGAACACACCGTCTGTTCGCCGACCCTTAGACAAGGTCGCCCACATTTTTCCTAAAAACTGCAAGAGTTTGTTTGGTCCATTGGATCGTATGTAAGCTCATCAATTAATTCATTCAATGCTTCATGATGGAGATAGAGAAACATTAATGGGCGGGCCAAGAAATGTAACAACGACGGGTGGCAACTATTATAGATTGTCTAAAAAGTAACTGAGGGTATGACCCCTCAAGCCAATATTATATGGGCACATGATAATTCCAGTCATCAAGACCAGTCTGTCTTCTATCCGCGATGGCTTGATCTTTATAAAGTAGAGCCCCTCTTAGGTGTAGCATTGGGATCTATGCACTTGATGTATAATCGACGGACTTTTAGTTTTCGGACTACATCCATATCTAAATACAGCTCGAAGAATTGTTGTTCTTTAGGTATCACGAATCAGCTGTGATGCTTAGATTATCGTCAAAATTTCGCAAGAAGCTACTTATTCGACTCCATGGTCTTTACAACCGTAACCTAATGCTAACGTTGGGCATGAGGCACCTTATGCATCAACGAAGCAACGTAGCCGAAACAGAACAAAAAAACAACTCAATTTATAAACGGCATTCCACAAACCTTCGCAGGAAAGGAACCGATATATCATAACATCATAACATTGACAACTAATAAGTATTCTCCAAATAAGACAAGCAGTCTCCCCATTCATCCGAAGCACTATTCTTCCAAATTAGAACAACACTTGAGACCTCTCAACACAAGCAATAACTCACACATATCCTAAGATCTCATAATCAGTGCGACAATTTGTGCTCACGACGAGTACCCAAAATCGGCAATAACACACGTATCTGTGATCTACTACGTAGTTGGGATAATGACCTGTTTCATGACTGTGCCAATGTGAATAGATTGGCTATAAAACACGAGCGTATTGAGAGCGTATCTGTGTGTCATGGCCGCCTATTGAATGCGAATGAAAGACAAGACAATCTCTGCGCAGAATAAACACAGCTAACACAAAAATCACGAACGCCTGCGAAAGGATGTACATGTTTCCGGTCGGAAACTGATTTTGATCTAATTTATGAGTGCAAAGATTCATGAAGATTCTTCCGATGCTGTGACATCTGTTTTTTGGGGAAATGTTAAATATTTAAATGAGGACAGACTGAATGGGCGGTCGCGGATGGGGGAAAGGTTAAGCCGTGCCTTATGAAGTTAACCAAGGGGAAGGAATTGAGATTAGCTTGTTGTTACACGACGGAGATACATACACATATGTATATCGATCGCTTCCCGTCCGGAATTGTATTATTCTTTCAGGGTAGAATCGAATCTGTAGATTTGAGCAACAATATCAATCAACAGTTGGTTATTGTTTGTGTTATGTTATATATTATGTGTTATGTCGTAAAATTAAAGAAACCACTCGGTGGAACTAAGTTTGTACTTTATAGCATCCAAACGTCAATTTGTGGAATGCATATGGTGCTGCCAAATACATCAAGCTGTTGTGTTCCATATTTTTGTTTCTACCTAAGCGGGTTTTAATATTCCATTGTGTAGTTTTATGACAGAAAAATACTATTTTATATACTGCCGTAAAAACCCTATAGACTGCAAATGGGGACTACAGCCTCGCATAGTCCACTGACCATTCATGCCATTATAATAATATATATAATATTGGTGGCGCTACAGCCCGTAGAGGGCCAGGGCCTAACTTCTCAGCAACCACTCGTGTTGTGCGTGCTATTGTTCTATCACGAGTGGAAGGGACCTACAGTTTTATGCCGACTCCGAACGGCCAATTTTGAAAAGATTTTTCTAGACAGTTATACTCTTTGAGCATTGTCAGTGACTCGAAAGAGGTGGGGCCGTGAAAAGTATTTCTTGTCGTACCAGGAATCGAACCTAGACAGGTAGGTCCAAGTGCGTAGGAGTCGACGCACATACCCACAACTCCACCGGCCACCACCATTCATGCCATTAGTCAGGCATATAAGACCTATAAGTTAATATTAACTCAACGACCTCCCTGAAATGCCGCCTATCTCTCAACGAGATGGCCAAGTAGCATCCAACATATGTATGTGGATGCCGGGAAGGTCTACTATCAATACAAAACCCTCTCGTAGTCTGATCAGAATGAGTAGGCAAAGCCTCAGAACCATTACTAGCGTCATAACTGGGCACTGTGACATTGGAACACATGCAACGACTTCTGCAGAAGCGAGTAGATTGCCACAGAATAAGGAGTTAGACAAGGCTGCAAAGCAAGCGCAACACTTTTCACTCTCTACATTGAAGACCTTGACGATTTCCTCCCAGAGTCGTATTAGCAAGTGCATGATAAATCGAGTTTACGTTTATAGTCCCACTTGGAACCTACAAGTTATCTTAGGCAAAGCAAAGGCGATGATTTTTAAAAGAGGTGGTGGACTATTGATGGCGGACATACTACGGCGAGTCTACTGAAGTCGTAAAACAGTATAGCTATCTTGGAGTCATAATTTCCAGCAACTTGAGTATGGAACCACATTTGGGTGAAAAGCTTCTAAAATCTAAAATTGCAACAAGCGTGGGAAAAAATGTGCTAAGTATCAAGTTTTCGAAGGAGTTTCAAAGTCAAATCTGTTCTACGGAGCTCAAGCATGGGGTCACAAGTTGTATGAAACGGTTGAAAAATTATTAAGATTCTACCTGGGAGAACGTTTCGGCTGCCTACCGCTGCACCTAACTATATGCTCATGATAGAAACAGGACTTGCACCATTGTTTTTGCAGACATTTAAGTTGGCAATAGATTATATTCTAAGAGCATCTAGAATGAGGGAAGAGCTAGTACCACGGATCGTCGCAAAGTATGCAGAAGTCTGTGGTATAAAGAGATGCTAGTTCTGGCAGAGAGTTATCAGTACGAATTGATCTAGATTGGAATACAGGGGATAGTTGGAAGTGTAAACTATATGACTTCATGGCACATCTGGATTCATGGTTTCGACAAAAATACATTGAAGAAGCTAGCATGTCCACCCATAGAGAGATCTACAAGGTACTACAATTCAACCTTGGCTCCGTGAACTATTTCAACGACTCAAGTAAAGTCGGACTCATCTCCTACTCATCCCTCTACAGTTTTTCGAGCAAGAGGAGAGTTGTTACACTTAAACTTCGTACCGCACAGTGACGACATGCCACTCTTACGATCCTTGTGGAATACATCACAAAGAGAAAATATGGTCCAATTAATAGGAATTTGTCCAATCTTTCGTGAAATTAGGAGGCGCCTTTTTGGGACAGCCATTCTTACAACGCCTGAAATCCCAGAACTGCTGAACGGGTTCAACTGAAATATGCTGTCATTATATTGTGAAATAACTTTAGCTTATCGCAAAAGAATTATGCAGGACGATTTTTAAATTACATTCAAAATATGTTTATAGTCCTGGCAGACGGCTTTTGACCACGTTATTTATGATAGATTTAATATTATCTTTTCTGTTGCAAATGAATGAAATTACTAAATCTATGAAAAATGGAAAAAATTAATGTATTGGGTTATTTTTGGTTTCAAAATCCTAGAAGGCGTTTTGAGCCTTTCTAATAATCTCGTCCACAAATCGCGACACGTAAAACTTCACAACTAATTCCTGTCCATCGACGGATTTGATAATTAATCGTAACAATTCTGAGTTTATCAAGAATCACCGAATATTGTCTCATATTTAGTAGGAATTATGTCAGCACATGTTTTCAAGAGGAAAATTAGTGTTTAATTTGTTCCCATGTTTATATAAAGGACCTTTCATTAAGGGCTTCTTCCTGTTTTAAATTTAAATAAAAAGTGTGTGAGATGCCTTCGACATTTTTTATTCGTTTAAAAGGCCAATCGATGTCATTATGTAAGGAATAAAACATGGTTCAAATGTCGGCCGCGGCTTCTCCGTGTGGGGGCATATTTCAGGCGGAATTTAATGGATGGCATGGGTTATGTTGCTTTGAGGGTCGCTGTGGTTTATGGCTTATTCGCATAGACCTGCGACTTCAGAAAACCCCACAAGAAAAAATCGAATGGGTTCGAATCGCAAGATCTCGATGACCAGTTCACATCACCTCCACGTGAGATAACCGTGCTCACGAATCGCTAAAAAAGTTGGTAATCATCGACCTATAGCGTTCGCCGTTGACGTTGGTGGCCTGTAAAATGTAAACGTTAGATGGGTGAAGCGTTGTCCGAACAGAAAGGCCATTTTCATTTGTCGTTCGGTAATTTGACAAAACAGTCTGATTAAATGACAGCCAATTTGACAGATTCAACTAGAAGAGTGCCTGGCATCCACAGAGGTGTGGTTAAGCAAATTGTCCTAGTTCCATGGGATATTCCGCATTGCCTTTTATGGACTTATTGGTCCACATCGATACCTTACGCTTGGATGACACTGAACACATTCCACTACGCTCAACTGCAATTTCGAAGACCTTAAACATCCTCTTATTTTGCACAGTTTATGACGTTCTCCAAAGCACATAAGTACGCAATGAACACACAGACCCAAAGAGTTTATGTGCGTGCTCACGTCAGCACATTCCACCAACCACAACCCCACCCAGCACATTCTCTGCGACCCTAACTACTACGTGACACTGTACACACTGCCCCCTTAGACTGGATTTCAAAAAGCATTAAACTCCCAATTCACCAAATTTCCGCTCCTGCCTCTGCTGTTGATGAGAAGGCCATACCAACAAACCCATTCGATTGGATTTCCTTCCATCGGTGGCAGGGCTTAAAATAAATCAATGCTGTGCCTATCGGGCTTTCAACAGCAAATAAAACACTCCACACCCATGTTGGAATTATTTCTAAAACATTAGACGAAGTTATGACCCCAAATCCAATACATCACTGCGTCACGTCAAATGGCAAACAACCCCCAAGCATAAAAGTGCAATCAAATAAATCACCTTTCGTCCGGTGTCCACGTCCTCTTCGTCCTCATCGTGTCGGTTTGTCTCGGGTGGAAACCGACAACAGCAAACATTGCCAGCAGAAACAGACCAAACAACAGAGAGGACCGCTCGATACGAGGAAGCCAGCCAATGTTGACTGGTCCCAGGTACATTGAGCGTGTTGGAGTGTTTTAAAATGTCATTACAGTGGTCATGGGCTGTGGGCCGTAAAGGTCAGGGTCGCTAGGCTAAGAAGCACACATCAACACACAAAATCACCAGAAAGGTAGCAGCCACTGTACACGCATTCGTATGCAAGTGTGTATTTACAGCCGAGGTGTATGCCATTGGGGGAGTGGAAGTGAACGTATGGATGTGGGTCCATGCGTGTTGACTTGTAAATCACAGAGAACAATCGAAATTAAATACCGAAAAGGTTGCAACAAAGCCACGTGTGAATTTGAGAACTGTAATCTGGCATCAGTTTATCAGCACATCCAGTCTCAATCTGCGGCAGCAATCGGGACCCCTAATGGACCGACGACGGCATCGAGTCCAAAACAATTGAATTAAAATGATGATGTCCCAAACATGCGAGAGGGCCATAAAATCAATACGAGCAGTGACTAACTGCCGGAAGCTGGATTTTGCACAAAATTTAACCTCAAATTGTATGTACATGCTAATTGATGTGGGATGGCCATTAATTAAATGAAGAGCGTTCGGAGAATGTCAGCACTGACTTGTGGAGATAAATGGTGTGAAGTGTATGAAAAATGGCCATGGAATCTCGCTTAGTTGGGGGGCCAAGCATTTCGGAGTGGGCGAACCGCAAGAACTTCTTGTTCCCGGCTGGATGTAATGGATTCCTTTTTTTGTATTTTTTTTTCGACGCTTCGTGGTGTGAGAGATTTGTAACAGATGCAATCTGCTTGGTATCGACGGGGTGGGGGTTTTTGTGTTTCTTTTTTTGTAGACATGGTTATGAGAGGGACATCTTTGCTTTGTGAAGTGGGGGCATAATTGAGAGGCATTGGTGGTTGGGAAAAGATGAGAGATTAAATCATCCCAGGCGGTGACATGACATGTAGCCCACAAGAATGACGATACGTTTGTGGATAGCCTCATATGTAGGTGGTACGGAACACTTTAATGGCGTTTAAGTTAACAGATTGACTGAGATCCACATTCATCGCGGACTGTCGCTCCACACGAGCTACCAAAATGATGTGGTGGATCTTTAGTATGTGATCTCTATTAAACAAAGAAAATTCAACAAAGTTTGCCGATGTGATGGTAGATGTTTCCAGCTTCGATGCCGTAAAGTATTGCTTTGTAAAACGTTGATGCCGCAATTCGAAATTCGAGTCTATTCGGTCCTTGCAATTGAAAATAAAGCGGAGTCTATCATCACACCGTCTGCTAAATTTCGAAAAAAAAGAAAGATCCCATTTCTGTTCTGTGATAGACATAACTCCAGGCTACAAGCTTTGTGCGTTTTCTTTATTTCCACTCCAGTTTCCAGGGACGGTTTTTTCCCAAACACGTGATTTCGTCGCTACGATATGGGATGACGACCTTCATTCATAATTTCACGACATTCCAGTTGGCTGAAGCCAGCTTTAAATTGTGTCAGTTACCTTGAAGGCCCGACTCCATACATTTCCTTGCATCTCATTGAAATCCATGGCCAAGCCAAGCGAATAGTACAGTATTTGAAGGCGAGATTATGTGACGAGACTATAATTTCATTAAAAAAATACGTAGCGGGTGATGCATTTAGACCTGTATTTTTCAAAAGGATTTTTGACAGATCACGCGTAATCAACTTGATGTCGTCATGTTCTTTTTCTGTATTGTTTGACAAACAAACGTGGAGATCGCACCTCAACAACGTCTCCAATATAATCAGCTTTATTTCAAAAATCAGCATTCTGAGGAAAACTATTGTTCGTGCCACTTCGAGCTCCATATGGTGTACATCAACGACCTTCCGAGTCCGTTGTCATCTTTACAATCAGCAAATTCGAAACGTTATTGGATGATACGCTCCTCTATAGACCACATCCAGTGCGATAAGCCAGTTGCGATCAAGGATTTGAATGCCATGACATTACTCGCGTAATTGGGCAAATACTGGTCGGAGTGCTGGAAGCAGTGATCCCAATTTGAACCTTCAAAATTTACGCTATCCACCATAGTTGTTATGGTATTAAATATTCAACCATTACAACCCCAAACACCACTGGGAAAACAACAAGGAATAAAATAAGATTGAGGATGTGAATCAAACTATGGCACAACATAAACTACTTCAGAACGAACATCGCCATAACTCACATCACCCCCGATAACCGCACAAAACGGCTGCTAACGGTCTAATCCGGAGCAAACTTCGAGACTAGAAGAAACAACCGAAGATCCTTCTACGACCAATATATAAATTCTCGGAGATCTCCGGCTCTAAAGTGGTCATTATGGTAGAGTGGTAAATCCACCCGATGTGGTTCTATGATACCCTGTAGAAGTTTTGGGGTCTGGGCTTCAGCTCCTCACATGTCTGCTTTGTTTACAGATGGCCTTGTAAGGGACTTCAACTTTCATGTTGTCCTTTTCTCGTTTACGGAGCTTCTCAACAGTAATTAAATCTACTAGAGGGTGTTGTTTTTTAGAGGTATAAAACTTAAGTTGAAAACACTATTGTACCTGGCGGCCATTTTGTCAGCTGTCAAGTGATTTATGGTTTATTCGTCAATAAACAAAACTGCCGTATTTGGAGTGATGATAATCGTCAAATGTATATTGAAACACCGTTACATCTACAAAAACTGACTGTTTGGTGTGCTTTATGGGTTGGTGGAATAATTGGTCCGTATTTTTTAAAAACGACGCTGGCCGGAACATTACAGTCACTGGTAACCGCTATAGAGCCATGATTACTGACTTTCTCGTTCATCAATTGAACAACCACGATGTGCAGGAGCTGTGGTTTCAACAATACGGCGCAACATGTCACACAGCTCGTGCCACAATTGATTTATTGAAGGAAACGTTTGGTAACCGAATAGTTTCACGTTACGAACCCGTGAACTGACCTCCAAGATCGTGCGCTTTAACGCCGCTTAACTTTTTTCTGTGAGAATATGTGAAGTCGCTAGTCTACGCCAATAAGACCGAAACGATTGACCACTTGGAGGACAACATTCGCCCCGTTATTGCCGTTATACGACCACACTTGTTGGAAAAAGTCATCGAAAATTGGACCCCCAGATTAGATTACGTCCGAGTCAGCCGTGGCAGTCATATGCCAGAAATAATATTTAAATTATAATGCCAGAAGATTTTCTTTCGAAATCTATACCTCTAAAAAAAAAAACACCCTTTATTTACGCATCACCGTATCTGAAGAGACGATATGCTATCTACAATATTAAAAAAAAAACAGCAGAAGGTTATTTGCAATTTAAACATTGTTTCGTATTCTTGGCATGATTTTTTGTATTCACTTACCGCCAACCTCTTGGTGACGACTTTTGTTAGCAAACTTACCTGCAAGAAAACAAAAAAAATGTACAATTAATTTACTATCATAATATGATTATAAGGATAGTATTAAATTACCAATGAACGATGATAAAATAGAATACCACCAATCCACCGGCATATATACTTTCGAGGTAGTTAGGCAGAATAACTCCTCTGTATCTTCGGGTTCAAGCGGCAATTGAATAATAGAGCCGTCTCTCGAAGGACCAAGTTGACATTAAATAAGGCACTGATCATCCCAGTCCTGGATACGGAATTATGGACTATCTCAAATGCGAACCAAGAGAAGTAATTGGTTCTGCGTTTAATCGTTGGTCATGTTTGCGTTGATGGAACTTTGAGCAGAGGATTCAACTAGGAATTGTATAGCGCCCTGAGTGGCGCCCGGCGTCTACAAATTCAACCCCTAAGTTGACAAGACCATGTAGGACAACGCAATAGAGGAGGCCAAAGGAAATCGAAATGAAAGATCGTGCCAGCTGCAGAGGCTTGTTCACTGAGGCCAAGGTCCAACGCGGACTGTAGCGCCAGAAGGGGAATAAAAGTTTGACGAGCGGCAGTCTTCTGCACTGTAAAACACAAAATGCATACAGCCCCGTTTTCAGTTACACTCCTATCTACGAATACTATCAGACAATGATGCTCTTATTTGTATAGAACGTAGATCGAATAAAATTACCCGGCTTTGAAAGAAGGCGCCAGCAGTACTAAACCTTTCTGCGACACTTTTACAATTTTTGCCTTGTGTTTTATCCTATTTCAATACATCGTGCGAATGTGTACTGATTCATATTTAATAACCTCTTAGTTTTTACTTTCACAGAGTCAAGAGCAATGATTGTTGAAAACTGACTGGTATCTGACTGACATCTCTTGTTGGATGGCACTAAATGGCAACATAATACACCCCGCTCAACCTAAAAGACATTTGCTTCAGCACTCGACCTCTTGTAACTCAAACTGCGAACTGAAAATCATTTCCACATACTTTGCAAAAGCATGTCATTTTTTTTAATTTCAAGCACTTATACGGTGAACAAATAGCAAACCATAAATTACCCACAACTGGCTGCGCTATACGAGCTCCGCGCGTCGCCTTCGTCGCTCGAATATGCATATGTACTCATTAAGTCTCGCATTCCGGTCCCGTACCCCGATGCCATCCATCACGGAGGGCTTCATCGTTGAGAGCAATCGACTATCGCTGACTCAACGAACGCATCCCATCCAATAAATAATCCGCCACGGCAACCCGCAGTGCAGTCATCTTCATCAGGCGACCGCTTACAAAGTATTAAAAGCTCGCGATTATCCCATCAATTTGCATGCGCTGGGGGCTGTGGATACGACAAGCGTGCAGGCATGCTGAGCAGGGTGAAGGCAAAGGCGACGAAGATCCGTTTGCAATTGCTTCCCCAATCGAAAACGGATGACAGCAACCGTACGCGGAGGACAGACGTTCCTGTCAATTTGCGTAACGTGGCGTCAAATATGCCACTCAGGGGGTAAGTAATTCCTGAAAATCCATGCTAATACGCTGCGTGATACTGAGCCAGCAGCAGCAACAAGCAATTCCAACGACGACCCAGACGTGGCTGTGAATGTGTCAAACATATTTGACAAAACGACAAACACCGCCTGCGGCAGCTCGTCCTGGCTGGGGTCTCCCCAAGCGACAGGTAACTGAACCGAGTCACACTTGGTAGAGGGTAATTCAATAACTGACGCAATAGTCGACCGTTCACCACCCTGTGCCACCCCGTCCACCCACCACCGAGGAGGGGCTCTGCGTTCGGTGGCACGATGATTGGTTTTATGATTTCATTACGCCAGGAGGCCTTTTGTGCTTGGGTGGGCGGCGACTACCTTAGGAGGTTTTTCTTGTTTTTTCTTCTCATTTTCTTCACCCTCTCTCCACAGCCACACTCGGAGTGTACTTTTTTTCGCGACTAGTCGGATGAGTGGCGCCTCGTGAAATAATCGATACGCTTGATAGATTTTCTGTGGATGAAGCGAACGTGGCGGTGGAGATAATGAGTGCGGCGGTTCTGATGGTGATGGTGGGCGTATGAGTGACTCACCTCGCCCGCTCGTCGTCGGTGGGCGGGTGAAGGAGGAATGTGATTTTCCGAACGATTCCCTCACCAAGAGGGAGTCCAAGCGACTCTCCCCATCATTTCACGTCAGTGTTTTCTTTGTTTTGCTTTTGCTGTTTGGAGCTCCTTTGATTTCGAATTCAATAAAAAGTCAATGAGATATTTATCGAATCGTTGAGTAAATAATTACTGGTTAATGGAGAGGAAAACTGCGGAGATGCATGGAGAACGATGAGATGTGGGCTTCTAACGTGATTCTGACGGCACCGCGTGATCGTGATGTTTGGCCGTTTGGACGAAAATTAAGTGTGCTTTAATATTTTCTTTTTCGGATGAATGCGCGTCGACTCGAGGGCAAGTGAATGGGAACGTTCACTGAAGCCATGAAAGGCTTCAGTTTGAATTGTGGACAACCTGTTTGAGAGACATGCAACATTGACCGGTTCACGGGCGTAAATAGCGGCAAATTAACGCTGGACGCTGACTGACTGGTTAATTTTCTGTGAGATACTTATGCATTGCATGCATTGTTTCCCCTTGTTCGATATTTTTTGACGTCCACTTGTGGAGGTGCTTTGAAATTAAATAACGAACGAATCAGTTCACTTATTTGTTTCTTTTTTCGATCTGTTTTTGTTGTGAGAAGTTTTAGAAGACACCTCTTAGTTTTAAGATGGCACACCTTCTATATTTTAATGTTACTGATATGCTTTCTCACTGACATTACGTATCATTTTAGAATTCGCTTGCATACATCGGTAAAAACAAAAACTATATGAAGTGTAGTTGCATGCATAAGTACAGCCGATACAAATTCGCGGACTACACTAACATATCGAGTGCATAAAGACCAATGCTGCAGATTCTAAGTCAAGTTTCCAGATTTGAGAAGGAAAGAATACCCAACATTCCAGTATAAATACGAAGTGAACGCGGATGTAAGGCAACATTGTCAAAGATGGAACCCTCAACTCAGCATTAGTTCCATCAGAGCAGGCCATCAACAACAATATGATACCCACTTAGTTACATAAAGGGTGATTTTTTCGCTATTATCTTTTTGGCAACACTGGTTTAAACAGCTGACGCACGTTTCGTGTTTTGTTTCACTGTCAAACATCTTCCGTTTGGTCTATAATTTAACCATGAATAGTCTTACAAACGAACAACGCTTGCAAATTATTGAATTTTATTATCAAAATGCGTGCTCTGTTAAGAAAGTTCATCGCGCGTTCATTGTGTTCAGCGACGAAGTAAATAAGCAGAATTGTCGATTTTGGAGTGCATCCAGAAAAAGTCACAGTTTTGTGCGGTTTATGGGCTGGTGGCATCATTGGACCGTACTTCTTCAAAGATGATGTAACTGTGAATGGTGAGCGCTACCGTGAGATGATATCCAACTTTTTTTTTGGCCAAAATGCAAGAGCTTGACTTGCATGACATGTGGTTTCAACAAAACGGTGCCACATGCCACACAGCACGCGCAACAATGGACTTATTGAGGGGCATTTTATTTCACGTTCCGGTCCGGACCGGTCAATTGGCCGCCTAGATCGTGCGATTTAACGCCTTTAGACTATTTTTTGTGGGGCTATGTTAAAGCTCATGTCTATACAGACAAGCCCGCTTCAATTGACGCATTGGAAGATAACATTGAAGCATTTATTCGTGAGATACCGGCCGAAATGTTGGAAAGAGTATGCCAAAATTGGACTAAGCGGATGGACCATTTGAGGCGCAGTCAAGGTCAACATTTGCATGAAATAATCTTCAAACAAAGAAATAATCTAAAACATGAATTTTTCTGAATTTTATGTGTTTTTTTTTTTGAAAAAACTTTCCTATAGATTTTAAAAAATCACCCTTTATAATGTTAATAGTGCTACCACGTGTACCTCGAATCAGTTTATCCGCTAATATTGACCAATTTAAGCTTCCAATGAAACAAATGACACTTCTGATGAGCAACTTACTTCAGTTTTTTTTTTCTATTTTCCTTGGATATGGGCATTATTTTAGACGGCCAATAAATAAATAAAGGCAACAGTTAAGTATGCCGTGTAGAAAAACAAGTTTACAGGCATGGTTCTGCTTAAAAATAGTACAAAGTTTGATAAGCTTTCTGAACTACACACTTTTATGCTAGTGATAAGCCAATAAGATTGTCTCTGCCCTCTTGAAATCATTCGTGAATTATGTGGTAAATGATCCTTATTAGTGCGGTCTCAGACCAGGGATGGCAGATCCAAGAAAAAACCCCAAGAAATGGAGAATCGACACTCACCACCTTTTCGTCGATTCTGGGCATAGAGGCGACATATACCACCACGACTAGTTTTGACATTGCTGCCAAATTCATGAAGAATTGGGATGAAGAGAATTCTCGATGCTCTATCAACTCCATCAAAGATCGCTGTCATGTAGTCAAAGACTTTCTGTGCCTTAACTTCCACGTAAACAGTACCAACAACATCACTACCGTATTCAAACTTGCCAGTCCCCAAGATCTATACCGCCTGCAGTAGAGGAAACCTAAGAAACACAAGTGGAGTAAGACCTCAGACAACCTGTTGTGCGTAATTGAGGAGAGCTGGTGAGGCTTGAGGTTGAGGCCTAGGTCCGTCTGTACCGCCATCAGTATGAGGAGAGTCATTTTATAAGAGTGCCTAAGTTATAAATAGCACATAAAAACTAGTTAGAAATTATGCTAAATCTCCCGTGGCCTTTTTCTACATAGGTTTTTGCATACTAGAGTGAATGTTGAATTGAACGCCCCAAAATGAACGCAGGATTTGTATTTGCCGCCACTTATGCAGTACAAATTAACCGTCACACGATGTAGCAACGTTTTCTCATTACAAAATATCTCAAAAAGATAGTTCGTTAAATGGAACAAAAAAATAAAATTGTTTATTTCCTTTGATTTTGTTTGTTTCTATATCAAATTGACGCGTATTTTTTTAAATATGACAACAGTATTTCTTTACCTGCTCTTGTTTTTGAGTTATAGTTAACTAGGCTCTGTTATCGAGCCATTTGATTACACTATCATTTTCCTCTACTTATCTATTATTTCCTTTTGCTTTCTTCTCTTAAAACTTTACTATTGTCCTATTTATCTGTTCTGTCGTTATTCTCAGAGTGTGACGCTCGTCACGAAGATATTTAATTACAAACTCGGCTTGAGTTTGCTATCCTTTAAAGATTGCCAGTTGAACAGAAATAAGAGAGCAAGGAGATATCCAATTTCGACCAGGATTACCCCTAGTCCACACCGGAGAAAAATGTGAGAGTAGTGGAACTCCCTTGTAAATTTTAAGGCTTAAATTTTAAGGGCCGATGTTGAATGTGAACCACACCTAAACGTCAAGTTTTTTCCTGCATTTTATTTGACATTTCTCAATTCAGATTAACTCAATTTGAACCATGGAAAGATAAACAATCCAGCAACGCGTTAAAGTTATTCAGGATTATTATGAAAATGGCCGTTCAAATCAAAATGCATATAGACACTTCGTGATTTGTCGGTCAATTTAATCGTCCAAATGTGAGTACAATCGGAAAAATCGTGCAAAAATTTGAGCAAACCGGGTCTGTAGGAGATGTGAAAACACTAGTGCATACTCGTATAGCTCGTACTGCAGAAAATATTGCTGCTGTTCGCGATAGTGTGGCTGAAGAGCCGTCCACCTCAACTCGTCGTCGTGCCCAACAATTGCACCTCTCACGATCGTCGTTGATAAACATTATGCATAAAGACTTGCATTTACACGCTTACAAGGTGCAATTGACTCAAGAACTAAAGCCTCTTGACCATTTCAAGCGTCGTCAGTGGTCAGAATGGTGGCAAGAAATGGCAACACTCATCACTGAAGATGATTTTCTTCGAAAATTGATCATCAATTTCGAAGAACATCATCTTCAGTGATGAGGCACATTTTCATCTCAGTGGATTCGTCAATAAGCAGAATTGCCGCATTTGGGCGAATGATAATCCAAGAGTGATTGTCGAGAAACCAATGCACCCACAAAGAGTGACTGTTTGGTGCGGTTTATGGGCTGACGGCATTATCGGGCCGTATTTTTTTCCAAAATGAGGCCGGTCAGGCAGTTACTGTGAATGGTGTTCGCTATCGTGAAATGATAACGAACTTTTTATGGCCCGAATTGGAAGATATCAATGTGGACGATATGTGGTTTCAACAAGACGGTGCCACTTGCCACACAGCTAACGAAACAATGGCTCTTTTGCGCGACAAATTCAATGGCCGTGTTATCTCACGTGGTGGCGATGTCAATTGGCCGCCAAGATCATGTGTTTTGACACCGTTGGATTTTTTCTTTGGGGTTATTTGAAAGAAAAGGTGTACGTCGATAAGCCAGCAACAAGTCAAGAGCTAAAGGATGAGATAATTCGGCACATTAACGGCATAGAACCTCAATTATGCTTCAGCGTCATCGAAAATTTGGACCATCGGATGGAGGTGTGCCGCCGAGGTCGCTGCGGCCATTTGGCCGATATTTTGTTCCATACATAATTGAACCATACCAATATTATCATAATAAAAATAAATGACAATCATTTCCTAAATGATTTGTCTTATTCAACATCAACATCGGCCCTTAAAATTTAACCACCCTTTATACACACATACTCTTTTATTGCACTTGGGTCAATAAAAATGTATTGCCATAACTGCCAGTTTAAGTTGAGATTTTAGTGGCGATAGTAGCAGTTTCGATTTCCTAAGAAGTGTTAGTAAATTCTTTGTTTCTAATGTTAAGTTTTATTAATTTAAATAAAATCAATATAATTCACCACAATTGGGATTGTTGAAAAATTAAACGGACTTGTTTGACGACCATGTCGAGCTTGTTGCGTGCATGCTATCGGACTTGCGAGATGATCATAAAAATCCACTTCCTGTACTCGCTTTTGGACACATTTCCACAAAATCTGGGTGATTTTAGTGAGTAGCAGGGTGAAAGATTCCTTCGGGATCTTTGGACAATGGAAAAGCGTTGTCAGGGGCGGTGGGACTCACATATTATGATGGCAGACTACTGCTGGTTTGTAACGAGATCTACCTAGTCGTTCGCTCAAGGAAATCTTATAAAAGATCATTTACTGGGGTTCAATCGAATTTTTTTTTAACATAATGTATTATATTTTTGTATTTTTTATCAAAATAATAAAACAGTATATTTAGAAAAGTAGAGTTGTTAGCAATCTTCCAGAATTTTTTTCATAGTCAGGGCCATAGAAATGCACAATAACAGAAAAAAAAACCAAAGGAAACAAGACTTCTGTTGACCAGCGATTTATCAGCAAGTGGGTTCTGATTTTTCCAGTTCTTGGAGTTCGGAATGTGAAAAATCGAAAAATAAATGCATCCAGAACGTATTACTATTACAGGCGGAAATTGAATGCTACATCTACGAAATTCAGTCGCATTTATGCAGAATGGTCACGCAAAATTTCCACGGAAGAACACGAATGTGCCAGGAGGCCATTTGCCTGATCTGTTATTCTATAACTATGAGTTGAACAATCTCTGCAATTTTAGTTTAATACTCATCAAAATAGGCTTTTCCAGATGACATATAAATATCGCCTGTCAAAGAATGGAATCTGATTGTGTCTTTTTTTTCTCACAGAGGCTAATATCAACGAATTATATGAATACATAAAGGCGATCAAGTGGTCGAATGTTGTAGAAATAGAGTGCGGTCCTCAGAAATAAATGAGTAAAGAGATATTCAACTTCTTCCTCTCTTGCCCCTTGATTTCATCTGACACAGTTTTTTATACGCTTTTTCGTCCCCTGTCTGTGAATACGTGTTAGCTCGGCTGATACCCTTTGCCAAACGGAGTCGTGGGGTGAATTAGAGTTCTTATTTGAAAATTCGATCGTTACTTGAACTTTTTTAAAATTTCGGTGTTAAATTTTCAACACAGTAAGGAAGGGTAAGCAAACGAACAAAGCGTATGTTCATGAAGTAGCTTTCTGAGAGTTACAGTCTGAGGAACTAGGACTAAATAATTTTGTCATTATTTACATTAATTATTAATGAAAAAGTAGTGTATGTATTTTTGCATATGCATAATACCGAAAAAATGCATTCACACGAAACATGTGCACGGGTAACTAATAATAACAATATTATTGATACATTAGCTTGAATCACTTAAAATAAACAGCTTCTTTGCTCATTTTATTTAACAGAAATAGGGATGAAAGTTAATCGCAAATTTGTTTGAGTTAGGTATAGTTGTTGCCATTGTTCTTAACAAATTATGTAATTTAATTGCAGAAGTTTTCACAATTCATGAATGAAGGATATAAAACTAAGTTCATTTGCCAGTCATCGCATATAAATCAGCTATGTGCATATTATTCTGAAGAATTTAATTCATGCAAAGTATTCCTGCAAATATAGCGTAGAATTACATTTCTATTCGCGCAATCCCCTATTACAAATATATGTTCTCTTAAAAATATGATTCATCTTCGGAACATCCTCCGAATAATACTACTACATTGTGGGCAACTTCACGAATCGATGGCAGTGTTGCTAAAAAATCCGCGAATTTTCCGACATTTTCGTGGTCAATCCGGGAATCTTGTAAAAGTATGTGTGAAATACAAGGGAATTCCACTACACACTAATCCTTCACGGCCTACACTTCAAAATTTCCGTCATGGACTAGGGGTAAAAATGGCCGAAGTTGAATATTTCTTTACTCATTTATTTCTGGCGGTCCTGTTCTTCCCGATTTATGTATCTATACACTCCTTAACCTCGCATACTAGAGCCCAACAACTTTAGAACTGAATTGAAAACCATTAAAGTAAGCGCAAATTTTAGAACTTCCGGAATTTGGCATTTTCAAGTGTTGGTTTCAACTCAAAGTTCATGCAGTTGCCTCAAAGTCACAACATCAGACATTTATAAGAGATCTCTGACAATGCAGAAAGTATCACTGTTGGAATAAAACTAGAGGTAGGAAGTTATATAGGTGCTTTGAAGACCTTACGGTCGTGGTTGATTTAGACCAACGTCATGGATGTATTATGCCATTAAAAGAAGATATTTTACTACCGTGAGATCATTTCCTGTATCTACCCAGATCCATATATGAGTCTCAGTAGGTTTTCCAGTTAAACCCTATTTTTAGTCCCTCAACTCTACAAAGAAGCCTTTTCCCAGGAACTACCTTGCAGAGCAGGGGTCACCGTATCTGTGAACAAGTAAATCGTTAACGAAAATCGTGTTATACACACACACGTTATAGTGTACTTGAATGTATCGGACCGACTCGATCAGTTGCCATTGAACGCACAGATTTTAAAAAGTGTAGTATTGATTTATAATATTGTAAAACACGTGAGCAAAGACTTCGTTAATAAGTTTAAAAATATAGTAAGTACATAAAATACAATAAATAACTACATTTTCTAGGACAAAGTGCAGTAAAATAAATTCATCGAAAAAAAAGAATTATAATAATATAATATGGGTGGCGCTACAGCCCGTAGAGGGCCAGGGCCTAGCTTCTCAGCAACCAATCGTGTTGTGCATGCTGTTGTTCTATCACGAGTGAAAGGGACCTACAGTTTTATGCCGACTCCGAACGGCCAAGTTTGAGAAGCTTTTTCTAAATAGTTATACTCTTTCAGCATTGTCAGTGACCCGAAAGAGGTGGGGCCGTGAAAAGTATTTCTTGTCGTAGAAGTCGAAGCACATATCCACAACGCCACGGGCCCCAAAAAAAATAATTATCGGGGAGTTTATGGAGGAACACTCAAACTTATGATGTTGAATGTTGATTCCCCCACTTGCCAACAGCGAAAGCGTCGAAGCTAATTCTAGCACAGGAGGTAGACAAATGTGGGCTTTGTTCAAGCTTAGAGAGAACATGTTTAAATGCTTTCTTGTTCAAACGTTTAATAAATCTGAAAATGGATGTGTAATACATTCGAATGACAAATTGTGTTTCAAATCATTCTTACTTCTTGTTTGGTAGTTCCAAAGGGTTACTTTTGTCTCATAATTGCCTTCGGACCAATCTCTCTTTATTACTAGTATATTTTGAATCAGAAGAACTTAAGTAAAATTCAAAAACAGAATTAATCGCTTGCTTATATCCTTCCATTTACATAAATAATTTCACAAATGACACATATTTGACGTTTAACTATTACGGGATATATGACATAATCCCGATACATTCTTTCGTATGACGACTAACGTAGTTTGTGTTCGTTTGACAAAAATCCGGATTCGTGATTCGACCCAGATATCAGACAGATTATATTTTTTCTCGTCAGGAGTTTCTTTCAGACTTTAAGTACGTGTATATCCAGACTAAGGAATCTATTTCTGGCTCCGTCTAGAGCTTCTACTAAGCGGCGTACATGCATAAACGACAGATTTTTCCCAGACTCCCCTCTTTCGCGAGACTGTCTGCTAGTTCGTTCTTTGGTTGCAATCGTACCCAGCATTAGGTCACTGTTTGCTAAGGATATCTCACTAATAATTTGTCTACATAGCCTGATAAGTTTTGATGTTAGAATGTCCGATTATACGATTGATAAATGAATGAATCTAAAAGTCCCTAGCAATCAGGTAAGAATATTAACACATTCAACACGGTTGAGTGCTGTAGAAACTAGGCTCCAATCCACCTTGGACTCCAATGCCACTCAATAGGTTTGGGAACTCCCCAAGGGTATTTTTCGGATGAAGATCATGAATAAAGATATCAAATTCCATCAAAGAAGCCCAATCTATCATTCGATAGCATCTCGTTCATGCCATGAATAATACAACTCCCATTCGGTTGTTTATTTCAAGAGTCGAACCGAACGTCAGTCAATTGTATTTCCTCCTCAAGTACATTGCTGCATGTTTAGTATCCCTCGATGCTCCTTCAGAGATTTGAGTAAGTCCATTTGCGGGACGACGCGAAGACGCTCGCAAAAGGTCTCAGATTACGTTTAAAAATCAATTCCTCCCAAATGAAGCGTAAAATTCGCTCGAAATCACCTTCAGCTGCAAAAGGGATATTAAAAACGCAATAAAACCGAGGCTCCTGGTGATATTTTATTTTATTGGGACGTAAAACGAACTTATGTGTATCCAGAGGAGAGGAGATTGATTTTATTTGCTTCGCACCTTTTCCGGAAAAAGGACAAACAAATGCTGGTTTATTTATTTTTAGAGGCAATACCGCTCGCTTTAAAGAGATATCCTTCTCGTGGCTGATGTGGGGTACTTGCCTGCACACGCACACCACCTTCAGCACTCAAATTGACGTCCTCCGAGGATGCGACTGCTGTGGGCATCGCTTCCCATCCCTCGGATCTCGCTCAATTCAAATGGCCTCAATTCAGTCAAAGGTAAATGACATGAATAGAGAGCGGAGGTATATCTTTGCACATGCAGCGCGCTTTCTATTGCGGCAGATGAAAGCGAGGACCAGGAGAGCGCTGCCGAAATGAAACGTGCTGGAGTTAAATCTGGTTTGGTATTTCAGCTGAATCGCCCGCGTGGAGAATGTGGGAATTGTCTGAAACTTTGCTTACAGCAAATTCGGTATATGCATGGAGGAGCCAGCCAGCAGTTCTATTTTTGGTGCAGCAGGGTCCTGGATTTCGCTTCGATGTCGACGACAGTGGGATGTGTGCAACCATTGCCTTATCTGATGGTTTCAATGAATAACGTTCCCGTTCTCATATTTCGAATGGAATGCCTTTGGGACTGCGGGTCTTTGTGAATTTCATTAACTTTAACTCATCGCTGCACTTAATGCATAGTTAACTGCGAGCCGCGGGCATTGCGAGAAAACAATAGAAAAACGAATTCATATGATAACAACGTCTAATACGTTTGTTGTTGTTTCTTTGCGAAAAATTTGAAGTGCAACTGCACATCGTAGTAGTCTGAGTGATCATTACTGCTGCTCACTTGTTTTTTAGCGGCGCGGTTAAGCAATGACTATCGTCTATGCCACCTTATTTGTGCTGGTACGACATATGTTGCAAATTTCGTACTCGGAGTTAAATATGTGTGTTTTTATTGCAACCTTGACATTTCACAATTTGTAAACGTTTAGCAGGTGACTCTCCACTGAAAGTACACCGCAGTAGTACGCGAGTTGACCTGAGATGAATTGGTTTAGTCCTTTAGAATCGACGCAAATCATTAATTTCATCAAGAATCCGAAGGACTTCGTCTCTCATTACCTCCCACCTCAATGGTATCGAAGAGTCTAGGAACAAACAAAAAATACGGGCATTCTCTATAAAAAAAAAAAGGCAAAAGCCCACACAGGCTGCTCGAAATTGTGAGCGTATTCTTGTTACTGACCCGCAGGGACTAATGGATGTATTTAAGCAGCATTTCCAACCGTTGCCTAATGGGCCTGACCAGGAGAGAGTGATAGGGAATCAGGAAACCCCAACTCTAGTCGAGGAAGTAGTCCTCCCACCCAGATTTGAAGAAGTAGGCACAGTCTTTGAAAAGCTGAAGAACAACAAACGTTTAAAGCGGTCTTGCGCCGTACTAATCGGCACATACCAGTGCAGCTTTCGGCCCGGCAAGTTGACTATAGACCAAATATTCACACTAAGACATATCCAGGCGAGTTTCTAACACCACTTTTCCATCGATTTTAATGCAGCATACGACAAAATTCATCGCAACGAGCTATTCAATGTTTTTACGGCGATTGTAGACCAGCGAAACAAGCTGATCTTACGGTTAATGAGGATAAGACGAAATATAGGTTGTCGACCAAGAAACGTTCCGACACACACCACCTGGGCCAAAAAAAAATAAAAACGACAGCTAAAATGTTGAGGTAGTGATGGAGCTTGTCTACCTCGGGCCAAACGTGAACTCCACGAATGATATCTTAGTTGAGATCCGACGTAAAATCGTCCTTGGCAACCGATACTACTTCGGTTTATCGAAACAATTGGGACTCCTGACCGGAAGGACCAATATCATGCTCTACAAAACCCTTATTTTGCGCATAAGAACTCAGATTCTCCTAGATATTGAGAAATTGATCACATTTGACATTTGTTTTTATAGCACTGAACTGATAATAGGGCATATTCAGCTAATACCCAGCCCAATACTCCAGTAGCGTCGTATTTCGTCTACTGCAAGAGCTGTATCCTCATCTTTGCATGCTTGTCATAATCATCCATACCGACCGGGTCATTTTCGAGCTGAACAACCATTTCGGCTTCGCTTTCAATAACCGATTCGACGTTTGCGCTATTAGATGTTAGTCCTTCATTCCTACCGAGGAAATAGGAACGTAAAAGGTATTTGAACTCAAGTGAGCTCGGATGGTCATATAAACCTTCTTTAGCACAAAAGAACAACTCTAACATTCTCCAAAGTTTCCATTTAGGATTTCGAAAAGCAAAGTCAGTGATGATTATCAAAATGCTTCTCTGAAATGAAAGCAAGTTAGTTCTTCTGACAAACCACAATCTTACCACAATGTCCTGCTATGGACATCGACTTCCAGTTCAAAATCGGCTTCTCTTTCACCCGTCGAAGTTTTTGAATTTATAGGACAATAATTAAGCAATTCGTGCTTCAAATTGCGTGCATATTGGTCCTTAGTGATGTGATTAGAGCTAATGAAAGCAGTTTTCTAAATTATATCTTCTGGGAAACGAAAAAGTTTCAATTCACTTTCTGCATTTTTTTCTCGCTTATTCTTATTATTATTTGCATTGCAACCAAATATTGCATAATAATATTAATATGACTGGCGCTACACCCCGTAGAGGGCCAGGGCCTAGATTCTCAGCAACCACTCGTGTTGTGCGTGCTATCATGAGTGGAAGGGACCTACAGTTTTATGCCGACTCCGAACGGCCAAGTTTGAGAAGCTTTTTCTAGACAGTTATACTCTTTCAGCATTGTCAGTGACTCGAAATTGGCGGGGCCGTGAAAAGTATTTCTTGTCGTACCAGGAATCGAACCCAGGCAGGTAGGTCCAAGTGCGTAGGAGTCGACGCACATACCCACAACGCCACGGGCCACAAATTTGTTCAAACGCTTCTAAAAGAGACGAATCTGCAAATGCGATTGTCAGATATGTAGAATACACGCGACTCACACAACAACCAAATGAAAGAAATAAGGAACCGAAATCGGTTACCTTGAATTCTGTGTATGATGTATGAAACCGAAAATTGTCGAAATGTCAAATATACTGAATTTGATGGAAGTGTACTTGCGTACAAAAGCATGAGTGATTGTATCGAAAACAGTACAACTGTATATTTTTCATCCCTGAGTGGAGTTCACAAAAATGTATTGTCTGGTGTGAATTTTGGGTCGGTGGTATCATCGGCTCGTTCGATTCTGATGTTCGATTTGAGGTTTCAAGAGAACGGCACTGTGTACCACACAAGTAATGTCACAATTGACATTTTTCACGGGTGATTTGAGTGCACAGGTATCCCACACAGAGTCGACGTGAACTGGCCGGCGAGATTGTTAACCCCATTTTGGAGAATGTAACTTCGCCCTAACACAGTTTCTGAAATATATTTGCGTAACCCGGCGAGTTTTTGGACTTGGACCAACCACCTCGTCCTGGGTCTGCCAAACGGTCGCCTACCTGATGGAATCGCATTCAACGCCCGCCTCGGAAGTCGTGATGATGGGGACATTCGTGCCACGTGACCAAACCACAGAAGCATATCCCTTTCCGTTCGAAGAAGCAGCTGCTCAATGTTGAGTTCCTTGCGCACTGCCGTGTTTCTCACCCTATCCCGTCGAGTAATTCCCACAACAGCACGAAGAAATCTCATCTCATCAGCTTGCACTCGCGATCTTATTCTTTCGGTCATTACACAAATTTCATGACCATAGGTGGGAGTTGGAACAAATACTGAGTTGAAAACCGCTAACTTGGTTTTGACACCAAGCTCGGCCTTTCTGATTACAGAACTACCAAGCTGTGTCAAAACTGACCCAGCTTGACCAATCCTACAGGAAAGCTCCACCTGCTTCAATGGGACTCCACTAACATGCAGAGTCGATTGAACAGGCGTTCTGGAAATTACCATAACCTCCGATTTGTCCACGTTAACCCTCATTCCAGCATCAGCACATACGGCCACAAACCTATCGAGTGCGCGTTGGTGTTCCGTCTGGGAGGATGTGAGGATTACCAAGTCATCTGAAAAAAGAAGATGACTTACCCTCAACCAGAGATAAAGTAGTAAAGAGACTTCTACCTCTCTTGCCCCTTGATTTCATCTGACAGCGTTTTTTATAAAATGTTCACAGACAGTGTTTGTGAATACGATTGATCGGAGAGCAACTGCAGGCTGCTCTAAAGCCTTAAGAAGTGTGCGTGAAAATAAAGTAGTATGCGTGCCTTTAGAGCAAATCAGAGATAGGCGAGGGGTTTTTTAGTAAAGACCCAAACCCGAGTTGGACATCTCTTTACTACTTCATCTCTGCCCTCAACTCTCCCAATGTAAAACATTCCTCACCTCGGCTGTGCTGCAATATCCAGTCCATATATACAATGAAAAGGAGAGGTGACAAGACACACCCTTGGCGAAGTCCAACGCCCACGGTGAAAGGTGTTGATTTAGCACCGTTTACCCGAACACAGCTGCTACAGTTTGTGTATAGAGACTGAATGGCCCTCAGAAGAGGACCATCAATCCCATACTCCTGCAGGACACTCCAGAGTTTACCTCGAGGGACTCGGTCATATGAAGTTTTTAGTTAAAAGGTTATAATGCCCGTACAGTTGATTTTTGTTATTGAATGATTGAGTTCAGTTGTGTTCAGTTAATGAAAGCTCAGCAATTTGTAAATCATGTTATGTTGAGAAATTGAACTAAGTTAAACCAACATATTCGCAATCACCTCGTTACAAGCTATTTCATAGGCCTATGCAAAATGTACTCTTTCTTGTTCTCGCATTTCTTGTTGTTATTATACTAGAATTATCCAAATCTTATTTTAGGCGGCTCATAACTATCCTTCCTTGTCTCAGGAAATAGTAAAGTGCCTCTCGTTACTCCAAAATGAACCTAACCGACAAGCATAACTCAAGTTCAACTTTATCTATGCACCAGTCATCGACAGCTGTATGTGCGCCACACATCGCAGCGGCAGTGGGAAGTTGTTTGGACGATGCAATATTCGAAGCATAATGTCATTCATTGGCGTTTCAAATTGACAGACGAAGTGGGAAGATTAAATCGCTGTAAGATCCAACAACCGGAGCATGATCCCGGAAATACATTAATTGGTCAAGTGGACTGAGGGCAAACATATTGACATATTATTTCGGATAACCAATTCGGTTACAAGGCGGGATATAGCACAATTCATGCTGTGTCTAAACTGGTGTTCAATAGCGTGCGGTTAGAAAGACTTTTTTACAAGCTTCTATTTTATTCATGAAACTGCGACGCCTGGAAGCGCGATGTGCAGCAAAACAATCCCAAGTCAATCCGAGTGATAATCCACCCATAGCCCAAATTTGACTTGAACAAGTTGAACCCGAAAGAGGAACAAATGAAAGCCTCTAACATTCAACAGAAGAATGCGGTTAGAAAAAAACTGTTTCCTCTATCAGGCCAAATTGTTTTTAAGTTTAAAGTAGAAACTAGATCTGTAGAAGAACAGAATGCCCCAATGAACGCATATCACTTTAACGATATCAGAGTCAGTCGTAAAGCGTTGAGTTGTTTCGTAGAATCAACATAGTTCCCCTCCCCCCTCCAACATTGGGTACTTTATGAAAGTCACCGAAGTTCCGGGATGAGCCCTAATGGCCAAAGATATTAGAATCTTCGCTGAACTGCATTCAAGATACGAAGCCATTATCCGCCGATGAACAACGATATCCAATTAAACTTCGACCAAGTTGATTTTTATTAGCTCCATCGATATCCAATACAGTCTCCACCACAGACGCGAGTTTATACAGCATAACCTGCGGATGTCCGCCCTCAGCCCACACTTTCTATTTCACCCACCATCGACTTGGACAAAACTTTGCGCAATGAAAAACTTCAGGTGATGTGCACACACTCTCTATGGTCAATGGGAAGATGTGCCATACTGCCACACAGCCACACACAGAGTCACAGAAGTGTTTAAACCCTGTGAACGAACCTTCTTGAGGGTGGATTATAAGTTTCTTAAGCTCGAAGTGGTCTGCCCAAACTGTTTTCTCTAAATAAACATACACTCTGACTGTCTGTTCGTCTGTGAGTGGGTTCAACGGACAATTGCATCAAGTAAAGTTCCACAGGAGTTTGCACAAAAGTTGGAAATTTTGTAATTGAAACACTTGACAGAGAATGAAGAGAACGAGGGAAACCGGACGAGCGGGGGTGGCTTTCGATTTAGTTGGCCCCGGAACGAACTAATTGCCGAGAATTGCGTCCTGCGTGAGTGCGGCACAAGTTTCTCTAGAGGATTATTTCGAAGATAGTTGGTTAAGGTGTTTGATCATAAATGAATCCATTATTAATTAAAAAGTTATCACAGTTACTCAAGCGAATTAATTTGTTACGAGTTTGTACTGGGTGTTCCGCCGGAGCCCAAGTGATGTTCTTCAGTCGAAGCTTCGACTTGAAGGTCAGCTCGATGGGCGTTAGCTTTGGGGGAATTCTGTGAATTGAAAGGTCAAGTTGTTGTTGATTTGTGTCGAGAGAATAAGGGTGCTTTTCTCTGTATGCTGAGTAGAGCTAGAGTGGTTAATTAGTGTGCTTCGATAACATAAAGTTCAGAGCTTCACCTTTACTTTGAGGTCAAATAATTTTGCAACAGATACGGCAAAATTCAACTTCAGAACAAAGTTTTCTGTGGCAGTATTTCTCAGAAGAGTACACAGCTTATGGCGGAAAACACTGAGTTCTGAGAATCTTTAATGATTACGGTTTTTAATTTTGAAAATGCTCTCAAATTATGGAAACTGCTGTGGTATGCTGGAAATACTTAGCATCCTGGCTATTTGTGAATGGTAGGGAACCTATAATCAATTCATAATGCAAACGTTAATGGATGCAAATGTAGACTCTGAACATTTCTTGGTCGACGCAAGACTCCAATGCCGATCAACATGGAGATTTGGCAGAAGGGAAGAAGTTAGAGAGCAAAGTAAGCAGGCGAACGAAAGACGCTGAAATCTGCCTCGAACCCCCGTAAACGCCATCATGTGATTAATACTCTTGTCCAACAATTAGCTGGAAACCTTTTGGTTCAACGGAACCCTACGACTTGACGCCCATGATATAATGACGAAGGTGTCAAAGGAAGTGAAAAGCCGATGAAACGTATCGCAACACGCTGCAATTGGGCGGCGGCTGAGTATAGAATAATGCAGAATTGAAAGGGCGTCAACAACTGCGTAAGAAAGAAAGAGCCATTAGTCACACCAGTCTAGCTCAAGAATATCAAAAAGTATCGAAGTAATGGAACAACATTTCTACAAACGAATTAAAAATCTGTGCAATATGTTAGTTCTTTGAAATTGTGATTGCAACAGAAATAAATGAGTAAACAGATATTCAACTTCTTCCTCTCTTGTCCCTTGATTTCATCTGACAGCGTTTTTTATACGCTTTTTTGTCCACTGTCTGTGAATACGTGTGAGCTCTTGCGAACAGCTGGTAAACAGCTGATGCCTTTCCCAACCGAGTTCTTATTTGAAAATTCGATCGTTACTTGAACTTTTTTCAAATTTCGGTGTTAAATTTTCAACACAGTAAGGAGGGGTAAACAAACGAACAAAAAGCGTATGTTCATGAAGTAGATTTCTGAGAGTTACAGTCTGAGGTACTAGGACTAAATAATTTTGTCATTATTAACATTAATTATTTATGCATTAATTATTAATGAATACACATGAAGTAGTGTATGTATTTTTGCGTGTGCATAATACCGAAAAATTGCATTCACACGAAACATGTTCACTGGTGACTAATCATACCGCCATTATCGTGGTCAATCCGGGAATCTTGTAAAAGTATGTGTGAAATACAAGGGAATTCCACTACACACTAATTTTTCACGGCCTACACTTCAAAATTTCCGCCATGGACTAGGGGTAAAAATTACCGAAGTTGAATATCTCTTTACTCATTTATTTCTGGATTGCAATCTTGCACAGTGTCACCGATTTCCAGAGAATTGTGAATTATTGTGAGCACCAATTCCAGCGGTTGTCTACGAGATAAAGACAAGATCTGCCAACGCTGGTGAACTCTTCTCAGAAAAAATCGTAGATCATATCAAACGTCAAATCTGGGAGGACGCAGCATGTTCGACGACTGCTTTAACTACCCACATTCTGTGTCCAACTACACAAGATATTCACCAGTGTACTACACATATGTACTGTGTGAGCTGTGTGTCAGAACTCACGACTTCCTATCTGGCAAATCGGACTGTTTTCACACTGCCCCAAAACTTGAAAAAGGATGGTTGCTGCCTACACATTTAACAAGAAAGTTATGTGTTTATACAATGCTTTGGCGATAGAGTATGTTCGTCGACTTCTACGCTACGCACTTGAACCTCGGCGTCTAGGTTCGAATCCCAGTACGACAAAAATTCTCAAAGAGTATTCCTGTCTAGAAAAAGCTTCTCGAACATGCCTCTTCGGAGTCGGCATAAAATTGTAGGGCCCTTCCACTCGTGAGAGAACAATAGCACGCACAACACGTATGGTTACTGAGAAGCTAGGCCCTGGCCCTCTACGAGCGATAGCGCCACCCATATTGTCATTATTATTACAATGACTTATACAATCTGTTATTTATTGTAGTAATACGCTGTCGGGCAAAACAAAGTACGACTGATTCATTTTTAAAATGATGTTTAATGTAAGAACATTGGATCTATGGCCAAAGTCGTATTCCATGACATTATTTGTTTTTAGTTTAATATACGTATTACTACAGTTAACTGCCCTCAAATTGCATCAGTTCGGGTTGCAATGCGACAAAATAAAGTGCTATCTGCATTTTGTATGCGGCACAATGGCAAATTGACAACATTTTCCTTTTTTTGCGATTACTTTCGGTATCAATTTAAGAGGTAGGATCATCAAACTGTCTTTATTGGGCTATGATTTATTGCATTATGTTAAGGTTTTTTATTATTAAACCACTAACGTCTTAAGTGAACTAACTTTTGGTTCAGAACCATCAAAGTGTGTTGCCATTTCATTAGATTGCAAAAATATGTATAATTATCAATATCTGTAGCGAGAAAGATTATTTTGAATTTCGTAGTACGAGGGTTACGAAGATAAAAAACTGCGACATATACTACGGCGATTGCTACACAGAGCGAAGGCAGCGCTTGTTTGGATCCAGGTTTGTTGTTCGAGGCAGATTTAGGGAAAAAGTCTTAAGCTTAAAATACATAAGCGACCGCCTCATAACAATCCCCATAAAGACTACATTCAGAAACATCAGCATAATCTGCGCTCACGCCCCAATGGGGACGATACCAAGTTGACTTCTATGATCTCCGAAGAAGGTCGTTTTAGTAGATTTCAACGCGAGGCTTGGCAAGTTAGACATCTATGCCAAAGGCATCGGAAACCACAGCTTGCATAAAAACACATCCGTAATCGGACTCAGACTGGTGGATTTCGTGACAGGGCGAATCAACTAAACATTCCCATGATCAATCAACCGTCACCCAGATTGATCACATTGTGATCGACGTCAGACACTCCTTCAGTATTCTCGATGTCCGAACATGTCGAGGATCCAAAATCGACTCGGACCTTTTCCTTGTTGCCCAGATAAGAACACGGATATCGATAGAACAACGGAGTAAAACAAGAGCACAACAGTTTGACGTCGGAATGTTACAACCGCAATCGACAGCTAAAAACTTTGCCTATCGAGTCTCCCTGAAGCTCTCAGAAACTTCAATCCCGGCTAAACAATCGACGAAAGATAGAAAAGTTGTGTTGAGTATTAAAAAGCCACCCAGAAAAAAACCTTTGCTTTGACAACGTGTGCAGACATGCACATTCAAGCGAAACAGGCAGAATATCAGGTGACGCTGTACAGAAGGACAGCTCAACGCACATAAAAAAAGGAAAGAGCACCAGCTTCTCCGAATGAAAAAGGAAATGGAGAGGTGTTACGACAGGAATGATGTCCGAAAGTATCGAATTGGTACAAACTTCGGACAGAATCCTTTCGAATGGGCAGGACGGAATGGAAAAATCCCTTCTGTAGACTGTTAAATGGAGATGAGGAGCCAAATACCGCTGTCAGGCAGAATGTTCCATTCAATCTGGACCATGAGACGAGAATTCCGGTCCCACGACCACCAGACCTGCTGCTGATGAAATCTTTAAGGCAGCTGGCGATTTTCTGGTTGGGCGTATACTTCAGCTAGTCTGTAAGATATTCTCGTAGGAAAGTATGCGCGATTAATGGAATTTCAGTATCGTCTCCCAAACATCGACTACAAAGCTCTTTTTTCCCGTTTTGTGTGAGCGCCTAAGCCCATTCGTATAAAATCTGACAGGTCTTGGTTATTATGGTTTCCTGCCAGAGAAGTCCACCATCGACCAGATCTTCCCACTAAAGCCGATCCTGGAAAATACCCAGGATGACGATGGAGAATTCTCACTGCTCCGTCAAGGTCGGTAACAAAGTCACCGAGACCTTTAACGTCAAAAAAGATTTAGACAAGGCGACGCGCTGCCATGAGCAAAACTCAGACGCCAACACGATCTTCCAGAAGTCCGTACAACTATAGCATACAACGCCGACGATATTAACGTGATTGGTCGAACACAGCGAGCCGTCAAATGAGGCATTTGTTGACATTGAAACGGAAGAGGCTAAAATGGTTCTGCCGGTCTGGGCCAGGGCCTAGCTTCTCAGCAACCAATCGTGTTGTGCGTGCTATTGTAGAGCTTCGAGGTGGTTAGAGACTTCGTCTTCTTCGGATCGGCAATAAACAGTATGAACAACATCAGTACCGCGATCAAACGCAGAATAACCGCTGTTTTTGTCTCTCTCGGAAAACCATGTTGACTCTGTATAAGACCTTGATCATCAACGTCTGGCTCTAGGGCGCAGAGGCATGAACTATATCCAAAGCGGATGAAGACGTTCTTGGTATTTTCGAGAACCGATCGAAGAAGGTTCAACCACGAACTGAATGGGCTCTACAACATTAGTTTAGCCAGGCATCTACGGATGCAACGCCTAAGGATGACTTAGCCATGTATGGAAAACTTAGCTCCGGCCCGAAAGATCTGCGCCTGAGCCTGGGTGACAACGCAATAAAGGACACCCGAGTCTAAGGTGGCGCACCCAAGTAGAGAGGGTCCTCCACCAACTTGGCGTGCGAAACTGGAGACAGCTAGCTAGATAGCGCGCTTGTTGGAGACGCTTCTTGGTTGAGACCTAAGTCCACTTTGGACAGTAGCGCCAAATAAAGAAGAAGAATGTATTTACCCGCAAAGTCTCTAGTAAATGTATTCACGACTACTATGCACCATCAGTACCTCCTTCCCATATCGCCTCCTTTAGGTCGAGCACATAAAGAAAACAATCGAAAACCAGAAATGTGGTTATTTTCTGTCACCGAAAACCTTATGAGTTGGAGCATTAATTAAGCAAACTTACGATCAAGAACATTAAACTTTGAAGCATCATTAGGACATCAAGGACACCGCAAACTCGAACCACAAGTGAGGCAACAGAATTTATAAGCAACCGACTCAAACATGTACGTTTTTAAACTACTGTTGAAATGCATTCCTGTCAAAACCATTCACATGTTAGCAGTTAGTGTAACAGTTTCATTTTAATCGCATTTCATTCAGTTCGAGTAGTTTCCCCAAAAGCTACATGATTTACTAGCAACACATGAAAAAGTTCGGTTTGCATACATTTTTTCAAAAAGCAAATGCCACATGCCGAATGATTTTAATTGACTTCGATGCAAATTAAATTATGCATCTAATTAAAGTTGGCTCGTTGATGAAAGGTTCGTTAGGCCGTTGCTATAGGGTAACCCGCTGCAAATTATTTGCCGAGCGCATGCAGCAGGTAATTCGATTTCCGTCAAACAGTCCGGGCTACTTTGGCGGGGTATAGTGCTGTGAGTTAGTTTTGATAGCATTAAATTTGACATCGACGAGCACACGGGTAGTTGCTTTCAAAATTTGTGTTTATTGTCAAAAGCCAATTAAATGAGGAGTTACATTAACGCACTCCCGGTGGGTTGAAATTGGTTTTACGTGGCTCTTGGTGGAAAAGCCTTAAACGTTTGGAACAATTAATTACAACAATTGGGAGTTTATTAAATAATAATTCATGCCGTGGTTCACTTAAAAATGTACTAAATGCAACGAGGAATATGCTTTCGTTCAAATTTATCTGATTTTACGGCGACGTGAACTATATCGGTCGTGGTTCCAACAGGAAAAGAGAAGTCCACAACTGTTGAGATGGAACAACAACTCACGCAGTGAAGGGAAGAGTGGCAAAAAAAATAAATGGAAATATTACTGCAATATCTTACCAAGCAATCAATTTGTTGAGACGCGAGAGACTTACCCGCAGACATGTCAAGCATGCTGAAGGATTGATATTCACGTGCTCCATGCGGACAAGCCATCTTTGTACAGAGTGCACGGATTTGTCTTCTATTTCTCCGACACCAAAATTTGACTCCTTTCGATAGCACCAATAATCAGCTACGCCGTTCTGCATATCCATTCCCCTCACCGTTCCATATAATAGAACTAGTAGAATAAGAAGTTTATTGCGCACAATTTTGGTCATCGATTTATAGTTTTGAGCAAAGGTGTTTGGACAAACCGTTGTAGAACCGTGAAGTTTTGTCCTACGTGGAGATTTCACATCAATGTGGATAAAGAGCATGAGCGATTGTTTTGGTTTGCTTTTTCAGTGCTCCATTTGTGCCTATGGCACTATGGATATGAATCCATAGACAACAAACTGAGCAGCTATAGATTCTGTAGAGACTCTAATGAAAGTCCAGAACACATTCTGGAATTTTGTGAGGCACTAGCCCACGAAAGACAAAGATATCAACTCACTGTCAGGGAAAGAAACGAAATCACTACAACCATCTCTCATTTTCAGGTTTCACCCACCTATGCGCACCAGGAGTCCATAGCCCTCAATACAACTCTGAAAAGAACGGTATGTGAGAGGATCTTGTAGAAAGCAAAAGCAAAAAGGGGGACAATAGATCTAAAGGTAGCGGTGCAATGTACCCTGAACAACAATATATAAAGGGTGGTTAAATTTGGAGGGCCGATGTTGAATGTGAACCACACCTAAACGTCAAGCTTTTTTCTGCATTTCATTTGACATTTCTCAATTTCAGACTAATTCAATTTGAACGAGCAACGCGTTAAAGTTATTCAGGCTTATTATGAAAATGGGTGTTCAAATCAAAGTGCATATCGTGCACTTCGTGATTTTTTCGGTCAATTTAATCGTCCAAATGTGCGTACAATCAGAAAAATCGAGCAAAAATTTGAACAAACCGGGTCTGTAGGCGATGTGAAAACACCAGTGCTTGCTCGTACAGCTCGTGCTGCAGAAAATATTGCTGCTGTTCGCGAGTGTTGCTGAAGAGCCGTCCACCTCAACTCGTCGTCGTGCCCAGCAGTTGCACTTCTCACGCTTGTCGTTGATGAACATTATGCATAAAGACTTGCGTTTACACGCTTGACTCAAGAACTAAAGCCTCTTGACCATTTCAAGCGTCGTCAATGGTCAGAATGGTGGCAAGAAATGGCAACAGTGGATGATCAATTTTCGAAGAAAATCATCTTCAGTGATGAGGCACATTTTCATCTCAGTGGATTCGTCAATAAGCAGAATTGCCGCATTTGGGCGAATGATAATCCAAGAGTGATTGTCGAGAAACCAATGCACCCACAAAGAGTGACTGTTTGGTGCGGTTTATGGGCTGACGGCATTATCGGGCCGTATTTTTTTCCAAAATGAGGCCGGTCAGGCAGTTACTGTGAATGGTGTTCGCTATCGTGAAATGATAACGAACTTTTTATGGCCCGAATTGAAAGATATGAATCTGGACGATATGTGGTTTCAACAAGACGGTGCCACTTGCCACACAGCTAACGAAACAATGGTTCTTTTGCGCGACAAATTCACTTGCCGTGTTATCTCACGTGGTGGCGATGTCAATTGGCCGCCAAGATCATGTGTTTTGACACCGTTGGATTTTTTCTTTGGGGTTATTTGAAAGAAAAGGTGTACGTCGATAAGCCAGCAACAAGTCAAGAGCTAAAGGATGAGATAATTCGGCACATTAACGGCATAGAACCTCAATTATGCTTCAGCGTCATCGAAAATTTGGACCATCGGATGGAGGTGTGCCGCCGAGGTCGCGGCGGCCATTTGGCCGATACTTTGTTCCATACATAATTGAATCATACCAATATTATCATAATAAAAAGAAATGAGAATAATTTCCTAAATAATTTGTGTTTTATTCAAAATCAACATCGGCCCTTAAAATTTAGCCACCCTTTATAACACACAATATCTCAAGGTTTTTGATCACTGTAGTCAGTAGTGTATATTTTTTTTGTCCATGACAAAGGACACTACGTTCTCTAAGTGTTAACTTTCAGTACCGCTTTACATAGCAGATGTTTGCTGCGATCATCTACCGACTTTTCATCTCACAAATTAGCTTAAATAAACAATATGAATTGCCAAACAATGTAAAAACAATCTTTTTAAACTCTATTCGTGACAAGCTAAAATCAATTTCAATGATCAATCGTTTACATGAATACTGCAATCTGTGGAGTCTAATGGTTAATTTGGAAAAATCAAAGATAATGATTTTTAAAAAAGGAGGAGGTAGAACTGACTACAATGAAAAGTGGTAGTATGGAGGGGAGTATTGAAGTGGTTAAGGAATACAAGTATCTTGGAATGCTGTTATTAAGTAACCTTAGTTTAAAAAAGCATCTCCATGAGAAGCTATCAAAATCAAAAAAACATAATTAATGTAGCGTGGAAGAACTGCTTCAACAATCCAAATATTAGCCACAGCAGCAAATTTAAGGTATTCGAAGCGGCATCTGAAGCAGTAATGCTTAACGCGGCGCAGGTATGGGGACATAATCCCTACGAAGAAGTAGAGAAACTGCAACGTTTTTTTTTTTGTCAAAAGGATTTTCCGCCTACCTCCAAAGTCACCAAACTACATGCTTTTGCTGGAAACAGGTTTATCCCCGCTTTTTGTAAAAACACTTAAAATGCGGGTCAACTATATATTAAGGGTTATGAAAATGCCAGACAACCGACTCCCAAAACTAGTGGCCCTACATACAATTAGGAGCAAAGATGCATGGTACGAAGAGTGGTTGGATTTAGCATGTAGTTATGGCGTAGAGCTGAATGCAGAAGATCGGAACTGGAAAATTTCCTTATACCAGCTGATAGAAGAAGTCGACAGGCAGGCCAGAATGAAGTTTTTAGAGGAAGCGGCGGGATCACTACATCGTGGTACGTACAGCAGATTAAATCACAACCTGGAGTCTAGAAACTATTTTAAGGACACGCATAGTATACAGGAAATTGCGACAATGTTTAAACTCCGTGGAGAACTTCTAAGGCTAAATTTCGTTCCACACAGAGAGGATCTTCCGATGCTCTGCAGCCTGTGTAACTTAAATGTGAGAGAAGATACCTTGCATTTCCTTAGGAGGTGCCCTATTTTAAGAGAAATAAGGAGAAGTGTCTTTGAATGGGACTTTTTACCGGAGGCTGAAATGGTGGCCCGTGGCGTTGTGGGTATGTGCGTCGACTCCTACGCACTTGGACCTGCCTGTCTAGGTTCGATTCCTGTTACGACAAGAAATACTTTTCACGGCCCCACCTCTTTCGAGTCACTGACAATGCTCAAAGAGTATAACTGTCTAGAAAAAGCTTCTCAAACTTGGCCGTTCGGAGTCGGCATAAAACTGTAGGTCCTTTCCACTCGTGATAGAACAATAGCACGCACAACACGAGTGGTTGCTGTGAAGCTAGGCCCTGGCCCTCTACGGGCTGTAGCGCCACCCATATAAATGATATCACTTCTCAATGAAATGGATGTAAAGAAGATAGTTCAATACTGTAAAACTGCATTAAGATATAGAGAAAACATATTAACAGAAACCTTTTAAGTTATCTCAAATAATAGGATTATTTATATTGTAAAGTGTATTCAATAAGTTGCAATGTTAAATTACTATAAGAGCTATTGTCCACCGGGCAGATGGCAATGCCATGCAAATTGATTTTGTTATATATTATATAATGAATGAATCTAAAATGAATTTCGTTGCAAAGATCATTGAATATGTTTATGCCCCATTACCAGGTGCAATGTTCAATGCAACCATAATTGGTTATATGCCTTTTATCAGACAGTAAGTTTCTCACCCGAAGAGATCTTTGGGGCATATACATATAGGCTGTATTAGCGTATTACTGCAACGCCAAGCGTTCTTAATTGCAACCATTTGGCAATGATGCAATGCATCGCATTCTAAACGTCATATGAAAGCAGCCTCTGCACATTCAAAAGCAACCAGAGCATCACAGTTTATCGTGATGCATCGCAACATCAAAAAATCATCGCATAGCATCATAAAGGCAGTGATGCTTACGCGATGCGCATTTTTTTGACGTTTACGAACTCAGCCATATACATAAGATCATCCAAATAGGTTTAGTTAGGTGTAGGAAGGGCAGTGTGATGGTGGAACATAACTTCCACTCGGAGGGCTAGGGCCCATTGCAAATGCCTTCTTTTGTGGAGTACACCTATTGTCAATCTATCCTGTCAGGTGATGGCTTCAACCACCCCGTTCTCTTTACGAATTTTAAAAGATCCGATATATCTGCATTCGCTTTGTCCGCAGTCTATGTGAAGAATCTTTTGCCCAGCGAAACTAGGCGCCCATTCTGGAGAGCTGGGCAGTGGCAGAGCAGATGTTGGATCGTCTCGGTCTCTTCTTCGTTCCATTCCCATTTCCCGCATTGTTCCAATGGGGTAGTGTCCTGTGATCACTCCGACGAGCACACGGATCAAGTTACGGTACAAGACCAGAAGCTACTTTGTTTTGCAGGTATTAAGCTCTGGCCACGTTCATCTTGTCGTGTGACAGTCATTTTTTCCGAGCCAAGACGAGTTGGCTTCTTTTTGTATTGCATCGGTCCGCTATAATGCACTGATCAGTGGGCGCAGAGATGTGTCCGCTTCGCTAATGTCAATTTCAGAATTCAGACCATTGTCTTTTTTTTTTATATATTTTACGCGCGCTCAAGGGATTGCTAATATCCTTAAGTGTCCGGGGTCAAGACACAGCACGGACCGAAGGTATAGAGGGAGAAAGGGAGAGGAGGTACCTGTGCACATTGGTCTTAAATATCTGCGGGTTGTAGTCTGTGAGAAATATAGGACTGGGAAGAGCTTTCCAAATTCGCGTAGTACGGCTGAAGAACGAGTCTCTAAATTTAACTGTGCGTCCGAAAGTAGGCTTAAGGGTAAACTGATGAGCATTCCTGGCGAGACGAGTATTGCGGGTGAATTCATGGAGACGAGGAATGCAGTTGGCTAGCTCACTTGAGCATCGTTTGTTGAAATAGCGATAAAATACGGACAGAAGAAACGGTACGTCCATGTTCGAGCGAGTCTAATGACTTTGCGACATTATTGTCTCCTATTTATCTCTCGCTTTTGGGTTCTATCTAGTAGGTGCAGGGTGGTCTTTGAGGCACCAGACCAGATATGAGCGTTGTACTCAAGCTTGGGGCGGATATACGCCTTAAAAATGAAAGCCAAATCAGAGGGGGTGAAATATTTCTTGCATCGATTAAGGAAACCTTAACATTTCGCAGCATTTTTGGCGACCTCAAATATGTGATCGTTCCAACTAAATGTTGTGTTGATACACATACCAAGGATGGAAAGCTTTCGGGTTTCATCGACAGAAGCGCCTTTCATGGATAATGGCTGATTAACAAGGGTTCGCTTGAGTGACAGCAGACAGCATTGGGTTTTTGAAGCATTGAATTCCACTCTTTTGTTGTTTCCCCAGTTAATTATGCTGTCAAGATCAGAATTCAATGTGCTTAACATACGCTGCCGTTCCAATTCTACGGCCGAAGGGCAGGGTCGTGAGTCTTGGAACGAATATGAAAAGCTGAGGGTGCTGTCATCAGTGAAGGAATGGATTGGATTAGAAGTAGTAGACAAGAGATCATTAATAAAAATGAGAAAGAGTGTCGGAGACAGAACAGAACCTTGGGGTACACCAGCATTTATTTGGTGGATATCAGACTTAAACCCATCCAAAACAACTTGAATTGAACGGTTCGAAAAGTAATTTCTAATCCATAGAAGAAGAGATTTGTCGATACCATATGCACGCATTTTCGACAAAAGAGCTTGATGCCAAACTCTTTCAAATGCCTTAGAAATATCAAGTGCAACGATCTTGTTTTCGCCTGCATTATGCAAAGATTTGTTTCACTTTTCGCTGAGATAAGCTATCAGATCACCAGTGGACCTGTTGCTACGGAAACCGTACTGCCGGTCATCTGGCCAATTCGTCCTCTCTCTCGTTCCCAGCTTTACAGCTCAAGTTATTCGCATATAATGGTGTAGCCTTGTCTCCTCTACTCTTTAGTTTATTCATAAGCACACAAATTTTAATAGTATACAAATGGAACGTACAATGAAGACGACACTCAAATGTGATAAAAATAAAGGAATTCATGGAAGAAAGATAAAACCTATCGTCCCAACTAAATCGACAGAGTGCTTTCCAGTCGCTATTAATCTTCATTCGATAAGAATCCCAGGTTAACAACAAGTCACTAATTTGAGCGAATTCCAGCGCTTCACTCCACTAATTTGAGTACTCTCTTGGATGGGCACAAATGAAGCGCAAATCACATGCTTTATCAACAATCAGTCCCCCTCCCGTGCATTCCGAGGGTCTTAATTGAAAATTTAATAACCATGCCTGACGTAAACTCCATTAAGTCCAAAATAGATCCAAGGATGGCTCCTTGAATCGTCAGCTGTCATCGACATCTTCCACTCCAGCCAACATGCGATGGCTTTCAGAGTGACTGAGTACATGGGTGTGGGGTGCGGTTGGATGGTGGCAGATGATAGATTAGTGTGCCCATGTGAACTTCAAACACCACCCGAACCGAAGTGCTAACACATTCATACATATGTTCATACGGACAGACACTCGCCCGGACTGGACCCTTGCGCCGAAACTAATCTCGAAAAGTACAAATTTTTCTACTTACCGCTCATGTCATGATGCTGTTGGTGCTGCAGCTGCTGTTGTTGCTGCAAACTGGGCGGCGCACAGAATGCGCTTGAACCTCCCCCAGCCGTCATGGATAACGTTGGATGCTGGCCCTGGTAGCTGCCGGTATAGCGCACCGGTGAATCACATCGTCCCTGCGACATTGAAGTCGGCGGCGGTTGCTGTTGCTGTGAGTGGTAGTGATGGGCACTGGGCGCCTGTGGTGGCGGCGGTGGTGGACCCGATGCCTGGTGTCCACCGTAGTGATGCATTTGCGATGCATGATCTGCAGAATGCGGATGCATTGACATGCCTGAAGGTGACATGTGATGATGATAAGAATAATGTGAATGCTCTGATGGGTCATGATGGCTCAAGTCATTGGGTTGGTAAATGCTTGGATGATTAATTGAATCGGCAGTGGGCGGAACTGCCGTGACAGGTGTCGGTGGCGTTGAGCGTCCTGAAAATAAAATGAAATTTTTGACGTTCACTCACGGAATTCTTAATGACATGACCTATCTGGGAGGGACACACGTTCAATTGAATGGAATCTTTAGGTCTATATAGCTTGTTATACGTTTAAATTTTTTGAATAGTGAGTGATTTCAACTGCCTTGACTACAGCCGAGTCTTGAGCAATCTGCGTCATTTAGTTTGTGTTTGACAGCTTCAAGGCAGGCACAGGTTGAAGGCAGACAACCTCGTGAATTAAAACGACGTTGGAATATGGAAGTCCGATGACGTTGTGTTGCTTTCCAATGAGGTGGACATCTTGCACTCTTCGCAGTTACCTAATACCGAATAGGGCACTGAGGGTGGCAGACATATAGTCTTGAGTGGGACGGGAAATAGTGCAGTCAGTTGGTAAATCCACTCGAGTGGATACAATCCGTCATTTATGTGGTATCGGATCGCGGTGAGACACCTAACGATTGTTGTCGTTGTCCCTCTCTTCCAAAAGGGAGATAGGGGGAGTGATGCCCGGTAATGTTTGTGCTAAAGTGTAGGAGACTCATTCTAGAGCTATGATCGAGTTCAGTATGGTCAATGAGTGTGTCTTTCGTCCCGGCGGAAGTACAGCCGATCAGCTTTTCACTCGAAGAATGGGTCCAGAGAAGGCCTGGGAGTATGTCAAACCGATTTACAGCAGTTTTGTAGATTTAGAGAAGACATACGACAGAGTTCCTCGAGGTAAGCTCTGCAGCTTTATGCTGGTGTATGGAAGGACACGGGTTAATGGTGCTAAATTAACACTTTTCACTGTGGGAGTTGGACTTCGCCAGGGGTGCGCCTTGTCACCTCTCCTTTTCATTATGTATATGGACTAGATGTAGAAGCGCAGGCGAGGAATTTTTCAAATTGGGAGATGTGAGGGTAACTTATCTTCTTTTTGCAGATGACTTAGTTATCCGGACATCCTGCTAAACGGAACTCCATAGTGCGCTTTTCTTGGGTAATGACTGAAAGAACAAGATCGCGAAGATAAGCTGCAGGCATGAGATCGTGATGGGGTGGGAAGCACGGCAGTACGCTACTTCTCAGAACGGAGAGGCTATGCCTCAGGACGATTCGTGAGGTTGTATCATAGCTTAGACGCAGTCTTAGAGCTGTCTCTCGAAGGACCAAGCTTGATTTTACATACAATATATAAGACACTGAACATCCCTGTCCTGCTTTACAGCGCGAAGGCATGGACAATCTCAAAAGCGGATGACGATATCAATGGTATCATCGAGAGAAAAGTTCTGCGTGCGATGTTTGCGTTGACGGTATTTGGAGGAGAAAATTGAACCACGAACTGTACGAGCTATAAAACGACATGATCCTAGACCCCTGGGGTCAACGGATCCAAGGCATAATGTATGAACAACGCAGTGCCGGCACAAAGTCTTCGACTCCGAACCTGTGAGGCAAGGCAATAGAGGACGCCGGGTTCTAATGTGGCGCACAGAAATAAAGAAGGACCTTAACCAACTTGGCTTGCAAAACTGGTACAGCTAGCTAGGGATCGTACCAGTTCGAGAGGCTTGTTGGTTGATGCCCAGGTCCACCCCGGACTGTAGCGCCCAATAAAGAAAGAAAAAGGCGGAGTGTAATACCCGCTTAGGGTAGTGGCAATTTCCATAAATAGGCATGCCACTATTACAGTCATTCTGTCTAAACTCCAATAAGGAAGCTGTCGCCCGTGTTTGGACGAGATGGCCGAACTGTTCAATATTCGTCGGCTCTTGATCCCAGGGCATGAGGAAATTGTCAACAGCTGTGAAGCGGATGAGCTAGGTAGGCATACAGCCCACATCACTATTTATAAACTATTGCTCTGTAAGACAGCAACAGCAACTGAGCACAGTCTCCCTTCTGTGGGTTCCTCTTCAGTGGAAGATCGAGCGAAGAACTTTATGGACTGTACAGTGACATCCATCTGGTCAAAGAAGTTCGAGTCTCTCATCTCAGATGGTTAGGTCATGTAGAGCAAAACGACTCCTACGTGCGTAGTTGGGAACAACTAGAACAAGACCGTGATGGATGTTGAAGAGGCATGTTGGCTGAACCCCCGCATCTCTACCATGGACTGTGGCGCTAGTTAAAGTTTCTTCCCGTGCACAGTGGGCTACAACTAAGTTTAGCACTATGAACCAGCCGCGACCGCCTAACACAACCTAATCTAGGATGAATGAAGCCAGTCTTATTGGCTAAAAGACTCTCGCAGAGGTGTGGCTATTTTTCTCCTAGTAGTATCACAATGGACCTCTTTTTGACCTAATTTTACTGCTGTCTGCGTATGTCAGTTGAACCTAATCTAACCTAAAGTGTCCGTAGTTTGTTAATCCGAATCAGAGAGCTGACTGAATAGAAAATCAGACGAATAATTAGACTCACCATCACTTCCTGCAGCGGCACCTGGTGGTCGCATACTGGACAGAGCCCCTAGAGGAGTGTACGACTTCGGTGGCTCCACGGAGCCCGGTCTAAGGACGCGTTCCTCGGTCACACTCGATTGCACTCGATATTGCATCTTGCAGTAGGCCTCTTGACTAGATCCAGTGGTGGGATTGACATAAACCCCTGTGATGGTGACGTCCGTGTCCTGGACGATCAACAGACTGGATGACGTTGGGCGTGTTGAATCCTTAGCTTCTTTCACCGCCTCCTTGAAATCACTGGCCTCCTTCGTGTCCGTACATTCGGACACATCCACTTTGATGTCAGTGATGTCCTTTGCGGCTTTTGTGTCTTTCGTCTCCTTCACATCGGGCACCGTTGCCGTCTGTGCCTGTGGGGTCGGAGGAATATGCTTCTTTGACTTCTTGCTCACATGCTTCTCTTCCTCGGGGAAGCTCTCGAAGCTGCTGCAATCGGAGGCGAAGTTCCTATCAAGGTGTCGCTCCACTTCGTAGGTGGCGGCGACTATTGCACTTGCGTTTAGACTAGCCATGCGCTTGCGCGCCAAGATTCCCTTGTAATCCCCAATCAACTCCTCCTTTAGTTCCCGTTTCCGTTTCTTTTTCGGTTCTGCAGGTGGCTTCTCTGCTGGTGGGTTCATGGGCTTTTTCTTGTCCTCGTGGTCACTGGATTCGGAGCTTCCCTCGTCAGAAGAGGCAGCCTTAACCTTGACGGATTTCTTCGTCGGTTTGACAGGTGCCTTCTTCGACTTGCTTGACTTCTCTTCGGCCTTCTCCTTGTCTTTCTTTTCCTTCTTCGCCTGTAGTGCCTTAAGTTTCTGCAGCTTTTTCTTCTTCAATCGCAGCTTCTCGATCATTATGGCCTCGTTGTCGGTGTCGCTCTCGAACTCCCAGTGCTTACCCATGCCCCGACCGGGAACATTGCGCAGCTCCCTCTTTGTCTCAACTTCGACTTCCTCCTCTTTTTCGGGTTCGGCGCATTCTGGCTCGACGGGTTCCACTTTCAACTCAGCTTCCTTCTTCGGTTCCTTTACAGGTGGGGGCTCCGCCTTGATTGCCAACTTAACGTCTTTCTCATCCTCCGAGCTACTTTCCGAGTTGAGGGTGCGTATTTTTGGCATCACTTGAACCGTCTTGGACAGGCCGAGCTCGTACGCCGTCCTGGACTCGTTCTCATACAGGCACTGGACTTTTGCCAGAGCGTTCAGCGACGCCATTCTGTGGCGTTTCTGGCCGAAGGTGCTCAGTTTTTGTTCGTCTTCCGAATCGCTTGTCGACTTCTCCTCGGAACTAGACTCCGGCGGGGGGAGCTTGACCTTGGCTGGCGCCTTTTTTGCCGTCGCTTTGGTTGGTTTCTTTTCTGCGGCCGCCTTTGGAGGTGGCTTGTTATCTTTCTTCTCGACTTTGGGAGGCTCCACCTTGGACTCTGGTTTTGGGACTATTGTCTCCGCGGATTTAGCGTCCTCCTTGAGTTTCTTCTTGGCCACCTGTAGAGGCTTGTCGTCATCGTCGGAGAACTCTCGCAGCTGCTTCAGAGTGGGCAGTTCCATTTTGATGTTCTCCTCACTTTCGGAGCCCGACTTAAAGTCGTAGATGTCGTTTTTCTTCTCTTCGTCCTGGTTCTTGGCTGGGGGCTTCTTAGCGACCGGCTTGCTTTCGGCTTTTTTCGTCGGCTTAGCCGGGGGCTTGCTCTTAACCGGAGTCATCTTGTATTTATTTTGCAGACGTTGGTGGATCGTTAAGATCTTGGTCGACTTCGTTGAGTTTGCAGGAGCGTCTATTGTCTCGCCTAGTTCCTGATTCGATTCCAATGCCTCAGAGGCTTCTTCGGCCGCAACATCTTTGGGATTCGACTCGTCGACTGGCGGTTGGTTTCTTTCGGATCCAAGTGCCTCGGGCACTTTGGACTCGTCTTCTTCATTGCACTTTCCCTTGGTTACTTTGGTGATTTGCTTCGACTTTTTAGGCGACATGGCCGCCTTTGGCAGTGGTTTCTGCACAGCTGCTTCCGGCGGTGCAGATTCGGGCTCGGGATTGCCAACTGGCTGCTCCTTTTCAGCAGAACTTGTTAGCTTGACGCCTTTGGCTGACTTTGTCGGCTTCTTTTTGTCACCATCAACTTCTTCCTTTGGTAGCTCTGTGTTTTGCGCTTCGTTGGCTGCTTCGCCCTCGAGGGGGGCTGGGGTCTCCGGTTTTGCTTCCCCCTTGGGTTCCTCTGGCTTCTTTTTGTTTCGGCTAGCCTCCAACTTCGCCTTTTTTGCGGCGATTTTCTTCTTTGTCTCCACAACTGGTTCTTCAGCTTTGCTCTCAGCAGGCTCGACCGGTTCCTTAATTGGTTGCGCCTCACTGAACGCCGACTTATCGGCTTCCTCCGCTGCAGAAGCATCCTTCTTTGAAGCTGCCTCACTGGGCTTGTTTTCAGATGTTTTCGAGTCCTGCTCTGCAGAAGTGCTTGGCGAGTTTGTTGCCGATGAGCTTACCGATGCGGTGCTCTTCCTTTCCGTTTGTTCTTTTCTGCCCCCAGATTTTGACGCACTGGCGGCGATGTTGTTTACTTGCTTCACCGCCGCCGCTCGGGACTTTGTCTTGACATTCTCCGATATCGAAGACTTGAGGACCTCAATAATCTTCTCTTCGGGCGGGAGGATGTTTGCAAATCCACTGATTTGAATGTCAAGACTCTTGAGCATCTTGCTGATGGCTTTCGTCTTTCCATCTTTGGCTGTCTGTTTTGAATCGGTTTCCAGTTCGGGGCTTCCTAGCTCGGCGGTTTTCTTCTCTTCTGAGGCGTCCGTCGAGGTTGAAGGTTCGTTTTCGGGCTTCTTTGATTTTGAATTCGACCTCGACTTGGGCTCCTTTGACTCCTCCACGGCACATTTTTCGGTTGAGATTCGTTTCTTTATTGGCAGAGATTTCTTAGAGGCAGTTTTTGGGTTCACTTTCTGTGGTTTCTTATTCGGCGTTGCAGGGGTTCCCGTCTTGTTCGCTGCTAAGCGGGTCTTCACTTGCCCGGACCGTTGCTGTCGATCGACGGCAGTGCTGCGTTTCTTAGCTCCCATAACTCTGTAATAAAAACAAAAGGTTCAATATTAGATGAGACACAGAAACAACTTGTTAAACATTATTTAAAGCACCAAGTGGCGGGTACCGACATCAAAATGTAATAAAGATCTTTGTCAATGGAATGGACTGAGGATGGGGGTTGCAAAAAGGAATAGCAACAGCTGAAAGAGTTACGTTTGCGGCAGCACGTACTATGGTCATAGGCAGCACGAGCAAACGAATCCACACTGTAACCTGGCAATCTCCGGCTGGTAGCACCGCCAACCAAATCGACCTCGTGCTCATGTACGCTAGGCACGTCATAAATATCCTGGATGTGCTAACAAAAATTACGAGTGTTTTTTAAAAAAGCCAAAAGCCTCCTCTATAATCAGCCAGATTAAATGGATCTTGCAGCTCAACACAAAAGTTTCACAGCATCACTTCATGGTTATTCAAACATTTAGATCTTGACTCCCAGTCGACTTGTTGTTTGTACAAATATTGCCCCAATGACCCGCTAAATTCCGCTTAAAACAAAAAAGGCAAAATGTATCTGTCAACTGGTGACTGGTTAATTTTTTTCGCAGTTTTGTTCACAGTTATGGCAGCAGCTCATTACGACAACCTTACATAATTCTTTGTTCATAAATCTCCCAGCGGCGAAACGCGGCGTTGGAACTTTACAACGCCCAACCATTGGGTCACGCGGATTGACGTACACACTCCAGCGCGCATTGGTCACGCCACTTTCTCCGGAGTTCGCTTTGTTCTCTGACAGAGTGCAAGCGCACAAAAAACAAATCATAACTCATCGTCACGTTGATTAAAAGTACGTGTGAATGCGAAAGCAACTCGGCGAATGAATCAACACGCTCAGTAATTCTCGCCATAAACATGCTGTTCACGGCACAGCACAGCCATCAATGCGTACCTGTGGCCACAGACACATCTACGCCGAGCAGCCAGGACACAAGATTTGTTCCCATTTTACCCCATTTTGAGTGGCGTGGCTGCACAGCGCACTCCTCGACGGTGCAACACGTTATTTACGATTCAAGCAGAAATATTTACCGCCAAATATTGGAAAAACATTCTCGTAAAATATGCTCATACACACACACCCATCCGCACGTCCGCGTTGGTACGGATTGCATTCATATGCATGCACATCCGAGCCATGGCCAAGTGGCAGCAACCCCTTCCTGCGCCCTGCGCACCGAGCCGATGTGGAAACAATGCGAGTGCCGCGGGTATATGTGCAGTTACTACCATCCCCACATGCACACCTCCTCCTCCAACGCGTGCATGTTTGCACGAGTGTGTATGCAGCCTTAGCCACCAATCTGCTGGAAACATTGTGAACGTCAGGGAAAAATGCTGTTCTGTGTAAGGACAACTTCCTTGTTGTAGGTGGTGTTCATTTTTTCTATCCCTCATTCTCCTTCCCCTTCCCAACGGCAGATTGTGTGTGAATGCGAAATCGTATCGCAGCACACCCAACCCCATTTAATGGATATAGTATTTGTGTCCGCCATCCCTTTATGCTTGCTGCAAGGCACTTGTTTAGGGGCTGGTTTAGGGCTTTGGGGTGTTGGGTCATAAGCGGCTTATTCAGTTTATTATTCAAATGCGACCGAGTTTTGAGAATAATCCGTTTCTTTGACTTGTGCCCTGGCGGTTGATGTTTTCCACATTGAAGTGCATACACAAGAGTGTGCATTTTTTTGTTTTTTTTTTTTTTTGAATTCATATTTTGCTCACAACTACGATGCAAGTCAACTGAGGATTACACTTCGCTTTGACAGATTATGGGTCTCATTCGTATTATTGTGGGTGTTTGACGCTGTTATGGATGGGGGATATATGAATGAGGCACGAAGGGTGGGCTTAGAGAATTTAGAGTCACCAAAGATGGGGCATCCAACCGCAATGGAACGCTGTTGTCAGTTGGCAGCTGCTGACGAGAGAGGAGAGAGTGTGATTCTGTAAAATATCTCCTTGTGAGGATAGCGACAGAGGGTCGAATCAGTACTCAGCGTCAACTTCGTCGAGCGCATATCGGAATCAACGAGCGAATTGACACTTCGTCGTTCCAACCTTTAATCGTGAGGAACTTTCTGGTGTAAGTAATTTTTAGAGCAACTCGCGCACATATAGGTATCCTAAGAGATGTTTTTTTTCCGACAGTGATTGGACAAATGAGCCCTTCTCTGAGGGGGCAGACTGTAGCGCTCATTGCCAAAGTCAAAGAACTGGGCATGAGTTCAGAATTCCGAACTGTGGATCGCTGCGTAAAAAAACTACCAGTCATGATGATTGGCAGATTATCTAGACTCTCACAAAGTACAAATTTAATGGAAAACTTTACCATTCACCATGGCAATTAAAGGATGAGCATTAGTTTTGCGTTAGAACATATTCAAATTAAAATCAATAAACTAAATAACAGAAAATTCAACATCGATTCAGGGAAATGTTCGTCAGTACCAGCCTCATTTGTGCTCAAGCTTCATAGGACAAGTATAAAAATCAAAAGGAATGCTTTCCATCATCCCCTAGAAAAAAACATAAGATCGATACCACATGTCCGACCGTATTTGAACGAGTCATCGGGAAACAGTGTGCAAGACTCAAACCGGTGAATATATCAGGGGGCGGAACCTATTTAATTGCACGAGATTCCCTCTCCTACAATTCCATATGGAAATTCAAACATGGCGGATCCCTTTTTACGATGCACAAACAACATCGACTCGGATCATTTCTCTATTGCAGCCAATTTGAGAACAAGGATATCGAGATAGCAATGAAGCATAGAAAAACACCACGGCTCTACTAGGACAAGAAGAAGAACTGAAACTGTTCGTAAGCGAAGTATTTTCGAGAACCAGAAAAGTAATACGGACTGACAAAATGTCTTGTACCCTATCTTGATAATGACGATGTGCGCTCGGAACCGACGAAAAATTCGTGTTAAATTTTGTACATTAAGTGGATTAAATAAATATACAATCTAATTTCATATTATAACCGAAAAAAAATATTATCGTTATATGAACCGGAAGTGAGACTTCACTGTACATGGTTCAGTGGGATCAACAACCAACGCATTTATTCAGCTTAATACCAACAATGAGTGGCGCTACAGCCCGTAAAGATCCAGGGCCTAGCTTCTAAGGAACGAACGAACGTGTTGTGCGTGCTATTGTTCTCTCACGAGTCGAAGGAACCTCTTTGCGGCGACTCCGAACGGTCAAGATTAAGAAGCTTTTTCTAGACAGTGTTAAAATCGTTAATACCTGTTGAAGCCGCTCGAATTCATCCGTCCATGAAAGGTTGTCAAACCCATGATGTAAGGAGTATAAGGTGTGTTGTACAGTTCTATTGAAGCCCTGCGTGACGTTATCGGGGGAATTTGTATTTTTTTCTCATTTTTCGCTCACAAAAAAATAAAAAACGGATTTCTTTTCAATATTTTCCTACTAATTATAGCTTCTGCAGCCTTTCACTGCACATTGTTGCATAAATGAAGTAAATCCATTCATCTTACATCAATTTGCAATTCAATTATTGGTTTTTCATTCTTCATTTTTATATACGAATATATACGATATATACGATATATACGAAATTGGATTGTGATGTAAGCTTAAGACATGTGTCCAGTGTCAAAAACGAACCCTGAGTGACGTCACAAAGCTAAAAGATGGCGGTGAAATGCTGAAAGAGTATAACTGTCTAGAAAAAGCTTCTCAAACTTGGCCGTTAGGAGTCGGCATAAAACTGTACGTCTCTTCCACTCGTAATAGAACAACAGCACGCACAACACTAGTGGTTGTTGAGAAACTAGGCCCTGGCCCTGTATGGACTGTAGCGCCACCCTTATTATTATTACATATATGACTTCCCTTCAACTTGCCCGCAACTTCAGAATTTATGGCATTTGAAAACACTTCAACTCGATGGGAACGTCCTATTGAGTAATATTTCAACCAAATCACTTGATTTCGGTTCTGTGGGAACATGGTATAAAGCATCTATCCATCGTTCAACATTAGGACTGAACGACGCCATCGACAACTACACTCTTCTCAGGAATTTAAGGAATTTGTCTATTTCGGGATAAACGACGAAGAATCGCCTTTCACATCCGTCGCTACTTCGGTTTGTCTAAAAAACTTGAGTCAGGTTTATTGGTTGAGCTCTATGTCCATCCCGGACTGCAGCGCCAGCAGAAGAAAAATAAGAGTAAACCACCTTGAGGCGATTGGTTGCACAGACACAGATGCCTGTGGAAGATGTGGTGTGAATTTTATAAATAAAAATGCTTTTTAAGATAGCTGACGCACGTTTCACTGTCAAACATCTTCAGTTTGGTCTATAATTTAACCATGAATCGTCTTACAAACGAACAACGCTTGCAAATTATTGAATTTTATTATCAAAATGCGTGCTCTGTTAAGAAAGTTCATCGCGCGCTTCTTGTCTCATTTTGAAGCTCATTTTTGGCTCAATGGGTACGTAAATAAGGAGAATTGTCGATTTTGGAGTGAATATCAGCCAGAAGCATTGCAAGAGCTACCAATGCATCCAGAAAAAGTCACAGTTTGATGCGGTTTATGGGCTGGTGGCATCATTGGACCGTACTTCTTCGAAGATGATGCAAATCGTAACGTAACTGTGAATGATGATGACATCCAACTTTTTTTGCCCAAAATGCAAGAGCTTGACTTGCATGACATGTGGTTTCAACAAGACGATGCCACACAGCACGCGCAACAATGGACTTATTGAAGTTCACCGAACTCGGAACATTTTATTTCACGTTCGGGACCGGTCAATTGGCCGCCTAGATCGTGCGATTTAACGCCTTCGGACTATTTTTTGTGGGGCTATGTTAAAGCTCATGTCTATACAGACAAGCCCGCTTCTATTGACGCATTGGAACACAACATTGAAGCATTTATTCGTGAGATACCGGCCGTAATGTTGGAAAGAGTATGCCAAAATTGGACTAAGCGGATGGACCATTGGAGGCGCAGTCAAGGTCAACATTTGCATGAAATAATCTTCAAACATTAAATTATATGGACCGTACTATCGATTCAAATAAAGATTTCATGCATTTCTCTGAATTTTACGTGTTTTTTTTTTTAAAAACTTTCCTATAGCTTTTAAAAAATTACCCTTTAGATTGCTTAAACCTACATCACAATTCAATTTCGTAAATTAAAAGATTAGGAATGGCAAACAGGAATTGAATTGCAAATTGATGTAAGATGAATGGATTTGCTTCATTTATAACTGGTATTATATAGGAAAATGCAACAGTGTGCAGTAAAGGGTTGCAGAAACTATAATGAGTAGCGAAATGTTGAAAAGAATTCCGTTTTTTTGTTTTTAAGTGTGCGGAAAATATTTATCTGTATCCGCCTTTGTTTCTATTGGCATACAAATTCCCACGATGACGTCACGCAGGGCCTCGATAGAACTGTCCAACACACCTTATATTCCTTCTACCATGATTCGGTATAATGACTGAATACTTGTTTTAACTATTAAACAAAAGTGAATTAATGCAACTCTATCTGTTTTATTCACAAAAATGTCAACGGTGCGCCATATTTGGGGCGGACAATCAGTTTTGAAGTTGGATATCTATCTAACAGGTAGATGATTTCTGTTGTATGTACGTGTCGTTCAGAGTGGAAAAGCTGTTCGAATGACAAATATGTCTTCCTCTCAAAAATCCAATCACTGTGCCCATCTGTCTGCGATTTTTGTGATTTATGCTCACCACAGGACAACCGAAAAGAGGAAGCTAAAAGGTGAACACCCTCAAGCGCCTTCACGGCTCACACATCGCCCCAGTTTTATTCATCTCTCCACACAACACTAATGACATAATATCCAAACGAATTAATTAGACTTCATGGCAAAAGCATTTATGTATGCTCATTGAGCCCTAAAATGAAATTATACTCTTCACTCTGACAAATTACACAAACAAAAACAAAAACAAAAAAAAAAATAAAAAACGAACGAAAAATAAAACAGCCCGAAAAGAAACACAAGAGCGGGTGACACTTTGACAGCTGTGCCGCCGGTGTGAGTGCTCGATGACAGCCAAATGAATAAAACCTTTTACCCCCGCACTCATCACAGCCGGCCCCCCTCTTCAACGACTATGTGTTGCCAGTTGCCACGGCAAACAGCATAAACCCATTTCAGCCAGAGGAAGTAGGTCTTGTGCACATGGTGCACTACCACCCTCACGTCCCTCGTCCAACACTGAGCGTGTCGCTTGCTGGGCAACTGGTAGTGGTGTTCAGCCACACATACTCGGCCACAGCTTGGAGCTGGGAGAAAAATCGATAAACTGAAAACGAAACAAAGAGAAATCCCATTCAAAGAGAATTCACAGCAGTCTCTTTGGCTTTGCCCAACAAAAGGGAACAAACACAAACGCAACCATACACATACTAGCGAGCGCAACTCGATTGGAAATGTTTAAGACTTTTGTTTATTTGAAAAGTTCTATTGTTTGTGCCGCACAAATAGCCAGGTAATGTGTAAATGTTTTCGGTTCGCAAATATATTTGCTTGGGGATTAAAAAAATAAATAACGACATTGGTGATATATTTTTCTTTGAGTTTTATGACGACCATACGTGGAGAGGGAGTCACGAACGTGTGCGTAAATGGGTGTGCGTGTGTGTGCACGGACACGGATGAAGTTGAATCTTTTAATGTTGGGCGAGAAAAAGATTACGACATTGATTGGGTGGGTTACTTGACAGGCTGTCGGTCTTCAGTGCACATCAGTCGGAAATCACTGCTTTGACGTTAAAAGAGATTAGAGACCGTAGACAAAGGAACGAATTGCAACTTGCAAGCAGCAAATGGTACCGATCTTATTTATCCCTCATGTTTTCATTGACGCGTCCCGGTTTTAAGATGTAATTCTTCAGATGATTAAGAATTGTAAATGCTGCATTGATCATGTTAAGCAACTTTCTTTACCTCTAAAGGAGGTGGTTGGCCATTATACAGGCACGCTACCCTTGCCAACAACATTGAAAAATCGGAGACGAATTTTGCGTCTGTAAAAGCGGCCTTTGTTTTGATAACTTCCAGCAGAGACCGAAAACAATCGACCCGAGTTTATTAGCTCAAGCTCAGACCTTCCATGGCTCGACGGCCTGAGAAGTAAGTACTTACATAAGTCATAGGGCTATTAACGCTTTTGCAAATCACATAGACGATCTTATCCGTAGTACGAATAAATACAGAATTCAAAACATGGTCCTTGTTATCAGATGAGCTATCTTTATCATTTATGATGAGACCATAAGGAGTTTTTTTTACTTCAGAGTCAAGTCACTGGAACTTTCAGACCGGTCGTAAGAAGAGAGGTCCCCAAAACCGAAGCCCTTAAGTGGATAGCAACGCTGAATAATAATAACGAGAGGCAATGCTCAGGAGAGGCGTCTTCTCACCCCTCTTGTCGGATAAAATCCTGAATTTTCTCAACAGTCAAGGTATCAATTTCATGGAATATTTCGAACGTTATGAGTGAGATCCCAGGGGAGGGGAACAGTCCACCGTAATCGAAAATTCCGCATTCCACTCGACGTAAATTCATACAACTTGACGTCTGCAACAAAATGCGTATACATATATGTACATATATATGATTTCAAACAATGTAAAGATATCTTTATTTTGATTTCCAATCAAGTCTAATTTGATAAATTTTAAAATTAGTTTATTCCCTAATAAGTTTACTGAAGGCCCTCAAAGTAGACGTTTATTTCAGTGCTGAGCTTTCCATTCGGCCCAATCCTCTTGCCATTTCTTCGGGTTTGAAAAGACGAAATGGTTTTCGCGAATATGCCGGAAGGGGAAGCTGTTCGTGGCCCATTTTATGGATTTTTGCCATGGTGACTAAACACGTCTGCACCTGAGCATTGTCTTGATGGGACAGAAATATCGAATCTCTCCAAAAGCTATGCAAAATATTCGCGGGTGATCGTTGTACCCTTTTCAAGGTAATCTATGTGAAGGATACAGCTAGCATCCCACATGAGCTAGTTGGCCGACATACCCACTTCTGTTATCTTTGGTGCTTGTTCATTCGGAATAAAATCCCTCTGTTCAATCCATTGCTGAAGTGTGGAGGCATTTTTCCTTCACAATTTGCGGATTGCGGCTGAATATCCCCAAAAACTAGCCCGCCTCCATAGGTAAATTAGAGGCAATCTCCAATGCAGAGATAAATTACCAAAAAATGGGGAAAAAATGTCTTCTGGGCGGTCTCCCACAACCCACAAATTCAAACCAATAATCTTCTTACACAGAGCGTATTGTATCATGCTGGTTGTATAAATACTGGACAGGACCTAGCGAGACCACGCTGGTAGTCCACGTCATCACTGATAATTGCAATGAGTGGGAGATTAGAAACATTTCTAAGTTTTTAGCCGAGCTTGGCCAGAACCAAGTATTAACCGCTTAACAAAATATAATGTGGCTGTCATCGGGCGACGCTCAGTCATCACATCTTAACCCACGCCATTGCCTGCGAGTTATCTCACAGGAGCATATTCTTTGTGGGTTGATGAAATATTCTGCCAGTGGACGAGTTGAATCTTGCTGCCAGTAAATGGCATATATTATCAACCTTTGTCGCCATGAAGGATCGTATAAACAGGACTCTTGATAAGAATTTGACGGTTCGAACATACGGGGATTTTGGGAGGAAATCGTGTGCTTTTCCTCATTAAATTGCTAGCTTTCGCTAAGTCAGTGACCGCTTAGGCCGATAAAAGTGTTCTTCATACCGGTATCTTCTAGTCTGATCTTAACGTTTAAGATGTCGTCTTAACAAACAGTTAAGCAGTTGCTGTGGAGTTTGTGTATCGCAGCCAAGCGTTCGTTTATTGATTCAAACTCGATTGACGGTGCTAGCCGCTTCTCAGCGACAAATCCTCATCATATATTTTCTCTTACTAATCATTTAATTTCCCATTCAACATCCTAAGCAATTCAAACTGTTGTCCGTCTTCTACTGCGAGAGGAACCCGTCCATTTGTCATGGCTTGCTCCAAGGCATTAAGGTCAGTCACAGGAAATAAATAGTTACATATTATGTGTGTATCCGTCTTCAAAAGCGTTAGATTAGACTGCATATATGTGCGCCCTCGCCCCCCATGACAATTTCTGCCTACATTCGTTCACCTCTCGAACCTTCTTGTAGATGCCATGTGATAATTACAACATAAAATAGTTGTTGCCATTACTTTAGCAAATTAATCAATAACCTGTCTGTCGGAGAAATCTTATCTGGTCTCGCTTCCCACATTCTGTTACAAAACACGATTAGAAGGTGAATCTGTTATGTCACACAATTGGTCATGAAATTGCACGTCATTAGACCACACACATGTGTCGACATGTAGGAATGTCAGATTGATTGGCAAATGTGTTTAGACTGACTTTGTAGGCGTCTCTTATCGACTCCGTCGGTTCAAAAACCGATTAAAATGGAAGAGATAAGTAATCTCACATCTGTTGCATTCAATTGAAGTATTTGTTGAATTCGATGCCGCCAAATAGAGGGTCAAGCCTTTCGACACGAGATTCCTGTGAGAATCATGGAAAAGGTTTTGCTTTTGGAGAGTGTAGTTCTGAATGTTTTAACAAAACAATGTGCACACAGTTATCGAGTGATGTACATATGATACATTTGGGCACAGGATAGTAATGAGGTATTTCCCTTTACTGAGTGATTATGTACCCCATATGTATGTACGTCAACCTGAACTGTCATCTGCGATTTAAGGTTCGGCCGTTTACAATAGGGTTCATTTAACAATTGAACGTGATACAATTGTAAAAACATACAACTAAAAAATGTGATCCTGTATTAGTTACGTTTTGCGAATTCGAGCCAATATTACGGTCGATAAATCGTCAACGTACTAAATGCAAAAAATACAAACATTGAAGGGATTAACTCTGTTGCAAGTGTCTTAGGGTTTATCATCATCAAAATGCACACTCTACGGAAAATATGAACGCAGTTAGTGAAAGTGTTACTTCGACTACCTAATCACTGCACTGTCTTCCGAGCGGAAATAAGGTAATGGAAATAATGGCGATTAGCAATAAATCCCTGACATCGTTCTCCATAAGCTCTATAGTAGTCATAAACTTCTCTTGACGAGAGATCCGAAGTGTTTCACATTCGCCTGTACTGGGTACCAGGCCGTAGAGACATTACAAACTCACAAAAAACGCTACAAAACTGCTAGATGATGGAACCTCTTGTAACATAGGCTCTCCCTTAGCCACCTTCAAGTAACAGCTCAATATACTCAGTTTTCTCAAACAAAATGTCAGGTCAATGCTAGATGGAAGACAGGCACTACATGCTAAATCTCCAAGCTAATCTGACCCCGCCTCTAGCCAAAAAATATTAGATACCTTCTTCTCCATAAAGAAATCCAAAATTAGCATTGCATTGGGAATAATTACCGCACACTGCCTATTAGGTCTACATGCAGTAGTTGCCTAGATAAAGAGGAGGAGGAAAGTTTGTAACACCTTCTCTGTAGCTACCCTGCGCTTGCCTCCATCAGGAAAGCGATATTGGACTCCTACTTCTTCGATAACCTCAGTGGCCTCAGTGACCTCAGTGAAACACCGGTCAAATCAATACTAGAATTTACTGACAAGACTGGCTGGCTGTCATGGTAGTCACGCCGACCCAATCCCTTGTTTGTTAACCCACGTGCGAATACAACGGGCCCACCTTGGCCTAAGTGCATCCTAAAGCCACCTAACCTAGTAAAAGTGCTGAAGAAGATCCATATCTTTCGATTCACCGCGGAGCACAGCATTTGGGCCAAGCACAGTTTAGACTTGTCTTACGGGACATTATGACATATTTCGATGTAAATCTACATCCTTATAAGGATTAACTCAAACAGGAATGGATGTAGATTCTACGTCAGCCTTCATATCATATTCAGTGACCCGCATCATGGAGTCCGTTGGCCGAGTGGGTTGGTGCGTTGCTTACGCTCTTTACAGGTTCTGTGTTCAGTGGCCCGCATCACCCTAACACGGCGAGTAACTCGCACGAATCATGTATTCGCTGTCTTATTATTTCGATTATTACCCAAATGTCATGACAATAGATGAGAGATGGACTTGAAACCACTAACATGGAATTGACACCAATTTCGGCCATCTTCCAAGCTGTTTCCAAACTAACCCAGGTTGGACAATCCTACAGGAAAGCTTAGTATTACTCCTCCCGTGAGACGTGAAAAAGTCCCCGATATCCTTAAACTTCTCTGTTTTAATAGGAATCCACCAACATCCAGAGCGTAGTAAACAGGCGTTTTCGAAATAACCATAACCTCGGATTTGCCCATGTTAGCCTTAATCACAGCACATGCGGCTACAAAACCTTTATAGCGCGCTCTGAGTTCTGTCTGGGAGGACTAAGGCATCTGCAAAAAGAAGATAACTTCCGCTCAAATCTCATCATTCATTTCATTTTAGTTCATTTTTATTAACTTAATTCATAACAAATACTTAAATACTAGACAAAAATGCTTAAAACTAGTTGGACGAACATTGTTACTACTTCTAACTTACTGGCCCTAGGCGGGCACTCTAAGCTAAACTTAATCTTAATCTATGTCTTTCGACTTATTCTAATAATGTATTTGGAAAAATAAAAAATAAATTTAACTGTAAATTAAAATTAAGAAAATTATAAAAAACTTAATATCCGAACTGATTTTACTAAAACTTATTTACTAACTTACATACTACCTTAAAATAACTTAAACTACCTTAAACTAAACATACATACATATATATATGTGTATCTTACAAAATACGCACATATATATGCATATGTCCTATATACATGTGTATACACATAAGTACACAAGTGTACACATGTGTAAACTATTTTTTTTTTTTTTTTTTTTTTTTTTATACTTATGTACAACTTACAAACTACCCTAAAAAACTACCCTAAGATATGTAGGTCGGCCATAGGTTGCGGCTGATAAAATGCGTTTGATCAGCTGCAAGACAAAGACCGATATGCACTGCCCGTTTTTAACCCGGGTCTAAAGGGTTCGATGAGGGAGTTCCCTCACTGCACAGCCACCAGAATTTTCGGTGTTGCATTGCAACATCCCGAACATCTCGCCTTGATACCGCCGTACTGAACCGGAGGAGACCCTCCTCAGCTCGTTGTGCGACGGAACGGTCGTGGTTGAGTCGCCCATCCACAGTCGAACGGGCGATGTGGAAGAGGAGCGGTACCGCATTTTCATTTTGTATCAGACCGTGTTTGTCCAAATGGAGGAATGCTTCTGGGGGGACGAAGCCGTTATGACGTACCCTTTCATGGTACTGGGAATTGGGGTAGTAAGCCCCAGAGATCAGGTTATTGGCCGAGTTCATCGCTCTGGCAGTATGGCCTCGAATCAATTTCACCAGGAAATTGTCCACTCGTATCAGGTTCGCCCCGTTGTATAAAACCTCATTGGAGTAGAATTTTCTGTACTGGGACTCTGGTGTTCTGTAAAGGCGAAGGCAAGCCCTAAGACAAGCCCTCTCAAACACCCGAATCTTTTCCATCAAGCTTGCACTCACGTTGAACCACACGGGACAGCCATAGGTGAGCATTGGCCGGATGAGGGCCATGTAGCAGATCACCTTCACCCTCGCATCGAGTTGGCTGTTGTAAAACAGTCTCTTTGTAAGAGCGAAAGCGCCTCGGGCTCGGGCTAGAGCAGCATCTACATGTTTGTTAAAATATAGATATTGATCTAGCCAGATCCCCAGGTATCTGACTACAGTCCTTTGCGCCAGTGGTTGCCCGTGACGCCCAACAATTGAGAACTTTCGCCAATTCTTTTTTGTATCCGCCGAAGCCTTATACAACGGGGTCCTGAACAGTATGGTTTCCGACTTCTGAAAGTTGATATTCAACTTCCAGTCATCGCAACTTCTCATGAATGAGTCGAAGTCACCCTGCGTGAGAGTAGTGATGTCCTCGATCTTTTTACCTGATCTGTACACGATCAAGTCGTCGGCGTACGCAATTGCGTGAGGAAGAGAACTTATTAGATCGCTCAAGAAAATGTTGAACAGGATCGGCGAATTAACGGCACCCTGTTGGAGACCATTTTTTACTTCAAAAATACCTGCAGAGGTCACATTGCCATTCTTGACGACGAACCTTCTACCAGTAAGCATGTTACACAGTAGGTACAGCAGTGGTTTACTAATGCCTAGCCCATTGAGCTTGTAAAAAAGTCCTTCTAACCACACGGTGTCGAAGGCCTTCTCCAGGTCAATCAGGCAGGCACCCGTACATTGTTTCTGGCTCTTGTTCCATTGGATATCCGAAACCAGTTTCGACGCGGCATGAATAGTGTCATGCCCCGCTTTGAAACCGAATTGGTTATCCGGAATTATATGTTTGTCCTCTGTCCAGTTGGTCAGAGCTCTATTTATCACCTTCTCGAATACCTTGCTGATGTTCGGAAGGAGACTAATTGACCTGAGGTTGCACGGATTCGAAGAATCTTTACCTCGCTTGGATATGGGTTGCACAATCGCAGTTTTCCAATGTTCCGGATAATGTGCATTATTCAGAGCATTGTTAAACAGGATAGTGTACATATTAACCACATCTAGGGGGAGATGTCTTAGCACAATGTTCGAGATCCCGTCGATTCCAACTGACTTTTTCTTCTTAAGTGATTCGAAGACCGCTTGGAGCTCTGTCTTCGCTATGAACGGGGGAAGAACCCCTTCGTCGGCGATGACATTATCTGCCATGTTATCTTCATTGAACACGACAAAGCCGATGTTCTCAGATCGCCATTGTTGCATGTCTTCTCGAAGTTGCGAGTTGCTAGATTGTACGCAGTTCTCCAGGTCGTGGTTTGGGCGAACACTCACATTCACCTTATACACTTCCTGAAAGACCGCGCCAAGTACCTCCATTTTTTCTTGCGGGTCTTCGACCACAAAGAAGTTATCGTCGAGTACGGCGTTATCTGGATCAATACCTGCTGTAGTCAGTATTTGTTCGTTGTCCGTCGTTCTGTGGAGCTTAAGACACGGAAGATCGCTATGCTTACTACGAAAAATTTTATTTATCTGCGGAAACATGCTCGGGTTGTTGGATTTTACAGCCCGAATCTTATTGTTCCAATGCATGTTAACAGAAAGTCTGTAGTTCTGAACAATTAATGTTTGAATGTTTTTGATGAGCGACTTCAGTGTCCTAATTTCCTCATCTTGTCTGTCAGTAAACCGTCTGTACAAGGTTTTTAATCTTGACAGGAGTCTACTTTTCCGTTGATGTAGTGCGTCGATAGTCGCATTGCGGTACAAGTTTTCGTTGTTTGTGCGTGTATACCGTGGTATCGTACTGTCCATTGTTCGTTTTATTGTCTCGTCCAATTGTATAAGATACATGTCAATCTCCTCGTTTGACAAGTTTCTATTGGACGGTATGTGGAGCGCATTCGAGGAGACTGCTCTCGTCATTTGTCTGGAGAAGCGTGTCCAGCGTGTCCTACTGTAATTGTAGGGATACGTTTGAACAAACTCTCCTAATTCCGCAATATCGTTGGGGATCTTGATTTCGGCACTGAGTCCGCAATGGTCACTGAGATACACGAAAGTGTTCAAACAGTTTACCGTTTGTGAGTTTGTGTCAGTCAGCTGCAGTCTTGCGTCAAACAGCAGGAGATCCAGATAAGAGCCGCTTCTGGGGAAGGACGAGATCTGTGTTGCTTTCAACTCGAGTCTATATTCGACACTGTGCAAGCAATACCAGCTGTAAAGCTGGTCCCCTCTACTATTGGAAACTATGTTTCCCCAATATCCATGTCGGGCATTTAAGTCCCCGGCCAAAATAAAATAGTTCTCCTCCGAGTCCAGTCTTAGACATCGAAAGAGTGAATCGAGCTCTGATATCGTAGTTCTGGAACTAGGGGGGCCGGAGGAGTAGACCGACACCGCATACAGCTTCTTTCCACTGCGGAGAGAAATGCACACGATGCAGGCCTCCAACTCCTGAAACCGTCGTACTACACTGCTATACACTACTTTGTGTTTAATGTTATTTTTAATGAAGATCGCAACACCGCCTCCACCATTGGAGTTTGGCCGGTCTCTTCTAATAACATTGTAATTACTGTGCTCCAATGTGCCTCTCTGGGTTAGCTTAGTTTCGCTAATCAGAAATAGCTCTGGGCTTTGATCGTCCAACAATCTATAGAGCTCGTCTTTTCGCGGGATCCCTATCAATGAATTTGCATTGTATAATGCCGTCGCGCCTTTTAATACTTTCCCACACGCAATCATAGTCAGCTAATGTTGTTATATCTTTTAGCTTATCTACTTTGCTATTGGGTGACAGCTGTACAATGAAGAACGGTAATTTCCGTCCCTCTCTTTTTACCTTGGCTGTGGTGAAGGGCTTGACCCCGACGAACTCGAGACCGTCACACACTTGCTCTTTGAGCAGTTGGAAAATCTCATCCGCTTCGAGCGGTGCAGCGATCTTTAGTAATTTTGACTGGAGTTTCCCTCCTTTTGGTGTGAAGGAGAAGAACTCCGTCATCGAACGCTTTAGACACCTCTTAAGAGCTTCATGATGCTCAACTGTCTTGCAGCTTATTGAATATTTTTCGTAGCCTTTATTTTTCTTAATAATAAAATGACCACTACCTATGGCCGACCTACATACCTGTGCAGTTTGAATGACGTCCGGCTTGTACAAATTGATTGGTGGCATTTTTTCTTTCTTTTTTTGTACTGCTGGCTGTTGTTGCTGTTGAGTTGCTGCATGATGCTGCTGTTTCTGTTGTTGCGTTGCGGCTTGCTTTTGTTGTTGGGCAGCTTTCTTTGGCGGCTGCTTCTGTTGTTGTTGCTGAGCTGCTGACTGTTGATGCAGCTTTTTAGATGTTGACAGCTGTTGTTGTTTCTTTTGCAGCTGAGTTGAATTGGGCAACTGTGTTTGTTGTTGCCCGAGTTGTGAGACCCTTTGCTTGTCCTCCTTCGTTCTCCTTGCGAGATTAGTTTCTCTCAGCTTTCTAATCTCATCGATTAGTTTCCGAGTTTCCTCCTTCAGGTCAGAGACCTTCGCTTCTTTGGCGCGAATTATTGCCTCAGCCTCTTCTTCGGTGTCGGAGGGCATCGATTCAAAGCTGATACTGCTTATTGCAAATCGCCCCTCCCTCCCGTCTGACACATATGAATATGCATCGTCTTCTGCATCGGCCTCGTGTGACGTCTCGTTCGATGACGTGGCACTCTCTTCCTCTTGTGGATTTTCGGCTGACGCGTAACTGCTACGTCGCTTTGAACCGGTGGAGGTTTGCTTTTTCCTCCTCCTCTTCGATGTGCCGTCTTTGGGCACCGTTGGTTGGTGGCGTAATTTTACTGCCACCGGCTGCTGGTTCTCGCCGTCCGTTTCTAAGCGAGCGGACTGCCCGTTCTCCTCCATGATTTGTATCACTCACTTTGCCAGTGTAATTGTGATATTGGCGGAAAAAACGAAAAAAAAAAGTACTCCGCCCACACTGGGTCTCGAACTCAGCCCCCTCTGGTCCGCGGCTGTAAGTTCTACTCACTCGGCTACGCTCTAGTTGCGGATTCAAGTGACACTAGCACTATTTCACTGTTTTAATTATTATTTGTTAATACTCCGAAGTCGAAACACATGCGAACAGTTCAACGGTCTGTGAACGACTGACCGCTCAAATCTCCCAAGGGGAAACATTCCTGGCATCGGATCGCTAGAACAAGGAAAAGCATAGGTGACAAGACACACCCTCGGCGAAGTCCAATGTCCACAGTGCAAAGTTGTTGATATTGCGCCGTTATGTTAACCCGAACACACCTGCTACAGTTCGTGTATAGAGACCGAATGGACCGCAGAAGAGGACCATCAAACCCATACTCCTGGAGAACACTGCAGAGTTTACTTCGAGGAACTCGGTCGCATGCATTTTCCAAATCTACAAAATAGCTGTAGATCGATTTGGTCTTCTCGAGTATCATTCTTACAAAGAAAAGCTGGTCGGTTTTTCTTTAAACTTGCTTCATATGGGGGAAGTGAAAAACCACATGTAGATAAATGTTGCAAGACCATTGCATCTACAAAAAGTCGCTGTATGGTTTGCAATTTGGTCTGGCAGTTTGGTCATCATCATCATCATCATTTTCTGACCCGCATGATCCATTAAATGGGTCGAGGAGGTAAACCACACACGAGAGATCTCCAGCCAACTCGATCCTCCGCCATCAACTCTAATTCATCAGGAGCAATGCCCAAGCGTAATCCGGCGAGTTTTTGGACTTGGTCCAACCAGCTCGTCCTGGGTCTGCCAAGCGGTCGCCTTCCTGATGGAATCGCATTCAACGCCCGCCTCGGAAGTCGTGATGATGGGGACATTCGTGCCACGGGACCAAACCACCGAAGGATAGCCCTTTCCGTTCCAAGAAGCAGCTGCTCAATGTTGAGTTCCTCGCGCACTGCCGTGTTTCTAACCCTATCCCGGCGAGTAATTCCCACAACAGCACGAAGAAATCTCATCTCAGCAGCTTGCAATTTTGCAATTTGATCCATACTTCTTCGAGGTTTAACTCTAAGTTTTAACACCTTAGCCACTATAGCCAAATTTTAACCAAATATGCGTCTAACAAAAATATGAGCATGGAGTCATACGCATGTTATTTCACCAAGACGGAAACTCTCTCACCTGACACAACACGATCACATTTGGATTTATTGAGTGGAATGTCGAGGTTGGATTTCTTTTTGTGGCTAAGCTAATATCGTGTTAACGCACGCAATTTTCAAATTAAAGCACTTGATGTTTTAAAAACGAAAATTCGTCAAAATATTACCCGAAAAGTGTCGAAAATTTGGAGTGGAATCGGGCAAGAATAGCACTTACAAATGGTGCGCCCTCTATCGACTCGCATAGTGGCAATGGCAACAACGCCACTGTCCGCTGTCTTTGTCATCGGATGGCTTTGCTCAAAGGACAATCAGAGGTATCCTTGAGCATATCTTATCCAGCTTTGCTAGCTATTTTTCTTTCACGGATAGAGGAGACCTAACGTGTAAATGCTCTATCAGGACCGCTGTGTCTCCAAAGCTACCGTCAATAAACGCAAGTTGCCTTGGTGGAACGCTCAACTGTCGACTCTCAGGAAAAAAAAAGAAAACTCTTTAATTCTGCAAAGAAAACGAAGAGGTGGGACGAATACATGCTCGCTGTCGGAATTAAGACCATCCAAACCAGAAATAAATGAGTAAAGAGATATTCAACTTCTTCTTCACTTGCCCCTTGATTTCATCTGACAGCGTTTTTTATACGCTTTTTCGGCCCCTGTCTGTGAATACGTGTGAGCTCTTGTGAACAGCTGGCGAACAGCTGATACCCTTCCCCAACCATAGTATTGGGGTGAATTAGAGTTCTTATTTGAAAATTCGCTCGTTACTTGAACTTTTTTCAAATTTCGGTGTCAAATTTTCAACACAGCGGGGAGGGGTAAGCAAACGAACAAAGTTCATGTTCATAAAGTAGCGAGTTACAGTCTGAGGTAATAGTGAAAAATAATTCTGCCATTGTTTACATTAATTATTTATGCATTAATTATTAATGAATATACGACTTCATGTATGTATTTTTGCATATGCATAATATCCACAAAAAAAGCATTCACACGAAAAATGTGTACCGGCAACTAATAATAGCAATATTATTGAAATATTTGCTTGAATCACTTAAAATAAACAGCTTATTTCACTTGTTTTACAGAAATAGGGATGAAAGTTAATTGCAAATTTGTTTGAGTTAGGTACAGTTAAAGCCATTGTTCTTAACAAATTATGTAATTTAATTGCAGAAGTTTTCACAATTCATGAATGAAAGATATAAAACTAAGTTCATTTGCCAGTCATCGCATATAAATCAGCTATATTTTACTCCGAAGAATTAAATTGATGCAAACTATTCCTGTAAAGAGAGCGTAGCATTACATTTTTATTCACACAAGCGCCTATTACAAATATATGTCCTCTTAAAAACATGAGTCACCTTCTGAACACCCTCCGAACAATAAGTACATGTTCGTGGGCAAATTCACGAAGGTCCCACAAAATTCATAAATCTGCCGCCATTATCCAACAAAATTCACGAATCGGCCGCCATATTGGGGTGAATTGACGAGCGTTGTAAAAGTATGCGTGTAATGCAAGGGAATTCCACTACTATCACATTTTTCTCCGGTGTGGACTAGGGGCAAAAATGGCCGAAGTTGAATATCTCTTTTCTCATTTATTTCTGATTCAAACGGGCTACGTGGAGGAAATACTGCGAAAACATTGCTGACATGCCGGTAGCGGTACGAACCCACAAAGCACTCGTAAAGGATAGGGTAAACAATGTAGGATTGTTAAAGAATAAAGACGGGACCTACACGATGGACCGAGAAGACACACTTCGTACGTTGCTTCAGGTACACTTCCCCGGTTCGTCCTTTAACACATCTCCTGTGCACTCTAACTCAGTAGACCACAGGGTCTTTGTCAACAAAAGAGTTAACAGTCTATCTGGGAAAATCTTCAGTAAAGACAAGGTCAAATGGGCTGTAGGCACCTGCGAACCTTTCAAAGCCCCGGGGGTGACGGTCCCTTCACAGCACAAGGATCTCCGTACCACGCCAGCCATTAAGGGCGCTAATATACTGATATTTTCAGACAGTCAAGCAGCACTAAAGGCACTCTCGTTCTACAATCCCTTGAGCTTGCGAGGGCTGGCTCGGAATCTGCATTCATCGGTCCTGAACCGTACTTTAATGTCAATTGGCACAACTGCCAAACGAATGGGAAAACAAACTTCGCCTAGGCAATCCAAACATTTAATCAGGTCTTATCCATATAAGGAAATACTCAATATTAATAAAGAAAACATAAGATTGCTAGCAAGCTTTCTTACCGACCATTGACGCCTGAACTACCAACCTAACAATTTAAACCTGTGTCAAGACAAGGTCTGTCGGCTCTGCTTCGAAAAACATGAAACTTCTGAGCACATCTTATGCGAATGTGCGGCACTAATATAGTTAAGGAAATGTATATTACATAGGGATATACTCACTTCAGTGGTTTTAAAAAACTGCACTACTAAAGACTTATTAGCTTTCATGAGGGAAGTAGTACGTCTTCTGAGATAACTCCAACCCTCCTATCCTGGTTGCGGTGTCTTTGGCTTCACGGCATGGGCTATATGAGAGCAAAAAACAAATGTTTAATGCCGAATTTTGAAAGTTTGATAAGCGTTTTATTGGCAGCTAGAATGTCTAAGCATTTTCTAAGCATTGATGATGTGCCCGAACCCCAAATAGGTTAGATTAATTTTATGTGGCTGATTGGAGCAGTGGCACTTGGTCAACGTAGGACCATTTCGCTAACACGCAGATCTGGTCGATCCTACTACGCAAACGCAAACACAAAGCGATGATATGGTTAGTGCGGCCATGTGTTTGAAGAAGGTAGGTGAATTTTCCTTCAGGAAGAGAAGGCGCTGCAAGTGTAGCGAAGGTGCATAATGGTTTTATCCTCTTCCTCGATTTCACCGCCTGCGACCACACCTTCGGCGCAGATGTCTATCGAGCGTCTGCCAGTCAGACTTCCAGTAGGATCTGGATAGGATGCTGGCCGTCTGACAATTAAGCCTATTCAGTCATTTTCAGGCGCAGTCCACCATACCGCAGCTCTATAGAGTAGAGTTGGTCTGACTATTTGTAGGAATGGCAAGTGGACAATGCGAGGTGGTAGTCCCCATTTGCAGCCTATTGCCCTCTTGAAGCACTACAAAGCCGTTGCTTTACTGACGCGTTTTTGAATATTGGGTTTCGATTAATTTAGTGTATGTATATAATTAGACCCAATAATTTGTGCTAGCATTGACCTTTAGTCTACACCGGGAAATAGGGTTAATCGCACAAACCTGCTATTTCCTAGTGAAGTGCACAAGCTCTGTTTTGTGCGGGTTCACACCTAGCCGGCTTTCTGTATTCCATTTTTCTAGTTCAGTTTCTAGTCCGACTACATAACATCCCTGATCGTGGATATATAAGTTCTTAGATTTGCCACAATGACCTCGCACTCAGTCCTTTTCAGGGATATCAGGAGTCCATTCATTCCTTTGTTGTACAGGAGCTCTCCCCACCCCGCCCCAGTTAAGCGCTCTGTAGATCCTGGTAGCAGCGACATCAGAGCTCCTTTACCAAGAAGTAAAAGTGAGTAAAAGCTACTATACACTTTTCCGATCGCGAGGCTGTGCTACGATTATTGCTTTGGGTTCAATGTGGATTAAATCTCCCTTGAAGTCCACGAAGACAGTAATCCTCAATTCCTTGTGTTCGAAGTATTTTTCTATCGTACCCACCAGCGAGTGAAGGGCTTGCCCTAAATAAGCATGCTGGGAGGTCGACTGTACCGCGAACTCTACGAGATGTACCAGGATGTGGATGTAGTGCGGAAGGCAAAAATCCGTCGACTGCACTGGCTCGGCCACATCGAGCGCATGGACAACAATGCTCCAGCAAAGAGGGTCTTTGAATCCGAGCCTACTGGTTCGAAAAGGAGAGGGAGACCGAATTGCCGGTATAAACACCAAGTAATCGCGGATGCAGGACAGCTTGATCTTGATGACTGGAAGCAGCGTGCCCAGGACCGTCAACGATGGAAGGCAGCAATTGCCCAGGCTCGGACCCTCCATGGGTCGCCGGCCTGGTAAATAAGTTAGTAATGACCATCCAGGGAGTAATGAGTACCACAATCTTTTGTAGCTCTAGAGGGACAATGTCAGTTGGTTATGACATTTTATACGTTTTAAAGGTATTTATGGTCACTCTAAGTGAGCTGTGTCAGAGTAGCGAATTTACCCGCTTTTTAGCTTGTGAATGACTGAGCATCGCTCAGGAATTGTTGCAGCAACGAGCTAGAAATGAGGACATTTTCGTCCAATGGGTTCAAAGTGGGACGTCTGTTAATTTAACCGAATCGAACGTGCCCACTATTCCACGGCGACTATACTTCACTCTTCTTCGTATGAATGTACAGTACTCGACCTGAACCTCAACCATCAAGCCTCTCGAGCACAATCCCTCTCGATGGTACAGTTCGAGTTGTTACTGCTTTCATCTTCTCCTTCAACCCCCATCAACGCAAACAAGCCTAAAGACCGCACAAGAGATTTTCTCCCGATGGCGGCTTATTCATATTCTCATATTTCGATATTATCCACCCCCCTCTACAAATGCGACTTGCTCACTCTAGCTCTATTATTCAGCACTTCTTTCCACATTCCACAAATATGAAACGAAATGTCCAGCAGACCATATCCACGCATTGATCTGGGCTCTGTGCCGGATGCCATTGACGTTGATGTTTAGATTTCCCTTCTTTTCAAGACATGCAGCCTGATGATGCCACCCATCCCACGCATGTTAAATTTATCACGAGACAACTAATGAATTGCATTTAAATTCCCTTCACTCCAAGAGATAAATGTTTCAATTATGCTGAGAATAGCAGGCTTAGATGCTCGATCAAATTGACCGTAAAATTGGTATTGCGTTCGTTTAAATTCGCATACACAAGTCCAATGCACACGCCCAGGCCAGACGTCTTTGCATGATGCAACAGTTTGTGCTGAAGTGTGTATTGTGTGCTTAGCTGCGGCAATTCATTCACAATGCTTTCTTAGACTTGCACCGATATCTATTGCCCAGATTCGGTTTTAGAGTGTTTTACTTACATTTTCGTATTTAATCAGTGCTCTCTTTTGGTTGGCGGCTATAGATATTAAATAGGTTTCGCTTAGAAAAACTTAATGTGAGATTGAGCTTTTAGTGGTAGATAGACTGTTTAAAAGTTCATTTAGGTAACTTCATTTCCGTCATTTTTGTGTCACTTGTGTCAATTCATTCCTCTTTGGGACATACAGTTGCGATAGGCCAAAATGCAGCAGTCACACTTAGTCAAATGCAGAGAATGGGCGCAATATCTTCCCCCTCTTCATCGGTTTTGCAAAGTCATTGTAGGACAAGCCGAATGTGAAGGCAGCGTCCAGTGATAACGCCGATGAAAGGCCAGAGATTTGGACTGATCAGTCTGATCAGACTCTGTGATCTTTTCGAATTGAGGGTAGGCTATAATTGTTTCTTAATTAGGCACATGCTGCTCGTCAGACCGTATACGATTCGTGTGATCAATCGCTTCAAGCATCAAGAGGGACATAGGCAATAGATCTCCACCGGAGAGAGCGATGTACTTGTGCTCTTTCTAGCGTGGAATGACACCCACATTAAATGGATGCGTTACGAGATATGCGCCAGTTCAGGGAAGTTTTCATATTAAAAGTGATAAGATCCACAGACTTGATATCACGTCCTTAATTAGCCAAGACAGAAACATTAAGGAAAGCTTCCTTAATCGCTATAGTTTCTACCACAAAAACGCTATGCAATCATATTAAGATCATTACCGAAGACGCGCGTACACATCGCCGGGTAGTCAGAAGTCCAATAGGATCTGGGGCGATGGTGGCGAACTAGTTTTTCTCGAAGAAGAGCTTTGGGAAAAGAAAACTGTGTCTCCAGATATGGATCCAAATCTGTCAACAGTCTACACGAGGATTGTTCCTTATATTTCCAGAAAAATTCTACGTCGGATATAGGGTCCCATCTGCGATAAGTGATATTTGAATAGCACTGGTAAGCAGAAAAGAAAGAAGTAATAACAAAGTTGGTCAAGGGAGTTGACAAAGATGTCAATTTGGCCTGACATCCATCTCATCTGCAGACGAACGATAGTTTGCTACTAGAATACAATGCTTTACGCAGTGACGATGCCTCACGATTCTCTGCGTTTCCATTTTCGCGGAAAACGGAATTAGTTGCCATTTGCTGCTCAAATCAGTCTAGACAAATAAGAATGAAGATTGAAGAAGTAAAGGGTGTTCCAATAGAGACCACCGAACTTTGTCAGTCAATAGCGGCCATATTGTGTCCCGAAAAAGATTTTGGGCCATATTTCTTTGACAGAGAGGTTGGCCAGGCCATCATTGACAACGGCGAGCGATATAGGTCGATGATCACCAACTTCTTTGAATCGAATCATGGACACCAACAACATGTGGTTTCAATGGGACTGTGGTCCGTTCCATCCGATTTCGAGCGCATGGTCATCTCACATTAAGATGATGTGAGCCGGCCACCGAGATCGTGCGATTTGATCCTGTTAGACTTTTCCAAACCACAGTGGCCCCCACATGCCCATGCCACCGGTCAAATTCAGCCCGATTTATGCGCCAGTGTCATGGAAATTTGGACATTATGGATGCGCACCACCCAGAGACGACAACGCAGATCCAACGGTCCGTACACAATGGCATCGATAGGCATTTCAAACGAATAAAAAATGTCGATGATATCGTACACACACTTTATTACACATATTTAAATTTAAAGGTAGGAAGCGCGTAATGAAATACTTTAGTTCTAAGTGCACCACCTTACCATTGAAATTTTGAGGATCCAAGGGTATTGTACAGTGCGGAACTTTCATTTCACATTTCTCCCCAACTCCCATAACGATCATACGACGCATGAACCCGTATTTGCGGAAAATGTGGTGAAAACTGTTGTCTTTGAAAGCGCGTTAGACTCAGCAGCCCTCAATCATCCAAACCTCAAATACACAATTCGGTCCTCGAGATGATTTTAAGAGATGCATCATCTATTTTGCTAAGAAGCTAGGCCCTGGCCCTCTACGGGCTGTAGCGCCACCAATATTATTATATATAACATCTCAGCTAACTTGAACGTAGTTCATCCACTTTATTGTACAGCCACAATGGCCTTCGTGACATTTACTTCAAAATTTAACAATGCCATGATGGACCGAAACACCCATAAGCACTGGCACATGTACATTCATTCTGACGTGGAGACAAGACGGTAACGCTGACACATGTCATCACGTATTCGCACAAACGAGTAGGCGTCAAACCATTCCGCTTGTTGGGAACAATCACGTCACGTGTTAAATATTCAAATCTAAGACCTAAAATTCAGCCTTGCGATGGGTTGCGACGACCCGTAAATGAAAGTACCTTGTGACAATGATTGCGGATGTTGTAACACATGAGCCCTATTACGCGTCATGAAGATTGTGCCGCGAGTAATCTGAGGATATAAAGGTCCATCATCAATTTTCAACATGTGGAGAAAGTCATATTCACTCGGAGGGAAAACGGATAACTTTATAAGGGTGATTTTTTAGCTATTATCTTTTTGGCAACACTGGTTTAAACAGCTGACGCACGTTTCGTGTTTTGTTTCACTGTCAAACATCTTCCGTTTGGTCTATAATTTAACCATGAATCGTCTTACAAACGAACAACGTTCGCAAATTATTGAATTTTACTATCAAAATGCGTGCTCTGTTAAGAAAGTTCATCGCGCGCTTCTTCCATTTTATGGTCAGCTCATTTTGAAGCTCATTTTTGGCTCAATGGGTACGTAAATAAGCAGAATTGTCGATTTTGGAGTGAATATCAGCCAGAAGCATTGCAAGAGCTACCAATGCATCCAGAAAAAGTCACAGTTTGGTGCGGTTTATGGGCTGGTGGCATCATTGGACCGTACTTCTTCAAAGATGATGCGAATCGTAACGTAACTGTGAATGGTGAGCGCTATCGTGAGATGATATCCAACTTTTTTTTTGCCCAAAATGCAAGAGCTTGACTTGCCACACAGCATGCGCAACAATGGACTTATTGAGGGGCGAGTTCGGTGAACATTTTATTTCACGTTCGGGACCGGTCAATTGACCGCCTAGATCGTGCGATTTAACGCCTTTAGACTATTTTTTGTGGGGCTATGTTAAAGCTCATGTCTATACAGACAAGCCCGCTTCTATTGACGCATTGGAAGACAACATTGAAGCATTTATTCGTGAGATACCGGCCGAAATGTTGGAAAGAGTATGCCAAAATTGGACTAAGCGGATGGACCATTTGAAGCGCAGTCAAGGTCAACATTTGCATGAAATAATCTTCAAACATTAAATTTAATTAACGGTACTATCGATTCAAATAAAGATTTCATGCATTTTTCTGAATTTGATGTGTTTTTTTTTGAAAAACTTTCCTATAGCTTTTAAAAAATCACACTTTATATCAACATTTGATACATTTTAAGAATTTTCGATTCAAATAGATGAAAACTTGTCGCTGACGACCTTCTGATAAAATTAATACTACTATCGCAATAGCGCGTTCTAGCGGGCTTTGACATTTTTAGTAGGATACACGTAAATGCATTGGATAAATCACAATACAGCGATCAGGCGTTGAAGATTCACAGACTGTAATATCGTAAGCCAGAACACAGAGTTCTAGGTGGAGCTACTCTCTACTCACCCGGCTGATTTTTGTTTTATTCACTCATGACTTTTCATTTTTGGCGGGTTGACTAACTATTTGTGTACTTGATAACTATTTGATTAATCAATTCACTTTTTTTTTTTGTGATTTTATTTGTAGTAATTGCATATTTTTTTCCTTTAAAACGTATTTCAGAACAGATGAAGTGTCAAACGCAAGCGTTCTATTTCGATAGGGAAAACTGCGTGTATGGCGTTTTGACATAACATTCACGTAAACTCGGTAAAACGCGTACCAACGCCTATGAAAGCCCGACTGACTGGCTGTAGCGCCACTCTTAATAATATGGGTGGCGCTACAGCCCGTAGAGGGCCAGGGCCTAGCTTCTCAGCAACCAATCGTGTTGTGCGTGCTATTGTTCTATCACGAGTGGAAGGGACCTACAGTTTTATGCCGACTCCGAACGGCCAAGTTTGAGAAGCTTTTTCTAGACAATGACTCCAAAGAGGTGTCGTACCAGGAATCGAACCTAGACAGGTAGGTCCAAGTGCGTACGAGTTGACGCACATACCAACATAACTGCCCCAAATATGGTCATCCCAGTCCAGCTTAGCGGCCTGCTGTTGAAATGTCGAAAGGGGATGCGAAATGCGAATCCCTTTTTCAAATGAAAGTGTTACATACGATATCTACTATGTCGGGACTGGTATGTAACAGAAGAGCATGTTTTTGTGCCCATAGTCTCTTTTATAGGGGACTTAAGAATCACTGGTGATAGGGAGTTTAATTTCCAATCCCACATACACCTTATGATTCAAAGAGTTAATTCTTCCCTTGGCTTCATGAGACGCTGGTCTCATGATCTCAATTCTCGAACGCTCACGTTACTCCTTCTACATCACTTACAGACCTCTCTTCGAATATGCCAGTCAAATTTGGTCTCTCTATTACATCAGCAACTTAATGCTCCGCTGTTCAGCGTAGATTCCTATGTTTTGCATTACGGGGTAGTCCATGGTGTGACAGCATTGCTTTACCAGCCTTTGAAGACCGTCTACAGCTGATCGGCCTGCAAACCCTTAAAAAGCTCCGCAAATTAGCAGACATCCTCTTCGTTTACTAACTATTAACTGGACCAATCGATTCCCCTGGCTTTCTGGAAATGATCTCACTGAACCCCAATCCCTGTCGCCTTAAGTATGTTCCTCTTTTCCCAACCCCCGCCATCGTACCATCTCTGGCCAGTTTAGCCCATCAACAGAATGTTGCGATTAGCTAATCTATCACAAAAGTCCATCAACCCATATGTTCCATTCAAAATTCCTCGGCCAGAGAACACGACGTAGATAAATGTGAATCAATGCAATATTAATGAATATAACTGTAATTGCGGATTCGGATTGTGGCCAGTATGTAATGTCGGGGGTAAATATGGGTGGCCCGCAATGTGGCGCCCTTATTTCTGCTTGATGCTCTCAATAGCTCTAGCATCTTACATGCGCTGTTAGTTTTCTAGAAGTATAAGGGACCAAAAAGATCCATTTGGATATAGACGACTATCATAAAACCTCTTCTCTACTATGCCACGGTCTTCAAAACACGGTCGGTCGCGGCCACATAGGGGCCTTCCCTTGTACGCCTGACTCTGCTCTTAATGCACTACTGAATCCCACCTTGATACCCACAACATGATGGGGTGCACTATCAATGCCATCTTCCGCTTAAAAAGAAGTGGTCGTGGCTACAACTCGCACTGCAACTTTGATGACCTTGCACAACGCGTTTACTTTCATTCAAGTCTCAAGTCAACACTAGACTGCACACCTCGTTAGGTTGCGTTGGTCTTTTTTCAAAGCGGAAACCTATGCGATCCTAATGGCACATGATGACCAATAATCCACATTGAGTCCAAGTTGCTTTAACGACTAGTTGCCAATTTTCGTGCTAGAAGCCTTCTGTCCGAGCATTATAACCACTGGATAATTATTTCACACTGTATTAAAAATTTCAGACATCATTTCTGCTATAGCACGTCTCCATCAACTCGATCTGACGCTTCTCATCCTCTTTCTGCCCCTCGATTTATGTTCGTATAGTTCATGAGCAGTATTCGTAGTCTCTGTACTCTGTACTCTGCTCCAACGTCGATGCTTCTAAGAGTTTCTGGAAAACTCCATCGGCAAAGCTCCTGTCGGTATGCTTTACGCAATTGAACTTCTCGAAAGTTCAGACATCAACAATACTGCAGGAGTGTCTCGCATTGGATCGCACTGTGATCATTCTGGTTGCCGGTGGAATAACTGCATGTGTGGTTGGACAGACGGTGTTGAATAATACTGGTGTCGTGGGGCATTCACCTGTCATTGGACATCTTAGAAGTCAACCTTATTGTTGTCCGTAGAGGCGTGAGCCACTTGGTGGGGATCGCTTATTTGCTGAACAACAAATCCACATCCAAGGAAGCACTACATTTGCTGTATGTAATAAACGCCATAGTAGATGTCGCTATCACGCCCCGTACCCTAAAAATCTGTATGTGTTTCCAGATAGACATTGTGTCCTCCTTATGATCTCCACTGGTTCGGAGATCACGCTTCATATGGGTACTTTTCCATCCAACCGGAATTAATTTATAGATTGTCAAAATGCCAAGGGTGTGCCAGAAGATGTATCCAATCGTAGGTGGGTCGTCTCTATGTGAAAGTACAAAAAGACCATTCCAAAAATAAACGCAAAATAAAAGCAATCGGATATGGCCTTGTTGCTTTCTGCTCCCTCATTCTTTTATTTTTAATTTCTCCTTCGTCTCCCCCAATTACACACGTGCATATACTGGCTGCATGTGCGCACGCATCCCACACCGACGACCCATCGACGACGACGACGACGAATCATTCAAATTCTGATGTTCTATACATGGAAGATAAGTACCAGCGTGTGTGTGTGCGTTTGTCCGATGTAGGAAGGGAGAAAAGAGTGATTCTCTTTTGAAAACAAATCCAATTCCAATTCGTATCCTACGAAATGATAGAAACAGAAACTCTTAAGACAGACTTCCAGTTGGAAAATGGTATTTTCTCTCATTGTACACATTTCCCCATTACATGCTCTCCCCCTTGTACCGATGAGAAGTCTAATCACAGCGAAGGCACACCACAGATGAGAACAATTTGGAAATGAGATACGAGGAATTTCAAAGATCATTGCTCTTTGCAATTTTTAAAACACAAACACAGCACACACTAGCAGCGAACATTGGAAGGAGCAGAAGTTTAACCAGCCAGCAGGCAGCAGCAGAGAGTGATGACAATGAGAGAAGAGAACTCACGAAAATGTGAAAACCATGACTCAAAGTCGGGAGACATTGATGTGCGATGAAAATCAAAATCAACCTAATAGCGGTACGTACTACATACATACTTGGTTACACTCAAATAGAAAACTTACATGTAGTTTCTCTTTTCACCTTTTCGGCTTCTGTTTCAGTTTCTTTGTCTTATCCAAATTTTGTGGGGTTTTCTTGAGTATTTGTATCCGTTTGTTGATTGATTTGTATTTGAATTATCCTTTCAGATATGGGAATATGTATTTCCCCATTTTCCGCTGAGGTATTCTCGCCATATTCTCTGAAAGTTAGTCCGGCTGATTGTTGGTGTTATTTCTCCTTTGGATATACTAGTACGTACGTACACAAATTGTTCACACGCGACCGAGAAAACGGAACGACGAACAATGCAAGCGCACAGAACACCACCGAGGATGCAACATTCACATTCTTCACTTTTGGATACTTCTCGGCTCTGGGTATACACACGAGTACGGATACGAACGAGTATGAAGTTTTGTTGTTCAATGGATTTTTTCGTTTTTTTTTTTCTTTTAATTTGAATTTCCTTTCATTACATCCCACAAACACTGGGAGTAAGAACGATACACACGCAAGCACGACGAGCGACCCGACACAAAAAAAAAAAAACAAACAGCAGCACAGAATAACACAAAAAATATAGTAAACTTCAACCGCAATTCCTCGCGCGAGAGAATACAGAGAAAAGAATGAAAATCCACGAAAAGTATCGGAGATAGCCCGAGAAAAAATGTGTGTATACATAAACGAGATGTTAGTTACTTTAGACGCGAGCTACGCGTTTTACAGCTTTCTCAAGGTTTGCGCCCGCAGTTAGCCCCCACCGCTATTGCAGTCGGAACGGATTAATTGCAAAACACACAAAAACTGAATCCCTTCCCAAGAATTGCACTTCTTTGAGAATGATAACACAACACAGCCAGATAATTAGCAGCTTCAATTCGAATGGCTTCACTTCACTGGTATCGTTTCACAGATACAAAGGAAACGTTAGCGCTGATGCGTTTCACACGAATCGACAGAATGCCTCACTTCGAATATGTAATAGCAGCAGGCTAATACATGCCTTAGTACACGAATAGTTTGTATCTAAATATTGTATCTTCCCGTAGCGGCGATATCCACTATATCCCACTATCCCACACTAGATTCACACACAGTAAGTACAGCAGTACTGTGCTGTGCTCTGCTGTTGTACAATGCTGTCCTTGTCTAGCGCAATTGCTTCGTCGGATACGGCGCGGCGGTGCTCCGTGTCTCTCCCCCTTTTAGATACTTGTGTGTGCGTATGTCACACTGAGCGAAAATTGCAATTCTTATAAGAGAGCCGAGTTAGAGCAAGACGACGAAAAAGAAAAAAACCGTCGTCTTAATTGTTTTCCAAGCTAAAAAAAAACCTTAACTTTCGGGGTGGTCCCCAACAAACAGATAATTTTCCACTGTCTAGGATTTGGTTTTTCTTTTTCGATCCAAAGAATATTCCCTTTTTTATTGAATGAAATTTAAGTAAATTTTTTTTGGATGAACGAAATTCACTTTTTCATTGTGCAAACGGACCGAACTCTTGGGAACACTTGGTTTCCGAACGATCTCTCAAACGTCACTGGATTTGAGATTTACATGAATTGGAAGAGATACTGGACTGGCTGGCGCTGGTTTGCGCGAGTACAGCAGCTCCGTACACACAACAGTGCGGTAGAGTACCTTAGTGGGAAAAAAAGAATACAAACTGAGCAGATACATAGCTAGATGCATAATGTGAAGAGAGAGAGAGGAACGAGCAGGAAAACAATAATATCTTCCAGTTGGAATGTTGTGTAGCCTTATGGGATTGGAAGGTAAACAGTCTTGAGAGAATATATTCCAAGTGGAAGAGTGTAAATTCGTTTGTGGGTGGAATCTGTAGGATTCATGGGTGCATCCCTAGTACGACCTTTAAAGAAACATTTATTTGCAATTACTATCCGTTTTCCCTAACACACTTGCTTCACTTAACCTATTTCAATCGTTTCGTGGGAGATTCGAGAATGGATGGATTTTGGTGGGACATGAATGAACTTTGTTTATTTTTCTTTTTCCTCGCTGTTAGTGAGTGGTGACATCTATCCGTAAGAGCAGTGTCTATTTGGTTGGTGGCGACATCTATGAGCCGATAGAAGCATAGTTGAAACTGTGAATCAATTAGAATCAAATATTTTATTTTTGTTGACATTTTATGGCCTCTGCCGATGCGATGTCAACCCAAAAGATCCAAGGTCAAGTGCGAGTAGCACACATTTATCAACATCGAAGCTGAAACATGACTCGAAGTAAAATGGGGTCTGCAAATCATTTGAAAACATATCGAGACCGACGACGATATATCGTTCGAGGGATGCGGTGAAATTCAGACCCTTTTGATGACAGAACATCTACGTTACTGTGTGACACTTAAATAAATACAATGGGTAGTAGTACTCACAATTGCAAGCACTGCGGCAGGGTGCTATGGATAGCTCAATTATTTGTGGTCAAACTCTTGCTCTACCAAGATTCGATGCAATTAACAAAACAACTTTAATGTAGAATGAGTACCAACACATCCTATCTATGGAGGTAGAAAAAATGTATTTTCTAAGAATCACTCAGCTTCTGCTGCTTTTCAAACTAAGTATTCGAATTTCGTTTTCCTCTTTGAAAATTTGCACCTGGTGAACCGGGAGCTAAAAATATATATAGGTTGTATGTCCAGATTCAACTTAATGATGGAGATATCAACCGTTAGAGGGCATGGGCTTGTGCATCTAGGGCAAAGCTGTTGATTGCTCTCAAAGAGATGCCAGCAACGATCCCTGAAATTGCACAGGTCAAGTTGGCATACAACCTCCTCATGGCGCCCTTCCGTATGCAGCGGACCCTTGTCCAGGGGTTTAAACCAGGACCTGGTCCTCCAGTCTCGGGGCTCGGGGTAACTTCCCCACTGTGTACAAAAAAATAATAGTTTCGAAACGGCCTCGTATACGGATGATCCTACTGCTGACGACCATGGGCAACAAAACAGGGACAACGATTTTCGATTCTCCACGTGGAATGTGAGGTCGCTTAACAGATCACGTGCAGCCGATGAACTTGCTAAAAAGAGCTACAAAGAGCGAAGGCAGCGCTTGTTTGGATGCGGATTTGTTGTTCGAGGCAGACTCAGGCAAAACGTTTTAAGCTTTATGTACATAAGCGAGCGCCTCATAACAATCCGCATCAAGGCTACATTCGGCAACATCAGCCTAATCTGCGCTCACGCCCTTAACGGAGGATAAAGACGACGATAGCAAGGATCACTTTTATGATCTAGAAAGAACATATGATCAATGCCCCAGCTACTACACGTTCTAGGAGATTTCAACGCAAAGCTGCGTACGGAAGACGTGTTTGCTAGAGTCATCGGAAAGCACAGCCTACATGACAACACGTCCGAGAACGTACTCAGGCTGCTGAACTTCGTGACGGGGAGGAACCTCTCTATAGCCAGCACACGATTCCCTCACCTCAACATTCACAAAGGACCGTCCCCTGATCAATCAACTGTCAACCAGATTGATCACATCGCGATCGACTTAAGACACTCCTCCACAGTCCAACCCTGCCAGGCGAACAATGGAACCGTTGTCAAAACGGCATCAGAAACGCTGCCTCTGATGTGTTAGGTTTTAAAAAGCCACCCAAAAATGACTCCTGGTTTGACAACGAATGCAGGCAGGCGCATGAGAAGCGCGCGATCGAAGAGATGGAGAGGTGTTATGGCGGAAATGATATCCGAATGTTCTACCAACGGATGAAACAATTATCTCATGGGTATAAACTTCGGACAGAAGCCTGTCGGGACGAAGATGGGCAATTAGTAATAGAGTCGCAGTCGATACTGAGAATCTGGAAAGATCACTTCTGTAGACTGTTAAACGGCGAGGAAGACACAAATACCGCTATCAGGCAGAACTGCCTGCTGAACTCTTTAAAGCGGGTGGAGATGAGAAGGTAGGGCACATGCACCAACTCATCTGTAAGATATGCTCGATCCACAAAAAAGGAGACCTTATCAGTGTGGTTTCAGGCCGGGAAAGTCCACCATCGACCAAATCTTCACACTACGGCAGATCCTGGAAAAAACCCAAGAGATGCAGATAGACACCCACCACTTATTCGTCGATTTCAAGGCCGCATATGACAGCGTGCATAGAGCCGAGCTATGCAACGCCATGTCTAGCCATGACATTCCTGCCAAAATCGTCAGGTTGTGCAGGATGACGATGGAGATATCTCGCTGTTCCATCAAGGTCGGAAATGAACTCACCGAGAACTTCAATATCAAAAAAGGTTGTAGGCAAGGCGACGCGCTGTCATGTGATTATTTTAACATCATACTTGAGAAGGTCGTTAAAAACTCACTCGCCAACATAAGAGGCACGATCTTCCAAAAGTCCGTACAATTGCTAGCATACACTATGAATGAGTACGACGGATATTATAAAGCAGATGGATTCGTCCAGAAACATTTTTCGAATACATAGCCCATAGTTTTAAGGACTGGGTCTCAATACTGACTACAAAAACACTGTGCATAGATGGCAGACTATTCCGGGTAACGCTGGCAAAAGTTTTACCAAACAAACCTTTTGTGAAGTTTCGAAATTCGTGTATTTCTTTGTGTTACTGAAAAAGTATTTAATAAAATGTTAAATGTTAAATAAAGTTGTTAGGATGAAAATGTAGAAATTTATTTATATATTATCTACAAGTGCGTAAGAGATTATGAAAAAAGTAATATTAAACATATAATTAACAAAAACTTAAAAAGTAAATATGCTTAATAATTGTATTTTAAAACGCAGATAAATCAAATTCATGTTGCGTGTACTCGTTGAAAACCCTAATTACTCTTCCGTATTCAGTGTTATGAAAATTTTCAGATAGTAAATGTCGAGTGCGGTGCTGACTACTGAAGTTGAGGGGGCTGACTGCTAGCAAATCATACCCCTTTCGCTTATTTTGTAATAGTTTCCAATAGGTATTTCACGTCCCTAATAAGCTTAGTATTTTCCAATCTACAGACTTCAATCATGAAAAAGAACCAAATACTTGATTAAATACAGTCAAAACCGGTTATAACGACCTTCAAGGAACTGACGAAATTGATCGTTATAACCGATATTTCGTTTTAACCGGTATCAAAGCATGTGAAGAAATCTGTTTTCAATTAGACATCTTGTTTAATTTTTTTCATAATTTTCGTTTATTTTTTATGCATAGGCATTCAATATATACATATGTACATTTACTGTTTATTAAAGAAAGTGGTAAATTTGCACACTATATTGAACAAACTCAAAACGAATAATAAACACAAATCAAAAATAACACCATATCAACAAGGAGTAAGCTGTAAATTATCCGAAATTCTATGTATGTGCACAGATGCCATTCATCGCATCTGCAAGCAAACAGTGCCGTTTCAGGAAAAAAATGCTGTCGCGCCAGTAGCCGTCGGTTTCAGTCGTTGTAACCAATATATTACTTTAAAAAAAATGGAAAAATAGGTCGCTTTCAGCGGTGTGTCGTTTTAAGTGACGTCGTTGTAAGCGATATGCTATTCAATGGGATATAATGGACCTCAGCCGGGGCCTAAGAATTTGGTCGTTTTAAACACAAAAAGAAGTTAAGGGGCTGACAACTGGGGCCATCACCCTAAACAGAATACAAAGTAACGAATTCCCGCCCGATTCAAACGCGTTTTTTAGAAGCGTTTGAACAAATTTGTGTGTGTTTTAAAATGTTTAATTTATCAAAATGGCAATTTGTGCAATATTTGGTTACAAAAGCCGGTTTTGGACTGGAGACCGATGTCCATACCAGGAAATTAGAGGATATGTAATGCCTAAGGCCTAAGAGAAAACTTTTTGTACCTACTTCTTTTGCCTTTCGGCTTAGACTAAGTTTTTTTTTCTGTTATCAGTTTTTGTTTATGTATGGTATATTTATGTATGGTGAACTTGGCTTAACGCAATATGTCCCTCCGGTAGCTATGCGACATGACCAAGTTGGCCATACTATATGTAAATATGTTTAAATGTAGTGCCGTTATACTCATTTCTGCAATTTTTCAGATCTCAGAGAAATTGTAGTTGGTGCTATTGCTGAAATCGTATTCCGTCTAATTTCTCATAGTTTATCGAGTAGATCTGTGCGTTCAAGACATCTCGGATGCAGAATTATTGCTGGCATGCGTTTTATGAGTATTTTTACAAGTTGTTATGTCAAAGTGTGCAGTAAGAATAAAGTTTCTGAGCGATTTGGTCAGTTCTAGTTTAACGGACTGTTGAAATGCGTTACACCCTAGAATTGACTCTTCTGACACAACCCCCTGAGATCGCTCTTCGCATTATTTCAATTGGCTGTGATCCTACACCCTTTCGGGCTTACGTGCATTCCCGGTATTGATCTTCTCTGACCATGAATTATAGTCGTTATGTCTTGCGTTATGAATGCATTCGATTTCGCTCTTCTTTTTTTCATACAATTTACTTTGGAATAAGTTACAATACATGGCCGATAAAATGCTGATAAGCATACTTCTTATTATTTCTCAAAAATCGCCGAATATATCATGAATGCATTAACTGCTTTATTTCCGAATTCAAAATGCTTTCCTTTTGCTTATCGTCCGAAACACACACTGAAATCCGGGATTTTTTAATATTTTTAATATTTTCCCTTTTTTTCTAACAAAATAAAAATATTATGTCACATGGATACAGTTAACAATTTACATCCATTTTTCTATGCACACCCGGGTGTGTTGGATGTAGATAGAAGAGGTAAATCGCAAAAACTGCTTGTAAATCTTGAGCCAAAACGAAAATTTTAATTTTTGCTTGGAAATATGATAGAAAAAGAATATAATTTTCAATAGCCCAAGTCAATACGGCACTTAGAACTCAAAATATATCAATTTGAATTTGAAAACATGTACCCGGCTGTGGGTGTGGGTGTTGACACAAGGGTGAAGAATCTCCCACAATTATAAAACAAATCGTAGGAATAAATATTGTTCAGAACTTCAGTAAACAACTTGTTCTATTTATGTACAGCCGTCCGAACTCCACAGTCTTAGCCACACACACTCTGAGGGTATGTAAAACTACATACATATCTGAATACCGAAATCTACTTGACACAATCCGACACTACCCGATCTACCTAAATATCTCATTATATTCTTTTTTGTCATTTCGATAATAAAATAAATGCGTAAGTAAAAATTTAACTTATGTATGTATGTGATATGTATGCAATAAAGTCATCGATAAGAACAATGGACACAAGTTGGGGGTAGTTGTTGGGGGGGAAAAAAGTTGTAACAAGTGTCAACAACACCCGGTGTTCCCAAGCGGTCCACCATCCAAGTACTAACCAGGCCCGATGCTGCTTGATTTCGGTGATCGGACGAGAACCGATTTTTTTTTTTTTTTTTTTTTTTTCTATGTAATTTTGTTTTATTTGAATTTTGTGGACTTACTTGCTAGACAAAAGTACTTAAAACTAGCTTAACTAACTTAAGAATTTACAAATGTTCTTAATACTAACCTACTGACCCTATGCGGGTAGTCTAAGCTAATCTAATCTACGCTATAACTGTGCCTTTCGGCTTAATATATGTTATTTTTTTTTTTTTTAGTTTTTCACGACAATCTTTTGATAAATTTTTCATTTGCCAAGAAAAATTTTTTTCAAAAACTTGGCTAACTAAACTTACTTACATAACTACTTAAACTACCTTATAATTACTTACTCTAACATAAAACTTAAGACTATCTTAACTATGTCCGTAACAGTACGGACACGTGCACCAGGGCGTATATTTTATGTATATGCCTAACATATATATTTTATACGCCGTGGTGCACCTTTTATTTTTTTTTACAAGTTTTTTTGTTTTTTTTTTTTTTTTTTTTGATTTTTTGTTTTTATTAATTTTTTTGGTTTTTTCGTTTTTTAATGTTTTTGGATTTTTTTTTTTTTTTTTTTTTTCCTAATAGCTACCTTAAACCTATGTAAGTTGGCCACCATGGTCAACTATCTGGTCATCTAGAAAAGCCAGCGGTGGCGGAGACTGGTTTTGGTGTAACCACCAATAAAATTGCCGTTCTTTGGCAGACTCTTTCATGTCACGAGCGGGGATCGCTCTACTGAACCGAAGAAGATCCTCGTGGGTGCGAGCGACATCCGGTTCGTATTGGAGTCGCCTGTCCACTGTTCGGCGTACGACATGGAAGATAACAGGGCATCCGTCTGTATCCTGTATTAGGCCAATCGTGTCTAAATAAAGGAATGCTTCGGGAGGAATAATGCCGTTAAGGCGCACCCTTTCATGGTACATGATATTGGGGTAATAAGCCCCGAAGATCAGACTGTTGGAAGAAGTCATAGCCCGTGCAATGTGCCTTCTGATCAGCTTAATAATAAAATTATCTATCCTGTTCAGGTTTGCCTCGTTGTACAGGACCTCGTTAGGATAGTACCTCTTGTACTCAGACTCGGGTGTACGATACAAACGGAGACAGCTCCTAAGACACTGTCTCTCGAACAACCTCATCTTTTCCATCTGGGAAGGACTCACGTTGAACCACAGGGGACAACCGTACGCCATAATTGGCCGGATGAGTGCCATGTAGCAGATTACCTTCACCCTGGTATCAAGTTGGCTGCTGTAAAACAACCTCCTTGCCGCAGCAAAGGCTTTTCTGGCTTTCGTCAGAGCAATATCTATATGTTTGTCAAAATACAGATATTGATCCAGCCAAATGCCAAGATATCTAACTACACTTTTCACAGCTAACGGCCGTCCTTGCGGGTCAACTATGCCGAACTTGCGCCAGTTTTGGCGCGTATCCCGCGGTGCCGTGTACAGCGGGGTCCTGAAAAGGGTAGTTTCACACTTCAGGAAGTTGATAATCAACTTCCAGTCGTCGCAAAATCGCTGAATTTTTTCGAAGTCACGCTGCAACAAGATATTTATTACTTCGACCTTCGGACCTGATCTGTACGCTACTAGATCGTCGGCGTACGCAATTAAGTGCGGCATGGAACCTATAAGATCCGCAGTGAATATTGAGAACAAGATCGGCGAACCAACAGCCCCTTGTTGAAGACCATTTTTAATGTCAAAGACCGTGGTAGAAGTTACGCCGTTACTTTTCACGACGAACTTTCTACCTGTTATCATGGCATAGATCGTATATAGCAATGGTTTACTTATGCCGAGCCTGACCAGCTTGAGGAAGAGACCCTCCAACCAAACGGTGTCGAACGCCTTCTCCAAGTCAATCAGACAGGCACCCGTGCACTGATTTTTGCTTTTATTCCATTGAATGTCGGATACCAGCTTTGACGCGGCATGTATGGTATCATGCCCCGCCCTAAATCCGAACTGGTTGTCCGGTATTATTTTATTTTCATCAGCCCATTGTTTCAGAACTCCTATGGCTATCTTTTCAAAAACCTTGCTTATGCAGGGAAGAAGACTGATCGACCGGAGATTTGTCGGGATGGATTTGTCTTTGTCCCGTTTAGGGATCGGTTGCACCACAGCTGTTTTCCAATGCGCCGGGTAATGTGCATTACTCAGCGCGTTGTTGAACAATGTTGTGTAAATTTGGACCGCTTCGGGGGGAAGATGGCGAAGCACAATATTCGGTATTCCATCGATTCCCACTGACTTTTTCTTCTTCAGCGAGTTGAAGATACCCTGAAGATCTTCTTGGGAAATCAAGATGAGATTGTCATCATTGGCGACGGCACTATGTGCCATATTATCGTCACTGAACCTGGTGAAACCTGGATTCTCGGATCGCCATTGACTTATCTCGTTGCGGAGATAGAAGTGGTTTAGCAAGGCTCTGTTCTCCAGATCGTGATTCGGCCTACTAACCTCGTTGACCGTATACACTCGCTGGAACACAGCACCAATAGCTTTAACCTTCTCCTGGGGATCTTCAACCACGAAGAAGTCATTGTCTAGCACTGCCTCATCTGGATCGATGTCAATTGAAGTCAGTAATTGTTCGTTATCTGTCGTCCTGGGAAGTCTAACGACCTGAATGTCATTTTGATCTTTCCTCCGAAATATTTTATTTACTTGCGGGAACATACCCGGGTTGTTGGATTGTACAGCCCGGATTTTATTGCCCCAGTGCAAGCTTATAGCCAAACTGTAATTTATTCGAATTAACTGTTGGAGGTTCTTGATCTCAGACTTCAGTGCCCTGACTTCCGCGTTTTGTGGATCTGTAAACCGTCTGTGCAAGAGTTTGAGTCTTGACAGCAGTCTACTTTTGTGCACGTGAAGTGCATCGATGGTAGCATTTCGATAAACATCGCTGTCATCGATTTGTACTACCTTCGGAATGGTTTTCTCCATGGTTCGTTTTATTACGTCGTCCATTTGTATGAGGTACCTGTCAACCTCTTCGTTCGTCAGGTTTCTGTTTGTCGGAAGATTGATCCCACTCGAACGTAGTTCTGTGGTTAAAGCCCTGGAGAAACGTGGCCAGCGGACCTTATTGTAATTATAAGGGTGCCTCTGGACATATTCCTCCAGTTCTTCCACCTCGTTCGGGAGCTGAATAGCCGCGAAGAGTCCGCAGTGGTCACTCTCGTACTCAACCGCAGTTAAACAGTTCCGTGTGCGTCTATCCACGTCCAGTATAGTCAGTCGTTTGTCTATCAGCATCAGATCCAGATAGGACCCGCTTCTGGGAAAGGATGGCCTATCGGTTGCAAGCAAATCTAGCTTGAACTCACTATTGTGCTCTACCAACCAGTTATACAATGAGGTCCCCCTGGCATTATGCACCACGTTGCCCCAATCCATATGCCTCGAGTTCAAATCCCCGGCTATGACATAGTAGTTCTCTTCCGAGCTCAGTCGAAGGCTAGTAAATAGAGTATCGAGCTCTGAAATGAAATGGGGATTGATATGTGCCTTGTCAGACGCATAGATCGCGATCACATATAGCCGCTTACCACCCCGAAGGGGGATGCGTGCGATACACGCTTCTATCGCCTGGAATTTTCGCACTTCACCGCTATACACGACCTTATGACAAAGGCCTTTTTTGATTAAAAGAGCGACCCCACCAGCTAGGTAGGCTCGGTCTCTTCGAATGATATGATAATTCTTGTACCTGAGGGTATGCGTCTGGTTTAGCCTAGTTTCGCTAACCATCAACACGTCAGGATTATGGATTTGCAACAAGTTACCGAAGTTAGTTTAGTTTACGTTCAGGCCTGATCAGTGAATTCACATTCACTGCTAGGATTTTAAGGTTACGGGCTGCCTGCGCAGCCATTAAACCGATGTTGCGTTTGGCTCTCCGAACAGCGTCGAGTAGATGAGGTCTACTCGCGCTGCTTGCTCAAGGAACTGCTTTTGAAGCTGAGCGATCTGCCCCTGGATGGAGAGCAGGACCGTCTTCAGATCCAGATCGGCTTCAGGTTGCCTGGCCACTGAGACCGGGGCCACCTTCGGCACTGTCTGTTGAACCGGTCGCCTACCCGATGCCATTTGGGCATAGGAGACTGCCGGAGTAACAGTGGTAGCTGGAGCACGGGGCACTGGCCTCGCTTCTACCATTTTTCCTTTCCTTTTGGCCTCTATAATTTTTCTGATTTCTTGGACCTTAGGGCATCCCCGATAGTTGGCAGGGTGCCCGCTGGTCTTACAGAGTACACATTTTAGTTTGCTCCTATCCTCAACTTTCTCCGGCCCTAAGGGGCATTCCCCTCGATTGTGGGTTCCTGCGCATTTGACGCAGCGAGACTGCATGTTGCAATTCGCCGCGGCATGCCCAAACCTCTGACAACGAGCACACTGGAGTGTGTGCTTTGTCTTCTTTAATGTATCCCATTTGACATCAATAGAGCCTAGACGATGTATTCGTTTTAGACTATCTAATTTGCTGTCTGGGGTGACCTGGACTAGGAAGAACGGAAGTTTCCTGTTCTCCCTTTTCGAAACCGCAGTGATGAAGGGCTTAACCCCAACGACCTGGACATCGCCGCTCTGCGCTTGGCGCAGCTTAGCGAGGATCTCCTCCGGATCAGTGTCAGGATCCACGTCCTTAAGGAGCATGGTCTGCACTTTTTCGCCTTTTGGGGTGTAAGAAAAAAACTCGGCCTCCGCCACCGCTAGCCTGTCTTTAACTACAATATAGTCTGCCATTGATAAGCAATGGACAGATACTCGCAATGGACCCTTATACCTTATATAATATGACTCTTTGGTGACCAACTTACATAAGGTATCGACATCCTTCGTCTCCAGTCCGAAGACGTTGATTGGAGGGCATCTCTCTTTTTTCGCTGGCTGCTGTTGTTGTTCCTTCCGCTGTTGTTGTTGTTGCTGCTTCTGCTGCTGCGGCTGCTTCTTCTGCTGCTGCTGTTTCTGTTGTTGTTGTTGCTGCTGCTGCTTTGGCTGATGTTGTTGTTGTTGCTGCTGCTGTTGTGTCTTGGCAGCTGTTGACCGTTGCCCCTTTGGCAACTGATGGGACTGTTCTTGTTGCTGCTGCTCTTTTGGCTGCTTTTTGTGTTGGGCAGCCTCTTTGGCCGCTCTCCTGGCTCTTAGTTTGATTTGGAGGGCTTGGATATGGGCATCCAGCTCCTCCCTCGCCCTCTGGCTCTTAATCAGCTGCTCCCGGTCCTCTTCCTCTTCGTCCTCGGATTCGGACGACGTTAGAGCATTGAAGGGGTTCTCTCTACCGCTGTAGGAGAATCTCCCCTCGCCTTCTGTCGACTCGTATTCCACATCGTCGACTATCTGTTGATGCATTCTGGCTGCTGCTGCTGTAGTTGTGGCTACAGTTGTTGTTGTTGATGCTGCTGCTGTTGTAATGGCTGATCCAAGGTTGGAACGGCGCTTCACCAGGTTTGGCTGTGGCTGAAGCTTCTTCCTCGCCTCATCATGTGTTGACTGGTGGTCTGATGTCCCAGCCACCGGTACAACATCACCCGATTTTCGGAGCTCGGGTCGCTCAGCTGTCTCCATTGCATGCAGAACCGATTTTTTCAGCATAGTGTGGTCGTTGACAAAATTTTTATTTACGCATCACGCCCTCGAGGCAAAGTTGAGATACAATTACTACCCCCTTCGGATAGGGGTGAGAATATATACATGCATGTCGTAAGAGGCGACTAAAAGCCATTGTTTGTCAACACAAACAAAATTTTTAAAAATGCGATGAGCAAAACTCTTGGAAATATTACCCCAGTGGAATGCCAGTTACACTGGAAAATCCACTCTCTTTTGAGTCAGGCTCTACGGATTCTGGGGAGAGCCAGTTATTGCGTTTGATTGACCCTTTCGGAAAAAGTTCAAGAGAAACAAAATCACCACCATCAAGATCAACTAAAAAAAAACCATGGGTGCATTAGCACCAGTTAACCTCCGACTATGTCGGAACTACATAGGGTAGTTGCACCAGTACCCGGCCAGTTTGGTTGGTTTTTGTTTCCAAACAAAATAAGTATCCAATGTTTTCACTTATTAAGCATATGGTGGCCGGTTGCTGGGACACAATTTATATAAGATGTTCTAGTAACCGGAAATGTATTTAGTATGTACAATTTTAGTATCCGGCCACTGTTTTGTCAAAAGATTACTATGGCCGGTTTATAGAACGAACGGCACCAGTACATGGCCACGTAGATAGCTGTATGAAAATTCATACATTTATATTGGAAATGAGTCAAAAAACCGCAGAACAAGAGAATGACTTTCCGCTAATATAACTGGCTCTAAGTGATATTAGAAAAAACAAGTTCAGTCATATGAAAGCGTCTTTTAAATATAATGTACCAAAGAGTACTATGCAGGAGATGTTGTATGTTTAAGTTGATGACTATTGCTAAAGCCAAGTGCCCGATACTGTTTTAGAAGACGACAAGCAATTTACAAATTCATATGGGTTTCCACCAAAACAAATTGAACTTTTAGATACCGTTCAAAATATAATTAAATGTCAAAAATGGATAATATGTTCGAATATGATTGGCCACGACTTAGACTGTTTTCTAAACTTAACCCGTGTGCCGTGATGACAAAAATGGTTTCGGTATCTTGAGAGTTTGCTCACAGAAAATGGGCATGATGCCATACTATTAGATCCCAATAGAATTTTGAATGGAGGCGAAACTGGTTTTTCGAGGTGCCCGAAACAGGAAAGGTAGTTGCTCGATGGCGAAGGAAAAAAGACACAATTACAGTGCTATGAATACGCTGCTAACTTTTTCATAAAATGGCTTGACTTTTGTATGCCAAACTGATGTGAGCATATTTAAACCCATTAAAGAGAATGTGTTCAATGCGTGCTAGAAAACTTTCCAGTGCGGACTACGGATGTTACAGAACCAGGGGAAACCTACCGAATAACGCAGAAACAGCAAAAAGATCGGTTCCATATTGCAGCATCTGTCATCCATCTGACAAGTAAGAACAAGGTATTAGTGTTGTTGAAATAAACAAATATTTTAGAGGCATCTAAAGTGACCCCTGTCCAAGTGATTCAAGAGATCTATCATGCCTCACTCCCTGCCGATATAATAACGAAGATGGACCACTGCAGTTGTCTAAAGCCATAGGCTTTGATTAACAACCGATTTCAGTATATGGTACCACAGCATTAGAACTTCCAAGCCTCAATCATACAACCAATACCGGAAATAGAACTGGATCCAGGACAAATCCTTTCGCTGCTCTTTCATTCCTCCCGGTATCTTTTGTCTTTCTAACGATCTCTTCTCCTACTATTGGAGACAAGTCTTCAATTCCTACACCTTACCTAATGTAGGACGTGGAATTTTGGTGTCCAGGTATTGGTGAAAATTCACCTTTTTAAAAAGAAATCGATATTAAAAAATATGTAATAAATACTTTAAACTTGTATTTTTTATTTTTATAATTAGTTATCCAGCTTCAAAGTAGGAAAATGTGTTAGGTGGCCGGTTACTGGTGCACTCACCCTATATACTGTGTTTTCATTTCGATTATAAGTTTTGTTAAAATGCGTTTAATTCTGGTTAGTAAATTTCAGTTGGGAGTTTTCAGCAAGCCTGCCACCAGACTATGCTGCCATACGTTTTGTCATCAATTGCGGGTAATTCGGAATGACTCTTTGCTCTAGAGTTCTCGATATGCTTTTTTTGTAAATTTGTAAATGATAATAATGACAATGAGTTATTTATTTAACCACTAGCACAAGATACGCCTAATATGAAAGGTTTCTGTATAGTGTACACACATTTTTCAAAAAGTAAGTAAACAACTGTTGTCTATTTTAATGCACGTTTTTAATTTTTAATAATTTTGTAAGAATACCAGATATAAGTAGTTTTCCCATTTTATTTTCCAGGTTTGTTCTTTGGAGGGTCTGAATTACGCTTTAGTTTGGAAATGATATACAGAAGTGCCAAAGTTCCGTAGGTTGCTTTTGCCACCTAAAAGCGATATGTTGTCAATGTTTGTAAAATACCTACGCACATATTATTTCTCTACTCACATTGGCTCTCCCAGCTATGGTTACACTATTAAAGTGTTTGTTCATTATTCTGTCTCCAAGTTCATTAAATTTATTTCGGGAAGTATTTCTTGAATGCGTAGCTAAATCCCACGAATTAAATTAATTACTCAAATAAACTGTTGAGTCAAATAAAACTGTCAAGGCAAATGCAACACCTACTGAGATAAACATTTTTATTGTTCATGTTTACGTCCAGTCGTTATTTATTGCATTCAGGTTGTAATAAAAATTCAACAGATTATTTTAATAATGACAACTCTGTTTGCGTCACATTTACTATTTTATTATGAAAATTATGAAAATTTGTTCTTTTTTTGAAGAAAATTCCGTTTCTATGACCATGCTGACTGATTTTTTTCCATTTCCGATTTATTGCACCCGCATTAGTCACCAACTGTATAGTGTATATGACGATGATACTCGACTTCACAGCTGGTTATCCGTTTGTTCACTGTTCACCGACGAATTTGAAGAACTTTTTGAATCACAAAATCATGTACATACATACATATATAAATGAATTCTCTGATTGGTGCGTTTTGTTCAAGAAAACGATATAGAAACCGAGGTCAAAAATGTTAAGGGGCAAGAGATAATACTGATTTCTGTCGACTCTTTGCATCGATTTCTGTAAAATTACCGATACAGTCATTTTTCATAAGTCACGGCTCCATTTCTTCCGAGTGGCTGAAAATGCTTAGAGCGTATGTGAATCTGTCTACTTATAGTAGAATTGCGCAGTAGAGTGGTTGATGTGGAAGTTCCAGGTCCAAGTTCACATCGGACATACTGTTATCATATACTGTTATTATTTTTAAAGAAAGCAAAAGTTTGAAGTCTAATTGAAGCAGTTGGCGGTTAAAGTATCTAGGGGTCTTTTTTATGGAAGCAGTAATGTAGAGTTTTTCTGTAAGATTGAGGAACTCAATGTTGAGCAGCTGCTTCTTCGAACGGTAAGGGCAATGCTTCGACAGTTTGGTCATGTGGCACGAATCTTCCCTTCATCACGACATCCAAGATGTGCCTTGAATGCGACCGTTTGCCAGACCCAGGAGATGGTTGGACCAAGTCCAAAAACTCGCCTGGTTCCGCTTTGTCATTACTCTTGATGAATTAGAGTCGACGGCGGGTGATCGAGTGGTCGGAGACCGCTCGTGCGTGCTTTGCCCCGCAATCCCTTTCGGGGATTATGGGGGTCAGAAGATGATGATGATAGTGAATCCAAATATGATTTATTAAAATTAAATATTTTTTAACTACAATTTACTAAAATCATATTCCTTACAGACTTACGATGAGCAATTCTTGCAGTCCCTTCGAGTGTGTTGTACAAGTTCCTGTAATAAATGAACCACTTTTTCAGTTAAAATAAAATTGTTGTAAAATATTTTATACATTTTTAAATTAATTCTATTCTTTAATATTGTAAGTAAATGTTGTAACATAAACATAAGGATGCGTGTGGATCGAAAGTATTCATTACGCGTTGGACAGGGTGATTCACTATTTATGAATTTTGAGATTCATTTTTCATTTTCTATATTTAATTTCCATAGATATACGAATATCAGTTGCTTCAATATAATGATTCACATATAAAAAGCAGATCAGTCTTCTGGGTTATTTTTGTTCAATATTATTATACCGATTTGTTCATTGTGTTCATCCTTCTGAAAGAAAAATTATGATGTTTTGTTCAGTATTCGACACTTAAGGAGGCAACAATTGTCGGACAAACTACAAAGCTGAATATTAGTCTAAACATTAACTAGCACTTGGATTACAAGGTTTACAAGTGATTATAATAAATGTTTATGAGAGCATTGGGATAAGGGTGAAACTGCAAAGTATGTACATTTACATACTATGAACATATTCTAACTATTGAGGTGGCGGTGGTGAATCCATACTTAATCTGTAATAAATCTGCAAAAACTGTGGTAATATCTGGAAAGAATTTGACAGCAGATGAAATAAGAAAGATTTTGAGTTGATCTGCTTTACTACTGAAAAATAGTTTCTCAAAAACGTACGTATTTTTATGTTATGAGTTTGCAGTTGCAGTTTACGGCTCTCTTTAAGACAGCTGGAGATGAGCCGGTAGGGCTTATTCTCATCTGTAAGACATATTTGTACTAGAGCATGAAACCATTCGTGAATAACCTATCAGTGCGGTTTCAGTTCCGGGAAATCCGCCATCGATCAAATCTTTACACTACGGCAGGTGATGGAAGAAACCAAAGAAATTCAGATCGACACTCACCACCTATTCGTCGATTTCAAGGCCGCATTTGAGAGCGTGCATAGAGAGCTATACAACGCCATGTCTAGTTTCATTTTCATTCCTGCCAAACTCGTCAGGTTGTGCAGGACGACGATGGAGAATTCTTGCTGCTCCATCAAGGTCGGTAATAAACTCACCAATGCCTTTAATGTCAAAAAAGGATTTAGACATGGCGACGCGCTGTCATGTATCTGCTTCAACATAATTCTTGAGAAGTTACTCTAAGAACTCAATCGCCAACACAAAATGCACGATATTCCAAAAGTTCGTACAATTGCTAGCATGCGCGGGCGAGATTGACTAGATTGGTCGAACATAGCGAGCTGCCAATTAGGCGTTTGCTGGTATTGAGCCGGAGGCGGCCAAAATGCGTTTAGCGGTGAATGAGGGCAAAATGAAGTATATGCTGTCTTCAAGGAAGGACACACCATCGATGACTTGACCACAACGTCACCATAGGCAGATATGCTTTTGAGATAGTCAAGGACTTCGTCAACCTCGGCTCGCAAGTAAACAGTACGAACACCATCAGTACAGAGATAAGACGCAGAATAAGTCCTGTCAATCGCTGATTCTTTGACATGAGCCTATCCAGGTGTCTACGGATCCAACACAGGTGGTTGGGCCATGTGAAGCTGATTTAAGAGTCTTCGATTCCGAACCTTTGGGACAACGCAATAGAGGACATTCTGTCATAATTTTCTTTTTTTTATTTTTCATAATCACATTTATATGAAATTTTACATGAATGCACTAAAATAATAGTATTACTTGATAAATAAGTCAATTTATACATACAACCACAGCTCCACCCCGATACCGAGAATATATTGAACGCCCCTCGTAGGTGGCTGATTGGTAGAACAATGTACCAATTTCTATGTATGAGTGCTCCAGTGTAGTGTTAAAAACTTCGCTCAAACTCGTTTTATATGAAGGTCTCTCGAGTGAAGCTAATGTGTATGGCATCCGACTGGCATCTCCTTTTGACAAACATGCAGAGCATATAACAATGAAATACTGAAATCAAATAACGCAATGACAGGACAAGCCAAAAGTCCATTGAAGTCTGTTTTTAAGTCTCGGATGTTGTGTGTACCTTCTTGCAATTAATTTGTAAGTATGAGTATTTACAAAGGTGGCAAATGGTCTCTTGATGAATCTAATTTGATAAAAAAATTAACCAAATACGGATAATGTAAATTGCTAACTACCACTTACTACCGTTTAAATGCATTTAAGGTATGTGATCAATTATGACCAGAGGCTATTCCAACTCTAACACTGAACTCTAAAAAAACGTTGATTACTTCTATAGGATAAGAAGAAGAGTCATATATGTACAATATGAAATAATCGTAGATACATGTATGTATTTGTATATTATATTTGTTTTGTTTTTTTTTTATTGAAAAATAATAATAAATAGAAAATAGAACATAAATACAAGCAATTGATTGATAAATAAAATAGGAAAAATTTAGCTCGTTACAACAATATTTTTGATTTTGTTTTCTTTCTTTTAATACTACATTTCATTTCAAGTCTTCCAAATAGTGAATGTTTGGTTATGTTTGTATCATTTAATTTCATTGTATTCAATTTTTCTTTACTTTCTAATATAATAATAATTTTTGCAAAATTGACCAAGTACATCTAAAATTCACATTCTAAGCATTTTTCTTCTTCTCACATTTGAATCTACATTTAATTCGGTTATTTTTTTATTTTATTTTTTTCGTGAAAGGGGGTCAACATAGTAGTTAAAATTGAAGTTTATTCAATTTGGATAAATGTCAATAACGCATTTATAATCAGATTTATATCGCTAAAAATTCAAATTAATTTCGGGAGGAGTCTTTGGGTAAATGTATTTTTTTAACTAAAAATAAATCAATGAACAATGAATTTTCGATTACAATAATAGTCCTCTCTCGAAAGTATTTCATTAATGGGCATTTTGATGATAACTACCTCTACTCTATATCAAGCGGTCTACGGATTTGGAATAACAACAAACGAAGATGCCTCAACTTTAAATATTGCGATACAGCGTAGAATAGTTCCCAATTCTGGCAACCCACTAGAATTGCCGGACACATAGAAAGTTTGCATGTCGACACTTCAATTTTGTAACATCAAGCCTGATAATAATTTATATGCAATTGAAGTTTTTTCGGATATTTACGGATGCACCTCTGGTGAATTAAAACTTTTTCTAAAAAAAAAAGAACGTACTGTTCAACTTTGAGAATACCAATTTGTTCAACATTCTCCATTTGTGATGATTCTACAATACATGAAATTGTAAGCGTTTTTAACGACAATGCTTGCAGAAAATGCTTATTTTATTTGACATGTCCCCGGCGGGTAACGCATGTTTCCCAGTTTCTTAAAAAGAAATGTCTTGCTGGTAGTTGTAGTATGTGTTGATGGTACTCACATTCGTCTTTGAAGTAATGCAAAAAAAAATAATGAAACTGTATCATTAACTCGAAAAATGGAATAGGTTGCTTTTGATTTTAGGAGGCACAGATACGAAATACAAAAAGTCGTGCATCACTTTGGAGATTTGACAATGGAGTTTATAAGTATTTTCGGACTAACAGAATAGGAAAATACAAGCACTTTTGCATTCGAGTACAAAATACGATGCCTCAAATTTGATTGTGTAGTTAATGAAAATTGAACCTCATTCATCCTCTTTCAGACGGTACTTCGAATTATGAAAGTTGTTTGTGTCGGGTATCAAACCTGGATACACAGCGGAGTACAATAGTTGACAGACAGACGGAAGATTAAGGCAAACGAGACGAAAAGGCTTTTAATTCTAAAACTCATGGAAGACATAGATTGCCTACAAAAACAGACGACCGCCGAAGAAACATTCAAAACAGAAGGTCAATGTGAGTATTTTACTTTCTCTATGGTCCATCGTCGATCAATGCAAAATGAATGTGTATCGAAAAAATAGGTTTTAATAAGCATGACGCAAGATTCTGGCGAAACTCTTCTCGAGTTGTCTCGAATGCGGGAAAGAATATTTTGTGGAGTGAAAAAAAACTCAGATTGCTGAAGAACTAAAATGAAAATCGGTGTTGTGCACTTGGACTTGGAATTATATGTTTTTAACGAAATGGAAACACTTTGCTTTCGTGTTGTCGTAGAGACTGTGAAGTTGGGAATTGCAATTGATGAAACTAGGAACATTTTAGGTATTATTTATACGCGGCACACTACCAATAAATAAATCAGTCCTATTCCAATCACTGCTGAGTGACGAGCATTGTATGTAAAGCAGCATAGGCTCTGGAGAAGATTATGTTTTTTTTTTTTTGCATCAAAGCGGACAGGTTGCTTTACTTATCAGATATCTGGCGAATAATTAATTCAACAATATGAGATGGATAGGAATCTTCAGGAATCTTCTATAGAAGGCTTTAGGGATTTTTAATAATTTATTTAATAAAAATTCTTCATCAAGAGCAATGCTATATCCCTCCTGTGTATTTGCCTTTATCATTTCCAAGTAGCCAAACGTGCCTTTCCTCGTCGCTCCAAGATCGCCTTGCTATCCTCGTCCAATTTCTGTTTGACAATTAAGCACTTTGATGGATGAATACCAAGATAGACATTGGTACCGCAGTCATTTGCAATTGGAACTTTTCAGTGTAGACAATAAACTTCTTATGTTAAGACTGTACAACCTTGCCAACCCGGTTGCCAGTTATAGTGAAAACGTACCACTTGTATTTCGTCGTCATTGCGAAATTCGTTTTTAATTCATTTTCATCGAAGTACGCAAAATCAATAAACATAATACGAAAAATACGTCCATTTGGAGATTATCTTTTTAAAAATGGTCTAAATAAACAACCGAAATGGCTAATTAGATAAATTAGGGAGCATTGTCTGTTTTTCGATTTCAATAATCTTGCTATGAGCTAGACATGGCTACCAACATATAATTCGCCAAGACTAAAATCTATTATGTGATTTTTTTGTTGTGATATCTGGCACGCGAAATTGTGTTACTTTTTTCCCAAGGGAAAGGGAGACAGTTTGAAGTTTTCTCACGCTGAAATTATTACCTATGAGTATGTATGCTTATGGAGGTTTTCTTTATATTATATCTACATAAATTTTGATACATAATAATAATAATAGTAATATGGGTGACGCTACAGCCCGTAGAGGGCCAGGGCCTAGCTTCTCAGCAACCACTCGTGTTGTGCGTGCTATTGTTCTATCATGATTGGAAGGGACCTACAGTTTTATACCAACTCCGAACGGCCAAGTTTGAGAAGCTTTTTCTAGACAGTTATACTTTTTGAGCATTGTCAGTGACTCGAAAGAGGTGGTACCGTGTAAAGTATTTCTTGTCGCACATTTATACGTTCTAATACATAATAGATTAAATTATAGCAATTAAGTTGAATTCATGCAGTCGACTTGGAATTGAGCTAATCACAGTATTCTTTGTTTGTTTTCGATATATTTGGGTTCGAATAAATAATGTGATGAAAGTATTTATTCAGTATGTGTATAGATGCGTCCGCTCAACAAACGATGTAATTATTACCTGCTCGTACAGAAATGTCAGTGGTTTGCCTGTGGTAAGTTTTCTCATCATCTCTCTAATCAGTGTAGCTTCCTCTACACACGTTTTTTTTCTTTCATTTAAGTTTGTGATCTATTTCTGCATTTGTTTACGTTTTACAATTTCGCCTTTTCTGATTGCAATCAGGTTTACCCGCAAAGGTACGCGAATGATTTTCTTCAACCGTGCGTCTATAAAGTTTGAAGGGATTTTCAGAACATTGTATGACAACATTCAGGACAATATTCAGGACAATTATAACGCCTGACACTACTTTCCGTTTTATTAAATTCAAATCAATCGTTTGCTGTCTTAAGTTGTCTACGTTTCAACTTAAGTGCTTTCTTGGATAAAGTTATCAAATATCCCTTAACTATTCGCTTTCGAAGAGGATTGTATGAAACAAATGAAAATCGAGCAAAATTAAACTGAGAAGAAAACATATATAAATATATTAGTTTATACTTTTGATTACATTTCATCATAAAACACTTTCTATTAATTTCTTATTTGATCAGTTACTTTCATATTTTATAGTGAATAACTTCATAAAGAAAAATATAATTCTATTTTTTTTAGTAACACTTGTTTTTACATCTATGTATTTCTAGTTCTACGTTTTAGTAAATGTTTCTATGGGTATCCTTTGTATGTTAATCTGTTTGTTTTCATTTGCTCTAATGATTCAATGAATGGAAATGAAAAAATATAATAAATTATGTAATGTATGTCAAAAAGGAACTACATCAATTCTAGCAAAATTTCAGTTTATCGAGAAAAAATTTGTTTGTCTTTTAGTTTATACTTATATGATTTGTTTTATATGCAAATAGTATTTTTTTTTTCTTTTGTTTTTCAATTGTAGGGTATCTATAGTTCATGGTAAATCATAGGAAGTGAACAAATAAATGAGAACAATAGCGCTACGGTTACAATAAATACATGATTTACGTTAAACAAATATTGGGCAAACCTTTCACTGGGAAATGTTCTCTTCCACATTTTAATACATGCGTTTCTGAAAGTATGCAAAAAAAGAAAAGATTTTAATTAGAAAGTAAGAAAATTTATAAATACCATTATAAACTTATATGCTCCATCCATGTACCTCCCTTAAAAACTATTGTATATCTCTGCTTAATGTACCTAATAAGATTATGTCGTACGATTAACGCCTATTTATATTCCCAACGGCGATTGTAGAACAGGCGAGCTGATCATAATGTAAATGAGGGAAAACAATATCTGTTGTCGAGCAATAATCACCGTGCAAAGTGTAAGGATCGACCACAGCGCACGTTTCGTGTTTTGTTTCACTGTCAAACATCTTCAGTTTGGTCTATAATTTAACCATGAATCGTCTTACAAACGAACAATGCTTGCAAATTATTGAAGTTTATTATCAAAATGCGTGCTCTGTTAAGAAAGTTCATCGCACGCTTCTTCCATTTTATGGTCAGCTCATTTTTGGCTCAATGGGTACGTAAATCAGCAGAATTGTCGTTTTTGGAGTGAATATCAGTCAGAAGCATTGCAAGAGCTACCAATGCATCCAGAAAAAGTCACAGATTGGTGCGGTTTATGGGCTGGTGGCATCATTGGACCGTACTTCTTCAAAGATGATGCGAATCGTAACGTAACTGTGAATGGTGAGCGCTATCGTGAGATGATATCCAACTTTTTTTTGCCCAAAATGCAAGAGCTTGACTTGCATGACATATAATATCCAAAATAGATATCACCATCTGTTCGTAAAGCCTGACCGCAATTAAATTATTGGGCAATGTCATGTTCAATTCAAAAACATCCGTTAATTGCAGGCCGTCTCCAGGAGGAGATCCATCCCTTCTATGCGATTGCTACAGCCTACGATCTTCTTAAGATACACACACTTAAAACAACCAATCACAAGTGGCTAAAAGGACCAGCACTAAATCTTAAGCGATCACTCTGTCTGCTCGGACTAAGCAGACCTTCATTGAGGCAATCATCGGCGTTATAACTGGACACTGTAGGATGGGTGTCCCATAAAACGATTTCTGTAGAGGATGCATGGATGAAGAGGAGGTAGAGACCACAAATCACCGCTCTGGTAAGTCGTAGGTACTCACCTACTATTTCAATAATCTCAGCGAACTAGTAAGCATTAGCCAGCTAAATCGCTTTGTTATAAGCAATAACTGGTTCCAAATTTAGGAGTAGTCAATCTGCGTGGTATCACAATGGGCCTACTCTGGCTTAAGTGGGACTGCCTTCTGCAGTTAGCCACTCCAATCTAAGACCTGGAAACCAACATGAATAACCTAAAGATTAAGTAACTGCTGGAACAGACCCGGGTTCAGAGGCCCTTGCCACATTGCAATGTGCATTCCCAGAAATTTCTTTCGCCCTCCGCCTGCAATGTTTTCCGCAGCATAACTAAAAGCTATTCAACCGTCGGTTCGCCTATTGTCATGAGTCCGACATGGCCAAGCGGCTAAAGCTAATATAGTAGATCTTGTCGCCTATCTCTAAAGGAGATGGCGGTTAGAACTTTTCACTCTGTTGGGTTCCTGCCCAAGGGTTTACCGCACAACTAACGACGCGACGGTAATCACCTACGCTGAGACGTTGTCATTATTGTCTTCCAACCATCAGTTGAACGCGCAATAAATACCCTTCTAAGGTGGCCAAAATCTTGCAGTCTAGGGATCAACGCTCAAAAGACGGAACTGGTCCTTTACACCAACAAAAGGTCATTCCGCCTTTTAGCCTTTCAGTTATTGAGGACACAACCCTCATACTGAAAGAAAGCGCGAAGTACCTCGGCATAAACTCAACTGGAAAGACCTGCGCCTATACCTGAGCAGCAGGATACTAGGCAAAAAATGGGGTCCAAAACCGAAAACAATCCTGCTGAAGTACACAGCGAATGCCGGTCCCATTCTGACGTACGGCAGCGTTGTGTGGTGGCCGGCTTGCCTCAAATCCACCAACCTAAAGCTGTTAACTAGTGTACAAAGACACGCATGCGTTGATGTGACCGGAGCAATCTCCACCAGCATTAGCTGGCGCTCCAATATCTACGCTACGGCCGTTCAAGGAACGAGAAACTCATCCTATATAGTGGAGTGTTGCTGGGTATGGTATCTTAAAATTATACTGCAGGAGATCTGGCGAAGTGGAATACATTGGGACGAGACTATTCAAGATGAGCAATACGACCTGTGGAAAAACTGGCTAAGGGTCCTTCCAATGGTAGAACATTTGCGCATACCACGATGCTATCTGAATAGCTTTTCATGTTACAAGGAGGCAAGAACTCCGTTGCATGTTTTTGTAGATGCAAGTGAAAAGGCATGTGCTGCTGTCTGCTATTTGCGAATCGAAAGAGAAAACCAAGTGGAATGTGCTTTGGTCGGAGCCAAAACAAAGGTAGCGCCATTGAAGATTCGTTCAATACCAAGATTGGAATTAGATGCAGCAGTTATGGGATGCAGATTTGCCAAAAGTATTAAGGATGAACTAACTACAGTGATCGACAAGGTAATTTTCTGGTGCGACTCAAAGGTAAGGTTCACCAAATTTGTAGCATTTCGAGTTTCGGAAATCCAAGAAAACTCAAATGTAAAGTCCTGGCGTTATGTAACTACTAAAAAAACCGTTGCAGACGATGGTACTAAATGGACAAAACTCCCGAAATTGGATGCAAAGGATCACTGGTTTAATGGGCCTGCATACTTGCTGTTGGAAGAATCCAAATGGGCAGAAGATATCTTCGTTGTTCATGAAACATCAGAGGAGCGGATAAACATACACGCTGACGAATCACCGCTTATAGATTTCAACAGATTTTCAAAGTGGAAACGACTACTTGACACCGTAGCATATGTAATCAGATTTATAAACAACACTACCATCACCGATTGCTACAGTAAACGTAAAGGCTTCAAGTCACAGTTGATCATGACAGTTCCTTATTCAGACTATCACCATTTCTTGATAAAGAAGGCCTGTTAAGGGTAAGAGGGAGAACCAAAGCTGCCGAATTTATTGCAGAAGACGCCAAAAGACCAATCATCTTACCAAAGGATCACTACATAGCTCGCTTACTTGCTCAACGTGTACATGAAGAATTCCTACATTCCAACAACGAAAGTGTGGTCAAACCAAATACGGCAGCGCTATTGGATTCCAAAACTCAGGTGCATTTTAAAGAAAATTCAAAGTTCTTGTCAATTTTGTAAAATTAGGAAGGCAAAACCGCAAGAGCCTGAAATGGCACCAACTGTAGCAATTGGGCGTCGAGTAGAGAAACGATGGGGCGTAATATTTACATGCTTTACAATTAGACCAGTGCATGTTGAAATAGCATAAAAGCTAGAGGCGGACTCCTTTATACTCTGCTTTAATGATTTCGTAAACCGTCGTGGATTTCCCAAAGTTATTTACAGCGATAGAGGCACACATTTTATTGGCGCAGAGAGGATGTTACAAGAATCATTGAAATCAATCAACATGGACAAAGTAGACCAACATTTCGTGAGTCCTACACTTCAAAGGAAATTTAATCCTCCAGCTTTACCACAAATGGGTGGAGCATGGGAACGTCTCGTCAAATCTTTAAAATTGGCTTTATACGACTCGTTGCCAACTAGAACACCTTCGGATCCGCTATTAAGGACATGTTTAATTGCAACAGAAAATATTGTCAACGCCAGGCCACTGACATACATGCCCCTTGAAAGTGATTTACACGAAGCATTGACACCGAATCATTTTTTAAGGCTAACACCCGGAGCAACAAAGCAAATGGCAGCAATTGATGATAGTCTGAAGGTTCTAAAATATGCTTATCAAGCAAAGGAGAGCTTTGCTGACAATTTGCTGGAAAAGGTTTGTGACTGAGTATACACCTGAACTAACTCTCCGTTCAAAATGGCATAAGCAGATTTCATCGTTAAAGGTAGGAAATATCGTACTAATTGTGGACAAAAACTTACCAAGGAATAACTACCCCAAAGGAAAATTTTTAGAGGTGAGAACAAGCAAAGATGGACAAGTGAGCAGCGCTGTTGTTCAAACTGCAGAAGGAATATTAGTAAGGCCAGCTGTTAAAGTAGCAGTGATAGAGGTGGAGAAAGAGGTACAGCATCTGACCGCTCTAACCGGTCATAATCATATGAGATATCATGAAAACAAAATGGCACATATCCAGGATATAACAAGCAGGGCCTGCGGGGACGAAGAAGAACTAGGGGACACCCCTGACTTCACTTTGTCAATGCCCCAGCCTCTGCCTACTGAGACGCAGAACACTGGGAACACTTTTTTCCAAGATTTTCAAGTACTTGCAGAAATTCCACTAACATTTATTTGCAGGTTCGTCAAGATTTCTGAATGTTTAAGCTATCTAACTAATCAACACTTGAGAAAATACGCTGCGATCTCTGTAATGGCCAGTCTAAAATTTCCCCCTTTGGGCATCACAAAGGGTCCAATTGGGCCTAAATGAGGCATGGCTCCACCACGTCTACCCACTAACCTAATGACGCGATGTACCATGCAACTAGAAAGGGTGCGTGCATTGCTTTGATATCAAACCAAGAGACGTCAAGAATAACTCACTAAAAGCAACCTAATCAGGGCTACTAGCAGACAGCACCTTAATCAAAAATACATAAAAACAATTGTGGCCTGCACTGAACCAAAAATGCAACTAATTAGAAGTAAGTAAGCTTAGCTTGACCATGTGCTCATTGACGCAAGACATGCGTCAAATATCCTGGATGTGCGAACATTCAGAGGGGCAAACTTCGACTCTGACCATTTCCTCGTGGCAGCACGATTCAGAGCCCGACTGTCCAATGTCAGAAAGCTGCACCAGCCAACAAAGAGGAGTTTTGACATTGGACGCCTGAGCACAACGGAGATTGTCAGAGCCTACGAAGAGCAATTAAGCGAGAGACTCTCCGGTATGCCTACGTCAAACACCAACGTGATGTGGTTGCATTGCCGCTCGGCCATCATAGAGGTAGCGGAAAAAACCTTAAGCTACCTACCACCCCCGACAAGAAACCCGTGGTATGATGGCGAGTGTGAGCAGAAGAAACATGCAACCGACGAGGCATACCAAAAAGCTCTGCAAAGAAAAACTAGAGCAGCGCAAGAGGAGTACCGGGCTAGAAGACGGGAGGAAAAGAAGCTTCTACGCCTGAAGAAAAGGTCTCTCGCAACCTCCCAGCTCAAGGACATCGAAGAGTCTAGGGATAGACAAAAAATACGGGCCTTTTATAAAAAAGCCAAAAGCCTGGCTTCAGGCTTTAGGAAAGGCACCCAGGCTCTTCGAAATCGTGAGGGTAGCCTTTTTACTGACCCGCAGGGAATAGTGGATGTGTTTAAGCAGCACTTCCAACAACTGCTTAATGGGCCTGACCAGGAGAGAGTGATGGGGAATCAGGAAATCCCAACTCCAGTCGATGATGAGTCCTCCCACCTAGCTTTGAAGAAGTCGAAACAGCCATTAAAGGACTGAAGAACAACAAAGCCGCAGGCTCCGATGGCCTACCATCAGAGCTCTTCAAGGCCGGTGGCGATGTTCTGGTGGGGAGCATGCACCAGAGAATCTGTAAAATTTGGGAAGATGAAAGCATGCCCGACGACTGGAATATCAGCTCCATATGCCCCATCCACAAAAAAGGCGGTCTTGCCTCTTGCAACAACTATAGAGGTATATCCCTGCTCAACGTCGCCTACAAGATCCTGTCCAGCGTACTGTGTGAACGTCTTTGCACCGCACTAATCGGCACGTACCAATGCGGCTTTCGGCCCGGCAAATCGACTATAGACCAAATCATCACACTTAGATAAATCCTGGAGAAGACCAGTGAGATTAAAATCGATACGCACCACCTTTTCATCGATTTCGCAAGGAGCTATTCGATGCGATGGCCGAATTCAGGATTCCGGGAAAACTAATCCGGTTGTGTCGCACCACGCTAACACATACGCGATGCACCGTGCAGTTCGGCTCAAGGATTTCTGAGCCGTTTGAAACTTGCACTGGATTTCGGCAAGGAGATGCGCTGTCGTGTGACTTCTTCAATCTGGTACTGGAGAAGATAGTGCGGAGGGCCGCTGTAAACACGGAAGGCACTATCTTCTACAAGTCGGTCCAACTGTTGGGGTACGCAGATGACATCGACATCGTCACGCGTTCTCAACGTGCCGTAGTTTAGGCTTTTACGGCGATTGAAGAACAGGCGAAACGAACTGGTCTCAAGGTCAATGAGGACAAAACAAAATACATGCTGTCGACCAAAAAACGTTCCGTCACACACCACATTGGACAAAATTTCACGATCGACAGCTACAATTTCAAGGTATTAAAGGAGTTTGTCTACCTCGGGGCAAACGTGAACTCCACAAACGACATTACAGTGGAGATCCGTCGTAGAATCGCCCTTGGCAACCGGTGCTACTTCGGTTTGTCAAAACAACTGGGCTCAAAACTCCTGACTCGAAGGACCAAAATCATGCTCTACAAAACTCTTATTTTGCCAGTCCTGCTCTAAGGAGCCGAAAGCTGGACTCGGCCACATCGAGCGCATGGACAACAATGCTCCAGCAAAGAGGGTCTTTGAATCCGAGCCTACTGGTTCGAGAAGGAGAGGAAGATTGAATCTCCGGTATAAAGACCAAGTAATCGCGAATGCAAGACAGCTTGGTCTTGATGACTGGAAGCAGCGTGCCCAGGACCGTCAACGATGGAAGGCAGCAATTGCTCAGGCTCGGACCCTTCATGGGTCGCCTTCCTGATAAGTAAGTAAGTAAGCTCAGGCTATTATAGACTACATTTACATTTAAAAGAAAGCATATTTCGTATGTTTAAATGTAAACTCACCATCTCAAATATATTCGTTAATTTAAATGTTTCTTTCGTACATCCTATGGTACCTTTTAAGCATCATGACTAGCAACGGATTCCAAATCACTATTATCTTCGCTACCAGTTGCTTCGGTGGGATCGCCCATCGCAACACGTGCATATTCATCGGTGTCGATACTCTTGCAAAAATGTATAGCATACTTCAGCTTTTCTAAAAGTACAGCCTTGAATAGAAAACGGAAACGTTAAGACAAAATCGATATACGGTTTATTTGTATTTTTTTTTTGTTATTACCTTGCACGAATATCGTGGCATCTTGAGGAGGAAAAAGCATGTATAACTCTCAGGGAGGAAGTGATCTGGCGGATTCTTCTCTAAAACCTGAAGCACAAAATCTCGCCCGCGAAAGTCGGCAATAGTTCGTGGCAGTCTAGTTCTGCCCCAGACAAAACGTAAGAACAGCGAGCGTTCCTGGAATTAAAGAGAAAAACAATAAACCAGCTGCCAAGCTATACAGTATCAGTTATTTACCTGATTCGAGAACTCTTCCATTACTTCCCAGAACCATGAAACCAGCGGTGAATTTGGATCAAATCCCTTATAAGTGGCAACCGATTTTAAGAGACCCAAAGGAATGTCGGGCGATCCGCACACCATGGCTTGTAGTTCAGCAGCCGAGAATAGGGATAGCAAGGGTACAGGTATCACCTTAGACATGCCGTCACGAACTGCTTTCACTTGTTCATCGAATTCGTGCAATCGGAAATTCAAGGCAAGTCGAACGTACTCATGTCGATTCTGTGGTGTAATGCGCGTGTAACGTGTGGACAAAGGCACTTCGTGACCCTTAGCCGAGGATGTTGAAAATGGCAATTCGAGGGTGCTAAATACTTTAGGATCATCTTCCATGTTGCGAACGCAAAGTAGACCGGCCACATAATCTCGGTCGACTTCGGTAAGGTCACTCGGACGCAAGCTTTCACCGGCCAATTGTCTCCAAACTGGTTCGGCAAGACTAAAAATAAGAAAAATAAAAATATGAATGATGTTACTCAAATCCTGAAACAACATTACTTACTTAAGGCTCAGGGGTGATCCAGTTCTCACCGCGATTCCCATTAGCACACCCAGAAACCTGAACATGTTCATCTGAAGCACTGAAGTTAACATCGGATCCAGTAGGAAGCAATCTCGATTTGCTCCGGCTTCTCCTCGACCATTTGGTGTGTTTATCAAGAGTGGGACACTTCCATTCTGCAACTCATCGCACATCTCTGCAATTGATTCCGAATATCCGCCACCACAATCGTCAACACTCTCTCCGACAAATTTCACTTTCCACACTCTATGCGGCAATGATAGAGCCTCCTGTGTTAAAAGTGGAAGTTTTTGAACCATTTGCCCGAAAACACTCTTCATTCCGTCGACACCTGCTAAGCCATTGCCGGATTTCGTTCGTGAACGTTTCACTTGAATCCGATTCAATTCTATTACTGGACCATGCTGCTTATCGCGTACCATTGTTGTTTGGATTACCTTTCGGAAAGCTGCCTCCTTGATTGTGTATACAAGGACATCCTTTAGTGCACCCAAGCTCAGTTCTCCTGAGATGGGCAGCAAGGCTAAACATGGACAAACAAGCTCCGAGAAGTGATGCAGAAGGACTAAGCGAGCATGAAGGGCTTCGGGCGGAAGGTCCCGAACAAGATCATATTCGAGTGGTGGATTTGGTGGTGGGCGGACTCGCTCCGTTAGTTGGGATGTGGACAGAGCTAATGTGTGTGCTGAACCGCAAGTGACTTTAACAATATGTTTTCCTTGTAGCGCCGTTACCAAACGCGGTCTCTGTATTGCAGTCACTGTTCCGTCGCCAAGTTGTCCTTCATCGTTGTCACCCCATGTATACACTTCTCCTGTGTCACTGCATGCTACGCAGTGCAATGAACCGGTGGCAATGGATATCACTTTCTTGCCCTGAAGTGCTGCGACCTTCTTTGGTCTTCGCACATGATCGACGGTACCGTGTCCCAGACGATGATAGTCACCTTTGCCCCAAGTGTATACGGCTCCCGAGCGTGTTAACGCCACGGAAAATTGTGACCCACATTCGACTTTAATCACTCCCAAGCCGGAGAGACTCTCGATCTTCATTGGAACTTTGCAGCCATCAGAACCACCACGACCCAACTTCCCGTAATCTCCATCGCCCCAGCTCCACACATTGTCATCGTCCGTGATACAAAGAGTTTGTGCATCTCCTGATCCACAGGCAATATCAACAGCTCTGTACCCAAGTAGAGCTTCTACAAGCTTAGGTCTCAACTGGTCTTCAGAGTCACCGTGCCCCAAACGTCCGTATCGGCCTTTTCCCCAAGTCAAAACATGACCAGATGAGGTTATGCATGCAGAGTGTGCACTGCCGCATGCTATGTCCACAATTCCAATGCCAGAGAGCGCGTCGATTAGTTTTGGTCTGTCATAACTCATCCGATTGCTGTGGCCAAGTTTACCGTCCTCGCCTTCGCCCCATGAGTATACTTCGCCATCGGCTGTCAGGGCAAGACAGTGCTTACCGCCAGAATTTACAGCGACTTTCTTAACAAACACGTGCTGTAAGGATTCCACTAAAGTCGGAGTCGATACTGAATCGGTACCACCGATTCCCAAGCGGCCTCCAGATCCATATCCTGTAGCAAATAATTTTCCATCTGGTGTCACTGCATAAAGTGTCTGCTCGCCTCCGGCCAACTGAAGCGGGCGAAGCAGACTAAGGGCTTCACAAGGAGTCGGCGTTTTTATTCGACTTCCTTCAAGACCACCCAACTGACCTCTGTGATTGTGGCCCCATCCATAAATAGTGCTTGCACCACCCCACGACAAGGCCCAATCCTCCGGTCGTCGATTAAGCCACTGCAGCAGTTGACTGTCATGTTCTGCTTTGAAAAGGCTATGGTCCTCATGCAAGAGCTGAGTTTGTTCGTTGGAAGCTTTCTGATCGACGTCATGCATAGACAACGACATGATCGAGTCAATGTAATGGATGAAGTGACTGGTGCTTGGCGTTAGCGAATTCACCATTGATGCCGCTGTTGCAGTTGGCTGTTGTGGTTGCAACGAAGGTGGCGGTGTCGGCGTTGCATTGCTGGTTGTACTGGACGATAATGAAGTGGCCGAGTTCATCATTACGGACGACGATGGCGATGCGTTCTGTGGAGGCATCATCTCGGAAAATTTCTTCTTCACTTCAAGGCAAAATGCTCTTGGCAATTCAGTTCTCTTAATTAATGACTGAGCTACTCGCACAGCTATACAGTAACGTTTGAACCACACCCACTTGTGCATGTCGGCTGGTGGCAGGACAGAGTCCAACTGCATATCACAGGCCAAGGCTGCGAGGGTCTTGAAGTAATCAGAATGCATAAGGTGGATTCCGCCTCGAACTTGTGGTTCTTCATACTCATACTGTCTCAGGAACTCCGGTATCAATGGCATTAGAATAGGATTCAGAGAGGGATCCAATACTTTGGGCGCATGTTTTGCTGTAAGAACACAATGGAGCTTCCGTAGAGACCAAATTCGCTGTGCTGTTGTAAGCGAACTTAGTTGTGCGCATGCAGCAAGTGCCGCTGCAAGTCGCAATAGTACACTCTGATTGTTGGGCCCCAATCGTGAATCTAGAAGTGCCATCACGAGTGGCATTGAAGGCTGGGATAACACCGAACGGTCAGATCCTCTTTCCTGCGTTGACGACGCCGGCATAATGGCGTGGATCCAAAATTTCCAGCCCCACCCATTCACAGAGCTGTCGCTTGTGAATTTCCATCGCACCTCATCACCTGGTATGCGAATTTCCGGAGCCCACTGGGCAAATTCACGTCCCGATCGTGTTGCTATTACCCGACCAGATCCATCCATAATTACTAAGGGATCGTTTCGTTTTTCCGTCGAACATTGTGAGTCGAATTCAAGACGGAGCGCCTCAGCTCCAGGGATCTTGACATGCCCCAACGCCGTCACATTGTCCACGTAAGGGTGACTACTCTCTTGCATTACAGGCTTTGGGATCTTTCCAAGGCAGTGCCTGGACGTGCACAGATCTTCTAACTCCGTTATACAGGTTTCAAGGAGCATTGATCCAATAGCAGGCGAATTTGAGCCCAATGCAATTAATGTATCTGCGATAGTCTGCGATGTACAAGGCGGACCAGTGCGTCCAGCTACGCTCAGCTTAAGTAGTTCCACAAGACTTTTCGCTTCAGTTTCTCCCAGCAGTGAGGTAAAATCATCGAGACCAGTTAGGCTTGACTCAGCTATCATCTCTTCGTGATGTGTCATCGTGGCCGCCATGACGGACATCGCACTGGCTGACATTTTCGAGTGCTTATGCGGAGCGTTACTTGAAATAGACGCCGAAAGCGAAAGCGATCCTGTTAAGCTTTGGAAAGCACTCAGTGGACCAGCCGGTGCAGGTACAACCTCTGCTTCCGGGGATGGCTCGTGAACGGCTGGGTCAGTGGCATCTGCGGGCGCTTCACCGCCACCTTGAGCGATTATCTCATTGTTGTTCGCCACCGTTGTGCTGGGATTAGGAGCTCGCTCCGGGTCCTTGAAACTCTCGGAATTCTCTACCTCACTTGAAAATTTCTCATTTAAATTGATCTTACTATGGCTGGTCAAGGCCGCAACAATTAATTGCCGTGCTTGCAGAATACTCATTGCATTCAGCACGTAGTTCAGAGCGGTTTGTCGTGCACCATAAGTTTCCAACGACAAAAGGGTTTCACTCAACGAGACCTTGGACTGTGTTTTTCCAATTGAGGGAGCAAGCATTGATGGCGTTGGTTCTGAGTCGTAAATGCCCAAACTACTACCCCCAAGTGGATCTTTAGTTGTTGCAAATGGCACTGGTCCTTTCTTCTCTTCCTCGGCAGGTGATTGCGGAAGACCCCAAGCAACCGAGTGAGAGCTACCACATGCAACTCTGTTAACACACACAGAATCCAGACCAATAACAAGTGCAGGCTTGATATTGACCATTGTGTTGCCGGATCCTTGTTGTCCGTGATCGTTATCGCCCCAAGCAAACACCTGGCCACTGTCGGTAACAGCCAGACAATGCAGAGCACCAACAGCAACGTGTATAACCTTGCGGCCACGTAGTCCTTGTATCGGTGCAGGCTTTCTCACGTGTTGATCGCTGCCATGACCCAAACGATAGTAGTCTCCCTTTCCCCATGTCCAAACCTCTCCAGTTCGCGTAAGGGCCAGGCTGAATTGAGCTCCGCATTCTATTTGAATTACACCGATACCAGTGAGCCGTTCGATTTCGTGTGGAACAGAAGAACCTTCGGAACCACCTCGTCCCAGCTTGCCAAAATCTCCATCGCCCCAAGAGTAAACAGCTCCATCCTCCGTAAGAGCTAGAGTTTGGGCGTCACGACTTCCGCAGGCCACCTAGGAATGACATCAAGGAAATCAATTACAATTAATTACCATGTTTTGGGCACAGAGGTGGCGCAAACTTTTTTATATGTGACCTACGTACCTGTATGACTCGTTTCCCAGACAACGCTGCCACTAGTTTCGGTTTCAATTGTGTGACATTATCACCATGGCCCAATCGGCCGTATTCTCCAAGACCCCAGGTGTACAGTTCTCCAGAAGATGATATAGCAGCACTATGAGAAGATCCGCAGGCAATGTCGCGTATCTTCTTGGCACGCAAGGTCTCAATCATTTTCGGCTTCTCCATAGTCAGACGATTTCCATGGCCGAGCTTTCCATCTTCACCCTCACCCCAGGAAAATACTTTGCCGTCAAGGGTCAGAGCCAGGGCATGTTTGCCACCTGAGTGAACAGCTACTTTTTTCACAACATACTGATGTAATACCGGCACTTGTCGGGGTACCGACACATTGCAGTTATGGCCCAATCCCAGTCTTCCATTTGTCCCCTCACCACAAGCATAAGCTTTTCCATCTTGGGAAACAATGAACAATGACTTTGAGCCACCGGCAATGTGAATTGGTCGTAAACGGCTGAGAGTTTGTGAGAACGTTGGTACTTTTACTTTGGATCCCTTCAGGCCACCTAGCTGCTCTTTGTCATTCAGGCCCCACACCATTACCGTGCACGGCGGTTCACTTTGTGAGGTTTTCACATCGGGATAGTTAGACAGAGTGCTTGAGTCGTTAGACAAGCTGTCGTATTCGCATGCTAGGAAACCAGCATCCATAAGCATAAGATCCAAATCAGTTTGCCGTCGTCTTCCAACAATATTTATGCCATGAACCTTGCACTGAATTCCATTATTTCGACAGTGCTTGATCACAATTTCAACGTACTGAAAGTATTGACGAACGTCGTTCATTAGAGAGACATTGGTGTCATTATTCTTTACCGACACCCAACTGTACTCTGTCAGATTTGGAATGCTATCACCGACACGAGTCACAATCAGTGAGGGCATATGCGAGCAATCGGCTGGGTTGACGACTATCGATAGGCTGTGAATGAGAACATTTTCATGCATTTCGATTCGGATCCAATGTTTGCCCTGGCTGCACGAGGAACTTTGCCAGCAATTTTGACTTTTGTCCAGCAAATGTTTTGCCATTGATTCATTCGATGACACTGTCAGGGATCGAATGCAACGCGACCAGTCCTCAATTAAATCTGTTGGCGGTCCTTGCAGAATACCAGAACCGATGTTGTTGTTCATGTGGCCCTCTTTTACCGGGTTGTCAAGTTCAATATCGTTCAATTTGCCAGTCCAGTAGGGTTGTTGTAGGAAGCACACAGAAACGTCTTTTCCATTTATGGAAGTGACAAGGCCAATGGCGCCTCTAGTAATATAGCCCCATTCATGGCGTGGTGTAGAACGCAGACGGACTTGAGATCCCACAGCTATCACACCGCGATCTAGAGCTGCTGATTTTTCTTTTGGCATTTCAACCAGTTCTATGTGAACAAAGCACACCCAGTAAGTACCTCCATGCATTTGCCAGTCAACCTGCAAGACGAAGATCATAGTCAGATACTCCCCAACAAAATGGTGTAGCTTAGAACAAGCTGCATCCAGAATGTAATATTTAATTACCTGTACATTTAAATCATGTAGTCCTTCGGTGTCGACTTGAAGCACTGTTCCTATGTCGCCTTTCTTGATCTCTTCAAAGTCGCGACAGCAACGAACAGTCATCCCTGGGCAAACTTCTCCTCTTACAAACATAGCATACCGATCTGCCGACTGAAAGTCTCTTCTTGTAGCAAATTTCGTGGTGCCAGATTGTTGTGGATCTTGTATTGATGAGCCCTCAACAGTATCACTGCTATCAGTGCTGTCGTTGTCCGAATCAGCTTCAGGATCGTGACGAGCTAATTTCGGACGATCATTTCCGTCTCCTTCGTGGACGTTGCCTTTTGAGGTGGATGGCATCGGGGGGCACATATCTGGATGTTCGAGAATCCATTGAACAATTTGATCTGGTGTCGGCGGAACTTCTGTGTGGGCAGCTAAAAAGATAAACAAATCAAAATTGAGTTCTTTGTCACACGCAATTATAGAGTTGTGCGACTAACTTAAAGTCTTTACAGCGAGCTCTACAGATTTTCTGGAGAAACCCATTTCCATAATTTGCGACACCAGTGGACAAGGCGCGGTTTTGTTTCTATTAACTGCACCTGACGACGGGGTGTTATGACCACCATCGCCAGCGGGTCCACTCGTACCTCCGTCGTCGTTCGTCGAACTGTCATTATATATAGGGACTCCATGAATGAGGGTCGGTTGCACTGGCGGCGGCAATGTTCTGGATTGCAACGACCCTGGACCATTTAGTTCAGTATGTATTTGACTAGCTAACATTTGAGACACATTCAATGAGGCTGTGGCCAGCTCTCCATAGGTGTAGGTGGCTTTCAAAGGAGATGGCTGGGTGGCTCGAATGAGAATGCTTTGAATTAAAAGCTCATTCTCCGACACAGATGACGCAGAATCATCAACAACAGCTTGTTGGTCTGTAACGACATTTAATTCATTGACGCACTTTGCGACCTCTGCTGGCTGATCAACGTCTGAAATACTCTCATCTGAAGAATATGAACTCATCCCTGGCGAACGCTGTCGTAAAATTTTTCGTAACGACGCTTGATGTCTGTAGAGGACGCAGTTGGAATTGAGGACACATATTTGAATTTGCTGTGAACGCAACAATGAGATGTCAATTGAAGCTGGAATACATTCTTTTCGTTCTCCCGGACCATACATCAGTACAGACCATGAATTCAGAAGCATCTCATTCATTGGTAACCGGGACAAACTAAAGACCGAGTAATCGGCTCCGTCTGTTGCTGAATTCAGGGAAATCTTTCTGAACTCTCCGTTCAGGTTGTTGCCATCGGTGCTGAGAAGACATTTGCCTTTGTTCGTGAATCCACAAATAGTTGCGGTACTTCCCTCATATGAGACTTGTAATCCAACCCGTGGTCTTGTGTCACACCCGCCAATAGTGCTCAGCACACCCATTACGTGGACATACTCGAATTCAAGGTTGCTCACTTCAAGCCCGTCCTCTCCAAAGAGCTCTGCAGCCACGCACAACTTTTGCGATAGAAACGAGTTAATTATCGGATTCCAAATGGGCATCGTGTGCAGTTTCCGCAGTAGAGTTATGATTTCTTCCGCAACTGTGCCTGAATGCGATGCAGTAAGGAGAACTCTTGATTTGGTGTCAGACGGGTTTTGCAGAAGCGAAATGTCGTTCGGACAGTAGAGAGTTATTTTCCCCAAGATCGTGAATAGCTGCTTGACTAGCATCGTCGTTCGTGTGACATCGTCATCCCGCCAGTTTACTAAAACCGTTTGCAATAAGCGTAGACAGTGAATTTTTCTGAAAACATCTTGTTCACACGATGTTGGTTGTTCCAGCAGATCAACGTAGAACTCAATCCAAACCGACGAAGTAAGGTACTTCGACATGATTTTTGATTCTCCCACTATTGCACGAAGAAAACCGAGTGTTGTCCAACTATCCAGGCCGCATATGCTTCCGAGGCCAGACTTAGAATTCAGGATTGCACGAAACATTGATGCTACACCTTGAACGGCTGTTTTGTCCATCTTTTCACTGTGTTGTCCAATGCCAACCGATATTATTTGCAAAATTTTAGTGCACGCATATCGCAACAGCTTTGTTGGATGTGATTCACCAGAGAGACTGCTTTCGCCAATTAATTCGTCCTTTTCAGTGTTTTCCGTGTCTGGTGAAACGATGTTCGATGCGTTGTCTGCCAGTCGAAGATCGTACTGGCCCTCTTTGCCCATGCGGTAGGAGTTTGTCGCTCCTGTGTACCATTCCACACGAACCCATCTATTGGAAGAGTAAAATAATGTAAATGAATATATCGTGTACATGTGGTTTTGTTTGCTATGTAATGACATGCATCACTGTGGACATACATCATCAGTCGTACTATTGTTGATACTTTTAGATTATTATTTAGATGTACCAACTACCTCAACCTGTCTTTGAGAGGTATTCTAACCTATAGCCGCTGGATGGTTATCTGCGTATGAGCACATATCAGTCGACGTCGGACAGGAAGTGGGACAAGTAGAACATCAATATATATCATCGCCGTCTTTATTAAAAATAAGAAAAACAATGTGATTTCGGAAAGGGGTATGATCCATCTGTTCTGACAGTCAGGCTGCTGAATATAGTAGCTGAAAACAGGACGACAGACGGCCCTTGGTATCTTGAGCTAAAAAAATACAGCGGATATTTTGAGATGGAAAAGAGGGCATAATCGCTATCTCTGTAACCCATAACCGCAATGGCTGTACAAATATGTGGGTATAGTTCGCAAGAAAAAAATCGTCGTCCTATTTTGGTCGGCTACATCGAGTATGTTTCGACTCTTCGACCTTTTGGTTCGAGGAGCGGAAATCAAAACACTAGGTACAGTTGTGTTCAAAATAATAGTAGTGCGCCTAGTTATATTGGTTATTTAAGCTTTGTCGAATGACAACTTATTTTTGAATTTCATGTACATACAAAGTTTTTATTCTTAATTATAAAGGGTGATTTTTTAGCTATTATCTTTTTGGCAACACTGGTTTAAACAGCTGACGCACGTTTCGTGTTTTGTTTCACTGTCAAACATCTTCAGTTTGGTCTATAATTTAACCATGAATCGTCTTACAAACGAACAATGCTTGCAAATTATTGAATTTTATTATCACAATGCGTGCTCTGTTAAGAAAGTTCATCGCGCGCTTCTTCCATTTTATGACGAAGCTCATTTTTGGCTCAATGGGTACGTAAATAAGCAGAATTGTCGATTTTGGAGTGAATATCAGCCAGAAGCATTGCAAGAGCTACTAATGCATCCAGAAAAAGTCACAGTTTGGTGCGGTTTATGGGCTGGTGGCACCATTGGACCGTACTTCTTCAAAGATGATGCGAATCGTAACGTAACTGTGAATGGTGAGCGCTATCGTGAGATGATATCCAACTTTTTTTTTGCCCAAAATGCAAGAGCTTGACTTGCATGACATGTGGTTTCAACAAGACGGTGCCACACAGCACGCGCAACAATGGACTTATTGAGGGGCGAGTTCGGTGAACATTTTATTTCACGTTCGGGACCGGTCAATTGGCCGCCTAGATCGTGCGATTTAACGCCTTTAGACTATTTTTTGTGGGGCTATGTTAAAGCTCATGTCTATACAGACAAACCCGCTTCAATTGACGCATTGGAAGACAGCATTGAAGCATTTATTCGTGAGATACCGGTCGAAGTGTTGTAAAGAGTATGCCAAAATTGGACAAAGCGGATGGAACATTTGAGGCGCAGTCAAGGTCAACATTTGCATGAAATATTCAAACATTAAATTATATGGACCGTACTATCGATCGCATTTTTCTGAATTTTATGTGTTTTTTTTTTTAAATACTTTCCTATAGCTTTTAAAAAATCACCCATTAGATATAAAAGGTGTATTTTTAAAAATGTAATTCATTCTTAATTGACAACATTTATAGCTTGGAAATTAAATATATAAAGCAACAAAAAACTACCAAAGATAATTTCCCTGTTCAAAATAATAGTAGTGTTGATTAAAACTAAAAAAAAAAAACATTATTAGACATAAAACAAAAAAATGGGTCTTAAACAAAAGATAACCTTAATACTTGGTTGTAAACCCCTTATTCTCTAGGACTGATTTGCACCGACGTGGCATGGAGACCACCAAATTCTTGCATCTCTTGGTTGAATTATTCTGCCACGCGCTTTGCACTACTTGCCAAAGTTCTCTATTATTGGTTGGCTTTGCGTTCGCCACTGCTTTCTTTAAGTCACACCACAAGTTTTCTATGGGGTTAAGGTCTGGTGACTGTGCGGGCCACACCATAACATTAACCCCATTGACTCGAAACCATTCCTTGGCTTTTTTGTTTCGGGTCATTATCTTGCTGAAAGACCCAGATTAAAGGCATTTCATATTCTGCGTAAAGCAACATTACCCTTGCAAGAATATCAACATATACAGTCTGGTCCATGATCCCTTGGTAGGAAAAACAGTACCAAACCATTATTTTTGAACCGCCCTGTTTCATGGTCTTTAAAGTGTATTGAGGGCAATATTCCGTGTTTGGAGGACGGCGAACATATTTACGGGACCCACATGCCCCAAAAAGAACAATTTTGCTCTCATCAGTCCATAATATATTGCGCCATTTTTACACAGGCCAGGTGATGTGTTCTTTGGCAAAAGCTATCCGAGCTGCTATGTGCTTTTTAGAGAGTAGTGGTACCTTGCTTGCTGGACTCCGAGCGTATAGCCCTTCATTTAACAGCCGCCTGCGGACTGTGACAGCAGTAATACTTAGCCCCAACTCGTTTTGGATGACATTTAAAGGTGCAGGGGGTTATACGTTTTTGCAGGCTGCATTCAGGGAAAATGGACCATCGCATGATTGTTAGTTTTGCCAAGGTCAACCACAATAGAAGTTCAGCACAAGAAGAAGAAAATAATTACAAAAACCTGTTGCCAAGCATCTAAATACTAATAGAAGGCTCTACTAACAGAAGAGAAGGGAATAGAACCGGCTTCTCAGAAGGAAAAATAAAGACCACGAGAACCGCGCGGTCGAGGAGATGGAGACGTGTTTCGGCAGGAAGGAGGTCCGCAAGTTTTACCAAAAGATAAAACATTTGTCAGGGGGGTATAGTCCTCGGACCGAAGCCTGCAGGGGCGAAAATGGACAACTAGTGGTAGAGTCGCAGTCGATGCTGAGAATTTTTAAAAATCACTTCTGCAGATTGTTAATGCTATGACGACACACATTCCGCTGTCGGGTAGAATGCTCCAATTAATTTGAACGAGGATGAACAAGAATTCCTTCCCACCGACTTAGACGAGGTCAAGATAGCGATATCGAGACTGAAGTGGAACAAAACTCCTGGAGCGGACTGTCCGCGGCAATGAGGCGTTTGCTGGCATTGAAGGGGAAGCGGTTAAAATGGGTCTAGCGGTAAACGAGGGCGAAACAAAGTATTTGCTGTCATCAAGGAAGGACGCACAACATCGACGTCTTGAACAGAGCGTCATAATGGGCAGCAGAAACTAATAGGTAGTCACGAGTCCGTCTACCTCGACAATAACACCAGTACCGGGATCCAGCGCAATTGAGTAACAGAGCCATCTCTCGAAAGACCAAGCTGACTACATACAACACTCTGATCATCCCAGTTCTTCTCTATTGGAAAACGGATGAAGAAGCTCTTGGTCGTTTTGAGCGAAAAGTTCTGCGCTGAGGGGGTCTGGAGGAGGAAATTCAACAATGAACTACGGGCTGTACAGCGGCATACACCTAGTTAAGCGTCTTCGGATCCAACGCTTAAGATGGCTATGCCATGTAGAGCGTAGGAACACCACAACTCCGGCCTGAAGAGCCTTCGATTCCGAGCCAATGGGACAACGCAACAGAGGACGTCATCGATCGTGATGACGCACACAAGTGAAGAAGGACCTCAGCCAACACGTGGGCGGGCAACTGGAGGCAGCTGGCGAAAGATCGTGCTGGCTGGAGAGGCTTGTTGTTTGAGGCCCGGGACTGTAGCGCCAAACAAAGAAGAAGAAGAAAAGCAGGCTTATCCTGTGGGAATGTGTTCACCAAGAATTCAGCGTCAATCGAAAATACAAGACCATCATTTCGACAAATTGACAATAGATATTTAGATAATTTGTGTATATCTTACCCATCCTCGCCTACTTCAGATATAATTCTTCCCTCTCCCGGAGGATTGCCATCCTGATCACCCCATTTCCAGTCAGCGCCACGGCAAATTCGTGTACCGATTTTCATGAGTTTTGCAAGTTCGGGTCCCGACAAATTAGCTTTATTTGATTTTTGCTGCAAGAAGAAACAATGATTTCATAAAACAAAACAAGAGAAAAAATCAGAAGCATACCTTCAAAACAGTGTCCTCATAGACAACAGACAATTCATAGGTATTTTTAATGGCGGGTATATCACCGCCCGTCTGTCGCAGTAGACCCAAAATTGTACCAAGTGTTCCTGAATTGACCAGCAAACTCAACTCGTTTGGTCCGACATCCTTTGCAAGTATCCCGAAGACACTGAGCAAGAACCTGGCTCTGGGCAGTTTCTTCAAAAACACATAAGTTCCCAAGTTTGAGTTGTCCTTGCCACCATGAAATTTCAGTTTCAGTGAGATTTGCTCCTGATTTACCAGTCGTTGCAGTTCCGATATTGCCCAGTCTAATATCTTCGACTGGGCTAGTATAAGATTCGCTTTTTGAAAGGCCGTTATTAGATTGAGATCTTCCAAAATATTCGTAGTGGTCAATTTGTTCCTTTTGAGATTCAGTCCTAGGTATCCACTCAGCATATTGTACTGAACCGCATCCAGTAATCCAACGACTTGCAGAATTTCATGGAACATTTCCAGTCCTTGTCGTCGAATGTGATAGCGCTGTACTTGGCAGTACATCGCGCGACGAACGGTTTCTACATCGCAAACCTCTTGCATAACAAAGTCAACTATCTCGTACATTGTGCTCATGTTTAACTCGCCCCCGTTGAATCCTTGCAGGAGCTTCTCACTCAGCTTTAAAATAACGTCATTGACAAATGCCTGTTCGGAGTCGGCCTTTTTATCTCCGAATTCCATGTCGTCCGCTTGAAGCTTCGCATCATCCAATGGGTTTTTGTCTGCTCCACTGAAGATATTGTTGTCTGCTCCGGATTCGATTAGATTTTCGTTTGATACGTTGTTGCGAAGCGGAGTATTTGCTCCTGCATTGGTGTCTGTGTCTTTGTCCAAATTTTCAGCCGATGACACACGCAGAAGATTCTCTTGCGACTGGTTTTTCAACGCAGCATGCTGACTTTGAATGGTCACATTCAGTATGTCTTCGGGTTTATTGCAGGCCAACTGTTTCTTAGCTATTCGCATTTCAGCGATAATCTTCTTCACAACAGCTTTGAATCGTGGAAACTTGTGAAGAATGCACAGTTTTTGAAGACCTGCCTGTTCTAAGCTTATGGCTGGACGCACTTCGTACAGGAGAAACCGCAAACGCTCAAGCATCGGCGCGCAGACTTCCTTGTAGCTTCTGTTTAATTGCTGACGCGTTCGAACCACTGCCCACTTCGTTTGATGTACCAGCCGAATGATTTCAGAAACTTGTTTGGGGGGCTTTTCCGCCAAGCCGCCCAGTTCTCGGTCAATGACAGCGAGAATCAAAGTTCCCAAACTTTGATGTCGAATCAACACTGCTGTTAGCAAGCGCTCCAGATCTTGAACTGGGTGCTCGGGGGGAAACTCTTGATGCCAAATTAGATTGTGCTCCTTACAGAATCGCTCTGATACAGCCATCCAACCTGAGATCAAAGGATCCGAAAGCCGTGCCTCACCTAAACCACTCAGCAGAGCTTCGATTCTTTGCTGCACTGAATTAAACACGGGGGGGTCCAGGCAGCTGGGCATTTGGTGGTTACTTGGTTCGGTTGGGGTACTCCCAGCTGTGCTGGCACTGCTGCGTGCTTCGCCTTTTTCTTCATCGAATGGATTCGCTGGTTGCAGAACTTGTAGACCACCGCTTAAGATTTTCGATCGAATAATGCTTTTGCATTGAATCTCGGCTGGTTGAAGTTGTGGACCACTTTGGAGGATACTCGTTACTAGCCCAAGCAAGTATGACAATGCTCGCTCCGAGTTGAAATGAGTTAAGACCTTACTTTGATGCAATTGTGGCTGAAACAAAAAACGAAATGTTTAAATTTGTTCATCGAATAGACTACAATCTGGTCATGTACCTTTTCATCGGAAATGTTTGGAGCATACTTTCCAACTTTGTAATTGTTAACAATGTACTCTAGTACATTTCGATAGCTCGGAGTGTTAAACTCAGATGTGAGATCCTTCCCAACGCCGGTTTGAATAAGTTCATTGATTGACGAATTATCAGTTCTATGTGAGAGACAAAATCATTTGAGAACAATGCTAGAAATTAAGATTTTTTAACTTACTGATAGTCATTTACGTCACAAACGTAACCGTTTATAATAACCCATTTTCCTCCATCGACGATCTGATTTTCGAAGTCGTTTTTTCGTATAAGTAGCGGCTCTTCCTGGATTGGCGAACTCTTTTGCGTTCCACGACATATTATTCCAGGCCAGCCCATATCATCCGAGTCCTACAGAAGAAATTGCGTGTCGCTGTTTAAATGGACAACAAAAAATGTTATTTATTTGTTTACCTGTATTTCACTGTCACAAATAACCCTATTCAGGTTATCCAATGCATGAAGCAGCGGTATGAAAGTCTTCGCCCATTCGAAGCCGTGTAAGATGTTCATTCTATCACGGTTTAATAACACCAATCCGATCAACATCTCGTAGAGTAATGTGTCAGAAATGTCCGACTTAAGAACGTCCACTACACCATCTTTGCCTTGCAAAGCGATTTCATGTGCTTTTTGCAGTGACATGACACAAAGTCCAACGGCACTCTGCACATATTTGTTGAGCAATGCTTCGGCACCGGATGAGTCCTCGACTTTCGATTGATGTATGTGGGAGAACAAAAGCCTTTGGAATCTATGCAATAGGTCAAGGCTGGGACTTGTGTGTTCTGGTAACGTCATTCCTCCGTCATCTTCAGTCTTTATCATGCCAGCACTAATCAACAGCTGCGACAGACGAGCTTGTGTTAATGCTGAATTATTTCTCAGGAGTTGTTTTATCAGATGAAGCAGCGGTAAATTGTGCCCACTATCGGGACATTCAGAGGTTTCTGAACGTATGGCTTGATTAAGGGCAATTTCAAGACCACCTTCAGCCATTAGGGAACCAACGAGGAGATCTGTCATGAAACGATGACCAGATGACGAAATGCCTGGTTCGGATGGTAATAAAGAGGTTAGTGTTTGCGCTCTTTCTGCTGCTGTCGGAAGAAGGACACTCCATCCAATTTGTAGTGTCCATTGGGCGGCTTCCTGCATGGTCTTTAGAATGCATGGTCCTCCAGCAAGGCCCAAAATTCGGGTCTTCAAATTGACAAGCAATCTGGAACCCTCACTCAAGCCCACAGTCTTTGGTGCAATCCCATTTGCAATAAGTGCTTGTAGCTGAAGTCGCAAGAGGTTAAGACATGCAACTGCAATACACTCTGACTCCTGGCTAGGGGTCTGACGCACTTCCTGACCACATACCATACCCAGGAGTTGATCCAACAGTCGAAATGTGTGTTCAGAGAGATCGATGACAAACGGAATTTTTGTTGATATTCCCTGTATTGATGTCTGGCTCCATATTATGCTTTGTGTGGCTCCACATGAAATTCCAGACACGCGCACGGACGGATGTGTTGCTAAAACCGGAGATGACAAGATTGGGTCCTTGGAAATTCCTTGCGGACACACCTGTTGATAATCATTTCGACCCCAACCAAACACTTCCCCCGAGCTGCTTAATGCCAAGCAATGAGCAGCTCCCACTGCGACGTCCACAATCACTTTTCCCTCCAGTGCACTCACCAGTCTGGGAGTGTTCACAATCTCAACCACTCCTTGAATACTCTTGTCCATACATCCATGTCCCAGTCGACCACCCAGACCTTTGCCCCATGTGTATATTTTGCCATCACAAGTCAATGCCAGGCTGAACTGGGAACCGGTGCAAACTCTTTGCACTCTCGGTAGAGCTTCGATTAGAATGGGTAACTGCGAGCCGTTGCACGATCCATTTCCCAGCTTACCGTAGTCACCATCACCCCATGCAAAGACAATACCTTCAGCTGTCACACAAAGCGTATGCGAGTCTCCACTTCCAAGTGCTACATCCACCACTTCGTATTCTAGAAGCGCCTTCACCAAAGTGGGTGTAAATTTATCATCCGAATTCCCGTGTCCCAAGCGCCCATATGTTCCTCGTCCCCATGTGAGGAGATTTCCATTTACACTAATAGCTGCGCTGTAAGTGCACCCGCAATGTATGCTTCTTACGTTACTCTCGAGGGCACTAATCTTCTGCGGCTCTTCTGAAGGTAGTGCGTCGCCGTGGCCTAAACGACCACCTTCTCCACTGCCCCATGAATAGGCATTTCCGTCCACATCTAAGGCGAGATAATGCCGTCCTTCACAGTGTGCAGAAATACTTCGTATACTTGTTTCAGACAAATCATTCACCAAAACAGGATCAATTTCTGGTTTTGCTATTTTCCATGTGTACACCTTCCCGCATTGTGTCAAAAATAGTACGTTTTCTTCGGAGAAAGCGACTTGCTTTACTTGGAAATTAAAGTTGACAACAGGCGCAGAATATAATGGATAATTGCTCTGGACACCTGGCATCGGGATGCCGACGGCCGGTTCAGCTGTGAAGCCATAGTGCTCGTTGGAAAGTGCCAACCATCCTAAAGCGAATACTTGTTGTTGGTCATTTAATTGCGGTGGTGATGGATTCTCTGCTGTCGCGGTTTTATTTTTTATTGCCGCTGGTATTGCAGAGCCTGTCGGCATATGCGGTTTGGCAAGACGGTCTAGATGTGAGACTATAACTACGGCTGATTGCTTTAGATCTACATTGGACGTATCCTGGTCGGGTAGTGTCAGAAATCGCAAAAATGACTCGGTTGCACTTGCTGGCAGAATATCAGTAGATGTTGTTGGAATGCCGTAGTTGCCAATGGATTCATATCGTCTGAGAATAGGCACAAGAGGAGCTCCAGTATTTTGTGGTGTATCTCGGTTATCATCAGTCTCTTTTTCTTTTTCCCAAAGCATCAATAGCAGTACTATTGCTTCCAGCGATGCACTTAGAGTTCCCTTTTGTGCACCCAATTCCAGCAATAGACACAGGGCGGTGTGTCGATCTTCACGTGGCGCAATGCAGCGCCCGCCCATTATGTCCCCCAAAGCGACTTGTCGAAGGAATTTTATGGAGCGTTCGAGAACTTCAATCCAGAGTGGGGATACCTTGAAATTAACAAAGAGAAATTTTATTACAAGGATATACAGGAAGACTTTGTAACTTTAAGTAAAATGTGTGTAAAACAATTGGGAAGTGATCGATGTACATATATCAATTATCAAGCAGAATAGTGATGCAATTTGGCGTAGCAATGCAATGGGCCAACTATAAATGGAGTCGAACTCAAACTCAAAGATGGCTAAATAGGAAATACTTAGGCGCCATACTTGATTCCAATAATGAGGGCGTATGGTGGAAAAGCACTGGAGAAGGAATATACGCACACAGCTAACAGAAATCCGAAGATAGGTCTCCAAGGTATAACAGGTTGCCTCAGAACAACACCGACGCCAGCACTTGTCTTCCAATATCTTCCTCCTCTCGACCTTGTCTGCAGTAACAGTGCAGGCTCATTGGCCCTGGGGCTCAGGAACCGGGTTTTTGAAGGAAAAAGCATACGGTCACGCTGCCATACTAACAAGTTGGACAGCAGCACAAAATATAGGAAAAACGGGCTATCTACCACCAACCGTAGCCTCAGAGAAGAGCTTCAATCGGCGCTTTTTGAACACTGACGGCTCAAAGACGAGCGCGGAGAACTTGTGTGACCTATTCGAAAAATCATTGGAACTAAAGAACGAATGATGTGTCTTTCAAGCCGACGTAGCTGCGATACATGCGCCATAAATCGATCACCGTTTTCTCCGACGGCCAAGCGGCAATAAAGGCCATAGCTTCAGACATTCTGACATCGAATCTGGTTGGGCTGTGCAGACAGAGCATCAGTGAAATATCCTTTACGGACGCGGTGACGCTCTGCTTGGTGCCTGGGCATACTGGCATCCAAGGAAACAAAAAGACGGATAGCCTCGCAAAATACGAACCGGAGCTTGGATTAAAATTCACGCCGCTCAACATCAAAAAAAAAAAAAAAACTAGACAACAAAGCCCTGGACAGAACCAGAGCTCAACGGTTTGGACCCTCGCCGTCTCTTCAATACTCTGACATTGGAGCAACTGCAAGGGGCCATATGACGACGCTGAGGTCGAACAAGCAGTCAACATCATTGATCGGCTTTTTAGTCGCAAGGACGTGAGAAGCCTAGGAATATTTCTTACCGGTCATTGTACAATAGGTACATCTGCAATGAGACTGAACATACCGCATAAGGACTATCCAACATCTACTCTGTCACAACCCCACTCTGGCAAGGAAAAGGAGGCAGCTACTAGGAAACCACTTCTTCGTAGAGCTAGAGGACTTAAACGGTTAAGTAAAAAATCTCCTAAGATTCATATGTGGATCTGGGTGGTTTTATGTTTATTTGGGTGGAAAAACATCACACGGAAACTGGACGACTTGCCAACGCATTACGCAACATATGGCGAATTCTCAACTCATCTCAATTGAATCTTTTAGAATTACACTTTGTAATATAATCTGCGCGCGCTCAAGGGATACCTTTAAGTGTCCGGTGTCAAGACACAGCCCGGGCCGAAGGTATAGAGGGAGAAAGGGAGAGGAGGCACCTGGTCTTAAATATCTGCGGTTTGTAGTCTGTGGGAAATATAGGGCTGTGAAGAGCATTCCAAATTCTCGTAGACGGCTGAAAAACTAGTCTCTAAATTTAACTGTGCATCCGAAAGTGGGCTTAAGGGTAAACTGATGAGCATTCCTGGCGACACGAGTATTGAGGGTGCATTCATGGAGAGGAGGAATGCAGTTGGCTAGCTGAGCATCGTTTGTTGAAATAGCGATAAAATACGGACAAAGAAGAAACGGTACGTCGATGTTCGAGCGAGTCTAATGACTTTGCGACATTGTTGTCTCCTATAAGTCTTATCGCTCGCTTTTGGATTCTATCTAGTAGGTCTTTGGGGCACAAGACCAGATATGAGCGTTGTACTCAAGCTTTAAGTGTTGATATACGTCTTATAAATGAAAGCCAAATCAGAGGGGGTGAAATATTTCTTGCATCGAGTAAGGAAACCTAAACATTTCGCAACATTTTTGGCGACATCAAATATGTAATCGTTCCAACTAAGTGTTGTGTTGATACACATACCAAGGATGGAAAGCTTTCCGGTTTCATCGACACAAGGATAATGGCTGATTAACAAGGGTTCGCTTGAGTGACTGTTGTTGTTTCCCCAGTTAATTATGCTGTCAAGATCGGAATTCAATGTGCTTAACATACGCTGCCGTTCCAATTCTACGGCCGAAGGGCAGGGCCGTGAGTCTCGGAACGAATATGAAAAGCTAAGGATGCTGTCATCAGCGAAGGAATGGATTGGATTAGAAGTAGCAGACAAGAGATCATTAATAAAAATGAGAAAGAGTGGCGGAGACAGAACATAGTCTTGGGGTACAACACCAGCATTTATTTGGTGGATATCAGACTTGAACCCATCCAAAACAACTTGAATTGAACGGTTCGAAAGGTGATTTCTAATCCATAGAAGAAGAGATTCATCGATACCATATGCACGCATTTTCGACAAAAGAGCTTGACGCCAAACTCTGTCAAATGCCTTAGAAATATCAAGTGAAACGATCTTGTTTTCGCCTGCATTATGCAAAGATCTGTTCCACTTTTCGGTGAGATAAGTTATCAGATCACCAGTGGACCTGTTGCTACGGAAACCGTAGCCGGTCATTAAGAAGCTTCCGCGACTGAAGATATTTCATAAGCTGACGATTTATCAGCGTTTCCATGACCTTAGAAAAGAGGGACGTAAGTGCTATGGGTCGGTACGAGTTGGGTGACGAAGATTCGCCCTTTTTAGGCACGGGCTGGACAAATGCTGCTCGGAAAGAGACCTAAAGAGTAGGAGGATAGATGAAAAAGCTTACGCAATGGTTTTGCCAGCGCAGAAGAACACCTCTTCAGAAGTATAGGGGGAATACCATCCGGGCCAACGGATTTTTACACGTCGAGATCTTTAAGTACTCTTGCAACTGTACGTGTGCGGAAGTGGATTTGTCCCATGGTGAAATCAACGCTCTCAAGTACAGGTGGAGACATATTGGAATCTGGCAGTGTTGTGCTGGCTGCAAAATGCACCGGAAGCAGATTGGCTTTGTCTAATGAGCGTGGGAATTGAAGACGAGGCGGAATTCCTTATGTTTTCTTACAAATGACCAAAAGTTTTTGCTACCTTTGGGACATTGTAGCACTTTTTGCCTCAACTTTTGATCATAAGAGAATTTCACTCGTCTGATAGTTGCATTGCAGTCATTTCTGGCCCGTTTAAACTTATTCCGGTTTTCCTCAGTAGGGTTGGCTTTGTATGCACGGAAATTCAACTCTCTCATCCTGATAGCCTCTTTACAGCCCGAGTCATACCAATGTATTATACACTAACGTCGACGGAAATATTTACATTCTCCGAAAGCGTGATAAGGACATCCACACAAATGCACTGGAAATGTCTTGACAGTTTAAAAATAAAAAAAACTACCGCTCCTCCAGCCTGGTTCTGGATCTGCAATGCATACAGCTATCAATCTAGGCGAATTTAAGCAAAGTGCTTGAAAAATGTCAGTATCTAGCTAGCTTCGTTACAATCTCGGAATAATTCACCCCGCCTTCTTCCCGACTTTATACTCGGTAATCTGATGACGTGATTCATTCACGACGAATCGTAGCATTAAAAATAAATCGCAGAATATAATGAAAAACAAAACAGCGAGATAATCGACAACTAGATGCGAAATTGCTTGTGCTACCTTAATTGAATGGGTGTGTGCCACATAAACGATGAGCATACATTTTAGCGCAAGCAGCCCAACACTATAAATCGTTTCGCTTTATCATTTCTATTCGATAAAATATGTAGTTTATGAGATTGTAAAAAATTTTCATAAGTATAGTTGTCATGTCATCTTTCTAGTTATACTCTACTGCGTATAACTTTCGTACTCCTTTATCATGTTGAAGACATAGTTGAATCATAAGTGATCACGATTATAAAAAGGTTATTGTCTTTTGAATAAGACGTAGTTTTACTCGAACCATAAATTGTATGCGGAGATATAATATTTTAAGACAGAAATTTAAATAATGGTGAGCAATTCGATTGCCATAGAATTACATTTCACTACTTCAATAAGTGGATTAAAGAACGAAGTAGTAGCAAGGAGTTTCATACTAAGACTTGTAGTTGTTGAATATGTGGCTAAGGATATACACATGTATGTATGTTTAATTTTATTATTTAGGAAAATCCGTAACAAATAAGCAGCAAAAACTGCAGCCAACATCTCAGCAATCACCTAATTGCTTATACATTTATTTGAAGTACATACAATATATTCATTCATACATGTTCATGAGTGTTCAGTTTGCTGTTTGACACATGACATCTCACTCGTAATAAACAAAGGGAACACTTGATTTTATAGTACTTATTTGCATGAAATGTTTCTTTCATCATTTCATCATCGTATGCACATGCAATATTCAACGTTTGAGCGCTTTCATTAATATATAATTCGTTACTGTCTTTAATCTGTTCACGATATATGTGGCTTAAGATCATTCACCTGGCACCTCTTATTACATATGTATGTAGGTATGTAGGTAGGTGGAAGTGGTGGTTCGGTGAGAACCTAATTGGTACAATGTCCCGTTTGAATGCCACAGTTCTAGTACCTTATAGATAAACTGTATTTTTGAGATATTGCTAAATCCAGCCAGAGGTATTTAAGGACATTTGTTCCTTAATATTCTTCGCAGAAATCTCATCAAGTGAGTTGAAGAAGTGTCTCATAAGCGCTCGCTCTTGCTAGAGCCAGGCAGGCACTGGTGAAATTAAGGGTTCAGGTTTCCTCCTCACCTATGTTGTTGCAACAGTGGCATTGCGGTACTGACCGCCAACAATCTAACGATATCATGCCGAGTTATTTATTTATTTATTTATTTGAAAGCATAATTTGTAATTAAAATTACAAAGTAGCTAAGAAAAGCCAGAGCGTAATAGTCTTAGGCTTTATGGTTAATACAATTGTTTGCTTATATAGTATTAAATAAATTTGAAAATTTTAGAAATTTTATAATAGTTTTAATATTATCTATGGTGGAGTTAGCGAGGAGGTCTGTGGGATTATTTTGGGGGAAGAATTTGCGTCTAGCTGGGAGCAAAGAAGTACAATCTGATAGGATATGGGGAATATTAATTTGACTTTGGTTGCAGTATGTGCAAAGAGGGGATATGTTTTTGTTCATGTAATGCTCATGTGTAAGCCTGTAGTGACCAAGCCTTAGTCTTGTTATTTTTGTGATATCATGACGAGAAATATTATAAGGATTTACTTTACTAATATAGTCATTGATAGATAATTTGTTTTTGTTGACACTTTTGTACCAGGTGTTTTTTCGAAAATAAGGTAACGTTTATCGAGAGTAAGTTTTTTTTATAGGGTAGAAGTAGGTTGGGGTTTTGAAAGTGTCCTTGGCAGTTTTATCTGCAAACTCGTTGCCTATTATCTCGGAATGACCCGGGATCCATATAACTTTGATATTCGGAGATTGGATATGAAGGAAATGTCGGATTTGGGAAGGGTAATAATTGTGATTGTTTATGTTGGTAATGGCATCAATGGAAGAAAGTGAGTCAGTACATATGGCAATTTTTTTATTGGATAATTTAGTATATTGAAGAGCTTTAAATATTGCAATCATTTTAGCCGAAAAAATTGAAGTGAAAGGCGGAAGAAGATATGAAAAGATTATTTTGGATTCGGAAGTAACACTAAAACTAACGTTTTCTCCGATTTTAGAGCAATCAGTATAGATAAAGGTGAAGTCACTTAAGAAGTTTTTGAGTTCAAGGAATCATGCCGAGTTAGTTGAAGGAGTTATTTTGTTTTGAATCGGTTGTACTCAGGCCATATTTTGTTGAGCCCATCGGGTGTTAGCTGTTTCAAGTAAGTGCGTACAGATAGCCTTGACTGCTTGTAGTGTGATCCCTGTCTAGCCAGTTCATCGACCTTCTCATTTTCTCTGTCACTGTGACATGGAATCTAGATAAGGGACAGTTTGAGCTAGCCTTCTAATGAGCCTAGCTCAGGACGTCATTATTATACTAGTTTCACATATGAAGTCAAGGAGGCAACAGCTCTGTTGGCTGCTTCAATGGATATGGCATCCTTCTGCCCTGACAAGATATTTGGGTGTATCTTGACTTGACGACAGGCTTCCCGAATTGCCAATTGTTCTGTCTGGAACATACTGGAATTTGGAGGAGTTCAGAGAATACACCCGCACCGACACCGAAACTAAGACCACCAAGAAACTAATAATTTGAAGACTCATTTAACGCTGGCTTGCAGTAATTTTCCTGAGGCACTGCTAAGAATCATTTATAGATTGTGTGAAATAGAAATGTGTAATTTTGGAACTTGCTTATTCTACGAAAGGAACTATTTGCTTTCTACATTCTAATTCCAACTATCATTAGACATG